>HG992281.1:20155833-21446666 GCA_905220595.1 Spilosoma lubricipeda | reverse complement strand
ATTGTTATTCTGAGTCTGATTGTTCTTTTTGTCCGTTTTGTGTATGTTTGTAAAAACCTCCGCTATACAGAATATATATTTTACTAATGTTGGCGTTGTTCCTTTTAAAAATGAAGGTATTTAGGTATATAAGTAATAAACATACACAGTCACAAACTTTCGCCTTTATATATTAGTGTGATGTGATACTTACTGGTGGTGGCCCAGTGGTCGAAAATAACCTTTATTCTTTTTTTCAACCGACTTCAAAAAAGGAGGAGGCTATCAATTCAACTGTATTTTTTATGATCGTTACCTCATAACTTTCGACTGCGTAAAGTTATGTAGATTTTTTTTTTTTGAAAGCTGATGCTTCCCGCGTGGTCCCATTTCAACTCGGTCCAGTTCTTGAAGTCTGTTTTTTTTTGTTAAATTTGTGATTAGTTTGGCTTTCTGCACTCTTTGTCTATATAAACTTTACCGTCCTACATTTCATACTTCTCCGTTTACATTATATTCGTGAAAAAGGTACAAAGTTTTTGCTTCACGTATGAATATAGAGATACCATTTCCGTGTGGGGACTGATTAAGGATGCAAAGCGGGAGTAAGCTATGCAGGACAATATCTGTGCTCTGAGTAACTGCAAAGAGTAGAAAAACTTGAAAAACCCTAGAGGTACCGTCTGTCTACCCCGCCTGATGGAAAGCGCAAGTAGAATCCAAGAGCGGTGGTCACCATCCTCAATGCGAACAAGGACAGTGCTGCATAGTGATCAGCACTATGGCGACCTAGTGAGATGTTTTTTCACGCCCCGCTTAAAGGACCCGGGATCATAGTGGGAGGGAAACACGTGTGCTGGTAGTGAGTTCCATTGTACTATAGTAGGATAAAAAAACCTTTCTAACGAGGGACCTAGTATAGAAGGACGAAAACTAGACAAGAACTATCCCTAGCAGTGGAATATTTAAAGCTGTTGGTGTGACGATATTCAAATCACTAGTTGACCCACAAAACCTCGTTTGAGTCTCCTATTGCCCGTAGCGTCATAATTTTCAACCGTTTTTGTAACATTCTTCATTCATCATCACGCTAAAACCAATAGGAGCGGAGCACCCGCTTCTATTGGTCTTAGCGTGTTGATATATAATCTATAGCCTTCCTCGATAAATGTACTATCTAACATTGAAAGAATTTTTCAAATCGGACCAGCGGTTCCTAAGATTAGCGCGTTTAAACAAACAAACAAACTCTAGCTTTATAATATTAATATTATAATCTAGATTATCAATATAGTAGATAGGTATGAGTCAAGAACTGCTTAAGTGAAATTCAATCAATAACATACCCTATTTGAACTACATATATTGTAAAATTAAATGAGCACGTTTGGGAGTAATAGATTCTCGGCTCGCTGTCGACTCTCATAGTCCATACAAAATTTGTATGAATTCGGTCCAAGATTTTAGATTATTTTCACGGGTTCAGACTTCGGAACGTATCTACGTATGATACTAACTACGGCAGTGCGTAACCGCTCTAAGGGTAGATATAATAATCTACAAAAAAATATGTGTCGTGAAAAATAAGTAACATTTATTGTATTCATGTTAGGTCTCGTTACGTCGAGTTCTATACAATTTAATAACCTTGTAACGAAAAAGTAATTCAGTTAATCAAAAGAGTTTTAAAATCAATTGTCAATCCATTATTCTTTAGTAGACAGTTATTGTACGTGTAATTGAAATAATAAAAACCAATGACAATAAATGACTCCAATTATATAATTATATTAGATTTAGATATAACCATAGACGGTGGCGGAAATCTGATAATTTACGGCTGGATTGAGATTAAATTATTTAATAGGATATAAATACGTGACCACGATACAAGAAATCCGTATTCAAATCTTATTTTATCTTTGTTCTTTTTAATTAATGTTGCCAGATCATTACCACGCCGGTTCCTACTGTGCCGAGTATTTTGTCCAACCCTGTAGAAATATTGTTATTTTACTCAATAGTTTCCTAAATATAAACTATACAAAAATTAATTTGTATAGGCTGTATGAAAATGAATCGGTGATTTTATGGTTAAAAAGTCGTCGTCTCATTCGCTCTTATAGCTCTCTCGCTTACTCCTATGGGAAGACTCTGACATCTATCGTACCGTTAAAAAAAACCTCTTCTCTTGCAAAGTCTGTCAATGTCGGGCTCTCATATTTTTAATCGTCTGATAATTATAAAATCCTCAAACTGTATTTCCGTGATGTATTACAAATAAATTCACATTGTGATAACCGCTGATCCACTCGTGTTATTTTCTACAAAACTCTCCACTGTGATTTCCGTCTCGCTAATAAACCCACAGTGGTGAACAACACTTTGTGCGATTCACAAACTGTTGTTCTGAGTGACTATTTATGTTTGTACATGAATATTTACAAACTCCCCGCAAAATAGGACAACACGAGAATTGACTTTTAAAAAATGAAATAACTAATAAGCTCTAAAGAGTAGCTTTTTTGGTACAAGAATGATTATGGCTGAACTTGTCAGCAAAGCTGGTTAGTGATCAGATTATTGGAACAATGGCACGCCTTGACCCGTAACCTTTGTGTAAAAACAATTACACGATAAAAGACTCGCTGACTGACCATTTTGTTAGATTGTGCGATAGTGAATGAAGGACTTGGGCGATACTTGAGAATTTACATGTATTATTACAATATATCTGATAGATGATAGGAATCAGACCGAAAAAAATACTTTGTACCTAATAGTTTCTATCCGTGTGGTAACAGACTTAAATTATGAAGTGTCACCAGTCACCACCATAGTCACCACACTCACCACCCCTGTATGTACATACCGCGGGTGTCATCTATCTATATATATAAAAGAGGAAGCTGACTGACTGACTGACCGACATACCCAGAGATCAACGCACATAGAATCCTGAAATTTTGCATGTAAGTTCCTTATATAATGTAAGTGAGCACTAAGAAAGGAATTTTGGAACCGAGGAATTTTACCCCTAAGGGGGAAATCAGGGGATGAAAGTCTGCGTGAGCGAAGCCGCGTGCAAAAGCTAGTACCTGATAAAAGAGGCAACTAACTACGCAGGATATTATTGCAAAAAAAGGAACACTTAAAACAAACCGTGAGCCAATTCGTCTGATCAGAATAACTCCTGTTTATGGAGAGCTATATGTTCAGAGAGGACTGTTCAAGGTTTAAGGTTGTTGATTGTTGACATTAGAGTTGCGTTATTGATTTTGGAATTGCCAACTTGCAAACCATAAAAAAATAAAACAGAATATTAATAATAAAAAAGGAGGCGATATATTATAACGCCTTCTTGTTAATTAATCATTTGCGTTCTATAGCGGTCAATTTTTTATTATGGTAACACTAAATTAGAAAGATAACAAAGTGTTGCGAATGAAGCAAGGAACCTACATAGATAATAACCACTATTTAATGCCCACAGACTCGGTAGCTTTAACATTAATTTCGTTAAACATCTAAAAGGTTGTATTTTGTGTAACCCCTCAGCCGCTTATGTATTGTATTTCTATATACCCACTGCCGAAAATATAACAGTACATACTTTTGCACATGTATGTCAAATTTATAAAGATCAGTTAAGCAATTATGGCGTAAAACCATTACAAACAAACTGACATTCGCATTAATTATATTCGTTAGGATTTATTAGTCATTGATTGAAATTGTAACATATTCGATAACTTATTGCCTCGCCCTCGCCTAAATGTTTATTGAATCATTTTGAGATACTTGATTTGCCAATACTTTGATTCGATATTTGGAGTTTGACACACATGGTCTGGAGGTCTACTTAACAGCTGTTTATACCATATTTAAGCCAGCCAATGTGACTCTAATTTGCCTGTTGGAAAACACGAGCAGACTCCAAGAGTCGTGGTGTGCGAATGCAGGCAATGCAACAATACAGCCTGGTGATCCACACTATGGTGACCTTTTGAGATGCTTGTGCATCATTGGGCCGGTTCGTTCGTGCTGAAACCGACGAAGCTCTACTACCTGTTACTGGATTCTTTGTATTCTATGGCACAACGTGTCGTTTAATCGGTTCAATTCCAACACAACTCTTCACTGCAAACTCAAGGTAGTAGAGCCGAGTGATTTCAGCACGAACGGGCCGGCTCGACCGGGGCAGTACTACCCTCGCACAGAAAATCAACGTAAAATGACAGTGATCATGCTGTCGTGTTTCGTTGGTGAGTGCGAGACCGGAGGCCCAATGATGCAGAAGCATCAGTAGCCCGCCATGGTGTGGGTCACCATGCTGCATTGTTGCATTGTGTTTATGTTTTCCATCAGCCAGAGTAGAGTCATTTTGGCATGGCCAAATATGTTTATATAAAGAAAAAAGCTTCGGTGTGATGACGCCCTAAGCAAGTTACTTAGGTAGAGGAGAACTTTAAAAAAAAAAGAGTTTTACACACAGTCACTTATTGTATATTTATGCTTTATATGTATTTGTTGAACGACCACATTTTTTACCATCTTCAAAAAAATTGGAGGTTAATGATTTTACTGTATATTTTTTTTAATGTTTGTTACCTCATAACTTTCGACTGGGTGAACCAATTATGATGGTTCTTTTTTAATTTGAAAGCTGGTGCTCCCGTGTGAACCCATTTCAATTTGGTCTAGTTCTTGAGGTCTGTTTTTTTTTATAAAATTTCTAATTATTAATACTTTAATGTTAGTTCTACAAAGCACTGTTGGATATTTTGTATTTATATCTATTTCGACCGCTAGGCGACCAGTGTTTGTGACAGTGATCGCCTAGTGGTCGGAATTCAACCATAATTTATTTTATTTTATTAGATTTCTGCACTTTTCCATACAAACTTACAAATCGTGCCAAATTTCATACCACTTTGTTCGCATAATTTTCGTAAAAAGGGGTACAAAGTTTATGCTACACGTATAGATATTTCTTTTAGAATTTTCTTCTTGTTTTTTTATGGTATGGGAGGCAAACGAGGAGACGTATTACCTGTTGGTAGGTGATTACCGCCGCCCATGGACACCTGCAACACCGGAGGCATCACAAGTGCGTTGCCGGCCTTTGAGGCATGGGGACGGGGAGAGGGGTTGGGTATGCGGGTAGGGGTTGGGGTATAGGCCTCCGGTATCCTCACATTCCTCACTCACTCGGTGAAACACAGCATAAGTGCTATTTCACACCGGTTTTATGTGAGGCCGTGGTATCACTCCGGTCGAGCCGGCCCATTCATGTCGAAGCGTCACTCTCCCGCTTGGTCTTAAAACAATTTTTAAGATAAAGCTTTATCGAAAAATAATTACTGCCCCGATATCATATTTTATCTAAAATAAAACAATAATTTTCTATATGGATAGACACCAGTATTTAGTACCAGGATAGAACCATTTTGTCACAAAACATTGATTTTAATCTTTGTAACAATATGAAGGTTATTTCAACATCGTGATTAAACACTCCCAAAAACTCATAATTTTTGGCTACAATCACCAAAATTGCAAGGTTTGAAAGGAAGTAACGAAAGGTTCCTTTACAGTCAGAACAGTTTTTTTTGACCACAATAATTACGCTATTAAATGCATTTACCAAGTATTTAAAGTTCAAGGTGTTATATGATCTAATCTTGTATGTTTTCGATGCTTGTGCAGAAGATAAAACATAGTAATTAATGGTGTACACTTTATTGTAACACGTATATTTTTTTAATAGTGACTCAACTTTTAGACGTTTCCTTTTAGAAGTAGACACGATACTATAACCGAGTGGGTTAGATGCGAAAGAGTTGCTTAACGCTTACTATGATCAGACCGAAGCTTGACTCTACCACAGTTATTCAAAGGTAGTTTTTTTTGTAAAGATACCTTTGCCATTTTTGGTTGTCTCTTCAAAAAAATCTAGTGTTGTCTTGTATTAAATAGGATTTAAGAACACTACATTTTTTGTAACGACCAAACTGTAGTGTAGTGTATAATATTATCTACTAGCCGACCCACGCAACCTCGTTTGCGTCTCCTTTTGCCCGTAGCGTGATAATTTTCCCCCGTTTTTGCAACATTCTTCATTGCTGCTCCACTCCTTTAGGTCTTAGCGTAATGATATATAGCCTATAGCCTTCCTCAATAATTGGGCTATCTAACACTGAAAGAATTTTTCAAATCGGACCAGTAGTTCCTGAGATTAGCGGGTTCTAACAAACAAACAAACAAACAGACAAACAAACTCTTCAGCTTTGTATCTATCTATACTAATATATAAAGCTGAAGAGTTAGTTTGTTTGTTTGTTTGAACACGCTAATCTCAGGAACCGCTGGTCCAATTTGAAAAATTCGAAAATCGAGGAAGGCTATATATCATCACGCTACTACTAATAGGAGCGGAGCAACAATGAAAAATGTTTCAAAAACGGGGGAAATTTTCACGCTACGGGCAATATAAGGCGCAAACGAGGTTGCGTGGGTCAGCTTATTAGTATAAGATGACGACCACTATGTCGAAGCGCATTGCGAATTAGGCAGCTTTCTACAAAAATCAATATTTTCTTATAGAAGCTTCTATATTTTTGTGCCTTTTCCCAATTCTATTTAGAGTCGCCATAATATGTACTATTGCAGAAGGGTTTAATTGTTTTTTTTTAGTCTGCCTGCCTGACAACAACCTTTCTCTTGGAATTTTTTTTTTTTTCGGATATGGAAAAGACAGACGATAGATTGAGGTGAGGAATAGATAGAGCGAGAAAGCCAGGGTCTTAAAATCTTGCCGAATATGACACTTGAGCTGTTAAGCTCTAGAGACAATGGTTGATCAGTCAAATGGAAGATCAGTGAAACAGGACAAAAACTAGGCAATATATATTTAGTATGTATACATAGTCAAGTTGTTTTATTTAGTATCTAAAAAGCAGAATTACGTGTCATTTCATGTTGTAGAAGAGTAATATTACACCTAGATATAATCTTGTGCAAAATCAATTGAACCAGACAAGTGTCTTACTTCATTGACATGTTAAGTTTGTACTTGTCGCACACACTTGTGTGTAAAGCACAAGGTCTCGAACATAGCATTTCTATTCTATGCACATAAGGTGATAAATACCTTGCTTTATGTGCAAGATCGACCTTAAGTAGACATGTCTCATAGCGTTGCAAAACGTAGCACAATGAGGCGTGAATGAAGAGATATATTTGCGTTCTCACAAAGAAAGCAGGGTCTGAATGTTAAACAACAGTTATACTTCGTTTGGCCCCTTTTAGTTAAACACAATTTAATACACATTATAATAAAATAAATAAATAAATATTTCGGACATCTAACACACAACGCCATCTAGTCCCAAACTAAGCAGAGCTTGTATTATGGGTACTAGACAACTGATATCAATACTTATATACTTTTTTTTTTGTAAATGCATACATATTATACATAGAAAACACCCAAACTTCGAAACAAATATTTGCAGATCATACAAACATTTGTTCCGACCCGGGAATCGAACCCGAGACCTCAAGAACAGCAGTCGCATACGCTACCACTGCGCCACCGAGGCAGTTTATGGTACGCCCTTGGTTTTATCATTGACAGTTGTTAACTGTTTAAGCAAAGGCATCCCTCCCCAATTATCATTGTCTTGAGCTGTAAGCATTCAACTATTGACAGCCGCTTTTCTCAAGCCGTCAGTCCATCTTGCCATACATTATACCTCTCAGTCCTCTCAGTCCTCTCACACACGGCTGTATGATCCCCAACTAGTCAGAGCCTGTACTATGGTGATCAGAATGGTAGTCAACACATACAAATATAGAGAAACTAGCTTTAACCCGTGGCTGCATCCACACATGTATCGATTATTTCGGTAAAAAGTATGTGTTATTGCATAGATGTAAACAATTAAGTTTTCCATTTACAATTTTAAATAGTAAGAGTATGATCATTTCACCTGGACAGCGGACAGTTTATAAGTTAGAATTGCTAATTCCTAGATTAACAGATCAGACAAATTAATAAAGGCAAAATAAAACTTCTGGGTGATGACGGATTAAAAATACGGAGTGCCATCAGGAGTATTGCTCCAGTGGGTGTTGGAATAGGGGGTAAACGAGCAGACTTATCGCCTGATGATAAGCGATTACTGCCGCCCGTCGACACCCGCAATACAGAGGCATCACAAGATGGAATGGATGGAAAGAAAGGGCAGGGGTTGGGGCAGGAGTTAGGGCCTTGGGTCCGGATGTGTTAATAACAGCAGTTCCCGGATCCCTCCCGTCTCAGGCGCAGAGTGGCACACCGTGTGGTTTTAGTCGGTTCGATTCCGACACACCGCCCCGCCTCAAACCCCGGCGGGGTGAAGGCCCGAGGGGGTTTCCACAAGTTAAAAAAAAAAAAAAAAAAAAGGAGTTAGGGCCTTCAGGGAAGCACTCCAATACCACGGGGTGCCAGAGTACCTGAGGCGGCTATTGGCAGACTATTTGGAGGAGCGTACCGTCGTATACGAGGATCGAGAGGGCGCCTTGAGACGGCGACCCATGTGGTGCGGCGTTCCACAGGGGTCAGTCCTTGGACCACTCCTGTGGAACGTGGGATACGACTGGGTCCTACGAGGTCGTCTCCCTCCCGGGCTGGGCGTAATTTGTTACGCCGATGACACATTGGTCACGGCCCGGGGGGCGAACTTCCAGGAGGCGGCGCGCCTGGCCACCATTGGTGTCTCTCTGGTGGTCGGGCGCATCGAGGCGCTGGGCTTACGGGTGGCCCTGGACAAGACGGAGGCCCTGTTATTCCATGGGCCCCGTCGTGGGCCGCCCCCCGGCGCCTCCATAGTGGTCAACTCGATCCTCGTACCGGTTCGGGCCCAGATGAGGTATCTGGGCCTGATCCTCGACGGTAGGTGGCTCTTCGACGAGCACTTCCGACAGCTTGGTCCGAAGCTGGTCGACGCTGCCTCTGCCCTTGGGCGACTTTTGCCCAATTTGGGCGGAGCCAGCGTCGCAACGCGACACCTCTACACGGGGGTGGTCCGGTCGATGGCGCTGTATGGGGCACCGGTGTGGGTGGCGGCTCTGACTGCCCTCAATAAGGCCCGCCTCTGGCGGCCTCAGAGGGTATTGGCGGTCAGAGCCATACGCGGATACCGCACGGTGTCCACCGAGGCGGCGTGCGCCTTGGCCGGAACACCTCCGTGGGATTTGGAGGCGGAAGTGCTCGCCGAAGTTTATCGACGGGTGGCTGAGTTCCGGGCGGAGTGTGGCATTCGCCCCCCGCCCGAGGAGGTACGCGAGTGGCGTGAAGCCGCCCGTCGAGCCACGATGGCTCGTTGGTCTTTCCGGCTGGAGACTCCACGCGCTGGCTTTGCCGCCGTGGAGGCTCTCCAGCCGGTCATCCTCGAGTGGGCGGGGCGGCAGCACGGGACTCTTTCCTTCCGACTGACGCAGGTGCTTTCCGGGCACGGTTGCTTCGGGAAGTACCTGCACTCGGTCGCCAGGAAGGAACTGAGTCCCGCCTGCCACCACTGCGACTGCAGTGAGGACTCGGCCCAGCACACGCTGGCGGTTTGCCCCGCATGGGCGTCGCAGCGTCGGGCCCTCACTGCAGTCATCGGAGGAGATCTCTCGCTACCGGCCGTCATACGCTGCATGGCTGGTAGCGACAGCAGTTTTACCGCGGTCGCAGCCTTCTGCGAAGACGTAATTTCGCAGAAGGAGGCGGCGGAGAAGGCCCGAGAGG
This sequence comes from Spilosoma lubricipeda, assembly GCA_905220595.1. Taxonomy (NCBI): domain Eukaryota; kingdom Metazoa; phylum Arthropoda; class Insecta; order Lepidoptera; family Erebidae; genus Spilosoma; species Spilosoma lubricipeda. The sequence goes on along the minus strand of HG992281.1, from coordinate 21,436,909 downwards.
ACGACCTCCACTCGGACCCGATCCGCCGCCGGCGAACCGGGCGGCGGAGGCGCGCATACCAGCGCCTCATGCCGCCCTGAGTGTGGCTGCGGATGGTGGGGACGAGTTTTCCCCTCCATCCGCTCTAGTGGTCACCCGCGAGGGGGCGACGTTACGCGTGTGCCGTACGTCGCCTACATTGAGAGTTATTAACAGCAGACGGTGCCCGCTACAGTGCGGGCAGGCGCTGGGAGGGGTCCGGATGTGTTAATAACAGCAGTTCCCGGATCCCTCCCGTCTCAGGCGCAGAGTGGCACACCGTGTGGTTTTAGTCGGTTCGATTCCGACACACCGCCCCGCCGCAAACCCCGGCGGGGTGACGGCCCGAGGGGGTTTCCACACGTAAAAAAAAAAAAAAAAAAAAAAGGAGTTAGGGCCTTCCCTGAGTGTGGCCGCGGATGGTCGGGATGGGTTTTCCCCACCATCCGCTTTAGTGGTGACCCGCGAGGGGGCGACGTTACGCGTGTGCCGTACGTCGCCTAAATTGAGAGTTTTAACAGCAGACGGTGCCCGCTTCAGTGCGGGCAGGCGCTGGGAGGGGTCCGGATGTGTTAATAACAGCAGTTCCCGGATCCCTCCCGTCTCAGGCGCAGAGTGGCACACCGTTTGGTTTTAGTCGGTTCGATTCCGACACACCGCCCCGCCGCAAACCCCGGCGGGGTGACGGCCCGAGGGGGTTTCCACACGTTAAAAAAAAAAAAAAGGAGTTAGGGCCTCCGGTACCCTCACTCACTGTCTTATCACACCGGTCGAGCCAGCCCATTCATGCCGAAGCGTGGCTCTACCACGGTAAAAAACCTTTGAAACCCTAAACCGTAAAGTCGACTAAAGGAGCCAACTCTGCAGGAAGATCACTGCAAGGAGAAGGAAAACTTAAACTCTATATCAACCAGAATGGCCCACATGGTAGAATAGTATACCAAAAACCTTCTTTCTAAGGAAATACCAATGTCCCTCATTGTATTACGACACAATGTTGATGATGAAGAAAAGTAAGAAATAGTTTTCACAAAACTCATTTAAGTTACATTTTAGTATATTACTCATTGATAATTTCAACATACAGGTTATGTATAACTATATATAACACTGACAAATTTATTTCCACATCAGAAACATAATCATAGTCCTTAGACCTAGCTGTTTTAGTTATTGCAAACCTGTTCTTGTCTCTGTTGTAATGTCCTAGCCCGTGAAATGAATGGGAACATCTGTTGGTACGCTACAACTCTTAGGCGATTTTCTTCAACCTTAAAATATATATACACTCTTCTCAGTACCAAGAGTATAATGAAGAGCAAGCTGGTTAATATCACCAGGGTGGAAGGTCGCATAGTGAAGTTTCGAGAGTGGCGTTCGGACCTTTTTGGTTCAAATATTCTTCGAAGGCGGCTGCGTCGGGCTCGTTTCCGAAATAATAACATTTAAGCGTTTGAGCCGTTTCTTATTGCATTAACAAGTTTGCCGTACGTTGCTCCTCTGAAAAATAAATAAGATGTAATGAATACTAAGTAGTTGCTGTAGCTAATGTAGCCAAAAGCGTGACAAGACTCATCATTGTCATTGGGTTGCTGCAATGAATTTCGTTTATCCATTCTTCTAGAATACCCCACATCCTTTTTTCGGCATTACGAAATGATTTTGGCCTTTTCTTTTATGGATGGTTGTCTACGTGGTGCCAACAGTCCTTTGGAATATAATAGTTCTTTATGCCTAGTACGGAGCGAACGATATTTAGCAATTCTAAACACCTTTTTAGGTTCTTGCCTATTGTTGAACTGGTCGAATAGGTCATTTTTATTCCGCAGGGCCGTCAATAGTATATTAATATTGCCGCTCCTTTACGTGTAGGTAAAACCAGATATTTGAAAAATTCATTATTCTATAGCTCTATTAACAAAGTCAATTATTTCATTTCATTTATTCTTTAGGAAAAAACATTTTGACGCACAAGGTCGGTCTTACCTAAATGCTTAAAATATTAAACTTATAAATTTAAGAAAAGTAATGAAAAGTTAATGGTAAGAATGTAGGAGTTTATACTCTAACTTAATGCAAGGAGAGTTACTTATAAATAAAGTGGCTAAAGACACTTATACAATGTCTAATAATGTAGAAAATTAACTACACGATAGCGGTTGAGGATGCTAACGTCAGTTATAGTCGAATATTTAAGCCTGAGAGTAAAAAATAGTGAAGTTTTCCCAGTTCTACATTCCTCTCTACATTCGTCTTTTTATCTCCCTAAATAAAGAAATGGAGCCCAAAAACATGAAGAAAGTCACAGGCACTTACCTCGGAATGGTACATCAGATAAAGCGACCTAAAAATGACAACAGCGACTGCCAGAGCTCCAGTCCATGCCAACATATCCCCGAATCTGCCGATGCCGTATTTTTTTCGACGTCCAAATCTGGACTTTGAAACCCTAAACACTTGATAGCATTGCTTGAACATTTCTGGTAAACTGTTAATACTTTTTGTGAATTAACATTACCTAAGAAAAACTGAGTCATTTATTTCGGTTAAGCATTCTTAGATGTTTCATAACTGTTTTAATTAAATTGTACTCCCCATGGTTTAGAATTACTTGGGTTATTGCAAGATTTAGATATTTTTTGGTATTATGACGTACTTATTTGACATCAACTTGTGATCTTTTTTATGTAGCAATAATTTTTGGTATTTTTACAGAGTTAATTGTCATTTAAAGTTAGAGTAACAACCTTTATGGTATAGTTATTCATATCAAGGAACTCTGTTTGTCTATCACGGCTTAACCGGTGCACCGATTGTAATTAAGTTTGGCATTTAGATAGGTAAGACATAGGCTACTTTTTTCTGTGAAAACCGATATACACGCAAGTTGAGATGCGGGTAAAAGTTAGTATATACCTAGCTATTTATGATACAGCTTATTTCTTATTGTTGAATTAGTTTATGTTTATGTAACCTTTTACATATGTTTTTTATTATACTTTCAGGTACTATAACTTGCAAACCGATCAACATGAAACTGGAACGATAGTAACCTAATGAGCGCAAGAGCAGACACTAATTCTAGTTTCTTTTTGTGAGGGATATGTAATATCTTCAAATAAGTAATAATAAATTAAATCTAGTTTATTATAAAGTTCTTTAATATATCTTTAATGACCTTTAACAGTCCACTGTTTCATAGTACATAGGCTGTTTCGTAGTAAGGGGCATTTCGCGTCGCCAGATCATTATCGCGGGGTTACATCTACATCTACACAGGACTTATCCTGCCCACACGTCTACCACTGTAACTCCTGTACACCAGGATCAACAGCAGTGACCCACGAACACACTGAGTTATGACACTCGGGAAGTCCCAGGAAAAAATTAACTGTCTTGGAACCCGCAACGAAATTAATCAGAAGAAATAACAGGAGGAGTTGGAAATATGATAAGTACACATCTATACATACTATTAACTGATATAATATATAGAATTATCTTAGTTCCTTACATGTGAAATTGCTGTTTTATGTAAACTAACTGTGCCAAAGGCTCTCCCGGCTTGATTACTTAACAATATAAATATTTATTCTATTCTTCTCGCATGGAGTCTCTCAATTTCGCAAAATGTTTTTGTATATTTTTGTGAAAATAAACATTGAAATATTCTTTGAAGAAAAGTATGGGCTAAACCTTGTCTTAAAACCATAAACTACTTGTAATAACATTGCAATTCCAATAACACATACATTCTTTTATGCTTTATAAGGTGCAGGTTCGGTCTCACATGGAATACTGTCCCCATCTTTGGGCGGAGCACCATTACCAGCTCCTCCCTCTGGACCGCATTCAACGGAGAGCGACTCGAATCGTCGATTGCCAAGTACTTTCAATGCGGCTGGACTCTTTGGCGCTGCGTAGAAATGTGGCTTCGCTGTGCATCTTCTACCGCATTTAACATGGGGAGTGCTCCGAGGAATTATTCGGACTGATTCCTGCCGCCTCTTTCCGCCATCGTCCTATGCAACAGAAGTTTCATCCCCATCATGTACATGCTTGACGGTCCACAACAGTGCGTTTTTCCAGGAGTTATCTGCCTCGCATAACAAAACTGTGGAATTAATTGTCACCAGCGGTATTTCCAGACCAATGCGACCTTCAAACCTTTAAGAAAAGAGCGTACTCCTTCTTAAAAGGCCGGCAACACACTTTTGACGCCTCTGGTGTTGCGGGTGTCTATGCTCCTATCTCATAAAAAAACATACATACATACTTACTTCCATACATACCAATGACACAATCTACTATTTCGTCAGTGATACATACATAGCCTGTCAAAATCATAACCTCCTCCTTTGGCTTTGCCGTAGTCCTATAAAAACGAGTAAATTAACTAAGTACATTTAATAATTCAGACTTTATGAAATTAATAATTTTCTATAGTCTATTACCTATTTAAGCATAGATCACATCTAGAAACAAATCATTTGAGCTACTTTGATTATCATACATTTTCAAAATACTTATGGTTTTCTACTGTGGGCTAATTGTATTTATGGCAATTTTTTAATAAATTTACATTTAAAATTAAATACACGTGAGTGACTTACTAGGTCGTATAATAATAAGTTTTTTTTTAAAATTACTCTTATGAATGATCTATAAACACAAATTAAGTGACATGGTTTCAATTTCAAATACACACAGAACATCAACGTAAAATGACACGTCGTGTTTCGTTTGCACCATTGGGCCTCCGGTCGAGTGCGAAACCGGAGTGGACCGGAGGCCCAATGATGCAGAAGCATCACTAGCCCGCAGTAGTGTGGATCACCATGCTGCATTGTTGCATTGTCTGCATTCGCAGTATGGTGACCACCACTATTGGATTCTGCTTATGCTTTCCATTAGGCAGAGTAGAGTCATTTCGGGAGGGCCAAAAAAGAAAAAAAAAATAGGAGTCATCGAAATCGTCATCAAAAGAGTCCACTGATAGACATACTAACCACACTTTCAGATGTGTTGTTATAATAAAATCTGTTTTAGTTTTATTTATTCTCTTTGGACTATTGTTATCCTTCGCAGTTTGCTCTCATCCTCGGCTCTTATGAAATTGAATGATGAATAGAATAGAAGTGGTGAAATCCTCTTGGTCTTAATCCATCATTACACGGAGAAAGATTAAATTGTTTTTTTTTTTTTGATGTGGCTACTGGAACTTTTATGTTACCTGTATATTTTGATCTATCCTGGAACAAAATTCTATACATTCAGAGTTCAACTTATACTGGTTATTTGAACAAAAGCAGACCAGTTCATCTGTGATCTCTGTTATTTAATAGTAATCTGCGTATTTGTCATATAAGTGTGTAAAAAGCCGAAGTTCATCCAAAATTTTATTGGCATAGTTTGTAAAGATAAGTATTGGAAGAAAGTATTTTTACAAAACAACAGTCCTTGACACATCTGGAACAAGTCATACGCTGTGGTAACATGCATGCGACTTTATAACCTTACATGATAGTAAAACTTACTCTATTCCGATTCAATAAGACTTGAAATCAAGTGCTACAATGTCAATTGTACAGGTTTGTTTGTGATGCGGCCCGCGGCTAAATTATTCGTTTCGGTTTCGGAATGTACCTACATTATCGTAACATTTTACTGGCTGAATAACAAATGTGTCCCTTGCCTCGGTTTGTTTGTTTGACATGTGTCATTGGATTCACTCATTTTGGCGCCAATTTCTTCATGTTTTTTATTTAGATAGGAACGCGTAAGACATTCCGTTTAGAATTTTAATAGTATCTTATTTACATGACTATATTTTGCCTTAGTACTTGAATAGTTAATATTGTCTGTGTAGTGAAGTGAAAAGTGTCACCATCCTTATTCATCCAGTGGGTATCGTAAGGGTCTTATCATAGTGCGGATTGCGAGCGTCTTCAAAATGTAGCGGGCGCGCAACGAACACACCGCGCATGGAGCGAATTCGTTGCGGACGTGCCATGATCGCCGCGAACAGCAGCGTGGACGCCATATCGTACTGTCCCGTACAAACGCCAGTCGGGTTCGTCGGAAACTATTTTCTTACTGAGTAGTAGAAGAGCTACGTTGATTTCAGCGCGAACGGGCCGGCTCGATCGGGGCGGTACTACCCTCTCATAGAAAATCAACGTAAAATGACAGCGTTCGTGCTGTCGTGTTTCGTTGGTGAGTGAATGATGCAGAAGCATCACTAGGCCGCCATTGTGTGGGTTACCATGCTGCATTGTTGCATTGTCTGTACGAGCAATGAGTATGGTGATCACCACTCTTGGATTCTGCTTAGGCTTTCTATCAGGCAGAGTAGAGATATATTGGCAGACCATACGTAAAAAAAAGGAGAATATTTAATTACTTAATTCGAAACAAACACGCGACGAAAACCTAGCATATTTGCAGCCGCAGTGTGGTCGCGATGTATTCGCTGCGCGCTCGCTCCGCCCCGTAGCCGCTCACAAACAGCTAGTATGATAACTGATAAGGCCCTAAAATCCAACTAAGGCAGCAAACTACGCAAGGCAACAGTACTGCAAAGAGAAACAAAGTAAACTTGAAACAAGGTTTTGTGTAATACTCGTAGTAATAACCTGTCCAGCCAGCGTGGAAAAGTAGGCCAAAATCTCTTTTGAGAGGCAGGCTACTTGATATGAGCAGCTGTGGACTGCTAAACGTTATAGGTTTATTATTTTATTTGAGTGTTTATTCATTAGTTACAGTATTTGTATCTGTCTGCCTGCCCCGCAGGGAGAATATATTACACTAGCCGACCCACGCAACCTCGTTTGCGTCTCCTATTGTCCGTAGCGTGATAATTTTCCCCCGTTTTTGTAACATTCTTCATTGTTGCTCCGCTCCTGTAGGTTTTAGCGTGATGATATATAGCCTAAAGCCTTTCTCGATAAATGGGCTATCTAACACTGAAATAATTTTTCAAACCGGACCAGCGGTTCCTGAGATTAGCGTGTTCAAACAAACAAACAAACAAACAAACTCTTCAGCTTTATATATTAGTATAGATATAGAGAAAGGCGTGGATTTATTTATTTATAACGTTGAACTGTTAGTTTACGTTACAATTACCGCAATTATCATAATTATCTGTGGCATTAGGGAAAAATAACAATCAACACTGAATGTTTACATTATATAAGTCCATACTTTCATTTTACACTTCTTAACCAAGTATTTTTATTATATAGTTATTGTATAATATTGTTCCTAATTTAGCAGACAGGAAAATCACACAGAGTGCTTCGACGTATTACGAGTATTACGACTAATACCGACCGTAACTTTCCGCCTTCCGTACACGCGGCAATGCTTTCGTATCCATGTGATGGGACACTTGGATATGCACAACCAATCTATGGAATTCTCGACCACAGTCTTCTATGATCTTCTTTTCTTGTTACAATAATATATAACTACATTAATAGAGTAAGGTAGTCGCAGGGTTTTGAAGCAGTTTCAACAATGGTTTGACATGGCTTTAGTGACTGAACTTGCTTGGTTTGGTTATTCGCAAGCCGAGGACAATTGGATATTGTAACTCCTTATCTCTTGCTTATTCATGTGTTATGAAAAAGAAGGAAACAAGAAGATAGGTTACCCGTTAATAAAGTTAAGCCATTCAAATCAAATCGAAATTACAATTGCAACTTTTATGAATATATATACCTACTTCTTGGAGATCGCATTTCAAAAACTTTTTAGGAAATAATCATTAAAATATATGGGCCTTGTGATGCAGAAACCAAAGATTCTATTGCGGCTGTATGAAATCTAATACAGACGTTTATTTCAAACAAAAAATATACGATATTATTTACTTGTAATCATATTTCATTTTGTTTGTAGTTCCTTTAAAACCACCAGGCGGAAACAATTTCAAAATGGACAGACATACAAATAAAATGTTACGACAAGAATATTCTGCCCATATTTATTGCCTCGGTGGCGCAAGTGGTAGCGTAAGCGACTGCTGTGCTAGAGGTCTCGGGTTCTATTCCCGGGTCGGACCACATATTTGTATCTTCAAATGTTTGTTTCGGAGTTTGGATGCTTTTTATGTAAAACTAGCTGAACCCCGCGGTGTTACCCGCGGTTATTGTTGTACTGCGAGTAACGCCGCGGCACAACGTTAGTCTAAAAAAAGTAGGCTAAGTTACTCCCTGGATCATTAGCTACCTGCCAGTAAAAGTCCCGTCAAAATCCGTCCTTTCGTTCCAGAGATTACCCGGAACAAACAGACAGACAGACAGACCGACAGACAGACAAAAAAAATTAACTACATTTTTGGCATATGTACATGTATACATACATATGCATTTAGTAAAAAGCGGTTATTTTAATATTACAAACAGACACTCCAATTTTATTTATTTGTAGAGATATGTATGTAGATATCTATAAAAAAGGTACCTATATATGTACTTATATCAGTTGTCCAGTACCCATAACACAAGCTCTGCTAAGCTTGGGACTACATGTCGTTGTGGGTTAGATGTCCGAAATATATATTTATTTATTTCGTGATACTTTTATATATATAGGGGTAATCATTTTATCATCAAGGATATTCTCTGTGTGATACCGGATTCATTATTTTAATCCCGTGGGTGTCTTTGGAAAGCATCACTAGCCCGGGGTCACCATGCTGCATTGTTGCATTGTCTGCATTCGCAGTATGGAGACTACCACACTCGGATACTGCTTATGCTTTCCATCAGGCAGAGTAGAATCATTTTGGCAGGGCCAAATATATAAAAAAAACTCTAAAATGGCTAACATTTCCTTTTTATTAAGAGACTTATGGCACAGTTCACTTAGAGTACCGTGCCTTTGCCTAGAAGTGGGATATTAAAAGCTGATGATGGGGATGATTTTCTCATTTTCTGAGTGGCCTACCTCGGCAGTGAGGAGGAACTCCAGGAACGCATCAGCGGCTTCTGGAGTCCCCCATGCCGTACCTCACGTCTGAGGTACATCCTGGGGTAACAAGAGTCACTCCCGGGGCGGGTCGCTGACGCATCTCTCACCGTTCTACACAGTAAGAGTCAGAACACCAACCCGCCTTATACGGCACCCCCTGGCCGCACCGGGGTGTCACCGGTGTCGGGCCGTTTGCGGCGGCCACATCTCCCCTAGATGTGGCCACTACGACCCTTAAACGACGATTGGGGAGCTAGCGACCTCTACCGCGTCCCCTTCGTCGCCTCCTGCGAGCAGGATCAGCCCTGGACTCCATCTGAAGCATAACGTTTTCACAGAAGAAGACCGGGGCCTCCCATAACCCTATGTACCTATGTATGTATATACCCCTATGTGTCATAACTTTGGTTCTCGATTGGTTTGATGGCTGCAAGTCACTCCTTCCAGTTTGCCTGTTGAATGTATTAATTTACAATCCGACCCGGAATCATTGCTCTCGACTAGTAGCTTATCTTACCCAGTAGTAACACGTTTCTAATACCTATTATAATATACGATACAGTAAGCCACAAATGATTCATGGAAATAGATACAAATGAACCGGACTTAGACGGCCTTCAAAGGCTGTTGCAAAGAAATACTCCGGAGCTTTGTCTGCCTGTTAGTGCCAACTAAAATACCTTTATGCTCTAAATATCATTTTTAAATGTATAATTTTGACAAGTTTTATATATAATTAGTAGAGCGAGAACTTTTATTGTGTGATATACGATACTTTAATTATTTAGTTTGGTTTTGCTTCGGTAGATGGCACTATTTGCACTTTTAATGCAAAAAATACTTTTTTCACTCGCAATAAGTATTTAATATGTAGACATGACTGTTGTAAATAAGCATAATGATGTAGTAATTTATTTATTTAAAAACTCTATGCACATTATTGGTACATCGGCGGACTTAATGTCCAGGGCAGTCTCTTCCAGTCAACCTTCGGGTGGTGTAGATATTTTATAAGGTAGGTGCCTGATTGTTCTTCATGAAGGATAGGCTGCACTTGGAACTGGCGACTTGACTGGAGAATCACTCGATTTTTTAATATTGCATATTCATAAGTGCCTGTAAAAAAGTGCCTATTTGAATAAAATATTTTTGACTTTGACTTATAAGACGTATCAGTTCACAATATATTTAAATGTATACAATACATATACACATACACCTAAATATAACAAATATATATATAATATACCAATATAGATTAACATATACATAAATACTATATTTGTTTTAACACTATGGAACCCTGTAATGTGAGGTATGCTATGAATTAGATAGTTCTGCCAGTTTATTTAGAAGGAGTTCATGTATTTCATTTTTCAACATAAATCGGTTGGTGGACCCTGATTTCGAGCGAGAGCGTATTCTAGAGTAGCACTGCTTGAACAAAGAACGAACTGTTCACGAAGTCGGAATTGTGAGGGGGAGATGAGAGAAGCAGACTATTAACTGAACGAAGATTTCTGTCGTGGTTAGAGGACAGATATCGGCAATACGGAGCTTGGTAGGTAGGTAACGATGGTGATTTGAGAAATGAAAACAGGGAGGTAAGTGGTCGCTGATTGCGCCGTAGGCGCTAATTAAATCCTACTAATATTTTAAACGCGAAAGTTTGTAAGTATGGATCGATGTTTGTTACTCTTTCACGCAAAAACTACTGAACGGATTTGGATGAAATTTTACAGTATTATTGCTTATATATCAGAATAACACATAGGCTACTATTTGCCGCGATAACCGACAGATACGCGGGCGGAGCCGCGGGCAACAAGTAGTAATCCTACCAATATTATAAACGGGAAAGTTTGTGAGTATGGATGGATGGATGTTTGTTACTCTTTCACGCAAAAACGACTGAATGGATTTGAATGAAACTTTACAGTAATATAGCTTATACATCAGAATAACACATAGGCTACTATTTGCTGCGATAACCGACATATACGCGGGCGAGCCGCGGGAAAAACTAGTATTATAATAATTTAAGACAGCTCCCGTACTTCCGTGTGATCCCAAACTGGCAAAGGCAATGTTAACCTGATTGATAATAAATATACCTTAAAAGTAAATAAAAAAAGTTGAGATATAAAACAAATGATGCAGTCAGGTGCACTTACTATTAGACCAATATGCTCATAATGTCGTATCAATTTTACAAACACTTCAACCGGGTCGAAGACCGGAGATTCAATGAATGCGTCACCATGCTGCATTGTTGCGTTGCCAGTATTCGCAATGACTATGTGGACCACCTCTATTGGATTCTGCTGATGCTTTCCATTCCATTTCCATACTCTGCCTATAGTCAGGCAGGTAGTTTGGCAGGACTATACATAAAAAAAATTGAGAGGTCAAGGGACACCCGGATGGAACGAAGTTATAGTTATGGTTTGTACCTCAGTAGCCGATGCTTTAGTTGAAAGAAAGAAAAAAGCAAAAAAAAAATAACATATACGTTTCAAATTTTTCCGTCTAGCCCCCTTTCGTAATGCGCCATAAGGAACTTCGTTCAAAAAATTGTACGCTACTTATAAGTTAATCTTTCTTCTCTACATTATTCAACTGATAGTACTGCCTCATTCAGAATATTTATTACCTAGGTTTCTATGTCTATAAATATTACAAAGTGCATCGCAAAAGCAATGATTAGAATTAGATCGGAGGATTATTTAAATATCGACTGCTGTTATTTACTTTCCAACGATACAAGTCATGACTACTTTCATCAAACGGCAAGGAAAACTCTACTTAAAACATTTGTAGGGTCCAGTATGATAACTTGAGTAATAAGGGTACCTAGGCACAGGATGCAGAACCCGGGGGCAGGGAAATCTTTACCCATAAGGCAGGGTGTGTGGTGCACATGGCTACAGCAGTGTTAGGGGTGCCAGCTGCGGCACTTTTAATGAAACTGCGCGCTTACTGAAGGGCTCTAGAGTAATGATCGCACACGGGTGCTCCACGGGCTAGAGAAGCCACTGCCTGGGGGGCCTAGAAATAACCAAAACCTAAGAGTATGCCCACTAATTGTCAAGTTTCCAGATTGACAAGTAACCTTTTCGGATACCGTCGTCTTAGTTTTCTTTCCTATTCAAAACGAAAGTTCGTTTACGGATATAAATATGTTTATGTGTACAGCGAAGAACGAAAAAGGATAGGAACCATATCACAATAAATATGACTGATGCAGTTTCAAATATATAAATTCATTTCTTATTTGAGGCATTTTTAAACTATTACCTAATAAGTTGCCACCAATCATAAAGACGTTGCCTTTATTGAAATTTAAAAGGAAATTGAAAATGTGGCTTTTAGAACAGATGTTTTACTCAGTAAATGAATACTTAAAAAGGGAAAATAACTATGACACCTGATAAATTTTATAATATTCATTGTTATTTATGTGTTATTTTTAATAATAATATTAAAATTGACCAAATTGAAAATCTGACAATTTAATATTTGACATTCATTTATAATAATCTTGACATCAGCTAAGTAGTGTTTGTATTAAATTTATGATATGAATAAGCATGTACACTTAAAAAAAAAAATTTTTGCATGTCAGAACACACTGACGAAATATGTGATTCCTTACAACTTCTTTACAACTTCTGTACCGTATTTCTGCAAATAAAATTTCATTTCATTTCATTTCAAAGTTCTGACCTTCCGAAGATATAGTTAACATACTATGATCAGTAAGTAATAAAAACAAGTGTTACGACCTTTTAATTATGTCAGAGAATTACACGGTGACGTTTAGACGAAAGAGCAGGCGACCTTGTCACTCCACCACGCCCTGACAGAATGTTGAGAAAAACTGGGCCAGAGATATAGTTATTGGCAATAAATTTATTGTGCCTAAGTGCAGTAAACTCCGACGTGTTATAATGGAGGGGGTATGTAGATTGCGATCGAGGTCTGAACAGGTGTCTGAAAACTTGGCTTTTGAGAGCATTGACTACGTAAACGACAAGAAACAAATAATAATAATAATTTACTGACACAGAAAGATTTACAATGTTCATATACACAGTTACTGTTAAATACTAAATAACTATTGAAAATATGTTTAAAATTATGATTTTTAAAATTTATTTAGTCTTCATCTTAATTTCACCTTCTCATGTGTTTTTTTAACTAAAAGAGAATAAAATAGCATGTAAAAAGCTTAGAAATCCATACTTATATTATAAATGCGCAAGTAACTCTGTCTGTCTGTCCTGCTTTCACTGCTAAACCACTGCATCGATTTCAATTAAATTTGGCATTGAAATAGTTTGATTCTTGAAGAAGCACATAGACTACTCTTTGCGGCGATAGCCGACCAAAACACGAGCGGAGCCGCGCGCATAAGCTAGTATGCAATATTTTAAACACTTACAAGCCGGTTTGATCTGCGATACCAAGTCCTGAGATAATACACCGGGTATTGTGTCAGGACTTGGAAATTCAGATCAGTAATTCTTTGTACATTTCACCAAGTCAATAAGGTTTCTAAAGCCCTAAAATAGTCCTCCTAGTTTAATTGTTACTAAGGCGGCAACCGCAACGCACTAAACGCGTCTTTGTGTTTACGGGCGTCAGTAGTGTTACCATTAGGTAAGGGATAAAGGCTTGCGTGTAAGTACATTCTATAAAGTTACAGATGTAGGCGTGCCAGGTTCTGTTTGGTGTTTTACAATCAACATTTCCAATACACCAATCAAGCGTGGCATTAATTACACAGAAACAAACTTCAGTAAATTAGACGTTATTGTCATTGATGTTCTTGAACAAATTTGTAATAAGTTTTGTTCTGCTACCGCTCCTCAAACAAAGCTATAATAGCCACGATGTTGGACATTGCTTCTGTATATAGCGTATATCTGTATATAAGTAATTTTGACTTTCATTTTCTATTAACTGCCTCGGTGGCGCAGTGGTAGCGTACGCGACTGCTGTTCTTGAGGTCTCGGGTTCGATTCCCTGGTCGGAACAAATGTTTGTATGATCTGCAAATATTTGTTTCGGAGTTTGGGTGTTTTCTATGTATAATATATATGTATTTACAAAAAAAAAGTATATAAGTATTCATATCAGTTGTCTAGTACCCATAATACAAGCTCTGCTTAGTTTGGGACTAGATGGCGTTGTGTGTTAGATGTCCGAAATATTTATTTAAAAATATTTAATAATTAGACAGAGATATTAGTAGCTTTGTAAATAAATACAGTGAATGGTTTCTTTGCTGTAGGTCTGAATATTTCTTTGTATAGTATGTAGAGATGTATTCTGTGGATGTGATGAATCGTTAGACATAAAAATTGCCTAAGTAAATATTACTATATTTGGATACGAACCTTAAATTGTTTTAGATAGTGCCTATATGCGAGTCTGTGTTGTTATTATTTTTATATCATTGAAGGCATGTTTCAAATATTTCTATGGAGAGCAGTCTAATGCAAAAGTTGCTTTCTTTTATTAGTACATTTAAAGCAAGTGATCTGTTCATTTGCGTTAAATATGCCAAGCTTATTGATTACTATTCATTTAATCATCAAAATCCTTGACACCGAACAAGTGGTCAGCCTCAGGTTACCTTCTTATTCAGATATTCCCTTCTAAGGTACCAAACAGTCTCGATTTATTAAAACTTCCGCATTTCGTGGCATTTAAATATGAGTCATTGAAATACCGCGGGTTAATGTAATTCATTGACTCTTCGGAAGAGTGCAATGTGGGGGAACGTGTCCCTCCAACACAAAAGGAGAATCCTCCGACCAGGCAATTATCATTCGACTCGATCTAATGTTTTAGATTTTATTTAAAACCGCGGTTATTGTCGTACCGCGAGTAACACCGCGGGACAAAGTTAGTCTAAAAAAAATTAGCCTAAATTACTCCCTGGATCATCAGCTACCTGCCAGTGAAAGTCCCATTAAAATCGATCCAGCCGTTCCAAAGATTACCCGGAACAAACAGACAGATACACAGACATTTAGTAAAAAGCGGTTATAGCGGTTATTTTAATATTGCAAACAGACACTCCAAATTTATTTATTTGTATAGACTAGCGACCTGGCCTGGATTCGCACGGAAGACTTTGAAATTCTCGGATTTCCTCTTCTATAATATGCATGTATTACACATATAAACCGCTCTCTTGAATCACTCTACCCATTGGTGAAAAGTGCATTAAAATCCGTTAAGTATTTTATAACATCGGAACAAAACAGACGGCTGAAGCGACTTCAATTTATACTGTGTTAAGAGTCTTTAACCTGACACCGGAGAGATTTCTGTAGAACCTCTACTTAAGTATTTAACACATAAATCAACCTGTATAAACTTCCAGCATTAAAACGTCATTATTATACGAGAACATTGATTTACGTTACCTCCAACAAACTCTAGGAAACATACAATACTTACCAGTATATCAATACGTATACATATCAGAGTAGGTATATACATTACTAGCTGACCCACGCAACTTCGTTTGCGCCTTATATTGCCCGTAGCGTGAAAATTTCTCCCGTTTTTGAAACATTCTTCATTGTTGCTCCGCTCCTATTAGCAGTAGCGTGATGATATATAGCCTATAGCCTTCCTCGATAAATGGACTATCCAACACTGAAAGAATTTTTCAAATCGGACCAGCGGTTCCTGAGATTAGCGTGTTCAAACAAACAAACAAACAAAAAACTCTTCAGCTTTATATACTAGTACTAGCTGACCCACGCAACCTCGTTTGCGCCTTATATTGCCCGTAGCGTGAAAATTTCCCCCGTTTTTGAAACATTCTTCATTGTTGCTCCGCTCCTATTAGTAGTAGCGTGATGATATATACCCTATAGCCTTCCTCGATAAATGGACTATCTAACACCGAAAGAATTTTTCAAATGGGACCAGCGGTTCCTGAGATTAGCGTGTTCAAACAAACAAACAAACAAACAAACAAACAAACAAACAAACAAACAAACAAACAAACAAACTCTTCAGCTTTATATATTACTAGCCGACCCACGCAACCTCGTTTGCGCCTTATATCGCCCGTAGCGTGAAAATTTCCCCCGTTTTTGAAACATTCTTCATTGTTGCTCCGCTCCTATTAGTAGTAGCGTGATGATATATACTCTATAGCCTTCCTCGATAAATGGACTATCCAACACCGAAAGAATTTTTCAAATCGGACCAGCAGTTCCTGAGATTAGCGTGTTCAAACAAACAAACAAACAAACAAACAAACAAACAAACAAACAAACAAACAAACAAACTCTTCAGCTTTATATATTAGTATAGATACTAGTATAGATAATAAAATATCCTGGTTCTCGCGTGAAAGGGCCAAAACCGAATGTTTCCGAAGTAAGCCGAATTGAAAGCTCGCAACTGGTCCACACCGCGACCTTGACTGGCCAACGCGCGCGCAGCGAAAGTGAAATGTAATGAAAACGACAATGGATCTATTGTTGTTGAAGACGAGAAGAATTTCAATGAGAATTGCCGTGAGTAGAGGACTTAAGGCCTCTGGTTTTAGCCTGTTGACTCATCATTAAGCAGTACTTTGCAAATTGTATCCAGAATCCTAAACTTAGAAGGGATATCGAGTCCTTATTACACTACTTGTGAGCTTGTGTTTATTTCATGGATTCAAAGAAGAAAAAGGGTAGGTACTTGACATATTTTTGCAGGAAATACACAATTATATCCTTGTATTTCATGCGCTTGACTCACAAAGATGTTTACCCTTGCATTAATTGGTAGAGAATGCCCTGGGCATAAGTCCGCCGATGTACAAAAATGCAAAAAGTTATAGATTGCCGATTTCTTAGTAGAGCTATGTTTCTGCACAAGTAGTCCAGTTTGACCCAAATGATGAACGAATGATCCCAAAAAACCGGCAATATTTTTGTTGCTTTTGCGGGGTAAAGCACACTCGGCAGTGAGCGAAGTTAGCGAAGCTTAAAGCCTCCCTCCTGTTATATCTCATGTTTTAAAAGTACACGCAGTACGGCTTGTTTTTCTGGGGATGCTGCAAGAGTGTTCGTTTGCTCCATATTCCATAAAAGGATGATTCAAAGCTTCACATCTGACTAGTTTTATTCATTTCTAACTCATTTCATTCCGGGTTCAATACCCGGGTTGGACCAAATTTTGTATGACCTGCAAAAATTTCGGAGTTTAAGTGTTTTCTATGTATAATATGTATGTATTTACAAACAAAAAGTATATATGTACTTATATCAGTTATCTAGTACCCACGCTCTGCTTAGTTTGGAGCTAGATGGCGATATGTTATTTATTTATTTTATTTATTTATTAATACAATATAAGCTTACAGTTAATGCACCAAGACCTTTGCATTTAGGCGGGAAGGATCGTTTTATTTTTAGTTCCATTCTTCTGCGTCAGGGTGAGCCACCATACTCGGAGTTTCAAACTAGTCCAGATTCTCAGAAACATGTACTTGGCTAGAAATCGTTATACGATTAATAAAAAAATATAATGTTGTAAATTATGTACGTAACTAGCTGACCCACGCAACTTCGTTTACGTCTCTGATTGCCCGTAGCGTGATAATTTTCCCCCGTTTTTGAAACATTTTTCATTGGTGCTCCGCTCCTATTGGTCTTAGCGTGATGATATATAGCCTATAACCTTCCTCGATAAATGGGCTATCCAACACTGAAAGAATTTTTCAAATCGAACCAGCGGTTCCTGAGATTAGCGTGTTCAAACAAACAAACAAACAAACTCTTCAGCTTTATATATTAGTATAGATATTTATCTATACTAATATATAAAGCTGAAGATTATAATTTTATAATACTTAGATCGTATCATTAATAGCTGCTTCAGTTGCCAGTTTACCTTGCGATAGACAAATATTTTTTTTTAAATGGCAATGTCGGCCTGTCATATATATGTCAGAAGAGCATAGGCGTTAAAGCGTGTCATGCCGAAATGCTAGACTATTGATTTATAATATCACTACCGATAATTTGATATCATAGTTTTGTTTTTTTTTTCTGAGATCTCTATAGAGTTTCACACACACATATCTATACTAATATATAAAGCTGAAGAGTTTGTTTGTTTGTTTGTTTTTTCTTTGTTTGTTTGAACACGCTAATCTCAGGAACCGCTGATCCGATTTGAAAAATTCTTTCAGTATTAGATAGCCCATTTATCGAGGAAGGCTATAGGCTATATATCATCACGCTAAGACTTACAGGAGCGGAGCACCAATGAAGACTGTTACAAAAACGGGGGAAAATTATCACGCTACGGGTAATAGAAGACGCAAACGAGGTTGCGTGGGTCAGCTAGTTTTTATATATACTAACTGCTAGCTAATTTGAGTTCCTCGAATGACATATTGGGAAGTAACTTAGCGACCAAGATTCGTGATGAAAACATAAAATAAAAATATTGCAATTGCCTTTGTAAAATTACATGTATTATATGTTCCGAACAGAGGGGAGTAGCTATAGTTTCTTTTCCGATACAAAACAGTTTGACATTTGACATTATAAACTTACATATAAAAACAATCGCTTGTCACTACGAATTCACACATAACAATTAAAACATAACATTCACAAGTTCACGCACACATAAACACATCCTGTGTCATAACAGTATAACGCATAAGCTCATTTGGGCTTATACGTTGACAGGCGACGCCTACATATTGGTCTCCATGACAGTTGTATGAAGTATTATTATTTCGGCATTAAATAAGGTCACAAAATTGGTCGAAAACCATATTGTACCCAATTAGTATTTCCTATGATTCGATTGTGTAACGCCTCCGTCCGGCACAGCAGCTACTACCGTATCATAATAAGAGTATTAAATTATCAATTTTAGGAAGTCATTACAGTTAGTCATCTAATCAAGTTATTGGGTAATAATAAATTGTAAGTGTTATGTTATGTCTTTACATGATATACATGAAACGGACACCTGACTCCCGCGATATCTATACAAATAAATAAAATTGGAGTGTCTGTTTGTAATATTAAAATAACAGCTTTTTAACCAATGCATTTGTGTATGTATACACGATACATATACCAAAAATGTAGTTAAATTTTTTTTTGTCTGTCTGTCTGTCTGTCTGTCTGTCTGTTTGTTCCGGGTAATCTCTGGAACGGCTGGACGGATTTTGACGGGACTTTCTAGGAGTAACTTAGGCTACTTTTTTAGACTAACTTTGTCCCGCGGCGTTACTCGCGGCACGACAATAGCCGCGGGTAACACCGCGGGGTTCAGCTAGTAGGATATATATTCCTAATGCAGAAGTTGTCCTAGAAACTAGTCTAATCCTTAGAAAAAGAACATTATACTTATTTCTCAATCTGTAAATACATATATCTCAATCGATTTCAAGAAAAGAATTTGAAAGAATTAAATTTTTTCTTTAATAAATATGACTATATTAGAAAAAAAATACCATAGCAAAGTCACGTTTCAGTAGAATTTCTCGACTTCGATTTCTGAATATAATCCTACGAATATTATAAATGCGAAAGTTTGTAAGGATGGATGGATGTTTGGATGTTTGTTACTCTTTCATGCAAAAACTACTGAACGGATTTGGATGAAAGTTTACAGTAATATAGCTTATACATCAGAATAACACATAGGCTACTATTTGCCGCGATAACCGACATATACGCGGGCGGAGCCGCGGGCAACAACTAGTCCTACTATAATATTATAAATGCGAAAGTTTGTAAGGATGGATGGATGTTTGGATGTTTGTTACTCTTTCACGCAAAAACTACTGAACGGATTTGGATGAAACTTTACAGTAATATAGCTTATACATCAGAATAACACATAGGCTACTATTTGCCGCGATAACCGACATATACGCGGGCGGAGCCGCGGGCAACAACTAGTCCTACTATAATATTATAAATGCGAAAGTTTGTAAGGATGGATGGATGTTTGGATGTTTGTTACTCTTTCACGCAAAAACTACTGAACGGATTTGGATGAAACTTTAGAGTAATATAGCTTATACATCAGAATAACACATAGGCTACTATTTGCCGCGATAACCGACATATACGCGGGCGGAGCCGCGGGCAACAACTAGTCCTACTATTAATATTATAAATGCGAAAGTTTGTAAGGATGGATGGATGTTTGGATGTTTGTTACTCTTTCACGCAAAAACTACTGAACGGATTTGGATGAAACTTTACAGTAATATAGCTTATACATCAGAATAACACATAGGCTACTATTTGCCGCGATAACCGACATATACGCGGGCGGAGCCGCGGGCAACAACTAGTTAGAAATAATTCAAGAAAGTATTATTTATTTGATATCTTTTACAATAAATTCGTAACAACAGCCCGGAGTAGGTAAACCAAGGTAGCGGTGTTTCACGCGCATGTCTCGGAGCGTATATTAAGCCGTTGGTCCCGGTTGTCATGAACATCTATGACAATCAGTTCCCTCAAATATACTGTCAAGTAGTTCAACCTTCAATTTGCCTTCAGAGTTGTGGAAGTTCGATTCCAGCCGCTCCGTCTAAAAACTGATATTCAGCTAGAACTGTTTAAATTAATTACCGACTCCGAATAATCTCTTGAATAATAAAAGCATAAAAAGATGATGTAAGTGGAATTAGTTCGCATAATGAGGGCTTTTAGACACACCTGTGTCTACCTCTTCCAATAGAAAAGACCTTATGTATGTGCATAACGGGCAGAACTACAAACTGCCCTTGTTAATTTGTCCCCAGATTTGTGATACATTTGAGTGGCAAAACAAACAATGCTGATAGCTTAAACATCATCTTCACGGCCCAACTGAAGGTCTTCTAAGGAGAATTTCCTTTCATTGTTTTGTTTAATGTACTTATTTTGATTATCTGTTTATTTTTATGGAATAGGGGGAATGGAGGAGAAGAGACCAAACGGCTAAGGCCTCCCTCCCTGTAATGTGATAAATAAATATAAATATTCTTGGACCCCTGCCACACAACGCCATTTAGCCTCAAACTAAACAGAATTTGTAGTATAAATGCTAGATTGACTGATAAAGTAACCTAGGTATACACTTTTATTTTGTAAAACATAGATAGCACCCAAACTCCGAAACAAATATTTGCAGATCATACAAATATTTTGTCCAATACGGGAATCGAGCCCGAGACCTCAACACAGCAGTCGTATACCTATGCTACCACTGCGCCCACTGAGGCCGACCCAAAGGAGAGAACTCAGTCCTGGACTGCCCTCGAAAATACCTACAATATTTCATGATGATACGTTTAGTAGACAAACATCTTTAATTAATTATTGTAGCAAATGAACAGAACAATTCAGATTACTAACATTAGTTAGGTTAGTTGTTTGTCATGCATAAGACTTGAATTAGTGCACAAACTGGTTTCCTTACGCAAACAGAAGGCAACAGGTTCGATTATGTTTTACCGGACTGCTGTAAAAGTTATATACATAATAGTAATCGCAGTTAACTGTGCCGTGACGTTTAATTAAGTAAGTTTTATGTATTATAAAGTTACGACGATTTAGATCAGTGCGTCATTAAAAATAGCCGCGAAATAATTGTAGTTACGTGTGGTCATGTAAGATCCATCAATTTGGAGACTCTCTGACTCTCAGACTAGCTGAAGGCCGCTCCTTATATATTTTTAGCTACGTACCAGTGAAAGTCCCGTCAAAATCGGTACAGCCGTTCCAGAGATTAACCGGAACAAATAGTCAGACAGACAATAATGTTAGTATCGTATACTGCATTATTTTGCATTTAGTGAAAAACTGTTAGCTTGAAATTTCGAACAGACACTTAAGTTGGATTTATTTGTCAACTAGCTGAACCCCGCGGTGTTACCCGCGGTTATTGTTGTACCGGGCATAACGCCGCGGGACAAAGTTAGTCTAAAAAAAGTAGCCTAAGTTACTCCCTGGATCATCAGCTACCTTCCAGTGAAAGTCCTGGCTAGCCGTTCCAGAGATTACCCGAAATAAACAGACAGACAGACAGACAAAAATTTTTTTTAGCTACATTTTTGGTATATGTACCGTGTTACATACATATGCATTTAGTAAAAAGTGGTTATTTCAATATTACAAACAGACACTGCAATTTTATTTATTTGTATAGATGTGCAAACTACGCAGGACTATACCGTCGAACAGTAGGAAAACTTAACACAAACCGTCTGGTCAGCTGGTATGTCAGGTCAAATTGACAAATTAACTTTTTAAGCAGAGGACACAAGGTCCAAGTCCAACGGTGGTCTATTTATGGCGTTGATGATAATCGATGATGACATATCTATACTAATTCTTCTGTGAGTGTGTATGCCACTGAACTACTCTCAAACGACTGGACCGATTTTGATGAAATTTTTTGTGTGTGTTCAAGGGGATCTGGGAATGGTTTAGATTCACAATTTTGTCCGCTGGACAATGTTTTTTAAATTAATTTTTAATTTATTAGTAGTTATGGCAAAACGACGTTTGCCGGGACAGCTAGTACTAATATATAAAGCTAAAGAGTTTGTTTGTTTGAACACGCTAATCTCAGGAAACACTGGTCCGATTTGAAAAATTATTTCATTGTTAGATAGCCCATTTATCGAGGAAGGCTATAGGCTGACATATATATATCATCACGCTAAGACCTACAGGAGCGGAGCAACAATAAAGAATGTTACAAAAACGGGGAAAAATTATAACGCTACGGGCAATAGGAGACGCAAACGAGGTTGCGTGGGTCGGCTAGTACCTATGTAAAATACTCAAACCGATACAAAATGAACATTAGCATACCTACAAGAATTTAGCCTCTAGAACCCCGAGGTCAGTAAGATCTATATTATCCTCAAATTTATTCCATTTAAATCATATCAAGTCATAATTATCTGAAATAATCCTCCTGCAATGAAATAACGTAATATTTATAAAGAAGCTTGCTAGCGGCTCTGCCTGCATATATGTCGAATATCGAGGTAATATTTATTTTCATTTAATATTATATCTATAGCCTTTGAACTTCATAAATCATGTCACTTTCTATTGTTTTTTAGGGTTCGGTACATCGAAAGAAAAAACCATTATAGGATCACTTTGTTGTCCGTCTGTCTGTCAAGAAAGCGTGGAGATATCAAGCTGAAATTCATATTAAATACTCAGGTTTACTGTTTACTGTCCCTTGGAGCTGTGAAAAAACAAACTATTATTATTACTCACACGCAAGGGAGTCAAAACCTACAGGGTACTTCCAGTGAACTCAGAATCTTGAAATTTATTACGAAGCAACGTCTTATAACACAAATAAAGAAAAAATTGCGAAAAGCAAAAATTTTAAGTTACATCATATAATATATCTACAGGTTTGTATAAAACCCCCGGTGCGCGAGTCCGGCTCGCACTAGGCCTGTTTTTTTAAAAAAAAAATTCATTAGATCCAGAGATTACCCGTGCAACCTCACAAACTTTACCTCTTCATAACTTTAGTAGTTATAGATAATCCTTCAAAATTACCTAATAATTATAATAAATTATAGATAAATTAGCACATTACAACACTAACTATTAAGTGATAAGTTTTGTTAATGATCTCATTCCCGCATCTGCGTTCTGAACCATTAACATTTTACATATGTTTTACACGATAATTTGATGTTGTACTCATTTAATAGCTATTAATAAACTCGAAAATATTTAACTAATAGCCATAATATCTTGATAATTGAGTTCGAAGGAAGTTCTATGTCATTTGATTGCCGAAATCTACGTAACATTGACATTGCGACGAAATCTGTGAACGTAATCATCAAGTCTAAACACTTCTCAAAGACCGATGACAATACAATAATTGAATTTGTCTGATTATACTAAGGCTTTTTAACGACTTCAAAAAAGGAGGAGGTAATCAATTGGACTGTATTTTTTTTTAAGTTTGTTACCTCATCATCCACCTCAACTTTCGACTGGGTGAACCGATTTTGTTTTTTTTTTATTTTCAAAGTTGGTGCTTCCCTTGTGGTCCCATTTCAATTTGATCCAGTTCTTGAAGTTGGTTTTGTTTTTGTTAAAATTTTATTCGATATCTTGAAATACGGTAGTGTCTTGTGTTACGCACTAAGGCGTGTATTAAAACATATGTGATGTAAAGTGGTAGAAATACGTTTCATACCGTACGTGACACTTACCCTACATTTTATCTTAGTAGTAATTATTCTGTCTTGCGTTTGGTATTGCCATAATTCTTTATGTTTACTTGCCTTCCGTTAGACATTTCAAACTATTCATGCAAAAAATAATACAACACATTTTTTAGCATTACAATAGTATCTACCATTAAAACAATATGTAAACATGTATCTATTATTAAGAATATGAATTTTATTAGAGTTCTAAAAATATCTCTGAATCTTACAATGTGCAATGCGAAACTATCAACAACGTAATTTTATTATGTAACACATTAATTCTGCTGTAATTGCTGGCATAATGGGTAATTTTTTTAAGTAAGTAGCAACACTGCTTATTGATAGTGGGCTATGAACTTAGGTTGACAAGATCACAAGACAAACGTACACACATTCGGCCTATAGGATGACGGTCTAAAATTTTTTGAAAAAAATATGACAGTGTTTCCTTCCAAGTGGCCTTTGCAAGAGAGGAAGTTTCCTTAATTTTGGGGGAGGCTCGGATCATAATTGTAGTGTTAAATTCCAATTACAAGTGGGAATAGCTCCCAAAAATAAGTAATAGGGTTGTCAATACATGTGTAATGTCAATAATGTTGGTAATATTTTGGTACGTCAAGGTAATCCAATACCAATGAGGTTGGGTGTTTTTTTGTATTTATTTTTCACAGTAAAACTTAATTACTCTACAATCGATGTAGTATCTGAGGATTCGAGATTATAGTGTAGATTTTCTAGGAGGTATTGAAGGAGAATTTTTATAGTAAGAAGTAACTAATTTAGTCGTGTAAGAAATGAATGGAATATAAATGATCCATGGATACAAATACGTTAGAAAATATTTTTGTATATGTTTTAATTTAAAAGGAAAAAATGCTTAACAAATATTGTTTATATTCTTCAGTATTTGAACCAAAATAAAATAACATCTCAGATCCTGCAAATTATGCGTAGCGTATAGTTACGTAGTTAGGTAGGTAACTTTACGATACATATGTGTAAAATAATAATACATATTTAGGACATCTAACACGTAGCGCTATCTAGTTAAGGTAAAGTAAAGAAAAAAAAAGAAAGAAAGTAGTTTCATCTAATAAAGTCTCAGAGTGAACCAAAAATGTTGTCAATAAGTGTGACGTAACATCGCACGAATGCACGATGCGAATTAAATCGGACGTTCTTGCGGTGCGAGCTGAAGCTGTAAATATCTGCGAGCAGATATTTACAATGCGTTGCGAATTCGCAGTTGTATGCGGGCGTCCTATGTCCAGTACTAGACGTCTGATGAGTAAGAAACAAGAAGTTCATAGGTTTTATCACCGAGCCCGGCGTTAAAAATTAAAAAAAGCTGCACGACTTATTACAAACTACTTTATTATTATATTTATTAATGACGTAATAAATATATTTGAATATTAATATTTTTAACAAACTTCAAAGGTGAAGAGATCCTCAATTTTGTACTCTAAAATTGGTCCAATTTGAAGTTTTCTTCGATTTGAAGTAGCTTAAATTACTCTCTGTAGCATCAGCAATCGGTCCAGCCGTTCCAGAGATTACCCGGAACAAACAGACAGACAAAAAAAAAAAAACTACATTTTTGGTACCGTATATTTTCTCCATGCATTTAGTAAAGGTCGGTTATTTTAATATTACAAACAGACACTCCAATTGTAGTAACTCCGATGCGTAGAGATGAGTAAAATGTAGTTAAGAAAGTATTAAGTATGGAGGTCCACGAATATAAGGGTAAATAAAAGAGGATATGGCCAGGAAGGGAGTAAGCAGTGAACTAACGAGTGATAGAGGAGAATTGAGAGAAAAACACATTGTACCGACCCTAAAAAAATTGAGGAAAAGGGTAGGGAGATGATGTCAAACAGACACTTCAATTTTATTTATTTGTATAGATATAGATTATTTAAAGTCAGCGACACAGGTGTCTTTAAAACATACATGAAACTGACATAAAGAACATTCAGACTTTGAACAATAATTTGTGGATCATATAAAGTGTTGTCCTATATGGAATTCGAACCCTCAACACTTAGACCACTAGGCCAACCGTGCAGGTAAAATCTATATTACAAAAAAAATAATAAAAATGATGTATAACCATACATATTATGACAAAGTAAAGAAACGGAAAAAATATAATAAATGCACTTGCAATATTTTCATCTACATTTTAGACGATAACATTTTAACATTAAACTAAATTAATAAGAAAATAAATAACCGATCACCATATAAAAAATCGAAACAGTAGATCCGATATTGCAAGGAACAATTCAACGGAAAATTACCATAAATTATTTAGGTAATTTTATGATTCGGGATCAAATCATAGTAGGAAGTAAATAATCTGGATCGATCGACACTGCAGTGAAAACATTGAATGTAATTAATATAATAATAGTATGGGGGGGAGGCTATATATTCAACGCGTGAGCTCGGCCGCCATTCGCCGCGCGTACCCTTCGCGCATGCGCCCGTGTCCGTGAGTGACATTAGTGACAGTTATACTCTCAAAATGGCGAAATTTTACGTAAGTGTCAAGATTAAGTGCAGATATGTGGTTTTAGAACGCACCCCGGATTTCGGATACGTTTAAAAGTGATGCAGTGGATTTTTTTATTTTCTTAGTGTTTTTTTTAATATGAAGGTCTGCAATCTAGTAGTGGTTCTTAACCACATTTCTGCGTCTATAGTTTTGCATGTGAATTTTTATTTTATCTCTAGTGAAGTTTTCAGAATACTTTGTTGACATTCTATTGTTTGGATTTCTTTGTCTTAGCCTTTAATTTTGACTACTCCTTTTATTACTTACCTATACTTTCTGTTATTTTTTTTTTTTTTTTGCCATATGTAAGCGAATAATAAATCATGAATGCAGTCTATATTAATTATTTAAATATCACATACAATCGTATTCGACATTTGAACCGCCAACATTTAATTTACATTCAAGGACTTAAAACGTAATGAAAGTTAACAAATGCGATATATTCTAGAAATGTTGAGCAATCAGATTAATTCCTAGGTCTAAACTTTGTTGTACTTTGAGAGGACAACTAAGTAGTTCTGGAGTTCGAATATATCTTTTCCACCGTTCCTTGCTTGATCAAAGGTCTTGTTATTCTGTTAATAAAAGAAAAAAAAAATATCAAATATTTTCACAATTAGATACTATAAAGTATTTTAGATTTTCAATTAAGTATTTAATGCATTGTGTTGTGCAGAAAAAAATTGATTCACGGACTGGTTCTACTGATAATGCCAATTGACTATTCAAAGTTTGTCTGCGTGTGTCCTTTAGGTAGTTGTCGTGAGAAAGTATTTTTCTATTATTAGGTATTATAACCCTTTGTATTAGGGTTTCGTGCCAAAGGCAAAAAACTGAACCCTCATGGATTCGTCATGTCTGTCTGTTCGTCCGTATGTCACAGCCACTTTTTTTCGAAACTATAAGAATTATAATGTTGAAACTTGGTAAGTAGATGTATTCTGTAAACCGCATTAAGATTTTCACACAAAAATAGAAAAATAACAATAAATTTTGGAGGTCCCCATACTTAGAACTGAAACTCATAACTTTTTTTTTTCATCAGACCCGTACGTGTGGGGTGGTATCTATGGATAGATCTTCAAAAATGATATTGAGGTTTCTCATTTTGTTTTGTAACTGAATAGTTTGCGCGAGAGCCACTTCCAAAGTGGTAAAATGTGTCCCCCCCTCCTGTTACTTCTAAAATAAGGTAATGATAAATCTACAAAAAATATATGATCTAAGGTTTGAACGAAATCTAGTAAAAAATATAAAAAATATATTACTTGATGTTCCGGAACCCTTCATGGGCGAGTCCGACTCGCACTTGGCCGCTTTTTTATACTATTTTAGTTTAGAAGTACTAACAATAGTGATCATTAGGCACATTTAGTATCGAAACATTATATTAATTAAATAGATGGGTATTATAAACTAAATCAAATAAATATAATGAAATCAAAATAAAACATAATATTTTATACTAATTGAAAAAAATCAAGGTCACTGCTAAGTAAAAGTAATTTAACTTACAAAAATTAAATAAATTAAAAACTGTATTATACGAATAATATCAAACGATAAACATTGTCTCAAACACCATCGACATAAAACTTTTACTTTAAACTTTTTTTTGCGAAAACAACGAAGTGTCTATTTACATACAAAATCGTGTATTAGTTAATACGTATTACCTAACCATCAGAGAAAACAACGAAAGTAATGGACCCCAGAAAGTGAAACTTGTTGAACGATGCTATACAAACAACTTGATACACCGCGTTACCGTTAAAGTGATAAACACACATCTCGAAAGAAAACTAAGTTGCAATGTCCATGGGCGAAGGTTGTTACTAACAGTGACCTCTTTGCTCGTTTGTGTTTAAAAAGGTGTCTATTACAATACGATAAAAAATCTACGAATTGATATTTATGGAATCAATTTAAATTTAGAATAACAGACAGCTGTTTAGTATGTATAAAATGTAGAGGAATAGAATTTAAAACATTTTCTTTTAAATAGTATTATATATAAAACATTTTTGTAAAAAGAAATAGGAAAACAATCTAACGCTGAATATAACTACATATTTATAAAATTAGATACAAGTAATTAATGAATTATGTATTAGAGGGTCATTGATTTGACTTTAATATATTTTCTTTAAATAAGTAGGTATTACGTAGGCAAAAATAGGGCAGCTATTTTAAAGCGTCACGTTTTAAGTTTTTGTTGTTAAAGTTATAAATATCTCATAGAATGATCAGAGATCAGTTTTTTTTTATCTTTAAATAACTTTTCAATCATTTTAATCAATCTAGCCTGAGTGTTGATCTTGATCAATCTAGAGTGTTGATCTTGTTAATGGTAGATCATTTCATAATAACTTTGGCCTTGAAGTTTATCTTACTTCCTTCGAAAAAAGCTTTGACCTTTAGTAATCTTAATGACATAATAGTGTTCTAATGTTAAGGTAACATTTTGACCACGAGAAGGTCCACGAAAGAAAGCGATGCCACAGATTACAAAATATGCTACTTAACACTTTAAGTTTCTGTTTCTTGTAGAATTTTATGCTTTAAAAAGTAATGCCTGTAGTTGTGGTTATAATAATTTAGTATACATAAATATTTGGTTATGTTTTAGCTCTGACTTTTTGGTTTAGCTTTAAGCTCAGACTTAAGTGACGTTTTATTACCAGAGGAGGATTTATCTCGCGGTAGAAATGGCTTTTTTATGTTTACCCCAAAGTTCTTCTGCCCATAGTGATCTACACACACATTTTTCCGTTCCACTTGCTGTCTGTCACTTAAATCTTATCTGTAAACAAGAAATAGATTTACCAGACAATTCTTCAAACTTGCACTCGAAATTGCATCTCAAGACACGCCGTTTGTGAATATACTTTTGAAGTACCTAGGTACCTATATCGGGTTTATAGTCTTTATAAAATATTGTTCGCATGTACGTGACTTTATCTTTAAGAAATAAAGATTTTTAAACTGATTCTTACCCCCTTTAGAAAGTTATTCTATTCTTATCGCATCTTAAATCTGTGTGTGTCCCTCCCACACATTATTTTGGTCTTATTAATCTTATCTTAAGCCTAAATTATGGCCGTAAACACTCAAGCCTGTTAATAATCAAGATCGAGATTAAAGCGTGGGCCATACTATAACTCAGTACCCATGTACCGAGGCCATTGCAACATGACATTATCATATTATTGGCTTTCGGTTGGGGCGGTGATTCATTATTTGATAGCTGTCAGCCAGTACATATGACTAACGAAATATCTGGTCAATAGTTAGAAGTATCTGTTAACTTAAGAAAATTGTTGGAGCAATTGAAACTAACAATTAAGTATTATTCGGTAGTTTATTTCACAGCTTCTTTTTTCAAGTTAAAACATTAAGAGATGGTGACAAATTTTGCGTTTTGCGTTTTGGAAGTTAAAGTCAAAGTAAGAAGACAGTCTGGGTAAAAAACGTGAGCCGTGACGTGACGGGATGCCTGGCAGCTGTGAAACATCGAAATTGTTTTGTATAAAATAAAATGACTGTTAGTAGTCTAGTACTTAAGTTAATATTATTTTTTTATTAAATACAAATAAAATACAATTAAAAATACAAATAAAAAATTTAAATAGAGGCGAAGCGTCGCCAGTCGCCACGTCAAAGATCAGGTTTACCACTCGCCTATAGATGTTTCACAAGAAAAACTTTTTTCCCACGATTCTGATGAATTCAACGACGCCTCATATGTCAAAAACTGTCCAGCCATTTGGGCTGCAGGACGTGCTAAGGAAATGGACATAGGTACATACGCGAATACATAGAAACGCTTGAAAAACATTACCCTCTGATACCCTTGATAAAAAGTGGTGACCCTCGGCCTGCTTTGAAAACATTACTTATGATTTGAGTTTAAAGTTAAAACAATGACAATTTACAAATATATGAGTTAAGAAACGAGTTATTCACAATATATACCCATACTAGCTTTTGCACGCGGCTACGCTCACGTAGTCTTTCATCCCCCGATTTACCCCCTTAGGGGTGGAATTTCAAAAATTCAGTGCTCACTTACGTTATATGTATAAAGAACCTACATGCACAATTTTAGGACTTTGGGTTCAGCTGTTTGCACTGTGCTTTGATCTCTGGGTATGTCAGTCATCTTCTTCTTTTAT
Source organism: Spilosoma lubricipeda (assembly GCA_905220595.1). NCBI lineage: Eukaryota > Metazoa > Arthropoda > Insecta > Lepidoptera > Erebidae > Spilosoma > Spilosoma lubricipeda. The sequence continues at coordinate 21,405,915 of HG992281.1, read as the reverse complement.
ATATACAGATACAAGTTATGAGTGTTTCGCTTACACCTTTATTCTCTCACTTCTTCTCTATTACTGGCAAATATTTTATTTTGAACACGCATCTTAGCGCTGAGAGACATCATTCCCATTCATACGTTTGTTAGTTCTCTATAAAAGTTTAGGTTCACAGAATGTAACTTCGTTACGGGACAAGTATTTCGTTTGTCGTATATACTTTTGAAAGGTTTAACTTACAATATTGTTTATGAATACTCTTTATACACGATTTTTCTAAGTACTTGACGTTTGACTGTCACATGTAGCATTTTTATTTCCAAGTAACTTAAAAGAAAGTAGAAGACTTTTTCAAGTCGGAACACGTCTTGTTTTTATTTCCTTAATCTGTAATTATTATACGAAATACTGCAATTTAGAAAGTGTATTACATGTTTAATTATATTTAGTTATGAAATCGATTCAGTTTATTCATGAATGAAAATCGAATAACAAGTTCGTTGCGACAAACTCGGAAATGCTTATAATTAAAGAAAAAACTCAATTCGTTATGCACAAATTGCGTTTAAAAGTAAGAATATTATATATTTTGCTGATAAGATGGCTGGCTACAAATTTTAATAGTGCACTGCTGGACATAGCATTTTTCTTCTAGAGGAGGTTTTGGTCTGCAAACCACACCTGGTAGACGGATTGGTAAAGGGTTGGTGTGAATTATTCCTCCTCACTGCAGTACTGTCACTTGTTGTCTTAATTGAATAAATAAATTTGAATAGCTGAAAAAAAAACGGCATCATTACTTTTTGTGGTAGAAAACAATTAAAATCTATGGTTCTTAACTTCGATCACAAATAGTACTTTTATTGATCGAAGGTTCTTAATTTGAATTTTAGTTCACCCTTTACTACTAATTATCCTTTACTATAATTTATATAAATGATTGAAGCATACATAAAAAAAAGTGCTGTTTCGAAGGGATAGGCATAGTATATTTTCGTGAGCGAATGACACCATTCTCAGCACTTTGTAGAGCAACTGTGTCTAGGCTTTATAAGACACAAAGTACTACTACAACATCGCACAATCGTCACGAGTAAATCTAATTTGCGTATACGTAGGTCAGGTCACGAGGTTCTAGTGCTGCAGGAGGGGGTTGGAAGATGTTGGAGGGGGTTATGCCTGAGAGCGCTGTCGCAATCGTCCTAGTTCTCATATAGGACGCGGAAGTCTCCACGGGATCTGATGACCGTCCTTGCGAAACTGTTAGATTCACAGAATTACCTATTGAGAATAACAATATTATGGTTAGAATGATTTAAAATAGTTACGAATACTATTTAAGTTCTCGTCCATCGAGATTCGTGGCCGGGAATATAAATGGCTTTTTCTTTTTTACCTTAGGTTGGTATTTGTTTTTTTTATTTTTATTGCGTTAGCAACTAATAATTTTATTAATGCACTAATAGTAAATAGCAGGATTATTTAATAATTATGTCATAATTCAACAACGATTAAATATGCAGGCCATAGTCTAGATCATCCTTTTTAAGTGCTATTTTTATTTAACTACCGAATTGGAAAAGAGTTCTTTATCTCCTCAACTAAAAATTTCATCTAAATCACCCAACTGACCTTTTATTACATATCGACAGATTAATAAATAAATCTTTAGATTAAATTAAACGATCACACAAACAATCATATTTGACATTAGTTCTCGTGGGATTGGGGTCAGACACCAATGTGGTTCAGCGCAAATAATTGTAGTTTTTTTGCATACCATTATTACTGTAAGATGGTTGAGAATGCTACAAATATCGTAATTTTTTATCTGTGTTAATCTTTTCGCCTGGGTAAACAGATAATGCATACTTTGGAGTGTGAAATCCAAAGTTTGGGGAAAATGGTAACCTTGAGGCAGTGTACCAACCATTTTTTTGTACTACTAAGTTGTGACGTCAGAATCTATTGTTTAATACGAGTGTTGTTCTTTATAGGGATTTATTTTAACCGCGTTTTTCTGTACTGTTGTATTTCAAGATTTAACTAGTAGCAAAGATGGCGGGTCTTAAGTGCTTTTATCTGATTTGTTCTGCCAATTTAATTGAAACTACCTTCTGGTTTACTGATGTATTAACTGTTGAGCTTTATATGTCAGGTGTCCTCTCCGGTTTTATTAATTTAAAAGGTAAAATATTCATCTCACACAGATTATAGTAGCATTAGACTTCATTATTAAAGTTCCTACATTGTTCGATGATGATATAAAACGGGTCCAATTGAAAAGGACGATGTAAGAATTGTTTCGAAATTCGACCTTACCGGAGTCGTCTGTCGGAGTTACATAAATATCGTTTTCCTACAGATTTTCATTGATAAATTGTACCAATTTTTTGTTCAGACGTATACAAAAGCAGCAACTAAAAACCCGTGTGATTACTATACGCCTAAAAAGTTTAACACATTCGCATAAGAATGGTAGAATCAGTGAGGCGGTAAGGTTTTACATGAGATAACAATAAACGTGGGAAAATGCGCTTAGATAGTGAAACTCTGACAAAAAGCAATGTGTTCGTAACTTTGAATGTGACAGCGAACATAAACGAGCCATGTTATAATAAAATAGGTAAAAACTTAGGTTTATGAACCTCTTTATTCTAATCTCTTTGTTAGCAGCTAGCATAAGGCCGAAAGAGGTTTATAAACCTAAGTTTTTACCTATTTTCAGGTTCAAGTTAACAATACGAAAAAAGAGAAATAAATAATTTTAATGTCCTTGTCAACGAAATTATTGTCATCGTCAAGTCAAAGTAAAAAATAGTAACTGTAAATGTTTTAAATAATCAAAATACACTTTTGACAAATTGACTACCAAAGACAATAATCAACCAAATAACTGCCATTTACTTTAATAAAGCTTGAACTTTTAACGGAATTCCATTAGTTCTATTCGGTCTTATCCATACTACTTTTATAAATTCTATCTGTAATATATTCTGTCTGTATTGATTATAAGTCTGTCTGTTACGCTATCTCGGTTAAACCGACAATTTCAATGAAATTTAGCATGAAAACATTTTGATTCTTAAGGAAGGACACGAGCTACTTTTTACCGCGGTAATCAACATATACGCAGGCGGAGCCGCGGGCAAAAGCAAAACCAAAATGAATGGTTTTTGTGATAATTTAATAGGTACCGAATTTTTTTTTTTTTTTTTCATGTCAGTTAGGCAATAGATCGCAGATCCGACGCCTTAGGCATAATGCTACGCCAAGAATTTTTAATATAGCAGATTATATCCAACAGTTCTATTTCCTATTCCAATTACCTAAACTACAATATGCACGATTAAGATACCGATCGACAAATTCTTTCCAACGGCTGCTTCCATTGATCAAGTTACCCATTACTGATTATTTGATTACATACTATTATGTAATATAATTATTTGTTACATATATATATAGTCGTTTTGTAATATCTAGGCCTTATAATAATAGTGTGTTGTGTAAATTCATAGAAATTTTAATACGGTAATACAATAATTGTAACTTTACTTGAGTTCCAGTTTAATTAAATAAAAATATATTTCGGACATCTAACACACAATGCCATCTGGTCCCAAGCTAAGCATAACTTATGTTATGGGTACTAGACAACTGATATAAATACTTATATACTTTTTTTTGTAAATACATACATATAATACATAGAAAACACCCAGACTCCAAAAGAAATATTTGCAGATCATACAAACATTTGGTCCGACCCGGGAATCGAACCCGAGACCTCAAGCATAGCAGTCGCATACGCTACCACTGCGCCGCCGAGGCAGTTAATTATCCTCTTTGGTTTTGGATGTGGTTTATTTATCAGAAAAGCATTCATATAATAAGTAGAAACGTCAGCGTTGAGAGCTCTTTTACAATTCACTGTTGTTCAAACAAAAGCCTGTTCTTAGAAAAGAGGTTATAGCCACGCTTGCCTGATGGGTCGGTTGTTGGGGTATTGACACTCTGTATCGTCAATCAGCAATCACAAGGACAGACCCCAACAGCGTACCTAATATCATCAAACCATTTCACGACAAACGCAATTTCGCCAACGCAAAACATATACCTATACATCTCATTATGGTTTGTAACAGTTTAAATCATTTCTGATCAATTATGTTGTAAGTAAAATGATAGATGAACACATATTTACATAAAGTAAATGTTTAATATCTAACCTGTACAAATTACACCTTTAGGACATCAAGATAGTTACAAAATATTTCTGTTAATTAGGCTAGTAAAATTATCTTGTGAGGACATTTTTGCTTCGAGCTATGCACACTGTATTTCAAGGCAATTGTGTCTTAAAAGTGTATAATTTATGACCGAAGTAAAGCATAATTTTGGATATATTGTTTAGCCATTGGTGTGGTAAGAATTTAAGTGACACGTGACTACGCCGCGACATAAAAACCAGAGAGAATATAGAGGTAGTATAGCATAGACAATATTTATTTATTTATTTGTAAATCAGGTATTTAATCTCTAGATCTAGAATCTGATCGAAAAATTTAGTACATCACATACTTCTCTATTTATCACGTAATACGTTATTAGTCTATCATCGTACATTTTTGAAAGGCAAGAACATCCTCGTTCAGAAATGAACGGTGCAAGAAGCGATAACTATCCCGATCTCTGGTAGTTTGCATTCGTCCTGTGCCAGCTACTTTCTTTAGGTCGTATATCACAATTATAAAATACATATCTCACACATCTATAACACACAACGCGATCTAGTCCCAAGCTAGGAGCTTGTGTTATGGGTACTTGACAACTGATATGAATACATATATTTTTTTGTAAATACATACATATTATACAAAGAAAACACCCAAACTCTGAAACAAATATTTATAGATCATTCAAACATTTGGTTTGACCTGGGAATCGAACCCGAGACCTCATGATCAGCAGTCGCACATGCCAACCGCTGGACCAACGAGGCAGTCATTATCTCAGCCAAAAGACGGTTGAAAATGTCCAGCATGTTGTCCGTAACAGCTGCTATATGCATGCATATAGCAGCTGTTACGGATAACCTTGGGCACCACTGGCACACCCCAAGGTTCTTCATAACTGCTAATTTCTTCAAAAACATCAAACCAAAATATTAATTAATTTAGTCAATGAGAATAAAAACCACAGAATTGAACAAACTAAACCATTTCAGTTTTACCAAGCGCTGGCTTACTATCTAGTAAACATAATTTTATAGGCTGTTAGTAGCAAAATGTCAACAAGAATCATGCAGTCATTAAGATACTTTTATAGGAGGCAGGAGAAAATGGCATTAATGATAATTATCATTAACGCCATTTTGCGTGCTGTCATTAACGATGCGATGATAGGTCAACGAGAAACTTTTGTAAACATTGAACGGAATCAATATGGCCGCTTATTCGAAGATGTCGTTGACCTATCGTGAACTTTCAGTTTTAATTAAATGTTGTTAAGGGTAATAAGTAGGTACTTAATGAGAATGTTCGAAAAAACCTTCATTTTATGTTAAAGAAAAAGTGAATGCGTAAAGGTTTTGTTTTTAAATTACTCTATTTTTTTAACAGTTTTATTGTAGAACAGTTTTATTTTCTTTTAAAAAAGAAGTACCGCACTAGGAATCCAGAACTGTAATTTGTAGATCACTAAAGTGTTGTCCTACGTAGGAATTGAACCCACAACACTCAGAGCAATAGAACACGGCGTGGCGACCGCTTAAGCCATTGTGCTATCCACGTCGTCAGTAACAAGTGCATTATTGTCTCCTCTCAATCCAATGAACCTAAGAGTTTTCAGCGGTTCAGGAATTATATATTCTTGGAGCATAACTGCCTTCCCCCATTCTTTGGGGAGGAGGCGTTGGAGGTCACTGAATCCCAGACCCTAAAAGACTGAAACATCTCATCCCTAGCGACTCATAACCCTACTATAGTTAATCTATACAAATAAATAAAATTGGAGTGTCTGTTTGTAATATTAAAATAACAGCTTTTTAATCAATGTATATGTATGTATACACGATACATATACCAAAAATGTGCTTAAAAAAAATTTTGTCTGTCTGTCTGTCTGTTTGCTCCGGGTAATCTCTGGAACGGCTGGACGGATTTTGACGGGACTTTCACTGGCAGGTAGCTGATGATCCAGGGAGTAACTTAGGCTACTTTTTTAGACTAACTTTGTCCCGCGGCGTTACTCGCGGCACAGCAATGACCGCGGGTAACACCGCGGGGTTCTGCTAGTTTTATATAAAGTTGCAGCTCTCTCAGTTTTCGTAAGTCAGCCGTCGCGGTGGCAGCCTCGTGCTTTTCCCACGGCCCTGTATTGCATATATTACGATATTCTATATTCCTATGTACATGTTAATTTGGCAACATATTGGGACATAGCACTTCAAATTTTAGTTCACTTATTTCTTTGTTCGGATGATCTGTTTGTACGAGATTTTGTTTTAAAGACACCTTTCCTATTAGGATATACATCCCTAGTCGCGGGTGACTTTAAAAACATACACGAAACTGACTCAAAGAACACCCAGACTCAGAACAACAATTTGTGGATCACACAAAGTGTTGTCCTATGTAGGATTTGAACATACAACACTTGGCGCAGTAGAAAGCGGCGAGACGATCGCTAAAACCACCAGGTCCATAAGTCATGTGATTTATATTTCTAGAATAGACGCATTGTGTTCTTATTAGCTAACTAGCTGAACCTCGCGGTCTTACCCGCGGTTATTGTTGTACCGCGAGTAACGCCGCGGGACAGAGTTAGTCTAAAAAAGGTAGCCAAAGTTACTCCCTGGATCATCAGCTAGCTGCCAGTGAAAGTCCCGTCGAAATCCGTCCAGCCGTTCCAGAGATTACCCGGAGCAAACAGACAGACAAAAATATTTTTAACTACATTTTTGTATACATACATATGCATTTAGTTAAAAGCGGTTATTTTAATATTACAAACAGACACTCCAATTTTATTTATTTGTATAGATAAGAGTGTAACTTATAGTCACTCTACTCTAGTCAAAGGCACTAGTGACTTATAAGTAGCGATTGTCCCTTAGTGAAGGTCGTCATTTACCGCCAGTTGACCAGTCTGGCAGTTAGCCTTTGCAGCATCCTCGAAACATACTCTTAAACAAAACTCTCTTGTTTCTGGGTGGCGCCGGAATAGGGGATTCAAAATGCTGGAACGTGGAAGTTCGGTGGTAACTACCCATTAGATGCCTCTAAATACTTTTTGACATCTAATACACAACGCCATCTAGTCGCAAACTAAGCAGAGCTTGCACTATGGGTACTAGACAATTGATGTATACATAGAAAACTCCGAAACAAATATTTGCAGATCATACAAACATGTGATCCGACCCGGGAATCGAACCCGAGACCTCAAGCATAGCAGTCGTACACGCTACCACTGCGTCACCTTATTTGTATCTAATATATAAAATTCTCGTGTCGCGGTGTTAGTAATTAAACTCCTCCGAAACGTCTTGACCGATTCTTATGAGATTTTGTGTGCATATTGAGTATGTCTGAGAATCGGTGAAGGGTGACCCATCCTTAAATATTTTTTACACGGCTGTCAAGTATTGTATTATTTATTCCATCTTTACCAGTCGAACTTTATTATCTCCACAATAGTTTATACCGTATTCGTGATCCTCTTTAACTGTTTAATTGCAGCACGTTGCTGTAAGGTCAGGACCAGAGGCTACAACTAAAAGACTCTTCCGTCTGACCCCGTGACGTGACGCATGACGAAGTCTGCAAGAAATGCTTCCACGTTTTGTTAATTACTTGTGTTAAATTGAACTAAACGTACAAAACATTGTTTGTTTAAGCTCTTTATGAGTGGTACTAATCGATTTAGTTACGGCTCGATGGCTTAGTGGGGTTATTATACGGAATTGTAACTGTGATGTTTGATTCAATCTTGGATTTGTTGCTACGTAACCCCGTGTAATAGAAATGGACTTATTTTTTTGGGGGTTGCGACTAACGTTCATGAAAGGGGAACAAAGGACACCTAGACAAAGAACAACAATTTGTGGATATCACAAAATATTAATCTATTTGAAGATCTAACTCGCAAGAATCAGCTCAATAGGTATCAGAGGGGTGACCGTTTAAACTATCACGATATCCTTCTAGTCTATGTTCCAGTACCAAGCAACAGATGGCGTTGTAACAAAACAAACAAGGCCTCGTTTCCCTAACATTCCCACTGCCAAGACCACCGCAATTAAGTTTTACAATAATTGACATTACTCATAAAACTTTCAAAATCGACCTTCAAGTATCAAAAATTATTGTAAAACTACCGACTATTGTGTTGCATGCACAATTGCATTTAAGTTTTATCTGGGTATCAGCCTTGCTTAAAATCGTGAAGTGTGCAGCCACATTGTTTCCTAGATCTGTCCACGTCTGAATGGAAGTTATTGGTGATGATTTTTTGTCTTCACGATGTTAGTATGCATTACAATAGGTAATTAATTCATTATACTCATGTTCTTTTTGTATTGTCTATTAAAAAATAGAAAATGTTTATATGTTTAAACTTTGAATTATGATTTAGAGTTGATAGTTTTTGTGTAGATGACGAAGTAAATATGGCTTGAAGGACCAAGAAAATCATTCACGTAACGTAAAAAAGTTTAAAACTGGTTAGCAAGCAAAATTTTTTAAGTAGAAATGATTTGTTCCATACGTTTAAAATGAAGAATCGAATGAGTTCTGACGAATCCACTCTCGAGCAAATGGCTTTTAAAATGAGCTCCTTCATAGTACTGCTTCCGCATTACATTCTAATAAAGTTATTTAAATTACTTATATAGCGAGGATTTCACCAAAGTACCAAACCAATGTAAATAGTAACTAAGCGCAACCAAATAAAGTTTATATTCCAACTAGTTTCCGCTCTCATGTATGTCGATTGTTGGTTGTAAATATTCGGTAGTCGGGGTGAAAAATAACCAGTGTCCTTTCTCAAGGACCAATGTATCTCCATGCCAAAATTTTATTGAAATTGGTGCAGCGGTTTACCCTTGAAAGTGACATACAGGTAGAGCTGCTTTCAAATTTATAATATTAGTATGGATTATGGATTTACCTGTCCCGTGCATTAAAAAAACTATTAAAATTGGAAGTATTATTAATTTACGTTCGAAATGAAGAAATTCGTCAGAGAACCAAGGTGACCGACATAGCTCTGAAAGTTAGTAGGTTGAAGTGGCAATGGACTGGTCACATATGTCGCAGAACTGACAACCACTGGAGTAAGCGCGTTTTAGAATGGAGACCGCGTCTTGGCAAACGTAGTGTGGGACGCCCTTTGGCCAGATGGCGGGACGACTTGCAAAGAGTGGCTGGCAGCGACTGGATGCGGAAAGCAACGGACCGGGCTCTGTGGTGTTCCTTGGGAGAGGCCTACGTTCAGCAGTGGACTGCAACGGGCTGATGATGATGATGATGATTAATTTACCAACCTTTAAATTTCCTGAAGTTTCAAACTGGTCGCACTGATCGTGTTGATCACGAGTATGTGAATATTTAATTACTAGCAGACCCACGCAACCTCGTTTGCGTCTTCTATTGCCCGTAGTGTGTTTCCACCGTTTTTGTAACATTCTTCTTTGATGCTCCGCTCCTATTGGTCTTAGCGTGATGATATATATAGCCTATAGCCTTCCTCGATAAATGGGCTATCTAAAAATTAAAGAATTTTTCAAATCGGACCAGCGGTTCCTGAGATTAGCGTGATCAAACAAACAAACAAACTCTTCAGCTTTATATATTAGTATAGATAAAACCATGAAACTCGAAAGTGTAAAAGTTAGGAAGTATTCTTGCTACATTTCTGGTATGGGCGTGGTGGAAAATATAGTGCTCAGCGCTTTCGTCGCGGTCAGTTACTCGCTATCTCGAAGAAAACATAATTACATAGATAACGTAATATCGAATGCCTGAACGATAGTTCTTGGGTAGATGTTTATTGCCGTCTTACATAATACTTGATGACGAATTGAGAAAATGGAGCGTCACAACTCTCGTTTATCACATGAGTACAAGGGCGTCTTTACCTATGGTGCAGGGAGTGTGGTGCCACCAGTGTTAGTGGCGCCCGGCCGCGGCATTTTTAATGAAACTGTGTGCTTAATATCAGTGTTCATGGGCTAGAGACGGCTCAGCATGGGTAAGAGCCGACTACGGCAGCAAACAACTCAAGACACCACCACTGCAAACAGAAGGAAAAATTGAAACAAAACTTATATCAATCTGTTTGACCAGCCTGATACAGTAGACGTAAACCTCCTTACTAAGAAGAGGCATCTGTTCACCAATAGGCACATCATAGAAATACGTAATAACAGCTCGAAGTATGGAAGTTGAAGTCTCAGCCCTCGTGCCTCGGAGAGCACGTAAAGCTACCGCTCTGCACCTGATTTCTTACCATTCGTGTCTGATAACCGGCCCATCGGATTATGTGAGTGAGCGAACAGATATTGCTCCTGTGTTGGTACACATATTTGTGCACTATATTATCTCCAGCTGGTCTCCGTTGAATCTGGTCACCTTGGTCGTAAACGGTTAGGAGAATATCACTCGCCTTTTAGAAGATTTTTTTATATTCTATTTGAATTCTTCCTCGAGTTGTCATAAAGTAACTAAAACCGCAGAATCATACAAGTTTATCTAGGTAACACAATGCCAAATGTTGTTAAAATCTGTTCAGCTGTTTAGCCGCGAAAGCGTGGCAGACAGTTACTTTAGCACTTATATAACAGTAGGGATAGCAAGCAAAAATAGTAAACCTTGTTTACATTAAAAAACACACCTTGGTAACTCTGTGTCTTGGGTTTATTTTTGAAATTCATTATCTGCATACTTCAAAACAACGCACTGTATGCATTTTAAAACAAATTTAACGAAAGTAGAACTCAAATTCGGTATACTTAAATTATGAAGCGCCGAGAGGTGAAAATTTACAATCTGTGTTGTAAATAAAAAAATTACAAGAACATTTGATGTAGAAAGCTACACGCGTCCGAACCAATCAATAATGGTTACTTACTACCATAAAAAACGCCTCCAAATATTACACAATCGAATAAACATATTGGCAATCGAATACTTAATAGGACGACGGACATTATCTCATTATCTATTACGATCACGAATAATCGATAATCGATATAATCGATTGTTTAAATGAATCAATCAAAATGTTGATGTGTTTAGAAAGTTGGCTATTAAACATGTTCTTGTTAACGGTCTATTAGAGAATGAATACATTGTAGTAGGTAGGTCATTATATATATTTAGAATATTTATGTATGTAGGTGTTTATAGAAAAAAATCGAGTGATAGAACGAAATGTAACATCTGACATCTAATAGTTATCTGTTTCTCGGTTCAATCATAAAACGTGCGCTTTCCCGACTTCCAGTAAAAAAAATCCGTTCCTTTTCACGAAATCTTTCCCCAAAAATATTAAGAAAACGAGAAAAATGTTGGCCAGTTCGTAGGCTCAGCGACCCGACATGTATCAAAGTACCTGATTGGTCTGCACTGGCACAGAATAAAAAAGAAACGCAAACGTTATACAAAAGAAAATAATGACAGAATTAGCATCTGTTGCGATTCTTTTCTATTCTGTACCAGTTCAAACTAATCAGGCACTTTGATTTTTTTAAATATATTTCACATCCTCATCTTTCCTGTACTATCAGGGTAATCCCATCGGCCGTGGCCCGTCCCAAGATTTTTTTCATTTGCCTCTGCCATCTCTTAGAGAAATAGGGCTTCTTACTATTATACTCGGGAAAATTATCCGTAAATTTCATCGCTCAAATAACCAACTCATGTAATTATTTATCAATTTAAAGACTTATATATATTTTGGCATATATATAAGTTTTAATTAAATTTAAATTGCCAGCAATAAAAGCTCGAACGTTAATTTCAAACTGTTTGAGTTTATAATTATAGATTTCCTTACCAATATTTACCTTTGTTGTTTAAACCTATAGAGGCTTAAGATCAAAGTTCAATGACATGAGAGGCTATATATAACTTGAACTTTAATACAAAGTATATGTTTATCAGCAATTTGGTTATCAGAGCTTAGTTGGAGATCAGACGTACGTGTATGAGATGTTTAAAGGAATTATTATTCTTCTTCTGACCTTGATTTGCACAACGCAATACACTTAAAAAGCACTTCAACCGCAAGCACTTAACTATGAAGTAATATTACCAAATTGTCTCAGTGAAAGTAATTGCTACTTACCTTTGCCGCAAAATTCTTAACCTACTCCACTTTTTACGAAGGACGTGCGTAGGGAACCTGTACTACTGTATTCTGACGTATAGTACATGTACTTTCACTTTTTAGAAGAAAGTACTAGTTCAGTTCTTCTGGTCACAGAATCATTCGTGAACGGATAGACCAATTTCGCTTCTTTTTGGCTGTAGCCCATTTATCGAGGAATATTTTAGGTCTTCCATATCACACTATGACGGATAAAGACAGAAAAACAATTATAAAGTAAAACGTGTGGTGTCATGGGACACCAGATAGAAATGAAGTTCCTTTATAAAAAATATTAATTATTATTTTATTATTTCATAGTAATAATGATCAGATGGTTCCACGGTTGACCATCAGATGGTGTAAATATCATATTATATATTAATAATAGCAAACTGCATTAACAATAACAGTCAACACGTAGACTATACATTAGACACTGTCCATCATTCATAAAAATTTACGCTTTTTTTTAACGTTTATAGACGTTTTTTGCCGGCCGAACTTCGTTCCAAAAGAGTTAAATTTGTAAATAAAACGCAAAGATGCGTGGATTTAATAGTGAATGATAATAATAGCTTCACATATCTCACACACGACTGTCTTATCCTAAACTAGGCAAATATTGGAGGAAATGGACATTAGGCTCTGACGACCACACGGGAAGCACTAGCTTATCAAATTTAAAAGAATAATGAAAATCGATTCACCCAGTCGAAAGTTATGAGGCTATAAACATGAAAAAAAAAACAGTCCAATTGATAACCACCTCCTTTTTTGAAGTCGGTTAAAAAGCAAGGAAAGAATGACTGGTTTTATATGGGGCAATGGTACGCTGGTCAAGCAGGCACATTTGTGCCGAAATATTGCTTTTCCTATTGTTGTGTAAAGCTTTGGAAGACTTATGTCCATCGGTGAACGTCCTTCGGCTTAGATGATGATGTTGATAGCTCACCCACGAAATAACTCTTCAATATCTTAGACACGTAATTTTTGGGAGATTTTAAAGATCAGTAGGGATATACAGCCGTTAAGCTATAGTAAGTAAAGTTAGCAATAAAGTTGTGTACTTAAGTTACCGTCCGGTTTGTGGCTGCGCAATAATGTTCGGGATTAAGTTACGGGCAGTTGGTCACTTTCTTTGTTGCGAATTGAGTCATTTCGTAAAGGTATTGGATTACCAGTACATATACACTCCTTAACTACAAAACTCTATGCCCAGCATGGTAAAGTTGCCCAAAAGTTTCTTCCTAAGGAGAGTCTATTTTTTTTCTTATGTATGATCTGCTAAAATGACTCTACTCTGCCTGATGGAAAGCATGATCAGAGTCCAAGAGTGGTGGTCACCATACTCATTGCTCGTACAGACAATGCAACAATGCGGCTTAGTGATGCTTCTGCATCATTGGGCCTCCGGTCTCTCACTCACCAACGAAACACGACAGCATGAACGCTGTCATTTTAGGCTGATCTTCTGTGCGAGAGTACCGCCTCGGACGAGCCGGCCCAACCGTGCTGAAATCAGCGTGGCTCTACTAACTGTTAATTGTGGTAGAGCCCATGTGCAATGTTCGACTTTCGTTCTTGCTAAATCTTTGTATTCGTGTGGTGACGGACTTTTAATTAGGAGTATCACCACCCCTTTCGTCCCGTGGGTGTCGTAAGAAGCGACAACTGCACTGTAGAGAGAGGAATACCTTAAACAAAGCCTTTTTTTTTTTTTTTTTAACCTGTGGAAACCCCCTCGGGCCGTCACCCCGTCGGGGTTTGCGGCGGGGCGGTGTGTCGGAATCGAACCGACTAAAACCACACGGTGTGCCACTCAGCGCCTGAGACGGGAGGGATCCGGGGACTGCTGTTATTAACACATCCGGACCCTCCTTAAACAAAGCCTATACCAACCCGTCTAGCCAGAACGTTGTTCTTAAGAAGAACTCGATGTCCGGCAGTGGACATCTAAAGACTGGGGAACATGCCAATTTTCTGCCAAGTGAAATAAGCCTTGGTGCCCTACATCTCACAATATTCAGAGAAAGAGTCGCCATAATATTTTTATAAGTACTTATGACTATTATGTCCAAACATGTTATACAAACATAGCATAACAAACACGTTTAAAGTAAACTAAACTTTATTGTAAACACGTAAAGTTCCATATCCATTCCTGATATTTAATGTCGAATGTAAACGAATTCTTGTTATGACTTCCTTATGAGTACATTTGACCACAATTTCTTTTGTTGAACAGTTACTTAGAAAATGTCAATTTCGTTACGTCAATGTTGCGGTTTATTGATATTTGTTTATTTGATTTAGATGGCGTTTTAAAAATTACGTACCCAGCCGGGAATATGACCAAAAATAAAACAAAGACGTATATTATCAAAGATTTTCGTCAGCTATCACAAATACACAACAAGATCTTTCTAGAACAACAATTACACGTTAGACGTTACATGTAATACGGAGTGTGGCAACACCGTCATCTGGTGGTAACGACTAATTTCATAACACTCACGCGACCTTGTCTGTGGAAGTTGTTATTGTTTTAACTAACTAACTGAATGCAATGTAGGCTTGGAGATGCGAAAGTTTTGTTTATAGACGAGATTCATTGAAGAAAATATTTGTGATGACATCTACCGTCTCAAAGATAACTTTTTTAAAGAATGAGGGTTATGTTTTTCGAGTTTATGTACGTATGTAGATATGTATATTTCTTTGGCACGTCCTAGAACCTAAATGGCTTGTTGTGTTTTTTGTGGTGGTATCAGTAGATTCGTCTTAGTCGTGAGAGTGACGCTGTATAGTTGGGAATAAAAAAAAAAGAAAAAATATCTGAGTTTAATAAAGATGGCAGATATCGACGCAGCCAGGTTCTTATCAAAAGTTATTTTACTTGTTTTATGTAGCGGCTTGCAAAGTTACTCGACTGTCAACACTAGCTCACTTGTAACCTTCCCTATAGGATCCTCAGTCATTTAAATGGGACGTGAAAAAGTATCTCATCAGGCCGTCATAGCGTGGGTCACCATTCTTCATTGGCTGCGTTCGCAATGAGAATGGTGACCACTACTCTTGGATTCTGCTCATGGTTTCCTTAGGCAAACTAGGATCACTTTGATCTGTGTTTAAGAAATGAAAAACGTAAAAACAGAAAAACCTAATTAATAAATAAATAAATAAATATTTTCGGACATCTATCACACAGAGCCATCTAGTTCCAAGCTAAGCAGAGCTTGTGTTATGGGTACTAGACAACTGATACAAATACATATATACTTTTTTTGTAAATACATACATACTATACATAGAAAACACCCAAACTCCGAAACAAATATTTGTAGATCATACAAACATTTGGTCCGACCCGGGAATCGAACCCGAGACCTCACGATCAGCAGTCGCACATGCCAACCGCGAGACCAACGAGGCAGTCAATTCAAAATAAGTAATCTTATCTCGGAAAATGTATAAGGTTAAAAGAATTGCGTTTAGAAGTTTTGGAGCGATTGCTAAAACTGACTGTTTAGTCTGTGTAATTATCATAATAACATGTATGAAAAAAATTAAGTAACTAATATTAAAAACAAATGTAATTTGTTTTGAATAGAATAATATATATTATTTTTTGTCTACATATTTTAAACTAGTATAATTATTTATTTCTGTAATCAGTTAAAAACCATTAACGAAACAAAAAAAAATTAAACATCAACACACAAACCTCATTTAATATTTTTTTTTTTAAATCCGCAAAAAACTGTTTATCACTGTTTATCACAAGTTTAATCACATATGAGAAATATTCCCAAAGAATATATTAAAATGAAAAAAGGGGGCAAAAACATTTAAGAAGTGAAAAAAAAAGAGAATTCACAAGCTGTCAGCAGCATTACTACATCTAAAGTTACCATGATTTCAAGGTTGCCATTAAAATTAATTTACCCCATACACTGGTAAACCGTGTGCACGTGAAACTCTTCTATAACCAAAAGGTACTATTTGACGTAATTCTCAAACAATAGCCTCGAGTCTCAACAATTAGTATTATTGTAGTAAAACACATTAAAGCTACCTAATTAAAGTTTACTACTTCATTGTAATTATAGAAGAATGAGTTTCCCAAAATAATGTCACAAAATATTTATTTATATGTGTATTTTCGTAACAATTCGAGGATACAATGTGTTCTCGAAGTATATTCTCAAAGGAAGGGCAATAGTAAATTGACGGACTAAAGTACACACGACAAACGAAAAACAGAATATACATAAAGAGATATACAATACATACAGAGTCAAGAGAGTCCATGATACGAGCCTCTCCTAAGCAAGGATATTTTGAGTGTGTGGTACTCCTAACCGTGATGCTCTATGATTCAAAGTTAACAGGTTTATATTATTTTGGGTTTTAGAATAAAAAATATTGTATGTTATGGAAGATTTTGGTCTAGGAAATGGTGTAACTATTTGGCACTTTACATACAAAGGATAAAATATTAATTATATTGCATTTAGCTTCCTAGTTCATCTTTGTATAATGATATATTGTTATTGTTTTTCTTTGCTTCAATAAAATAAATGTAGTTTGATATTCTTTACATTTATTTAATTTAATTTGTGAAGCAAAACCTTTGTACCTACTTTTACGAAAATTAAGATCACGAATTAGTATGAGATTGGGCTCAACGAAACACAATAACACAACTGCTGTCACTTTAAGTTGGTCTTCTGAGAGAGAGTAGTACTTAGGGTTAGTAACAGATGGCCGGAAAATCCCAAATAGTTTATAGACTACAGAGCGAAACTGAATGTCCATGAATTTAATCAAGTCCGAACTGCAGACTCCTATCAATTTTGGCGTGTCTTGCTCAGAAACTTTATCAGTTTTGCAAATCTTTAATCAAGAATAAATAATAAAAATGGCAAAATTCAGTGATAAACAAGATATTTCTTACTATGGTCACAACCGAGCGACCCGACAGAGTTGTCTTTTTGTTTAAATTGTCCCGGATGTGATAAGTTTCTATCTGGCAACCCTAGGGGTACTGCCCAGCCAAGCCCTAGCCAAGTTGCAAGCGTTCTTCTTTCTGCAATAGTTAACGCCTAAATTCTCGTGTGTTATTGGATAATACTTTGTCTCAGACTAACGGTTGCAGAAAGAAGAACGCTTGCAACGTAGCTAGGGGGTTTGGTCGAGCCGGACAGTTCAGCGTGACTCTACTACCCTACCTACATGGTTTTTTGTCCGAAATTAGCTTTATATCCCTACGTATTATATGCAAGATGTCAAGTTATTTGCACATAGTAAAATAACAAGTCGTAATGGTGTGAAAATCCTTGAATTATAATAAAAATTTAGACATTTATTAACTAAGATTAAAGGTAGACAACTCATGACATTACCACAACTTGTCTTCTCTATTAGTGGCCGAGCATGTGCATTACTTAAGTTGATAAGTTATTAGACTAATTTAACCTTCTAGTTACTCCAATTTACTTCAGAAAGGTTATAAATAAATATTTGACATTAATATTGTATAATTTATCTAGAGTTGGTTGTAAAATGAACGCAATAACGTAACGCAAGTTTGTAAATGTCATTTGTAGCTTAAAAACTTCGTTTGCAAACCTGTAAATATTTTTTTCCATGTGTTTGTAACTTTTCGCATCTATGCCCGGCTTGTATTGGTGATAGCGTGGTATTAAATAGTCTTCCGAGATAGATAGAACCAGTATACCCGAGATAAGCACGTTCATATTAAGAAACAAGCTTAAGAGCTCTATGCAATTAGTATTTAAGGTTTAATTTTATAACTTTACGTGAGATTATATCTACACTTTGAAACGTTTCGAAAAGCGAATATAAAGGCTTACTTAAAATAAAGTTTTGTGATTTTGATAGAATCAATCATGAAATTAATTCAAAAGGCATATAAAAAGTAAAATGGTGTCCATGGGCGGCGGTAATCGCTTACCATCAGGCGATACGTTTGCTCGTTTGCCCCTTATTACGCCAAAAAAATAACATAGTCTCGTAATCAAAGATTCTTTATTTCAAAAAGCTTTATACACATTTTTAAAATTATTACCATAAAGTAAATAGTAAATACAAAAACAATTTCTACTGACTAAGCTAAATTACTACGCAGATTTACTAAACAATCAGAACTTTATTCCCAACACTTTCTATTTACTTTGTAAATACTAAATGGCCTTTACAAAGTCACGTATTAAACCTCGTTAATTGCAAGCTCATTTACATCTTTTATCGCTTCCATAAACTGGTTTTTACCCTCACCGTGTGAGTACAACCCGACATAAGGTCACATTATGGTACCTGATACCTTACCTTGAATAAGTTATTCATCTAGCATGAGATTTACTCTTCGACAACTTTAGATGGAGTTATATTTTATGATTGTTATAGCCTAATAATATTCATGCATACATATCTATACAAATAAATGAAATTGGAGTGTCTGTTTGTAATATTAAAATAACCGCTTTTTAGTAAATGCATATGTCTGTATACACGGTACTTAAACGTAAAATGTAGTAAAAAAAATTTGTCTGTCTGTTTGTTCCGGGTAATCTCTGGAACGGCTGGACCCACTTTGACGGGACTTTCACTGGCAGATAGCTGATGATCCAGGGCGTAACTTAGTCTACTACTAACTTTGTCCCGTGGCGTTATTCGCGGTTCAACAATAACCGCGGGTAACACCGCGGGGTTCAGCTAGTATACTATATAACTCCGTGTGGTGGATTAAATAAGAATACGAATACGTGTCATCTCCCCTATTCATCGCATAAGTGACGTAAGAGGAGATTAAGGGATTAAAGTGGGTTGGTATGACACGCGCTCGATGAATAGTCCTTTTAAAGTCGGTTAAAAGAATGATCCAGAAGCATCTCAAGAGACTACATAAATGCTGCTTTCGCTTCAAGGAGAATGATGGCCATCTCTCTTGGATACTGCTCATGCCTTCCATCATGGTAGAGTCACTACGGCATGTTCATATATATATAAAAAAAGGAAATAAAATTATCAAAGACGGTTTAGCATGGAGTCGAATGAGAAACAATTTTATTTTTTAAAGAAGTTTTTGGCGAAGACCGTACTTATAATTTTGCATTGTATTTTTGAATTGTGTGAAACATAGACATCTTATTTTTTTTCATTTTTCTAATTGTTTTTTTTTTTTGCAGGTAAGTGTCCGGAAACGACATACTAAAACAGTGGTAAAGTAAACGCTAAATTGTAATGATAAGAATATTTCTAAATAAGTGTTCTTTAATTCTACAAATAAATAGATAGTTTTTAATTTAGTCATACTAGTAATTTTAAAAGTGAAGACCGTGTTTATACGTTTATCGATTTTTTATTTACTTAAAAAAACTATTAATATCCTTATGTTGTACTGATATATATCCAGTACCACACAATGCGATAGCGGACACACTACAACCTTGCAGCTATCCTTTCTAATACCATTCCTAAGTACTAACATATAGAACAACTCGAGTCAAACCATTCGTTGTAATAGCCTTACAGCTTGTTATTTATTTAAGAATATAGCGGTCGCATAGACAACGAAATTTAACCCATTTTTTTCTATATGATCAAAAACTAAGAAGTCTATATAGTCTATATTTACTATGGTAAGTGGACTGCTTTTAAAAAAATAATAGGCTTAATTTTATTACAACCAGACAGTAAAAAATATAATTTAAAAATAACAAAGTTTTAAAAATAATAATATTAGTACCCCGTGTAATAATTTTAAAGTTAATATATTATATGCATTCAAAAGTCAAGGCGAAAGTATCATGGTCTAAATTGAAAAATCATTAATTTCGTCATTTTAAAATATTTTAGTAATATTAGTTTATACAATTAGACAAATTATGTAAATTGTACGTAATTAATGTTTCATGTTTATTTATTAGCAAATTTAAGCACATTTTGGCTTCATTTATTCATATTCAATATCGTTCAGGGTGATCAGTTAACATGCACTCGGTGATTAGAAACAATCACCTAGGGTAAGCAACGACGCCACGGTCAGTACCTGGATGGGTGACCGCTAGTGGCATGTTACCATGAGCGTTTCCGTGATTCGGAGGTCACGTTAAGCAAGATAAAAGTAAAGTCTGATTGATGTCTTATAAAACTTTTTTTTAATATGTCCTCGTTAAAGTAGGACAGGATTAACTCACGGAAGTTTTTTTCTTTTTAACGATGCAGCAATGAGGTTGTTTACTGGCTGTATTAATAACTTTTTAATCTATAAAAAGACAAAAACTGCCGGGAAACAAAATGTCAACGTCACATCTTGCATCGAGATATTAACTTTATTTAAAATAATAATAAATAAATATTTCATACTCACTTAAAATATTTTTAATTTGTTGTAGTATAGACTCTTACTAAATTATTTAAAAAATCTATATAAATTCTTCTATTGTCACCTCTTAGTTTGTAACATATGCCGTATCCATTCATCTATGTGTATACATGTGATTGTGTGCCTAATATTATAAAATTTGTAAACGTACCGATTGCTTTCTTAGAAATTCTTATTTATGTCATCTAAACTCTTAAAATACTAATCGGTATGCTATTAAATATAGACTCTAGGAATTAAACAGACATCTTAAATATTTAAATTAATGACGAAAGATAAATTAATGTCGAAAGATTTCTCCCTAGAAATAAAGCAGCTTCTATTTAAGTTTTTTATATGAGTACGCGTTTTTTATACGACTGTCAATACTGTCAAGAGCAGAGTCTTTAGAGCGACAGGAGGTTTTGACCTACATACTCGTTTAAGCCTTAAAGTTGCAGTTCTTATTTAATCTTTTCTAATGCTTCGTGTCCCTTCTGCATTATTGGGCTTCCGATCTCGTACTCACCTCCATTTTAAAATTCTAGCGCTTAAAATAATAATTATTACCGAGTTTATAAGTTTAATTTATACCTACATAGCTTAAAAGTAGCCCATTTGCCCGATGCTAGTAATTGTTTGCGTGTGGTTCGGTCACGGAACGCAGGCAGACACACATCCGTGTGCACTCGCGATGACTGCACTTACGCAATCGCGTTACAGTTCATGCAAATTGTCACAAATGTAGCATGACTTAATTCTGCGTTTCTTTTCTTTAAAGACGAAGCTAGAGATAATGGTGGAAATGTCTCTAGTTTTTGACCATAGATTTATTTTTGATGCGAAATCTTATGCCAGACTGGTGGTGGGTGTGGCGACGCGTCGCCGTTTTATCTGATAACATATTTTATATAACATAAGATTTTAACCAAATATTAATCTTTTCAAAAATAAAGATTTACATTATTTCAAGTACATTACTTAAATGTATGTAACAATAAAGTAAAATACAAAAATTATTATTTTTTTATGTTAATGTACCTAAGTTCTATTTATTTCTCTCTTCAGAATAAATTTCAACATTTGCTTTTGCAAAATGTAATCTGATTTTATTAATTACCAGAGCGTAATTAAAGTTATTAAAAATTAATATACATACATAAATTACCTACTTATTTTAAACTGGATTACGTTTTAGTATGCACGGACAAGCGCAGTTTCTTACACTTATAAATATTTATTTTAAGGAAGACTTAGGTACTGTTTATAGCAAAAAATTACGTAAATATAAGTGATGGTTATATACAAAACAGTAAACGAAATACATTGCAAATTAAGAGGTAACACAATACACCCACATAAATACAATCAAAAAAAAGAAAATTAAGAGCCCGAAGCTGCTCTATTGAAAATTAAGAGCCCGAAGCTGCTCAATCATGGAATAAATAGCAATTAGGTACGTCGTTTGTGAGTTTGTGACGTTGTTAAGGGTAATAATCTCTGGATCTACTAAACCGATTTTGATAATTCTTTTACCAGTAGAACGCTACGTTTTTTGTTACATAGGATATATAATAACCCGAAAAGTGGAAAGACTTTTGTGGCAGCCGGATTTGCAAAGAAAGTCAGAGAAAAAAATGTTTACCGGCCAACGAAGTGGGAACGGGTCAGCTGGTATTACATGTATTGGTAATCAGGTTTTGTCCGCGGCTCAGCCCACATAAATATCGGATAACACAACGAAAAGTAGCCTTTGTCCTCTTTTAAGGTCCAGTCTATCTCTATACCGAAATTGATCCAAATAAGTTCAGAAGCTTAGCCATGAAAATGTAACAGAAAGACAAGGTTACTTTTAGATTGATAATACATATATAATAGTATGAATAATATCCTAATAAAACGAATAGTTTTTAAAATTTCCGAAGTTAAATTTATTGCATGATCAGTTAAACAAACTGACACTACATACTTCGTAATATTAATCATAATAAGCATACCATATGCTTACGTCACAGTATAATTATACCACTTTTGAGAAAAACCGAAAAACTAGCAAATCACTTTAACTTTCGCTTGCTCTTAAAAAAGCATGTTCAGTTTATTACGCGCATGCGCGGTTGCGCGTTAATTTTACGCTGTTCTATTTTTGAATAATGTAATTGTTTTTTTTATGTAATAGATACATAGATTAAAAATGTTATTTTTACTTTTTAAACAAAGTCACTGATGAAAATCTCAAATTCGTATCATAACACGCCACCCCACCTAACATTTTCTAAAAAAAGTATTAGATGTCTTCTTCCATTTGGCAAACTAATCAGATAGAATGAACGATACAATTTATTTAATGACGCAGTCGCCATATATC
Source organism: Spilosoma lubricipeda (assembly GCA_905220595.1). Taxonomy (NCBI): domain Eukaryota; kingdom Metazoa; phylum Arthropoda; class Insecta; order Lepidoptera; family Erebidae; genus Spilosoma; species Spilosoma lubricipeda. Next base: position 21,382,795 of record HG992281.1, on the reverse strand, counting down.
GCCACTTTCACTAGATCTTGACCCCACGAGACTCAGAACCTGTTTTCACACGAGTGCAATTGCAGGAGGCATTAAACTTTGTCGCCTATCATGTATGTGGAGTGAAGATATTAATGACGATGAACTTTCGAGAGTTAACATAATTATCACTATCCTCTTGCCCCTCTTGGTCACCACTCGGTGTAACCAGAAGAACTTAAACTGCCTCGGTGGCGCAGTGGTAGCGTACGCGACTGCTGTTCTTGAGGTCTCGGGTTCGATTCCCGGGTCGGATCAAATGTTTGTATGATCTGCAAATATTTGTTTCGGAGTTTGGGTGTTTTCTATTTATAATATGTATGTATTTACAAAAAAAGTATATAAGTATTTAATATCAGTTGTCTAGTACCCATAATACAAGCTCTGCTTAGTTTGGGACTAGATGGCGTTGTGTGTTAAATGTCCGAAATATTTATTTATTTAAATTATCACTATCCTCTTTGTCTCCACTCGATGTAACCAGAGGGTCAATTCTCGTAATAATAATTCGTTCAGAATTCAGTTCCGATCTGCGCAAGACGAATATGATCTCACAAATATGAAAAGGATTTTCATAGACGGTGTTAAACATCCAATGTTGACTGTAATGTGATTATATCGTATTGTTACCAATAATTGTTATTAGTAATGCTTTGCTGTACAAATTAAAACCTTGATGATTGGAAATGAATTTTGATGGAAGAGCATTGATCACATTGTAGAACACGCGTTTGTTCATTCTTATTTTTTCCTTTAAGTTTTTTAAAGTATATTTTTCATTGATTTCTTTTATGACCTCGTCGTGTACCAGAAGAGACGATAGACCTCCTTGGAAATGCATTCTTTTTCTACTATTATTGGCTGTAGTAGCATGTTAAAATTGGGTAAAATGTCTTTGGACTGTCAATATAAAAATGCCACCAAAGTAAGTCATTGAATTGACGAAATTAATTTATGACAGTGGCAATGTACTGTCAATAATGTTTCGGTAGTCTAGACCAGATTATTTATTAACTTAATCATAATATACTCGAAATATTTTATAAATGAAACTCATTTTATTTTTATTGGAAGGCTGTTCTTATACACTTGATATCCTACATGGTCGAACGATTAATAAAAAATAATACAATTATAATACAAGATGGCGGCTAAGGTCAGCTGACACGTGAAAGTTTTGGCGGGTAGAGAATAGGTGCGATTGTTTGGACCATTATTGTTTTTCGATTGATTTGGTAAAGGTCGAGGTCTTTATTTATGGCGATTACTTTTAAATCATAATGGGATTTAAATTAACTAGAACGGATTTAGTGGAAGTACATTTGAAGGTAATTTAGAGGTGGGTTTACTTTACAGTAACGCAGTGTTCGTTACTTATTGTTTGTGACTTAGGACGTCGATTATTCTTGAGTATATTGAAGAACTAGAAATACATAATACCTCATCGGAATACCTGATATTGTTATACAATATCAGCTATTTTGTACAATAGCTATTGTTGTTTCGTTCCTTGTTCAAATCTATGTTGTATTGCATACCTTCTAGTGTTCTTGCTAGCTTCCTTTTTTTTTCTTTACCCTACAACAAGTTTAGCTTCAGCTAAACTCAACAAATCCCAACTAATTTTAGAAATAAATACAGAAACTTTTTACCTGAGCTTTTCAAGTCAAAGGAGCCCTAGTTTAGCAGAATTTCTAAATAGCAACAAAAGTTGCTAAAATTGAAAGACAACTTGCAACACTAACATTTTGTTGTTCTGAGAGTGCCATAGATGATTTGCTATTCCTACAAAGGCTCGGGCAAGCTAGTTCAACTATTCAAATCTCACCTGTTCAAAAACAATGTAGACGCAGCTATTTTTTTAATGGACAATTAATTGAACAATAAGCCTTTTGATATCTTTCGTAACCATGTTCTGAGAATTAAACCAAACTGCATGCTCCACAAGGTGAACATAGATATAACCTCGTCAAACATCAAAGTTCACGAAATGATTAATGTTGCCATACTACACACGAAGACAATCATTTTTTAACTGACCACCCTTGAAATTGTTATTTTAATGGATATGTGTAATTTTTGTCAAGTTCAAATTATATTGCATCGCAATTAGTTTTTTTATTGACTATTTTGATATTTTTTAAACAGTTTTGTTTTGTATAATATCCAAAGCGATTGGAAATATTTTTACTCGCAAGTTAATGTGCGGAAAGAAAGTATAGTGGTCATTGCCGTCATCATTTCGAATTTAGAATAATTTCTGAATAAATCACTAGAATCATATTATCAAATTGATTACATTAACATGCTCATAAGTTTATAAATTACCAATAAGGAAAACAAAGTTATAAATAGAAAGAACATCAATAATATTTAAATTAAACAACTCTGATGAAACCGAGAGCCCGACTGAGAGTCCCATTATATTAAAATTTGAATGTTTTTGAATGACGTATGCTTTTCTTTCTTAAGAAGAAAAATAATTTTTACAATTATTTCTGCTGTTTCTTAAACTCAAAGCGAATGACGAATAATCGATAGTGTTTGAACTTATGATAAAAAAGTTACCGAGTGATATTTTTACTAAGGGACGCCATAGACATGCTACTAATATTATAAACGCGAAAGTTTGTAAGTATGGATGGATGGATGTTTGTTACTCTTTCACGCATAAACTACTGAGAAAACTTTACAATAATATACCTCATACATTAGAATAACACATAGGCTACTATTTGCCGCATTAGTAAATAGAAAATGGTTACTAAAACCTTTTCGTTCAATTAATTAAAAAAAAACATATCATAATGTATTACCACTTACCACTAATACGTCAACCTTCACACATGGTTCAAAGAACATGTGTCTAAATCAACAAACATTTTATATTCAAACATTTGAATTTGGAACACACCACGATTACATCGATAAAAACAAACGAGTAGTAGAATCGATCATGCGCATTATGAATAGTGCGTAGTATTGCAACATTGGTGTTGTAATAGAGATACTGTTTTTTTTTGTGATTGATCTTTTTTGCAGATTTATTAATATGGGTGTAATGTATCGATATTATGTATGTATTGAGAAATATATAAGTTTGTATATCAGTTATTTGGTTACTAGCTGGTACGGCTTTGCCTAGTTTCAGGTCAGACAGATAAACCCGAAAGTTTGTAAGTATGGATGGATGGATGGATGGATGTTTGTTTGTTACTCTTTCACGCAAAAACTACTGAACGGATTTGGATGAAACTTTACAGTAATATAGCTTATACATCAGAATAAGTCATAGGCTACTATTTGCCGCGAAAAACGACATATATGCGGGCGGATCCGCAGGCAACAACTAGTTATTAATAATAGTATTTCCGTTAAGCTTTTCAGTGAAGCCAAATGGATTTATTGAAATGCATTAACTTATGGTATGGTATTAACTTATGGTATAGGTACTGAGTGTATACGGACTTACCATTTTTTGTGAGTTGCAAAATGGTTTAATGTTTTCTAGATGCGAAGGAAGCGTCACTAATATGCGTACCTACCTATATCATTATAATTTAAGGAAGTATATAATAACAACATACTAGTTAATATATCTAGATTTTCTTCAGTATACGCGTGCAATTTCAAGACTTGTGTTTTAATAAATCATATTGCCGAACAAGGAAGCTCAATAAATCATAAAACCTCTTCTATTTTTAGATAAAATTTTTTAAAAACAACGCAGTATTGTATGTTAATCTCAAAGATAGTATTTATGTTATTTTTAATGTAACAAAACGCAGTATAACACTCATATTTGTAACTCTGACACGTTTCCGTGTATAATTTCTATGTTAATTGTGTTTCTTTACGTTGTTTGAGTCAAATTGTGGCGTTTCTTCATATTATTTATGTGTTTGATGACTATATTGTTGTAAGTAATTCATTTCGTCAGCTACACTATAGTTTAATTTATTAGTAAGAAAAAAATGTAAATAGATGAATATTTATCTTGATGTTTAGATACGTTTTCTTACAAAGTAGGTCCCTACCTAATAGCAAAATTTTGTTGCTATTAATGTCTTTATTCAACAAATAAGTATAAGTACTTATTGTCATGTAAACAAATTTAAGTTATACAAAGTTTTTTTCTTTAAGATGAAGAATAATTATTAGAATTTTAATGGAGACTCCAAGACTATAATTGACACAGTAATAGGACCTCAGATAAATAGTATCGCGAGATGTTTTCTAAATAAGTACTATCACCGTCTGCGTCGTTGTCCCTTAAAACATTAAAAAAAAAAACAGATTTTTTACCCGCATGTGGAGACAGATAGCGCCAAATTCTGACAAGACTTTTTTCCATTTTGAAGTTCTAGTCTATGGGAAAACAAATTTGTAATTGTAATATATTGATGCTGATGAAATGATGGATATTCAGACTTCGAGGATTTAAAGAGCTTATATTGATTTTTGGGAGAGGCCTACGTCCAGCAGTGGACTGCAACGGGCTGATGATGATGATGATGATGATGATGATGATGATATTGATTTTTATATATAAATGTCACTTTTGCTAGAGTTCCGCGCGTAGCGGCGCGGCGACGCGAGGGCAATACTTCTCGACTACCTATTAGGCATGCGCGCGCAGTTTCGCGGTAGAAAGCTGCGTTTCACTGCCAATGTTCACTACTAAACGAATTCTAAGAATGATGGTAATTTAACTTCCTAGAGCATTAGGACTTTGCTATATTGTAACACTGAGCGTCAGCGAGGGAATCAAAAGAGGACGAGGTGAAAAATATTTGCACTCGAGTGCAATACGTAACTTTTCATCCCACCTCAGCAAGGAAATAACTAAATGAGGTGAAAAGAAAATGGCAAAGCAGATTAAAAAATAAGTACACCAAGAAGGATTCAAATCTGAGTTTTTAACAAAATAAAAAAGGTTGTATGTTAAATTCAGCACCATGGAGATAGAAGTAAATAGGTTTAATGATGTTTTGAATTCACAAACTTAGTGCACACGATATTCTAAATTCAGTTTAATTTATGCTCTAGCGGATAAAAACTGGTATTGCATTCAAATATCGAAGGGCAAAAATACTCTTTCCGAGATGGGGGTTGAAAAATACATTTATATTATAATAAAATTATATCACTCAATTTAAGTGTTGAAGATACCTGATTTTCTAATTTAATTTTCAAAAAAAATCCTTCTTCCTCAAAAATTTATGACAAATGTCATCTATCACATATTTATAGTGAAAACGTTCTAAAAATTCGTGTTTGTAAAAAAATATATAATTAAATTAATTTAAAAAACAATAGAGGCCATGGACAAATTTATTTTTTAATAATACTAAAATAATTCGGTCAATGAACGCATTAAGAATTAAAATGTAAAAAAATATATTATTTATTTTATTTATCTATCTTTATTGTATACACAAATTAAATTATTACAACAAAATCAGTTACACAGTATGTGTATCAATTATGTTTAAATAAAACTACATATAATACCTATTTTAATTTAAGTATTACTTAGTGGCCAGTGTACTTACTTACTTAATAATATTAGGTATGGTTAGGATTATAAATTGTGGATTCATATAAAGCAGACGCCATTATGAACGGCTTACATTTTGTGATTTATTTACTTACTAGTTGTTGCCCGCGGCTCCGCCCGCGTATATGTCGGTTATCGCGGCAAATAGTAGCCTATGTGTTATTTTGATGTATAAGCTATATTACTGTAAAGTTTCATCCAAATACGTTCAGTAGTTTTTGCGTGAAAGAGTAACAAACATCCATCCAAACATCCATCCATCCAAACTTTCTCATTTATAGTATTAGTAGGATTATTCAATACCTAATTTAATCATTATTACAACTTATAATTAAATCTAAGTAAAATTAACTATGCGCACTAAATAACTATTAACCATGTCGGTTAAATGATGTGATCGTAGCCACGTAGTCATAAACGGCTGTGACTAATTTGTAATGCGTTACAAACCACATAATCAGGATGATGAAGCTAGTGTGTGGTCATTTTTACGCGTTTTATCTGATTTTCCTTACAAATGATATGTGGTCGAAGTAATATTTTACTGTTATGATTTTCTAGGTGATTTTAAACACGATAATATGTTTGAAAATGAGTTGTGGCTTGAATTTTCTATCATTTTTCCTTTTAACTGCGTGTGAAATTTATAAAGTAGAAAATTTCTATATCTATAGAAAGTAAAGTACATATTATGTATTAACTAATCTATGTATTTTAGGAATACATTAAATTTAATTTTAAACCACCTTAAAAAATTAACCAAAGATCAAGAGTGTGGATAAAAATGCTATAATTTTATTTCCTAGAAAACTATCTGTGATCAAAATCAAAGACTGTATTACTAACTAGTGTCTCGTAACTGTTGCAGCATTAGAGGTCATGGGTTCAATTTTTGCTATTTGATTTTACTAATGATTGGTATAAATCCTTATTCTTATTAGGGTTCTGTGCCTCCAAAGGAATAAATAATCAATAATGTTCCGTTTATTTGTCTGTTTTTCAAGAAACATTTACTCTTTTAGATAACGTATTTTTTTTAAACTGCTCATTTTCGTGCTTAATTATAATTACCCTAGCAGGTAATTAAAGAATCCTAAAAAGCAAATATATTCTTCTAAAACCTGTTCCTCACAATGATGAACTGACGACTGCCCAACATTTACAGAATAATCTGTACTTAATATTATAAAGAGTTTGTTTGAACGCGCTAATCTCAGGTACCACTGGTCCTATTTAAAAAATATTTCAGTGTTGGATAGTACATTTATCGAGAAAGGCTATAGGTTATATATCATCACGCTTAAACTAATAGGAGCAGAGTAACAATGATACATGTTTCAAAAACGGGAGAAAATTAACACGCTACGGGCAACAGAAGAGGCAAACGAGGTTGCGTGGGTCAGCTAGTATTATATATACATGTCACTGAGGTCAACAAGGACGATCTAATTAGTTGTTTCGAGAGGCGTTTTGGCCATATATAGTACAGCGACCTGCGTTGCTCTACAGCTCTATGGTTTTATCTAAACAGTTCATACTAGAAATTCCAAGTATACTAAAACAACAGTTTACAACTTCCTAGGGCCTATAAATACCACAGCATTTGTCTGGTAGCTACTTAGGCACGTAAAAGGTGTAATTTTGAACGTTCGTAGATATTTACTGTCAATAAAGATAGATGCAGTATAACGATACAAAATGACTTAATCGTGATGCGAATTGCAAACACAATAATGTCAAATTGACGTTAAGACAAAGATGGCAGAATAGGGTATTTTATACCTTTTTTGTAGTAGTGTTTTAATTTGATGCGAAGGCAGGAAGGAACAGTAAACGATAAAAATACTTAAATATTTACAACAAAAAAAATACCTTTAAAATTGTGTTTATAATTTTCGCGCTTACTTTGACAAAACCTAGAAGCTATTTAGTCTATTCTTCATATACATAAACAATACTTATACCCTTCTGAAGTACCAAATACAAAAAAATATATAGATTAATAAGACATAAACACAGAACATATTATAATCGTGGTCATCATTCAATAAATTGTACTAAATGAATCCGCGACTATATACATAATGAATCGTCAATTTAATGTGCTAGAGAAAGTCTGAGTATTTAATCCTGAAGCGCCAATATAATACAAAGTTTTTAATGATGATTACGACACAAATACAACAATGTCGAAAGTATCAGAAATTGTTATTTGATTACCGCTATTTGTTTGTCGTTTGTCGACGGCGACAGACGGCTTTCGTCATGTGTATTACACATGTAAGATTTGAACTCATGTTATTGAAAGTTCAATACGACATTTATGGTTCCTATCTGAAGTGATAATTTGTTGTTAAAATTCAACATACAGAATACATTATTGTGACAACTTCCACATACAGCGCATCAACAAAACAAATGACAGCGCCATCTACCGAAGATACACTGAGCTACGAAGTAACGCACAACACAGAGTAACTAACAATCCTTAATCGCGCAATAAGAGTTCTCGCGCAGATTAACATATATAGAAAAATCCCACCGTCAACCGTTGGGCAGTGGCCCGCCAGGCATGATCACCTCGCATGGTCGAAGGATCCTCCCTTTGTGTTGGTGGGACATGACACACCTGTCCTCCACAATTTTAAGTGTTGGAATAATTAGACTTATGACATTTCTGTTTTTACAATATTTGCACACCGCATAATGTGATAGGACATAGTGAACCTCTAAAATAAGCATAAAATCTATAACTAACCTGTGTTTCCGCAAATAAATATTTGATTTGATTTCATCGCCTTTATTAACAGCCTTTAAAAGTCCGCTGTTGGGCTAGGCCTCTCCTTACGAAAAAGGTTCTGGCCTACTACAGTATAGTATGCAAACGATGCAGGCCAGCCGGTTTTTAAAAAGTATATGCTTCAAGTTCTCCTTTTCTTTTGCAGTGCTATTGTCCAGTGTAGTTTGCACGGGTAATCGGCCTTTACGACACCCTCGAGATGAATAATGGTGTTGGCACTTCGAATTTTTAATCTATCACAAGATGAAGGATAAAAATATATACTTGATCAATTTAATCCTTATACGTCACTAGCCATAGCCATCTAGAGTTATTAAGAATTCTTATTTCGCATTTACGTCACTAGCCATAGCCGTCTAGAGTTATTAAGAATTCTTATTTCGCATTTACGTCACTAGCCATAGCCGTCTAGAGTTATTAAGAATTCTTATTTCGCATTTTTTTTTTATTTCCATTCTTAGTAGTTACTTCCAACTTATAAATAATCAGCTGCCAAAATTACAAGTTTATAGTGCGGTTTAGGATGTGTTTATTAAGCAATCAGGCAGGGTAAGTAATTTTTATATGTACCGACTAACAACACCTTAGTTTATATCAAGGTTTAATTTGTTATAAAGTCTCAAATATTTCACAAACTAAGAAGATTATGCTCTCAAAACATAAGGAATTTGATCTCGGGTCCTTTAAGCGGGGAGTCCTCTTGCATTCTGCTCATACTTTCCATCTGGTAGAGCTAAAACATAGAGTTTGGCAGCTAAAACATAAAAAAAAATTACGGTTTCCATTGATAGTTCAGAAATAAACATTTTCAACAAAAAAGCAGTTGTCAGCTTTATTACCATTATATCATTATACATTGCAGTTTCTACCTTGAAATTTTTGCAGTGGCCTTGGCAAGATATTCATTGGAGCAGATCTTAGGTATTATTCACTGTTTTTCATGTGACTGCTGCAAAATAATTAAAATATACTTATTCATTAATACAATTATAAAGAAGAATATTCAGGAAATGCTTTATAAATAGACATGATTGTTATTTCATAATATTATAATTGTCTGTACAAGATCCGGTACGATAAATGGCGGTTTTGAAGACTTGTTGATTAGTTTGTTAATACATTTAATTTATCAGTTTGTTTTATGGCTAATAATATTAAAAATGCCACGATTATATAGGTCACTGTTCTAACTTAACACACATAATTCAGTAATAAATTTTGAATATTACTCCGCCGCGCCCGCGTTTTGTCGGTTATCGTGGTCAGTATTCATTAAACTGTTTTTTTTTTAAATTATAAGATGACAATGACACCAACACTAAATTTTGAGTAAAGTTTACCACAATACATAAGAGAAAACTTCTGAGATTAACATAAACATTTTAAATGAGTGCAATCAAAATTGGTATATGAGCCATGCAGTACTTAGCAATCATAACAAACAAATTATATAATAGTATTACACTGCCATGTTTCACTTAGAGTAATTAAGTTAATATATACAAAGTCTGATCTAGTTTTTAGTAGATCAATTACTGTTATACTTTTACTTTCACGATGAAATGCTCTACTAATGTTTACAGCTTGTTAAAATAATAACTTCATACTTACATGGCTATCTGAAGTCAAAGTAGGCATAGCCTCTACTTTAGTGACCACACTGCTCCTAAATCATACTTATAATAGAGCTGTTTTTATGTTGGGGCCTGACAAAGTGACTATTCTGCCTGATGGAAAGCATACGCATAATCTAAAAGTGGTGGTCACCATACTCATTGCTCGTGCAGACAACGCAATAATGCAGCATGGTGACCCACACCATTACTGCCTAGTGATACTTCTGCATCATTGAGCCTACCTCCGGTTTCGTACTCACCAACGAAACACGATAGCACGGACGCTGTCATTTTACAATGATCTTTTGTTCGAGGGTAGTACCGCTCCGGTCGAGCTGGCCCGTTCGTGTTGAGGTCAGCGTGGCTTTACTACCTTCGTTGTCGTTTAATTCGTCCACGTCTCTCAAACATATTTTTTTTATTAATGCTTGACTTCTATTTGTCGAAGCATGATGTTACATGGCCTAAAGCCCTCCTCAATCAATCTATACAAATAAATAAAATTGGAGTGTCTGTTTGTAACATTAAAATAACCGCTTTTTACTGTATACATATGTATGTATGCACGATACATATACCAAAAATGTAGTTAAAAATTTTTTTGTCTGTCTGTCTGTCTGTCTGTCTGTCTGTTTGTTCCGGGTAATCTCTGGAACGGCTGGACGTATTTTGACGGGACTTTCACTGGCAGGTACCTGATGATCCGGGGAGTAACTTAGGCTACTTTTTTTAGACTAACTTTGTCCCGCGGCGTTACTCACGGTACAGCAATAGCCGCGGGTAACAACGCGGGGTTCAGCTAGTCTAATACTAAAAACATGGTTTCAATTCGAACGAGTTGTTTCAGAGATTGGCGCGTTCAACAAAACAAACTATTATGCTTTATAATATTAGTGTCAAATCAATTTATCGCTGTCTGCTGAACAAAGGTCTCCCCCAAGGAGTGTTAACTATCCTGCTCTTGTGCAGTCAGCATTTATCTGTGAAATATTAGTTCAGGTTTTTATAAATAAATACCCGATACAGAAATTTACACCCAGATGTATGAGCGTGCTTATTCTGGATGGAAACCGAACTTAGGACCTTGCAGTCAGTCATTCAGTTCGGTTGAAATTGATGGTGAACTGATAACTTAAAGGCGATGTTATCTGGTACCAGGTACTTGGTGTTAGAGGTACCATTGACTTATGAAGACATAATTAGTAGTTAAGTAACGCCCGGTCACGACTTTGAGCCCCGGCGACGTGCTGTGACGAAATTATGATAAATGGTTTGAGATCTACTTAGGTGATAAGACCCTTCCTTAACCGACTGCTACGAATTACGAGATTCTTATTTAGATGGAGTAATTTTTGATGTTTTTATCACTGTCAATCTTAAATGGGTTTTTGTGAACTATTCCATTGAATTGAAAATTCTATAGATTATATAAATTTACTAGCCGAACCCCGCGGTGTAACCCGCGGTTATTGTTGTACCGCTAGTAACGCCGCAGGACAAAGTTAGTCTAAAAAAAAGTAGCCTAAGTTACTCCCTGGATCATCAGCTACCTGCCAGTGAAAATCCCGTGAAAATCGGTCCAGCCGTTCCAGAGATTACCCGGAACAAACAGACAGACAGACAAAACTTTTTTAAACTACATTTTGGTATATGTACCGTGTATACATACATATGCATTTAGTACAAAGCGGTTATTTTAATATTACAAACAGACACTCCAATTTTATTCATTTGTATAAATTCTATAAATTGACAAGTGCTACTACGATATGGATGGCGCAGTAGTTAAAGCGATCACCTCACTGTTTATTACTGCGCTGGCTGTTGTAGGTTCCGCCGGTTTCCGCTGAGTGTTATGGGTTCCATCCAAGGGATAACACTCTGTGTGATCAACATATTGTTGTTCTAGGTCTGTTCGTTCTTTGTGTCTGTAAGAAATAATCTATATATATAAAAATGAATCCCTATTTGCCTTGGTCACGACATCACGCGTGAACGGCTTAACCAATTTTGATAATTCATTTTTTGTTGGATATCCCATTTAGCGAGGAAGGTTTTAGGCTATGTAACATCACTCTACGACTAATAGGGGCCGGGTAACGATTGAAAATGTTGGGAAATGGGAAAAAATATTTCTTATGGAGAGACGCAAACGAAGTTGAGCGGGTCAGCTAGTTATAATATGTAATTCAAATATAACGTGAAACTTCTTTCTTGTCTTTATTAAAAGAAAGACAACATTTTAAGGGAAAGGTGTTATCATGTGTCGCTTCGAGGGGACTTTAGACACACATATAAAACAGACACAAATAACGTCTAGACGTAGAACAACAATGTACTATACACAACGTGTAGTCTCATGTGGAGATATAACCCACAACACTCAAGACGGTAGGAAGAAGCGAGGCGACTGTATAACCTCTACGCCATTCGAGCAGTCACAGTTAACTCTTAACGGTTTAAAAGCTTGAACTGTACCTGTGTTAAAACCAGTATTATTTAAATGTTATTCGATCAATACTGCATAAAGGATATGGAATCGATTTGAAGATTATGAAAATCGTTAGAAAGGATACGTGTTCGTATATAGTTGCCCAACGTACTGACACCTATGTTTTATTAGACCTTAGATGAATTGTCTATATATAGAACTTCATGCCTGGCTTTGAGAGCTTATCTATACAAATAAATAAAATTGGAGTGTCTGTTTGTAATATTAAAATAACCGCTTTTTACAAAATGCATATTATATATATACGGCACATATACCAAAATAACATTTATTACAATTTTTGTGTCTGTCTGTCTTTTCGGATTTTCACTGATGCTGCTGATATGAGGAGTAACTTAGGCTACTTTTTTTAGACTAGCTTCGCCCCACGGCGTTACCAGCGGTACGACAATAACCGCGTGTAACACCGCGAGATTCAGCTAGTAACCCATAAAAATGGCTTCTAGAATGGAATCAAGACGAAAGAATGACACGACAGAATATAATAAAATTATGCTTCTGTTCTATAGAATTCTAGGATAAAATAACTGTGTTCTAGTTTTATAGTTCCAATATCATAGACAGTATTTGATAGTTCACTACTGGATATAGGCTCCTGCTTAGAAATACCATTTTGGCCAAGCTAGCCAGACGCATAGCTTTAGGATATGTATTAAGTTTGCTACCTTAGTCATATTTATTTACTTTTAATATTTAGATTCACAATTTAAAAAAACTTAACATAGTAACAGAAATGTTTAGTTTATGACAGCTTATTTTATAAATTGACTCTCATTATTTTATTTTACAGTGCTGAAATTAATTAATTCCCATTAATTTATATATTACTAGCTGTCCCGGCAAACGTCGTTTTGCCATAACTACTAATAAATTAAAAAAGCATTGTCCAGCGGACAAAATTGTGAATCTAAACCATTCCCAGATCCCCTTGAACACACACAAAAAATTTCATCAAAATCGGTCCAGTCGTTTGAGAGTAGTTCAGTGACATACACACTCACAGACGAATTATATATATAAAGATGGTGAAGGCCAATCTAAAGATTTCGCGGTTAAAAAACAATTCATGAAATCGTAATCTTTTGTTTTCAAATTCCAAAACAATTGTCTAATTGCTTTTTTTCTTAAATTCAGTTTTTGAACGTAGCATCACTGTGAAGGTTGCATACATTCTCAATTTAAACACTGATGTAAAATCTCCTTTGAAATTTGGAATAAAGAATGAAAAATTGTAACATTTTTATTACACAATCTTAGTTATTCGCAGTTTTTACACACTTAAATCTATTCAAAGAGATCTATTTAATATGGCGACTGCGTACCCACTTTCGCTAGTTGAGTAACTAGGTACTGTAACAAATAATTTAATGTGTTTGCTCTTCTAAATATGGATTCGTTTATTGTCCCCTGAGGAGAGAGTAATAATCTCGTCATCTTTTTTAATTGCAATTAAGAAGTTTTGTCAGATCATGTTTGTTTTAAGGAATTCCTAAATTTGTAACGATAGGCATTGTCAAAAGTATCTATTTTACGAAAACTATGAAGCAAACTCGGTAATACCAGCTATGTCATCATGGCGAATGCTTAAGAGTTCCCTTTATAGTTCTACAGAACTCTAATCCAATACAAAACTGTTAATCATCGATGCCTCAATTAAACCATCAGTACGAACATAGCTGGCCCTTCAAACCTCATAGCTAAACGATTAAATCGATTTAATTTGTTCCCACGTTAATAATTCAGACTCGTTATCCTTGCACGTTATGTGTTAAGGTTCTTATTCACTATGGCGTAATCTTATAATAACCGTACATGTCCCTATATCACCGATAAGATACACTTCTCACTCTTATATCATTTTAGAACTTACGAGAAACGTTTTAGGTAAGAATGGTTATATTAATAATGTAATGCACTTCATTTGTGATAAAACTGGCACGTAAAGAATGAAAATATAAGTGATACAAAATAAAATCGCTTGTTTAAAGTTACTTTGTGGGTTTCGTAGCCATCTGTTTGTAACTGTATATTAATGCTAATGTGAGTATGTATTTGCTACCACTAATCGATTTTAAGTTACATTATCAGCGAGTAATCTATACTAATATATAAAGCTGAAGAGTTTGTTTGTCTGTTTGTTTGTTTGTTTGTTTGAACACGCTAATCTCAGGAACCGTTGGTCCGATTTGAAAAATTCTTTCAGTTTTAGAAAGCACATTTATCGAGGAAGGCTATAGGCTATATATCACGCTAGGACCAATAGGAGCGGAGCAGCAATGAAAAATGTTTCGAAAACGGGGAAAAATTATCACGCTACGGGCAATAGAAGACGCAAACGAGGTTGCGTGGGTCGGCTAGTCTATACTAATATATAAAGCTGAATAGTTTGTTTGTTTGTTTGAACACGCTAATCTCAGGAACCGCTGGTCCGATTTGAAAAATTCTTTCGGTGTTGGATAGTCCATTTATCGAGGAAGGCTATAGGGTATATATCATCACGCTACTACTAATAGGAGCGGAGCAACAATGAAGAATGTTTAAAAAACGGGGGAAATTTTCACGCTACGGGCAATATAAGGCGCAAACGAGGTTGCGTGGGTCAGCTAGTATTCTCTAATTTTTATGGCGCAAACACGCGTTTGAATCCGCGAGAAATAGCAAGTCTTAATAAACTTGAGAATTGTCATCCATTACCGATTTAACGTTTTTATTGTTTTACCACGTCTTTCGTTAAGGCATTTAATAAAAACATACTGATTTGAATTGACAGTCATCTATACTAATATTATAGAGAGACTAGCTGTCCCGGCAAACGTCGTTTTGCCATAACTACTAATAAATTAAAAATTAATTAAAAAAACATTGTCCAGCGGACAAAATTGTGAATCTAAACCATTCCCAGATCCCCTTGAACACACACAAAAAATTTCATCAAAATCGGTCCAGTTGTTTTAGAGTAGTTCAGTGACATACACACTCACAGAAGAATTATATATATAAAGAATAAGGTTTCTAACTTTGTATGGTTGTAGAAGCTAATCTTCGGAAGTACTGATCCGATCCTGAAAAATCTTTCCCTAAAAGAAAGCGACACTATTCAAGAGTGTCTCAGGCCATATTTTATTATGATTGAACCAAAAATTCACTTAACAAAACAATAACGCCCAATGAAGTGGGCACAGACAGAACAAATAAAACACATCACATTTTTTTTTATCTTTAAAAGACAACGCAGTAGCATGCTCATTAAAAATGCTTTCTGTGTCGCGGAAGATTTTACAAACATACAAGAAACCACAGAAAACTATATTCCTTTGTTCTGTGCATGAAACAATGACAAAACACCCAGGCTTAAAACAACAATTTGTATATCACTGAAAGTGTTTTTCCGTGCTGGGCTTAAAGCCATAAAGCTCTGCATTATGGTGACCGGTTAAATCACCATCCTTGCAGTCAATTATCACAAGCTTTTAATTAACTGCCTCGTTGGTCTCGCGGTTGGCGTGTGCGACTGCTGATCATGAGGTCTCGGGTTCGATTCCCGGGTCGGACCAAATGTTTGTATGATCTTCAAATATTTGTTTCGGAGTTTGGGTGTTTTCTATGTATAATATGTATACATTTACAAAAAAAAAAGTATATACGTATTTGTATCAGTTGTCTAGTACCCATACACAAGCTCTGCTTAGCTTGGGACTAGGTGGCGTTGTGTGATAGATGTCCGAAATATTAAAAAAAAAAAAAAAACTTGCAATGTATGTATGAATGTACGTTCGGGTGGAATCCATTAACTCAATTTTGTAGCAGATATCTTTAACCGATTTTGCTGAAATTTCTTGAGCATACGTACACTGCGTGACATTACAATTGACATGGAGCTGATCTAATGCTGGAGCTGGAAGGTGGCCATAGGAACTCTGTAAAGACAAGTCACAACACCATCGAATTTGGACTCGTTTGATTCGTTTCGACCCATACTATTCTATTTAAGGCATTGCAAAAAAATATTGTTTAAAAAAAAAAACTTAATTTATTCATCCTAGATGAATATCGACCTCGTGATCCTCGTTATTCCACCAACAAACAAGCTAGAAGTCGTTCTCTTTCTTAGCTGTAGTCGGAATCACTTGGCACCTATTTAAAATTAAGCAATTTTATAATAATTAACATAATATATTGATTACGAAACAAATGCCTTTTAAATGTAACCTGTACATAATTATGCACTATATTCAAGAATTATATGTGACATATAAATAATCTTTCGAAATACATTTAAATAGTTAATGTCAATATAAGTGGGTTAATTTCAGTTGAACTTCAAGAAATTGTATTTTTAAGTATTGGTCATAAATTATTTGAAATGGTGTTCGTGTATTAGACTGTCAACATTACACTGTTGGTTAATATTTAAAATGTCATCTATATCTCATGTTTGCATATACATTGCCTAGCCGACCCACGCAACCTCGTTTGCGTCTCCTTTGCCCGTAGCGTGGAAATTTTACCCCGTTTTTGAAACATTCATCATTGGTGGTCCGCTCCTGTAGGTCTTAGCGTGATGATATATAGCTTATAGCCTTCCTCGATAAATGGGTTATCTAACACTGAAATAATTTTTCAAATCGAACCAGTAGTTCCTGAGATTTGCGCGTTCAAACAGACAAACAAACTCTTCAGCTTTATATTACTATAGATATGTTATATTGATATGACTGCCTCGGTGGCGCAGTGGTAGCGTATACCACTGCGGTGCTTGAGGTCTAGGGTACGATTCTTTTGGATGTTTTCTATGTATAATATGTATGTATTTACAAAAAAAAGTATATAGTTTTCTAGAACCCATAACACAAGCTCTGCTTAGTTTGGGACTAGATGACATTGTGTGTAAGATGTCGGAAAATATAAATTTATTTATACTGAAGTATTTATACCAATATTATAAACCTAAAGTTTTTGTTGAACGTGCTTCTCTTAGGAAAGACTATTCCGAATTTTTAAGTATTTTAGTTTTGAATAGTCCATTTGATAATGAAGACTTTAGATATAAACCATCAAGCTAATGACAAAGGTTTTTGTAATTAGTGGTCGATTCATAAAATAAAATGCACTGACAATTTATATTTGATTACTTTAGCAAAGTATTTTAATTCTTAAGTATACTTCTCCTAAAATGAACCAAATTACCCAGGCTTGCTAATTAATCAAGAGAGTATAATAAAGTACGAATAGTGTCTGTGAGAATCTCCTTAGTACGCCGTATAAGGGAAGTTTAATTAAAGCTGTGTGATTCATCAAAAAGGGGAATAATCTAGGCAACCTTAATATGGATATGTTTTATAATTATCTCGGCTTAGTTTGACGGCTTAATTATTTGGTGGTATCTAGACTAATCTCTTGTGGTTTGTATTAATGTCTAAACTAAACTAAAACAAAACTTACCTGTTGTTCTAATTTAGTGGGTAGTAATCCTAACCAGTAAGTCATTTGGTTCGATTCCCATCCAGGCCACCATAGTATGGGTGACAATGTTGCCTTGTCTGCATTTGCAATAAGTATTCTGACCACCAGTCTTTGATTTATGGTTTCCATTAGGCAGATTAGAGTCAGTTTGGCAGGACAGGACATATAAAAAAATATTAATTTGAAATTATACCATATCGTGTTACAATTGTTTCACGACATCTATAATAAATTACAACACATTCACTGCTTTCAAATTTATGTAAAACTAGTAACTTTTATTGTAGTCATGTCTCGGTCTCCTTGCGTCACGGCCGCCCTAGCGTTACGTGCGCACACGCAGCGGAATGCGGCCAACTTTTGTAATTACATATACATTACCGCAATTGTATAATCATAATAGTATTGAATTCTTAGTGCACTACTTTACTATATCGAGAGTAAAAGAAAGCTTGTTTATGTAGAATGCGTTAGATAACACGATGAATATACTACGAAGAATATTTGTTTAATTAATTTTCTTGCTATTTACATGCGTGTGTGTGTTTCGATCATGTAGACGTGACCTAATTTTAGTAAAATAATATTTGCACTATCTAAGGTCACGCCTATTCCCCAGAGGGGTAGACAGAGATTATTGAACTCCACTTACTATGGTCCTGACACGCCTTTTTTGCTTCGTGCACATTCATGCATGCATGCTCATCGCTTCCATGTAAATAATAGTATTAGTGATGATGACGTTTTTTCTAGCCGATTTAGCCAGACAGACAGACAGCTACGGAGGAGATGTTATAGTGCATGAGTGTGTGTGCAAACACAAGTGCACTCTCTGTTTCCTCTCTGTCCTCCTCCGTTGGGACGGTTAACCGACACTATCGAGGAGAGATCAGACGCAGGACCGATAGCTTTACGTGCTCTCCGAGGCACAAGGGTTCAGACCCCACCTCCAAACTCCGAGCTGTTATTAAGTATTTATAGAATCAGAAAAACACAATAACACTTTTGGCCCGACCCGGGATTCGAACCCGAGATCTCTTGACCAGCAGTCGCATACGTCAACCGCTAGACCCACGAGGCAGTTATGTAATATTACAATAGTATATGTGGAGTAGTACTAGTACTATCTCTTTGTAATAATCTAAAAATAGAGGTTGAATTGAAAAAAAAATTCGTATCACAAATTCATCATTATCAATAACTCTTAAAAGTTGGCACCTGGTCATATGCTTCTTCTTAGAAAGGAGGTCATAAAGACCCCTATGTTATTTACTTGCAGAAAATATGAATGTTAATAGCATATGTTATAGCATAGGCTAATATATAAAGCTGAAGAGTTTGTTTGTTTGAACGCGCTAATCTCAGGAACCGCTAGTCCGATTTGAAAAAATATTTCAGTGTTAGATAGCCCATTTATCGTGGAAGGCTATAGGCTATATATCATCACGCTAAGACCTACAGGAGCGGAGCACCAATGAAGAATGTACAAAACCGTGGGAAAATTATCACGCTACTAAATCATCAATCATCTGCAACTAAACTCATCTTAATAGTTATAATAAATGTTACGTAAACAGAGGTGAATGCCCTCCGAGCCGACCTCACAGCCTCATCACGGTCATTATCAAGGAAGGGCCGGCCTAAGAGCCTCGGTATTACATGACAACACTTCGTAACTATAAGATCTATTAAAACGAAGTTTAACTATTGAAATTCATATCCTACTACCATATTATAAATGCGAAATGTATGATGTTTCCTACCCGAGACCTGTTGACATGCCCGAAATATTATAACTAACATTTGTCTGTAATAAAAGAAAGTAGTCAGAGAGTTCGGAACGCAAATTCCACTTTAAATATTTTTATTTAAATGTTTTAAATAGATCCAGGTTAACGATAACTTTCAACACCAATAGACCACAATACACCCACAATCAGTTCCGCCAATATCGACCATCTGACCGCTAGAATGCAGTTTTCGTAACTTCCAGTGTTACAAATACTAACTATGAAACACATTGCTCAAGTCTAATTAAGTTTATTTCATGTGCTTCGAGTAAAAAATGATATTCCTGATGTTTGTTCGAAAAACTTGCATATGTTTCAACATAATTTTCAACAGCCTTTCATAGTCCACTGGCGGAAGGTTCTTGTGTATCGGTTATTTTTTATGGCATATGGGGCAAACGAGCAGACGTATCGCCTGATGGGAAGCGATTACTGCCGCCCATAACGACTCGCAACATTAGAGGCGTCACGTCACAAGTGCGTTGCGGGCCTTTTAAGAGGGAGTCCGTCTTTTCTTTTTTCTCACGAAAGTCTTTTAAATTCTAAGATTTCATCTAATAAAATATGCATGTATAACACACATAAAACTTCCTATTGAATCATTCTATCTTTTACTGATAACTGCATTGAAATCCGTTGAGATGTTTAAAAGATCTAAGCGAACAGACAGGGGTAGCGACTTCATTATTCTATTCTACATACCTAAGTAAAGATAAGATAAAAATTAAGTGCACTCCATTTCATGTTTAAATTTGAATAAATTTTAATTAGGTGTTGCAAAATAAGAATTATAGCATTGAATTTCTTTACGACCTCATGTTCAATGTTGGAAGATCTTTTAAATAATAACACAGATTGGAATAGAATGTTATTTATTACTAGCCGACCCACACAACCTCGCTTACGTCTCCTATTGCCTGTAGCGTGATAATTTTCCCCCGTTTTTGTAACATTCTTTATTAGTGCTCCACTCCGGTAGGTCTTGTCCGAAATATAACACTGAAATTTTTTTTCAAATCGGACCAATAGTTCCTGAGAGTAACGCGTTCAAACAAACAAACAAACTCTTCAGCTTTATATGTATATTAGTATAGATATAGATAAGTACACGGAATCATAAATCCATTAATTATCTACATCAGTAATTTGTAAACAACACTTTTTTGTTTACTTACATGCAAAGATTCGCTTTCTAGGATAATGAAATCACGTTAGGTTAAGTATAAATCAGCTGTATTACCACATCTATCTGATAGTTATCAGTAGAAAATATCACTTCCAAATTTGCCATCATCGATAACTCAAAGTCATGAAAATATTTAAAGCTGCCCAGTACTGCAGAGCATCAGGGTTATGTTGACTGTGGGTAGACTCAACGTTATGTGACACGCTTGTACAGACTTTTTATTTTTGTGGTAAAATTGTGGTACTTATTTAAATAGACATATACTGAAGAAGAAGAAGTTCAAAATCAAAACAGCTAATCCAACGTTTTCTCCTCATTCCAGGTGCTGTGTTTAGTGCTGTGTATTGGAGCAGCAGCAGGGGCCCGCCAAAGGCCTCGCTACCAACAGGCCATCAACGACGAGTACGACTACGAACCCCAAGCTCAAGACCGCGCCGCTGGAGACCAGGTAGGCAACGAGCTAGATAAGATGGGTAGATTAAGATAGCTAGTGGTCTTCTTTAGAATGACTTTAGTGTTCTGATTTAAAACAGAGCCCAGCATCTGGTAAAGATAAAGACGTCACAAACAGCTTGATTTTGTTCTAATATCAGCGCCGTGTAAGGACTATTCCTCCAGTTCTTCTAATCTAATCTTAATCCTGCGTGTCTGCAGCGTGGCAAGCTCATAGAATCCTCCTTTTATGCCAGGGCATCAATATCTCATTTTATTCTCATGACTAGCTGAGCCCCGCGGTGTTACCCGCGGTACAACAACAACGGCGGGACGCCGCGGGACAAAACTTGTCTAAAAAAACTGGTCTAAGTTACTGCCTGGATCATCAGCTACCTGTCAGTGAATGTCATCAAAATTGGTGCAGTCGTTCCAGCGATTACCCTGAACCCTGACAGAAAGGCAAATTATTAATTTAAAAAAATGTTATTTTGGTACATGTATCGTGTATACATATGCATTTATTTAAAAGCAGTTATTTTAATATTACAAAGACACCCAAATTTTATTTATTTGTATAGATTATTGCAGTTCTTGCATGTTCCGATACTGGAGCAAGCTCAAACATGGAACCCTACTGCCCTACTATAGATTCTCAAAGTTATCTAAAAGACTTTATAAACAGTCTTCCTAAAATGTTTCAGGTGGTACTGGTGGCAGACCAATACGACGGACTCTACAGAGCTGCTGACAGATTGGACGACGACTACGAACCAAGAGCTCTGCAGCGCCAGTCAGCACCGTCCAGGTTCAAGCCACAACAACATCAGCAGCAACAGCAGCAACCGCAAGAACCAAAGCAACCGCCCGTTCAGACCATCAGGAATTACAACAAGGTGAATATACAGTCCAGGATACTGTGGAACAAATATTTAGTACGTTTTTGACACATTAGAATTATTTTCGAGAACACTTAAGAGTTTTTTTTGTGATTTTGTTGGGGTTTAGTTCAATTTTTTTCCTGTAACTATTAGGGTCCCAAAGTTTCATGGGCTCCCTTAAATGTGTAAAGGTTAGATTTATATTAATTTTAGCGTGAAACTCCTCCCTTATAGTTTTTAGAATCTAGTAAATAAATAGTGTTATTTTTAGACTCGCGGCGTTTTATGAAACATACATACGAGTTATCTTTTTGTTATAATTTGATCTCATAATCTGTTCAAATTATTTCAGGTGAATGATGACGGTAGCTTTACGTTCGGCTACGAAGCTGCTGATGGTTCCTTCAAGGAGGAAACGAGAGGAACCGACTGCGTAGTACGCGGTAAATACGGGTACATCGACCCCGACGGCAACAAACGTGAGTTCACCTACGTATCCGGCAACCCCTGCGACCCCAACAAGCAGGACGATGAGGACCAAGAATCCGCTGCCCCAGACTCCGCGGAAAGAGACGACCCTGAACCAAACTACCCCACACGGCCAGCCCCTAGACCCACGACCCCAAGACCAACAACGACTTACTTCCAAAACGACTTCCGCGACGCTGACGACGATGAAGCAGAAGAGGAACCACTCCAGCACATTAGGCAAAGAGTTGTCCAGCGTCCTACCCCAGCACCCAGAAGACCAGCTTACCAACCACAACCAATTGCTATTACTCCCCGTCCAGTACAAGTTACTTCACCTAGAACCCTGGCCCCAGCCACTACTTACAGGCCACAGCTCATCCAAGTCACTCCTAAACCCCAGCAACAGATTCAATACAGTCCTGCTCCAAACTATTCTCCGTCTCCTGTACAAAACTACTCACCTTCTCCAGCACCCGCAGTTGGCACGACCCTCCGACCTGGAGCCATTGACTTTGCTGCTGAATTTGCCAAGTTCCACCGTGAAAACCAACAACAGTCTACAACTAACTCTGCTACCGCTAACCCTACTAAAGCGACCTCTACATCTGGAGCCGCTCCAAGTGGAAACCCGCTGTACTCCACTGAGCTTGTCTACGATCCTTCAAGTGGACAATACAATACCCAGCTGTTCCAGTCACTACCTCAGACAAATGGAGAGTTGAACTTGAACCAAAGGCTGCAGCCATACGTGGCCAATCCTCAGGCCCAGCCTAGACCCTTCGTACCTTCTCAGCCATTGGGTTCAATACCTTCATCTGCCGCTCCTGCACCTCTATATAGGCACCAACTTCAGAATATTCAAAACCCCCAAGAAGTCTACCAGAGGCAGCAATCTGAGAACCAGTACCAGAACTCGCAGCAGCTCTTCGCTCAACAGCAACAGCTCCAGCAGAGTCAATTGCAGAGGGATCGCGCTGCAGCCAGGGCTCAGGCTCAGAGATTAAATGCACCCCAAAGTCAGTCATCGCCAGCGCAGTTCTACTATGTCGCTCCTCGTGGAGAATCTTCATCATCAGGGCAAATCGACGCCTTCCTTAGAGGGCACGGCATTCAGTTTTAGTATATTTAAATAGCGTAGCTGAGCTAGTTAATCACTGTCGGCCAATTAGTCCAGTCTCTCAAAGTAAGGCCATATGTAAGGTACAACTCTTTGATTGGTCGATTGGTGTACTGGAGTATGAGTGTGTATGTTTTAAGGTAGTGTTTATGGAAGGACAGTGGCGCCCCCGCCCCGTGTACATAATCGCTGTGTCTAATCAGTACCTTAATGTTATTTTAATAAATAGTGCGATAAGTATAAAATATTGAATCGTAGCGAACGCGTGTCGCGTTTTGTAAAAACTTACAAATTATTAATTTGTAATATTTTTGTTTTAATAATAAATTATATTTTGATAATATTTTTTTTATTGAATGCATTTTTTGACATTATCCGTATTTACTAGTAAAAGAAATTTCCCTTTCCTTGTCACAAATGATGATGAGGAGGAGATGTTAAAGTGCACGAGCATGTGCAATTACACAAGTACACTCTCTGTTCCCTCACTCTCAGAATCTGGTGGGGAGAGATCAAGCGCAGGATGAACAGCATTACTTGCTCTCCGAGGCACCGGGGGTTAGACCCCAACTTCTCGGGGTTGTTTAGTAAGCATTTCTATAATCAGAAATACTTAATAACACTTTTAACCCGAATAGGATTTGAACACGACAACTCTTGATCGGAAGTCATATACCCCAATCGTTAGACCAACGAGGCAGTCAGGATAGTCACAAATATCCGAGTATCTAACTAAAGACCGTACATAACAAGATCACTTGCGACAATAAAGCAGGTTCATAATTGACTTGGACATAATTGACTAGTTTATATACATTTGAGGAATAATTACCGATTTCCGCAAAAGAGAAAGTTATTAAAAGCGAATTTATGTATTGCTAGTAGAATGTTTGTCATTTCCTAGAAAAGGGTGTCTAAGAAGTAATACAGTTAAGTTCTGAGGATTTTTAATTGATAATCCACTCACCTGCCCACTGCTGGACATAGGCTTCTCCTTCCAAAGGAGGTTAATATAAGTATCAGAAAATCTTGCCATAGATTCTTGAAGTGACAGTCACCTGTACTTTTATTACTCTACTATCTGACCCACGCAACCTCGTTTGCGTCTCCTATTGCCCGTAACGTGATAATTTTCCCCCGTTTTGTAACATTTTCCATTGGTGCTCCGCTCCTATTGGTCTTAGTGTGATGATATATAGCCTATAGCCTTCCTCGATAAATGTACTATCCAACACCGAGATTAGCGCGCTCATACAAACAAATAAACTCTTCAGCTTTATAATATTAGTTTAGATTAAATTTAAATTGACTTAAAATTTTGTCCTATGTAAAAGATATGGTTATTTCGATTATGTATTTTTTTTAATAAGTACCACCAAGCTCCGACCATCGAGAGTAGGTATATTATTTTTATTAGAGGCTATTAATATTGTTTAGAGTGAAAAGGAAATAGCAAATTTATCATGGCGGTGGCATTATACCTACCTTTAAACATAACTTAAACATTTTAAGCCGCAAATGCTCAACTAGGTTGTTTAAGACCGATTTGAACTTCAAATCTTTATAAAAAAAACCGCCAAGTGCGAGTCGGACTCGCGCACGAAGGATTTGACTTACTTAAGTCTTAGTTATTGGCTCTTATTTTACCCTTTGGGTACGGAACCCTAAAAAACATGTATTCACCTCAAGCTTTAAAGCGGTAACAGTTTGTTCGCTAGTAGAAAGTGCCTCGTTTGTTCGTTTGTCTTTTTTGAAAAAGAAATTAATTTGATTTTTATACTAATAAAAACTTCTTGTCTGGAAAAGATACTTAGATTCCAAAAAGTACTTAAACATAAACAAACCTTTATAAACTCTCCTTAGAAATGAAGTTTTTAAATAATCTTAAAACACAATACAATACGAAATACTAAATTTTCAAATTTAATGAAACTACGGGGTGGAGATAGAATTCACGACTTCTGGGTTCGCAAAAAGGACCACTAAACACATGACCAATAAATAAGTAAAATAAATAAGTAGTACCCATTCATAATAACCGCATTTTTTAAATTAAACAACGTTTATTTGTACAACACAGATTACCAAATCTGGACACACTGCTCATAGGCTTAAAGAGGAACTTATAATTAAAATTATATATGTGTTTTTGCACTTTTTTTTTGGTGGGTAGGTGTTAAAAAGTCCACACGCTTTTGAAAAGCTCTCCATATATTTAATTATTTAAAATCATTATTTCCACCAATATTAGCAAATACATGTCTGCTTACTTAACATAAACAACTGCTTTATTGTTCATATGTGTTAATTCTAGTTTTAAAGCCACCTGCCAGTGTTTGTGCACAATTTTATAACACCACAGTTAAGTTTTGAAAAGTTCACCCACCACTGATAACTTAAATTAATATGTCCCAACTCACTGAAATACAAATGGCTCAAAGCACTCTTGAAGAGAGTTTCTCTAAAAGGATGGCCCAGTTGGAGGCACAGCTGCATTCCACAGGGAACTCCAAAGATACTGTTGCTCGAGTTTCCGAAGAATTCCGAACATTCCGAGAGCTCATGTTCAAGATGCTGGGCCTACTGCGGAGGCAAATAAATGAGTGCACCAAGATGGTAGAAGTCATAGAGACCCGTCATCGTCGCAAAGCACTTATCTTCCTCGGAGTGCCCGAAGCTGTCCAAGAGGACTGTAGCAAGACCTTGCTAAGTATTATCAATCAGAAGATGGGCCTTAACGAAGTGACATCATCAACCATCAAGCTCTGTCACCGCTTGGGCACCCCATCGAAGGAACGTCGTCGCCCGATCCTCGTCAGATTCTCTTCGGTGGAGGTCCGGGGAGCAGTCTGGAAGGTGAAAACGAAGTTGAAGGGTTCCAGCTTTGCGGTAAGGGAATTCCTGACCAAAACCCGTCAAACAGTGTTCAGCCTGGCTAGGCAACATTTTGGGATGTCGGCCTGCTGGACACAGGACGGCACTATTGTTGTCAAACCCGCCGAAAACAGTCGCCACAAGGTAACCACACTGGACGAGCTGGAACCCCTAATTGCCAAATATCCCAAGGCGACATCTCCACCAAAGGCGAGTTCGAGCGTGACCTCAAAGAGTTCGCGGAGACAATAAGTATGTCGCACGACTGTACTTTCCTTTAACATAGATATTTACAATTTATAATTAATTATGTTTCACTGTTTGTTTAATTTCCTCATTAGTTAAATTTATTTACATTTAGTTTCGACTCGTAAATATCAACTGACAGCTTGTGACATACCTGTCAAAACCATGTTTTCGTTCGACATCCAGTTTGGATACGTTCGGAATGCTAGTTTCTTTAAAAGTTTAAAAACTAATTGTGTCTGTATTTAGTGCTTTTCCCTTCTGCAGTTTTATTTTATCTTTTGTCTTTACTTCCTTCTTGCTCTGATTGTTTATGTGAATTAATTAACTGCAGATACTTTAAGACTTAACTAAGCTTTTTACTGAATGTTTTAATATACTCTATCTCTTTGTGCGTGCTGGCGGGTGGTGTGGAAATGCGATCTATTAACCCCTAAAAACTATTTAATATTGATAGTCGTAATTTTAATAAGTTTTTAATATTTATACATCTGTATATATATATTTATGTTTATATTAGTACACTGATGATTGAAGATGAAGATGTGGTATACTTTTCCGCCAATGAATCTTCGGTTATCGATAGTTTTGCTTCTTTGACGGATGCCCTGGGTGACCAATTGCGGCAAATATTTTCTACCCAATCTCGTCATCTCTTAAACGTTTGCCATATTAACGCCCAGAGTATCCCCAGCCACTTGAGCGATTTAACTGAGACTTTCGCGGACAATGATATTCATGCAATCCTGGTTTCGGAGACCTGGCTCAAGCCTCACCTTTCCTCTACATCTTACCCTCTGACCGGTTTTGTCCTAATCCGCAATGACCGCATGGACAGAAGAGGTGGTGGCGTTGCCATCTACCTGCGTAGTGACTTTTCTTTTAAAATATTATCATCCTCCTCTCCCAGTATTTCCACTACTGCAGAATATCTCTTCCTAGAGGTTTGTGTCAGGGGAGTTAATGTTGTTCTTGGAGTGGTCTATTGCCCTCCTACTGTAAACTACTTCTCCA
Organism: Spilosoma lubricipeda; assembly: GCA_905220595.1. Taxonomy (NCBI): domain Eukaryota; kingdom Metazoa; phylum Arthropoda; class Insecta; order Lepidoptera; family Erebidae; genus Spilosoma; species Spilosoma lubricipeda. The sequence goes on along the minus strand of HG992281.1, from coordinate 21,354,815 downwards.
GCCTGGAAACAGTTCTGGAATCTTTAGGGTCGGAATATACACATCACATCATCATGGGAGATTTCAACACAGACCTCCTAGCCTTAAACTCCTTCCGTACACTTAATCTCCTACAGATCTTCCAATCAACCAGCCTCCATGTCCTTCCACTACAAGCCACTCATCATAACATCCACCACCAAGACACCTGGCTTGACCTGATGCTAACCTCTTCCCCAAACCTTGTCTCTTCTCATGGTCAACTCCCTGCCCCCGGTTTCTCCCACCACGATTTAATTTACCTTTCCTACATCCTGAAACCCCCTAAATCACCTCCAAAGATTATACAAATGCGTAGTTTCCGAAGCATAGATTTGGACAAACTGTTTGCGGACGCTGCGATGATAGATTGGACGAGTGTGGCGGCAGCTTCGGACATGGACACAAAGATTGATATTTTTAATGAAAATATTAAAAAACTGTATGATGTGCACGCTCCCCTAAAGTCGTTAAAAATGAAACGTGCCCCGGCTCCATGGTTGACAGATGAGGTGCGTACTGCAATGAGGCGAAGGGATCAGGCCTTCCTCAAATTCAGGAGGGATCGCCTCACGGACAAGTGGAGTGTCTACAAGACTGCAAGGAATCGATGTAATCAGGTGATACGCAACGCTAAACGCCGACATATTCTGCAAAATATAGAGTCATCTTCTTCTTCCAGTATCTGGAAGTTTCTTGGAACGTTAGGTATTGGCAATAAGCAACTTCCAGAGTTTAAAAACACCATAGGCTTGAACGACATCAGTAATCATTTCTCATCCACAACAACGCTGGATCCTCAAACCAAGTGCCAAACGCTGAATTACCTATCTGGTCTTACCAGCCCCAACATTGACTCTTTCGATTTTTCTCCGGTGCCTTCTGGGGACATCAAGAAGATCATACTATCTATCCGCTCCAATGCTTTAGGATGTGATGGCATTAGCCGACGCATGATCATAACCATCTTGGACTATACGCTCTCGGCAATTACTCACCTAATAAACTACTCTCTTGACTCCGGAACCTTTCCCTCTCTTTGGCGTAAAGCTTTCATCATTCCTCTTCCTAAAAAAAGTAATCCTTCACTACCTGAACACTTTCGACCAATTTCCATCCTCCCCTTCTTATCTAAAGTGCTCGAGGCCTGCGTATACAAGCAGCTTTCTGAATTTGTATACCGACACAAATTGCTAAGTCCTCTGCAGTCCGGTTTCAGGCCCAATCATAGCACTGTTACCGCTCTCCTCAAAGTGACCGGCGATATTAGAAAGGGCATGGATGACATCAAAATTACAGTTCTGGTCTTAGTGGATTTTTCTAATGCCTTCAATACCGTCGGTCACGAAATACTACTATCAATCCTTGGGTATCTTAGGGTGTCCCCTGAGGCACTGGAATGGTTCTCTACCTATCTTCAGGGACGTCAGCAGTGTGTTTGTGTTCAAGACTCGACATCGAACTGGCGCAATCTTTACACTGGTGTCCCTCAAGGCGGAATTTTATCTCCTCTTCTATTCTCTATTTTTATCAACCTCATTACTGATCACCTTCGATGTTCGTATCACCTGTATGCCGATGATCTGCAGCTGTATTCACAGGCAAGGGTGGAGGACATATCGAAAGCCATCGACAGCATCAACAGGGACCTGGAATTCATAAAATCTTGGTCAATGAAATTTGGGTTGTCAGTTAACCCTACGAAATGCCAAGCAATATTAGTTGGTAGTAAGAACATGATAAATCGATTGGATAACACGTCAATCTCGCCGGTCATCTTCAACGGCTTAGTCATACCTTGGAGCCACGTAGTCAAGGACCTTGGCTTGTTCATCGACTCAACTCTTGATTGGCGAGCCCAGATTACTCATGTGAGCCAGAAAGTAACAGGTAACTTACGAACACTCTACCGACTTAAGAACTTCTTGCCTCCTAAAACAAAACTCTCACTCACACAGTCCCTCATTATCCCCTTAATCGACTATGGTGATGTGTGTTATTTCGACCTGAATGCAGACCTCCTTAATAAACTTGATCGTCTTCTTAATAACTGCATTCGATTCATATTCAATCTCCGCAAGTATGACCACGTGTCTACCTTCCGTTCTCAATTACAATGGTTACCTATTCGCCTGCGCCGCAGTCAGCGAGCCTTGAACTATCTCTTTTCGTTTCTCAACTCCCCATTTTCACCTACTTACCTTGAACCATACCTCCGTTTCTTATCCTCGAATCATGATAGAAATCTTCGCTCATCTAACAATTTGCTTCTCTTGTGTCCCTCTCACAGTTCCGACTTCGTGAACTCTTCGTTCTTTGTGCAAGCTGTACTGCTATGGAACACGCTCCCACTAGAAATCAGGATGTCAACAAGTCGAGTCTCATTCAAAAAGAACGTCAAAAGCTACCTCTTAACGAAATGGCAGGAAAACATTAGTTAACAATTTAGTACCTACTCACAGTGTACGTATGTTAGGTTTAGATATTGATGTGTATGTGTATTTATGTATATGTATATATTATAATGTATATTTGTAGTCGTATTATGTTAGATTATGTCAGTACCAAATTATTTTGATGGCAATTATAACCTCCGACTTCCACCATGATGCACCTACCTCACAAAATTTCTACATCACCCAAAGGTTGGCTGGTAGAGAATGCCTTGGGCATTAAGTCCGCCGTTGTACATGTGTGCATAAAGTTTAAATAAATAAATAAATAAATAAATAAATAAATAAATATATGTAACTACCAGATTGGTTTGGGGAAATGGAAAAAATAACTCAAACATAGACGTAGTAAAGTTAGTGCCTCGTAAACATTGAGTAAATACATTTTATGTCTTGTAAAGTAATGTGGTGTCCGAAGAAAGAGTTTTCTATCTATCTATTTTCATTTATGAGCATGCTGAGCTTGATATATCTGCAATAATTGAAGATTGACAGGGAGAGAACGCCTCATCCCAGCCAGTCGTTAAGTCCGCTTTTGTAGAACAAGTGCAATAAGTTTTAAATAAACACAGAAACTACTTGAAATTGGCAGTTTTTCAAGACAAGTCACGACGCTAAATGAACCTAACATATTAAATATCTTTGTAACAAAACCACATATTGATCTTGTTCGTAGACTCAGGGACTGTCATTTATGCGTCACTGTAAAGTTAGCGGTCCGGAGGTCTTACTGGTCCGGAGGTCTTACTACAGCAGCAGTTCTCGGATCTCTCCCTTCTCAGGCGCAGAGTGGCACACCGTGTGGTTTTAGTCGGTTCGATTCCGACACACCGCCCCGCCGCTAACCCCGGCGGGGTGACGGTCCGAGGGGGATTCCACACGTAAAAAAAAAAGGTCAGCTAACGCAACTCTTTCCAGAAGCACAAAAACATGCTAGGACGCTTGGAGCGATTTAATTTCAGACATTCCACGTAGCAGAAAACTTCACGAATGCTTAAGTAGAAAGATATATAGATAAAAACTCTTTATTTGTACACCGTATTACAGATTTAAAAGAGAGTACAGACAATCACGAATATATAATGTACAAAGGGTGCCTTATTGCCGAAAGCAATCTCTTTTAGCCAACCTTAGAAGTAACCTTAGAGGCTACCTTACAAGTACTGTGAAGACACCAAGAAGGTTGAATCCTGTATAATTTTTCGTGTATTTTTTTTGTTTATGGGTCTGCCAAAGTAACTCTATTCTGCCTGATGGAAAGTATGAACGGAATCCAAGAATGGTGGTCTCTGTACTAATTGCGAATACCGACAATGCAACAACGTAGCTAGGTGACCCACACTATGGTGGCCTATTGAGTTGCTTCTGAATCATTGGACCTCGGGTCTCGCACTCACAACGAATCACGACAGCACGAAAGCTGTTATTTTGGGATGGTCTTCTGCGAGAAGGTAGTATTGCCCCAGTCGAGACTGCCTGTTCATGCTGAAATCAGCATGGCTTTACAACCTTGCCAAAAACAAACATGCTATCAGGCAAGCAAAACAAAATTTTTCAGCGCCATCTAATGTCTTTCAAACGTATTATATTAGATATAAAATAGAATTTTCTCTTTGAAATTCACCAAGCCATCTCGTTTTAAAGTAGACAAAGATGTGAGTTCACTTTAGTGACACGAGATGGCGTTATTCCAATTAAAGTAATTTGTGTGTGTGTTATTCTTATGGAAATAAATGACACGAGGATAGATTAAATTATCTTCTGGAGAACTAATTTAAAATTTAGTTTAATGAAGTTATTCTCTTAGTGTGAACTAACTATAAAAATAAATATCGTTGACTTCTGTGATAGAAATTAATTAACCTAAATTCATTGTCTTCCTAATCTTTTATAATTCTGACCCCGAATTATAAACGGGGTCAGTAATAATACTAATTCAACCGGTTTTACCTGAATATCAGTTTTCCACGGAGCGACTGACATTTGCCCCCCGTAACCCAGAGAACGAACTGAATTCGTAGGTTGAACTGATTGTCAGTATATTTTGAGGGTACTCACTTTCTAATATAATGATTGCCATACATATAGATGAAAACCGGTACTGACAGCTTAAAATTATCTCCGAGGCAAATGGTGTGAAACACCGTATAGCTTCTATAGTTATACTCCCGGCTGTTATTAAGAACTAGCCGACTCACGCAACCTCGTTTGCGTCTCCTATTGCCCGTAGCGTGAAAATTTTCCCCCGTTTTTGTAACATCCTTCATTGTTGCTCCGCTCCTGTAGGTCTTAGCGTGATGATATAGCCTCGATAAATGGGCTATCTAACACTGAAAGAATTTTTCAAATCGGACTAGAGGTTCCTGAGATTAGCGCCTCAATAAATGGGCTATCTAACACTGAAAGAATTTTTCAAATCGGACCAGTGGTTCCTGAGATTAGCGTGTTCAAACAAACAAACAAACAAACAAACTCTTCAGCTTTATATATTAGTATAGATTACTTGTAAGAATACCCAAAAACACTTTTGGCCCGACCCGGGGATTTAATCCGAGACCTCTAGATTGGCAGTCGCGTACACTAATCGTTAAACTAACGAGACAGGTAAACGAAATTTTACAAATCTATTTCAACTCTTTGGTCTAGCGATTTGCGTATGCGTCTCCCGATCAAAAGGTCTCGGGTTCGATTCCCAGGCGGAAAGTGTTGTTGAGTTTTTCTATATATATGTTGGATATAAAAAGACTGTACATTTGTCACATTTCGAAAGTAGGTCAAACGAAATTGACCTTAACTCGACCCAAGTATATAAGCTTATTAAATTCTCATCAGCGACTTATTAAAAGTACATAATAATATGTCCACGACAATAACAACTGTACTTGGCATGACTTGTAATGAGTTCCCACGAAATAGTTTGCAAATAGCCATTGCAAAGGGGGTTAAATCGAAGTTTGATAATTTTATTTGTATTGCGGATTTAACTGCAGTATAACGAAAGGACAATGGCAGGTTTGTATGGGACTTTTGTACCGCTTACGACTTCTCATGGTTGAGATTTTTATTATATTTATTAGGTTAGTTATATCATCAACAACTTCAGTTTAAATTAACAGATTTTTAGCTGTTGACATTCAAAAGATATTTCAGTTTTAAATTCACTTAAATCATTCATATAATCTGTAATGAGGTCGCAATCTCTGACAGCTAGCTGTCACAAATGAGTTGTCAAAAAAGATAACCCACTACTTATTTTACTATTGTTAACAATGATATCGTTTCGAAAGAGAAGGAATGTTGTTACATTGGCAGAGATAGCTGCCATTTCATCAAAGAAAGATTGAGAAGGAATATTATGGTATCCTAACATTACTAGATAATACGTAAAAGATACCTATGTATCTAGCATTGCTCTGAACAAAACCTTATCTAGCATGACCGTTGTGTTGTGTTCTGACCATCATAAAAACGAACAGCTACTGCTATGCATGCTTAATATAAAATCTATGATGAAGATTTTAACCTATTATACCAGTGTGCCACACTGCCCACATAAGCTCGTACAGAATTCTGTTTCATGAATTCATTCTCTTTGAGATGCTATTATTTTAAGGGTATAAATGATATTTCAAAATATCATTGGTATAAGGCAAATAAAACCATATTTTAATTTCAGTGCTCATTTATTGTACACAAATGTACATACATGCATTATAATAAACCATATTAGGTAAACTTATGTTGTACTCTTATGATTATCATAAACCTTCAGTAGGTAGTTGTCTAGTGGGACATAAGCCCCTCTTGTTAAATTGTTTTTGTGCTGCTGTTATACTTATGATATAAATGGCAAATAATATTGCAGTATTCATGCAAAAGATGAATCTTCCTAATTGTATTCATTTATTGTAGACAATTGTATAAACATCCAGACAAATTAGTGAAAATAATGTATTTTAAGAAAAGAGCTGGTCTAGTTAAACCTTCATGGATGTCCACTTGTATCGTAACAGATCCTATGCAGCATCGTACGGTTTTTAAACCAACTATAGAATTATAGCAGTATTCATGTAAGTTATAGTCGCTATGAAAAAAAATATGCAAAAGTGCACAAACACTCATTGCCTTCAAGAAATAAGTAAGGGAGCATTATCTAGGAGACATCAATGTCCCTTGAACAACTTTTCTTTTAGTCAATTAGGTACATTATTTCACTTAAGTAAATAATATTTACTTATTTCACTAGCTAACCCCACAGTATTACCCACGGTTATTGTTGTACCGTGGGTAAAGCTGTGGGGCGAAGCTAGTTTAAAAAAGATAGTCTAAGTTACTCCTTATATCATCAGCTATCTAGTAGTGAAAGTTCCGTCATCTCGGTTTAGCCGTTCCAGAGATTAGTCGGAACAAACAGACAGACAGACAAAAATTATAAAAATGCATTTAGTAAAAAGCAGTTATTTTAATATTACAAACAGACACTTTAATTTTATTTATTTATACGATAGATTATACATTTAATATACTCTTAACTTATCACTTTTTATAACACTTAAAATATTTTAGTTTCCTTGTTATGTCTAGTCTTCATGTTTGCCTCTGAGCGATAAGGACCACCACTTGTGACACTTTTCTTTTAGTCACTTTTTGTCAGCACGCACCACATACTTCATTCATTGATGAAAACTGAAAACATAATAATAAGATGGTACAGCAATTAAAACAAGTGAAAATGTGCAGTTACTTTTGAAAATATTTCTTTGTAAAAGTAGGAACCTTTCATGCTTCACAATTACATTAAAGATCAGATTAAGGTCCTTTTGCTATTATGGATAAAAGGGTTTACCACTTTTATAATTTTTATAGAGATTTAGCAAAAGGTATTTTAGATGACCTATCCCACCCACAAACACCACTAATAATGTTAGGTTTGTGGTCATCATAGTTTATACATTGAATCTCTGATGATACAGATTGGATTTCAAGTTGTGGTAATGGGTTTTTCTCTTCACCAACAATGAACGGAATAGGAATACAAGTTTCATCCCCGATGAAATCTAAAATAAAATATTTAAATATAAAACACAATATTACACATTATACTTATTTAACATTTTTGTTATTTTACAAATAAATAAGAATAATTCTTTATATGTATGTAAAACTACTTACCTACATGTCCATGATAAATCCACAGTCAATTGTATATTAAATATACACTTTAGAGGTTAGGTTTTCACTCTCGTCTACAAGATTGTGTTGTCTGAGACGAATCAAATTAATATACACCGGATTTTGTCAAAAACGCGTAATAAGCTTTCGCTTTTGAAACCAAAACAACAAAAATAGTAAACAAGTATTGACGCTTGTTTACGATTTTCGCATTTCGTCAATAAAATGTTGCCCGGACAAATCAGATGTATGACATTTGCCCTTATTGGAATCGATTATTCTAGTCGTTACGTTACTTAGAAAACAAAATGAACCTAAAACTAAAATACATTGATTTAAAATATTTTTCTTTTACTTCATCTTTTAATTAGTACAGTCAATATTATTATTAAAAAAATATTGTATTAAAATGTTCATAATAGAAGTGACCTCATTAATGACTATCGATTTAATTATGATTATCGATTTAATGTTTTATACATTTTAAGCATGGCAAGTTTGGAAAATAACGAATACGTTTTGTTGACGTTAACTCAAACGTTTAGTTTAGCATTCATAGCATTTTTTGAGAAGAACTTATTTACTCTTTGCAAACTATTAAAAATATGAGAGTTACATAAGAATATTCAGGATGATTCACTTTATAAACAGCGCAAATCTCAAGACCAGCCATCACATGTCACTAGCGGTACAGGATCTGCCATTCTCCTTTCAGGTCTAATTTGGTTAGATATTATCAACAGTCTTTAACAGTGTACTGCTGGAAATAGATCTGGTCTTAGAAAGGGGCTACAATACCACACTGGCATCGGTTTTATTTTATACTAGCTGAACCCCGCGGTGTTACCCGCGGTTATTGTTGTACCGCGAGTAACGCCGCGGGACAAAGTTAGTCTAAAAAAAGTAGCCTAAGTTACTCCCCGGATCATCAGCTACCTGCCAGTGAAAGTCCCGTCAAAATCCGTCCAGCCGTTCCAGAGATTACCCGGAACAAACAGACAGACAGACAAAAAATTTTTAACTATATTTTTGGTATATGTATCGTGTATACATACATATGCATTGATTAAAAATCTGTTATTTTAATATTACAAACAGACACTCCAATTTTATTTATTTGTATAGATAGCGTTGCTATAGGCTTTGCGTCCAGTCTTCCTCCTCTTTGCAGGCAGTGCTGTTATCCTTCGTAGTTTTCTCCGTTTTGCAGTTCTTACGGGATAAAGGTGGTCGTGACAATCTGTATATTATATTCTCGAATAATTCTGTGCGTGCGATTAAGTATTATGTATAAATGCAACAGTAACTCTGTCTATCTGTCACGCTTTCATGATCAAACCGTGGGAGAGCCACGCTTCGGTATGAAAGGGCCGTCTCGACCGGAGTGATGCCACGGCCTCACTGAAAACCTGTGTGAAACAGCGCGCTGTGCGCTGTGTTTCACCGAGTGAGTGAGGTTACCGGAGGCCCGCATCCCAACCTCTTCCCATATCCCTGTTCTCATCAAAGGTCGGCAACGCACCTGTGACGCCTCTGGTGTTACGGGTGTCCATGGGCGGCGGTAATAGCTTACCATCAGGATACGTCTGCTCGTTTGTAAATATACCAAATACCATTGAAAAAAAAACTGCACCATTTTCAATGAAATTTGGCACGATACTTTGATTCTTGAATAATTACATGGGTTACTCTGTTCTGCGATAACCGTTAAACAAGCAGGCAGAGCCGAGGGCAAAAGCTAGTTTCTATATACATGAAGGTATGTTCTTGATAAACATAGAAGACTACACATACAGATTATTGTGTTCATCATAGGATTTGTCGTGGATGCTACATCCGTCTTATTTATTTTCCTGATCCTATACGCTTTACTATATAAAAAAATATATGAATATGACTCATAACAGCTGACGAGTCATAAGTCTCATGTCAAGTGAATACCTCCGCCTATGAAAGCCTACGACTCAAGATTCCTAAGTATATTGCAGCAACCAAAAATAGATGAGAGGGGGCATTTAGGGCTCCAGTAACCTCACTCACTTGTTAAAAAAAGAAGGAAAAAGCTTGAGCCGTCACGGAATGCCTGGCAGATGTGAAACATCGAAATTATTTTGTGTAAAATAAAATGACAGTTTCTTACATTAGTATATTCATATTTATTAAATACTAGCTGCTGCCCGCGGCTCCGCCCGCGTGTATGTCGGTTATCGTGGCAAATAGTAGTCTATGTGTTATTCTGATGTATAAGTTAAATTCCTGTAGTGTCATTCAAATCCGTTCAGTAGTTTTTGCGTGCAATTTCACTGATATGTCCACATATTATGACAGTGTTACCTTTATTTAAAGAGCTATACTATGTTATGTGTAATGCCATTGGAACAATATACGAACATATAAGCATTGTCGCTCACCCTCGACAGAGCCACATAGAGCTTTCCGTTGCTGAAACAGTTCGTCTATGCCTGCGGTGCGCAACGTCTGACCTTATGTCTTGTTTATCGTCATCGCAAAGCATAGACTCACAGACTCACCAAAAACTGCAAGCGTTTAAAGAGGAAAGGGAAATAAACTATGGATTGGGGTCATCCTTTAAGATAATAGTCTAAAAAGACATATTTCACTATAAATCAAAGAAAATAATTTAAGTTTCTCGCAGATGGCACGAAATAAAACTAACAATTTTTTTGAAATTTTGTCTTCGACATAAACGTCTTGTGATTGGTTGCAACTCTGGTGACGTCACATGCTAATAAACGAAAGATTCCTCTATTGAATATTGTTTGCGTTTTATGTTTTCGGAGTGGTAATAATCGATCTGTGAGCTATTTCTGCAGGACTTTTTTTAATAAACTATTTAATAAGTGGTTCGAAACAAAAAGGAACCAAATTTTGTGCGTGCCGATAACATCAACCTACATAAGATAGACGCTTTTATGGTTGCACTTTTCTATCTATACAAATAAATAAAATTGGAGTGTGTTTGAATATTAAAATAACCGCTTTTTACTAAATGCCTATGTATATATATACACAGTACATATACCAAAAATGTAGTTAAAAATGTTTTTGTCTGTCTGTTTGCTTCTTCCGGGTAATCTCTGGAACGGCTGGACGGATTTTGACGGAACTTTCCCTGGCAGGTAGCTGATGATCCAGGAAATAACTTGGCTACTTTATTAGACTAACTTTATCCCGCGGCGTTACTCGTGGTACAACAATAACTGCGGGTAACACCGCGGGGTTCAGCTAGTACATAATAATAACATTGATAACTATGCTGCAGAACTGAAAAATGTTAAAGCAGCTATGTTGCACTTGCATAAGTTGTTTCTGTAATAACCTCTGGAAAAAAATCATTCATTATTTTTGTAAAATCTAATTTACTTTATGTAGGTAGGTATATCTCAATGCTTTTAGGTTACATTTTGAAATAGTACAAAGCGTGGTATTTAAAGATGTTATCTGACCCGACGAACTTCGTACCACCATATTTTTCTTTCGTTACCAGCTACCCATGAGTAGGGTGTAGTCACGGACAAAAAAACTTTTTCCCTTATTTTTTATTTTTTCTTGTACACAAACCTTGTCCTAAGAATAACACATAAAAAAAAATTTGGTGTAGCCGATCGAAAGTTACGCGCATACATACATTTCGGCGTAACGCCGCGGGACAAAGTTAGTCTAAATAAAGTGGCCTAAGTTACTCCCTGAATCATCAGCTGCCAGTGAAAGCTGCCAGTGAAAGTCCTGTCAAAATCAGTCCAGCCGTTCCAGAGAATACCCGGAACAAACAGACACACAGACAGACTGACAAAAAATTTTTTAACTACATTTTTGGTATATGTACCGTGTATACATACATATGCATTTAGTAAAAAGCGGTTATTTTGATATTACAAAGAGACACTCCAATTTTATTTATTTGTACCTATAGATGTATAGATTTGTTCACTGTGGCACTGCAAACCATTTATTCGACATTTTAATTAATATAAAATTGGAGAAAACTGATAAAATTAACTTAAACCGCGCTGTTTTGTTTTGTTGTGGCTAGAGTGTGACGTCACGCGTGTTACATATACATATGAAACCCCTAAATATATCGTCAACGCAGCATTACGTAACTATTTATAGCGTCTAGTCTAAACACACGTATCAGTATTTCTTCTCAATAAAGAATGACTTTTTGTTTTATATGAAACCCCTAAATGTGTCGTCAACGCAGCATTACGAACACAGAGCACAAAGGCCTGTTATGAGATCACGAACTCGTGTTCAATATGCCGACACTGCAGTCTCTATGCAACCGGACCCACGGCGGAAACTGGCCACAAGCTCAAGAGCGACACAAGGCGCCGACGCAGCATTACGAGAACAGACCACAAAGGCCTATTGTGAGACCAACGGTAACACGAGGCACCGACGTCATCATTATAGTGTATATATATTAAAATTCAATTACTTTAGGTCATTCTTGCTTCACACTTCGAGGCGGAATCACTAGACTAATTAGCTGTAGTTTGTAATGAGATTCCTAGCTCATACTTCGAGTAGGATTCACATAATTGTAAATTAGTTTGTAATTTCTTTTTTTTATTAAATTAACTATAAGTAAATTTGGTTTTCTTTGGAACCTCCGGCTGCAGTATACGTAATTGGCGCAGTCGGTAGGATCCTCGCGGGCCGGTTCGCGAGCATTAGCAGCATCTCATATCGATATTTGCATTCGCGAGTCACCCGGGTGGCTATCAAGCCCCAGCCAGAGGATCCAGAATCTACGGGACAACTGCGTAGCCGGACGGAGAATCCAGACATCGATTCACCGAGGAAAACAAGATATGAAATATTTGTGAGTACACTTGAATCTTTCTCGTGTTGCTTCCTACCTTATCCTAATTAATTTTAATTCCAACATTTTTCGCTACGAAAAGTCGTATAACCGGGATCCTGCATCGCGACAGGCTCGCCGGCACATTTTAGACAGTAATAGAGATATAGACAGTAAATTAGATTTAGATTTAACTAGCTTATTTAGTGTAAAGATGTCGCACGACCCAGACGTTATATTCAAAGCCTTGCGCTTAGTGCCAGAGTTTGATGGCAACGCGAACGTTTTAGTCAGATTTATTGACATTTGTGATAGGATAGTAAACCAGTACGCGAGCCCGGAGCCAGGCAGCGAATTAGGAAACTTGTGTCTGTTAAATGGTATTTTAAATAAAATAACAGGAACCGCAGCATCCACTATAAACTCGAATGGTATTCCTGAGACGTGGGCAGGGATTAGATTAGCACTTATCAATAATTTTTCAGATCAGCGAGACGAGACGGCTTTGTACAGCGACCTCTCTTTAGCTATACAAGGTAACAAATCTCCTCAAGAATTCTATGACCAATGCCAAACTTTGTTCAGTACTATTATGACATACGTGACGTTACATGAAAGTATTCCGACAACCATAGAAGCGAAAAGATCGCTTTACAGAAAGGTTACCATGCAGGCGTTCGTTCGCGGATTAAAAGAACCTTTAGGATCGCGAATTCGTTGTATGCGACCGGAGACAATAGAAAAAGCTCTCGAATACGTACAGGAGGAATTAAATATTATGTACTTACAAAATCGTAATGATTCCTCGAGAAGCCATAGTAATTCTAAAGTACCTATACCCTACAACATACCATTAAACACACTGAGCGCCCCGCGACCTCAAGCATCAAACTGGCCAGCCCCTATAGGACTACGGAGTCACCAACCACAACCCGCTTTTAAATTTAACACTAACGTACCTAATGTTCACCAGAACTCACATACACACCAAAACCGGTTCCCTACTCGTACACAGCAAATGTTCCGCGCGCCGCCGCCAAACTATCATCCACAAAGTAACGTTTTTCATGCGCCTCCTAGGCATAATCTCCATCAGAATATCAATCCAAAACCCATGAGCGGAGTCCAACACTTTGTTCCAAGACCCATGCTGTCAGGCCATGATTGGCGTAGATCCGGTAACCCGGCACCGAATAATTATTTTAAATCACGAGAACTTAATTTTAACGAATTTACAGACAACTCCTGCTACTCTGACTTTCACTACGAACCAGAACAAGACACTAACTTTGACTCTAACGACTATTACCAAGCCTACAACTATAACTATGACAATACCATGATTTATGGAGACGAGACATATGACCAGTATAACGACATGTACCCACAATCAGGGCCCAGCCAAGATATCAAAAGAGCAAAGATAGACATTAACCTACAAACTCAGAGACAGCTACCATATATCGAAATCACTAAACCCCCTTTAAAAATTTTAATCGATACCGGTGCCAACCAGTCATTTATAAGCCCCGAGGCAGTACAAAAATTTTACGCAGATTACTCTCTGAACTATGACCCATTCGAAGTAACAAACGTACACGGAGTCAGTAGGAATGACTACTCCATAACGTTACCCTGTTTTTCAGAACTCAATGAAAAGGATAGTATTAAATTATTTGTATACCGATTTCATAACTATTTTGATGGACTAATAGGACTGGATTTATTATCGAAATGGCAAGCTGAAATAGATTTAAAAAACTTTAAACTAATTACACGAACTTCCATTAATGACATTAAAGTATATAACTCGCGTAGCGTTATAAACGAGCAACATTTTTGTAACTGCATTATACAAAACCCAACGCCTAACGACATTATTTTTTCTTTAAACCAACCAGCCCGTGCTGAAGTATATAACATAAAATGTAACACTAACGCTGATGCCCTATCTCGCGTAGAAATTCATAACGGTGAAATAGACGAAATTAACTCATTGATAGGCAACATTAAAGAACCTAGTTCGATGATTAACAATCCATCAGAGGCACCAGCCCAACACTTAAACTCTTCAACCGATACCGTACATACTAGCAATGAACATCCCATACTAGAAGTCCCCATTACCAATGACCCCCTTAACAAATTCAACAGACAAATTCATTTGACCATTGTTGGCGACGTGAAAAGAAAACCGACAGTGACTAAACCATTTGAAAACCATAGGCAACAAACGAAACAAGTTTATGATTTAATTAATGAATCGTCACTAAGCAATCGAACAACTTTAATGGAAAATAGGAACAAAACCCGCAAACCAGAAGTAGAATACGCCCCTCAACAACAAGTTTTTATTAAAAATCCTCTTGCTAGCCGCCAGAAAACAGCACCGCGGTATACTCAAGACACCGTCCTAGCCGACTCCCCCATACACATCTATACATCAAAGAAACGCGGACTAGTAGCGAAGTCTCGATTAAAGCGAACACCTAAAACAAAGACATTGTTACAGGATTCTGTCCCTACTGACAGTCCAAGTGACTCAACCCCAGGAGATAAGACTTAAATCACTAGCTGACAGACCAGACTCTACCGTATTAACTAGGATTGACTAGACTAACCACTCACTACCACTCCTTTATACAATACGTACAGTTAGATGACATCGAAAATAAGATAAACCCAGTAAAGAATCAACTGAAGACATTCAAAATCAGACTTTGTAACGATACTTACACACTTTACGAATATCGGATTGACTATCTTACCAGACTAACAAGCTTGGCAAAATGTTAAATCAAGTAAAATCTTTGGAATCTAGTAGAGTTAAAAGAGGTCTAGTAGACGGTCTAGGATCAGTAATTAAACGTATAACGAGCAATTTAGATTACTTAGATACTATCAAGTATGTATATGATGACAACTTATACTTACAGAGATTGCAGTCTCATTAAACCTGCACAGTTTGCCCAAATCTTAGGAATAATTAGTAATAACGTAGAAGACTTAATGTTAGAGATAATTAAATTAGAAAATATATTAGCTTTCATTCACTATTCTATGACATCGAAGTTCTGAAGTCCATGATAGATGAATTAAGAATAGTTTACAGTAGAGATTACATCCCCGACTTAGAGTTAAGAAAATATTATAATCTTATGAAACCTGGCTCTTACTTTGTTAGGAATAGGATAGTTATAGTTTTCCTAAAATTCTAGAAGATTTATATAAACTTTACAGACTGTCTATTGTACCCAACGGTGAATAACTTGCTTACTTGCCCTTATCCCTTCCGCTCCTTACATAGCAACAAATGAGAAATCATTCGTGTACATAGAGGCAGAATGCCCGAAGTATAGTATAGCACAGCACATATCTCTGTGAGACACAAAATCAATCAGACAGCTGCATATAATCACATTAGCTCAAGATCAATAAACCTTTAAGATCTTCACAGCATTCAGAATAAAGTATTCCAGAGAAATATCGATGGAAATCGACAATGTCCAGTCAACTAACCTATACCATACAACCATCCCATTCTATGTATTGGTATCAGTTACAACTGCAATTATCACCTACGCAGTAGGCTGTAACTACAAGATCTGGCACTTAAAACGAAATAGTTCAAAAGAGAACCAAACACTTCAGAAACACACTATGGAAGCTACAGCCAACCCTTAACGAGAAGAGTTTCCAGCAACATTTTCCATTAACATGATAAAATAGTTGCTGAACTGAGGGTGGAGGTGTTACATATACATATGAAACCCCTAAATATATCGTCAACGCAGCATTACGTAACTATTTATAGCGTCTAGTCTAAACACACGTATCAGTATTTCTTCTCAATAAAGAATGACTTTTTGTTTTATATGAAACCCCTAAATGTGTCGTCAACGCAGCATTACGAACACAGAGCACAAAGGCCTGTTATGAGATCACGAACTCGTGTTCAATATGCCGACACTGCAGTCTCTATGCAACCGGACCCACGGCGGAAACTGGCCACAAGCTCAAGAGCGACACAAGGCGCCGACGCAGCATTACGAGAACAGACCACAAAGGCCTATTGTGAGACCAACGGTAACACGAGGCACCGACGTCATCATTATAGTGTATATATATTAAAATTCAATTACTTTAGGTCATTCTTGCTTCACACTTCGAGGCGGAATCACTAGACTAATTAGCTGTAGTTTGTAATGAGATTCCTAGCTCATACTTCGAGTAGGATTCACATAATTGTAAATTAGTTTGTAATTTCTTTTTTTTATTAAATTAACTATAAGTAAATTTGGTTTTCTTTGGAACCTCCGGCTGCAGTATACGTAATTCGCGTCTCATGTGACCAGTGCCATAACAGAAATATCGTTTTTGGTTGTCAAGCTTGAACTTTATCTTAAATTTAAATTCATAATTAATCATAATACAGTAGAAATTCTGCAAAAAATTTGATTCGGTAAGTAGTCGTTTCACCACCCGATGAATAAAGCAATATTCTGTACTTTGACCAGGCAGGCATGCGACATAAACTGCCCACGTGAAAAACATCTGAGACTAAGATCTACTCCAGCAACACGGGAAGTCTGAAGATGAGATTTATTAATTGTCATTGCATAAATTTACTTATTTGAAATTATACTTATTAATTTTACAACTATAAATATAAAGAAAAGAAGGAGAAACAAACAAAAACACTAAACAAACTAATTATATTATTATCTAATACCTACTTTAAACTGATACCTAAAAACTACGTCTTATGTATTTTTTAAATCTAAAACGCGCTTATTCCCAGTCAATAAGAGCCACGTTCGTTCGCATTAACAGTGACAATTCGAGTGAAGTCACCGCGTGAGCGGCGTGAGCGTTCCCGCCTTTTTGTAGATTCAGCGGATGGCCGTTTCGCGTGTTAAAGAAAAATCAACCGTAATGACGTACTTATACTGGTGCGGCGAGATTTGGCAGTTTTATTTCATCTATATCTTGTGTGTTTATTAATTATAATTTTATAATTCTATATTTTATTAAAAAGGATATTAAAGTGTATAGTGATAAGGATATATCCATGTGAAATACAATATATTTAAGTATTTAATACACCTTGAAGAAATGCCTAACGCTTAAACACGTTATTGTGGCTAATTTATAAAAGATAGAAATATACTATGTAGGACTTTTTTGTAGATCTTTTGAAGACCATCATCTTTGTAATACATATTTTTGGTGTATGATCAACGTATGCGAGGATAAGCGCTCGAAAGCGAAAATTTTCATCCGACTTGCTTCAAATTTATCGTCACTGCTCAGCTCCTATGCATCTTAGCGTTATGTTATATAGCCTATAACCTGTCCAGGAGTATGGACTATAATCGTACCAAGTTTGGTTAAAATCCCTTCAGTAGTTTTTGATCCATGCGTGCACATACAGACAGACAGACAGACAGACAGACAGACAGACAGACAAAAAACTTACTGATTACATTTTTGGCATCAGTATCGATAACCATTCATCCCCCAATAATAATTTTTAATATATATTCAATGTACAGAATTGACCCCTCTACAGTTTTATTATAAGTATAGATATAGATATAGATATAGATAAAATTCAAATACAAATAAAAATACAATTAAGAAAACAAATAAAAATAAAATAAAACTTGAAATCGACACGAAGCGTCGCCACTCGCCACTTCAGAAATTAGGTTTACCCCTCGTCTATAGATGTCTCACATCAAAAGCTTACTTATTACTGATTTCCTGTGAAGCTGTGGTTTTAAAGCTAATACACATAACTTAACATATTTTATTACGTAATAGAAATCAGTATTATTTCAATCTAATACAATAGTCTATAACTTCTAAACGTTGCTTAATAAAGTACTCAGTATCTCAGTGTGGGAGTTTGTTTCGCGTACAAGCATAGTTGTTTCAACCTGTACGGTATGAAATGTGTGTAATTATGAAACAGTAAGTGTTTACAAGGTGAATGTATGTACTAAATGTTTAATTATATATTCCAACAATCTATATTGAACGGTCAGATTGCTAAATTAAAATAGAACCGCATGGACGGAAGGATACTGGCTGATGTAGTGGTATATGTCTTACTTTGTCGTACACTGTGTGTTGTGAGTTAATATCCCAAATGGAACATAATAAACATATGATAAGTGATATTGTTAATTCTGTATCTAGGTTTATATGTAAATGTATTTATTTAGGTATATTTAAATGTGTTTATCCAAACACGATCTATTAATACTATAGTACACATAATTTTCCTTGTTCAACTGGTCTAAAAGAGACCTTGTGTCCAGAAAAGTCTTCAACCTTTGACTTCGTGTAGCAATTAACATTTGTGTAACCTATAAAATTTTATTACAAATTTGACTTTGACTGTCGTGAGAGCAAAACAGACCATTTGTAATATACGCATCCACAAACAATAAAACAATTAAAATAACACCCACGAATCTATAGCGCCCTATGTACCAAATATGTCCACAGACACGTTGTTTTACAAAACTATTCCGATAATTAAACAATCGAGAACTTATAGCACAAGTCTAGTTGAGTAGAAAAAGATTTTCCGTTTCAGATAATGAAATAACAACAATGGTTCAGCTTGCGTAAGATTCGCACGGTAGCGGCGCGAGTGGGGCAGTATTTTTATATAGGGGAGTCGCACCGCCGGCGCAGCCGTACCGCCGACATGCCGACAGTAACCTCAGCGAGATGATCACCCTTATCATCTTCGCCTGTATCACCACAGCATCAGCCACAAACCTCACCAAAGACACTACTACGGAATCACCCAACAATGCCACCAAAGAGATTCTTAAAGCCAGTGAAACTGCTGACCCGAAAAAAGTTGAAATTGTAAAACAGATTAGGCGCTTAAATGAAGATGGGTCATATACGATAGGGTATGAGGCTGATGATGGAACGTTCAAGATTGAAAATAGAGACGCCCTCGGCCATGTCAAGGGCACTTTCGGATACATTGATCAGGATGGTGAAGTGAAACGAGTGACGTATTCTTCTTCGAGTGATAGCACACCAGTTCCAGTGACAACCAGCACTACGCCAAGTCCTCCAACTATGATTGTGAGAGTGAATAAAACAGTGTCTTCGACAACCAGGCGACCGTCACCTACAGTCGTGTACCCAACTAGAGGATCGTATACAACGAGAGGAACAGTCATTCAAGCAATACCAAGAAGAAGAGTTCATTCCAGTACTAGAGCACCACACGTGGAAACTACAACCGAAGTCCAGAAACCTGAAGAGACGACAAGTAATATTCTGAACCTGTATAAAACGAAAGTTGACGATGTTAAAACGCGTACCCAAATATTAAAACCGATGTCGGCTGTGGTAAAAGACGATTTAATAACTAGACAAACCACGTCCAAAATACCAGTGACAGTGAAACCAGTCTACGAACATGTGTCTGAAAACGATCAAGAAAGTGACGCCAATAGAGCCAACACGTTACGTCGAGAACTACCTGGAACCAGTCCTAATCCTCGCATGGTTAGCCTGCAACAGTCAGTGGGAGATGACTCCACAGACGTATATGGAAGCCACCTATCCATGGGAACGGTTCGCCCCTTATTTACTACGACAACACCTCGACAAAGATTAGTGCCCATTCATTCTTTAGTGGCAGCCAGGCAAAAAATCCAACAACAGTATCAGGATGCACCTTTCCAAGAACAAGAAACTACTATCGAAGCGAGTACCGGTCGTGTTTTCGACCAGGACAGTGCTGTGACTTCTAATCCAGTGCCAATTGTTCACATCCAACCACAAAGGGAGCCTGATGAGCGAATTTATCAGGAGCCTATATACAGGAGGCCTACAGCAGCCATTCACTTTAGAACTCACGAATACCTGAAAGACAATCCTGGTGCTGCTGTTCCTATAGGGAACCAACGGCCCTACCTTCAATATGACTATCAGAACAAGGGATTGGAGCCAAGATATCTAAAGGAACCATTGCAGCAAATACCCAAAGCTGCAGAAGCAAATAGTGAACCGTATGAAGTAAGACCAGTGTCAAGGGTCATACCGATACCTGTAGACGAGCGTGGAGTACCTCTTCAGGGATACCAGGGAAGATTTGTGAACCAGTACAGACCACAACCTCAGGCTCCGATGTTCCAGCCAAGGTACAACAACCCAGTAGATGAGATGTCTTCAATTGCTGCTCCTGTGAGTACTAGAGACTTACGACGCTTGCTCCATATTCTGATTCTTAGACAAAACCGATTTCAAAACCTGATGGACCAAATGATACCATCACAATCTCTGTATCGACCAGAAAATGATTATCGCTTCCAGCAGAGCTATCAAGAAGACGACAGATACGACTATCGGTATGACCAGTACAGACAGGGGTATCAAAACCAGGGTTATGACAATCAGTATGAGAGTCAGAGATATGTTCCGAGAAGGAGGTTGTATACCCGACCCTATGACACGGCTGGATCTTCTTCGAATCACATCGAAGAGATGCCAGAATTTCTTCCTCCAGATATAAGAGAGGCTTTGTTGTTGAAGATGCTGGTACTGGCCATCAGTCCTGACTTCGCACCCACGCCGGCGCCTCCCACTGAGTTGACAACCGCTGCTCCTACGAGGAAGCAGGTGAGGAATGTCCAGATCCTCGGAGAAGAGGGTTCACAACACCAAATGGATGAGAAACGTCATTGAGGTATTTATTATTTTTTAAGTTAATTAGTATTAAGTACTTATGAAATGTAAATAGTTTTTTTATGTGCCTTTTGTGGTAATGAAATGATATAAATTTAATTGCTGTAGTTTGATTTCACGGTGTCCATTATGAAAGTAGACAACGCAACCAAATACTTAATTACATAAATATTTTTCTTTGTTTGCGAACGGCTTGCGCAGACTATATTCTTTTTATCTTATTACGTTTTGAAACGTTACTTGAACTCTTTCTTAAACAGGTATTTTTCAATAATAATATAGTTTTCTTTATAATTTAAATATTAATTGTCAATGAATATGACTACTGGGTGAATTCAAAATATAACACAAATAGTCCAAAAATGGACTAGTAAAGGAAATGATTATTTTTTTTATTTTATTTTATTTTAGTTTATTAGGGAAACAAACAGATACAACATAAATAACAATAATATACAAGTAATTTACACATAATCCAGAACAGTTTCCACAAATTAATTAAACACTTTATGACTTCGCATTTGTAATGTGACAAACAAAAATCTTTTTTTAAAGTCGGTTATAACATACAATGAACACCAGCCACATTATACAAATAAACTAACAGAAATGAATTGGAATTTAAACGTCTTTTAAAAAAGCGGGAGGTTCTCAATTCTATCGTATTTTTTTATATAAGTGTTCTGGGATAACTTCGTCGTTTATCAACCGATTTTGATGATTCTTTTTTTAATGGAAAGGGGATGGTACCATGATAAGGACATTAAGATCTGATGATGGCATCTAAGAGAAATCTAGTCGAACCTTGAAGTCGGTTTTATTTTTGTTAATATTTAGTTTTCGTGCTGTCGCAGAATTATCTTTCTGCCAGAAATGATGGAAACAAACAATCAAATCCATTTTGAAACCTTTATTTAGGTACCTTAGCGAAAAATATAAAAAGATATTAATACATTTCAATTGGTTTCAATCTACAGATACTAATATTATCTTCTAAACATATATTATATTTTATCTATTAACTATAACATATGATTTTAAACATCATCTACAGAAATAAATAAAACTTAAGTGTATGTATACACGATACATATATCAAAATAACATTTTTTACCATTTTTGTCTACCTGTCTGTCTGTCTGTTTGTTCCGGCTAATCTCTGGAACGGCTGCACTAATTTTGACGAGACTTTCACTGGTAGGGAGCTGATGATATAAGGAGTACAACAATAAACGCGGGTAACACCGCGCGGTTCAACTGGTAATAAATATGATAGTTTAAATCTATATTTGTTACTCAATAATAGCGGAACTGATCTACAAAAAAATTACGCACAGATAGATCATTGTCAAGAATAATACGTTAGCTTATTTTATCCCGAATGTAGAAAAAAAAACGATTTCAAGAACTGAACTAAATTGATGGGACCATACGTTAAGCTACAGCTTTCAAAACAAAAAAAGAATCATCAAAATAGGTTCACCCAGTTGAAAGTTCTGAGGTAACAAACATAAAATAAATATTGTCGAATTGAGAAAGGAGGACTAACCGACTTCAAAGGAGGAGCCTCCTTTGAAGTCGGTTAAAAACAAATTGAAATATCAATAATTTAAGTTACAGTGTGTAAGACAAGGCTATCTCTGATAATCACGGTACTTAAACAAGTACAGTGCCACAACTCTTAAGAATTGTCGCAGAAATATAATTATAATATGTGCAACACAATAATCATGTAACATCCTTTTACTACGCAATGTGAACCACATATCGCCGGAACAGACAGCTTGATTGTACTCTGTACGAGAAATCTTAATGTAAATAATGTTGCTATTATCTAGCGTAAAGTGTAGGTTTATTTCTATTACTAGCTGAACCCCGCGGTCCGATAATAACTGGATCGAAATTAGTCTAAAAACAGTAGCCTAAGTTATCATCAGCTATGTTTAATCCTGCCCAGCAGTGCTGCTTCCTTTTGGAGTGTAAGAAGGGTTGTGAATAGCCTGAATCCGGGCCCATCATAGATAAAGCTAAGCACTCACAAATCAATCGTCGATGGACAGTTCAAACCAAAGGCTGTAACACCCCGTTAAAAGTTATATAACTAAAATTCACTCACGGTTTCCTGTGTGGTGTATTGTTCCTTCTTCGCTGGAGTCAGGTACCTCTCTTCAATCCAGCTTCACTTGAACATTCACTTTGAGGATCGTGAGGTTTCCCAATCCCAACCTCTTACATTAAGTTAAACAATCAACAGTGGCCGACTGTTTGCTTAAGTTCGATCCTACGAGGTCGTTTTATCACTATTATATTTCGTTTTATATTTATCACTTTTTGACCATCACAATTTGGAATTAAAACGGCCAGCATCCAATCCGTGTTCCCTGACCCGAGTTTATACAATGGCCGTTCCAACGGCTTCGAACAGTTTATTTTGAAACCACGATGGCAAGTAAAATCCTCATTGAGAGCTAAATACAATGAATTTCAATTATTAAAACTAGTTCCCAACTGTTCTAAACTGTCCCAGCAAATCTATTCGTATTAATGACATGACATTTTTACTTTGACATAACTAAAGACAATTCAGGGTTGCCATTGCAAATGACAATTGCGTTCGGTTTCGAACAAGCTACCTTTCAATGAAAGTTCTGTCAAAAACAAACAGACAGACGGACAAAAGAAATAAAAATTTATTTTAATGTAAATAACGTATTTACTTTCATTTAAATTTAGTGAATACCTGAATATTTTAAAGTACAAATAGACACTTCAATTTCATTAATTTGTATGTATTGGATACATTTGACTGCTTCGTTGGTCTCGCGGTTGGCGTGTGCGACTGCTGATCATGAGGTCTCGGGTTCGATTCCCGGGTCGGACCAAATGTTTGTATGATCTACAAATATTTGTTTCGGAGTTTGGGTGTGTTCTATCTATAATATGTATGTATTTACAAAAAAAAAGTATATATGTATTTGTATCAGTTGTCTAGTACCCCATAACACAAGCTCTGCTTATCATGGGACTAGATGGCGTTGTGTGTTTAGATGTCCGAAATATTTATTTATATTTATTTAATGTATCTGTATAGATTTTATTCAAATATTTATTTCGGACTTATTATCTAAAACAACTAAAAATTATACATACTAATATTATTAATTCAAAAGTCTCTCTGTCTAATTCGAAGTTTCGCCGTATCGTCGTAGAGTTGAAGACGGCCCCAATCCAACTCGGGAAAAACTCACCGAGAAAGTTGTTAGCTTAACTAGTAGTTATTTTTGTTTCAAATCGGGACTGTAATGTCGTAGTGATTTAAGCGGTGACGTCACCGCTTACTACTACTAATATAAGTATGACCCTGCCAAAAGGCTCTATTTTGCCTGATAGAAATCATAGGCAGAATCCAAGAGTGGTGGTCACCATACTCATTGCGAATGCAGACAATGCAGCATGGCGCCCCACACCATGGCAGCCTAGCTTCTTAGTAATGTTATAGGTTCGATCCACATTGTGTGATATCAAAGGTGTATAAAAACTTAGTTTGCATGTATTTCCATAATTATTTTGTTATCTCACCTTGAACGACAAAGAGGACCCTTAAAAATAGCAAGCATAAAAAACGCAAAACTAGAGGCAACTCCGAAAAAGCATTTTTTTCGACTAATTCTGTGCAAAGAAGAAACACGGCGAGAGAAAACTGGTTAGCGTAGTCATATTCTGTTAACGTGACAAGATGTAACAAATAATAAATCTATACAAATAAATAAAATTGGAGTGTCTGTTTGTAATATTAAAATAACCGTATTTTACTAAATGCATAGGTATGTGATACACGGTACATATACAAAAAATGTCGTTAATTTTTTTGTTTGTCTGTCTGTCCGTTTGTTCCGGTTAATCTCTGGAATGGCTGCACCGATTTTGACGGGACTTGCACAGGCAGGTAGCTGTCATCAGCTACCTGCCTGTGAAAGTCCCATACGCGCCCACCGCGTTACGTTTAAGTTTAAGAAATTCGCTATTCGATTGTAATTTGCCTTGTGTCTGTTATCTCAGAATTTTCTTATTTTTAGGTAGACTAGCTTTGGACTATGATTCAGCCCACAAATATGTCAGTACACCTATGTCCTTCCTCAAGAATCAAAGTATCTTCGTTCTAAGCTTCTTTGAAATCGGTGAAGCGGTTTATCCGTGAAAGGGTAACGGACGGACAGAGTTTGATGTGTAATACATATGCCACAAAACCTCATCGGTTCGGTAGAACCTCCATCGGCGACGATGCTTGTCCTTAAAACCAGTGATTAAGGCTATTCGATCACTTAAATATTATGCCGAGCTATGATTGTTTTTTGTTTTTTTTTTTATGTTCGACCTTACCAGAATGACTCTACTCTGCCTGATGGAAAGCATAAGCAGAATCCAAGAGGTCACCATACTGCGAATGCAGACAATGCAACAATGCAGCATGGTGACCCACACCATGGCGGGCTAGTGATGCTTCCGCATCATTGGGCCTCCGGTCTCGCACTCACCAACGAAACACGACAGCATGATCGCTGTCATTTTACGTTGATTTTCTGTGCGAGGATAGTACCGCCCCGGTCGAGCCGGATCGTTCGTGCTGAAATCAGCGTGGCTCTACTACCTTGAATTGAATTGTGAAAATGTTTTTGCAAGTTTGTTACTTCTTCACGATAAAACTGCTTTACTAATTTTGATAAGTTTGGTATGGAGTTAGTTGACCATCTTTTGGCGTTGACATTTATCACAGTCCAACTATGGCAAAATTAAACAATCCTAGCGTAAGCCAAGAATGTCATACATTCATTAAGTTGCGACAGTTACTTTGCTACCTGCTTATCCCCTTTGTGTGCAAGATTCGCACCCGTGAAGGTTGGCTATTGTTAGCCTCATGCATATACCGCTAATGTTTTGGGAAAAATCCTTGAGCCACTACAATATGCGCGCAATACTAATGAGACTGGTGAATAAAATAGAATGTTGTTATTTCTCATCGTAATTAAAGGGTTTTAATTAATGGCAATTATATAAGAAGACTAGCCGACCCACGCAAGCTCGTTTGCGTCTTCTATTGCCCGTAGCGTGATAATTTTCCCCCGTTTTCGAAACATTTTTCATTGGTTCTCCGCTTCTATTAGACCTAGCGTGATGATATATAGCCTATAGCCTTCCTCGATAAATGGGCTATCTAACACTGAAAGAATTTTTCAAATCGGACCAGCGGTTCCTGAGATTAGCGTGTTCAAACAAACAAACTCTTCAGCTTTATATATTAGTATAGATATTATATATATAGACTAGTTGAGCCCTGTGATGTTACCCGCGGTATGACATCATCCGCAGGTAACGCCGCAGACCGAAGCTACTCTTAAAAAGTAGCCTAAATACTTATATCATCATAGCTATATATCAGTGAAAGTTCTGTCAAAATCCAGAGATTAGCCGGAACTAACTGACAGACAGACAGACGGAAAGATAGACAAACAAAAATTGTAAAAAAATATTATTTTGGTATATGTGCCGTGTATAAATACATGTGCATTAGTAAAAAGCGTTTATTTTAATATTACAAACAGACACTGCAATTTATTTATTTGTATGTGTATGCATAGATAAGATTCGACGGGCCGGTATGAACTGGCAGTCGACTGATATAGCGGCTTAAATAAACGTAGAACTTTCTCAGTGTTGTGTCAGTGTGTGTGTGACATAGAACAAATTGTTGTTCCGAGACTCGGTGTTCGTTTTGTTCGTTTCATGTATGTTTGTAAAGATTACACGAAACTAAGTATTTTTAGGAATTATCTCTTTTGTTAAAACACGATTACCTACGCATAAGAGTAAGAGGATGTTACCATGTGTAAAAGGTCGTAAGCAACTGTTCTAAGCCAGACTGCGTGGTTGGCTTTGCGGTTTAAGCGGTCACCATGCCGCTCTCTATTGCGCTAGTGTTGTGGGTTCAAATTCCACACGGGACAACACTTTGTGTGATCCACAAATTGTTATTCTGGGTCTAGGTGTTCTTTTGTCCGTTTCATGTATGTTTATAAAGTTCCCCGCGACACAGGGTTTATATACTAAATGCGGGAGTTGTCTTAAAAAAAAAACTTAAAAATATAGAGAAAATGCGTATCTTTACATTGTATATAAAATAAGGTAAAAACTAAAACCCAAGTACGACAAAAAGTTACACTTGAAATATACAAGTAACGCCCTTTCGTATGATACCAAACACGGCATATTTCTCTCAAATTTATTTTTCTATACAGTACTTTACGTCGGCTAGAGGGCGCCACATTTGATTCAGTGACACGTCATATAGCCTATAACCAGCGGACAATCAAGACGATTCTAACGATACCTCATTTGTCCAGTCTAATGAGTAGTTCAGGAGCTATGAGGGAACAAATGAACATACGTACATACATACATACGCTTAGATTTTTTAATTTACACAACTGATTTTATTGCTGTTTTCAGCTATAGAAAGAGTGATTTAAGATGAATGATGATGATTAAATGTATAATTCATGCACATTTTAGTAGAAGTAATTCGAGATTTCAAAGAGTTCCGTACGAAGCCGGACCGCGTCGCAAGTAAGTAATACAATAAAATAGTTTAATTGACTGTTTATTATTGAAATAGTCTGAATACACCTGCCACCTAAATCGACATTTCCTGAAGCACAAACATCCCCATAGAAAGCTGATTTATTTAATTCACATAAAACAGAACCACCTCCGTTATCTTTATTAACTTTTGCTGGATCTATTTCACATAAAACTTCTCTTTTCTGCTGTACCATCCGTATTCCTTCTACCATAAGGTCTTGCCATGTAATAAATTGCGTATAGCATTGACTATTATCACAAATTAAGACGTTCAACAAAAATACTGCTATGTATTTCATCTTGACGCCTCAGAACACAAAATTAAATAGCAAATGATGCTTTGAATGCAACTAAATTATATTTAAATGATAATTTAAGGAAAAACGGGCATTTTATATCAACATTACATAGAAAATAAAAAATATATTGTTTTTTATAAAATATTATAATTGGTTGATATGAAGTAATTTAAACTTCACTAGTGAAGCGACATGGGTTTGTGACTATAAAATCGACTCTCAAAATGATGTCCAGACTAAAATGTCGACTGCAAGTGTTGCAAGTGGTTAAAGCGGTCCTTTAGTCGCTTCCTACCGCAATGAGTGTTGCGGGTTTAATCTCGACATGGGAGAAACCTTTATGTATTCCATAAAGTGTTGTTTTTGTTGTGTAGTCTTTTAACATCGTGTGACCATTTTACTTGTTTTACTAAACTCCAAAAGCAGAAAAATAAATTTATGAGAATACATATATTTTATTATATTTATTACTAGCTGAACGCCGCGGTGTTACCCGCGGTTAATGTTGTACCGCGAGTAACGCCGCGGGACAAAGTTAGTCTAAAAAAAGTAGCCTAAGTTACTCCCCGGGTCATCAGCTACCTGCCAGTGAAAGTCCCGTCAAAATCCGTCCAGCCGTTCCAGAGATTACCCGGAACAAACAGTCAGACAGACAGACAGACAAAAAATTTTTTAACTACATTTTCGGTATATGTAACGTGTATACATACATATGCGTTTATTAAAAAGCGGTTATTTTAATATTACAAACAGACACTCCAATTTTATTTATTTTTATAGATGTATAGATATACACCTACATAGTAACGTCCGAATTAGATAATAAAATTTATTTAAAGGTTATTAAAATATCAAACGGCATTAATATAGTTGTCTAGACGGGATCTGCAAACAGTAAGTTTTAGATAAGCAAAATGGCACACCGTACCGTCTCATGAGATCATTAGTTGGTTTTTAAATTTGGATTTTGAATGAATGGGTCAAATAGCTGAAATGAAAAACCAATTAAGAGAAACCAAAAAAACTCTGTGTTATTCAGTTAGGAGGGTTTTCTATACATGTCACCACCAAGATTCGCACCCGTGAAGGTTGGTTCTTGTTTACCCTCATGCTTATACCGCTAATGTTTAGGAATTAACAAAAATAAAACCGACTTCAAGGTTCGACTCGATTTCACTTGGATGCCATCATCAGATATTAATGTCCTTGTCATGGTACCACCGTTGGGACATCTCCTTTTCATTAAAAAAAGAATCATCAAAATCGGTTCAGAAATGTCTTAGTAAAAAAAAAAAATATACAGTCGAATTGAGAAACCTCCTCCTTTTTTTGAAGTCGGTTAAAAAGTAGCCAAAATTACTCCTTATATCATCAGCTACCTATAAGTGCAGGTCCGTCAAAATCAATCTAGCCGTTCCAGAGATTAGCCGAAACAAACAGGCAGACAAACGAACAGACAGACAGATAAAAACTGTTAAAAAACATATGCAATTAGCAACAAAAAATGAATAATTTAAAAAAAAACTCGATTGCGTAAAGGCGTGTAAACTAAGACGAATCTATTGACACCACTCACATAAAAGTATGACAAGCCGTTTAGACTCTATGGCGAGCCAAAGAAATATACACATATACATATATATACATACACTCAAAAACAACACCCTCCTTCTCTCGCAGCCGGGTAAAAAAGAAAGTCGTTTCCGCTGTTTTTTCACCTAAGAATTTATGATCTACACATCTGTAGCTAGCTAGCTAGTAGGTCGCTAGTAAGTAATACAATAAAATATGTTTGATAAATTTTTATTATTGAAATACTCTCAATACACCTATTACCTACACTGACAGTTCCTGAAGCACAAACATCCCCATAGAAAGCTGACTTTTCAAATTCATATAAAACAGAACCTCCCCCGTTATCTTTATTAACTCTTGCTGGATCTTCTTCACGTAAAACTTCTCTTTCCTGCTGTTCCATCCGTCTTCTTACTGATGTAAGGTCTTGCCATGTAATAAACTGTGAATCGCATTGAATATTATCACAAATCAAAACGCATACCACAGAAAACACTGCTATGTACGCGTTTTTCATCTTGATGCTTTAAAACACAAATATACATAGACACTGATCCTTTGCAAGCAATAAAAACAAACAAAGCTACAGGTACGTCCATTTTATATCAAATTCACTGTTTTTTTTAAAATTAAATCATGACACGACACGAATTAACGAAAAAACGGGGCAATTTATATCAAAATCATTATATTGACGCACTTATACAAAACATAATTAAAATATCTGTGTTTTTGATAATTATTTATATCAAATTGGATGATAGGACTATATATATAGACTATATAAATTGGATGATAGGATATTTAAAACTTCACTGGCGAACCCACATGGGTTAGTCGATTCGTTTCATTAAAATAGACTCTAAATGATTTTCAAACTAAAATGTCTACTGCGCTGCCTCTGTGGTTAATCATTCACTGAGTGTTGTAAGTTAATTTTCACATAAGGCAACACTGTATTTGGTCCATAAAATGTTGTCTGTCTGTCCTTAAAATTATTAACCTGTCATAGTGACTCTACCTCATGGAAAGCATCAATAGAATCCAAGAGTAGTAGTCACCATACTCTTTGCGAATGCAGACAATGCAGCATGGTGACCCACACTATAGCGGCCTATTGAGATGCTTGAGTCACTGGTCTCGCACTCACCAGCGAATCGTACAAAGGGAGATTGCACCTCAATTTAATCGATTTTAGGCACAGCACTATATTAACACATCTGCTACTTTAAATCTCTCAAGAACCGCTGGAGGCTCCGAGGGGCAGAACTAGTTCAATCTCATGTAGGTACAGTATCTGTGGTATTCCAATTTGAGTCAAAACTATCTCAAAACATATTACTTTAAGCGTAAGCCAAGAATGTCATCTACTGTTGCGACTGTAACTTTGCTACCTGCTTATCCCCTTTATGTGTAAGATTCGCACCCGTGAAGGTTGGCTATTGTTAGCCTCGTGCATATACCTACTGCTAATGTTTTGGGAAAAATCATTGAGTTACTACAATATGCGTGCAATACTTATGAGACGAGCTAATAAAATATAATGTTGATATTTCCCATGGTAATTAAAAGGTTTTAAATAATGGCAATTAAATAATGAGATATTATATATAGATAAGATTCGCTGAGGCCGTATTGACTGGTAGCCAACTCAAGAATGGTATAGTGGCTTGAATGAACGTAAAAGTTTTTGAGTGTTATTGACTACTAGCAGACCCACGCAACCTCGTTTGCGTGTCCTGTTGCCCGTAGCGTGATAATTTTCCCCCGTTTTTGAAACATTTTTCATTGGTGCTCCGCTCCTATTGGTCTTAGCGTGATGATTTATAGCCTATAGCCTTCGTCGATAAATGGGCTATCTAACTCTGAAAGAATTTTTCAAATCGGGCAAGTAGTTCCTGAGATTAGCGTGTTCAAACAAACAAACAAATTCTTCAGCTTTATATATTAGTATAGATATAGATGACTAGCTGCCCCACGCAACCTCGTTTGCGCCTTATATTGCCCGTAGCGTGAAAATTTCCCCCGTTTTTGATACACTCTTCATTGTTGCTCCACTCCTAGTAGTAGTAGCGTGATGATATATACCCTATAGCCTTCCTCGATAAATGGACTATCCAACACCGAAAGAATTTTTCAAATCGGACCAGCGGTTCCTGAGATTAGCGTGTTCACACAAACAAACAAACAAACTCTTCAGCTTTATATATTAGTATAGGCTAGCCGACCCACGCAACCTCGTTTGCGTCTCCTATTGCCCGTAGCGTGATATTTTCCCCCGTTTTCGAAACATTTTTCATTGGTGCTCCGCTCCTATTGGTCTTAGCGTGATGATATATATCCTATAGCCTTCCTCGATAAATAGACTATCCAACACCGAAAGAATTTTTCAAATTGGACCAGCGGTTCCTGAGATTAGCGTGTTCAAACAAACAAACAAACTCTTCAGCTTTATATATTAGTATAGATATAGATTTAGACATGGAACAAATTATTGTTCTGAGTCCCGGTGTTCCTTTTGGTCGTTTCATATATGTTTGTAAAGATTACGCGACACAGGATATGTATAGGTATTCTTAGGACTTATTTCTTTTCCTAAAACTAGATCTCCTACGTATAACTATGCACATAAGGTTGTTAAAAACTGGTCTAAACGACAATACCTAAGAATGTAAAGAAAATGCGTATCTTTATATATTAAACAAAAAGAATTTTCAAAATCGGTCCACAACTGACGGAGTTATCGGTGAACATCCATTAAAAAATACATACATTAGAACATAGAACCTCCTCTCTTAGCAAAGAAAGTCGTTTCCGCTATCTTTTCGCTTAGATTTTTTGAACTACACAACTGATTTTATTGCTGTCTTCAGCAATAGAAAATAGTAAGGGAGAAGGAAGCAAGAGGAAGGTTTATACTCGTAATTGTAATTCATGCATATTTTAGTAGAATAAATCTGTGATTTCAATGACTTTCATACGAAGCTGTAATTAATACAAGAAAATAGTTATGATTTTTTTTTTTTATTTGAATTCTGTTAACACAAATTCTACCTAACATAACATTTCCTGAAGCACACAAATCCCCAACTATCGCAGAGGCGTATTCAGGGTGAAGTCTGTTATCTTTATTAACTCTTGCTGGATCTCCTTTAAGAAAATATTCTCTTTCCTGCTGTTCCATACGTATTCTTTCAGCCATAAGGTCTTGCCATGTAATAAATTGCGAATAGCATTGAATATTATCACAAATTAAAACGCATAACAAAAATACTGCTATGTATTTCATCTTGAATGACACTTTCAAACACAAAGTTAAATAGACACTGATGCTTTGCTATACAAAGCCAAAAACGTTTGTCATATGCACGGAGCAAATACAAAGGTCATATGTATATCAAACTCACTGTTTTTCTAAATTAAATGCATAGCGACATTGCATCAAGACACGACACGAACAAAATTGTATTTAAAATGATGCTTTAAGGAAAAACGGGGCAATTTATATCGAAATAAAAATATACGGACACACGTATACAAAAGATAATAAAAATATATGTTTTTGATAAAGGTTAAAGATGTTTTTTGTCTGTCTGTCTGTCGGTCTGTCTGTCTGTCTGTCTGTCTGTCTGTCTGTTTGTTTCGGGTAATCTCTGGAACGGCTGGACGGATTTTGAAGGGACTTTCACTGGCAGGTAGCTAATGATATGGGGACTAACCTAGGCTATTTTTTTTAGACTAATTTTGTCCCGCGGCGTTACTCGCGGTACAACAATAACCGCAGGTAACACCGCGGGGTTCAGCTAGTTTTTAAATAATTATAAATTTACATAATGATGAAGATACTAGTGTAATTACTAGGTGTACTACTAACATATTATTGACATATGAAGATAATGGGTAACGAATGATTACAAAAATTTGGTAATAAGCCGTCTATAGGTATAGCCGCCGTGTAGACAATAATGACAAGTCATTGAAGGTCCATGAATTACATTGTAAATGAAAAACAAAAATTACTATCAAAAAGGTGGCATAATATTTCATCAGTGGGTACATCATAGGATGTAAAAATAGTTTTAAAATACTTTAACGTATTTTAAAAACAAAAACTGTAGTTTAGCTTATACTGGACCTACTGCTGACCGCTCACCTACCACAGTACATATAGTATGACGGTCCTAACTCCTCTTCCAGCCAGAACCTGGTCTTCACCGCGGTGTCTCTTGTTGTTCTACCACTGGGATGGAATGTGCGATTACATAAGATGCATCCCGTAAGCTTAAAGCTGCTTTGAGGACAGGGATCTTTCGTAGAGTGCATCCGCCATAAATGATTCCATGGCTGTCGATATGGAATATTATATTGCCTACAGAGAAGTCCCTATCCGTCCTTGACCACTTCCAGAGGCCTGGAGAGGGATCTTTCGTAGAGTGCATCCGCCATAAATGATTCCATGGCTGTCGATATGGAATATTATATTGCCTACAGAGAAGTCCCTATCCGTCCTTGACCACTTCCAGAGGCCTGGAGAGAGGCGAACGTTCAAACCATCCCCAAAAATGCTTGACATTTGATAATTAGCGTGCCCCCAAAGAAGAAGAGACAAAAAAGTCCTGTCTATTCCTAATGTAGCAGTTGAAACAAATCTACTAATTCCGGTGGTAACTACATATTTTACTTGTTTTTTAAACTCTTACAAAAAACAAATATAGGAGAATAAAAAAAGAATATTATAATCATGTCGATAAACAGACATACCTATTTATATATAAAACTAGCTGAACCCCGCGGTGTTACCCGCGGTTATTGTTGTGCCGCGAGTAACGCTGCGGGACAAAGTTAGTCTAAAAAAAGTAGCCTAAGTTACTCCCTCGATCAGCTACCTGCCAGTGAAAGTCCCGTCAAAACCTGTCCAGCCGTTCCAGAGATTACCCGGAACAAACAGACAGACAGACAGACAGACAGACAGACAAAAAAATTTAAACTACATTTTTGGTATATGTACCGTGTACATTTACATATGCATACATATGCATTTAGTAAAAAGCGGTAATTTTAATATTACAACAGACACTCCAATTTTATTTATTTGTATAGATACATACTAGCGTCCGAATTAGTTAATAAAATTTATTTTAATTTTATTAAATATCAAACGACATGACGATAGTTGTCTAGACGGAATCTGTAAATAATACATTATAGATACCTAAACAAAAAAAGAATATTGATGTTTCCCATGGTAATTAAAGGGTTTTAAGAGTTTTAGGGATAAGATTCGGTGAGACTGCATAGACTGGTATTCGACTGCACGAATGA
Organism: Spilosoma lubricipeda; assembly: GCA_905220595.1. Classification (NCBI taxonomy): domain Eukaryota; kingdom Metazoa; phylum Arthropoda; class Insecta; order Lepidoptera; family Erebidae; genus Spilosoma; species Spilosoma lubricipeda. Next base: position 21,319,785 of record HG992281.1, on the reverse strand, counting down.
TATAGTCGCTTAAATAAAGGTAAAAGTAGTTGAGGGTTGTGACTGTGAACCGACTTGAAACAAATTATTATTCTGAGTCTCGGTGTTCTGTTTGTTCGTTTCATGTATGTTTGTAAAGATTAGACGACAAAAGATATATATGAGTATTCTTAGGACTTTTTCTGTTAAACTGGATCTCCAACGCATTACTATGCATATTAGGTTGTAAACAACTGATTTAAACCACAATACCTAAGAATGTAGAGTAAATGCGTATCTTTATATATTAAAGAAAATGAACTTTCAAAATCGGTTCACAATTGACGGAGTAATCGGTGAACATCCACAAAAAAATGCATACAGTGAAACATAGAACCTGTTCCTTTTTTGGAGTTGGTTAAAAAAGAAAGTCGTTTCCGCTATCTTTTCCCTTAAATTTTTTGAACAACACAACTGTTTTTATTGCTGTCTTCAGCAATAGAAATAGCGAATTAAGAGGAAGGTTTAAATTCGTAAACTAGACGAACCCCGCGGTGTTACCCGCAGTTATCATCGTACCGCGAGTAACGCCGCGGGACAAAGTTAGTCTAAAAAAAGTAGCCTTAGTTACTCCCTGAAACATCAGCTACCTACCAGTGAAAGTCCTGTCAAAATCGGTCAGGCCGTTCCAGAGATTACCCGGCACAAACATACAGACAGACAGACATACATACAGACAAAAAAAATAACTACAGTTTTGGTATATGTAGCGTGTATACATACATTTGCATTTAGTAAAAAGCAGTTATTTTAATATTACAAACAGACACTCCAGTTTTTTTATTTGCATAGATGTAATTCATGCAAATTTTGGTAAAAGACACGCGTGATTTCAAAGACTTTCGTACGAAGCTGTAATTAATACAATAAAATAGTTATAATAAAATACATTTATTGGAATACTCTTAACACAAATTCTACCTAACATAACATTGCCTGAAGCACACATATCCCCATTTATCGCAGAGTATTGTCTCGTAGACCCCGGCCTTATATACCCTTGATGGTGACCGACAATAGTAGCAGAACCAAATCTGTTTACTTTATTAACTCTTGCTGGATATCCTCTAAAAAAATATTTTCTTTCCTGCTGTTGCACACGTATTCTTTTTGGCCGAAGATCTTGCCATGTAATAAATTGTGAATAGCATTGAATATTATCACAAATTAAAACGCAAAACAAAAGCACTGCTATGTATTTCATTTTGAATGACGCTTTCAAACACAAAGGTAAATAGACACTGATGCTTTGCTTTGCAAGGTTTACAAAGCCAAAAACGTTTGTTATATATATATCAAACTCACTGTTTTAATAAATTAAATGAATAGCGAAATTGCATCAAGACACGACACGAATAAAATTGTATTTAAAATGATGCTTTAAGGAAAAACGGGGCAATTTATATCGAAATAAAATATACTAACACATATACAAAAGATAATAAAAATACATGTTTTTGATAAAAGCTGTTTTTTATTTAAAACTTGCTGAACCCCGCGGTGATTCCCGCGGTTATTTTCGTACCGCGAGTAACGCCGTTGGACGAAGCTAGTCTAAAAAAAGTAGCCTAAGTTACTCCCCATATCATTAGCTACCTATCAGTGAAAGTCACGTCAAAATCGGTCCTGCCGTTCCAGAGATTACGCGGAACAAACAGACAGACAGACAGAGAACAACAAAAAATAATTTCATTTTTGTTATATGTACCGTGTATACATACATAGGCATTTAGTAAAAAGCGGTTGTGTTAATATTACAAACAGATACTCCAATTTTATTTATTTGTATAGACTAGCTGAACCCCGCGGTGTTACCCGCGGTTATTGTTGTACCGCGAGTAACGTCGCGGGACAAAGTTAGTCTAAAAAAGTAACATAAGTTACTCCCTGGAGCATCTGCTACGTGCCAGTGAAAGTCCCGTCAAAATCCGTCCAGCCGTTCCAGAGATTACCCGGAACAAACAGACAGACAGACCGACAGACAGACAGACAGACAAACAAAAAAATTTCTAACTACATTGTTGGTATATGTACTGTGTATACATACATATGCATTTAGTAAAAAGCGGTTGTTTTAATATTACAAACAGACACTCCAATTTTATTTATTTGTATAGATTAACTAGTGAATCAGCATCGATTAGTCGATTCGTTTTATTAAAACCGACTCTCAAATTGATGTCCAAACTGCGCTGTAGTTTATGCGGTCGTATCGCCGTTTTTAGTCTGAGTGTTCTTTGGGTCAGTTTGAATGTTCCCTGAAACACAGGATATATCTATTCCCAGGGTTTTTTTGGGGGGGCACGCGGGGGCACGCAGTGCCTTTGCGTGACTTTTGATAATTAGCGTGCCTCCAAAGAAGAGACAAAAAAAGCCCTGTCTATTCCTAATGTAGCAGTTGAAACAAATCTACTAATTCAAGTGGTAACTACATATTTTACTTATTTTTTAAACTCTTAATGCAAAAAACAAATATAGGACAATATAAAAATAATATTATAATCATGTCGATAAGCAGACATACCTATTTATATATAATATATATACTAGCGTCCGAATTAGGTAATAACATTTATTTTAATTTTATTAAATATCAAACGACATAACGATAGTTGTCTAGACGGAATCAGTAAATAATACATTATAGATACCTAAACAAAATACCACATCGTAGCTTCTAATAAGATATTTCGTTGGTTTTGAGAGACAAAGCAAATTATATGACAATAGCTTGAATAGCCGAAATGAAAAACCGTCGAATTCAAGCCAAAAATTATTGTCTTACTCAGTTATAAAGGTTTTACATACATGACTTTTTGTATATACATATACTAGCTGACCCACGCAACCTCGTTTGCGCCTTAAATTGCCCGTAGCGTGAAATTTTCCCCCGTTTTTGAAACATTATTCATTGTTGCTCTGCTCCTATTAGTAGTAGCGTGATGATATATACCCTATAGCCTTCCTCGATAAATGGACTATCCAAATCTGAAAGAATTTTTCAAATCGGACCAGCGGTTCCTGAGATTAGCGTGTTCAAACAAACAAACCAACAAACAAACTCTTCAGCTTTATATATTAGTATAGATTTAGGCCGCCGCTCAATGGTCGAAATTCGACTATAATTTTTTTTTTTTTTACTTTTTATAGCTCTCTTCTTTCGTCCTCCTTATTAACTGCAACCAGGCCCAATGTTTATAATCCTCTATTCACATAATTTTCGTAGGATCTATACAAATAAATAAAATTAGAGTGTATGTTTGTTATATTAATATAACCGCTTTTTACTAAATGCATATGTATGTATACACGGTACATTTACCAAAAATGTAGTTTAAAAAATTTTTGTCTGTCTGTTTGTTCTGGGTAATCTCTGGAACGGCTGGACCGATTTTGACGGGACTTTCACTATCAGGTAGCTGGTGATCCAGGGAGTACCTAGCTACTTTTTTTATACTTACTTTGTCCCGCGGCGTTACTCGCGGTACGATGATAACCGCGGGTAACAGCGCGGGGTTCAGTTAGTATTATATAGATTTCGTACTAGAGACCCGGCCCGGCTTCGCACGGGAGTCTTCCAAATTCTACGGTTTCCTCTACTATAATATGCATGTATTACACACATAAACTTTCTTCTTGAAACACTATATATATTGCTAAAAACTACATTAAAATCCGCTGATTATTTTAAAAGATCTAAGTCAGCCGAAGCGTCTTCATTTTATACCTACCATGTAAGGATTATAAACACCACAATAAACTTTAAGCTTATATCAGTGTTTATTACATCGTTATATTAACGCTCCAAAATATCAAAACGATATTAAACTGTCATTTAAAACACAATAACATAAAAGAACAAAACATTCAAACAGTTAATCCACAAACCTGCAAACGCATTACATTCTAAAGTAATACATAACAATAGTTAAATTACGCAATATTCTCAAGACATAACATACATACGTACAAATAATTCCCATGCGTATAATCATGGGAGCCGATCCCACGTCCCCGATGTGACTGCTCGAATGACAAGTGCCTGCACTAGTCGCATACAATAGAGTTATGTATATAGATTGTGTAATAAATGAGTTTCTGATCAGTGTTTGCTGTATATAATGTTTCAAGGTCTTTTCTCATTTCTTCCCCAGGCGGGATTGTCTTTTTCTTTTATTGATGACTAGCTTTTGCACGCGGCTTCGCTCACGCAGACTTTTATCCCCCAATTTACCCCCTTAGGGGTGGAATTTCAAAAAATCCTTTCTTAGTGCTCACTTACGTTATATAAAGAACCTACATGCAAAATTTCAGGATTCTTGGTTCAGCGGTTTGGGCTGTGCGTTGATCTCTGGGTATGTCAGTCAGTCAGTCACCTTCCTCTTTTATATATATAGATGTTGAAAATCCCTTTAAGTCTTCGAGTCAACCACAGTTCTATAGTGATGCAGAAGCCACGTTTAACTGATTGCTTTAAAACCATCCTGTCAGCAGGCTTAAGGCGCGTTTCTATGGGGAAGATCAAGTGTTGATTCAGGAGGGCCTTGGTTCGGTCATTTGATTAGAAGTTCCTCCTGAATCGATACCGCGGCTAAACAGGCCTTCATCATCAGCCTATCGCAGTCCACAGCTGGACATAGGCTTCTCCAATTGCACGCCACTTAGTTCGATCCTCGGCTTCTCGCATCCAGCTCCTGCCAGCCGTCTTGCGCAAATCATCACTCCACCTGGCCTGTGGACGTCCTACAGTACGTTTGCCGAATCGCGGTCTCCACTTAAGAACCCGTTTACCCCAACGGTTATCGGTTCTACGGCAAATATGGCCAGCCCACTGCCACTTCAGCTTGCTAAACCTGTGGGCTACGTCGGTGACTCTGGTTCTCTGCCGGATCACCTCGTTTCTGATACGGTCCCTTAGAGAAACGCCGAGCATAGTCCTTTCCATAGCACGCTGAGCGACTTTAAACTTGTGAACTAGCCGTACCGTAAGTGTCCACGTTTCGGCTCCGTATGTCATTACGGGTAGGACGCACTCATTGAAGACTTTCGTCTTTAGGCACTGTGGGATCGACGATAAGAAGACCCGACGAAGCTTCCCAAATGCTGCCCAGCCCCCAGCTGAATTCTCCTGTTCACCTCGTCCTTAAAGTTATTTCTCCCTAACTGCAAAGTCGGCCCGAGGTACTGAACAACTTCGAGAACGGCACCGTGTACTGCAACCGGTTCCGGTAGTACGTGTTCATTGAACATGACCTTGGTTTTTTTTTTTTTTTTTTTTTTATATATTTGGCCCTGCCATAATGACTCTACTCTGCCTGATGGAAAGCATAAGCAGAATCCAAGAGTGATGGTCACCATACTGCGAACGCATTGTCTAATGCAACAATGCAGCATGGTGACCCACACCATGGCGGGCTAGTGATGCTTTCGCATCATTGGGCCTCCGGTCTCGCACTCACCAACGAAACACGACAGCATGATCGCTGTCATTTTACGTTGATTTTCTGTGCGAGGGTAGTACCGCCCCGGTCGAGCCGGCCCGTTCGTGCTGAAATCAGCGTGGCTCTACTACCTCGACTTCTTCGACGGTCTTGTCCAAGTTCATCCGTAGGCCGATGCATACAGAAGAGTCAGCCAGGTCATTCAGCATCTGTTGAAGGTTCTGCAGCTTCTCTGTCATGATGACGATGTCGTCTGCAAATCGCAAGTGAGAGATGTATTCGCCATTGATGTTGATGCCGCGCCCTTTCCAGTGCAGCGTCTTAAAGAAGTCCTCCATTGCATTAGTGAACAATTTCGGGGATATAAACACCTTACTAACTTTTAAACTTTCGCGTTCCATGATATATTAACAATTATTTTTACGGGAATTAACGAGATCACTTATTAAAAGGTATTACATACCTCTGATTTGCCTGACGTTTCGACCAGGTTGCACTGGCCGTGGTCACAGGCTGACTCTGTGTGATTCCCGTAAAAATAATTGTTAATATATAAACACCTAGTCTCATTCCTCGATGCAATGGTATCGGTCTTGTATGCGGATTCTGTACTTGGACGGACATAGTGGCGGCTTCGTAGAGACATCTCAACACTTGGATTTATCGCCAATCAATCCACTTGGCAACGCTGCAGGGATTTCAGAATAGACCAGCTCGATCGAGTCAAAGGCCTTCTCATTTTCACCACTCTTAGATTCTGCTTATGGTTTCCATCAGGCAAAGTAGAGTCATTTTGGCAGGGCCAAACATAAAAAAAAACCTCCTTTTTAGAAGATTTCTATCTTTAAAGGTTGGTTCACTATTACCTTTTTTATGGTATACTTTGTTCACGCTGTATAATATTACGCTACCAGCAATAAGAGACGCAAGTTGCGAGTGAGGTGGTCTATGATATGGACATATTTAGAATTGTAGGTATCTAGACTGCCCTATGTAAAATGTGTAAAGTTACTATTTTTTATTTTAACTGCCCCTGTGGCGTAGTGGTAGCGTATGCGACTGCTGTGCTTCAGGACTCGGGTTCGATTCCCGGGTCGGATCAAATGTTTGTATGATCTGCAAATATTTGTTTCGAAGTTTGAAAGTTTTCTATGTACATTATGTATGTATTTACAAAAAAAAGTAAATTGGTATTTATATCAGTTGTCCAGTACCCATAACACAAGCTCTGCTTAGCTTGGGACTAGATAGCGTTACGTATTAGATATCCGAAATATTTATTTATATCACTATTAGTATATAATAGTACACCGCTTCTAAAACTTTCGACAGCGGTAGATAGGGTGGTAGTTTTTTAAAGAAATATCGTTTATTAAAATTAATTTAGTTGTTGTTTTAATTATAAAAAATAGTCTACATATTTACAAAATGAATTTGATATATATTCTTAATCTAATAGGATCCGAATGTGATATCGTGTAGGGGAGCGGCTCCATTGCTGGGTAGCGAGTATTCTTTGAGGAGTTCATCGAGCATGGAGTAGGGCTGGTTGTTTCTCTGCTGGCCGAAGTTCGAAGCCTGTCGGGATGGAGCAGGAGCGTCGAAGTCTTGGTTCGAGAACTGCTGGAAGGAGGGAGATGGTCTGAAGTCCTGTTTAGAGGCTTTAAATTGAGTGTGCCTTGGCTGAGCTGGTTCTGGGTTGAAGAAGTTGTCGGATACGGGCGAGGGGGCAGCACCGGCGAAGAATGCAGGCTGGAAATGTAGATAAAAAATTGAATCTTACTCACTTATATTTAAAACTGCTTTTTACTAAATACATATATATATATATACGATAGATATCTATACAAATAAATAAAATTGGAGTGTCTTCTTGTAATATTTCATCATCGGGTGGGTCTACAGATGGGTAAAATATAATGAAATGCATACAATTAGATATCGTCCGACACGATCTTAGGGCCTTATCATACTAGCGGATTGGAAGCGGTTGCGGGGCGGGGCGAGCGCGCAGCGAATACATCGCGACCACGCTGCGGCTGCACAGCGGGGACGTCGCGGACGCGTGACAAATATGCTACGTTTTCGTCGCGTGGTTGTATCGAATTAACGATGTACAATACACTCAGTAACAAAATGGATTCGATGGCGTTTGTATGAGACGTTGTATGGCGATCATGGCAAGCGCAACGAATTCGCTGCGCATGCGCGATGTGTTCGTTGCGCGCCCGCTCCACTTTGAGGACGCTCGCAATCCGCTAGTATGATAAGGCCCTTAATACGACAGGTTTAAATCTTTTATTTTACTTGGTCAGTAGCTGAACCCCGCGGTGTTACCCGCGGTTATTGTTGTACCGCGGGTAATAACGCGGGACATAGCTAGTCTAAAAAAAGTAGCCTAAATTAAACCTAATATCATCAGCTATATGCCAGTGAAAGTCCCGTCAAAATCGGTCTAACCGTTGTAAAAAGATTATTTTGGTACATGTACATAGATTGTATAGATTATATAGATTAGGTGAAATTGAAACTCACCTTGGGAGGAGCAGGGCCTGAGGCGGCAGGCCTATATTGCTGTTGTTGCGGTTGTGGGGCGGGTCTGTACTGCTGTTGCTGCGGTTGTGGAGCGGGCCTGTACTGCTGCTGCGGCGGCGGCGGCGGCGGGTTGGGGCGGTGCTGGGCGCGGGGCGCGGGGCGCGGCGCGGGCGCCTCCTCGTAGTCGTAGTCCTGGGCGCGGTACTGGGAGCGACCACCCTGCGTCACAAATTACACTTTATCCATAAGAATCTTCTTTTGTGCATTAACGAAAATGTTTAAAAATAAAATAATCTTTCTCGACTTTTGCGCGAATCATAACAACATATTTGGTGACATTTATACTAATATTATAAAGCTGAAGAGTTTGTTTGTTTGATTGTTTGAACGCGTTAATCTCAGGAATCGCTGATCCGATTCGATGAAAATATTCTTTCAGTGTTGTATAGATAGTACATTTATCGAGAAATGCTATAGGCTATATATAAGGTTAGAATTATTTATTTCTCAAAGTTTACCAATCACTTAACATAAGAAATAAACATAATTAAAAAAGCATAATATGTATTGTAGGTAGGCGACAAAAATTAAGGCACAAAACGCGCCACTCCAATTGGGTAGTTGACACCTTAGTCAAATCAGTTACTTTTTATCATCTGTCAAAACGATAACTTTGTATGAAAAATGTACTAAATACTAACTTGTGACGTCACTGTTTTAGACTACTCAATTGAGCAATTTACTTAAATGTTTATTAGATTAAAATTTGTAATAGAAATGAAAACCTGAAATAATTATATTTTCCGAGTTGTTTCGTAATAATCGTTTTAATGAAGTTGGCATCGGTATTTGTTTACGATATTGTCATATAGCCAATTAGGGACTATTCACACTCAATGAATTTCATTATTTATTTATAACATTTTTTTACTTTTTATAGTCTTTCAAGATGTGACATTTAAAATATTTTTTAAATAAACTTAAAGATTCTGTGTCCTTAATTTTCTTAGGTAGTGAACTATAAATTTGTTAATAATAAAATAAAAATATTTCTTTTTCCGTAGTTTGTTCTGGGCTTTGGAAGAACAAGATGATGAGCTCGTCTTGTAGTACGATTTTGTGTTTCCGATTTTTTTGTGAATGTTAATTGTGTGTGTACGTCACCAGATAGAATTTTACGAATTAGATCACACATCTTAAATTTATAAATGTGTGTAATAGTAAATAATTTTGTGTCCTGATATATATTTTGTGTCGGTGTTAAATAATTAAAATGGAAAAGAACCTTAACAATTTTATTTTGCGCAATTTGTAGTTTATTGAGATTTATTTTAGCTGCGGATCCCCACACTTCTATGAGATACTCAAGGTGAGGCTTTACAAGCGACTTGTAAATTGTATGACGTACTTTTAAAGGCAAACATCTAACTATTCCTCGCAATGCTCCTGTAAGACTCGAAATTTTGTTACAAACTTTTTTGATATGCGCCTCCCAGGTCAGTCGGCTATCCAATATCAGTCCTAGGTGTGTTTCATTACTTACTTGCCTTAGAGTATCGCCATCGATAGTAAGAGGCTTATGGTTATGTATCTTTTTATTTTTTGCACTGAAAATTATGTAGTTTGTCTTTGAAGTATTGATGATAAGAAGATTACGTTTAAAATATTTTTCCAAAATTGCAAGGTCTTCTTGTGCTTCTTGTATTATTGTTTCTATGGCATGTCCAAAATAAAAAAGACAAGTGTCATCGGCATACAAAGTGATATGTCCCTTCAGTCCCAGTTCATGAATGTTGTTAATATAAACGAGGAACAATAATGGGCCATAGACCGAACCTTGGGGCATATCATCACGCTAAGACCAACAGGAGCGGAGCACCAATCGAGAATGTTTCAAAAACGGGGTAAAATTATCACGCTACAGGCAACAGGAGAGGCAAACGAGGTTGCGGGGTTCAAATATTTATAAAAGTTGTTCGCAGAACAAGCTACTATTGTCAGCGAGGTGACTATCTACAGGCATTTAGACATTTAGTCCAATTTTTTCATGATTTAGGCGACAAAGAAACGGATGAATATTTATATATATATATATATATTAATTGATTTTAAAGAAGATTACTAGGCCGCTCTGGTGTGGGTCACCATACTGCGTATAACATTGTCTGTATTCGCAATGAGTATGGTGACCACCACTCTTGGATTCTACTTATGCTTTCCATCAGGCAGAGTAGAGTCCTTTTGGCAGAGCTATTAACGATTTAACGTTTTAATTTAAGGTCCTCATAATAAAGGTCTCAATTGTCATTACTGTCATTATAGAACTCACATTTTAGATGTGAATTTTTAATTTTTTCATGTTGCTCTTCATCTATATATATATATGTAAATGAATCGCCGAAATGTATTTACACGCATTTGATCGGCTGCACCTAATTAAATAATTATTTTTTTACGTATTCTTTATTGTTAGGACAAAGTTTGTGTACAAAAAAAAATAAAAGATAACCAGAAAAGTAAATTTTTGTTTAAAGTCTCAGAGATCAAGCTATATTTTAGACTGTAAGCATGACTATCACAGGGTTATCTGTCTATTCTAAAAACCTGGACCGCTATTGATTAAAATTTCTTATTTGAAAAAACATCTCTAGCACTAGGAGTATATTCTGTGTAGCGGGGAAATTTGCAAACATACACAGACACAAAGAACACCTAGACTCAGTGCAATAATTCGTAGATGAGAGATGAGGAAAGTGTTGTCCCATGTGGGATTTGAACCCTCAACACTTAGCGCCGGAGGGTTTTCTTTCCTTTACCTGTTGCTTAGGAGGCCGGTCGTTGGTGGTTTCGTCTACCAAAGTGGGAGGGGCGACGGTGATACCATCACCGGCTGGCTGGAATCCATATTTGTTCGCACCATACTCGACTACACGCAGCTGAAATTGGAAACATAAGTTGTTATTATTTTTTACTATGAATGTTTTTGTTCTTTACTTCCTTTTTACCAGAATACGTCAAAAGGAGTTTTGACGATTCTATGGAGCTGCAAGCGGGCACAAGTATTAGTTTACTACTTATAGGTAAAAACAGATCTACCAAAACTGCGTTTGTCATCACATGCACGCATTTTAAAGGTAGTAGAACCACGCTGATTTCAGAACGGTTACTAAGGCCACACCATGCTGCATTGTTACATTGTCTGCAATGAGTATGGTGACCACCACTCTTGGATTCTGCTTATGCTTTCCATCAGGCATAGTAGAGTAATTTTGACTGGTCACACATAAAAAAAAATATGCAGCACCATAAAGTACTTAATTTGACTAATTTAAATAGACGTACCTATTCATATCGTAACATTAGTTTCTCTTCTCAGTTAATTACTTTAAAGTAGTCGCGTTTTTTGTTTTTTAATATATGTACTATACTTTTTTTTTAAAGCTAGGGAGCTACCCTTAAATATAAATATACTTGTGTTGTGAAGGACTTTAGAAACATACATAAAACAGACTAACAATTTGTGAATTACACCATGCGAAGTTTGAACTCACAAGTCAACACTTAGCGCTGTAGAAAGCAGTGATTAAACTACACAGACCGACCATCTAATCTCAAATTAGGCGGAGTCTGTATGAGCTGTATATCTCAGTGAGAACCTGACTTTTCAAATGCAAGGATATAAGAAATTACAAATTCTGACTGTAGATCGATATGTTTATGCTACTAAAAATCTAATTCCTTGGCTTCCTAGCGTATAGATTCCTATTTTTAAAAATCGTGTGGTGTCGTTTAGCACCAGATAGGAACAAAGTTCCTTATTATAAAATTAAACTTTTCTTTCACGAAATAATTTAAGTTAAATTAAAAAGGGTGAAGAAAAAGTTAATTATGATTAATTTATATTATATGTTTGTAAATACATACATATTATACATAGAAAACATCCAAACTCCGAAAAACCAAATATTTGGAGAACATACAAACATTTGATCCGACCCGGGATTCGAACCCGAGACCTCAAACAGCATTCGCATACGCTACCATTGCGACACCAAGGCAGTCAATCTTACTAACGTAAGATTTAACGTTATGGACGCTTTTTGGCGGCTAGGGTATCCCTCCGCAACGTCCCATAAGGAAATTCGTTCCTATAATATTATTTAGATTGTATTCTTGAACTAAAAATTCCTTCAACGCTAGTCGTCTACAGTAACACGAAGCATGGTTCTACCACTTCTCTATTCCTGCAATTGCTAATTAATTTTCAACATCATCTCACCTTTCCGCCATCGTCTTTGTACCCATATTTGCCTTTGACTTCTCCTGTGGGAGATTTAGTTTCGATCTTGAAGGAGCCGTCTGCTGCCTCGTACCCATAAGTGTATGACCCATCTTCGTTGTGCCTGGAAGCAGATTAATTACAGATAAATAACTGTTGCCTATAGAGTCAGTGTTTTTTCCTAACAGACTGATTGATTCTTAACTTAAGCCACTAAGATCTTATGAGTAGGTGTTTATGTACATTCTAGAAATAAACTCACTTGTACTTATTCCACTATTTCAATTAAATTTACACCTGACCGGTTTCGCCTTATGGTATTATTAAAGTTTTTATGTGTTTGAACACAAAAATTATGATTTAATTATCTTATTATCAGAACCTGAAGGTATTTCCTTTTGGTAAATTTTCTAAAAATTTAATACTAGCTAGATCAATCGCGCCTGAAACTTCTGCATACTATATTTAATGAAGTTGTTGGGGCCGTTTCCGATATTCAGATTATATACATTTATATATACACAAGAATTTCTCGTTTAAAGGTATTAGATCAAATGAAAACTAAACTGTAGTTCAGGATAACACAGTTTCATCTACTCTATTGCCTACAGCCATGGACGCAATGTCATTCAGGAGTCGCAAATGGTAAGGGAGAAGTTTGTTCTTGAAAATTGTAAGGTATTACCTGTTAATCTGCTTGAGTATAGGCACAGGCGTTGAGGCAACCTTAGGCTCCGAGGCTATGTACCGCTGCGCACGGTCATCGTAATCTTGTGCGTAGGCGCACGCCACTAGTGCCAGTAAGGCCTGGAAATAAACGACACAGGAATTAAATATCTAGGTATAATCTATATGCCCTGACTAACCGCTGTAGCTTAAAAATTTAAAATTTTGCAGCTGAGACTTTTATGTCGGTTATTGCGGCAAATAGTAGCCTATGTGGTATTCTGATGTATAAGCTATATTACTGTAAAATTTCATCTAAATCCGTCCAGTTTTTGCGTGAATAAGTAACAAACATACACACTCACAAACTTTCGCCTTTATATATTAGTGTGATTGAGCATCCACTAAGAAAGGGCTTTTGGAAATTCCACTCTTTTGAGGTAAAGGATGAAGGTATTTTATGGAAGGTTGTCCTTTTCACAGTTAGAAATGCAAATTAAATATTAATCAGCAGAGCTACACAAACACACTCTCTCTTAAACTTTCGCCTTTTAATCATTATCATTAGATCATTAAATCAACAGCCTTTTTTTTTTTTTTTTTTTTTTTTTTTTTTTTTTTTTTTTTTTTTTTTACGTGTGGAAAAACCCCCTCGGGCCGTCACCCCGCCGGGGTTTGCGGCGGGGCGGTGTGTCGGAATCGAACCGACTAAAACCACACGGTGTGCCACTCTGCGCCTGAGAGAGGGAGAGATCCGGGAACTGCTGTAGTAAGACCTCCGGACCCCTCCCGGCGCCAGCCCGCACAGATGCGGGCACCCTCCTCCTCAAACTCTCCATTTAGGCGACGTACGGCACACACGTAACGTCGCCTCCTCGCGGGCGGCCACTAATGCGGATGGAAGGGAAAACCCGTCCCGACCATCCGCGGCCACACTCAGGGCGGCATGAGGCGCTGGTGAGCGCGCCTCCGCTGCCCGGTTCGCCGGCGGCGGATCGGGTCCGAGAGGAGGTCGTCCTCCCGGGCCTTCTCCGCCGCCTCCTTCTGCGAGATGACGTCTTCGCAGAAGGTGGCGACCGCGGTAAAACTGCTATCGCTACCGGCCATGGAGCGTACGATGGCCGGTAGCGAGAGATCTTCTCCGATGACTGCAGTGAGGGCCCGGCGCTGCGACGCCCATGCGGGGCAAACCGCCAGCGTGTGCTGGGCCGAGTCCTCACTGCAGTCGCAGTGGTGGCAGGCGGGACTCAGTTCCCTCCGGGCGACCGAGTGCAGGTACTTCCCGAAGCATCCGTGCCCGGAAAGCACCTGCGTCAGTCGGAAGGAAAGAGTCCCGTGCTGCCGCCCTGCCCACTCGTGGATGATCGGCTGGAGAGCCTCCACGGCGGCAAAGCCAGCGCGTGGAGTCTCCAGCCGGAACGACCAGCGAGCCATCGTGGCTCGACGGGCGGCTTCACGCCACTCGCGTACCTCCTCGGGCGGGGGGCGAATGCCACACTCCGCCCGGAAAGAAGCCACCCGTCGATAAACTTCGGCGAGCACTTCCGCCTCCAAATCCCACGGGGGTGTTCCGGCCAACGCGCACGCCGCCTCGGTCGACACCGTGCGGTATCCGCGTATGGCTCTGACCGCCAATACCCTCTGAGGCCGCCAGAGGCGAGCCTTGTTGAGGGCGGTCAGAGCCGCCACCCACACCGGTGCGCCGTACAGCGCCATTGACCGGACCACCCCCGTGTAGAGGAGTCGCGTTGCGACGCTGGCTCCGCCCAAGTTGGGCAATAATCGCCCAAGGGCGGAGGCAGCGTCGACCAGCTTCGGACCAAGCTGTCGGAAGTGCTCGTCGAAGAGCCACCTACCGTCGAGGATCAGACCCAGATACTTCATCTGGGCCCGAACCGGTACGAGGACCGAGTTGACCTCAATGGAGGCGCCGGGGGGTGGACCACGACGGGGCCCATGGAAGAGCAGGGCCTCCGTCTTGTCCAGGGCCACCCGCAAGCCCAGCGCCTCGATGCGCCCGACCACCAGAGAAACACCCCCGGTGGCCAGGCGCGCCGCCTCCTGGAAGTTTGCCCCCCGAGCTGTGACCAACGTGTCATCGGCGTAACAAATTACGCCCAGCCCGGGGGGGAGACGTTCCCGAAGGACCCAGTCGTACCCCACGTTCCACAGGAGTGGTCCTAGGACAGAACCCTGTGGAACGCCGCACGACATGGGTCGCCGTCTCAAGACGCCCTCTCGGTCCTCGTACATGACGGTACGCTCCCTCAAATAGTCTGCCACCAGCCGCCTCAGGTACTCTGGCACCCCGTGATACTGGAGTGCTTCCCCGATGCAGCTGAATGGCAGACTATTGAATGCGTTGGCGATGTCCAAAGACACCGCCAACAGCACGCCGCCACAGCTCACAGCCTCTTCGGTCACGGCCCTAAGGCGCATCACGGCATCGACCGTCGAACGCCCCTCTCGGAACCCGAATTGGGCGTCCGACAGGTCGGGCCCCACCTCGCTGAGATGCCGGACGATGCGGGCAGAGAGTATCCTCTCAAAAAGTTTGCCCGCCTCGTCCAGCAACACGATGGGCCTATAGGCCGTGACCGAATTGGCAGGCCGTCCCGGCTTCCTCAACAGGACCAGCTTCCCGCCTTTCCAGCACTCAGGAAAGCGACCGGACGCCAGGCTGGCGTCCAGCACTTCCCTGAGGCGGTCCGACATATGGTCGAGGGCTCGGGCCAGAACTCGGGCAGGAACCCCGTCCGGCCCGGGGGCGGTGTTCTTCGAACGGATTCTCAGAACCGCCGCCCCTACCTCCGATTCACTCACGGGCGGAACCTCGCCCCCGTCGTCTCTGGCCGGGTAGGCCATCGACGGGGGCGTGTGCTCTGCCCGCTGCGGGAATAGGCCCTCGACCACTTCCTGCAGGAAGCTGGGCTGGAGAGTCTCCGTAAGGGGGGGGCCCGGCGTGCGGAGCTTTTGACGCACCGCACGATAAGGGCGACCCATTAAATCAACAGCCTATAATAACCTACATAAGCCCCTTCTCAGAAAGGAGGTTCCGAGGAGGGAGGATGAAGCTCTCTATACCACGCTGGCAGTTTCATGTCTCTATGCAGAGCTGTTGAGAGATACGTTAATGGTGCTACAGAATTCATAAATCAAAAATGAGTGGCGTATGTAGGCCTAAGGTGTCAGTTGAAATATCTAGTGCAGTACATTACGGAATGACAGCCAGTGCGCAACAACCCCGGACGCTTAAATTCTTACTAAAACATATATAAACAGTTCAACTAGCTATTGTGGTGTAAAACACAACATGTAGCGGGTAGAAAACGCTTTCTTTTCCATGGGTATTTTTTAACTTTTAGATAGAAACTTATAAACAGAGATATATTTGTGTATAGATATGCGTAATAGTAGTAGGCGTAAGGATATCCTTATAGATATAGAGTATCTAGAAATTCTATACTAGTCAATCAACTTATATCGTTTCGATACTGAAAGTTGGATTCGAGTCTTAGTAAAACTTTACTACTGGATTTTGATTTTTTACGAGAGATGACTTTGAGTTAAGGTTTCGTTGTTCATACTAAAGGTAAACTATATTTTTATAATTGAAGATTTTATTTGTGTGATGTAAAGCGTGTATCTCAGAAACTACTAATTCGAATTGACGCGACGGGTGACATAGCCTATATACATTTCATTAGAGTTTTTCAAACTTTTTCTTGTTGACAGATACATACCACCAAGTTCTCAGCTTAGTTAGTGTCAGTTTAAATGCGAATCGAGTTAGTAGTGGCAGTAGTCCATAAATTCGTCTCAATATTTTTAAATTACTACCAAATATAGATAAATATCTACCGGCTCTAACTTTTCCCACACACAAAATGTTGTAAGTTCACGCATTGATGGGTTTACGTGTCAAATTGTCGACCAGTCCGTGATAAGTTACAACTTTCGATTGAAACTTACACAGAACTAGGCGACATTAGGTATAGGCTAGCTATTGTTATATTATGAGCATGTCGCAAATAGCATAGCAATGTCGAATAACTCGATATTGAAATACATTTAGTAGGTGCTATGCAAGTTTTATCCGTGGGTTGATGGTAAAGTAAGTACAAAAGGTAAAAAGTGTGATTCATAGTTCGATTGAAATTGAATTCTGGAATAATGACTAAAAGGAACAGATTATAAATGACTTAGATATGAAAGATCAATCAAGTGGCCTTTAATTTCGGCTGTTGAGGGATAAAATCTATATAATAGGTCTTTACCTATGAAATTGCCGTTTTGGATATGTAATAAGTGAAAGTACTTATTTTTTTTAACTTTTTTATTTTTGTTATTCGAAGTAATCACCCATGCAATCGACGCATCTTTGCCAACGCATTAGCAGTTTATTGATGCCCTTCTTGTAAAAATCAGCTGGACGGGAGGCAACAAACTCTTCAAAGGCATTTTGTACTGCCTCTCGGGGATTGTCATGGGTGCTCATCGAACTGACGTCCTCCGGTTTAGAAGTCAAGAGGCCAGTCAAATATCTATATATCCATACATCCTTCGATAAAATTTAGATCGAAGTATACATCTATACAAATAAATAAAATTCTGAACTTTGATATTGCCTAGTCCTTGGGTTGTGGAGGTCCGTTGACAGTTGCTTCACATAAAAATCAAAGTGCAAAGAATCGTGGGAAAGCTACGCTTCGGCATGAACTTCGGGCTCATAAAAACCCGGTGTGAAACAGCGCTCGCGCTGTGTTTCACATAGTGAGTGAGGATACCGGAGGTCCATACCCCAACCCCTCATCAATCCTCCTCCCCATCCCCCAAAGGCCGCAAACTCACCTCTGGTGTTGCGGTTGTCCATGGGCGGCGGTAATCGCTTACCATCAGGTGATACGTCTGCTCGTTTGCCCCTTTATTCCATAAAAAAACACTTTTTACTAAATTTATATGTATGTAAACACGGTACATATACCAAAAATGTATATGTATATTTAATTTTTGTCGGTCTGTATGTCTGTCTGTTTGTTCCGGTTAATCTCTGAACGGCTGGACCGATTTTGACAAGACTTTTACTAATAGGTAGCTGATGATATATTATAAGGAGTAACTTAGGCTACTTTTGTATATTAACTTCGCCCCGCGGTGTGACCCGCAGTGCGACAACAACCGCGGGGTACACCGCGAGTTTCAACTAGTATAACAATATATTATTTCGCAAAGTGAATTTCGTAGAATTAATAAGTTAGCAATGTGTGGCACGCGTGTCATGCACTACTAAATCCAATGAATGTGTTATTGAAGGCCAATTATAAACACGATATTCAGATATTGTGTTGTATTTTATTATATTACTGTGGTTGGTTCATATATATAACAAAAACTTGTTATATGTACACGGTTGTCTTCTTAAAACCCGACTATAGCGAAGCCAATAGAAACGTTTATAGTTTTAGCAATCTATACATGTATGTAAAATGTAGATTTGATTTTAAGTAATGAGATGTCAATAGATTCGTAATAATAGCTCCGCAAAAAGGCTATAATAATAATAATCGCTTTATTGTACACCAAATCTATACTAATATATAAAGCTGAAGAGTTTGTTTGTTTGTTTGTTTGTTTGTTTGAACACGCTAATCTCAGGAACCGCTGGTCCGATTTGAAAAATTATTTCGGTGTTGGATAGTCCATTTATCGAGGAAGGCTATAGGGTATATATCATCGCGCTACTACTAATAGGAGCGGAGCAGCAATGAAGAATGTATCAAAAACGGGGGAAAATTATCATGCGACGGGCAATAGGAGACGCAAACGAGGTTGCATGGGTCTGCTAGTTACTTATAAAGGTAACTTAAAGCTAAAAGGTACAGTCGGCGGCCTTAACGCCCGAAGGCAATCTCTTCCAGGCAACCATGGGATGGAGAGAAAAACGTGGAAAGTATGGCTATATACATTTTACTAAAAGTTTTTACGTAGTCGGGTTTTAGTTTTTTTTTCTACACTCAACGCCGTTTAGTCCCAAACTAAGCAGAACTTGTATTATGGGTACTAGACAACTGATATAAATACATATATACTTTTTTTCTTGTAAATTCATATTTACATATTATACATAGAAAACACCCACCATAGTTTACTAAACTCTATTTAATTTTGAACCTAACTTTTTAATTTATATAAGCATAGAGTTCTACGTTTACTCTTTATTGTATATTATTTACATAATCATAACTGTTTAGTAGATCGAGGTCGTAATTATATTTTGGGTAAAATCAACCAGGTGTAAAAATTGTAACATTTTTATGACACACGAATCTATTTATTTACATTTAACCTTATCCATGACGTTATTAATAACGCAATAACGGTGTTGCCATGATAGAAATTAATTACAGCAAAATTGTTATTGCAACATTTGAATTATTTGAAAGAAATATTGATAGTTAATGGGTTTATTGGTTTTTATTATTGAGACATATTGAGGGCATGTTGGTCTGTAGGTTAATAATGCAGAGAGGGGTTCTGGGTTTAACCGCAGTATGATGAGTAAAGTGACTTAATTTTGTTCTATTTCTAGCTAGAATTTATGGAAAGCTTGAGTAGAATCCAATAGTGGAGGCCACCATACTCACTGCGTACGCAGACAACGCTGTAGGTATGGCGACCCACATTATGGTGACCTAGTGAGATGCTTTTTCACGCCCCGCTTAAAGGACCCGGGATCATAATGGGATGGGAACACGTGCGTTGGTAGTGAGTTCCAGTTTTTAACTGCTCGGCTCAGGAAGAAATAATCAAATCGTTTAGTTCGAGAGAGTATTTCTACGACTCTGTCTGACATTAATATATTTAGAAGTAGCTGGACCGGTGTTATCCGCGGTTATTGTCGTACCACGGGTAACGCTGCAGGACAAAATTAGTCTTAAAATAAGTAGCCTAAGTTACTCTTTAGATCATCAGCTATCCGCCAGTAAAAGTCCCGTCAAAGTCGGTCCAGCTTTTCCAGAAATTAGTCGAAACAAACAGATAGACAGACAGACATAAATTGTAAAAATATTATTTATATATATGTACCGTATATATATAAATATGCATTTAGTTAAAAGGGGTTATTTTACACTCAATCTTATTTAGTTGTATAGATATATAGATCTAAGTATAAGTATGTTTATTAGCATTCTGGTTTTCATGGTAACATCTAAATGGTTTGGGATCAGAATGACGTGTGTCAGAAGAGTTTCAGACTCTCCGCAAAAGACGAAATTGTTTATAACATTCTTTATCTACAGCCTTCCAAAGAGAGAAAGATTATAAATTAAACGGCTCCGATTATAGCATAAATCTGTCACCACCATCATTGTACGTCAGGAACCAACGCCAGACACACTTCTGCCTAAGCTACCAAGGTCAGAAGCGTGTAGAAATCAACTTTCCCGCATAAATACCTTTTAGTACAAAATCGCTACAAAACTTGTTTCTCATTTTTTATTTCCTATAAGGTGGACCACTATTATAATAATTCCGCACAAAGGGACCAGATAGGAAAGTCGCAGTTAGAGGCCACGGTCCATTCACTGTACACAGTGTAGTTAAATAAGAAGTACCACTCCTCTATGTCCTTGAAATATCTAGACAGTTTTTATTGTGTCATCTATTCAGGTGGTGATAAATTACGAATATAGACTGACAGCAACCCTATTCATCCCATGGGTGTCGGAAGAGCCGGCTGAAGGAGCATGCAGTATAACAGCATTGTGAAGACAAAGAGAACTTAACAAAAGCATACCAACCCGTTTGGTTGGTGTAATAATAAAATAATAAAAAATAAAAATAAAGTAGCTCAAACACTCTTTTCTAAGGTAAATATAAATAAATAATAAATATTTCGGACAACTAACACACAACGCCATTTAGTCCAAAAGTAAGCAGAGCTTGTATTATGGATACTAGACAATTGATATGAATATTTTTATACTTTTTTTTGTAAATACATATTTTACATAGAAAAAACCCAAAATCCGAAACAATTATTTGCAGATCATACATACATTTGGTCCGACCCGGGAATCGAACCCGAGACCTCAAGCACAGCAGTCGCGTACGCTACCACTGCGCCACCGAGGCAGTTGAGAGTTAAGATGAAGCCTTTGTCCAGCAATTTACAACTAAAAGGTGTTGAAAAACAATTATGTATTACTAAAATCTCCTACCCAAGAGATGATAACGATCTGAATCAGTATTTTAGGATTAAGATTAAAAATTTATCAATGTAAACTGAAAGCAGCTTTTAAAGTATCTATTAGTGTTAAACGGATTTGAATTCTGTGTCAGGGTCTCATGATTGAATTTCGCCTGCACATGACAGTCTGAGATATATTTAAATCATGCGGAAGTACTTGTATGTGTATGTATGTCTGTTCTGAAACACGAACACGTGAATTGCCACAAGGTCGTGATAAAGGTCAGTTAATGTCTGACTTTTATACACGGAGTGATAATTACACCGAAAAAGTAATTTGACACGATTATTACAGTTACAATATCCAATATCCTTAATATTGAAGCTCAATTTCGTACAAGAACACGAATGTCTGATATCTGATTTCTGATTTGAATCGACCACCACATATAATCGAGTTATAATCTGAGTGTCAATATAATAGTTATGTCCTTAGATGCATTAGGTCCTAGAATCCAATGGCCTCCTTTGGTGAAACTATATTACTCTAGAGAGAAACGGATCATGAGGATAGAGAGGAAGAGAATGGTGGGCTGAACATATTAAAACGCGATATTAATTTGATTTGATTACGTCAGCTAGCTACTCCAAGATAGCGCTTAGTGTTAGATCAATGGACCCCTCCCCTTTTTTTTTTTTTTTTTGTGCGGAAATCCCCTCGGATACCACCTAAAAACCGCACACCGTCTCGGGTACTAGAAGCCGGGAAGCCAGGTGCACCCTCGAAAGGAAATCCCTGGAACAATGGACCCCTCCCCTGATCTAACACCAGAAGAACAACTGGAATCACAAGGTCTGTGTCCACTGCAGATGTGTGGTCAAGACAGAGTGGTCTTTAGTGCAGATGCATTAGTTTGTTAATAATAGGAATGTTGTAGCACAAACTCTATGATCTCTAGTTTGATTTGCGTTTTAATCAAAGATAAATCTATCTTCTATCATGTAGCAAATCTTCTCAGTAAATCCGTCCGTATATATATATATACATACTTCAGTTTTCCATATATATATGATTACATCAAATCTACTATTAAAAGGTAATCAATCATTCATCATTGACTGTACGATTGGGATAGCGGGTAAAGCGGTCGTCACGGCGCTTTCCACTGCACTGACTGCTCTGGGTTCAAATCCCAAGTTCTTTATATCCGTTGCTGAAATGTGTATTCCCCGCGACACAGAATGTATATTCGTAATGCGGAATAAGTCTTTAAAAAAATCTATTCCTCTCGATATACCTAATTGGATGCAAAGTAGGTACCATATTAATTAGAAAGACTGTTTATCAATTAATTATTTTAACTTTATCTATTTGTAGTCGTGCGTTGTATTACTGTATATATTTTGCACACTGACAGACTGCGCCCGCGCAGCTCCGGTAGTACCTGCTGGTATCTCACAGATCAATATTAACAGCTTTATTGCAAACAACTGACGAAACTAGATTACTGACTTTGATAATTTTTATTTTATGTTATGTGTTTGTTTAAGTTTACTGACTGTTTTTTTATATGACTTATAGATAGATACTTGTTATTTTTATTCTTTGTTTTGTGAAGTTGTGCATTTCTCTGTGATTGTGAGGGAGTTCGATTCCTGCTCAATTAAAAATTGCTATTTATGATATGAATACATTTACTTTAATATTTTTTTCTTTTATATATGTTTTGTTATTAACACCATAATATATAGATGTGACAGGTAATTTAATTATATTGCTCCTGTATAGATCGAGATGAAAGTACATATAACATTTTTTTTTAAATCCATATTATGAATTCAAAAGAAACTCTGTATTTCTTAAGATCACGCTTACAGGTAAATAGCGAATCCGAATTGGATAAATTTCGCTATAAAGATAGATTGGACCTTAGAGAAAGACATAGGCTACTTTCTGTCATTATAATCGAGAGCTAGTAACGTTGTAATTAATACCAGGTATGAATTTAAAGCATTAACCATGCACTCCGTATGACAATGTAAAGCAAAATCAATAAATGAATAATAAAATTAATGAATAATATGAATAAAACAAAAAAAACTTAGCGAACAAAATTAAAAACGGAAAAAAGCTTAATTTCTTTTCGAGATTTCAATTTCACATAAAATTGTATTTATTTAATCCAATTGGTTTTCATTAAATAAAAACCATGGCATAAATCTATTTTAAGACTAACTTCAATCACAGTTGACACTATAAATTAAAATTCTAAACCACATTTCAATTCAGTTCCGAAATCACTTCTAATTGGAATATTTCTCAATTTTCAACATTTGTTCATACCAAACCAGTCTCGCTACAACCACTTTATAATCTAAATTAACACTTTCAGTTATTTATAACACTACACTAATTAATTAATTATCACTGGCACTTATCAACACATCACTGGAATTGTTAACTGGAAGACAAAGGAGGCATTCGCAACGTCAGTTTATGATTAAAATCATTGCTTTCACTTATTTACATAAAAAATAATTGTTTAAGTGAACAAATAATTATTAATATATTACAGAATATTTTAATTATTTAAAATTTACACCTATTTTATTCTATAACTTATAGAATTAAAAGTCTTAGTGTATTAAAGTAATTTTGAACAAAAAGAAAACTGAAAAAGTTATATATATTAGAAAATGAAATATTGAATATTAATTTTTTATAAATTGATTATCTTAAATGAATAAGTGATAATGAAATTCACGTACCAATCGCGCGTACGGTGTCATGGCGGCAAGTCGGAGGCGCGGCGTTTGTGCAGGTCTCTTTTATATTGACCACGGGGCGACCTTTCACTGTACTTTACAAGTTTTTTTTACATTAGGGGATGGAATACAAAATATTTCTAATTTAAAAACGCATTATAAATATTAAATATTGATTTTACTTCATACTTAATTTTATTTTTCTTAAATAAAATTATTTAATGGCTGCCTTGCACTAACACGACACAAAAGAAGAAAGGATTTTACAAAACTGTGTCTTTACAAAATTAAAAAGGTATTATTAAAAAAAAAAAGTTCTTATTTTAAAAATAGCTGCGTGCCATTGACCTTAAGTATCGTATTAAGGTTAGACAAAGCCGGTCTCACACAATTAGATATTGACAGATTGTCAATGCCAATCAATTTTCGTTTAAACGTTCAGACGACTGTGTTTTAGGAGATCGTTTTTTGTTTTTTCGGAAGACGGTCCCCATTTCATCTCATCCACTTTTTTTATATATTTTTAACATTAATTTCATCACGACGAAGACTAAATGACTTGAAGACTTATGATTTGAAGACTATAAACACTTGACATTGGCAGAAATAGCTGATCCGAGAGATCCGGCTGGTTGCCATTTCATCAAAGAAGAAGAAGACTGAGTTTTGTCTGTTTGTCAATCAGAGGACAATCTAGGACAATCAAGGATAATACAATCTTATGCAGTGATGGTGTGACTCGACCGGATCTAATATTTCAGACCTTTTGTACCCTTAAAATATACTAGAAACAAATCGTCTAAGTATGTTTAGATAAAAGAAGATTATTAATAGTAATGTTACTGAAACAGATGTCGAGGTTCGTTTCTCACCTAGGACAAAGTGTGATAAATACGATTTTTGTTATAAATTTTCCATCGCAAGTATTTTTAGTTAAATTAAGAAAAAGCCTATTCGAGCCCTCTCCAATTTTATTTATTTGCATAACTAATTTTGTTTTTTTTTAAACTAACTTTGTCCCGCAGCGTTAATCGCAGTACAACAATAACCGCGGGTAACACCGCGAGGTTCAGCTAGTCCTTATTAAATTCAGTTTTTTTTAATAAAACATATAAGTTATATTATATTCGTAATCACCGTTAAAAAATCTTTATTTTGATATCATACTCGAAGTATTCTGAAAACATATTTTTTTAAGATTAATTTTTGCGCCAAAAATCCTTAATATTGTTTTTTTTTTAATTTAGACGTACCCTGTGTCACTCTCACGCCTAAGACGAATCTTGACACCTCTCACATAAAAATACGACAAGCCGTTTAGACTCTAGGACGCGCCAAAGAAATATACATACATACATACACTCTAAAAACCTGCTCCTCCTCCTTTCGCAGTCAGGTAAAAAGCTAGCAATCAACATGAAACCAATTATCCATTTCAAGGTTCATGTCTATTTTTAGCTTTCGTCCATGACTTTAGTAGCTCATACACTATACAGAATCCATCCTCTGAAAAACTATTAAAGTTACCAAAGGGGTAACTTTAGTAGCTTTTACAATATAAAATAGATCGGGTAAGTAGTTCAGAAGTTAAACCATAACAAATAAACGATCAAACTTACACTATATCTATCTATCTATACTAATACTAGCTGACCCACGCAACCTCGTTTGCGCCTTATATTGCCCGTATCGTGAAAATTTCCCCCGTTTTTGAAACATTCTTCATCGTTGCTCCGCTCCTATTAGTAGTAGCGTGATGATATATACCCTATAGCCTTCCTCGATAAATGGACTATCCAACACCGAAAGAATTTTTCAAATCGGACCAGCGGTTCCTGAGATTAGCGTGTTCAAACAAACAAACAAACAAACAAACAAACAAACAAACAAACAAACAAACTCTTCAGCTTTATATATTAGTATAGATATAAAGCTGAAGAGTTTGTTTGTTTGTTTGTTTGAACACGCTAATCTCAGGAACCACTGGTCCGATTTGAAAAATTCTTTGGGTGTTGGATAGTCCATTTATCGAGAAAGGCTCTAGGCTATATATCATCACGCTACTACTAATAGGAGCGGAGCAACAATGAAGAATGTTTCAAAAACGGGGGAAATTTTCACGCTACGGGCAATATAAGGCGCAAACGAAGTTGCGTGGGTCAGCTAGTACTAATATATAAAGCTGAAGAGTTTGATTGTTTGTTTGTTTGTTTGAACACGCTAATCTCAGGAACCGCTGGTCCGATTTGAAAAATTCTTTCAGTGTTAGATAGCCCATTTATCGAGGAAGGCTATAGGCTATATATCATCACGCTAAGACCTACAGGAGCGGAGCACCAATGACTAATGTTACAGAAACGGGGAAAAATTATCACGCTACGGGCAATAGGAGACGCAAACGAGGTTGCGTGGGTCGGCTAGTTTATTTATATAAGTGAAATTTCTGTTAAGTTATTGTTATGGCATCGGCTGTAAAATGTTTTTAACATAAAGTTATCATTACATCACAATAGAAACTCGGCTAATATCATAATAGTGCCGTAGTAATAATTACACCCAGTTTTCTTTAACTTCTGACGGCCCTCATAGTTTAGTGGTTAGTAACTTTGACCGCTAATCCGGATTTTTTAGGTTCGAATCCCACCTAAGACAAACGATAGTATGATAAACATATTTATTAGTGTTGTATCTGGGTGTTATTTATCCTTATCATATGTATGTATTTAGACATATAATAGTACTAGCAGACCCACGCGACCTCGTTTGCAACTCCTATTGCCCGTCGCGTGATTATTTTCCCCCGTTTTTGAATCATTTTTCATTGGTACTCCTCTCCTATTTGTCTTAGCGTGATGATATATAGCCTATAGCCTTCCTCGATAAATGGGCTATCTAACACTGAAATAATTTTTCAAATCGGACCAGTAGTTCCTGAGATTAGCGTGTTCAAACAAACAAACAAGCAAACAAACAAACTCTTCAGCTTTATATATTAGTATAGATACTTATAGATATTTATTTTTAGTCTGGTTATCATAGCTAGATATGTGAAGTTTTAATATTAGACTAAGAACTTTGAAAGTTCTTTCTTTCAAAAGCTACTGGTACTGCAAGGTAGTAGAGCCATGCTAATTTCAGCACGGTTGGGCGGTACGACCACGTAAAATGACAGTGTTTGTGCTTGTGCTGTCGTGTTTCGTTAGTAAGTGCGAGACCGGAGGCCCGATAATGCAAAAGCATCACTAGGCCGTCATGGTGTGGGTCACCATGCTGCATTGTCGCATTGTTTGCATCCGCAATGAGTATGGTGACCACCACTCTCGGATTCAGCTTATTCTTTCTTTTTTAACGCGTGGAAACCTCCTCGTGCCATCACACCACCGAGTTTTGCGGAGGAGAGGTGTGTCGAAATTGGATTAACTAAAACCACACGGTGTGCCACTTAGGCCTGACAGGAGGGATCAGGGTGCTGCTGTTATTATGACATTTAGCTATAGTTGGTACCCTAGATTAACGGATACCGCAAGTCTCCATCATCCCAAGTTTGATGATAAAAAAACTAACCAGGTCATCCCAGGAATACAATAGTTACTTTTCTGTTGTGTAAGCTATTTTATCACATTTATGGAACCCCAAAGATGATAAGATGAGATATATATTACATACTTACTAAACACGTAAGAACAAAGACGCAGTCCTCGTAATTTGTAAGAAAATGTATATTTATGAATCATATAGTTTACGTAAATTAACTCTGCTGATTTCTAACACGTGTAATAATTACTCGTAGAATGAGAATTATAATACACTAGTGCATATTTTTTAAAATGTTATTTTGGTACATGTATCGTGTATAGATACATATGCCTTTATTTAAAAGCTGTTATTATAATATTACAAACAGACACTACAATTTTACTCATCTATACTAATATATAAAGTTAAAGAGTTTGTTTGTTTGTTTGAACACGCTAATCTCAAGAACTACTGGTCCGATTTGAAAAATTCTATATATACATACCTTGATTGTTCACTTCAACGACAAAAAAAGTGATATCTCTTACTTAGGTGCCAAGTTCAATGGTCAGTCCTGAAATTTATTTATAACAACTTTAAATATTTCATAACAACTTAAAATATCAATTCTTCTTAAAACTTACGATATTAAATTGGTCTGAGAAATTATTAATCAACGCGGTACGTAAGCTTACACATTTGTGTTACCGTCGAAATCGGGCACCAAACGTAGCGCTTTATACAAGCCGACCCACGCAACCTCGTTTGCGTCTCCTATTGCCCGTAGCGTGATAATTTTCCTCCGTTTTTGTAACATTTTTCATTGGCACTCCGCTCCTGTAGGTCTTACCGTGATGATATATAGCCTATAGCTTTCCCGATAAGTGGGCTATCCAAAACTGAGAGAATTTTTCAAATCTGACCAGCGGTTCCTGAGATTAGCACGATGAAACAAACAAACAAATTCTTCAGTTTCATATATTAGTATAGATAGATATATGATCGAGTCGAGACATCCTCACAGTTGGTTTATATTGTTCGAATTATTAGAATCCATATTCCTAGATAAGTTTTTTTTTCTTTTAACGCGGGTAATGCTTTTCGCACCATACAATTCGTGGGGGGACCCAGGGCGTGTGTGGGACTTTCGAAGAACCGCTTTACCCACTAAACCCCGCGGCGGCCTACCTCGGCAGTTGAGAGGAGCTCCATAGAACGCATCGGCGGCTCTATAGTCTCCCCTGCCATACCCTATGTCTGAGTTACTTCCCGGGGTAACCTTAGTCACCCCTGCAGCAGGACGCTGTGAAATGAATTGAAATCGAAATGAAATTAAATTAAATGAAATGAAATTAAATGAAATGAAATGAAATCATTTATTTTGCAATTAGGTTATATAAACACTTTTGCAAGTTAAACTTTTTTGAGCAGATGAGTTCGGCCTTTCCTAACTGGACTAGCCCTGAGAAGAAAGGACGAAACAAACTCAGGGATCAAGGTCTCTTTTAAAATCCAGACAATTTTCATAAATGCAAAAGACATTATTACAATAAAAAAAGCAATAATTACAATTTGAGTTACAATTATGTCTGTCACGCCTGGCCCCGCTCTATGCAGTAAGGGCGGAACACTGACCCGCCTTAGACGAGACCGCACCGGTGTGTAACCTGTCCCGGGTCGTTTGCAGCGGCCACATTTCCCCAAGATGTGACCGCAGCGACGATTGGGGAGCTAACGACTTCAACCGCATCCCCTTCGTCGCCTCCTTCGAGCGGTATCGGTCTTTTCCCGATTCCGCTCTGCGGACTCCTTCTGAAGCATAACGCCTTGACTGCCTACCTAACCTATAAGAACTCAATTGCCTGGGATGGAAAATCTTGGAAAAATATATAGAGTACTTCAGAAATAGAAAGGAAGCAATTCAAGAACTCTTCTGAAGTACCTACTTGCTTGAACATAACTGGCTTCTCTGCGGTATTAATGTCTGGATTCACCTCGTCACTGCAGCTCTCGTAGATTCGAATAGCCTGTCATCTTTGCTTGATGCACTGACTCTACTTTAACTGTTCTACCGACTGCGCCAATTACGTAGGCTGGAGCTGGAGGTTGCAAAAAAAGCAGTTTACTCCTCTCAGTTACTACCTCTTATTACTGAGACGATGTGAGTACCAAGAATAATGTCAATTGTATTTCGTACAATAAATACCTTGGTAAGGTTATTGCAAAAACGATACGACGTGATATTCTCATAGCGCTGTCTCTGCCCTCGTGTCGACGCCGCGTGATGCACGGCTGTTGCGATGCGCGTTATCCATTCAGCATTAAAATTTCTTGAACTGCGACTAGCGCTGACTCGGCCATGGTGTTGGCGCCGCATGACGCACTCGTATTGCGATGCACGGTGTCAATTCAGTTTTACTTGAATTGTGACGTTAAGGCAAAGTGTGGTATCTCATCAACGATCCTCCTGATACACCGTACGTAACAAGATAAGTAGTATGATAATGAATATAAAATAATGAATACGCAATATTCTTTTTAATATTTGTTTACAATTTATGTACCATATTTCTGTAAATAAAAATATAATTTTATATTTATCATTACAATTCAATTGTAGTAAAGAATAAATCCAGTAAATCAAAGGCCTTCCTTAAAACCTTGACACTCAATAGCTTAGTAATAATTAACATTAGTTGGCAATTAGCCAACAAAATTGACATTAAAACGCAAAAAAAAAACTGTTTCTAGGCTCTAATTAATTTACTAACAACGTTTGTTAAATTTAAAAATAAAGAATAAATAACCTTGTAAATAGATGTTTCAATTAAATAAATATATTAAAAGCCTTGAAATATGATTTTAATGTGTGTTTATTATTTAAAATATTAATAAAACAATATTTTATATTAGAAAATAATAAGCAATTTAACGCATTTTTATATACGGTTATATTATATGTGTGTTAAATATATTACTGGGTTCTATGATATTTCTGGAGGGTTGCACTGGGTGACAAGACCTTGGATGACATGGTCGATAACAATGATGGTCAAAAATCTAACACACGTCTGTCTGTTACCTAAAGGCCGGCAACGCACTTGTGATGCCTCTGGTGTTGCATGTGTCCATGGGTGGCGATAATCCCTTTCCATGATGGTGACATGTCTGCTCGTTTCGCCTCTATTCAATAAAAAAAAACAGATTGAGTATGGAAAACAGACTGTTAATAAACATACTTAAATATTTCTAAATACATACATACTATAGATAAAGTACACCAACATACAGACAAACAGTCTCACACAATTGTTTTTCCTATAGGGAAGATTTGTAGGTGATAGGGCCACACTGATTTTAGCACGTACGGGCCGGCTCGACTGGGGTGATACTACCCTCTCTCAGATCAACTTGTCGTGTTTCGTTTGTAAATGTAAGAGCGGAGGCCCAATGATGCAAAAACATGGGCTGCTATACTGTATTGTTTCATTGTCCCGTCATTCATGCGTCCGAGACACAGATTCAATCTAGTTCGGGCAAATTACAATTAATGTACTTTATTTATAAAAAATAAATTAAGAAATTCATTGAAAATTATTGTACCTTTTTAACTAAATAAATATTATTATATTATATTATTATTATTATATTGTATTATATTATTGTCTGCATTCGCAATAAGTATGGTGACCACCACTCTTACCTTTCAGTCCCATACGATGTCACTGCGCTACCGCGGCAGTCAAAAAGATAAGAATTATGTGGTTGTACGTTTATTTTTTAGTTCAATAGTTAAGTAAGTCAAAAACAAATTACTAGCTTCAAAATTTACTAGTGTTGTAACTTGTGGATAAACAAAAATTTGGTGCATGCAATTCAACTAACACTCTTTGCGCGCTAAATATCCTTGTGGAAGTGTCTAGAAATAAGGAATCACTCTTTGTTTTGGGCGTTCTCTTAAAATAATTTTTTTTACTTTTAAATGGTGTTGAAAGTCCTTAAAATAATCTGTTTTCTTTTTAAATACTCCTTAGAAACTACCTTAAACTGAGAGTTTATTTTTCTTTGGTTAAACAATATTTTCAGTAAATTTTATCTCTAAATATTAAAATGAATCACGCATGAAGGGCTGAATTGATTTTGCTAATTTTTTGTTGTCTAGCCCATTTAGCGAGGAAGGTTTTATGCTATGTAACATCACTCTACGACTAATACAAGCCGGATATCGACCGAAAATGTTGGGAAAATGGGAAAAAAATATTTCTTACGGAGAGACGCAAACGAAGGTGAGCGGGTCAGATAGTGTAAAAAAAAAAAAATGACAACATAACCTGAGTAGAAGGTTCAAAGAAACTATAAAATAAGTTAGTATTCCATAAAAGCCAATGCTAATTAAAATATTATGTTGCGAAAACCTTGGTGGTGCTGCGGAAAGAAAGTGGGACCGCGCCTTCCACATTCTTGCTACAATGTCACATCTAGATTCATTTGACTCGACTTAGCTAGGTATCTAATTTAGTTCCTAGATTTACAATACAAAATTGATATATTTTTGATTCATTTTTAACCGACTTCATAAAGGAGGAGGTTATCAATTGTACTGTTTTTTTTAATTTGTTCTGTCTGACGACTGGGTGAATTGATTTTGATGATTGCTTTTTTATTTGAAAGCTGATGTTTCCCGTATGGTCCCATTTCAATTAGGTCCATTTCTTGAAGTTAGTTTTTTTGGTAAAATTTGTGATTAATTTACTAAATACAGCTTGAAACAGTCCATAAAATATAGTTTGATCTCTGTGACAGACGTATGGCCTTAACCCTCCCCTGAGAGGATACCCTATCCCAGCAGTGGGACGTTATGAATTTTTGTTGACAGCTGTCTTTTTAGTATTTACGAGGTACATTATGTTTGAAATTTTTCAATTTATAGATATACCTACTACTTACCTTTTCTACAGTGAGTAAATACTTAATCTTTACATCTATACAAATAAATAAAATCGGAGTGTCTGTTTGTAATATTAAAATAACCACTTTTTACTAATGCATATGTATGTTTACACGGTACATATACCAAAATGTATTTATTAATTTTTTTGTCTTTCTATCTGTCTGTTTGTTCCGGCTGATCTCTGGAACGACTGAACCGATTTGACGGAAGTTTTACTGATAGGTAGCTGATGATATAAGGAATAACTTAGCCTACTTTTTTAGACTAGCTTCGGCCCGCGGCGTCATCCGCGGTACGACAATAACCGTGGTTAACTCCGCCGGATTCAGCTAGTATATTATTATATCCTGATTGTCAGGATTCGTCGGTTTCGTAGCTATCTTTCAGAGATCAACTGTAGGTATTTTAAGGACTCTAGAGAAACTTATTTTCATAATGGAGGTTTTATGTCCCTAGACAGCATTGGCTATTTAATAGAAATTTTAAACAATTGTTTCTTTTGGCTTTTACGTCTATTTTGAATTGTAGGTCTCGGTTAGGTACCATCCGAACATCGTGACGGGTAAATGAAGCCTTAAAAATTCGGCCAAAGGTATTTGAGCTAAAGAGGTCTTATAGCAGTCGCTCATAAAAATTAAATTCAGGCGTATTATAGTAGACTTAAAACCGACTCCAGCATAACCCTCCCCCGGTTATGTTAGAATCGGTTTTAAGTTTTTAATTTTAGAAAAGTTTAAAATACTATAACCCGACTACGTAAAAACTTTTGTATAGTTGGCATCATTGTAATCGGATCAATGATGCAGGCGCTACGGTAGAACATACAAACATACAGACTGCCAAAACTATACCCCTTCCTTGTGGCTTCATTGTAATCGAGTACAAAGACTCTTAGAATAGAAGTCTCTATCATCATTCATTAGTAGGATCTATGCTTTCCTTTAGTTAGTACATCAGTACGTTTACACGCGTTTAGTATCTCATTGGTAGTATAAAGTCGTACTATCTCGACTATTTCCTAGTGTGTCTCATCTAAAGTACACGCTACCACGGCACCAACGAGACAATAAAAATTAGAATTAAAAAAAATTAATATTTGATCCCTTACAAACAATTATTATAAAACATTGATAGTTTTAAGGTAATTAACATAAGTTACATCAACTACTTTAAGTGCTTTTCACGTAACTGTGTCTCGGCAACAAGATGCACGACATGACCGGCGCAAGCGCACGACACGTGATGTATGACAATATGGAACTTATCGATTAAACTTACTGTATCCTACTTAGAAGTTTTTAAAAGAAGATTACAATCAAGACTCACCCGAGGAAAAAAAGTAATACGAACAGAATTAGAACTTTTTGAGTACATATATGATACATGAGTACAAGTATACTATAATATGCATTTATAAATGAATTAATGGATGTATGGATGGATGGATGTTTGTTACTCTTACACGCAAAAACTACTGAACGGCTATGGATGAAACTCTACAGTAATATAGCTTATACATCAGAATAACACATAGGCTACTATTTGCCTCGATAACTGACATATACGCGGGAGGAGTCGCGGGTAACAACTAGTATTATTATAAACGTTCCTCTTGAATCAATCTATGTTTTATATTTCCTGAAAACTGCATTACAATCCGTTGAATAGTTTATAAGATCAAGCAGACAGCGGAAGCGATTTAATTTTATTATACTGTGTAAAGATATAGTGGTATGGTTTATTATTTATCATAGGTTAAATATAGATTTTTGTTTCATTTCCAATCATTACGTATGTATTACACAATTAGAGTTATATACACTTGAACAAAATTCTGTTTCTCCGGAATATTAGAACCGGTAATAAACTTATTTAATATATCTACTTATTGAGCAACAGAGTTAAAATATTACCTGACTTTTTAATAATACTCAGTTTTATTTTATGCATCGTAAACTAAGTAGGGCGTCCAATTATAAGCTTACTTTTATGTTAAAACTTGATATTATTTATTTATTTACTTTATACATTTTAATTCCGAAATTCCGTAAGTGATTCCGAATTTTTTATCAAAATATTTTGACGCATTAAAGTAGGGTAGAAATCAGGCAAATTTCGTGGGTTCGATATCTAACCAAGCCAAATAATCGTGTGATGAGAACCATCATTCCACAAGGTAGTAGAGTCACGCTGATTTCAGCACGAACGGGCCGGCTCGACCGGGGCGGTACTACCCTCGCACAGAAAGCCAACGTAAAATGACAGCGATTGTGCTGTCGTGTTTCGTTGGTGAGTGTGAGACCGGAGGCCCAATGATGTAGAAGCATCACTAGCCCGCCGTGGTGTGGGTCACCATGCTGCATCGTCTGCATTCACAGAGTGTGGTGACAAACACACTTAGATTCTGCTTATGCTTTTCATCAGGCAGAGTAGAGTCATTTTGGCAGGGCCATACATAAAAAAATATTCAGTGTGTGGATGTAATTAATATACATACATACATATACGTTTAGAAATATATAAATAAATAAATAATAATAAATATTTCGGACATCTATCACACAACGCCATCTAGTCCCAAGATAAGCAGAGCTTGTGTTATGAGTACTAGACAACTGATACAAATACATATATACTTTTTTTTGTAAATACATACATATTATACATAGAAAACACCCAAACTCCGAAACAAACATTTGTAGATCATACAAACATTTGGTCCGACCCGGGAATCGAACCCGAGACCGAGACCAACGAGGCAGTCATATATAAGTTGGTTTGTCAGATGTCTGATATCAATAGTACAGATTCTGCAAGTAATGGGACCGACCGTCCGGGTCTGTCGGCCGTTAGTGCCCGGTGTTTAAGTTTTTTTTATATAAAAAAAATGTGGGGCTAACGAGCAGACGTATCACCTGATGGTAGGTGAATACCGCCGCCCATGGACACCCGCAACACCAGAGACGTCACAAGAGCGTTGCCGCCCTTTTAAAAAGGAGTAGGTACGCTCTTTTCTTGAAGGTTTAAAACATGTCAGACACCATCATCATCATATTGGTGTCAGATATGACAAGTTATTTTGTTATTCTTACCATCATATGACATCTGTCTCTTTAACTTGCTTTGATAACTTTATAAGTTTACGTTTATTACAATAGCTCATAATTTTATCCTTGATAAAAAACTCACATGAAATTATATAACTTAAAGCATTTTAATTAATTCTAGCAACTACTTTTAATTACTAAGATAAATATTCTCACACGTGCTTAAATATGAGCAACCTTCATATATAATAAATGTTATCTTTGAAAACAAACAAAGGATTTGTTAGTTATATTACTTTGAGTTGGTCTCTATTAAAATAGTTAATAATTACAAACATTGAAAACAAAACAGTTTTGTGTCGATTTTCACATACCATAAACTTAAAACACATTATAGCGCCATCTAGCGAAGACACATTGAACTACGTAATAACTATAGATAATCCTGTATGGCGCTATGAAAGTTCTAGAGATGAAAAGTATGTATAGCATAATAGGCCTAATGGTTGGTTATCCTAATAGCTGAATAAGAGATCATGGAGATCATGAGTTGGATTCCACTCAGGACTAATTGTGAAGAGCAAGATTATTTGTAATGTATCAGTCTAGCTACGTATTAGTTACTCTTTATCATTTGTCAAAACGATAACTTTGTATGAAAAATGTTCTAAATACTAACTTGTGACGTCACTGTTTTAGATTCTTTTTAATACAGTCTCTGTTATAATTCCTAACCCCAACCCCCCCCCCCTCCCCACACCCCAAAGGCCGGTAACGCACTTGTGACGCCTCTGGTGTTGCAGGTGTCCATGGGCGGCAGTAATCGCTTACCATCAGGCGATACGCCTGCTCGTTTGCCCCCTAACCCATCTATACAAATAAATAAAATTGGAGTGTCTGTTTGTAATATTAAAATAACCACTTTTTACTAAATGCATATGTATGTACACACGGTACATATACCAAAAATGAAGCTAAAAAGATTTTTGTCTATCCGTCTGTCTGTCTGTCTGTCTGTCTGTCTGTTCCGGGTAATCTCTGGAACGGCTGGACGGATTTTGACGGGACTTTCACTGGCAGGTAGCTGATGATCCGGGGAGTAACTTAGGCTACTTTTTTAGACTAAGTTTGTCCCGCGGTGTTACTCGCGGTACAACAATGGCCGCGGGTAACACCGCGGGGTTCAGCTAGTAAAAAAATAAAATAGAAATGGAAGAAGTAAAATCTTTTTGAAATTTTACAACTTATGGTAACCGTTTCTCTTCTATTGATCTCATGAGTGTCGTAAGAAGGAGAGGTTTATTTTCAGTGAACCATGAAAGCTTCACTTAGTTCTGTGCAACTTTTCATTGTTCTGGTTTTGATGTTGCCATCATCAACATATGTGAAAATTTTATAAAATTAAACCATGTCTGTAGTTTAAATTAATTGAAGTAAATCCTGATACAAAGGAGAAGCAGAATCGGCTATTGAGCTTACATTGAGCCGACCTAAATTTATTTATCAAAGGCTTTTTATTTATAAAATGTAAATAGCAATGTTGTAAATGTAACATGAAAAACATCATTATAAATAACTAGCAGACCCACGGAACCCCGTTTGCGTCTCCTAGTGCTCGTAGCGTGATAATTCTCCCCCGTTATTTAAACATTCTTTATTGATGCTCCGCTCCTATTGGTCTTAGCGTGATGATATATAGCCTATAGCCTTCCTCGATAAATGGGCTATCTAAAACTGAAAGAATTTTTCAAATCGGGGCAGCAGTTCCTGAGATTAGCGCGTTCAAACAAACAAACAAACTCTTCAGCTTTATATATTAGTACTAGCCGACACACGCAACCTCGTTTGCGTCTTCTATTGCCCGGCGTGATAATTTTCCCCCGTTTTTGATAAATTTTTCATTGGTGGTTCGCTCCTATTAGTCTTAGCGTGATGATATATATAAGTCTATAGCCTTCCTCGATAAATGTACTATCCAATACTGAAAGAATTTTTCAAATCGGACCAGCGGTTCCTTAGATTAGCGCGTTCAAACGAACAAACATACAAACAAACTCTTCAGCTTTATATATTAGTATAGATAGATAAGATATACATGCAAAGTTGTTCAGACTAACGCAACTAGATGGCGCTATTAGGATCATTGCAGTCGATCAACAACACGTTTTTAAAATTGTTGAAAGTAAAATAGATTAATAAATTAACATAACTTATTTAATTGTGATAAAACATAATTCCTTTCAGTTAGGTAGCTATTCATTTAGAGATAAATCAACGGAACGAACGGACCGGACGAAAGGACGGAGTAGAGTATGTACTAATCTATCTATACTAATACCAGCTGATCCGGCGAACGTTGCTTTGCCGTAAAAAAAATGGTGTATAAAAAATAGATATTGTCCGATTCTCAGACATACCCAATATGCACACAAAATTTCATAAGAATCGGTCAAGCCGTTTTGGAGGTGTTGGAATTGGAGGAGGAGAGGAGCTGAAGAGTTTGTTTGTTTGAACGCGCTAATCTCAGAACCACTAGTCAGATTTGAAAAATTCTTTCAGTGTTGGATAGCACATTTACCGAGGAAGCCTATAGATTATATATCATCACGCTAAGACCAATAGGAGCGGAGCACCAATGAAAAATGTTTCAAGACCGGGGGAATATTATCACGCTACGGGCAGGAGACGCAAACAAAATAGTAAGACTAAGAGTTTTTGTGGCGAAAGTCAGTTCAAGTTTCAAATACGCAATCTGTCTGAACTATTACCTACATTTTTTATTGGAATATGTGCCAAAAAGGAAATCAATCGTGTTCTTATATTTTTTTCAATACCTACCTATATAACTTTTTCATTTATTAATAGAGTGAAACGCAAAAACGACGAACCATTATAACCATAGATAATACATAATAGACATAATGCTAGCTTTTGACCACACCTCGGATATCGTCTATTATTGTACAAAGATGCCTATGTTCAGCCACAAGAAATCAAAGTACCTATCTAGATGTCAAATTCTTCAAAATCGGTACAGCGGTTTAGCCATAAAAGTGTAACAGACAAAAATACTTTCGAATTGATAATATTAATATTGATTATTCCTCCGGATGCGACAAGATGTAGTATAATATTGACAAGGCCATCGATGGTATATGAGCAAGCTTAAGGCCTACCACACCACATAAGGAAGTGACATTTTGGAACTAGTGCGCGATGAAAGCGTACAGAGTAGGTGTACACAGAGACTACTTTTAAATATCACAGCGTTTAGTAGCCCACTGCTGGACATAAAAGTGGTTTTGACCTCTTATATTGCTCTAGCCGGACGGGTTGGTATAAAATTTGTTTAAAGTTTTCAGTCTGTGTTTTGTGCCGTTGATCTGAATCTTACAAAACTCATGAGATAAATAGAAGTAACGACACTACGTATTCTCTCATCACTCAGACGGAAATGGGTGTAATGTTGTAGAAAGGTCTTAGAAACAAAGGATTAAGGCTACTTTAAAAAAAATGAACGAAATTGTTTGAAAGTAGCCAAACAAAAAGAAACAAACAAAAATAAAACCGACTTCAAGTTTCGACTCGATTTCTCGTGAATGCCATCATCAGGTATTAATGTCCTTATCATGGTACCACCGTCGGGACATCTCCTTTCCATTAAAAAAAGAATCATTAAAATCGGTTCATAAATGACGAAGTTATCCACACACATAAAAATATATATATATATATACGGTCGAATTGTGAAACCTCCTCCTTTTTTTGAAGTCGGTTAAAAAATAAACGAAATTGTTATTGTACCGAGCGAAAACGCAAATATGTACCACATTTATGAAAATAAGACAAAGTTATTGTGTGATGAGCAATATTATATATATCAGTATTTATTTATCTACTATCTGAACCCCGCGGTGTTACCCGCGGTTATTGTTGTACCGCGAGTAACGCCACGGGGCAAAGTTAGTCTAAAAAAGTACAGCCGTTCCCCGGAACAAACAGACAGACAGACAAATAGACATTTTTTTTAAATTACATCTATGGTATTTGTACCGTGTATACCTACATACATATGCATTTAGGAAAAAGCGGTTATTTTAATATTACAAACAGACACTCCAATTTAATCTATTTGTATAGATAATATTTAATAATATATATGTAAATATCAGAAGTCTGGTCAACATAGTAGAGAATCTGTCTAGTTTGAGATCAGACGGCGAATGTTAAGTGAGGTTTTATATTTATTTGCATTTGACAAATCCCATCGTTTGCCCGCCTATTCAATAAATAAAAAAAAACATATTAAGACACTACTCTATACAATACACACAGGGTGTGGTCGAATTACCGAAGTGACGAATTAATGTCGAGTCTGTGCAATTTGGAGGTCTGTGCGACCTTAACAGTACTATTACTTCTGTGGTACATATATCTGTGTTATTGATTAGACCTTTAACTGAGGTTGAATGTCTCAGATAATGTGTTACTTAAATTTAGAACTAGATGTGCTCCGTGGTGTTACTCGCGGTTATTGTACGCCACGCCGCGGCGTATCTGTGGATGGCATTAAACCCTCGAATCTTCGTCAGGCAGACGACACCACTCTCCTAGCTGTGGATGAGGCCGAGATGCATGCTCTCTTGAGCAGAATGGAGAGAGCCAGGAAGACCTAGGGCTCAACATGAACAGGGCCAAAACAAAAGTTATTGTTGTTGACAGAATCGCTAAACTCGAACTTACAGGTTCGCTTGGCCTTGAGTGGTGGAGTACTTCATTTACCTTGGCTCCAACATCACCAACACCAGATCCTCTGAAAAAGAGATTCGGACACGAATAGGTATGGTTAAGAGTGCAATGTCTAACGTGGATAGGATATGGAAGGACCGCAACAACTCTAGAGGGATAAATGTAAAGCTGGTACGAACCCTCATCTTCTCCATATTCTTGTTAGATGTCGAGACGTGAACGCTACAGGCTGCAGACCGCAAACGCATTGATGCCTTTGAGATGTGGCACACTGCTCAAGATTGAAACAGGTGGCGAGTTATCACTCACGCAAGAGCTCCAAATAGAGGTCACGAACCTCAGAATTGAGGATAACGACACAAGGAGATCTGCATTCGCAATAAGTATGGTGATCACCACTCTTGGATTCTGCTCATGCTTTTCGTCAAGCAAAGCAGAGTAGTTTTGGCAGTTTCAAGCAAAAAAAATGACAAAGTGACTCAATTTACACAAAAATATTGCATTACCGTGCTAAAATTTGACGTAATTTTGTCCCAAAAGCATATCAGGTCATCAAATTGTCGTAACTAAACAACCTTGCTGCTTATGCGTATACTTGGCATTTTGATGAATGTTATGCAAACAGTAATTACTAAATTAAGACATTTTTGCACTAGTTATACCAGTTTGTTTGAGATAAGGGCAATATGAAACAAGTTATATTTGCGAATAACCGCGATAGCTTCGTTGTCAGCTAATTTTTAACCGACTTCCAAAAGGAGAAGGTCAATTTGATTGGTTTTTTTAAAATGTATGTGCACTGATTACTCCGTTAATTGTGTACCGATTTTAAAAATTCCTTTTGTATTCGAAAATGCTCCCCATGTGGTCCCGTTGCCACTATATCAGGATCTGGTGATGAGGTCCTAAGGAAATCGAAGGAAACCCTCAAATTTGTTAGGCACGTACCATGTTTTACATATATCAACATTTTATCATATCATTTTATGATGATTAGCTGATAATGGAAGATACAACTCGTTACGATTAGGAGTTGGAAGATAAATCTTTAAATGTCATGTGTATGTATGTTACCGTTACTCGTATTCTTTCAAGTTTTTTAGGGTAACTGATGATGGAAGGTACAACTCCACAACAGTTAGGAGTTGGAGGATATTTTTTTCAATTTCATACGTATCTATAGATCTATAGGTTGTACCAAATACACGAATAGAGCCTTAGTTGTATTCTTTCCAGTTGTTTAGGTGATCTGACAGGTAGGGTTAGAAGATAGATGAAAATTTAAGATACCAATCTAATATCTAGCAGTCATGCAAAGCTATTAAACGGACTTAAAAAATATATCAAAGGAAACTGCCCTACCTAAAAAGACTAAAAAGCCTAAAAATAAACTTCGTTTAAATAACAGACTTCAAAAACTAAGAAGTATAAATAATAAATAAATATTTCGGACATCTATCACACAGTGCCATCTAGTCCCAATCTAAGCAGAGCTTGTGTTATGGGTACTAGACAACTGATACAAATACATATAAAATTATTATTTTTGTAAATACATACATATTATACATATAAAACACCCAAACTCCGAAACAGATATTTGTAGATCATACAAACATTTAGTCCGACCCGGAATCGAACTCGAGACCTCATAATCAGCAGTCGCACACGCCGACCGCGAGACCAACGAGGCAGTCTGTCTAAAATAACTTAATAAAGAATTAATTAAATAGACCTTATATGCAAACCTTTAGTATTGATGAAACACTATTATTTGTTTGTATTACCTATTCATAGCTTTGAAGTCGGTGCCAAGCTAAAATGTAATAGTAGGTAGACCTAGATGGACTCGAAACTATGACCACTGGCTTAGCAGTCAGGATCTTTAACTACCAGAGCAATAGGCACGTCAAGAGACAGACGCCACCTTACGACATTTCCTTTCAATACTGGATAATCCAGTTTGGGAATTATTGGCTTGTTTTATAAATATCTACTTCCGAAATTATCGCTGTATGAATGACCTTCAGTTACATTGCTGATTAATGTATTGGGTTTCTTGTCCAATATAAGAATGTGGGAAAAGAAATAGCAGATAACTTGTTTTTAACACGCTTTTATTAGCTTTACATGTATCTATATATGTAATACAACGTTTAGGGTTACTTATTACAAACTAAACCATCATCTTAGTAGCCTTTATAATTCCCAAGATTTGGGGTCGACTATTAGTTCAACCGGTTTTACCTGAATATCAGTTTTTACATGGAGCGACTGGCATCGGACCTCCGCAACCGTAAGGGTGAACTGAATTCGAAGGTTGAATGACGATTGCCATAAATGTTCATGATAACCGGTACGTCCGGGACTGACGGCTTAACGTGCTCTCCGAGGCACGAACGGGAACCTCTGTCATATTCCATACTCCGGGCTGCTATTTAGAATTTCTTGTAAGAAAAACCCAACAGCAGTCCGACCCGG
Source organism: Spilosoma lubricipeda (assembly GCA_905220595.1). Taxonomy (NCBI): domain Eukaryota; kingdom Metazoa; phylum Arthropoda; class Insecta; order Lepidoptera; family Erebidae; genus Spilosoma; species Spilosoma lubricipeda. The sequence continues at coordinate 21,277,145 of HG992281.1, read as the reverse complement.
GAATCGAACCCGTGACCCCTTCGCCAGCAGTCGCTTACGCTAACCAATAGTGCAACGGGGCAGTAAGGTAGACAGTATTACTAACTGAACCGAATAATTCAATAAACAGTATCCCCTTGTTCACTTCAACTAGGTTTATTGTCGACTGCTTTAACCACAAGGATACTCGTTTAAACTGAAACTAACATAAACAGTACATATGAAAGGAAAGTGAGTAGGTTCAGTACGTTGGTCCCTTCACAACGCCATTAGAAATGGATGGATAATTCTCACTGTGATTGGCATATGATATTTTCCTAGCTGATTAAGGCCACGGCGGCCTGTCTCACCAGACCTGACTGCTCTGAGACCAGACAGCTACGCAAGAGATCTTATAGTGCATAAGTGTGTGCGCAAACACAAGTCAATAATCTCTGTTTCCTCTCTCTCCTCCTCCGCTGGAACGGTTCACCGACACTATCGAGGAGAGATCAGGCGCAGAACCGACAGCTTTACGCGCTCTCCGAGGTACGGGAGTTAAGACCCCAACTTCCAAACTCCGAGCTGTTATTAAGTATTTATATATTCAGAAAAGCTCAATAACAGATTTAGCCCGACTCGGGATTTGAACCCCGAGACCTCAGTCGGCCAGCTAAGCATGATCACTTCGCCTGAAGTACTCAGAGAATCCTCTCTTTGAGTTAAAGTGATACGACATACCTCCCTAGACATAACCAAATAAGAAATATCCTATTAGAAAATATGACTTTTCCTTCATATGTAGGGCAAGCTAGTGTCCCCGCCAAGAGTACTAGGTATTTCAATCTTTTTTTCCTCTAAATAAACTCATAATCTTTCAAACACTAAAGTAACTGGTTGACAACAATAGACCTACCCTCTATGACGTAGGCGGAGCTTAAATTATGACCCCAATGGTAGCGTTAAGAGTCCGTGACGACAGGAATCAACCGCCGTCGATCTCGTCGCTTGCCATTGTTTTATTTCGTTGCGTCAAATGCAGTTGTTGTTTTCTGAAGAACTTTAGCTAGAATTTAAATTGTTCCTGAATTATTCTCTTCGACGCATTCCGTCCACCTGTGCTGACCATAAAGCGCCCACCTCACCGTTGGCTATCTGTCTATCCGTGCTGAGTGTTATCCGTGTGTGGAGGCAAACGAGCAGACGTATCGCCTGATGGTAAGCGATTACCGCCGCCTATGGACACCCGCAACATCAGAGGCATCACAACTGCGTCGCCGGCCTTTGGGGGTGGGGGATGAAGGAAGGAGTTGGGTATGGGCCTCCAGTATCCTCACTCACTCGGTGAAACACAGCGCAAGCACTGTTTCACACCGGTTTTCTGTGAGGTCGTGGTAATACTTTAGTAGAGCCGATCCATTCATGCCGAAGCGTGGCTCTCCCACACGTTGTTTAATCCACAAATAGTTGTACTATGTTTGTTCAATCAGGAACCCCTCGATACAGTAATTATTTCTAATGTGAGAGAGTTGTATATTACCTACCGTTCTTTCTTTTTTAAAAAAGATATCTCTCGCAATAGGAACATACATCCTTTGCCGCGAGGGATATTTTACATATACGTGAAACGGACAGTAGACAGTAGGTACTAGGCAATCAAACTCTGTCTTAGCCATCGGAGAAATAGGCGAAATGGCATTTCGTCTAACAATCCATCGCTAACAAGTATAAACTTTCTCCCATAACAATAAATTGAAACACAATAACATTAAGTAACAGTTTATTTAATCAAATATTTACAATCAGCACACGTACTTCGTTGTTTGGAGAGTTTGATGCGCACGCGCAATCAATTGAACTGCTTTGAATACATATTTTATTGTTACATAATAATTTGATTGCATACTTGAACATGTTTTGATAATTCAATGGCCTATTATATTTTATGTTATCAATATCTTATCTAATGTGTAATATCTTTAGGAAAAGGGACGAAAGAGAGTAACGGGGCGTCAGGAAGCCGGAAATCGCGTCCTACTTGATTTGATCAATAAGCGTATAATAAGCGCGTTGCTGGTGATGACCGTTGATGATACACATTATATACGTGGCTCCTGTTGGTTAACTCGGTTTTATTACTGGTAACATTTTAAGAGTTTATACAATATAATGAAAATTTATGGGAGTCGAGTATGTATATTTCTCATTTAATAAAATCTCCCTATTCCTTGGAATTGATGAGATGAAATTTGTCTCAACTACTTTTGTAATTACTATAACTATTTCGTGATTGCAACACTACGACTACATCTGTCAAATATAAGGTCTTTCAAATAGAGCCACCTCATTTTGTTACAAATAAACATACATACTATTTTTCGTTGTACATTCTTTTTTTATTTACATTGCCTAAAACCCTTTAATTATCCGTTAATACAATAGAAGTATAAAAATAATAATATTGTATTACAATCTTAATTCTCATACTTAGATTGTTCCTTATTGTAAAAATATAATTATGGCTGGCAACATTACAAAATATATAAAAAAATACATTTAAATTTTATGTATAAATTGTATACATGTATTTTATAAAATGTATTTTTAGATTATTATATTTATAGGCATATGAATTCACTTTTGCTGGAATATCGTCTAAATTCTATAAGCAGTCCAAAGTCTGAGGTATTTTGTTGATTTCCAGAGAAAATTAATTTCTTTCTTTAAGAAAATATATAGACATTATCGTATTGCGAGAAAGTACTCTCTATTCTGTCAAACTGACCAGTGATATTTATTTATAAAAAGGCTAGACAATTCAAAAATATGTAATTCAAAATTTTGAAAAGGTTTATATAGAAAGTAGTGATGACAGTGATGTATATTATTCAAATGTAAATTATTTAAAATACTTTATTGCTCAGATGCGACGTACGCTAAAAAAATACTTAAATACACGCACATATAATACGTTTTCTATTTTTTATTTATTATTATATTAATGTAAAATGTATAAACTTTTAAATATAAATGTATAATAATTTACATATACACAAATGCATTTTAATATACCTATACGATAGTATCAAATATAATTTATTAAATGTATAAATATACAGGTATATATATAAATTTTATACAAATAAATATTAAAAGTAAATAAAATACCAAAATATAGTAATAAAAATGTAGTCATATTGTGATTAGGAATAAAAATAGAAATAAATATATACATGTGTATACATAAACATATATTTATATGCAAATATAAAACTTAACTACAATTTTACAAGTACTGTTAAGAGTTTTTAAAGGAGTTATTCAATAAATAATATAATTTAATAAACATTGTTAGTTATATATTTAAAGCCGGTATATGTACTTGATGTACACACGTCTTGAATATATTGACTAGTACTAATGTTATACATAATCGTAAAAAAGGTGTTTTTCGTCACTTTGGGGTATATCCTTAAATAATGTATATTTTGTACAAAATAATGTTTTAATAAATGCTGACTTAGACGAACCATATGATATGTTCGTGTTTATACTTGGGTATTTCAAAAAAAGGTATACGATTTTTTTTCTTTTTTATACATGTTAAGTTATATGTCGAATTTTAACGTGTTCGAAATTTAATTATAAGATTAATGGGGTAAAAATGTCAGAAACTTTTGGGACATATAAAGATAAAAATATGTCAAAGGAGATACAATGGATTTCACAGTCACAGTAAAATGAACTTAACTATATAACAACAGGTAAAAATTAAGAAATTATTTATCTCGAAAAAAAAAGGATTATTGATTTCGTTTCTTTGTTTTAAAACATTATTTGAATTTGTTTTTGCATCTCAATTATAATTGGTCTAACTCAGCACTTGCCTTTAAACTAACACCCTCAAATTAAATAACAATATCCCTTATCATGTAATCCCTTAACCAGTAAAGTTAATAGTATAAGATCCAGTGTTGGGGTCGAAATTCTGGGCGGGATGGCCAAAGAAGGGGTTGTAGTTCTGAGTTTGATATGCCTGGTTTTGTTGCTGATAACTTGGCTGTGGCTGGTAAGCTGGCTGGGACTGATAAGCTGGTTGGGGCTGGTAAGCTGGTTGGGACTGGTAAGCTGGTTGGGACTGGTAAGCTGGTTGTGGCTTGTAAGCTGGTTGAGGCTCATAAGATTGCTGGGACTGGTAAGCTGGCTGGGACTGATAGGTTTGCTGAGATTGGTAATTTTGGTTCTGGTATGGCTGAGCAGTGTAACCTTGGTAGGAGAATTGAGGCGTTTGGTGATAAACCTGACTTTGTGGGCGGAAATCTTGGTTTTCTGAGCTAAATTGCTGAGGAGATTGGTCTAAAAAGCTGGATTTTTGAGTGTACAAAGGCGCCGACCTGTACTGGCTTTGAACAGTTTGCTGTTGGTATTGAGGAGCTGGTTCCTGGGCAGGCTGGGCTGATTGGTGGTATTGGCGAACGGCAGCTGGACGGTGTTGGTTACGGCTGTTGTATTTAGGGTCTTCGTAGATGCTGGGGTCTTCCCGGTACTGGCCGTCGTCTTCTTCGCCTTCGGGAAGAGCGTTTTTAGCTGGGTTGTTCAATGTTGGAGGAGGCACTTGGATACCGAGACCTGGAAATTATAATAATATGATAATAATCTTTTGGACATCTAACACACAAACGCCATCTAGTCCCAAACTAAGCAGAGCTTGTGTTATGGGTACTAGACAACTGACATAAATACATACGAGCACTGACGAAATATACACGAGTTTATACTTTTTTTAAAAATCCATACATGTTTATACATAGGAAACACCTAAACGTTCATCGTGGGAGAGCCACGCATCGGCATGAATGGGCCGGCTCGACCGGAGTGATACCACGGCCTCACAGAAAACCGGTGCGAAATAGCGCTTACGCTGTGTTGGTGAGTGAGGACACCGGAGGCCCCAATGGTCAGCAAGGCACTTGCGACGCTTCTGGTGTTGCGGATGTCTATGAGCGGCGTTAATCGCATACCATCAGGAGATACTTTTGCTCGTTTGCCACATCTTTATATATATAATTCTTCTGTGAGTGTGTATGTCACTGAACTACTCTCAAACGACTGGACCGATTTTGATGAAATTTTTTGTGTGTGTTCAAGGGGATCTGGGAATGGTTTAGATTCACAATTTTGTCCGCTGGACAATGTTTTTTTAATTAATTTTTAATTTATTAGTAGTTATGGCAAAACGACGTTTGCCGGGACAGCTAGTATACCATAAAAAAAGAAACTCCGAAACAAATATTTGCAGATCATACAAACATATTTTGATCCGACCCGAAAATCGAACCTGGGACTTCAAGCACAGCAGTTGCTTACGCTACCCCTGCGCCACCGTGGCGCAGGGGTAGCGTAGCGTGATTATGCAAGGAAAATTTTAAAAATAAATCGTAAGAAAGGGATATTACTTATACTGGTAGATTGGGGAGTGTAAGCAGGTTATTGGTCGACTTTTTTTTAAACTTAAAACTAACTTAATCATTTTTAAGGTGTTGCAAATTCTACTCTAATGGGAACAAATAGCTTCAACCTTCACGCACTGATAACTTATCTAACTTGTTAAGTTAAAACGTTACTTAATGCTAACTAAATAGTAAATTGTATATGTTAACGAGTGAAATTGAAACATTGTGTAAGTTTAAATTATTCTTCATGCTATATAAGTTTACCTGCTCAATTTAGAGTCTCTCGAAATAAAGATTTTTTATCTAACTTACTATCTCATTTTTCTCCAAACGGAAATAAGGTTTCCCTCACCTTTTCTCGTACTCCCTTCCATAATTTCTCTCTTTCATTGATGCTCAACTTCTTTCAACCATGTGTAATAGCCTACTCGCTTCGTCTCAGGTTGGTTATAGGGGTGAAAATGAGCCTATGTACTTCCTCAAGAATCAAAGTATCTCCATACCAAATTTCATTGAAATCGGTATAATGGTTTAGCCGTAAAAGCGTAACAGATTTGTACTAGTGATTCCTGAGTAAACTAACTTTTAAAATATTATCGGGAATATTCTGATAACTTCGGATCCATCTAAGATCTACTAACTTATCAAGAAGTTAAGCTTCGATATTTTGCAGTTAAATTTCATTAAGACACATAAAAAATGATTATAAAATTCCTTTACGAGAATGGACCATAACACCAATAAACCTGTCGAAGAATATAGCCATCCTTTTGGCAAAACTCAGTTATTGCTCTGATAATTTCACTGTATCAGTAAAAAGCAGTAAAAATTCGAGTACTGAGTTCTCCAAGTACATCAAATTAGACCACATCTGCCCAGTTTAATGAACAAAAATAAAAAGTAGGTCGATGACAAAACTACTCTCTCTATTCGCTGTGCAGTTGGGAAACTAATACATAATGTTATGTGGTGATAACATACTGTAATATCGTACTAAGTGAAATGGCGTTCCACTTATTATCGTAATAAGTGGTAGTACAACCCCACATACTGTTATACCGACGCGGAACAAATTCTTACATATTTACTTGATAAGTTTTTATAAGTGGGATATTTTTTTATCAGTGTCTATTATATTTACGGGAATATGTTACCGCAAGTATTCAGCTGGAACATACTTTTAAAAGGTTATGCTTCTCCGTCATTACAAATTGCAACAATATGCTTTCCTTCACTGCTTAATTAATCACACTTAGTATTTTTCGTCTTTGTATAAAACAATTTAAAAGTATAAGAGTATAAGATCCGATGGCCTTACGGAACAGTGAGCCCAATTTTTTTAATTTGTTAAATTTATGAGCTTTTTTTTGTTAAAAGAATGAGAGAGTTAATCTGTATGACGGTCAAGAGAAATGATGCGATCTATAGATCATATCAAAGCTAGCAAAAGCATTTGAGCATAATGGAAAAAGAGCAAGATATCCGAAGAATTATTGGTATAGGAAAAAAACCCTCAATCTTGATTCTGAAGGAAACGTTTTTAAACACTTTTGAAAAACTGACATCACGCAATCATACTTATAAGCGGAACATTGCTCTCAGAACGCGTCAGAAAGTCCTGAAGTATAGGAACTGAACTAACCTTGAGGCTCAAAGCCTCTCTTGCTGCTAGCTCCATAAGAAATCTCCCTGGTTTTGCCATTCTCGTCTACATAGCCGTACTTTCCAGCTACATCTCCGTTCGGGTATTTCGTCTCGATCTTGAAGGAGCCGTCAGCTGCCTCGTAGCCAAAGCTATATGATCCATCGTCGTTTTGTCTGTTGATCTGCTTAAGGATCGGCACCGGAGTGGTGTTTGGCGCCTGGTGTTGGCAGTTTACTGCCATATAGGCTGCACAGAAGATGATGGTCTGAAATTCAAAGATTTTATTTTAAAATATTGAATTTCCAAATAAATCTATACAAATAAATAAAATTGGAGTGTCTGTTTGTAATATTAAAATAAACGCTTTTTACTTAATGCATATGTATGTATACACGATACATATACCAAAAATGTAGTTAATATTTTTTTGTCTGTCTGTCTGTCTGTCTGTTTGTTCCGGGTAATCTCTGGAAAGTCTGGACGGATTTTGACGGGACTTTCACTGGCATGTAGCTGATGATCCGGGGAGTAACTTAGGCTACTTTTTTACACTAACTTTGTCCTGCGGCGTTACTCGCGGTACAACAATAACCGCGGGTAACACCGAGAGGTTCAGCTAGTTTAAAAATAAAATTCTTAACACCGTTTTGCGTATTATATTAAGTAGGCAAGAGCATTGCTATCATAATATTCAGCAAGATTCACAAGCCCTGACTTCGTATAAACTTTGGATATAATTTTTATAGCCTATGTCATTCCATCATTTAATAGGAATCTATTGACACCTCATTCATCAAAATCAGTTGAGTAGTTATAGTTTTAAACATATTTTGTCCTATCTATTTCTTATAATTTCGTAGCTTAGTTTAATACTTCGAGTAGAAGTTTGATCTAAGACGCTTTACTGTGTACTGTTTTTCATGTCTTCCATTTTCGTCTTATTACTTGATTTTTAGCGATAAGGCTGCCATTTGTACATAGTCATTCTATTGATATGTTGATTTTATGTAAACTGTTTGATCTGGTGTACAATAAAGTTTATTCTATTCTATTCTTACTAACTGAAAAAGCTAGTAAAAAAAGCCTAAGTTACTCCTTAGATCATCAGCTATCCGTCAGTGAAAGTCCGGTTAAAATCGGTCCAGGGGTTCCAGAGACTGACAGACAAAAATTGTAAAAAAATGTTATTTTGTTTCATGTACCGTGTATACATGCATATGCACTTATTAAAAGCGGAAATTTTAATATTACAAACAGACACTTCAAATTAATTTATTTGTATAGATCTTATATGGGTTGAAAGCTAGGTGAACACTGCATCATGGACAAACAAATCGGGCAAAACGTCAATAAATACATAAACAAAGACAGCAAAACCCTACTCACAATGAAATAGTGAAATCCTCAATGCGCTAATTCAATTAACACCAATCAAATTTCGACGCCTTAGAAATCGTTTTAATAAAAACACAGTTAAGTAAGCTTTTCCCTCTAAAACAGCTTTCAAATTCGTCACAGAAACCCATAAATCCTTCGGAAATGAGACAACCCAGCTATTTTAAACGCCACCGCGCGGAACGAACCGTAACTAAATAAGTTATTTATTACGCAACAACAAAAAAGCGGTACACATTTCTCATTAGGCTAAAGTAACCCACGGCCTTGATCTTGTAATGGTGTAATCTGTGCTCTGGTTTTGTTTACTTTTTAAGTGAAATTGAGAGCATTTTGTTATGTGGTTTCAACGTGAGGTCCGATGCCGAGGCGTCGAACCAAGTGGTGTATAATTAAAGAGGCAAATGTCTAGCAGTGGACTGTGATAGGCTGATGATGATGATGATAATGATGAACGTAAGTTAACTAAAGTTCAAACTGGAGACAGTCTATATATATTTAAACCGACTTCTAGAAAATAATAATCTATACAAATAAATAAAATTGGAGTATCTGTTTGTAATATTAAAATAACCGCTTTTTTCTAAATGTATATGTATGTATATACGGTACATATACCAAAAACGTAGTTAAAAAAAATTTGTCTGTCTATTTGTTCCGGGTAATCTCTGGAACGGCTGGACGGATTTTGAGGGGACTTTCACGTGCAGGTAGCTGATGATCCAGGGAGTAACTTAGGCTACTTTTTTTTAGACTAACTTTGTCCCGCGGCGTTACTCGCGGTACAACAATAACCGCGGGAAACACCGCGGGGTTCAGCTAGTTAATAATACTTCGAATACTAACACACAACGCCAGCTAGTCCCAAGCTAAGCAGAGTTTGTGTTATGGGTACTAGATAACTGATATAAATACATAATACATACTTGTTTTATAAATACATTTATATTATACATAGGCAACACCCAAACTCCGAAACAAATATCTGCAGGTCATACAAACATTTGGTCCCGGGAATCGAACCCGAAACATCATGATACATTACCACTGCGCCAACGAGGCTTACTATATTTATATATATTGATATGTATGCAACATTGCTCCTGTAAAGGTATTAATTAGATTCAGAACGTTTGTAATAACCTTATCTCCAGCGCGTATGGAAGTATCATACATTGTCAATTTAATTGATATATCTTTGATTGTAACGTCTTAAAAATACCTAAATCAGTTTAGACATTTAAAAAGAATTATGGCAGAAAGAAATACTATTTATAGACTTCAATTTGTAGAGATAGTCTAATTATATGGAGTTTATTGTCAGTTCTTCTCCGAGATGACATGAATGATATTTTTGATATGTACCTGAAAAGCCCTGCTTGCAATAAAAGCTATGCTATTTGTTTTCTACTTTAAAACTTGAACTATAGCCAAACTTTATTATAAAATCAAAAAGACATCATCGAGACATGTTCATTTCACTTCTATACTGGTTGCTATTTCTGTTCGTTCGTCTTCGTCAAGTCACTTTTCTCTGTATATCTTTTGTTAGCGGTTTTGCTGGAGCGGTGGTCGAAATCGCACATCATAGAAGAGAATCATACGTACTGTGAATTTAAGTAGGCTACCAAATACTACCAAAAATAACGATATAAATTTCCAACCCCATTTTAGACCCTAAAGCCTAGAATTTTATAAATTACTAGCCGACCCACGCAACCTCGTTTGCGTCTTCTATTGCCCGTAGCGTGATAATTTTCCCCCGTTTTCGAAACATTTTTCATTGGTGCTCCGCTCCTATTAGTCCTAGCGTGATGATATATAGCCTATAGCCTTCCTCGATAAATGGGCTATCTAACACTGACAGAATTTTTCAAATCGGACCAGCGGTTCCTGAGATTAGCGTGTTCAAACAAACAAACAAACAAACTCTTCAGCTTTATATATTAGTATAGATTTCTTAGTGCACACTCGCGTTATCTAAAGAACAATTGTGCAGAGTTTCACGTTTATCGACCAAGCGAATTTAGATTGCGTTGAAAAATCAGTCTGTGAATCAGTTTATGTTTCTTCTTTTATAGATATAGATACATAATACATATTAGGTTCTATAAAAGCTCTATAAAGCTTATTTACCAGATGGGTAGGTAGAGACGATCAACCTTCACTTACTCCCTGTTCCTTATATTTATAGAGATAGTTAAATAAGTCTTTAAAAAAATTACTCTCAAATTACTGTAGTCAATGCAAAGCCAAAAAGGTGATCTATTCACTGTCAGATTTTTTCCTACGAAATTCCTTAGGTTACAATGAGTTACAAGAAACTCAACGCCGAGTGAATGTCCCGACTTAGCCTTGTGGCGTATTGTGGTCAAATGCGGACATGTTGTACTATATGTTGGCAGGTATGTTTGTTGGTTTAATTAGTTATCATAATTGATTCGTTTTTTATATCTCGAATACTTAAAAAAAGTGGTAATATCTTGGCAGTTAATATACTTGCAAGCTATTTATGCTTAATCGATGTATAACGTAACTTATTTCGTTGCGTTATCCAGAACAAACTGCTTTCGTATAGTTTCCTGTACAGAAAGTGGACCTGGCTGTTATGATTTATACTAGACTTAATTACCTTTTGGTAGGTTTGTCACATACCATTTTGTGTGATAATTCGAAGAAGTTTACCTAGATTACCCCAGTGTATATTAATAAAAATACTTGTCTAGCCAAGCCTGGAGTTTTCTTTTCAAAGTTGATGTAATTATCACTAAAATGAAATCAATTTAATCTGAAGAGTGGTTTGGAATTGATTCTAGATAATAATTTCAACAAGTAGTGCTATAACATCTTTAGGCTTTATAGTAGAATTAGATAAGATCAATTATTTGTGGTCAAGTGACAGGAAGAGGATGGGAGGTTTTGGCCAGAAGACTGTTATAGCGTTTTGACAAGCACACAATCACAGTCAGCACGAGGAACTAAAACGCCTAATATAAAAAACTAGTAAAAAGTTTAAACTAAGTTTACAACGTTGTTTCAATGACGGCATTAGATAATACAGGCTTATGATGGAGGAACATAAGAAAGGAGTTTTTATCCTACAATCCCACACTGGTTATACGGTTTGGTACCGGGTTTATTTCAAATTCTCCTTCTCCTTGCAGTGCTGTTCTCCTGTATAGTTTGCTCCCTTAATTGACCCTTACGACACCCGCGGGATGAATAGAGATAGTGTTCTTAATTCATCACCACACGGAGCGGGGAGATTGTATTTATCTCAAAATATCGCAAGGATTAGATAATTGATAATGTAGTAGAGCCACGTTGATTTCAGCACGAACGGGCCGGCTCGGCCGGGGCGGTACTACCCTCGCACAGAAAATCAAGGTAAAATGACAGCGATCATGCTGTCGTGTTTTGTTGGTGAGTGCGAAATCGGAGACCCAATGATGCAAAAGCATCACTAGCCCGCCATGGTGTGGGTCACCATGCTGCAGTATTGCATTGTCTGCATTCGCAGTATGGTGACCATCACTCTTGGATTCTGCTTATGCTTTCCATCAGGCAAAGTAGAGTCATTTTGGCAGGATCAAACATAAAAAAAACTTAACTAGAGACCATGCTTCTGTCCATTGATCCAAAATAAGAGCACATACGATTCCAGCACTTCGTTATATACAGAGGTACTGCTGCTAAAAGTGAAGAGTGCACAGAAAAGGATAGAAACTCCCTCAGCTTTACCAGTTTCCAGTCAAAGCTGAACTATTTTTCACACGCTAAAATAAGACCTTGAAAGAACTGATGGAGTAACAATTTTCGTACAAAGGAAGTATACTTCCGAAATTAGAATGTTTTAACCTCAACCCAGTATTTGGTAACTTATAAACAAATAACTAACATGTTACATTTATATAACTTAAGTAATACCACACAATTTTACCCCATTTTATTTCTTCTAGTTCTTCCTCTTCTATCCTTAGGATATTAGTCTGCCTAAATGAAGTCTTCAACGCGCCTATCTTTACATAGTATAGAAAGCAGACAATGCAGCATGGTGACCCACACTATGGCGCCCTATTGAGATGCTTTTGAATCATTCAGCCTCCGGTCTCCCTTTCACCCACTGTTATGCCATTATGTTATGATTTAAGGTTCGTCTTCTGTGAATTTGTACAATAGCGTCTCAGTACAGTAACGAGGAACTTTCGAAGGACTACATATAAATATGTATATATGTAGATGTAAGTATTATTATAAAGTAGTTATAATACCTACTGCCAACTTGCCCAGGAATGTGGTCTGAAGCCATTGTAAATGAGATGAGGTCGTGATTGAACACCGATACAAAATATGTTATGACAAGTTCGCAAAATTTACATACAATATTAATACTTTTGAATGTAATTATAATTGTTGATAAGATGAATAACAATAACTAATAACGTCAGTGTAGTTACGGATAGCAGAAGCAGGCTCAGGTGGAAGCGCGGACGCTGCGGAGCGCGCGCTAGTAACGGGAACATCAGGGTTTCCACACCGTATGTTTGACCCTGCCAAAATGACCTACTCTGTCTGATGGAAAGCATAAGCAGAATCCAATTGTGGTGGTCACCATACTGCGAACTGCGAATGCAGACATTTCAACAATGCAGCATAGTGACCCACACCATGGTGGGCTAGTGATGCTTCTGCATCATTGGACCTCCGGTCTCGCACTCACCAACGAAACACGACAGCATGATCGCTGTCATTTTACGTTGATTTTCTGTGCGAGGGTAGTATCGCCCCGGTCGAGCCGGCCCGTTCGTGCTGAAATCAGCTTGCACCTTTGTTTTTTTTCTTTTGGCAGTGATGTTCGTTATTCACATTTTCGTCTCTCACGACACTCACGGAATGAACAGAGATAAAGACACCCTATATTCTTAATGCATATACTATATTATCTAATAATTAGTTCATAATTTTATAATTTCTATCCAGTTGCATTACTCAGTTTTGTTACCACACCCAATCGCAATCTATAAATAAATGAAACATTGTTTTGGCGAGTTTCAACCAATTATTAGATTCGATTACGGATAAATCTGTAGACATCGATCGTAGTCTGTAGATATAACCTATGCGGTTAAAACATTTAATCTTTTGTAATACGAAAGATATTAGTAATAAATTGAGAAATGACGAAATTCCAATTGCTTTGAGACGATGTAGTGATTTGCGAACCAGACCCTCTGCCATATCTCTGACCCTTCTCTTGAGTTCTATTTCCAGCCATAAATAATAGTGTATGACAATTTGCTATATATCTGGGTGTAAGTTATCTATAATACGTAGGTATGTATTTAAATATGTATAGTTATTGTTAATTAAGTTAAATTATTTTGTAACTTCATAACTCCTCAATTACTAAACTACGAAACTAATTAGAACAAATGTTTTTGCTTCTCAAACAGTTATTGTTCGGATGGTAATCGTGTCTACAACTTACGGCTTATCATTCAGGATAGCTGACTGCTAGAGCAATAGGCCAGTCAGGTATGGATACAGTTTCAGTACAGTACTGCTGCTACTACTCAACTGCTGGACGTAAGCTTCTTGTAAAGGAGGCTTTGATCTATCATAGTACGGTGGCCAGACGGGTTGGTATCCGCTTCAGTGCGGACTGGCGCTGGGAGGGGTCCGGAGGTCTTAATAACAGCAGTTTCTGAATCTCTGCCGTCTCAGGCGCAGAGTGGTACACCGTAAGGTTTTAGTCGGTTCAATTCTGGCACAACGCCCCGACGCAAACCCGGCGGGGTGACGGCCCGAGGAGGTTTGCAAAAAATAAAAAGAATTGTGTCAAGTATTCCTTCTCTTAGTGCGGTTGTCCTGGATAGTTTACTTCTTTAGCCTGAATAGGAGTAGTGACTTGACATTCTTTAGTCACCTCACCACACAGAGTACACACATGTATGCATACACAATTATTTATTTGTCTAACAGTTGTGCGCTAAGATTAATTTATAAAGTCTCATTTCCATTCGTTTTTATACACCTAAAATGACACTTACGTGTGCAACCGTAATTGTCAAAGCTAATGAATAACCTTCAAACTTTTATATGTAAATCGTGACTGTTAAGATTTAATATTTAGTCAAATGAAAAATAGAGTTTTATGCCATTTTATTTATTTTTAAAAGACAACTCCCCCATTAGGAATATAATTATCCTGTGTCGTGGGGGACTTACAAATATATGAAACGGACACAAAGAACACCCAGACTCATAACAACAATATGTGGATCACACAAAGTGTTGTCCCGTGTAGAATTTGAAAAAAAAAAAAACTACGTAGTAGAATGCGGCGAGGGATCACTTAAACCCACTAAGCCAATCGTGCAGTCATTTATTTTTACTACCACCGCCCGTGACTACCTACAAATCAAAAGGCGCGTAAGCGTCATGACATTTTCGGCGCTTATGTCATTTTGGTAGCAAAAACACTCTCCTTATAATAAACATTCTAGTACTGCTTGTTAAGCTTGTTTTAATAGTTTGTTAGACGACATAACTAATAAAAAAGCGCTGCAACGTAACGCCTCACTTTTACTTAACACCTGATTTTACTCTTCATAAACTTTTCAAATATAAAAATCGTTTCTTCAATAGTACTAAACTTAGAAAAGCTTTTATTTCAAATAGATCTTACCAGGCACATTTGAAAACGTTACATTAATGACACTAATTACGGTGTTCTTAAATGAAATTCCTATAGAGAAGAGGTAGAAAGAACTCAAGAAGTAAGTGGGTTGCGAACTTTTGAGTTAGCCAGTATGGTGAGTAATTCTGGTTACTGATACTATAATTGAAAAGAATACGACGAAAGAATAATTTAACTCCAGAAGTCTGTGAGGTGATGGTATACCATGGCCTGTTTAAGCTAAAGATTGGCTCTCCCAAGATTAATATCTCTGTCAATTACAACCTTGTTCTGTTTCACCATAGCTGTTAACCCTGATAGACCAACGACTGAGATGGTAGCGAGCTGCTATGAACGCACCTCTCTAACCGTCAGGATTACAAGACCTTCTGCACCATCAAGGTCTTCAGGAGGTTCTAGGGGGTTTTCTCTCCTAGGATATACTCAAATCCTTTGTAATAGAGACCTTTTGAAGTACCACTGACTATGAACTCTGGTTAAATGATAACCAAGTAAGTTAGTACACTGTTAAGTTATCCAAGCCTGGTCAGTCTATGGACCTCTCCGTGCTTCGCAGAATACATTAAGGCGTTGGTTCCGATAGATAGTTGCAGTCTTAATAAGTCTGATAATAACTTGGATTGTGAAGGTCTGAGGGCAGTCACTCCACGTAAAAAGCCCAAGTTCAGTTGCATTGTGGTAAACTAAAAACCGATCCGAATCTAGCTTTTGAAAAGGCTCGGAAGATCATGACTCATCGTAAACCCTGGTTTAGTATTGAGTCATGGGGATTTTTACATGATAAAAATACAATTAGACAAGGCCTTGGTATAAAGTATTTACTGTATCTTTTAAAGCCGCCACAACAAAAGAATATATACAGAACATACTCTTTTCATTTTAAATAGCCAAGACATTTCTATTTACACCTTGTGACGTAAAATGAAAAACGAACTTGATTTTAAACTAGAAAAACCTTATTGTTACACAATAAACAACATTGCGTATACTAAAGTAGGTTGTTGTTGCAAAATTTATCTATCAAGTGACATTACTCGCATACAAATTGTTACTATAAGTCCAGAATGATAATGATTTTGTACGCATTATATTTGCGAACTATTTTGAACGATAGCGAACGATATACTTCAAATTGCGTAATTTAATCACTATTTCCTTATAATCGCTATTTATTTTTATTTATAAATACTGCAATTAATATCAAAACCAATTGTCATTAAACATACATAAGAGTTTATAATGTATCCTGTAGTAAGATAGCGGAACAAACATGAAACTATGGTGATCCTTCGGGCCTTATTGCGAAGGACCAAAATGTTACGAATCTACATTTTCTATATCATTTCGTTATCTATCTACATTTGTAGGTTACACATTTGTTTATATAATTATAATACTTTTCAACCATTTTGAATAGGACAAGAATAAGATTTCGATATATGTACAAATATTATACCTCCTAAATGATATCCGGAAATTACATTCGCACATTGGCTTTCTCAAGAACCTT
Organism: Spilosoma lubricipeda; assembly: GCA_905220595.1. Taxonomy (NCBI): domain Eukaryota; kingdom Metazoa; phylum Arthropoda; class Insecta; order Lepidoptera; family Erebidae; genus Spilosoma; species Spilosoma lubricipeda. The sequence continues at coordinate 21,260,484 of HG992281.1, read as the reverse complement.
GACAAATCTACGGAAAGGATATGATGTTGACTCATACATAAACCAAAGCCTAAATACAGAATTGCCTATTACCTTACTTGGAAATGTAATGATCTCATATTATAATTTAATAACTGCACGGAAGGGATAAATAGTTGAGTGGTGCGGGATCAAATCTCGTAGGGGACAACGTTGTGTGATCCACAAAATGTAGTTCTATGGGTGTTCTTTTTGTCGATTTATTAAAGTTCACTTGAGACATGATAAGTTCCTAGGTAAGTGGGTGTTGTTTTGAAAAAAACTATCTGTTTTTTATACATATATATGAGCCGGACAAAGTGACTCTACTCTGCCTGATGGAAAGCATGAGCAGAATCCAAGAGTCACCAGTCATTGGGAATACAGGCAATGCAACAATGCAGCATGATGATGACCTATGGCGGTCTATTGATATATACACTGTCCCATGTAACTGGGTTTGCGTCTCTCAAATGGAATATATTTTCTGTTTTTGCAACATTTTTTATTGATAGTGGGTTGTATATGTTATATGTATTGTATTTTTTTGTTTCTTGCTTTTTAATACTTGAAACAGAAATAGAGACTGTAAAAAGTTCAAGCTAAAATTAATGTTTTCAGTACACATAAACTCAGTAAATATTTCGTTTTCGAGGTAATTTTCAAATAGTTTGCTTAACAATTATTTAACATAATTACTTTATATCTAATTAATTTCCTCCTTAACGAACAATGCTTAATAAATTATATAATTTAAGCTAGTTTCCTTGATGCTACCACTTTACACACGCAAAAACAATATTAATATTTAATTTATATTTATTATAACTTGAACAAACAAAATGTTAAAATAAATATAAATTGTATTTAACCTCAACTTAAAGCACAGAGGATGTATTTTTTTATAACAAGCAAACCTTGTGTTAAAATTGTGTAGTTCTAATTGGGTGCTTAAAAAGATTTATTTTGATGTATTTATTACATAATATAGAAACCTAAATACATAACCATAATTTAAAAAAAAAACAATATTTACATACATGCGTTAAAAAACTCCACATCTTCGTCTACTGCTTAATTGTTAGTTGGTTTTGATGTTAATTTAGTATATAAAGAAAATTATTTTTAGATGTTTTACAAATCACATGGAGAACGAAAGCATACTTTTCACTATATATACATGATATACTTAATCTTAATGTATTTTCTTTTTAAAAATACAAGTGAAATGAGAACCTACTCCTTTTTTGAAGTCGGTAAAAAAGACAATTCTCGCAGTATGAAATACCCTGAATAGCGGGACTTCAAATTCAAAAGTTCTATAAGTGTTAAATAGCCCATTTATCGAGGAAGGCTAAATAACATCATGCTACAACGTTTTGGAGCCGAGCAGCAAAAAACATTGTTGCAAAAGGGGGGTGAAATTAATCTATCAGATGCAAATAAATTGGGCACGTCAGCATAAACAGGATAAATACCAAGTGCAAGTGTTCTTTTAAAAAAAAATGTTCCTGGATGACCAAGCTATACTCGATATATTTTTTGGTAAATTAAAAAAAATCCTAACTAGATCGGTTTTTCAAAACCCCCGCATTCTTAAATTTCAGGAAATTTGTTGGAGCCTTTTCTCGCTCGTTAAAAGGTATTAGAAACGTATGTATATATGGGCAGGAAATAATTACTAGCTAATAATGAGTTCTTTCGCATATTTACTAACTGAAATCAGCGTGGCTCTACTACCCATTGAAGAGCGGTAGTACGTGGTTTAGTTTAACCTAACCCACACAGCAAAACAAAGCAAAGCAAAAGGTGTGGTGAAAATACTTTCTTTGTCATTTGTTTAAAAGTTTAAATTCCGTTAAACTTTTAAATCCTCCTCCTTGATAAGGAGAGGTCAATGTTCAATAACTTACTGATGATAAAAAGTAAAACATTCGGGCAAAATTACATAGGAATTTCTATATTTAACCTTTATCACACGTTATAAATCAAAGCAGCCTACTTAAGCTCAAATGAGGTAGCCATTACTATACATACATATAATTTGTATCAACTGCAGACAAACTGTTAAGTTTATTGCACAAACTACTGCGCCCACTACTTAACGCCCGCATTCCTTCTTGTGAAACGCTAAGACTTGTACCAAATTATTGATACTGTTTATGATTTAATTGGAATTATGAAGCAATGATTTTATTAGGATCATTCTCAATGTTGTCAAAATATCAAAGGCTTCCCAGCATGTATTAATGTGTAATCAACCTTCCTCTTAAATCACTCTGTATATTTCTTAAATCCGTTGAGTACTTCAAAAGATCTAATCGAACAGATCGCGGATACGACTTCATTTTATATTGTTTTTTTTATTTATTTTTTTAAGAACACCCAGACTCAGAACAACAATTGGTGAATCACACAAAGTGTTGTCCCATGTGGGAGTGGAACCCACAACACTTGGAGTAGAAAGAGGCGTGGCAACTGCTAAAACCACTAAGCCAAACGTACAGTCTATGTAAAGATATAATCTCGTATGATGATTTGAGCTTTTTCTCACAATCAGCACTCGTTGATGACTTATGAATGGAGGCGATTATGCTCTATATTCTCAATCTGTCACCACATTGACAACAGCGTCCGTGACACCCTTTGGTGTCATAAGTATTAACTAAGGACGGAAGGAAAAGTTCACTAGTTTACCGTGGGAGAGCCACGCTTCGGCATGAATGGGCCGGCTCGGCCAGAGTGATACCACAGCCTCACAGAAAACCGGTGTGAAATAGCGCCTGCGCTATGTTTTACCGACTGAGTAAGGACACCGGAGTTCCATACCCCAACCCCTCCCCACATCCCTTTCCCCACCCCAAAAGTTGGTAACACACTTGTGACGCCTCTAGTGTTGCAGGTGAACATGGGCGGCGTTTGCCCCACATACCGTACCCCACCAACAGGTACCTGAGCTGACCCGAACGTAAACCATCAGATCCGTTCAAAATATCTTTACTAATGCAGTTTTCTCACATGTAAAACTGATGCAAGAAACACATTTTAACACGTGTAAGATTTAACACCAGATCTTAGCCAGCGATTTCAATAGACATAAACGTTCATATACATTGTGAGGGCAATGAAGATTACTGAACATATGTTGAGAATTTCTCACGAAAACGTTATGGGCTCATGTAAGTCATAAGTGCTACGCTATCGGAGCTAGATTTTAATGATTAATATAGGATTTATTTGCTACTAGCTGAATTCCGCGGTGTTACTCGCGGTTATTGTTGTACAGCAGGTAACGCCTTTCCTATGTTGTATTCACTAAGTGAATTTGATATTCGACTGCCTCGTTGGTCTCGCGGTCGGTGTGTGCGACTGCTGATCATGAGGTCTCGTTCGATTCCCGGGTCGGACCAAATGTTTGTATGATCTACAAATATTATTTACGGAGTTTGGGTGTTTTCTACAGTATTTACAGTATTTACAAAAAAAAAAGGTATATATATGTATTTGTATCAGTTGTCTAGTACCCATAACACAAGCTCTGCTTAGCTGGACTAGATGGCATTGTGTGTTAGATGTCCGTAATATTTATTATTTATGAATGAAATTACTTACCAGAGCCCAAACTTTTCCTTGCTCTGTTAAGACCCATGAGTTGGCTACATACTTGTTACCTACCTTCATGCGACCCGTTTTCTCATCTACCCTCCTGTATCTTTACAAATAAATAAAATTGGATTGTCTGTTTGTAATGTTAAAATAACCGCTTTTAAATAAATGCATATGTATGTATACACGATACATACATATGCATTAACCATTTTTTTTTTTAATTTTCGTCTTTCTTTTTGTTCCGGATAATCTCTGGAACGGATAGACCGATTTTGATGGGAGTTTCACTTGCAGGTAGCTGATGATTCAGGGATCTTAGGCTAACTTAGGCTACTTTTTTTAGAATAGCTTTGTCCCGCGGCGTTACTCGCCATACAACAACAACCGCAGGTAGCACTGCGGGGTTCAGTTAGTTTCTAATATAAGGACTTTTGATGATTGACGAATATTCTTTGATATTTCCATGACTTGTAAGTGATATATTTTTAATCGACTTCAAAAAAAGGAGGAGGTTTCTCAATTCGACCGTATATATTCGCAGATAACTTCGTCGTTTATGAACCGATTTTGATCATTCTTTTTTAATGGAAAGGAGATGTCCCAACGGTGGTACCATGATAAGGACATTAATATCTGATGATGGCATCCAAATAAAATCGAGTAGAACCTTGAAGTCGGTTTTATTTTTGTTAAAATTGAACTTGTATTTATAGATCTTATAGAGAAAGCAATGCTGAAACTTTTTGACCTGAATTTAGTCAAAAATGCACAAAACAACGAATTTAATTCAGTATGTAAACAGTTAACATTATTAAGAAGTTTTTTGTATATGATAATTGAGTGTTAGCTGCAATTTCAAAATGAATATTATTATATAATTAGTGCATTGTAAGTATTTCAAAGCAAAATCTTTAATTACGTAAATATTGTAGGCGAGTGGTTAGGTAATTTTTGTACTATATTGTAAATAGGGCTCGACCGGAGTGATACCACGGCCTCACAGAAAACCGGTGTGAAATAGAGTAACCGACTGAGTGAGGATACCGGAGGCCCATACTCCAACCCCTTCCCATATCCCTTTCCCCATCCCCCAAAGGTCGGCAACACACTTGTGACGCCACTGAAGCGATTACCGCCGCCCTTGGACACCCGTAAGCCCAAGGGCGGCGGTAATAGCTTACCATCAGGGGATACGTCCGCTCGTTTGCCCCTATACCATAAAAAAAAGATAATAGTTGGCCAATACCTCTTTTATAATGAGATACCTATGTCCAGTAGAAGGATGATGATGATATTACTCAATAAAATTGTAGTATATTATACTATACTCCATTACAAGGGATCACTTTCATAACTGAAAAACTTACTTATATCGACCAATAATATCTCTAGTTTTGGTACTTTAGCAAAATATTCATAAAACTTATTTCCAGCTTAATTCAATTTTCTCCAAACATGCAAAATCTTTCAAGCTCTAGGAACTCTATTTTTGAAGTTTATTTTAAATCATCTATACTATCTATAACTAATACTATAAAGCTGAAGAGTTTGTTTGGTTGACCCCTTTAACCTCAAGAACCGTTGGTCCGATTTGAAAAATTCTTTCAGTGTTGCATAGTACATTTATCGAGGAAGGCTATAGGCTATATATCATCACGCTAAGACCAATAGGACTGGAGCACCAATGGAGAATATTTCAAATACGGGGGAAAATTATCACGCTACGGGCAATGGGAAACGCAAACGAGGTTGCGTGGGTCAGCTGTAGTATGAGTATTGTAAAAAAAACTATAACCAGACAGAAAATACATATAGTTTATGTCACCCAGCCATTATTACAAATTTATTACCGATTTTAATGAATGAGTACACCCATCGATGGTTCAGTCATTTGGACGCTACGCGCTATGATCGGGTAAAAAGTTTAAAACAGTGGTACGCAAAACTTGCAAAACAAGGAACTTATAACTACAAAATCGCAGTACCTGTGGTGCAACAGAGAACCATGGCAAGGCGTCGTCAAAAACAAACCAAAAGATTTCTTGTACGCATCAGGCAGCAGACATTTAGTTACACGTCTCTTGTGCATTAAGAAAGTGGTCAACCCGATGTTGAAAATTGCACGATTGAAGGACATCAATGATTTGTAGTCCAGCGAAAATCTTGTTGAATAATTAAAATTGTGTGTATTTAAGTTATGTGTAACTACATGGAGAAATTAAATTTAAAGTAAGTTTAGACGCAAAAAACTTACAACTTTAGGGTCTTTAGGTAAATACACATTATATACAAGAGTTCTGTATAAATATTCTTCCCAGTCAAGGTTCCTGAACGTATCCTTACAATAACAGCTTACCTTAAGCTTTTAGTATTTACTGTCTATGTGTCGATAATAAGTTCATAAAATGTATGTAAACACTTAGTTAAATGTAAAAGGGACTGGTCAGAAGTTGTTAATGCGACGACAAGGTCACCACCTATAAACAAAAGGTTTGGCTCAAGTTTACTTTCCGCAATTTTATATCGACAACCAATAAGGCAGTGCTATAAGTAAGGTGAGATTGGAGTCCTTACTCTAGATGTAACATATTATATTACTAAAACAAATTAACTATTATAGTTTATTTACAAACTTTCAACAATATGTAAAGAAAATTCTTTGTAACATTTTTAAACAATTTGAAAAATGAAGGTATGTGAAGTTTCTCATACGTCATAAGACACTCATGGCGCGAAAATAAAAGCAATGACACGTAACCGCCATTTTATTTCTTTTGTGATTTAAGTAAAATACTTAAGCAAAACAAAAGATTTTTGTCTTTAATTTTGAGCACCAATTTCGTAAAATGAGTATTTTTAAGTCCAAAAACAGGCTTAAGGTAATTTATGACAAGGGTAAATAAGTTATATAGTTATTATACGAGTTTCAAGAATAAAAATGTTGATAATTTTAAAATAATACCTAATGCATATTAAATCCTACAGAATAGAATTATTTGAAGAATTTAATGAATTTAATTGATCTAATAAATTCAAATAATACGATAAAAATCAAAACACAATAAGAATAAATAATATTTTTCATGTAATTCTTCGACAGATTTATAATATGATGAAAATCACAATGTCGCATGTCGTGACTAGAGGAGCTTACACTGCATCAATATGCATGAAGTAACATACTTAGAGACTGAAGGAAATCAACTCTATGAATGTTGCGTGACGCATAAAACCTATATAAATGTTTAACTATGTAAAATATAGGATATGGCAGATAGTGAATAATATAAATATAACTCCTTATTACGATGGCCGAAAAAAACAACGTAGATCTGTTTAATAAATTACCCGCTAAAAATAACCTCAAAATTTTCCATAGCAATGAACATATTAAGTCAAAAAACTTACCTTCAAAACGAACATGGCTGCTTGTAAAATTTTCCCGCGTTTTCGCGTCGGCACACAACGATCACTACACACGTCTGCCGCTTGCTACACTGCCACTTGTATTTATAATGTCGCCAGGTTACAACAGTGGTTGTTCTGATATTGTTATGCGTAGCAGAGCCCTCGTAACGTAACACCCCCGTTGATACGTTGACATATTTTTAATAGTGATTCATTGAGAAAACATACTTATTATTCAATAAAGTTTTAATGTATTAAATACTGAACTAGTGTTACGTTTCTATAGAAAGCATAAACTAAAAAAAACCTTTAAATTAGCGAAACACATTAAAATAAACAAATCTAAAAAAATATTCCATAGACTAGGGTTTAATTTTTACTAGCAGAGATGTTTCTCATATGGCCTAGGTTACGATTTGTTTTTTTAGAGCATGGTCAAAGAATTTGCTTGTGTGTTGCATGTCAATGAAAATCTACTTTATTTTGGTCCCCTAACCATTTTCTTTTGATTTTCCTTAAAATAACAATTATGAATACCATCGTTATACTTCGTAAAAGAATCTAAACAATTAGTTATTAGGTTTGTAGAAACTAGTGCTCACTTCGTATCGTACAACATTAATATAGTTTAAGAACTCAAATAAGGATTGCCTCAATATAAAGAGAAATTTACAGTAAAATCTGGATCAACAAAAAAATATTTAATGTGTTACAAAAAAATGTTTACTACAGATTTCAGTTGTCTACAACATATTTTAAGTTTGTAGGAGAGACAATGAAGAAATAATGATAATATTATGTACTCTATTTACATTTTTCTTGTTTTTAACCTTTATTGTGTTCCTAATTTTAATATTTTCATAAAATTGTGTTTGTACCTGTCTGGTCTCCTTTAAGTGAGGAAGCACATAACTCGCTTATGTTAGTTATTTTTTGATTTTGTGCATTCTTTGTTGTGAGATCCATTATTAAATAAATAAAACAAAAAAGCTGAACAAATGTAGCAAAATCTGAAATAAGAACGTTTTATAGAACGTTATAAAACTTTAGTTATAATTCGTTATTTGAACTTTAACAGTAGATGCAAGTTTTTTATATCACCATTTTCGATTTTTAAATTAATAAGTACCAAAAATAAATCATGCAAAGTCATTTAAATAGTTTTAGTACGTATTTATAAACGACGATTTTTAATTATTAGTTTATATTTTCTGTGGAAACTTTAACACAATGAAACATAAATTATATTTTTTTCAAACTAAATCAATTAAAAATTTTTGATACGATTAATTATTTTTTACCCGGATGCATGAATATCCGATATTGCAGAAATAGGTATGTTTATCCTTAACCAGAAATAGAATAGCCTTAGAATACTTTTATTTATCATAGTTGCTTGTCTTAGAGACAGGTTATAGAAGGAATCCCTAACCCTATTGCCCTAATTCTGAAGAGGTGGAAGCGAAAGGTGGCAATTCGAGTCTCTTATGTTATGTTCTTTAGCACTTTAGCTTTAGGATCTATCTGCTCCTTGATATCCTATTCCATAAACAAATCAAAGTGACAGGTTTCTCTGTGCGATGAGAAATGCGTAACTCACTAGCCGACCCGCGCAAATTCGTCTGTCTCTCAAAATGAACAAATATTTCCCTGATTTTGTAAACATTTTCCATTAATGTTCGTATTAGTCGTAATGTGTTATATAGATTTTAGCCTTGCTCAATAAAAGAGTTATCTAAAACTAAAAGGTTTTTTTTCTTTTTAATTGTCTTTCATAATCATCAAACCATCAAATATTAACTTGGTTCTTCAAGAGAAAATGCCATGTTAATATTTAGGAAATTGCTTAAGAAACACATTGATGTATATTGACTGGTATGTCCCTTGAAGCACCCACAACTTGATCTAGATGCTTCGGGCAAGGCCAAGTGAAACCTGTCCCTTACTACACGTAGGCTAAGAGCTAGTACAAAGTAATAATTACTTCATTGCTGTTTTTTATTACCTTTTTTAAGCCAACTTCTGTTACCCGCGGTTATTGTCGTACTGTTGTCTAAAAAAAAGTAGCATAGTTACTATTCAGATCATCAGTTATCTGTCAGTGAATGTCTCGTCAAAATCGGTCCAGCCGTTCCTGAGATTACCCGGAACAGACACACAGACAGACAAAATATTTAAAATTGTTGTTTTGGTACCTGTACCGTGTATACATACATATGCATTTTTTTAAAAAGCGGTCAATTTAATATTACTAACAGACACTCCAATTTTATTTATTTGTATGAGTAGAGTACCAGTTGTTGCCCGCGGCTCCGCCCGCGTATATGTCGATTATCGCGGTAAATAGTAGTCTATGTATTATTCTGATGTATAAGCAATATTATTGTAAAGTTTCATCAAAATCCGTTCAGTAGTTTTTGCGTCAAAGAGTAACAAACATTCATCCATCTATCCATCTATCCATCCATCCATCCATACTTACAAATTTTCGTGTTTATAATATTAGTATAGATAGATATTCTATGTTTGTTTTTTTTTTTGCTAATGCATGCTTGCTTGCTTGTAATATATTTAAGCACCCACCTCCTGAACTAACAAAGTCTCTTAGGTATGCACACGCATAAAGGACATGATTTCATCCAAGTTTTCGCATACCAGCCTTTTAATTTTGTTAAAATTTTAAACAAGTTTTTGCACTCAGCTTTGCTTATATATTCGTTGCAAATTTCATTTAATTTTTGTTCAGTCGTTCAAGGGTAATTGAGGAACACACGTTAGTTAGATGAAATTCAGAAGACAGTATTTAATTAAAATTTAAATATTGTTAGTCTTATGGTACATTTCTACGTAACGCGTGACTACGGCTTTTGAAACTTGTTTCATACTTTTTCAGTGTCGTTGTAGTTGTTGTAGTTGGGTTTAACTTTTTACTTTTTTAAAAGATGATGATGATGATGATGTTCTCCTAGCCTTACGGCCACGGCGGCCAGTCTCATCAGAGACCCACCAACTACGCAGGAGATATTATAGTGCACAAGTGTGTTCGCAAACACAAGTGCACTCTCTGTTCCCTCACTCTCATAATCCGATGGGACGGTTAACCGACACGATCGGGGAGAGATCAGGCGCAGGACCGACAGCTTTTACGTGCTCTCCGAACCACGGGGGTTCAGACCCCAACTCCCAAACTCTGAGCTGTTATTTAGTGTTTCTATAATCAGAAAAACTCAATAACACTTTTGGCCCGACCCGGGATTCGAACCCGAGACCTCTTGATCAGCAGTCGCATACCGCATACAGTCAACCGCTAGACCAACGAGGCAGTTAAAGATAGAGATTTTTTTAAAGATAGAGAGATAGTAAAGATAATAAATGACAAAGAAAAAACTAATTAACCCTTGATAACTTCCTTTCCCATCTTCCCAATTTTCCCTTTCATATTAAACTTCCCATTTTCTTCCTTAGTTTCCACCTTCTTTTGTAACCGGACATTAGAATTATTTTCATTAAACTACATCATTCATATAAATTTGAATAATTTAGTGGCATTCAATTTAAAATCGCACAAAATGCAGTTGTTATAATGTTAGAATAATTAATTCATAAGTGGTATACCAGAAAAACAAAATAAAATCACAACTGTTACAATTATCTTAAATTATTTAGTTATTTAACTATCAAGAAATCTATATTAATATTATAAATACGAAAGTTTATTTGTCTATCATTTTTAACTTCTAAAAAACCATTATTACCATTATCGAAGAAATTTGATATAAAACTAGACTAATCCCTCATCATAATTTTGAAATATTAAAATAGTTTAACAATTATTTTAACGGGAATAAACGCGTGTTAACGTTTACGTTAACGTGTTAATAGATTCGCAATAATTGCCCGGGTGACGTAGCCAGCATAAATATTATAAAAAAAAATTGTAGTCGGGTTAGTTTTTTTTATTTTTTTGTTTTTGGAGTCTTGTTATAAATGTTCACAATATGTTCACAAGGTAGTAGAGCCACGCTGATTTCAGCACAGTTGGGCCGGCTCGACCGGAGCGGTACTACCCTCGCACAGTAGATCAACGTAAAATGACAGCGATTGTGCTGTCGTCTTTTGTTGGCGAGTGCGAGACCGGAGGCCCAACGATGCGAAAGCATCACTCGGCCTGCTGCATTGTTACACTGTCTGCATTCGCAATGAGTATGGTGACCACCACTCTTGGATTCTGCTTATGCTTTAAACCAGGCGGAGTAGAGTCATTTTGGCAGGCCCATACATAATAAAAAAAAGTTTTCTTCAAAACTGTGGTCTATCAAAACAAACCAATATATCAAATAAAGTCGCAGGCAGTAACTTGTTTATAATACATTCTATTATATAATATTATAATCAGTAAATTTTTACTAAATAATATAAAATACGTTGTAATTAATTAGATAATAAGTAAGATATAGTTATTACGTATCGAATGAAGTCAAATGTTCCACCCTAAATAGCGGGGCTGACCTATGGCATAACAGATAGACATCTATTCGTGCCTGGCAAGTCTAAAGATAATTAAAACACTAATTTGATATCCTTCCTCTGATTTTCCTCGACTGCCTCGGTGGCGTAGCGGTAGCGTATGCGACTGCTGTGCCGCTTGAGGTCTCGAGTTCGATTTCCAGGGCGGATCAAATGATCTCTATTTGTGTTTGGGTGTTTTCTATGTACTTACAAAAAAAGTATATATATATTTATAGTAACACTTGTCTAGCACCCATAACACAAGCTATGCTTCGCTTGGGACTAGATGGCGTTGTGTGTTAGATGTCTGAAATATGTATTATTTATTTACTTTTATCCAAACTATATTAAGGACAGATTTAGGTTTTTTTTTCTTTTATAAGGCGGAAGAGTTTATTTGCTTGTTTGCGATTTGAAAAATTCTTCACTGTTAGGTAGCCCAGTTACCGAAGAAGACTATATATCATCACACTACGAACTAAAGGAGCTGATTATCAATGAAATATGTTGCAAAAACGGGGGGCAAATAATTATTTTGAGAGATTCCATAGCGTGCGCTGCGTAAGTGGTAAAATTTTTATTAAAACAATCACAGAATTGTTCCCCTTAAAAAGATCTAAAAAATCCGCAAAAGCGTTATGTCTATCTTTTGAGGTTGGCTCATTATAACCTTATTTAAGGTAACCAAATTTGTTCACGTTTTATTTATTTTTTTATGGAATAGGGGGCAAACGATCAGATGTATCGCCTGATGGTACGCGATTACCGCCACCCACGCCACGCATAGGCACTCGAAACACCTGAAGTTACACAAATGCGTTGCCGGCCTTTGCGGGATAGTAACACAGCGCAGGCGCTGTTTCGCACCGGTTTTCTGTGAGGCCGTGGTATCACTCTGGTCGAGCCAGACCATGCATGCCGAAGCGTGGGTCTCTCGCGGTGGAATATCCCGCTGCGGACAATAGGAGACGCGTTCGAGGTTGTGGGAGTCAGCTTGTTAAGGACATACATCCTGTCATACGCATACTCTACCGCTGCGCCACCGAGGCAGTCAGTGTGTTAAATATGGTAAACCAAATGAAAGATTGCCCTAACCAGGATTACATAACTTTGTAATTATTTTAACCTATTCGCTCACGACCTGGACATGATCCCCGAGTGCTAATTGTTGCTCAAAATTGATCAATAATGACGATTAAAACTTTCTGATAAATCTGGTGTATTTCTTATAATTCAAGAACACAAATTAGAAATAGGTACACAAGTACATCCAAGGTTGAAGCTAAGAACAGTTCCGCGTAAATGAAATATGAATCATTACAAGCTAGCCTGTTCATTACTCTATATAAGCTTTTAATTTATAAATTCCCCAGTATGATACAATTAAACTGATCACTGCTAAAGTGAGAAACAACAAGTATGTTTGTTTGTTGTTCTCAGTCTGAGTGTTCTTAGTGTCCGTTTCATGCATGTTTGTGAAGTCCCCCGCGACACAGGATGTATATCTATATATATTCTTAGATCGGGAGTTATATTTGAAAAAAATATATCCAAACCAATGCCTCTTTCATAAATTATCCAACAAGAGACTCCGAAGTGAGATTCCAAATACTACTATAGAAAAGAGACCACTTAGGTCTCTTTTCTATAGTACACAGTACATAGCACACAGTAGAAAACATTTCTAAACAACTACAAGCATATTATAGATAACTTGCATCTAAACACAGAATTAAGGATCGTACTCTACACAGAACCATTTGCCCTGGGCAGGGATCGAACTCATCATGGGCGTAGCTAGGTGGGGGGGAGGGGCTTAAACCACAGAAAAAGAGAAGTATATATTCCTCTGTTCTGTGGCTTCAACCAAGAAATGCTTCTACCCTATTCATATTTTTTAATAATTCCATAACACGAAATCATAGTAATGTTATGGATCGTATCGAAATATCGACGCGTCAAATTTCGTTTTACTGAAACGTCCAGCGCGCGCGCAGAATAAATATTTCGGACATCTAACACCACACAACACCATCTAGTCCCAAACTAAGCAGAGCTTGTGTTATGGGTACTAGACAACTGTTTTAAATACGTATATAGGTACTTTTTTTTAAACACATACATATTATACATACTAATAGTCAGTCAGCCTGTGACCACGGCCAGTGCAACCTGGTCGAAACGTCAGGCAAATCAGAGATATGTACCTTTTAATAAGTGATCGCGTTAATTTCCGTAAAAATAATTGTTAATATATTACACATAGTAAACACCCAAACTTCGAAACAAATAATTGTAGATCATACAAACATTTGGTCCGACCCGGGAATCGAACCCGAGACCTCATGATCAGCAGTCGCACACGCCAACCGCGAGACCGTCATAATATTACTATCAAAGGAAAATAATCTTTTTTTTTTCTTAACCCCAACGAAACTAAAACCTGCCTACGCCCGTAGAACTCACGACCTCCAGCTTACAAGGCAGAGTCACTCAACAGGTCGTCAGTATTGCAAACTGTGAAATTAGATGCAAACACTCAAACTCACCTTGTGCCATGCTTATTTCAAATGCGGGCCACAACGCCTTTTAACAGCAATCTAAATGAACAGCAACGGTACCAACCAATTTATTTCTTACCTATGGTAGGTTACGTTTTTTTTATATTACAACCTGCCAAAGTGACTCTGCTCAGCCTGATGAAAAGCTTGAGTAGAAACCAACAGTGGGAGCCACCATACTCACTGCACTCAATACAGAGTAGACAATGCAGCACGGCGTCCCCCACTATAACGGCCTATTGAGAAATATGGCTCAGTTTTATGTGGCCATAAACGATATTTTTTTATTTCCATTGTTAATACTAGTTAGTGATAAATATGCCTGAATGCGATTTCTTTACTGATGAAACATTAATAGAGAATAGAACATCGACATCAGCAACCTTTGGAGTCCACTTCTGGACATATGTGTCTCCTTAGAAAGGAAAATAACACTTTTTGACCTAAAAAACTGACCAATTGTCTCTGAGCTAAAACAAGTAATCTATTGTCTAATTTTTATTTGTTTTATAATAGGTACGTGTCAATAATAGAACACATAAAATATTCGACCCTTAGGAGGAATACTATCTATTATTCGCTTTCTAGACCATCTTATCTCCTATGTATTTCCCAGTAGCACCTATCTAAAAATTAAAGAAAGCCTGAGACTGTATTTTTATGCAGATCAGCCTGAATAATCGTCACACCTGCATACCGTGGAATACCTGTAAAGAGTTTGTCCTTAGAAGTTTTAGATACAGATCCTTGGCAGCAAAACTCCTTTAGCAAATAAAAATAAATTGTCTTTGCGCCAAATTTTCACCGCATTGTAGTGCGACGCGCGTACGCCATCGGCCATGACACATCAACGCAATTTGTATTCGAGTGACATAGGAAACGGTAACCAATAATTGCATATTATTTCACTTGTTACACGTTACGTTCGTTATATGATTTAATGGCGTGGTTTTTGGTTCCTGCTGGAGTTGCTACACAGACGTTATATTATATATATATATATAACTTATATATGCGACACTACCCAATCGAACTATGTATTTCCAACTAGCTGACCCACGGCCGTAGCGTTATGTTACAACATTTGTTTACCATAAAGTGGTTAAAATGAGCCAACCTCAAAAGATAGCCATGCTGTCGCAGACTTTTTTAAATTTATAAAAGAGAACAATTCTTCAATACACACACTGTTCTTGACCAACTTTTTATTTATTTATTTAATTTAAAAACATTTACAGTATCTCTTAACTTAAATCGTTTAACAGCGCACGCAATGGAAGCTCTCAATAGGAATCATTTTCCCAGGTCATTTGCAACGATTTTGATTGATAAGTACCTACTCGTATCCTTTTGATCGTATCGTGATGATTTATTCCGAGTCATAGTCATCAACTGCCTTTATCAGTCAATTTCTGGACAGTTCTAGAACTGTCTTTAGTAAGGCCTACCATATCAAGCTGGCCAGAGGGGATGGTTTAGGATGTTTCTTAAAGTTTTTCTTCTATTCGCAGTGATGTTATTCTGCGTAATTTGTCCCTTTATCGCCTCTTACAACAACCACGGGATGATTATAGGTATTCTTAACCCGTCATCATGAGGACAATACAAAATAATCCTAGTGCGGCAGTCTCCGGCACAGAGGCACAGTTAGTAGTCAAACTACCATACCATAAATAGCTAAGATGATTTTTTGTACCTCAATCTTTATTCATGATTTACTGTATTGATTGGATAAAGTCTAGAAATATAGCGTTCAAACAAACGTACAGAAATACATATAGACGGGGAGGCGTCTTTATTTTAAATGTAAAGTATTTCGATTTAATAAAAGACGCAAAAGCACCAATAAAAGAACTTTATTATTTTTAGCTAAACAGAGAAAAAATATACAAAAAATTAGGTACATGAATAATGGCTTCTATGAGCTTACATCTATATATTGTAAATAGAATGAAAGGAAATGTCGACAATTTTGTACACCGAATAGGTACCTATAGTTTGTTCATTTTCATAGTGTCATTTTGATCGTATCGCCCCGGCGCGTGCGTTTCATTGGCACAGGAACGCTGACACAATATCAAACAAGCCGCCTGCGCCGTCCACCCACCAGAAAATTATACTTACTTATAGGCGTGCACCGCACGCGGGTCCTTTGATTCGTGTCGGCGCGGCGGCGTTCCTTGGACAATGAAACGCACGCGCCGGGGCGGCACGATGACACTATGAAAATGAACAAACTATACCCTTTGTGCACTGTGATGTCACAATACTATTGACCACAATTTTCCCTGTTCTGTAACTCTTCCTCTCTCTCATCATCTCTAGTATCTCATGGACACTCTACCCACTACTGTACCTTCTCCAAACGGTTATTTTCTTCTTTTATTGTTTTCATTTGTTAATTAACATTGCAGTAAAACTTTGTTTTCAAAGGTAATGGCAGGAATGTATGGGACTTTTGTACCGCTTTGCATGTCTCATGTTTGGTATTGTTATATTGGCAATAAAATTTTAAATAGGTACCTAGATTTTTAGAACATAGCGTTAAAATATTATTTAACTTTATAGTTTACAATGCTAAACATAGGCTGCACCATGGTATAACAATTTATTTCGCTGGCTGCACTAAAGTTGGCCATTATAATAGGCTATCACAAATGAGTTGTTATTACTGTTAACAAGATGGCGTAGTAGCATATTTTTAATGTCAAAATAATTCGTTTACGATGTTTTTGATCTGTTAATAAAGTTAGTCTGCTACTAAATACATGCAGAATAATTTATATTTTATAGTAGGTAATGTAAAAATGCTTTTGAACATCTGACTAAAAACGCCACCTAGTTTTCAAACTTAGAAGATTTTCAGCATGGCAAGTTTAAAAGGATTACGTTGCGTATAAGTTGAAATGATTCACTTTTAAAACGGTATAAATCTCATTAACATCCATTACATATTGATAGCTGTACAGGATTTACAGTTCTCCTTCAGTTTATTTATATTATTTATATATTAGCGGCAAAGCTGATGGTAAGTAACCACCGCGTCCATGAATACCTTCATTCCTTAGACAGACACACGAGCCGCCCTTTGAGTACCTAGGTCTCAATAGAATCAAAGGGGTCACCAATCCTGGGTAATCTCACTCCATTAAACCAATACCAAAATCAAGATGAATTGTAAGAAATTATTTTCATTTCATTCATGGGGTTGTAGTACCTACAGTCGCCCGCACCCCTCCCGACCCCCGTTCTCGTACCTCCGCGCCCTGCACCCTTTAGGCGTTTGCTTATTCAGCGGTTTATCTTTAAAAACCTATATCTATAAATAATATACACCACAGTGCACAAAGGGTTCGGTCCAACATATCCCTACACAATATAAATCCAAAAATACCAACACGACACTTACAACTCTGCACAACCAACAAACACCTAGAATTTGACACAACTGTGATACTGTCGAAAACAAAATATTTAAAATACTATAATTTAATAAAAATCAGCAGTGGTTTAGCGGTCAACTAGTGTCAGACCCCACGTGAGACAAAACTTTGTGTCTTAAACAAATCGTTTATCTGAGTCTGGGTTTTCTTTGTGTCCCTTTTATATACAGAATATATAAATATAACGGATATTTTATACACAACGCCATCTAGCTTCAAACTAAGGACAGCTTGTAATAATAGAGATAACAACAATTAATTGATATAAAAATTATTATTTTTTATTGTGAAGTGTGAAGTGTGGTTCTTCATCCACCCGGGTGGATTCGACGGATTCCACTTCTACTTCACGGATTCGACGACGACGGAGGGCGTGCACCGCTGTGCCAGTCAGCCTGTGACCACAGCCAGTGCAACCTGGTCGAAACGTCAGGCAAATTAGAGGTTTGTAATACCTACAAATAAGTGATCGCTTTAATTCCCGTAAAAATAATAATTTTTATATCATGGAACGCAAAAGTTTAAAAGTTAATATAAAGTACTTTTTTTACAAAAAAATACATATTATACATGACAATACTCAAATTCCGTAGCAAATATTTGCAGATCATACAAATTTATAGTCCGACCCGGAAATCGAACCCACCGAGGTTGTCGCCTATATTTTTGTCTAGTCTCCCGCGTGACAGGAGTATTCCTGTCTTTAAAAATACTGTAGGACAGTGTACAGTAGTGTCAAATCCCAAATAAGCTTACATAACGATAACAAACATTATCACACGAACAAACATTATGTACAAATACATTTCACTCTTAAACAAACATAATTATATCCCACATTTAAAAATATATTTAATAATTATTAGTACTTTTGTATTAGGATGGCTTGTACCAAAAAAATCAAGATGGTAGTAATATTTCGTCAGCTAGTTTGCCACTTTAGATAGTATAACAGATGAAATTGAATAAATGAAATAATTACTAACATACCTCGACAAAATCAGCGACACGGCCACAGCCAGTTATTATTTATCGTTGTAAATTTCGCACTAAACATTTATTATTCCCGCCTTTCTGTCCCTTTCCATCGTTGGTAGCTTACCTACAAATTGCGGGTAAATAAGAGGGAAAATGATACCCATTCACAATGTTTAATTGGTACAATCCATCCATACCATAATTAAATATATAATTTAGTATCAATTTAGTTTTTAACTCGTAATATTTTTAACCATGAAAGTTGTGTCAAAAGTAAAATTTATAATATAATTATAAAATTATGACAAAATAGGTAAAGGGGAGAGAGAAATAATAAATAACACCAAGGATGAAACGGATGGGTGTAAACCTATGATGCCTGGTGATGGAATTTCGACCTTAATTCGTTACTGGATTGAGTTTTTGTTTCTTTAAACTTCAATTGTGTGTAAAACTTTTCATATCACAGTTCAATAAATATAATTAATGTGGGTAGTTGATACCTAATTGCAGATTTTTTTTTAAAGACGGTTCGTAGCTATTTTACGACTTTCCAGATTATTACCGATATTTTACCTTACCTGTATACTTCAAATACTTATATTAAAAAAATGATTTGTTTTGATTAAGCTTTTTCTTATTTTTTTTCATTTAATTCAGCAATATACTCAATGTCCGAAATATTCGTTTCTTCAACATAAAGTTTATTTATCTTTAATTCCCAAATGATTAAAACGGTATTTTCTAAATTTTAAAGATTTTATCAACATAAACAATACAATTCCTAAAATACCACAATTTAAAATATACAATGGATTTAAAAAAAAAAAAAAAAAAAAAAAACATTTATATAAGGAGACATTTATTACTTTCAACACAACTTTTAACATTAATATGAATTCGAAAAAATAAGGCATACAAACGGTATTTTTACTAAAATTACAATTAGGCACTATTTTAATTATGGTCAAATATAAAAATTCAAACCAAAAATGCGAAGTTACATATCCAAATATGTATCTACATGAATACTCTGTTAAAAATAATAAAAAAACCATAAGGCAATCGTTTAAGTTCATGGTATAAAAGGCACTATATATGAGAGTATATAATATATAACTGCGTGTATGCTTTGTAGGAATGGAACAGCGCATTAATCATGTGACTTTTTTGTAAATTTGTTTGTGTTACTATTCACTCACGTGTCGTTAACAATATGCTGTTTTCAGACGATGCATAAATACCTTATTTTGACTAACAACACACGCCTGTTGCCGCTCCATTTATGTAGTCTTGACATACTTCTTTTCGTTCACATTCATCAATCGCTGCATATATCCTCGTCAGTTCAGAACCATCGAATTATGCACTTTTCGATCTCTATCATTTAATCTTCTTTCAATTCACAACGTTCCCTTATCACTTTGTTCCATTCACACCACACATACTTCTTATTTTGTCAACAGTAAATATAATATTTTTTCATACTATGCCTACATATACAGTTTATCGGTAATAGCGCGTGATTAAATAGCTACCACAAACTACGAAAAAAATCACATGATTAATCACAGCCAACTGTAATGTTATCCCAACCCTAATGTTTTGTAACAAGCATATACATTGTCTATACATATCAACATTGTATAATATGAATTGTATACATATTTATTTGTGTATACTGTATAATGAGAACAGCTGAAAATATGAATAGAACGATAAATGTAATCAGGTTAAACTTCTATTAAAATATTTTTAGGTTAGTTAGGCAGGAAAACTTTGCTCGCTCTTCTGTGCATTTGCCGTTTTATTTTATTATTTTATCTATAAACTTTTTCTGGGAGAAAAAAAATGGTTTTGGAATACAAAGGATAGAGTCTCCCTGCTATTGGCTAAAGCAGAAGACTTTATGGACGACATATCAACTTTCAGAAGAACAGTCTCGATTTGACTTATTCTTAATTCATGTTTTTATTCTCATTGTCACTCATTAAAGAATTGATTATTCCATTGTTTGTTTAAATGTTGATTTATTACAATTTTATTTCCCATTTCTCGCTTTTTTTGTTTTAGTTGACATACTTATACACTACTACTATACTTTTTTTTTTTACTTATTCCTGACAGTTTCTTTTTTTAAATATGGCGGGTAGATTTAGGGACGACTTTTGGCGCGCTTTGGTTGCAGCCTATATACAGCAGCTATGTATATAAATTGGTTATTATATGCGAAGATTTGACTTTTTTTCATTCTATTCTTAATTTCAGTTGTTCATTTGGACGGTTATATATTTAGGCACAATTAGCAGGCCATACCGTTTACAAATACGTAGGTAATCGATATCAATGTGAATAGCGTGTAATCGATAATCGGAATTATCGAGTATTTATTTGTATCATAGTATAATCCTATTAGGTTTTTTTCTAAGTTTATTAGTATTTATACTTTCTTTGACAAGAAAGTAATGAAGAATCGAGATCTTTGCTTATATTATAGTATGTATTGTATGGCTCTATATCACTAAGGCAGTTTCACCATTCGCTAATAGTCTCTGATAGACTAATGTGAACTTATCTGTCAGATTACTACAGGTTTTGCAAGTCACAGAGTTATAGGTGAGATATACATATAATTATCTGTTAATAGTATTATATGGCAGATGACTATCTGTTATATTAAATATGTGCGGACTATTTGTATTTGTAGTTGTTTTTTAATTATGTCACTAGAAATAATGTTTGCGATACTTTATGTATGGCACAATGTTAGTGACTTTTATCTCGTTGAGAAAAATATATGGTTTTTGTTGTTTGAATTCACACACATTTTTGATAAGATTAAAAAATTGTTTATGGTATTATAGTTTTTTTTAATCATACCATAAAACAGTGTGAATTTGTATCTAACACTTTTCAAATGAAGAATATAGCTCTTTTAGCACTAGACTAATTAACCCTTTCAAAGGTGATATATTTCTTATTGGCTCTTAATTTTTTTTTATGGTATTGGCGGCAAACGAGCTGACGGAGCGCCTAATGGTAAGCGATTACCGGCGCTCATAAATATCCGCAACACCAGAAGCGTCACAAGGGCGTTGTCGGCTTTTTAAGAAGGATTACGCTCTTTTCCTCGAAAGTTTTTTAAAATATTTTTTATTTACGTGAAAATAAGTTGAATTACCACTACTTTCTCTCTTTCTCTTATATTGAAGTAATAATGAGATTAAATGACAGTTTCTTATAACGTGACACCCATCTTTCTTTACTATACAAAAATAGTTTGAAAGAAATAAATCATTATTGAAAGGATAAATATAAACTTGAGACAGACAGGACCTAGTTTTAACATGTCTCTACCCACCCTTAGAGAATTTAGGCGTGATTGTAAGTTTGTACATGTCTAGTTACGAAGAGTTATTAGTCGATGCAATATTTGATTTAAAAAATATAATAACTTTAATTAATTGCACTACTAAGGCTGGGACATTAGACAAACGTTCTTTTTGAGGAACTAAATATTTTCTTATTAATATTTTGAGATCAATTACATCTTTACTCTGTAAAATGTCCCCTGATTTGGTTTTTTTTAGAAACTGTTACTCTTAAACTATATTTTTATCTGCATTCATTTTCGCATCAAATTTATGGGCCCAGATAGTATATTTTTTTTACACAGTATTAAAATAAATTTTACCATTAAAAAACAAAAGAATTGTGACATTCTGATTTTATAATTTACATGACAAATAAATTCCTTAAACTTTGATGGCACATTCATAAAAATAAATTACCAAATCAACAATATATTTTGATACTTGCAACACTGCCCTGATTATGTCATGTGTCAGTCAAAAAGACAGTACTAAACATTCATATGTTGATCAAAATGATGAATCAATAAGGTTTCATTCATTATATGCAATATTTCAGCTGCAAGTAAATATTGGCAATTAATAAAAAACAAATATTACCACATGACTGGCAGAGATGCACTATCAAAAAAAATAAATTTGGTGGATTTAAATACAAATATTGTATACAATACATATAGAAAACATATCCATCACTATCCTATGTCAAATTCAATCATGTAGCTAGTGTTGTACACACACAACACAATAACGATATATATGTTTAAACAGCTGACATTCGACATATACAAATGAGCCACAAAACCAAAAAAAAAAAGAATCATACACTTAAATGTTAAATAAAAATTGCATCAAACTAAACCATAAACTTACTACATAAAATGTCTTATATACTAAAATTATTTAATATGCATTATTACATAATATCAATATCAAACAAAATTTATGGCGGCGAACACTTTTGTGCTAGACATTACAAAAAAAAAGCATATTTACACCAATAATATCTCATTACCTTGTCATTAACGTATATTGACGAGTATGTATATTTTAAACCTTAATGTCTTTATAAAATTACGTCTAAATTACATTTCAATAAATTGGACACATGGTTTGAGCTGCATAATTGTATAATGCCAATTGGGGCGTCACAACACAAAACATGAAAAAAAAAACAATAATCTGTCATATAAAATAGAAAATGCAACGATTTAAACGATTTTGACGATGGAGTTTAATACCAAAAAACCATAGAACGGTGGGGTTCGTCGATTGCGTGAGACGTAGCTAAGACACAGACGAAATAGCATTATGAGGAGACCCCATCTGCGTGAGGACTTTATCAAGCCACTGGAGTGGACCGTGAAGGTGGATTTCGATCCAGCACGGCGTCGACGTCACATCCTGTCGATGGTACTCCGCGCCCCAACCCTTGACGAACGACATACGAATCGTACACATCTTCGTCAGCTCGTAAACTGCTTCGAAGCCATGGTTCACGCTCTGTGACAGCAGCTGTGCAAACTCCCGATTATTGAAGATCTTTAAAGAGCAACCAGGTGGAATCTTACACACGGTTGAGGGATGGAATCCATGGTGGTGGTTACAATTGCGACTCTGCACAAATATCGCAGCATCAGACAAGCATTCAGCGTACACCTCCCCTCCAACATAGTACAAATGTACACCTTTCCCTATATGACGCCTGGTGTTCTCTATGGTGGAATTTCTGTTCACGTTACTAAGCTGTCCCAAGCAGAATCTGTCGCTATTATTAGATGGATCTGTAAAGCCATCGACCACTACAGAATGAGAATTGCAGTGGAATACCTCCCCTACACGGCAATTCAACTCATAATAAGCCACGGAAGCCCAGTACAAGGGTTCCTGATACGAGACAGGAGCCACTTCTCCCGGAGGTTCTGTATCATCAGAGGGTGGAGAATATGCTGGTGGTGGCGTATCGGGCAACTCTGAGCTAGCCGAAGGAGGGAACCCTGATCCAGAATAGGACACATTATGGGGCATGGAAGGTTCTGCAGTCCTTTGGAATGGTAGCAGAGAATGTCCTGGAGCGAATTCCGAATGTCTAGGCACTAGCACTGGTGGTAGTACAGGGCTCTCAACACGTTTGTAATGGTAAGGATTGATACACACTTCCTTTTGCTTTGCGCTGAAAGGATACTGACAGATCTCCAAGGGTTTCAGCTCGTGGTGACTTTGAAGGTCAGGCCAACGCCACACTCGACAGTAAATGACGTGAGGAAGGCCTTTGCGATGAGATACCTGAAAGTTAAGAAATTAATCTCAAATATTTGTAGGAAAAGCTGCATGAACGCTTCTTTAGTTTTAAAAACTAGTTGTTGCCCGCGGCTCCGCCCGCCTATATGTCGGTTATCGCGGCAAATAGTTGCCTATGTGTTATTCTGATATATAAGCAATAATACTGTAAAGTTCCATCCAAATCCGTTCAGTAGTTTTTACGTGGAAGAGTAACAAACATCCATACATCCATACTTACAAACTTTCGCGTTTATAATATTAGTAAGAAGTAATATGTAGAAAGTCTGCATTTACATAACAAAAATTAAACATACCAATAAAACTACTGCTAAAATTTGTGTTAATATATCATCACTTTTTTAGGCGGAAATAGTAGACGATAAAACTGAATTATAAATAGGTACCCCCATTTTTTATTACGAAAAGATCTAGCACAGATCGAAGAATAATGCTTACTTACAAATTCGCCTTAAAAATTTGCATACTGTCCTGTCAATTCCAGCACAGCTTTTAAGTTACGTTTAAGAATTGTGCTAACCTAATTGTGTTTAAGAACAGAATTTAATAGTCCACTGTTGGACTTAGGGTTTTCTTTAGAAAGGAGGTTTTAGTGTACTACATATACCACACTGCCAGACAGATCGGTATTGGGTTTGTATCCAGTTTTCCTTCTCTTTACAATGCTGTGGTCTTGCGTAGACTGCATCCTTGATTGGCTCTTACGATACGCACAAGATGATTGGGGGTGGTGACTATCTGTCATCAAATGGATTTTACATTGTACTGACCTGTAATCTTCCATCAAGTGATCTGGGTATAGTAACGCATTTGGACGGTGTGCCAGGACACGACAGCGCCCGTTCTAGTTCTTCGATAGCGCCTTTCCGCTTCTTTAGCTTCTTCACTAAGCTGTCCACTGCCTTTTCTGCCCATTTTTCTTCTTCATCACCCTGAAAATTAAAGTAAGAAACAGCTCTTAGGAATTTATTATCATCATCATAGCAGGAGAAAAATATATCAATCAACGGTAAGTAAGGTATCATGGTCACCTTAAACACCTTGATATCCAAAACCACTAGGATAAAGGAAAGAAGAGAATCGAGCAGACATTTACTCGATCAGAAAAGAGAAATTTAAACCAATATTGAACCACCTGTTTCGAAACTATCATAGTTGCAAAGAAATACAGAGTTTTCCTTCGCATTGGAGGGCTATTGGCCTGCACTATTTCTTCCATCAGTCAGCTCTTACGACAACCATAGAATGAATAGAGGTAGGGACCCTTCTCTTCTCTGACATGTTTACTCCGTTACCACTTACTACACAGAGACAGACAGGTAACTGTATGTAAGCTATGCTGGACTTCTTCGACTGGAGTGATACCATAACCTTACAGAAGACATAACATCATCATGATCTCAGCCAAAAGACGTTCACGGCTGGACATAAGTCGCCCCCTCCTGTGGTTCTACAAACGCTCCCAACAGACCACCTTGGTGAGGGCCTACCAACGCTGAGTTTTCGGGTACGCGGTCGTCATTCAAGAATTAACTTTTTTCTAACTTTGTTCAGTAAGTTTGTGTTGTTAATTAATACGGGTTACCATAGGTTTCTATTCTAATGTCCCCCTCTAATTCAAAAAGTTAGAAATGCGATGTTTCCTTTGTGTGGATCGATTTCTCCGTACAGTAATTGCACACGACGAGTGCAACTACAGTTCGAGAATTTATACATGCACTAATTAAGGAAGGAAAATAGTCGTATGAGACAGCATTAATCATAGATTCCAATCACGCATGAGGTCTAGGCGTGTGGAAGCGAACCTGTTCTATAATGCGTACATTTCTGGAAACTGTTGGAGTATTTACAAACAGCATTGTAATAGAAACGATTTATGACCATCTTTGCATATTAGAAACTTTGTGCTATTGTGTATGAGAGTTTATAACTGTTTCTTTAATCTTGTAGGGGTCAAATGAGCATACAGGACAATTGATGCTTAAGTGACTTTATAATCACTCATGGACATTCTAAAACTCGATTATAACAGTTGGGTGGTTGGATTATTTGTTCTTAGTCACGTTGAAACATCTACCTAGCTATCAGAAACTTTGTACAGAGTGCTTACAGCATATATACACGGAGGGAGCGCAGTACAAAGTATCAAAAGAATGGTGGCGGGGTTCAGCTAGTCTCATAATAATTTGCCCTGGATCGGAACCGAATCAATGACCTTTTAGCAGTTAGGATCACTAATTATTACGATGTTCTCCTAGCCGATTACGGCCACGGCGGCCAGTCTCAACAGAGACCAACCAACTACGCAGGAGATATTATAGTGCACTAGTGTGTGCGCAAACACAGGTGCACTCTCTGTTTCCTCACTCTCATAATCCGATGGGACGGTTAACCGACACGATCGGGGAGAGATCAGGTGCAGGACCGACAGCTTTACGTGCTCTCCGAGGCACGGGGGTTCAGACCCCAACTTCCAAACTCCGAATTGTTATTAAGTATTTCTATAATCAGAAAAATTCAATTACACTTTTGGCCCGACCCGGGATTCGAACCCGAAACCTCTTGATCAGCAGTCGCATACGTCAACCGCTAGACCGACGAGGCACTAATTATTACACCAACAGATTTGATATAGTTTTTTTTACAACCCCTGCATAAGGAATAAATTTTGTCTTCGGACAAACAAACATGAAAAGAATGCAAAACACACCCAGACTTGGGATAACCATTTGTTGATCACACAAATCGTTGTCCCATGTGAGGTTTGAACCTACAATAGTCAGAGCAGTAGAAAACCGTTACCATGGGAGAGCCACGCCTCAGCATGAAAGGGCTGGCTCGACCAGAGTTATACCACGCCCTTACAGAAAACCGGTGTGAAATAGTGCTTGCGCTGTGTTTCACCGAGTGAGTGAGGATACCGGAGGCCCATAACCGAAACCCCCTCCAACTATCTCCCCTCCCTATCCCCCAAAGGCCGGCAACGCACTTGTGACGCCTCTGGTGTTTGCAGGTGTCCATGGGCGGCGGTAATCGCTTACCATTAGGCGATACGTCTGCTGGTTTGCCCGCATATTCCATAGAAAAAAAAAAACTTGGCAGTGACCGATTATACGCATGTCCTATCCAAGCAGGATTCAAGTTGTTTCGTAAATATGACATCAAAGCTTGCCATATTTATGAAAGAAATCTAATCATTATGGCAATACAGCTTTTTTACGTCACATGGTTTTTTAGAAATATTCCAAGAAATGTTTGGCTTTTTTGACTCCATATCCTGTTCAAGATAAAAATGTATTTTTAAACATAATATAATGTATTATGTGGTACTAAGTTATAAATATAAGTATTATGACTCATAACCTACACTCAGATAGTTCTAAGAATATATGATTCATGACTGTTGTTTACTATTGAAAATATTGGTTTCTTTCAATACTTTATTGATATAATACTGACTGTGCCCTACGGTTTTATCCGCTTAAGTTGTTCTACGTAGCTCCTCCCACAGGTAGAGAAAGTTTTTGGGATAAACAGTTTAATTCTATGGGGAATTTCCTACTCTAATTCATCTCTGTGCCAAATTGCCTGAAAGAGTAACAAATATGCATTTGAGCTTTAGTCTTGATAGTACTAGTTTTTGCCTGCTGCTACGCCCGCGTGTATATCAGATATTGCGGTAAAAAGTACTCTATATGCTATTCTGATTTTTGTTAAAGTGTTACTATTGAATTTATATTATTAGTATAGAAAATGGATTCACTAGTTTTTGCGTGAAACTGTAACAAACATCCAAACTGACAAACTTTGGCATTAATAATATTAGTAGAAAGAATAGCAAAAAATTACTTAAGGTATTCAAGAAATACCCTTCTATTCCTCAAGTAACTAATACTATTGAAATCAGAAGGTTAATTGTCATAACAAAAGCTTTGCCACCATTCTTTTGATACTCTGTGCGCTATAATAGTGCTTATGTAGATCAGTTTTTGCAGAATAAATAGTCTGTGTCTTATTCCAAAATATTTATCTATCTCTGTCTTAGAGCATACATACATGGAGGGAGTGCTGAACGAGCGAAAATTCAAATCACTTACCTGCCAGTGAAAGTCCCTTCACAATCCGTACAGCCGTTCCAGAGATAACACGGAGCAAACAGACAGACAGACAAAAAATTTTTAACTAAATTTTTGGTATATGTACCATGTATAATACATATGCATTTAGTAAAAAGCGGTTATTTTAATATTACAAACAGACACTCCAATTTTATTTGTATAGATATGTGCGGGGGTTGTAAAAAAACTATATCAGGTCTGTTGGTGTAATAATTAGTGATCCTAGCTGCTAAACTAAGGGTCATTGATTTGGTTCCCATCCAGGGTAAATTAATGTATAATGAGCATCATACATTTGTTTGAACAAATAGACATAGATGTCTAGGTATTGCACCCATACATTTCTAAATCTGGGTGTTTATCTATTTAAATTATCTATAATGTGTATGTATTTACCTAATTATAAGTATGTTTATCAGCATCTGGTTAAAGTTCAGGCACTTCCTAGTTTAACATCAAATTGTTATGTGTGAATGTGTTAAAAATGTATCTTAAATCTCTTAATTACTATTTGTTTAATATAATTTTGTATATAAGTGGAAGTTAATATAACCATTTAAGGTAGAATATAACCATTTAAATATACCCACAGTAGCTATTCCAGCCAGTAAGGTTTCTACTAGAAAAAGAGTCATTTTGGCAGTTGACACAAAAAAAAAAGGAAAAATAACCTACAGTCTGATGTTTGACATAAAGATCGACATACAAAGTAAGAAGTTCTGACTAAAACAAATGTTTGAAGGATCCTACTCATAATAAAAGTTCATACTTCAGATCAGTTCAAATTCAGATCTAATTCTGAACAACTCTTGTCATAAGAAGCTACTAAGGGAGCAAACTAACCGTAGTAGAGCTATGCTTCAGCATAAATGGGTCAGCTCGACCGGAGTGATACCACGGCCTCACAGAAAACCGGTGTGAAATAGTGCTTTTGCTGTGTTTCACCGAGTAAGTGAGGGTACCGGAGGCCCAAACCCCAACCTCCTTACTCTATCTCCCTCCCATATCCCCAAAGGTCGGCAACGCACTTGTGACGCCTCTGGTGTTGCAGGTGTCTATGAGTGGCATTAATCGCTTACCATCAGGCGACACGTCTGCTCGTTTGCCCGCGTATTACATAAAAAAATAACTGCATAAAGACGGAAACCTTGACACATACCCTAACTCACTGACAGAAAATGTATGCAATATAAAGTCCACCAAAAACAACACTCCGTGTTTTTTGACTTGCGCAATAGTAATGAATTTGCTAAAACACTACTCTATCATGTTCATAAGGTGTAGTGGATAAAAACTAACTTTCTAAGGAAATGTCTAGCAATGGACTATTAAAGGCAGTGATGATCAAGACTAATGGACTCAGATTCTGACTACAGAAGATACAACCAGATCAAAACATCAGACATTTTACAGCAAAGGTGAACATTAACTCTTTTAATGTTGGAATATAAGAGTAAAAACAGCCATAAAAATGCACAGGGACAAAGCCTGTTTAGGTCCTCATTAAAAGATTATTACGTAGTTCACAAACTTGTGCTATAAATAACATTTACGGTCAAGTGGATACTTTTTAAAAACAGTTACAGAATGTTTTTATAAATATTTTATATTCAACTGCAGATTACAAATATTTTTAAATCAATAAAGGTTCTCATTAAGTTTTTTTTTTTTTATAAAGCAATTATAATTTTTTTTTTTTTGGATGGTACACTTTATGATTTATCTGATTCAAATTTATAGAAAAATCACTACACTTGATGATGGCATATTGACAAATAAATAATACAATACAATCAAGATTCTAGATTCAGCGGTTTCGGCTGTGCGTTGATCTTTGGGTATGTCAGTCAGTCACCTTCCTCTTTTATATCTATAGATGACTCTCATAATCACTTTTTAGGCCAATATATAATATACTAGCTAAACCCTGCGGTTATTATCATGCCAGTGACCCCTTAGGCGAAGCTAGTCTAAAAAAAGTAGCCTAAGTTCCTCCTTAGGTCATTTGCTACCTATCAGTGAAAGTCCCGTCAACATCGGTCCAGCTGTTCTACCCGGAACAAAATTTTGGTATATGTACCATGCGGGCAGACCATACCATGTATATGTAAAAAGCGGTTAATTTAATATTACAAACAGACACACCAAATTTTATGTATTTGTATAGATGGTGAATAACAAAGATGAATGTCTAAGGACACGAGGACTTGTCATGTGAAGCTTTACTGTAGATAGGTGTGTTTGTGTTGTATTAAAAAATTAACTCATAGTTATTTATTTAGGTTTGCACCTATAAAAAGTACAATCAATTCATGATGCTGTGGTTCCAGGAGTACTGGCATGAGTACTATACATTTAGATGTATAATATCATGTACAAATATGTGTGTACAATATACATGTCTATATTATCACTAGCCTAAATAGCATCAAAAGGCTTCAGAAATAATTAGAGTAAATGTTGAGTATAGAGTTCCTTGTACTGTTATTTTTTAAAGCTTTGAAACAGGGAAAGAAAACGAATATAGTAGAAAACAACAAGGATTAAACCTCACCTGTTTCCAGCCTAAAAGCTTCTTGACAGCAGGACTCGTAAACGAGAACAAGCTGTTCAAGCTGGACATAGGTCCACTGCTAGACGATTCACCATCATCAGTATCCATGGTTACGAGCACACCCGTACAGTATATGAGTCACCGATAACGGGAGCGCGCACCTCCCGCCAATAATCACTACAAAACACCACTCAAACCGCCATCGATCACCACCTCTTGGTATTCCCCACGACGTTTAGGAAGCAATTATGAGCAACGCGAAATAACGTGACAGGCCACGGTTTCGTAACAACTTTAATGAACACTGTTATAAACTTATAGTGAGTCCTTTAAAAGGTCAATAACTGTAGTAAGCAGTAAAACTGAAGGAAATTAAATAAAACACTAGTCAAAAGACATGGGACAGCTCAGGAGACATTTTGCCTGCACAGATAAATTAAAGTTGAAATCGGTGGGGTTACCATGCTACGTACAACAAAAATTATTTCTGTATGGCGATACGAATCTTCAATAAGTTATCAAATTGTTTCAAATGTCTTAACTTAAACTTATTATTAAATACTACTGTCTAGACCTAAAATATAATTATAATTCTACTGTCTAGACCTAAGATTAGTTCATAGCATTTAAAATTTGTACACCAGAAATGGTAGAATAAAAGGAACCTGTTCTATGTGAAGTACCACTGTGAACTGTGAAGAATACTGAAGAACATTGCCTGTCTTAGCCTCTTCTAGGCGCTCTACTCTAGAGTGAACCGAATTAAATGATTTCAAGTCCTGCTCGAATTCTAGAAAGAAGCAAGAGCCAAGAACTCGACATTTTTCAAAACGTCATTTTGAACATTAATATTATTTTAGGCCTCTATAGCAAGAAAAAGGGGTGATAAATTGCAATTTCTACTTTAATATCCTCGAACATAATTAGATACATTTTCAACTGTCTTCCATAATTTTTAAATGTTTTTGAAACCACTTGAAATTAATAGTACTTGATTGTGTCTACGCCTAAAAAAATTTTTCCTCTTAAAAAAAACATTTTCAAGTGGTACATTTTACTTGTTTCATATTTGATTGGATTGAGTCATGCTCAAGTGTTGCAAATTTTGCTAGACAGAGATCAGTATAGCTGATTCTCTCAAACACAAGCGAGATATAAAAAGTTCATTGTAGTTCATTCTTCAAAACTTAACTGCAAAATATAGCTCTGTACTCTGTTCCAAAACTCAGTTCCTGGAACGCTGTCGATATCGCATTTTGTTGAGAATTTTCTCGAATTTGAAGTGTCATTTCCAATTCGTTCGTGAGTTCTTCATTTAGTGCTGTTAGTATTGAACTTTACAAGGGAGAATAAATTAGCGGAAACAAAGAAGTTGTGAAGGAATTACGTTTTAAAATTATTATTCAGTTAGTTTATCCTAAGTGTGTTGTTAATTTTGTTAGTTGATAAAAGAGAATAATCATGGAGCAGGTAAGAGGTTATACCGATGCTTTGTGAATATATTTTTTTGAATAAAGTGTCCTAATTGGATGTTTGGTGTCTCTATTAGGTGAATCAGTTAAAAGAAAAAGGAAATGCGGCGTTATCCGTAGGGCAGTATGAGACTGCTGTTTCACATTATACAGAAGCCATAAACTTGGACCCTAACAACCACGTTCTGTATAGCAACCGTTCTGCTGCTTATGCAAAGGCAGAAAACTACCCTTTAGCGTTAATAGATGCCAACAAAACCGTCGAAATAGCCCCTACATGGAGTAAAGGCTACTCTCGGAAAGGCTCGGCACTTGCTTTTCTGGGAAAGTTTGACGAGGCTATAGCAGCTTACGAGAAGGGTCTAGAACTTGAGCCAGGTAATGCGCAGTTGGCTGCGGGTCTGGAAGAGGTTAAAAAGCAAGCTGCTGAACTTAAGCTGAAGACAGAACAACTGTTTCAAAAGCTTAGGGACAATCCTGCCACAAAAGATTGGTTGAATGATCCCGAATATGTTGAAACTGTAAAGGTAAGAGTATTTCTACTGTTATTAATGATATGATTTTTCATATGTAATTTATATATTTTCAACTTTTCTTTGTTCATTGCCTAAATTTGTAAATCAACCAATCCTAATACATCTCATACAAAAAAAAATTAACAGCTGTGTCAAGATTCTCCTGTTGTGCTGTGTGAGGTCAATATTTATATAGCAATATTAAATATTTAAGAAGCTACATAAAAGTTTTTGTTTTATCTGTTAATTTTTTTTAATATTAATCAACTTTCCTCTTGTTTTTGTGCAATCTGTGCTATTGATTTTATGAAAAGGGTTCTAATAGTAACAGGATGCCAGCCTAGTGTTCGCTATTTGATTCCCAAGCCCCATAGTTTCATTTATGTCTACTATTAACTGACTTCCGAAAAGGAGGAGGTTCTTGTTTTGTTTTTGTTGTACATGTTCCTCTGTATATTTTCTTTTTTCCTTATGTATTTTCACAGATTACTCCGTCAATTGTGGACAGATTTTTTATTACTCTGCTTTTATAGGCTGTATCAAAGTAAATTATAATTTTGAATATAGGTTGTAAATACTCTTTCCAATTGAACTTAAGGATAATAGAAATCTGAAAATGTTCTATCTATACTAATATATAAAGCTGAAGAGTTTGTTTGTTTGTTTGAACACGCTAATCTCAGGAACCGCTAGTCCGATTTGAAAAATTCTTTCAGTGTTAGATAGCCTATTTGTCGAGGAAGGCTGTAAGGCCATATATTATCACGCTAAGACCTACAGGAGTGAAGCAACAATGAAGAATGTTACAAAAACGGGGAAAAATTATCACGCTACGGGCAATAGAAGACGCAACCAGGTTGCGTGGGTCGGCTAGTAGATAATATAAAAGTTCATTGATTCGTGTATGCTTCAAACATTCATTAAGTTCTGATACCCATTACAATGAAAGAACAATGTTAGAAATATATGTGTAATTTTGTACTACCTTGCATATCTCACTCGCGGTATAGATTATTGTACAAGCTCTTGGCTATAGTATATAAATAGTAGCCTATGTGTTACTGTGGTATAGAAGCTATATTACTGTAAAGTTTCATCGAAATCCCTTCTGTAGTTTTTGCGTGAAAGAGTAGTGATTCCAAACATCCTCGCAAACTTTCCGCTCTTATAGTTTTAGACAGGTAAACTTGAAACAGTTAATTTAGTTTGTAACTAAAAAATATAATAGGTTCCGACAAAATCTAAGAAGGAGTAGTCATTGCTGTCTGCACTATGGAACCTACATTTTGGGTGGTGGGACCCTCAAAATTTATTGTTTTTTTTTTCCTATTTTGTGTGAAAATCTTAATGCGGTTCACAGAATACATCTACTTACCAAGTTTCAACATTATAGTTCTTATAGTTTCGGAAAAAAGTCGCTGTGACATACGGACGGACGGACATGACGAATCCATAAGGGTTCCATTTTTTTACCTTTGGCACGGAACTCTAAAGTGCGCCTCCCACACTGCTAGCTAAATGGCACTGAAATTTTAATAAGCAAAATGAAGGACTACCCCTAGTTCCCACTAAAGCAACTGTGTTTTTTTTTACATTGACAAAGCAACCTGTTGCTACGGTAGCTAGCATGCGTTCATCCATAATTTAAATTATATGGAAATAATACAATGGACGATTTCAAATAATTCAACCTGTTAACCGATTTTATAACAAAGGATTTGAATTTTAAACTTAGTGGTTTAGCACTAAAAATCCACACTCGTCTGGGGGTCAATGACATTGGCTCGCGGGGTTCCCGATCGATACACTATGAACCTTCTCAACACTTCGCGCAGATTAGATAAAGGTACCTACGTACTTTGAGTATCATAGTTAGTACCTACGCTTAAAATAATTGTTGGATAATCTATGGTTTGGATATTTTTTTTTTAAAAGAGATCTCCAGCCTTAGGAATATATTCTGTGTCGCGGGGTACTTTACAAACATACATGAAACGGACACAAAGAACACCCAGACTCAGAACAACAATTTGCGGATCACACAAAGTCTTGTTCTATGTAGTATTTGAACATACAAAACTTGGCGCTGTAGAAAGCGGCGAGGCGACAACTTAAGCAACTTGGCCAACCGTGCAGTCAGATAATTTGCATACATTACATACTGTTACGTATTAGGGCTCGAATTTAAGGCATAATAAGCCTTACGACGACTAATCGATACTTAAATATAAACGCTCGTAAAACCTTTAAATAACACAGAATAATCGTCTTTTATGATCATAGGATTTCTTCCTTCTACTTTCAATTTCGTTTGGGATTTCCTCTAAGGAAATGTACTGTGCGGTAGTGTAATAGTATTCTCTCAACCTTGACTTAATCAATGTTTTGATAAGATTTTATTAGATCCGATTTTGAGCACGATGTTATTTCAATCACATTAGAATAAAAACTTCTTTTTAAGCGACTTCAAAAAAAGGAGGTTTCTCAATTCGACCGTATACATTTTTTTTAAATGTGTTTTCGGGGATAACTTCGTCGTTTATGAACCGATTTTGATGATTCTTTTTTTTAATGGAAAGGAGATGTCCCTATGGTGGTACCATGATAAGGACATTAATATCTGATGATGGCATCCACGAGAAATCAAGTCGAACCTTGAAGTCGGTTTTATTTTTGTTATTCATAATATAGTATTAGGTACCTGATCTGTACCGTTGTGTAAGAGTAATAAATGAATTATTATTAATAACTGCGAATGTTACTTACGCGTCTATTTCGGAGTACCTGTATTATTGATCCCTTTAAAGGCGACCTGTATCGATGTCTGGCGCTGATGCAGTAGGTCTGAAACTAGATGGCTTATTATTTTCTAGTAAAATATTTAATTTGAAGTTATTCTATACTAATCACTAGCACTACATACTCATAGTCGTCGAGAGGTCTTAGTATAAAACAAAGTCGCTTCCGCCATCTGTCTGTCCCCATAAATGCTTAAATCTTTAAATCTACGCAACGGACGAAACTACGCGGCAAATAGAAGACCATGTGTTATTCTGATGTATAAGATATAAATGATATAATATTACTGTAAACTTTCATCCATATCCGTTCAGTGGTTTTTGCGTGAAGAAGTAACATAACATACACACTCACAAACTTTCGCCTTTATATATTAGCGTGATATTACAGATTTAAAATGCACGAATCGTGTCGTCGGTGGGTGCATCTGAAATCCACCTACAGAACAAAGGAACATACTTATTCATTTTTCTGTGAATCCACCCTTGCGAAGCCGTGGCGGGTCGCTAGTAATCACACTAATATATAAAGGCGATAGTTTGTGAGTGTGTATGTTTGTTACTTCTTCACGCAAAAACTACTGAATGGATTTGGATGAAAATTTACAGTAATATAGCTTATACATCAGAATAATACATTACTATATACTATACTATTTGTGGCGATAACCGACATACACGCGGGCGGAGCCGCGGCAACAGCTAGTAATATATAAAGCTGAAGAGTTTGTTAGCTTGAATAACTCTTTCAATGTTAGATAGATATCGAGGAAGGTTATGGTCTATATATCATCACGCTAAGACCAATAGGAGCGGAGCACCAATGAAGAATGTTACTAAAAACGGGGGGAAATTATTACGCTACGCACAATAGGAGACGTAAACGATGTTGCATAGATCAGCTAGTTAAAACTATTTCAAGTTAATTAAAACGGTTGAACCTAATTAAATATATTAACATAGAAACATTAGATTTATAAAAGTTTAAAAATAGTTGAGGCCTCAGTTAAGGAGGTCCACTTTGACGAACTTGTTCCCTTAACCAATTTAGAAGTATTTCGTGTTGATTCTTTTGCTAAGATCGCTGACGCCTATATGCACTTGTATCATTGGTTAATATTTTATTTAAATCACGTGTCTTAGCATTAGGTCACGTGTCTTAGAGTTATCATTGTCATACATTTGTTAGTTTTCTATTAACTTTTACGTTTATGTCTGCAACTTCACGTATGTGGTACACTAAAACTCCTCGTCATGATAGCCATTATCGCTATAAATTATGCACGAACATTATTTTAAGGAATGCCTTTTTTCAATCTGCAGAAAGTAGTTCAGAATCCCTTCGACACAGTTGGACTTCACAATAAACTCCAAGATGAGCGTATCCTGACAACAATCAGCATTATGTTGGGTCTGAACTTCCACACTGCAATGGATGTGGACCCGCCCACCCCCGAGCAAAAGTCAGCTGCAGCCCCACCAAAACCAGCAGAGGAACCTCCAAAGAATAAGTACGAAGGTTTACCAGAGAACCGAAAACTGGCTTTACAGGAGAAAGACAACGGGAACGAGTGTTATAAGAAGAAAGATTTTGAAAATGCCGTGAAGCATTATCAAAAGGCCATAGATAGTGACCCAACAGATATTACGTTTTATACAAATATGGCTGCTGTGCACTTTGAACAGAAGGAATATGAGAAGTGCATTAAAGAATGTGAGAAGGCTATCGAAATTGGGAGAGAGAATAGGGCGGACTTCAAATTAATAGCCAAAGCTTTCACTAGGATTGGTGAGTTTATTATTTTTTATAGATTCTTCTCATAATGTAAAATTTGTCCATAATGACCCCTCTTTTTTTGTGGGAAATCCCCTCGGATACTACCTCCTGGTAGCATGTCAGACTCGAACCGAATAACAATAACCAGGTGAACCCTAGAAAGAAAAATCCTTGCACACTGATCCACTAGGGAATCTTTTTAGAGTATTGTTCCATTTTAATCCCCAAGGGCGTTATATTTAACCGACTTTAAAAAAGGAGGAGGTTCTTACATTAATTAGACAATATGAGGGTAAAGAATATTTCAATTGTGATTCTATAAAACGGCCAAATATTATTGAGATAATATTTTGTACATTTCGTAATTTACATACTCACACCATACATAACCACAACTATTAATACTGATTGTGGTTAGTTTATCAATTTTATGACCTTATCTACTTCCAAGAGCTATTGTTTTATATTTAACGGTTTCACGAACAACTTAAATGGCACTGTCATTCACACAAAAAAATCCCAAATAATTCAAAGTATTAAGCACTTTACTATCCTATCCACTTAAATACTAGTAAATAGCTGTTTAATATATAAATCTCTTTAGAAATGCGATTTTGTCCTTCTTGAGTGAGATCACAGTCACCCCAGACGTCATTTACGTCACTTTTAGAGATAGATATGACATGCACTCTGACGCGTGAATATATATATCTCATACCACTCCTGGTTACTCTGAGTTAGTGTGTTGTTTGTTTTTAGTCTATATTGTTGATGACGCGTGTCTATAGTCTACAGCAGAGAGGCGTCCCTTCCTACAAACTTCAAACGAGTCTGGGAGGATCTTTGACCCGTGAGATTATATGTCATGCAAGCCAGGATTAGTATGATGAGATGAGCAACGGTACTTTGATCATCTCATCATACTAATCCTTCTGGTGGACCTGGTGGTACTACACTCGCACAGAAAATCAACTTAAAATGACAGCGATCATGCTGTCGTGTTTCGTTGGTGAGTGCGAGACCAGAGGCCCAATGATGCAGAAGCATCACTAGCCCGCCATGGTGTGGGTCACCATGCTGCATTGTCTGCATTCGAAGTATGGTGACCACCACTCTTGGATTCTGCTTATGCTTTTCATCAGGCAGAGTAGAGTCATTTTGACAGGGTCAAATAAAAATAATAAATGAATTAGTTTGTTTTAAGTTTCCTTCTTTACCAGTACTGTTGTCCTACGGAATAAGTAAGGGTGGTGACAGTCTTTATCTTTACTGTAATTGCTACTTATCTACAGGTAATGCTTATAAGAAGATGGAACAATGGAAACTAGCAAAAACTTACTTCGAAAAGTCCATGTCTGAACACCGCACCCCAGAGATCAAGACTTTGCTCAGCGAAGTGGAGCGACGAATAGTGGAGGAGGAGAAGAAGGCCTATGTCGATCCTGTCAAGGCTGAACAAGAGAAGGAACTTGGCAATGATTACTTTAAGAAAGGTAAGTTAAAGTCAATTATGCTGTGTACTCTAAAAATCATAACTTTTATAGAGTTTCATATATGTTAATTTGGTTTGTTTTATGCTTACAAAAACTCAAAAAGTTCTACACCAATTGAGCTCACATACAAATGAACTGCTTCTAAGATGATTATTATATATTGTTCTGAGTTTGGGTGATCTTTTAAGGAGGTGACACAGGATATTTATTCCTAATGGGAGTTGTTGATTGCACCAGCTGTAGACATAGGCTGACTGGTTCACTAGTAGACTAGTGAGTCTGCGTATCCTCTTACCCGTAGCGTGATATTATACAGCACGTACAAATAAGTTTAACATATTCAGCCTACATACGTTATAGTCAGCCAACCTGAAAGCTATTGTCGCTAAAGTTTTTTTTAAACCTTAGGCCGCTTGTACACACGTGTTTTTTTGGTGTAATAATTTACGGTTAATTTGCTGCGTCTACGCATGGTACACAGTGCTGTATGGATCACTATGAGAGCTTGTTGACATACACGGCGGCGGCGCCGTGTCTACGCACGGAGTGATTTTTTATCCGATTCAAAAAAAAGGAGGAGGGTTCACAATTCGACCGTATATATATATATATATATATATATATATAAATACTAGCTGTCCCGGCAAACGTCGTTTAGCCGTAACTAATAATAAATTAAAAATTAATTAAAGAAACATTGTCCAGCGGACAAAATTGGGAATCTAAACCATTCCCAGATCCCCTTGAACACACACAAAAAATTTCATCAAAATCGGTCCAGTCGTTTGAGAGTAGTTCAGTGACATACACACTCACAGAAGAATTATATATATAATAGTTCAGTGACATACACACTCACAGAAGAATTATATATATAAAGATTTTATGTGTGTTCGGGGATAACTTTTTCGTTTATGAACCGATTTTGATGATTCTTTTTTTAATGGAAAGGAGATGTCCCAACGGTGGTACCATGATAAGGACATTAATATCTGATGATGGCATCCAAGAGAAATCGAGTCGAACCTTGAAGTCGGTTTTATTTTGTTAAAATTGTACTTGTTTTTTTTTGTTAGTGTTGTATTGCAATCTTTGTTAGTGTTGTATTGCAATCTATGCGAGTGTGTTGACGACGTCGGACGTTCTCACGTTTCCGTCACGGCTTCAATACGCAAAAACGTGTGCTGGGATTTATCGCACGTCGTTTTCTGCATTCTAAAGTAATTGTAAAACTTGTCTATTCTTAACAAGAGTATGAAATGCTCCAAATTCTTCCCGATTTTCTAAAATCGGATGTATCATTTTCTCTTTTTTTTTTGAGTTTCATATACATAAAGTACGCGAAGCTATACTTTTTCTTATAAAGATCCATGGCGAGGATGTATTAGCTTGGAGGCAGAAAAGACAACTGAGCGGCACCTGGCCGTTGTCTCGAACGGTAGCGTTTCCGTGTCATGCACGTTTTCTTAACTTGCTGTCTACAAGAGGCCTTAACTAACGACATACAATTCTTTCGTGCATTATTTTTATTAAAGTAACCGTTTATGATAAAATTGAAAGGAAGCTCTCAAAAGGAATGATTTTCCCACAATATTCCTTGATATCCTTTCAACCAAACAAACAATCAATTAAACAAAGAAGTCTTTAGCTGTGTAATCTATACTTATAAAAAAATGTAACAAGTCCAATTCTGTACATTAAAGAAATTTTGATTTTTTTTTGGAGGACTGTAAGTGATACCTACTGAAAACAAAACTGTATTTTTTTTTATTTTTGTCTTTTTTTTTTTTTTATGTTTGACCCTGCCAAAATGACTCTACTCTGCCTGATGGAAAGCATGAGTAGAATCCAAGAGTGGTGGTCACCATACTGCGAATGCAGACAATGCAGCATGGTGACCCACACCATGGCGGGCTAGTGATGCTTCTGCATCATTGGGCCTCCGGTCTCGCACTCACCAACGAAACACGACAGCATGATCGCTGTCATTTTATGTTGATTTTCTGTGCGAGGGTAGTACCGCCCCGGTCGAGCCGGCCCGTTCGTGCTGAAATCAGCGTGGCTCTACTACCTTGAGATGTATCTTGACCGCGCATCACGCCGAAACTACTGAACGGATTTAAATGAAACTTGGCATGATTTAAGTTCATAGTACGAGGTAGGACATAGGATAGTTTCTATCCCGAAATTCAGCACGGTTTCCTGCAGAGAGGAGATGAAAGTCAAATTATGTACTCAGTTGTAATTCAATAACACATAGTCCGATTTCATTCATTCTTCTTTCTGCTAGAATTATATTGTTCCGTGATCTATTTATTTGTTTATTATACGACTTTAGTGTGTATTCGGTTAGTTCTATAAAATCCTAATAGATGGCGGTTTGGCATCTAAGTTGCACAGATATCCGCTAGATAGCGTCGTATTTCTATTTCTAGAATCTTCAGAAATATAGTAAATATTGACAAAAAGAAATGTGGCGGTACGAAGTACGCTCAGCTAGTATTAGTATATTATTTAGTAATATTTTTTCTGACCTTATGCATCTGCTGTAAGTCCCTGTTTTCAAGCAGATGGATGCAAATTTCCGAAGATCAGGATTAGCGCTGCTTAGATACATCGTTCAGTATGTAGATAGGCTGATGATGAATTGTGACAAACTTTTCATTACAGACTGCTAGGTGGCGCAGTGGTAGCTTATGTGGCTACTGTGCTTGAGGTCTCGGATTCGATTCCCGGGTCGAACAAAATGTCTGTAGGATCTGCAAATTTTTTTTTCGGAGTTGGATGTTTTCAATGTAAAATATGTATATATTTACAAATACATATATATATATATATATGTATTTAAATAATCAGTTGTCTTATCACAAGCTCTGCTAAGCTTGGGAATAGATGGCTTGTGTGTTAGGTGTCCCAAATATTATTATTTATATTTATTTACTTATTACAGGTGACTACAGCATGGCCGTCAAGCACTACACTGAAGCCATAAAACGCAACCCGGACGATCCAAAGCTGTATTCCAACCGCGCGGCGTGCTACACTAAGCTGGCTGCGTTCGACTTGGGCCTGAAGGACTGCGACCAGTGCTGCAAGCTCGACCCTAAGTTCATCAAAGGCTGGATTCGAAAGGGAAAGATTTTACAGGTGTGTGGATATCTTAACATTATTTACAGCGAATAGAGATAGTTGGTCACTGGTTTCGACCTTGAGAGCTCAGCAAGCCACCGAGAAGTGCAGATTTTTGATGACAGCATACCCAGTAGCCACACCATCTTCCTTGACATCGATTAGGATCTGGAACAATTTCTCTTCTGCAAATGACCACTTCTTGTTACGCCCAGTTCTAGTAGACTGTTTCTGTTTTGACTATTTCTTGGTATGACTATCTCAAGTATAGTCACATACACAAATCCACTTGAGGAATGATACAAATGGTTATATACAGAACTAGCTGACCTGTGCCCGCTTCGTTGAGCGGTAAACATTTTCTTCACCAACTTACTTTGCAAATTCACGAAAAAGTCTTTTCACTTTTCGGTTATTATATAGCCTATGTCACTCACAGATAACGTAGCCTTCTATTGGTAACAGAAGTTTCAAAATCGGTTCAGTAGATCCAGAGATTACCCGCTACAACGTCACAAACTCACAAACGCACAAACTTTACCTCATTATATAATAATATAGAGTATAGATGAGTCATATTGCAGAGATATTTAAATGTGCAATTTTTTTATATTTTTTTCTTAAAATTCGCGAATATATATTTTATTTTATCGATTGCAGCCACTTTAGTGTTTAATACAATCATACTAACCACTTAATCTTAATTGTAGTCTCATTAAGGAAATATTTATATCCAACAATGACTAAATCCATTTAACTTGTCTATACAGGGTATGCAGCAACATTCCAAAGCCCTCACCGCATACCAGAAGGCTTTAGAACTGGACCCCAACAACGCTGAAGCGCTGGAGGGCTACCGTGCATGCTCTATGCAGCTACACTCCAATCCTGAGGAGGTAAGACATTTTAAGTTTAGAATAGTAGGCTGAAACAAACCTTCTAAAAAATTTATTAGGTTTGTTTGTTTTACAAGCCCATTTCCGCACTTAGCCTCTTGCTTGGGCCTTTGTACGTGAGTTAATTTATTAGGTACTTTTTTTTTTTTTTTTTTTTTTTTTTTTTTTTTTAACGTGTGGAAACCCCCTCGGGCCGTCACCCCGCCGGGGTTTGCGGCGGGGCGGTGTGTCGGAATCGAACCGACTAAAACCACACGGTGTGCCACTCTGCGCCTGAGACGGGAGGGATCCGGGAACTGCTGTTATTAACACATCCGGACCCCTCCCAGCGCCAGCCCGCACTGAAGCGGGCACCGTCTGCTGGTAAAATACTCAATTTAGGCAACGTACGGCACACGCGTAGCGTTGCCCCTTCGCGGGTGACCACTAAAGCGGATGGAGGGGAAAACCCGTCCCCACCATCCGCGGCCACACTCAGGGCGGCATGAGGCGCTGATAGGCGCGCCTACGCCGCCCGGTTCGCCGGCGGCGGATCGGGTCCGAGTGGAGGTCGTCCTCCCGGGCCTTCTCCGCCGCCTCCTTCTGCGAAATTACGTCTTCGCAGAAGGCTGCGACCGCGGTAAAACTGCTGTCGCTACCGGCCATGTTGCGAATGATGGCCGGTAGCGAGAGATCTCCTCCGATGACTGCAGTGAGGGCCCGGCGCTGCGACGCCCAAGCGGGGCAAATCGCCAGCGTATGCTGGGCCGAGTCCTCACTGCAGTCGCAGTGGTGGCAGGCGGGACTCAGTTCCCTCCTGGCGACCGAGTGCAGGTACTTTCCGAAGCATCCGTGCCCGGAAAGAACCTGCGTCAGTCGGAAGGAAAGGGTCCCGTGCTGCCGCCCTGCCCACTCGAGGATGACCGGCTGGAGAGCCTCCACGGCGGCAAAGCCAGCGCGTGGAGTCTCCAGCCGGAACGACCAGCGAGCCATCGTGGCTCGACGGGCGGCTTCACGCCACTCGCGTACCTCTTCGGGCGGAGGGCGAATGCCTCTCTCCGCCCGGAATTCAGCCACCCGTCGATAAACTTCGGCGAGCACTTCCGCCTCCAAATCCCACGGAGGTGTTCCGGCCAAGGCGCACGCCGCCTCGGTGGACACCGTGCGGTATCCGCGTATGGCTCTGACCGCCAATACCCTCTGAGGCCGCCAGAGGCGGGCCTTATTGAGGGCGGTCAGAGCCGCCACCCACACCGGTGCCCCATACAGCGCCATCGACCGGACCACCCCCGTGTAGAGGTGTCGCGTTGCGACGCTGGCTCCACCCAAGTTGGGCAAAAGTCGCCCAAGGGCAGAGGCAGCGTCGACCAGCTTGGGACCAAGCTGTCGGAAGTGCTCGTCGAAGAGCCACCTACCGTCGAGGATCAGGCCCAGATACCTCATCTGGGCCCGAACCGGTACGAGGACCGAGTTGACGACTATGGAGGCGCCGGGGGGCGGCCCACGACGGGGCCCGTGGAACAATAGGGCCTCCGTCTTGTCCAGGGCCACCCGTAAGCCCAGCGCCTCGATGCGCCCGACCACCTGAGAAACACCAATGGTGGCCAGGCGCGCCGCCTCCTGGAAGTTCGCCCCCCGGGCTGTGACCAATGTGTCATCGGCGTAACAAATTACGCCCAGCCCGGGGGGGAGACGACCTCGTAGGACCCAGTCGTATCCCACGTTCCACAGGAGTGGTCCTAGGACAGACCCCTGCGGAACGCCGCACGACATGGGTCGCCGTCTCAAGGCGCCCTCTCGGTCCTCGTACACGACGGTACGCTCCTGCAAATAGTCTGCCACCAGCCGCCTCAGGTACTCTGGCACCCCATGGT
The DNA here is from genome assembly GCA_905220595.1 of Spilosoma lubricipeda. Classification (NCBI taxonomy): domain Eukaryota; kingdom Metazoa; phylum Arthropoda; class Insecta; order Lepidoptera; family Erebidae; genus Spilosoma; species Spilosoma lubricipeda. The sequence continues at coordinate 21,215,702 of HG992281.1, read as the reverse complement.
ATTGGAGTGCTTCCCTAATGCAGCTGAATGGCAGACTATTAAAGGCGTTGGCGATGTCCAGGGACACCGCCAACACCACGCCGCCACAGGTCACTGCCTCTTCGGTCACGGCCCTAAGGCGCATCACGGCATCGACCGTCGAACGCCCTTCTCGGAACCCGAATTGGGCGTCCGACAGGTCGGGGCCCACCTCGCTGAGGTGCCGGACGATGCGGGCAGAGAGTATCCTCTCAAACAACTTGCCCGCCTCGTCCAGCAAAACGATGGGCCTATAGGCCGCGACCGAATCGGCAGGCCGTCCCGGCTTCTTTAGAAGGACCAGCTTCCCGCATTTCCAGCACTCAGGGAAGCGTCCGGACGCCAGGCTAGCGTCCAACACTTCCCTGAGGCGGTCCGACATATGGTCGAGGGCTCGGGCCATCACTCGGGCTGGAACCCCGTCCGGCCCGGGGGCGGTGTTCTTGGAACGGATCCGCAGAACAGCCGCCCCAACCTCCGATTCCCTAACGGGCGGAATATCGCCCCCGTCGTCTCTGACCGGATAGGCCATCGACGGGGGAGCGTGCTCCGTCCGCTGCGGGAAAAGGCCCTCGACCACTTCCTGCAGGAAGCTGGGCTGGAGAGTCTCGGTAAGGGGGGGGCCCACCGTGCGGAGCTTCTGCCGCACCGCACGATATGGGCGACCCCAGGGGTCACGGTCGAGACTCTCCAGCATCTCCTTTCTCTTTACTTCTTTGGCGCGGCCAATGGCCAGCTTCAGAGTTTTCCGCGTCTCGCGGTACTCCTCATGAAGCTGGTCCCCGCCACCGTCTCCGCGGTGACGTCGCCGGCTACGGGTGTAAGACCTCCGGGCACGAGTACAAGCCGCACGGAGGTCCGCCAACTCCTGGGACCACCAGTAGACCTCCTTCCGAGGAGGCCGACGACCTTGGATGCGGGGCATGGCCGTATCACAAACCTGCGTAATCGCATCGCGAAAACGGCCAGCCCCAACGTCCACGCCGACCTCCGCGGTCGGGGCCTGCGGAGACAGCCAAGAGTGAATAATGGCCGCCTCCTCTAGTAGGTCCCTATCGAGCTTGGCGACAGCCCACCGCGGAAAACGGGAAGAGCGCCGCGCCGTGTGACCCCTACTGGGGCCCTGGGACCGGGAGAGCTCGAATCGGATATAGAGATGATCCGAGAGCGTCTCGACCTCTTCCAGGACACACCAGTTCCTTACTCGTGCGGCAACAGCAGGGGTAGCGAACGAAAGGTCCACTATCGACCCCCCCTGCTGTCGCACGCACGTGTTGGTGGAGCCTCTGTTTAATAAACAGAGGCCCACCGAAGCCGCCCACTCCTCGACGGCCTCGCCTTTGGCGTCCGTCCCGGGGGACCCCCACGCAATGGATTTTGCGTTGAAGTCCCCCAGCACGAGGACGTGCCCAGACGCTAATCGCCGCATCGAGGTCTCCAAGCTGTTAAGGAAGACCTCGAAGTCGCTCAGACTCCGGTTGGGGGAGAAGTACACACCGTAAATGGTGATCCCCCCCCACTCGGCGGCAACATATCCAGAGCCCTTGTCTCTAAGCGACAAGGGCGGGGAATGAGCCGCCGCGGAACCGACGACTGCCACGGAGCCGTCCCGGTCACCCATCCAGTTTGGACGAGGAGGAACGTAGTAGGGCTCCGCGACTACGGCAACACCGATCGACCACTGCGCCATGGTTTGCAGGAAGAGATCCTGCGCCGCGGCGCAGTGGTTTAGGTTCGTCTGGACAAGGAGGTTGCAGATTTGATCCATTACTGGATCGCATCTACAACCCCCTCCATAGGCGTCGACGAGGACGGACGGACAACGTCGGAGGCAGCCTGGGTCGCCAGGCTAGCCCCCGACGTCTGCCGAGAAGCTTGGGGAGGCCTGCAGCCCCCCTGCCCCATCTGGTGATTGGCGGGCTTTTTGCCCGCCGCACACATAGGGCAGTGAGGGGCGGCAGAACACTCTGCCGCCTTGTGCCCTGGTCGACCGCAGCGGAAACATAATCCGCTGCAGTCGAAACAGCTTGCACACTTGACGCGTGTGTGCCCCGATGCTAGGCATTTATAGCATCTCATCGGTCTTGCCGCCAGAACTGTTATCCTGGCACTCACAAAACCGATGAGTAGCCTGCCGGCGTCGCCCAAACCTTTGGCCGACGCCACGGGGCAACTCACCCACACTGCGCCAAGTCCTCCCGGACCTGGGCGGATGGTGCCAACTCTGACGCTCTCCGCGTTGCAACCCGTCCTTTCCCGGATTGCAACGCGAACGTCTTCGGCCGTCACCGAATCGTCCAGGCCTGAGATGCGCAACTCAGCGCATTTCGTAGGCCTGGCGATTTTGACACCATCCGTGTCCGTAAACACCTCCCGCAGCTTCTCAGCGAAAGCGTCTGCCGTCCTTGCGCCATCGGCCCCAGGGAACTCTAGGACTCGAGCTCCCGTCTGGGCTAGGCGCAAGCGGACCCCTGCCGCTCCAAAATCTGGGGCGAGACTGTCCCGGGCCGTCTTAAAGACGGACGCATACGACAGTCCGCCCCTTGCCGCCTCCGGTGACACCGTGACCACCACAGCCGCGGTCTTCGGCGGCTGCAGCTTCCGCGGCTTCTTCGGGGTGGCCCTGGCCACCGTTGGCGACTGCGGGCCAGAGGCCGCCTTTTGGGCAGCCTTCTTGGCCCGCTTCTTGGCCTTCTTGGACTTAACGTCCCCCCCGACTACCTGCCAACCCTCATTGGAGGGGGCAGCTGTGGAGGGGCCAGGCAGGGGTGTTGGAGTGGGGAGCGGAGGAAACTCCGCTCCTTCTCCCGCCGCCGTCTTGGGCCCCGTCTTCTTTTTTGGCGCTGCCGTCTTGGCTGGAGCCTTCCCCCGCTGCGTCTTTCGAGCAGCGGCAGGGGCCGGCGCCAATGTCGCCGCTGCGTACGACACGCGACCCCCCACCACGGGGAGCGGCGTTGGCGCCGACGCGACCTTCGGCCTCGGCGCCGCAAGAGGCGGCCGAAGAATAGGGGCGGGAGGCAGCCTCGCCTCCAGGCCGGCCAGACGACCGTCCACCAGATTCCCCACTGACGTGAGGATCTGCTGCAGCATCTGCTGCAGGACGGCGTCTGGTACCCCGAGAAAGGTAGGGGCCGGCTGGGACGTAGACGGGGCCGGCTGGGCGGCAGACGGGGCCGGCCGGGATGCAGACGGGGCCGGTCGGGACGCGGGCGGGGCCGGCCGGGATGCAGACGGGGCCGGCCGGGACGCAGACGGGGCCGGCCGGGACGCAGGCGGGGCCGGCTGGGACGTAGATGGGACAGGGGCCTCACACCCAGGGCGCTCCGCCCGAGATTGGGCGAACTGAGCGCTCAGGTCCGCCACCTGCTCCGTCAGTCGGTCGTTCGCCGCCTGCAGGCGAGCCACGTCGCCAGCCAAGGTCTCGACGACCTCGGCTACGGCAGTCGAGGAGTCCTTGAGGGCCCTCACAAAAGGGCCCTTTAGGTTTACCGACTTGGTGGCCACCTTGTGAATGATGGCCACCGCGGCATGCGCCCTCTCCTGCAGAGACGCCGGCGATTGGGGCACTGAATCCCCTTCCACCGGCGTCCCGATTGTAGGCAGGAGACCAGCGATCTCCTCTTCCGCCTGCACTTCTCCGTCCGCTCGGGCCCGTCTGTAGGATTCCGCCTTACAAAAGGCGGAACCTGAATGGGCCGGGACCGGAGTTCGCGAACGCCCCCTATGGCTGCTCGCAACCTTAGGCGGAGGCAACATCTCCTGGGAGATGTCGCTCTCGCAACCTTGGGGGCGACCGCGCTTCCGGCCGTTTGCCTCCGCATCCATCGGTTCCGGTGCGTCCGTCCTCGCACCGGAACTGCCACCCGCGATATCCACGGCAGATCTGGAACGCGTGCGTTCCGTTGTTCTACGGCTCCCAGCAGTCTGGTCGACTCCTGGGAGCCCCACCGATGAAGGCGTTCCAGACCCAGCAATTACTTCGGTAGACGAGTGGTCATCTGCCTTTCTGAATTGCCCCTTGGAATTCCTTATTATTTTTCCTTTCCTCTCCTTCTCCCTTTCCATTAAGCTTCCTTGTCCGTTTGTCTTGCCATTGGTCGTTGTTAAATTTCCGATCGTATTATTTTTATCAAGTTTATCATTTGCCATAATATAACCCACGAGTAGGGGAGAACTAAAAGTCGACCCGGGCAGAGATCCCCAATACCCGGGCAAGCGAAGGTTTGTGCCCAACCGAGGGGTCCGCAGGTCCCTGGCTGGGGGTGTGCTTACGACTGAACTACCCATCAGCCATGCATCCCCTGGTCACACACCAGAACACGGGATTCGGGGTAATTTTTTATAGAGGTTTTCTTCCTCGCGGTCCGGGCGGTTAAGCCAAGACCCTCGTCCCCGATCTATTCGGGATTACGATATGCCAACGGTGGCAGGAACACAAGTCCACTGCCTGCTCGACGGTAGGGTGAGTACACGCCGAGCCCGTCCCTATGCGGCATGGCGTCTGAAGACCACGCCTCCGCCTCGGCAGCCTGTAATTCGGCTCCGTCTTTCCCTTAGTCGCCTTTTACGACACCCACGGGATGAGATGGGGTGGAGCTATTCTATGCCGGCCCCACACGGCAATAATTTATTAGGTACTAGCTTAACCCCGCGGTTATCGTCGTACCGCGAGTAACGCCCCGGGACAAAGTTAGTCTCTAACAAAAGTAGCCTAAGTTACTGCCGTTAAAATCGGTCCAGCCGTTCCAGAGATTACCCGGAACAAACAGACAGCCATTTTTTTGTTTTAAGTACGTTTTTCGTACATGTAGCATTTAGTAAAAAGCGGTTATTTTAATATTACAAAGAGACACTCCAATTTTATTTACTTATATAGATAGGTACTAATAGTATGTATGTATTCTTAAAAAATATTAAATCTTTTATTATATTTTACTCAGGTGCGCAAACGTGCCATGTCTGACCCCGAAGTCCAACAAATTCTTCGCGACCCAGCAATGCGGTGCATTCTCGAACAGATGCAGCAAGATCCTCAAGCTTTACAGGACCATCTCAAGAACCCAGATATTGCCGCCAAGATCCAAAAGTTGTTAGAATCTGGCCTCATCGCTATTCACTAATCAACATTTGATTAGGAATATATCAATTAGTACCAGGCCGTTCTGAAAAACTACTATTTTAGTAGATTTAATGTTGCTGGCAACCAATAATGCAAAACTAAATAACCAATACCTATTTCAAAAGGGTTTAACATAAGTGAACAATTTACCCTATCCTGGCGTATTATTTTATTATGCTTGCTGCAAAATTTTACAACATGCTCACATGCCCAGTGATTGATGACATAAGTTTTTAATCGATTGTTATGAATTTGGGGTAAATTAGAAAGCTTGTGAAAATCGAGTCAATGTATTGAAAAAGTATGATTGCGTATCACACGATTAACTTAATTAGGGTATTCGAAGTCATTTCTTTTTTACTAGGACTTTTCTCAGTTTAAGGTATTATGCTCGTCTCTATATGTAGGCTTCTGGAGCATTCCATGTATGCTTTTCAGTAAAGTGATGCGAAAATGAACTTTTTTGGTTTTAGGTTTTAATATAGCATACCTACTTAATTTGAAGAGTTATCTTTATGCAGATATATACTGCCTGAATGATGGAACTTACATTACTAGCACTTTTGTAATTTATTCAATAAAGATGTATGTAGGCATATGTTGTCTTATTTATTCCCTACAGAACAAACCTTTTAACAATAATTTAACGAGTCAGTGCTCGCAGTAATCTAGAAGCGTATATACTACGTGATTGCACATTTCAAGTAACGAAATTCAATTAAACAAACATAAAAAAAAGACCAAAAAAATACAGGAAAACGTCGGCGTTTTAATAAAAACCAATATTTGAATTCCGTGTGTTTAGTGCTGACGTGCCAACTATACTGGTGGTGGTGGTGGACCGATGAACCACAAATGTCCAGGTTGCTTAGTTTTTTTGTAGTAGGGGCAAGCGAGCCTATATAAATATACAACGAGCGATGGTAAACGATTACCGCCGCTCGTGGACACCAGCAACACCAGAGGCGTCACAAATGCGTTGCAGCAGAAGCGTGGCCTTGTGATGGCCATTGGAGTTTGGATTCTCTCGTTCAATTCCATGATTGCAGCCAAGGTATTGAGTACAAACGTGTGAAAAACTGTGACCGAAAATGGCTTAGAACTCTCCCGGTTCACTAGGTCCTGGAATGTACTACAGACGGTTCAGGCGTCGGCATCCTGCATAAGTGCATAGATGGGTGCGATAGATGAGGCCATCTGTCACCAAAAAAAGAAAGGCCTGAATATTTTAATAAAGCTGTCATCTACTTTACTTCTTCTTTTGATGAAATGGCAACCAGCCGGATCTATCAGATCAGCTATTTCTGCTAATGTCAAGTGTTTAATGTCTTCAAATCTTAAGTCTTCGTCGTGATGTAATTAATGATAAATTATATAAAAAATGTGGACGAGGTGAAATGGGGACCGTCTTCCGAAAAAACAAAAACAATCTCTCATCTACTTTAACCAGCAAAATTTTACGTACTTTGTGGTTTTAGTTGGCTCGATTCCGATACACTACAAACCACACCATACCATAAATAGACCCGGTGTCGTAACAGCCCCCCTAGCCAAGTTACAAGCGTTCTTCTTTCTGCAATCGTTAACGCCTACATTCTCTTGCGTCATTGGCTAATCTTAGACAAAGTATTAGCTAATGACACACGAGAATTTAGGCGATAACGATTGCAGAACGAAGAACGCTTGCAACTTGGCTCCAGGGCCAGCTCTTTCAAGAGGGTTTCAGACATAAAAAAAAAATATGCCAACTGCCATAGTATGTATGTATTATTGTATGGATGCTAAAAAGGTGGAGAAGGTGATGGAATTGTTGCTTAGGGCGCTTTTAATTGATAATCAGATTTTGGTATTCATGTCTCGGCCCTCTTTTTTTAACAACACACTTTTATTATGTAGCTTTGCATGTTTGTAATCGATTTTTGTACACGTGTCTTTTATTTTTTTTAAACTATAATTATTATACACGGAAGATTTTTCCTATGTTAAAAAAAAAACTTTAAATACACCGTAGAAACTGAATTAAAATTTACCTGAAATGCTTCTAGACCACACCCACAAGCCCACTTTTAGACAGATATATAAAAGAGCGTAGCAAAGTTTTATTTTCTCGGGTTTGGAAATAATTGTCCCTTTCTCCGTAAAATTAATTTGAAAAAAATGAGAGGTGTAAAAATATCAATAGTATAGAAACATTTTGGGCTGAACCCCAAAACCCCCTCCTAGATACGCCCATGGATATGCCATATCAGTGTTTTAAGGCAAATTTTGTTTATTGGTACAAATTATTACCATTGTTGGTAGAAATTTTATTAAAATGATGGATAAAAATTTGTGCCTTCGCAAATGTCATTCGAGTTTGACAATAATGTGTTCATTCATGACTTTTTTAATTGTAAATAGTGTTTGATGGGAGGAGCACGCAAATTTTGTGTTTATTTATATTTTACGTAGCAATAAAATTAAGTTGCATTGTGTTTTTTATAACGTCTATCAGAATTTTAAAAATGACTGTAGTTAACTAATAGTGATAGTGACTGTATTTGAAGTAGAATCGTTAATTGATAAGGCCGTGAACGTTTGTTTTGCTATCATCCGACTGTAAACACGTAAGTAATTTGTATAGTATACCTAATTCTTTAATAAGTTTTTTGAAGCAAGTTTTAGTAGAGTTAAAGATATACTTTTTAAATGTATTTGCTAAAATGATGTAAACAAACAGTGTCTAGTGCACGGATCATTTTTTAATCTATTTCTTTTTTCAAAAAAAACTGCGCCTACACCAGTGAGAATTTGCAAAAGCGAGTTTTTTTTTAGGTTTTTGTCTGTTTAATTTGTTTTGATCAAACGTCAAGGCCACATTGATTGCAAGAATATTTAGCAGTAATCAGTTTGACTTACTTTGAAATTAGTTTTGTCTACTTTATACACTTATTATTTATCTACATAATATTAAAAATTTAAATTTCAGAAACTTTGGTAATACCCAAGTTTTAGAATTTTGAAAAAGGCTATTCCGCAAATTCTGACACATTTAAAGGATCTGTAATAAAAGTTTATGTTTAGTAGATTTTAAATATTGTAAGAAATAATATTTCAAAATATTTTTTGAGTATGTTAGGATGCCTTGTGACAAAGTAAGTTTTTTATCTAGCTATAAATCAATTTTGTTATGAAGCATCATTTATTTACAGGTTTTATTTGCGTCTGATGCTCTGATAAAGAAATAATAAGATAAACAATGTTAAAATATAACAAAGAATAGTGTGTGAGGCATGATATATTCAACTGATGTCATTGACATTTAAAAAAAGGTTTTATGAACAATATTTGGAAATGCGGATTTCAGTTGAAAAACTATTTTTGTTTCGAATAGATTATTTATTCAGGAAGAAAATTATAGACCGATAGCTGCACTAATGTTGACAAAATAGTGTCCGACTATTGGCTATTGAATATCTTTTGCTGTTATTATGAGCGTCTGTATTATAGCTGCCACTATTAATGTTTGATTAGAAGAATGTTATAAATGTACATGAATAGCACCTTAAATCTCTTTTATAAAGACTTAGATTTAATTTTAAAACTCAATAAAAAAGACTAATAAATTAAATATAAACTTTTTAATATTTTCTATGATTCTGTCCAATTTGTCCACATCTTTGGTAGTAATTACCAAATTCAAAATGTAGTACAGGTATTAGCTGCACTAATTCCATTCCATTCCATTCCATTCCATTCCATGTTAATTCAGAAACCAATCTAAATAGCACACTCTGAAAACATGAAAAATTATTTAGGTAACTAGATTTTGCCTGCGGCTTCTTAAGAATCAAAGTATGTCTGTGCCAAAATTCATTAAAATCGGTGCAGTTGTTTAGCCGTGAAAGCGTATTAGACAGACAGAGTAACTTACGAATTTATAATATGTATCAGTATGGTGTAGCATGTAGTTATATTTAAAATGCATTTATTTTTATCTGCAATGTAAACTTTTGTTATCTGTCATAGACAGATGTGACACACCAGATACTAAAATAAATTAAATATCATTAAATGAAATCATTCAAGTAGTTTCTTTTAGAATAAATGGGTAAATATGAGTAGTATGTTTATGTATATAATTCCTAATTTCTACAAAAATCACTTGTAGTAATGATGAAGATTTGCACCTTTGCCATGAAAAATAAACTAAAAAGTAGTCCTAAGGACTGCTCATAAAACTGCTAGCTGTTTCACGCCAAGCTTTATTGAGGCTTGTGGCACATAGTGGCTCAATGATGGAAAAATAAGGAACATGATTGTGTGTGTTCATCTATCCTCATCATTATCAGCCCTTTACAATCCACATCTGGGCCCAGACCCCACTTGACAATCCACATCTGGTCCCAGACCCCACTTGACAATCCACATCTGGACTCTCCCAAGGTACACCACAGAGCCCAGTTTGTTCCTTTTTACGTAAATCGTCCCGACGTCTAACCTGATGATGTACGTAACGATTGCAAAGATGCGGCCTCCACTCCAGAACACGCTTTCTCCACTTATCTGCGTCATATGTGGCCAGCCCAAGGTAGTAGAGCCATGTTGATTTCAGCTCGAACGGGTCTTCTTTACCAGGGCGGTACTACCCTGTCACACAAGATCAATCTAAAATGACAGGCATTTGGGCAGTCCTGTTTTGTTTGCGAGACCAGAGGCCCAATAATACAATAGGCTACCATAGTGCAGTGGGTCACCATGCTACATTGTCTGCATTAGCAATAAATATGGTGACCACTACTCTTGAATTCTGGTCATGCTTTCCATCAGGCAGAATAGAGTCACTTTGACAGGCTTATATATAAAATAAATACAAGTAAAATTTTAACAAAAATAAAACCGACATCAAGGTTTGACTCGATTGCTCTTGGATGCCATCATCAGATCTTAGTGTCCTTATCATGGTACCACCGTTGGGATATCTCCTTTCTATTAAAAAAAGAATCATCAAAATCGGTTCATAAACGACGAAGTTATCCGCGAACACACAAAAAAAAATATATAATATACCGTCGAATTGAAAACCGTCGTCCTTTTTTTGAAGTCGGGTAAAAAAAGCTCATTGCCACTTCAATTTATTCACTTTAGGTATCATGTAAAGAGTTCAAGTGGTGCAGATCTTTTCGAGTTGTAGAAACGCACACAAGCAAAATTTTTTGGTTTTTAAAGACAACTCCAGCGTTAGGAATATATATCCTGTGTCTCTTTCCATCCTGCGGGGGACTCTACAATACATGAAACCACAAGAACACCCTGACTCAGAACAACAGTTTGCGACGGGAGGGGTCCAGGAACTTCGGTTATTAAGACCTCCGGATCCACTAGGCCAAGCGTGTATTAAATTTTTAGACGTAAAAACAGACAGATCGTTAAGTAACTTAGCTACATTTTGTAAAATAACTTAATTTCGTTTTATGATATCGTACTTTTATCATCACCGTTCCGTATATAGAACATATAGGTCAGTAGCCTTGTTCTACATTATTAGTTCTATAATGCGTATAATGAGCCAGTTTCGGTAAAATTTGCAAATTGTAGGAAAAACAAATAAAAGTTAAATACAACATACTGCTGGTCGAGGGACAGTGATCCTACCTTGAGTTGGACTATACCTACGATTTGATTCTGACTGCAAATAGTGGGCAAACAATCCCCCTACCAATCCGTCTGGGTAACGTGGCATAGTAGGCCATAAACCTCTTTTCTAAGGAGAAGCTTAGGGCTGCAGTGGACTATAAAAAGCTATTGATCATTATAATAATAATATTGTAAACTAAGAAAATATATGTATATCTATCTATGTAATACCTTTACACTAATAGTTTTTGTATAGTTTGTTCATTTTCATAGTGTCGTTTTGATCGTGCTGTCCCGGCACGTACGATTCATTCATCAGTCATATCGCGATTTCCGTGAAATTTACATTGGGTTTCGGGGATATAAATTGATCTAGCCAGGATTCCTTTTTAGAAAATTTATCAAAAAAAAAACTGAGCAAAGCTCCGTCATCCAGCTACTTACCCGCCGGCCGTAATAGCAATCCTAGACCCCAGTTGTATATAAAAACTCAAGATACTGATTCAAACAATCGATTATTCAAACGTTGGAACGATTCGAAAATTGGTACAGCGGGTTAGGAGTTTAAGAAATTAAATACAGATAACGAGAGCAAAGAATATCATTAAGAACTTAAGTACGTGTGATCTGTGACCATGTTTTAAATACTTTCAGTGTTTGGGCACGTCTAATCGATAACGGCGAGGCATTCGACAATCGATTAGTCTGTACTATATAACATGATAAAAGTTGAGTCAATTTTATTTATCTTGATAATTTTATGAATGCGTATTTATTGTGGGTATTCTTTGTCTCCCTTTAATATACTGTCTGTCTGTTTCATGTATGTTTGTAAAGTACCCTGCGACACAGGATATTTGTATATATTCCTAAAGTGTTTGTAAGTTTTTAAAAGAAGAATGTAATATGTTAGAACTTGCTTTTTGGTGTGCAGATGACCCTGACTCGGTGACCTTTGGAATAGCTGATAGACATAAACTGTGTCAGTAGTGACGGTTTAAGAATACAGAGTATCATCAACCCTGTTCATTCCATGAGTGCTGTAAGAGCCGACTTAGGCAACAAATTCTGCAGGACAACATTACTGCCAAAAGGAAGGAACATTTAAAAGAAAATCGATAGCAACCCGTCTGACAGCGGAGTAGGTAGCTCAAAACCTCCTTTTGGAAGAGAGGCTTATGTTCAGCAGTTGAATATTAAAAGCTGTTGATTTGATACGATTACAACCTCTACTTCTTAAGGCGCATAATCACTGTAGTTGTTGGCAATTTCAGTGTTTCCAACTTTTTGCAACTCTTCATGAAATCGCTAACTCTTGTTTCCATTGTGTCTACACCGTCGCTAACAACTCGCCGATCAATTAACAACTCGATTAATTCATTCGTCTACGTGGCAGAGATCTTTCTTTTTGTTTCCAACTAAGTGTCTTCAGAGAGCTGCAACAAGCACATTCTTTTGATTTACCGCCAAAACAGAAACCCGGTTCATTTGATTACAACTCTTGTTGCCAACACAAAGAAATTACAGAAACTTTTGTCACCAAAAGTTGCCAACCTTTGTTCGTTGGAGACTCGGCTTTAGAGTTACTAACATCTCACAAAAAGCCGGCGTTACGCTATTGCGTTGCTGTTTCTTGTGAGTGAACCGTGCTACCTAAGCCTATACCTGTTTCGGGATGGACTCTAAGAGTGGCAACGCAAGTTTCAGTTGTCCATGGGCAGCGGTAGTCGTCAATTTAGGCTAAGAGAACAAACTACGCAGGAAAATATCAATGTATTGAGAAGGAAAACTTGAAACAAACCCATAGCAATCCCTCTGGCCGGCGCGGTAGTAGGCCAAGACCTCCTTTTTAATCCAGAGACCAGGAGGCCTATCTACATAGTGCAATATTAAAGGATGATATATATTGTCGTTGGTCTCGCGGTTGGCGTGTGCGACTGCTGATCGTGAGGTCTCGGGTTCGATTCCCGGGTCGGACCAAATGTTTGTATGATCTACAAATATTTGTTTCGGAGTTTGGGTGTTTTCTATGTATAATATGTAGGAATTTACAAAAAAAAAAGTATATATGTATTTGTTTCAGTTGTCTAGTACCCATAACACAAGCTCTGCTTAGCTTGGGACTAGATGGCGTTGTGTAATAGATGTCCGAAATATTTATTTAATTATTTATTATTTATTATTATTATTGTATACGCTACGAAAAATCTTCTTCTAAGCTTGATAATACAGTTACAGGGTTTCATGCTAATTAAATAAAGTAAATGCGTGAGCATTGGTGACTAATACTAACCAGACCCGTCACAAGTTGTGTGGGAATAATAATGATAATATTTGACACAGCTCACACACGGCCGTCTCATCACAAACTGAGCAGTGTCTGTGACTACCAGACTAATATACTTATAAACATGCATATATATTTCTAAACACATACATATAACATAAATTATACCCATACACAGAACAAATGGTCGTACTCATCACAAAATATATATGTCCTGGGTTTCGAAATTCATCAAAATGTATAGTCCATGCGTTTAGTTAGATAGTGTCGGTGCATCCGCACGCAATTGTGGTTTATGTTGTGAAATACGAATATATTAATTCATACAACGGCGTAAACTGAGAAATCATACTAGCTCGTGGGTGTACACCGCACGTGTGACTGCGACGCGATTAAGGTGGCTATATCTAAGCGAATGGACTATACACAGCCATTTCTGCATAATAGTTACAAAGTTATAAACGGGTATTGATTTAAGTAATTATTTTTTGTTATCAATAATTAAATGCGGAACTAAAGTTGATTAACGTTGGTGAACTGGTGAGTAAAATAGGCTTGCGCGTGCTATTTACTTTCCAATTCTTAGACAAAATAATCTTAAACAAAGTATGAGCCAAAAACACGCGAGAATTTAGGCGTTAACGATTGCAGAACGAAAAACGCTTGCAACTCCATTCAGTTCCTTTCCATTCTATCTTGCAATCGGTATTATACCTAGCCTTTAGTCCATTGTTATACCGATCATGATGTAACTCATTCGTGTATTTTATAACATGCGAAGACTTGGTTAAAGAGCCAGCATATTAAATTTATTTTTATTTACAGGTAATCAAGATGGTTAGAACGGGGTTGAAAAGTGGGTTGTTTATGGGGTTCGGCGCTGCGGCAGTGGTGGTGGGAGCCGTTATGGTGGTATATTGGCCGCCGATATTTATCACACAATTGCAAAGGGTTTGTATATTTATTGATTTAGACTCTAGGCTATAGCTAATAGAGTCTGGTTTTGCATGAAGGATTTCCTCTACCATAATATGCAAATAAACCTTACTCTTGTATCTCCCTATCTATTATTGAAAAATGCATTAAAATCCGTTAAGTAGTTTAATAGATCTAAACTGATCTAAACGAACAGACAGGGGAGAGATCTCATGTAAAATTCAATTCCTTATTCATATATGTTATTTTGGAATGGTCCCCTTAAGTATTTGTTTTGTTTTTCAATATTTAATTAGTTGATTCAAACGATTTAAGGATCCCAACAGTGAGAAAATACGTTAAACTAATCAATTCCAATAACGCTTCAATTCTTTTTAATAGGTACTAAGCAAGCTTCATCATTTTCAGTGCATTGCTGGATACAAACAGGCTCAACTGAAATAAAACTAATTATCACGGATTAATCACCCTAAATTGATGTTATTTATATCTTTAAAGATAAAACCTAAATATGTTGCTTAGTGGTTATCTAGAATTACGAATTACTTAATTTATGTGGATTAACTAACCAACTTATCTAATAAATCTAAGCTATTTATCCAACGCAGTATAGCAAAACCAAGGCCAAAGCCTTCTTTCAAAGGAAATAATTATGTATTTATTTATTTTTTATGTATGGACCTACCAAAATGACTGTACTCTGCCTGATGGAAAGCATAAGCAGAATCCAACGAGTGGTGGTCACCATACTCTTTGCGAATGCAGACAATGCAACAATGCATCATCGGGCGTTCGGTCACCAACGAAATACGACAGCACGAACGCTGTCATTTTATTTTCTATACAAAGGTCGTACCGCCCCGGTCAAGCCGGCCCGTTCGCACTGTTATCAGCGTGGCTTTACTACCTTGAAATGTCCAACTGTGGACTGTCAAATTAAACGTTCTCCTGTGAACTTGCCTCATTCGCCAATGAATAAATTAAAACACACAGCGCTATCTAGCCTCAAACTAAGCAGAGATTGACTGACAGAATACTTATATACTTTTTTTTTGGAAATACATAAATAGAAAACACTCAAACTCCGAAACAAATATTAACAGATTATACAAACACCTGGTCCGACTTGAATCGAAC
Organism: Spilosoma lubricipeda; assembly: GCA_905220595.1. Lineage (NCBI taxonomy): Eukaryota > Metazoa > Arthropoda > Insecta > Lepidoptera > Erebidae > Spilosoma > Spilosoma lubricipeda. The sequence continues at coordinate 21,200,589 of HG992281.1, read as the reverse complement.
CCGAGACCTCAAGCTCAGCAGTCGCATACGTCATCACTGCGCCACCGAGGCAGGCAATATACAATTTTTATTTTTTCAGATGATGACGTTAACCAAAGAATCGATGTCGTTTGAAATCTGGCGAGAGACTCCAATCCCCATGTACCTGGAGGTCTTCTTCTTCAACATCACCAACGTGGAAGAGATAATATCAGGGAACAGGGATATCAAACTGAGGGTGCAACAAGTCGGCCCATATGTGTTCAGAGAATCTCATATAAAGGTGAGTTTTTACGAAATATTTAAAATTGAAAACTCCATAACACTCTTCCTATGTATACTGTGTATCAACACAACAACAACCCATAATGTCCCACTGCTGGGCTCGGGTCTCTCAGGAGAGGGTTAAGTCCATACGTCCCCACGCTGGCCGAGTGCGAGTTTTAGACTGGCAAGACAACGTTGTGCTACGTAATCTTGTCGTTGGATGTTTTTAAGCCGCCCAAAGGCCTCCAACTAAGCTTCACAACTGTTATCATATGATAACAACCGCGACCGACTACTTAACGTGACCGCGGAATCACGGAGATGCTCATGGTAACATACCACTAGCAGTCACCCATCCACCCTTACCCTCGGTGATTGTTTTCAATCAACGAGTGCAACTGGGCTATGAGCGCCACTGTACGATACTATGTATGTATGTACAGATATGCCTCCGTGCGTTTTCACTTCTATCGGTGTTCCCCAAGGACTGCCGTAAGGTGGGAAGCACCCCCTACTCATCCCATGGGTATCGTAAGAGGTGACTAAGGAAGCTAATCACACAGGATAACAGCATTGTGTAGAGAAGAAAAAATTGAAAGAAACTCTATATCAAAACTTGGGGCATATAGACACAGCACTATTTAGACACTAAGTATGGTTTGTATGCTGTTGATAACGTATAGGAAAACAAGCAGACAGTTCACCTGATGGTAAGTGGTCACCATCACACATGTACGCTTGCAATTCAACAAGACAGAAGGACGTTGCCGGTTGCCGTTCTTTGAGTGAGGAAGTAGCGGGAAGAGGGGGAGGGGGTAGTCTCTATAATCTGATCAGTGAACCCGCAACGAAATTAATCAGAATCACGCGGGGGAGCTATGCTCAAAGCCTAATCTATACAAATAAATTAAATTGGAGTGTCTGTTTGTAATATTAAAATAACCGCTTTTTATCAAATGCATATATGTATGTATATACGGTATATATACCAAAAACGTATTAATTTTTTTTTGTCTGTCTGTCGGTTTGTTCACTGGCTGCTGATGATCCAGGGAGTAACTATGGCTACTTTTTTTAGACCAACTTTGTCCCGCGGCGTTACTCGCGGTGCGACGATAACCGCGGGTAACACCGCGGGGTTCAGCTAGTCTAAAATAATATTATAAAGAAGAAATATTACATTTTTGTTTGTTTGTGGTATTATCAAAATTCAACTGTCGGATGAGCACAAAAATGTGTCTTGTGCAATAATTGTCTACCGGTTCCTTGCTAACCAGTTAGCCTTCAATGAGTTCATAACGGCATTTCAACTAGTGTGTGTCTAATTCTTATATTTTAGATGTATAGTAACCGTCCTCCACCTTAGAGGTACATTTTAGGTATACCTCGACTGGATAAATCTTTTAAATAGACTTCAAAAAAAGGAGGAGGTTCTCAATTTGAATGTTTTTTTTTTAATTTTGTTACCTCAGAACTTTCGACTGTGAACCGATTTTGATGATTCTTTTATTATTTAAAAGCTGGTGATTTCCGTGCAAAAAAAAAATTAAATACATTTTTGGTATATGTACCGTGTATACATACATATGCATTTAGTAAAAAGGGGTTATTTAAATATTACAAACAGACACTCCAATTTTATTTATTTGTATAGATTATTTATTTGCATAGACTAGCTGACCTCCTTAACCTCTGGGTCTCCTATTGCCCTTAGTGTGATGTTATACAGCTGAACAAATTTGTTTACCATAAAAAGGTTATGATGAGCCAACCTTAAAAGATAGACATATGCCTCCGGACATTTTTGTTTAGAACTTTATGAGGGGTACAATTCTTATATATATATTACTAGCCGACCCACGCAACGTCGTTTGCGCCTTATATTGCCCGTAGCGTGAAAATTTCCCCCGTTTTTGAAACATTCTTCATTGTTGCTCCGCTCCTATTAGTAGTAGCGTGATGATATATACCCTATAGCCTTCCTCGATAAATGGACTATCCAACACCTAAAGAATTTTTCAAATCGGACCAGCGGTTCCTGAGATTAGCGTGTTCAAACAAACTCTTCAGCTTTATATATTAGTATAGATTTTTGCGAAACTTCAATACAGAGCGCACGCAATGTAAGCTCTCAAAAGGTATAATTTTCTCCCGTTTTTGCAACATTGTTCATTGATACTCTGGTTGTAATGGTCGCAACATGATGTTATGTAGCATATAGCCTTCCTCGATTACTTGGCTATCTAACACTAAAAGATTTATTCAAATTCGACCAGTACTTCCTGAGATTAGCGCAACATCTTCTGCTTCATTATATCAGTATCATTACTAATCTATACTTCTACGTGAAAGTTTGTAAGTATGGATAGATGGATGTTTGTTACTCTTTCACGCAAAAACTACCTACTGACCGGATTTGGATGAAACTTTACAGTAATATAGCTTATACATCAGAATAACACTTAGGCTACTATTTGCTGCGATAACCGACATATACGCGGGCGGAGCCGCGAGCAATATATTATAATGTAAATTGTTTGTACCCATGTATATCTAGTACCTGTATATTTTGGTGCCAGTTTAACTCGGGAACTTTATCAGCAAGTGGTATAACTGGTTATAGATAAAATAAACATGGAAAAGTTTCTGAGAATCAACAGTTATCTCGCTATAACAAGACCACGATGCGTGTCAATCGACTTTGACCCTTTAATGACAGAAATAAATATTTTGCAATGAATCATCATGATTTTTGATTCTATACTTCTTAGTATATACTTATACTAGCTGTCCCGGCAAACGTCGTTTTGCCATAACTACTAATAAATTAAAAATTAATTAAAAAAACATGGTCCAGCGGACAAAATTGTGAATCTAAACCATTCCCAGATCCCCTTGAACACACACATAAATTTCATCAAAATCGGTCCAGTCGTTTGAGAGTAGTTCAGTGACATACACACTCACAGAAGAATTAAATATATACTTATTATATATAGTGTAGTTGTATTCACAGACTTTGAACTGATCCAGTCCATAACACATAGCATCTTTGATATCGATCAATTGACAATGATTGATCAATAAATTTACTAGCACACTTATACACTACATATTTATCATAATATTCGCATATTTTTATTTCATTACTAGCTGACCGACGCAACCTCGTTTGCGTCTCCTATTGCCCGTAGCGTGATAATTTTCCCCCGTTTTCGCAACGTTCTTCATTGGTGCCCCGCTCCTGTAAGACCTTGCGTGATGATATTGCGTAATGAGCTTGCGCTGTGTGAGTGAGTGAGGATGCCGGAGGCCCATAACCCAAACCCCCTCTCCCTATCTCCCCTCCCTACCCCCCAAAGGCCGGCAACGCACTTCTAACGCCTCTGGTGTTTGCAGGTGTTTATGGGCGGCGGTAATCGCTTACCTTCAGGCGATACGTCTGCTCGTTTGCCCGCCTATTCCGTAAAAAAAGAACCTGTAACAAGTACTGCTTTTTTTATGGGTAAGCGATTACCGCCGCCCATAAACACCTGCAACACCAACGGTGTCACAAGTGCGTTGCCGACCTTTGTGGGAAAGGGATGTGAGGATGGGTTGGGGAAAGAGATGTGGGGGTAGATTGGTGTATGGGCCTCAGGTATCCTTACTCACTCGGTGAAACACAGCGCAAGCGCTATTTCACACCGGTTTTCTATGAGGCCGGTCGAGCCGGCCCATTCATGCCGAAGCATGGCTTTCCCACTGTATATTTTTTATGCTTTTTTTATCCGACTGCTTCAAAAGAATGGTAATGTTTTTATACATATAAGTCTCACCGAGAACATTCTTTTATCGTCATATTGGTTATCATTTAAAGGCTTATTTTTAATTCGTTGTTGTTTTATAATCATGAGGATTTATAGAAATATTTTAGATAAAGCTTTTAGAGCGATACTAGTATTTATTGCGATAACTGATTTGATAATAACGCAACGTAATAAGGAATTGCGAATTATGATAAAGTACAATTATTTATTATTAATAGTTATTTATAAGCACGATAACAGTAAAATACGTCACTACCGCCGCGAATGGTCATTATGGTCAAGAGTCAATCTAGGATGAGGTCGTAACACAGCAGTTCCCGGATCTCTCCCTTCTCAGGCGCAGAGTGGCACACCGTGTGGTTTTAGTCGGTTCGATTCCGACACACCGCCCCATAGCAAACCCCGGCGGGGTGACGGCCCGAGGGGGTTTCCACACGTTAAAAAAAAAAAGGATTGCAAGACGAGTGCAGGAATGCAAGAGTTCGTAATAACAGCTGTTCCCGAATCCCTTTTATATCAGGCGTAGGGTGGCACACACTGTGGTTTTAGTTGGTCTTATACTGACACACCACTGGTTTGGTGACGGTCCGCGAGGCTTTCCACACGTTAAAAAAAGAGGATTACGACTAAATTCTTTGCTCTGCCCTCCCCTTAAAATTAAAAGAAGAATCTATGAGACCGTGGCATCACAATAGTCGAGCTGTTATTCCGGGAACTCTATACCCGTGGCCAGCGTGATATAGACACGTAGTGGTCCAAAACCTCATTTCTAAGGAGACGCCTATGTCCAGCCGTTGACTGTTAAAGACTGTTGATGATAATTAACGCCAATTTGAAGGATAGTCAACCCTTATGAGTTGGCGACAACAAAACAGTTGTCTTTTGTTCTTATCACCATGGATTATCATCGTATGTTGTTTTTATAACGGAAAACAATAAAATAACACTACATTGTCTTTATCGTATCGTATAGTTCCAACAATTATAATCCAGTTTGTATTAAAATCTTCTTATAATTATATAAAAATCAATTGCTGTACGTTTGTCGCGCTAAAACTCGAGTACAGCTGGGTCGATGTCTCGTGTACGAAGTAGCGGGCTCAGCTAGTGTTAAATAACAATTGCTAAAGGTATTAGCTTTTGCTTGCGACCACGACCAAGTGTATGTTGGTTACTGCGGTAAACAGTAGCCTATGTTTTTCCTCAACAATCAAAATATGTCTATGCCAAGTTTCATTGAAGTGAGTGTAGCGGTTTAGCCGTAAGAAACTAACAGACAGATAGAGTTACTTTCGAATTTATAAAATTAGTATGGATTTCGGAGTTTAAGAAATATCTCGAGAATATAAGCCTAGCCAAGTTGCAAGCGTTTTGTCTTTCTGCAAACGCCTAAATTCTCGTGTGTTATTGGCTCATACTTTGTCTAAGATTACTCTGTTTAAAATTAGCCAATTACACACGAAAATTTAGGCGTTAACGATTGCAAAAACACACACACACACACACACGCAACTTGGTTAGGGTTCGCACATCTGACCAACTCGAACTCAATATTATTGAGAAGTCCTTTCCACAATTGCCCTCTAAATTTTGGTAGAGGAAACTCAACAGAGGTAGCATACTTGTCTGTCTTGTGACTCTCTTGTGATCCAGAGACTTTCACAGTCACTTGCCAGGCCGTCTAATCGCTTACCAAGAAGAAAATATGACTTTGCCTCTCACTCACTCACTCACTCACTCTCACACAACAGCACAAACGCTGTCATTTTACGTTGATCTTCTGTGCGAGGGTAGTACCGCCCCGGTCGAGCCGGCCCAACGGCCCGAAATCAGCGTGGCTCTATTACCTTTTTCTCTTCAGCTTACTGCCGTGCCTCCCCCAAAATTTACTTTGTCCATATCACGCCAATTTGAGGTCGGATAAAAATAAAAACCACCAGTTGGAGTTGTGATTGGTGAAGTTTTTACGCGTTCCCTTAGCAACGTCGAACGCGTCGTGACGATCGATTTAAAGTAAAATAAACACTTGACCCTATGGATTGCGTTTGATTATGATTATTATTATAATACTTTATTATTTACTTTTGCGAGCGCCCAGTCATTTGGTGAGATAAAATAACTAGGCCAGTCGCCTGCGCGGGATGTACAATACATTATTGTACTTAACTTACTATTTCTGTAACAATATACTTAATTACCGTCTGTATGGTGACGGACCAAGAATACGCAGTATTACTCCTATTTATCCTATGGGTGTCGCTGCGAAGAGAAAGAAAACTCGGCACAAATCTTAACAATCTGTTTGGCTAGCGTGGTATGTCTAGGAGGCCAAAACCTCCTTTCTTAGACGAGGCCTATCTCCAGCAGGGGAATATCGAAGGCTGGTGATGCTATTTAATTTTAGTTTAGTGATGACACCAAGAGAATCACCACCAATGTCGACCATTTCAATCAATTTTCCCAAAATGAAAAAGTATGTAACTCCAGACTATAACATATATATACAAGCGAGCCGCCCCGGCTTCGCAAGGTTGCAATGCTGATATTAAATATACTACATAATGTCTTTATAAGTTTATAAACAACGTTTACAGCTTTTGGTCATCTTAGAGATTACTCTTGATAAGTGCGGTTAAAAAATTAACCGTAATACCGACTAAAGTACGAACATACAATTTAAAAAAAAACAGTTGTTCTGAGAAGCACATTTTGTCTTAAACAAGAATACACTTTAGTATTTAAATCTAATATAATAAAATTTTCGTGTCGGGGTGTTTGTTACCGAACTCCTCCAAAACGGCTGGTCCAATTTTTTTGAAATTTTGTGTTCATATCGTTTAGATCTGAGAATCGGCCAACATCAATTTTTCATGTACCTAAATGGTAACGGTGACCCACCCTTAAATATTTTTTTATGTCAAAATACGTTTTCCGGGTCAGCTAGTAAGTACTATCATGCAATTTCGAATATTTTATTTTTTAATAAATCGTAACGTTTCTACTTATTTAATAAATACGGATTACGCGCCGCGCCGGCCTCCCCGGCCGGTATCGCCGCAACCGCCATGTCCCTGCATTTTAATTCCGTAATATCTATCTCTTCTAATATCTTTCGATCTAAGCGTTTATAGGGACAGACAGAAAGCGGGAGCGACTTTGTTTTATACTATGTAGTGCTTTCTACGCTCTTTCGTCCCGCTGTTATCTATCTAATCTAATACTTTTAAACGAGCAATTCTTGTGTAGGTATATGTATAGAATCTGAGTCTTCGAAACGGCTGCAACGATTTTCACGAAATTTAGTACGCAGCGGGTTTCGGAGGCGATAAATCGATCTAGCTAGGATTCAGTTCTAGAAAATTTACCCAAAAAAAAAGCAAAGCAAAGCTCTGTCATCTAGGTCCTCGTTCAATAATAGAACAGTCCTATTGATAATATGATTGTACATGTTTATTGTGTTGTTATCAGTGGCCGCACAAAGTCTATTTACACTCGCTTAACTAATGAATCTAGCGATAGATGTTATCGTTACATCGATGATAGCTTAGCGTATATAATAGACTCATATCTACTTACCTATAGCCGCTCGTAAAACGAACTATTTCAACTGTAGCCTATTATGATCTGTGTCTTCTTTACAAGTTCGTTCGTGGGTGGAGTACTGTTCTCATCTTTGCGATGGTGCCGCACAGTGCCTGTTTGACGCTCTCGACCGGTTGCAGCGACGAGCAATCCGCATTGTAAACAGTACCGAAGCCACCTAGTTCCTTGAGCCCCTGCATTTGCGTAGAGATGCCGTCTCTATGTCAGTACTTTATCGCCTGTATCACGGAGAGTGTTCTGAAGAGCTCTTCCAACTGGTCCCCCCTCCAGAACAACACGTGCCGGCATTGGAAGTCACCGCTTCAGAGTGGTAGACATACGATCTCGTACTCATCGCTTCGGTTCCTCCTTTCGGTGCCGAGCGGTCAAAATCTGGAACTCACTTCCAGCGCACGTGTTTCCCTCCCACTATGATCCCGGGTCCTTTAAGCGGGGCGTAAAAAAGCATCTCACTAGGCGGCCATAGTGTGGGTCACCATGCTGCAATGTTCTTATTCGCATTGAGGATGGTGACCAACACTTGGAATCTGCTCATGCTTTCCATCAGGCGGAGCAGAGTCATTTTGGCGCAGATAAAATATACAAAAAAAAATGTCGGTTTTGCAATGGAGATTGCAATAAAGTGGTTGTTTAGGATTGAAAACATTCAAATGTACCTACTTATGTCAATATCAAAAATAGGGTGTGGGACTAATCCCGCCCACACGACCACCTCACCACATAATCTCAGAAGTCTGAAGAATTTGGGAAAAATATTTTGGAAACTGTTCTAAACTATAATTGGGGGTATTTATTTACTTGAAATTCGAATGGTATCAAACGGGAATCAACATCAGACTTTTTTTGAAGTCGAAGAAGGTTCTCAATTCGATCATAATATATTAATATATAGCTTATATAATTATAAGCTTTTTTTATGTGTGTTCGCGGATAAGTTCGTCGTTTATGAACCGATTTTGATGATTATTTTTTTAATGGAAAAACGAAATCCAAAGTGGTACCATGATAAGGACACTAAGATCTGATAATGGCATCCAATGACATCGAAGAGATTGGATCTTTCGAAATTCGAACGACTAGTGCATTTGTAATTTTTTTAATTTTATTTGAAAGCTGTTGCTTTCCATGTGGTCCCATTTCAATTTTGATCGTTCTATAAGTCGTTTTTTTTTTAAATATTACTTGTGGAAAATTTAATTCTTCTCTTTCCAACAGACGAATCTGACTTGGAATAACCACAACAACACGATAACCTTCTACAACCAGAGGTACTGGCACTTCGAGGAGCACAAGTCAGCTGGCCCCTTATCAGATGAGATCACCAGCATTAACCCTATCATTGCCGTAAGTTGACATCATCTATCATTAAGAAATCTACACATTCAATAACTTGACTGATTCATCAAACTTTTTTTTTATGAATGGGCCTGCCAAAGTGACTCTGCCCAATGGAAAGCACAAGCAGAAACCAATTAATATTATTATTAATTAATTAATATTTTTCGGACATCTAACACACATCGCCAACTAGTCCCAAACTAAGCACAGCTTGTGTTATGGGTACTAGACAACTGATACAAATACATATATATATATTTTTTGTAAATACATGCATATTATACATAGAAAATACCCAAACTCCGAAACAAATATTTGTAGATCATACAAACATTTGGTCCGACCCGGGAATCGAACCCGAGACCTCATGATCAGCAGTTGCACACGGCAACCGCAAGACCAACGAGGCAGTCTGTGAGGCGAGGCAATAGTGGTGTGGTGGTCACCATACTCATTGTGAATTCAGACAATGCAACAATGCAGCATGGTGACCCACACAATGGCGGCCTAGTGATGTTTCTGTATCATTGGAAATCATAATTTCTTACTTGAAATTTTTACAGCATTTATATGGGTGCATGGGGTTACCGTACTTAGAACTTAGGGCTCTCAAAGTGAGCTGATGATGTAAGAAGTAAATTAAGCTAATTTTCTTTTAGATTAGCTTCACCTTTCGGCGTTATTAGCGGGGCTCAGCTATAATATATCTATACAAATAAATGAAATTGGAGTGTCTGTTTGTAATATTAAAATAACCGCTTTTTACTAAATGCATATGTATGTATACATGGTACATATACCAAAACTGTAGTTAAAAATTTTTTTGTCTGTCTGTCGGTCTGTCTGTCTGTCTGTCTGTTTGTTCCGGGTAATCTCTGGAACGGCTGGACGGATTTTGACGGGACTTTCACTGGCAGGTAGCTGATGATCTAGGAAGTAACTTAGGCTACTTTTTTTTAGACTAACTTTGCCCCGCGGCGTTGCTCGCGGTACAACAATAAACGCGGGTAATACCGCGGGGTTCAGCTAGTATATATATATATATTTGTTTAATTTACAGACAGTGGGGTATGTAATGCGTCATTGGGGTTTCGGAACCATGGCAGGCCTTGACTTTGTCCTACGAGGAATCCACGAGCACATGTTCCTAACAGCCAACGTATCTTCATGGATATTTGACGGCATAGAGGATCCACTATTGGATCTGGCTTCTAACTTGCCAGATTTACCGTTTGTCATTCCTTATGATAAATTTGGATGGTTTTATGGGGTAAGTTTTATTTTAATTGTATTGAAAACTTCTATTCTATTCTTTTCTATAGGTAAATTCAGATATTCTGTTCGTGTGGGGATAGATTAGAAATATAGAGTATCTCCCAACACCCCTATTTATCGAATGAGTGTTGAAGGAGGCGACTAAGGCTGTATCTCCTATAAACGCCGTCGGTCGCGTACAGCGTCACGTCGTAAGTCGCGTCACAATCTATACTAATATATAAAACTGAAGAGTTTGTTTGTTTGAACGCGCTAATCTCAGGAATCGCTGGTTCGATTTGAAAAAGCGTGATAATTTTCCCCCGTTTTTAAAAGATCCTTCATTGGTGCTCCGCTTCTATTCGTCGTTGCGTGATGATATATACCTTATAGCCTTCCTCGATAAATGTACTATCCAATACTAATATAATTTTTCAAATCGAACCAGTTCCTGAGATTGCGAGTTCAAACAAACAAACTCTTCAGCTTTATAATATTAGTATAGATAATGACCGCTGACGCTGTGCTTGACGTTCAGACGTCGATTGAAACGTTTATGCTGAAGTCGGACGCATAGCATTTAATAGGAGCCCGATGCCTAAGGAACAAATTACGCTGACAAAAAAAGTACTAAAACTTAACAAACTCTGTACCAACCCGTTGGTCCACCGTGATATAGTAGACAAAACCCGCGAAATAATACACAAATATGCATCCTTATCAAAGTTCCTGACTAATAAATAATGTTATGACTATAATAATTGTGACTAAGTTTCCTCTTAATTTGATTTGAATTATGTTTTACATAATTGTTGTAAATGATTTATGTAAACTTTGAACTTTGTACATACATAGTTTATTTATAACGACAAAGATATTTCGTCAGTATGTATTGAGCTATTCATATTTTTCTTGGAAGTTCTAAATCTCATCTGTATCCCGTGTGGATATGGATGTCATCGCTATTAAGCTCGTGGCTTTTATTTGTCCCGGGTAAACTCTGCAACGACTGGACCGATTTGGTACATAGCTCACGTGATAAGGAGTAACTTATTCAGAACACCCAAAATTACCAACGCACGTGTTTCCCTCCCTCTATGATCCCGGGTCCTTTAAGCGGGGCGTGAAAAAGCATTTCACTAAGCCGCCATAGTGTGGGACACCATACTGCATTGTTTGCTTTCGCAGTGAGTATGGTGGCCCCCACTGTTGGACTTTGCTTGAGCTTACCATCAGACTGAGCAGAATCACTTTGGCAGGTAATATACATATATATAAAAGAAAGTCGTGTTAGTTACACTATTTATGACTCAAGAACGGCTCAACCGATTTGGCTGAAAATTGGCGGGGAAGTAGTTTAGAAGCAGGAGACGGACATAGGATACTTTTTACATATCATTTTGTTTTTTTTTTTTTTTATTTTGCCCCGCGGCTTTACCCGTGGTTGTTGTTGTGCCGAGGGTAACACTGCGGGGCTTAGCTAGTATATAAATTAAAAAAAAAACTGACTAGTATGTTTATACATTTAATACACATTTTTTAAAACATACAAATGAATAACTGCAATAATATTAAATTAATGTTGCATTTGATGCTTACGTTGTAATTTTGAACAGAGTATGAAGTCATCTCACTAGAAGAGTCATACATAATAGTTGTAAATCAAATCATATACAGTATTAATACTTGTGACCTTAAACGCACTTGAACATGTGGTTAGAAACGTAAAAAATTTAGACGTAGATTTTACCAAAACTAATTTCCTTCGATGATTTATTTGTAAAGTTATAGTGGATGGATATGATAACGCGATGCTGTATATTGCACTAGTAGAAAATACTACCGTAGGTAATGGTAAATAAGGGGCTGGCCCTTACTTACCATTACCTACGGTAGTCTTTGAGACGCTGTGTACCCGTGACAAAACCGCTACTAGCACACCTTAATTGACCATAGTCACCCGAAAATCACAAATGCGTTAACGCGTCCTTTATATCGTCTCCTTAAATTTGGAAAGGGGGATTTCGGGTTTCAGGAACCTCATTGACCCTTGGAAAAGTAACAATAGAACTGCTTAGCATCGATGTTCTATCCCGTCGTGGTATCATTCCGGTTGATTCATCGATCCATTTCGGTGACGACTTACAAATGTTTGGAATGGTTTTATAAAACCAGTTTTTTTTTTATCAAAATATGAAAATAAACGACTATGTTTCACTTAGCATCGAAACTTATTCCGGTCACTTCATTTCTCTTTGCATAGAGATCTAACTCTTCATGTTTCTAAAACAAAAAAGTAAGCAACAGGGCAGTTATAGCACTGCAATAACTGTTAGAAATCATAATGGCAGTCTTACTAGCGCAATTGTATTACGCAATGTATTACATAATACGGTTCGTCTGACCGACTTGTCAATGTCACGGCACGATAAACTCCTTCGAGGTTTGTGCTAATAGACATAAGAATTTATTAAACGGGTCCGTGGTGACGAATTAAAATTACAACCACTGGAGGATGGGGACCTCTGGTGGCAGATTGATTGCTGCCGTTCCCGGCATAACTGTGCAATCAGCCTACTGCGCTGGGATGGAAGGGGAAATAATTTTTCCTCGGGACAGGGTCTTATAAGGCACGGTGTCGATACGGGGAGGACATGAGGATCCTGGAAGGAAAACTTGATACTAACTCTATAATGATGTTCTCTTCACGGATGACGGAGACGAGCCAACTATTGCAGCAGGAGATATTGTAGTGCACAAGTGTGTGCGCAAACACAGGTGCTGTTCCTTCACTCTCATAATCCGATGATACGGTAACCCTACACTATAAAGGTCTGTATTTACCGAAATTGTTGGCAATTTCAGTGTTTCCAACTGTTCGCAACTTTCGAGAAGCGCCAATCTTTGTTTCCATTGTGTCTACACCGAGTCGCCAACAATTTGAAAAACATTCGAACTAACCGCCAAAAAACGACAAACACGGTTCCCAACAATTTTTGTAGCCAACTTATGGAAATTACAGAAACTTTTGTCCCCAACACGTGTTGACAACAAAAGTTGTCAACTTTTGTTCGGTGGAGACTCGGCTTCACAATCCGTCTGTCTGGTGGTATTGCAGGCCAACCTCCTTTCTAAGGACTATGACACTAGGACAGCATTAGACTATGACTTGCAAGTTTTCGAGGTCCCTGAATAATTCACTCACTTGATAATTCCATTCCGTCTGCCCGCGTAAATGTCTTTTATCGCGGTAAGAGTCTAATGTCCTTCCTCAAGATTCGAAGTGTCTCTCTTCATTGAAATCGGTGCAGCAGTTCAACCGTGAAAGGGCAGAGTATTTTTGGGCAGAGTACTCCGACGGAATGGAACTTTCAAGTGAGAGCCAGTAAAATATTTTTTTTTTTTGTTTGTATATGAGCCTGCTAAAGAGTAGAAAGAGTGAGTAGAATGACTATTCTGCTACTAAAGTCTTCAAATCTTAAGTCTTTAAGTCTTCGTCGTGATGAAATTAATGATATAAAATTTATAAAAATGTGGATGAGATAAAATGGGAACCGTCTTCCGAAAAAACAAAAAAACGATCTCCATTGATTCTTTGGTGTTTCAGTAGATTAAATACAAGTAATGTTGCCTTAGCAACTGTATTCGAAAATTCCAATCGTTGATATATATAAAACTGTCAAATGGTACAGATATCTGTTATCTTCAACGTTAATCTCATAATCTTTGATGTATTAAATGATAGTGTTACAATTATTTAAATTGTGAAACGATTATCGTAATCACTATCGCCTATAATACTGCCTTTGCTCCAGGGGCCTTCCGTATAATTTGAACTAGGTAGCTTGGTTCCAAAGGTCTAAAATATTAAGAAAGAACGCTCTTGTTCTCGCTTTAAGTATTTGTTAGTTTAGTCTAAACCCACTCAAAGATATCCAACTGTGAGCAAACTGTATTCGGAGGATTATCGCTTTAGATCCTTCCCACCTAATTTTCTTAAGAAGAGAGATCTAATTACAACTATACTCACAACTTTTTCATCTATCACCTGATCGATCAGAACAGGACAGACTCGCCACAGCAGTTAATGAGTTGCGTCACGCGTTACGATTGGAATTCCTTCATGGAACGCTCGTGTAGACTTTCCCTCTTGTGCAACCACTCGAACGGTTCATTACTCTATGTTTTCATCCATTTTCCATTTCTATTCTGCGTTGAAATTTAATTATTATAACAGTTCAATGCTGAAACATACACCTCTACTTAGAATAGAGATTTCGGTTGGTTTAGGATTTCTCACAAATTTTCCTTATCGGTGCAATGATGTTGTCCTGCGTTTGATCTATTAGTCACCTCTTACGACACAAATGGGATGAATAGGGACGATGATACTCTTAATTTAAATATATTCTTAGTCCGTATCTACACCAAGTATTAAAAAAGCAAACAAAAAGAAAAATGAGGCATTGTATTAATCTGTAAGGCGATCACAACTTAGTTTGCGAAAACTAAGAATGGTGATTGAAATATAATATGTTCGGTTATCTATCATTATAATTTTACTCGTCCCACACATGCTACAAAACCCCAAGCTAGATAGAACCTGTACCTTAGTAGCCAGTATATTGATATACATACTTATATGATTCTAAATATATAAAAATACTAGCTGTTGCCCGCGGCTTTGCCCACGTGGAAGTTTGTTATATGTATTTAATTAAAACTGTGTAAAAGTATGTATTAGTAATTTATTCATGTTTTAAACCTATTTATTTATTTTTGATCAATAGCCCATTTAAAAGAACTTTCATACAAACATTTGACCCATATTTCATCCCCTTTAGGAACAGAATTTGCGTAAATGCTGATATAAGTATTCGTCTATTTGTAATCAGAAACATAAAGCCGAAAGTTTTCAGGCTGCTAAATTAAAAAATTATGGGCTTCCAAACTAACTAATATATGAAATGCCAATGCCTATATATTTCTCCCCTTAGGGGTAGAATACCCAGAAACGTTTAAATATGTATCTACTCGTTTTTAATAAGTAACCCAAAGATAATATTTTATGTTTCTAACTCAACAAATGACAGACTTCCATGCAATCTTGCAACCCCTAATTCACCACCTTAGGGGTATAATATCCAGAAACGTTTAAATACATATCTACTCATTTTCAATCAGTAGCCCAAAAACAAAGTTTCATGTTTCGAACTTCACAAATGACGGATCTCCAGACTAACCATTTCACCCCTTAGGAGTAGAATATCCAGAAACGCTTTAACGGGTGTCAAGTCATTTTTAATCAGTAGCTCAAAAATATAGTTCAATGTTGCTAACCTCAAAAATTACGAACATCCATGCAAACTTTCAATCCCTATTTCACCCCCTTAGAGGTAGAATATCCAGAAACGCTTAAGCACGAATCTACTCTTTTTTAATCAGTAGCACATGAATAAAGATTCATGTTTCTAACTTAAAAAATGAAGAACTTCCATACAAACTTTCAACCCCTATTTCACCACTTAGGGGTAGAATATCTAGAAACGCTTGAATAGTTATCTAGTCATGTTTAGTCAGTAGCCCAAAAACAAAGTTTCATGTTTTGAACTTCGAAAATTACGGACTTCCAGACCAACCTACACGTTAAATGTCAACCCCTATTTCACCCCTTAGGGGTAGAATATCCAGAAACGCTTAAATACGTATCTACTCATTTTTAGTCAGTAGCCTAAAAACAAAGTTTTATGTTTCGAACTTAAAAAATGACGAACTTCCATGCAAACTTTCAACCCCTATTTCACATATTTAAAATATCTAGAAACGCTTAAGTACGTATCTACTCTTTTTTAATCAGTAGCACATGAATAAAATTTCAAGTTTCTAACTTAAAAAATGACGACTTCGATACAAACTTTCAACCCCTATTTCAACTCTTAGGGGTAGAATATCCAGAAACGCTTATATACGTATCTACTCATTTTTAATCAGTAGCCCAAACACAAAGTTTCATTTGTCGAACTTCAAAAATGACAGACTTCCAGACTAACCTAAATGCGAAATGTCAACCCCTAATTCACCCCTTAGGGGTAGAATATTCAGAAACGCTTAAATACGTATCTACTCAATTTTAGTCAGTAGCCCAAAAACAAAGTTTCATGTTTCGAACTTAAAAACTGACGAACTTCCATGCAAACTTTCAACCCCTATTTTACCCCTTTAAGGGTAGAATATCTAGAAACGTTGAAATACGTGTTTATTCATTTTTAATCAGCAGCCAGAAAGTAAAGTTTCAGGTTTCCAACTTAAAGAATGACGAACTTCATACAAACTTTCAACCCCTATTTCATCCCCTCACAGGTCGAAATTTCAAAAACGCTAGAACAAATGTTTTATTATTTTTTATCAAGTGCTTAAATATAAAGTTTCATGGTTTTATCTTTAAAAATTATGAAATTCCATACAACTTCCCCCCCCCCCCTTTTAACCCCTTACAACCCCTTTTTCGCGATAAAAAGTAGCCTATGTTTTATCTCGGGGTCTAGAATATCTGTATACCAAATTTCATTCAAATCCGTTCAGTAGTTTTGGCGTGAAAGAGTAGCAGACAGACAGACAGACAGACAGACAGAGTTACTTTCGCATTTATAATATTAGTTAGGATTCCGTGATTCGGAGGTCACGTTAAGCAGTCGGTCCCGGTTGTTATCGTAGGATAACAGTCTTGAAGCTTAGTTAGGGGCCTTTGTGCGGCTTAAAAACATCCAACGACAAGATTACGTAGCGACAATTTTGTGTTGCCAGTTCTCAACCCGCACTTGGTCAGCGTGGGGACGTATAGCCTTAACCCTCTCCTGAGAGGAGACCCGAGGCCAGCAGTGGGCGTTATGGGTTGTTGATGATGATGATATAAATATTCCGGACATCTAACACACAACGACATCTAGTCCTAAGCTAAGCAGAGCTTGTGTTATGGGTACTAGACAACTCACTCATGCCGGATAGGCCCAGAAGGAGACCCCAGACTAAATGGGATACGAGACGGAGTCTGTAAAGACTGCCGCGTGGGGCACTCTAAACGTCCCTCTGCTCTAGCAGAGGGCGTATTAGAGTGCCAGTAGTTCCGAGAGGGACAGGGGGCGGACGGACCAGGTCTGGTGCAGACCCCGTCCGGCCCAGCCGTAATCCTGAACGGACAGGACCGGTGGCTCTTCGAAGCCGCGAGGACGTAAACCTCTATAAAAATACCCTAAGCTCACGCTCTGACGCCTGGCAAGGAGCTGAATCGCTGGAGGGAGTCCAGTGCCAAGGGCGTCCTGTCGAAGGACAATAAACTAAAAACTATGACAATGGACAAAATTAGGAATATACCTACCCAGGAGGGTCCTAGACGCGACGCGTCTGGGGAATCCCTTCCGGAGCCAGTCGGCTCCGGCAGCCCCCAATCGTATTATGGGGGGGGCATTCAATGTCACACACGCCCGTTGCCGAGCGTCAAATCCGGCAACCGAAATATCGCGGAGGACGCGCAAATAAATTTATCACTTTTAGCTGTAAGCACAGAGCGGAAACGGCCGACGCGTAACAGCAGAGGCCAATTCCAGAAGACGGACGTCCATTCGTCCGCAGAGGATGTCGCTGAGGCTGCAACGCCTACACCGGATGGGCTCCCAGAAGTTGATCTGACTGCTGGGAGCCGAAGAACGTCTGAACGCGTGCGTTCAAGATCCGCGGTTGTTGTCGGGGGTGCTGGTTCCAGTGCGAGGACGGACGCACTGGAGCCAATGGACACGGAGGTAGACGGTCGAAAGCGCGGACGCCCCAATGACTGCGAGAGTGACCTCGCCCAGGCGATGTTGCCTCCTAAGGTGGCTAGCAGTCATAGGGGGCGATCGCGGACCCCGGTTTCGGCCCCGTCGGGCTCCGTCTTTTGTAAGGCGGAGTCTTATAGGCGAGCCAGGGCCGACGGGGAACTGCAGGCGGAAGAGGAGATCGCTGGTCTCCTGCTGAAGATCGGTGAGCCGGTGGATGGGGACTCAGTGCCCCAAACACCGTGCTCCCTGCAGGAGAGAGCGGAAGCGGCGGTGGCCATCATTCACAAGGTGGCCACCAAATCCGTGAACCTGAAGGGCACTTTCGTGAGGGCCCTCAAGGACTCCTCTTCCGCCGTAGCCGGGGTCGTGGAGACCCTGGCGGGAGACGTGGCGCGCCTACAGGCGGCCAATGACCGACTGACGGAGCAGGTGGCGGACCTGATCGCTCAGTTCGCCCAATTTCGGGCGGAGCTTCCTGAGCGTAGGGTCCCTGTCCCATCTGCGTCCCAGTCGGCCCCGAGTACGTCCCAGCCGGCCCCGTCTGCGTCCCGGCCGGCCCCGTCTGCATCCCGGCCGGGTCCGTTAGCGTCCCGGCCGGACCCGTCTGCCTCCCGGCCGGCCCCGTCTGCGTCCCGGCCGGCCCCGTCTGCCTCCCAGCCGGCCCCGTCTACGTCCCAGCCGGCCCCTACCATCCCCGGGGTACCAGACGCCGTCCTGCAGCAGATGCTGCAGCAGATCCTCACCTCGGTGGGGAATCTGGTGGACGGTCGTCTGGCCGGCCTGGAGGCGAGGCTGCCTCCCGCCCCAATTCTTCGGCCACCTCTTGCGGCGCCGAGGCCGAAGGTCGCGTCGGCACCGACCCCGCTCCCCGTGGTGGGGGGTCGCGTGTCGTACGCGGCGGCGACGACGGCGCCGGGCCCTACTGCTGCTCGACAGACGCAGCAGCGGATGAGAAAGGCCCCAGCCAAGACGGCTGTGCCGAAGAAGACGGGGCCCAAGACGGCGGCGGGGGCAGGAGCGGAGTTTCCTCCGCTCCCCACTCCAACACCTCTGCAAGGCCCCTCCACATCTACTGCTCCATCAAATGATGGTTGGCAGCTAGTAGGGGGGGCTAAGTCGAAGAAGTCCCGACAGCGGGCCAATAAGGCTGCCCGAAAGGCGGCCTCTGGCCCGCAATCATCGTCGGTGTCCCGGGCCGCTCCGAAGGGGCCGCGGAAGCTGCAGCCGCCAAAGACCGCGGCTGTGGTAGTCACGGTCTCGCCGGAGGCGGCAAGGGGCGGACTGTCCTACGCGGCCGTCTTTAAGACGGCCCGGGACAGTCTCGCCCCAGATTTTGGAGCATCAGGTGTCCGCTTGCGCCTCGCCCAGACGGGAGCTCGAATCCTCGAGTTCCCTGGGGCCGATGGCGCAAAGACGGCGGACACCTTCGCCGAGAGGCTGAGGGAGGTCTTCTCCGCCACGGATGGTGTGAGGATCTCCAGGCCCACGAAGTGCGCAGAGCTGCGCATTTCGGGCCTGGACGACTCCGTCACTGTGGATGATGTCCGCGTTGCCGTCAGAGAGAAGACGCAGTGCAGCGCGGACAACATCCGGGTCGGCACCATCCGCCCCGGTCCAGGAGGGCTTAGCGCCGTGTGGGTGAGCTGTCCCGTGGCGTCGGCCAAAATTTTGGGCGACGCCGGCAAGATCCTCATCGGTTTCGTGAGTGCCAGAGTTACTGTGCTGGCCGCGAGACCGATGAGGTGCTACAAGTGCCTTGCCGCGGGACACACTCGCACTAAGTGCGCAAGCTGCTTCGACTGCAGCGGACTATGTTTCCGCTGCGGTCGACCGGGGCATAAGGCGGCAGAGTGCTCTGCCGCCCCTCACTGCCCTATGTGTGCGGCGGGCAAAAAGTCCGCCAATCACCAGATGGGGCAGGGGGGCTGCAGGCCTCCCCAAGCTTCTCGGCAGACGCCGGGGGCTAGCCTGGCGACCCAGGCTGCCTCCGACGTTGTCCGTCCGTCCTCGTCGACGCCCATGGAGGAGGTTGTAGAGACGGTCCAGTAATGGATCACGTCTCCAACCTCCTTGTCCAGACGAACCTCAACCACTGCGCCGCGGCGCAGGATCTCTTCCTGCAAAGTATGGCGCAGTGGTCGATCGGTGTTGCCGTAGTCGCGGAGCCCTATTACGTTCCTCCCCGTCCAAACTGGATGGGTGACTGGGACGGCTCCGTGGCAGTCGTCGGATCCGGGGCGGCTCATTCCCCGCCCTTGTCGCTTAGAGACAAGGGCTCTGGATATGTTGCCGCCGAGTGGGGGGGGGTCACCGTTTACGGTGTATACTTCTCCCCCAACCGGAGTTTGAGCGACTTCGAGGTCTTCCTTAACAGCTTGGAGACCTCGATGCGGCGATTAGCGTCTGGGCACGTTCTCGTGCTGGGGGACTTCAACGCAAAATCCATTGCGTGGGGGTCCCCCGGGACGGACGCCAAGGGCGAAGCCGTCGAGGAGTGGGCGGCTTCGGTGGGCCTCTGTTTGCTGAACAGAGGCGCCACCAACACGTGCGTGCGACAGCAGGGGGGGTCGATAGTGGACCTTTCGTTCGCTACCCCTGCTGTCGCCGCACGAGTAAGGAACTGGTGTGTCCTGGAAGAGGTTGAGACGCTCTCGGATCATTTGTACATCCGATTCGAGCTCTCCCGGTCCCAGGGCCCCAGTAGGGGTCACGTGGCGCGGCAAATGTCCCACTTTCCGCGGTGGGCTGTCGCCAAGCTCGACAGGGACCTGCTGGAGGAGGCGGCCATCGTTCATTCGTGGCTGTCTCCGCAGGCCCCGACCGGGGAGGTCGGCGTGGACGTGGGGGCTGGCCGTTTTCGCGATGCGCTTACGCAGATCTGCGATACGGCCATGCCCCGCATCCAGACTCGTCGGCCTCCTCGGAAGGAGGTCTACTGGTGGTCCCGGGAGTTGGCGGACCTCCGTGCGGCGTGTACTCGTGCCCGGAGGTCCTACACCCGCAGCAGGCGACGTCACCGTGGAGACGGTGGCGGGGACCAGCTTCACGAGGAGTACCGCGAGGCGCGGAAAACTCTGAAGCTGGCCATTTGCCGCGCCAAGGAGGAGAAGAGAAAGGAGATGTTGGAGAGTCTCGACCGTGACCCCTGGGGTCGCCCATATCGTGCGGTGCGAAAGAAGCTCCGCACGGCGGGCCCCCCCCTTACCGAGACTCTCCAGCCCAGCTTCCTGCAGGAAGTGGTCGAGGGCCTTTTCCCGGAGCGGGCGGAGCACACACCCCCGTCGATGGCCTATGCGGTCGGAGACGACGGGGGTCCAGAGGAGGATGTGCCGCCCGTTAGGGAATCGGAGGTAGGGGCGGCGGTTCTGAGAATTCGTTCGAAGAACACCGCCCCCGGGCCGGACGGGGTTCCTGCCCGAGTTCTGGCCCGAGCCCTCGACCATATGTCGGACCGCCTCAGGGAAGTGCTGGACGCTAGCCTGGCGTCTGGTCGCTTTCCTGAGTGCTGGAAAGGCGGGAAGCTGGTCCTGTTGAGGAAGCCGGGACGGCCTGCCGATTCGGTCACGGCCTATAGGCCCATCGTGTTGCTGGACGAGGCGGGCAAACTTTTTGAGAGGATACTCTCTGCCCGCATCGTCCGGCATCTCAGCGAGGTGGGGCCCGACCTGTCGGACGCCCAATTCGGGTTCCGAGAGGGGCGTTCGACGGTCGATGCCGTGATGCGCCTTAGGGCCGTGACCGAAGAGGCAGTGAGCTGTGGCGGCGTGCTGTTGGCGGTGTCGTTAGACATCGCCAACGCATTCAATAGTCTGCCATTCAGCTGCATCGGGGAAGCACTCCAGTATCACGGGGTGCCAGAGTACCTGAGGCGGCTGGTGGCAGACTATTTGAGGGAGCGTACCGTCATGTACGAGGACCGAGAGGGCGTCTTGAGACGGCGACCCATGTCGTGCGGCGTTCCACAGGGGTCTGTCCTTGGGCCGCTCCTGTGGAACGTGGGGTACGACTGGGTCCTTCGGGAACGTCTCCCCCCCGGGCTGGGCGTAATTTGTTACGCCGATGACACTTTGGTCACGGCTCGGGGGGCAAACTTCCAGGAGGCGGCGCGCCTGGCCACCGGGGGTGTTTCTCTGGTGGTCGGGCGCATCGAGGCGTTGGGCTTGCGGGTGGCCCTGGACAAGACGGAGGCCCTGCTCTTTCATGGGCCCCGTCGTGGTCCACCCCCCGGCGCCTCGATTGAGGTCAACTCGGTCCTCGTACCGGTTCGGGCCCAGATGAAATATCTGGGTCTGATCCTCGACGGTAGGTGGCTCTTCGACGAGCACTTCCGACAGCTTGGTCCGAAGCTGGTCGACGCTGCCTCTGCCCTTGGGCGACTTTTGCCCAACTTGGGCGGAGCCAGCGTCGCAACGCGACTCCTGTACACGGGTGTGGTCCGGTCGATGGCGCTGTATGGCGCACCTGTGTGGGTGGCGGCTCTGACCGCCCTCAACAAGGCTCGCCTCTGGCGGCCTCAGAGGGTATTGGCGGTCAGAGCCATACGCGGATACCGCACGGTGTCGACCGAGGCGGCGTGCGCGTTGGCCGGAACACCCCCGTGGGATTTGGAGGCGGAAGTGCTCGCCGAAGTTTATCGACGGGTGGCTTCGTTCCGGGCGGAGTGTGGCATTCGCCCCCCGCCCGAGGAGGTACGCCAGTGGCGTGAAGCCGCCCGTCGAGCCACGATGGCTCGCTGGTCGTTCCGGCTGGAGACTCCACGCGCTGGCTTTGCCGCCGTGGAGGCTCTCCAGCCGGTCATCCACGAGTGGGCAGGGCGGCAGCACGGGACTCTTTCCTTCCGACTGACGCAGGTGCTTTCCGGGCATGGATGCTTCGGGAAGTACCTGCACTCGGTCGCCCGGAGGGAACTGAGTCCCGCCTGCCACCACTGCGACTGCAGTGAGGACTCGGCCCAGCACACGCTGGCGGCATGCCCAGCATGGGCGTCGCAGCGCCGGGCCCTCACTGCAGTCATCGGAGGAGATCTCTCGCTACCGGCCGTCATCCGCTCCATGGCCGGTAGCGACAGCAGTTTTACCGCGGTCGCAGCCTTCTGCGAAGACGTAATTTCGCAGAAGGAGGCGGCGGAGAAGGCCCGGGAGGACGACCTCCACTCGGACCCGATCCGCCGCCGGCGAACCGGGCGGCGGAGGCGCGCATACCAGCGCCTCATGCCGCCCTGAGTGTGGCCGCGGATGGTGGGGACGGGTTTTCCCCTCCATCCGCTTTAGTGGTCACCCGCGAGGGGGCGACGTCACGCGTGTGCCGTACGTCGCCTAAATTGAGAGTCATTACCAGCTGACGGTGCCCGCTTCTGTGCGGGTAAGCGCTGGGAGGGGTCCGGATGTGTTAATAACAGCAGTTCCCGGATCCCTCCCGTCTCAGGCGCAGAGTGGCACACCGTGTGGTTTTAGTCGGTTCGATTCCGACACACCGCCCCGCCGCAAACCCCGGCGGGGTGACGGCCCGAGGGGGTTTCCACACGTTAAAAAAAAAAAAAAAAAAAAAAAAAAAAAAAAAAAAAAAAATGGGTACTAGACAACTGATATAAATACAAATATACTTGTTTTTTGTAAATACATATTATACATGAAAACACCCAAACTCCGAAACAAATATTTACAGATCATATTAACATTTGGTCTGACCCGGGAATCGAACCCGAGACCTCAAGCACAGCAGTCGCATACGCAACCACTGCGCCACTGAGGCAGTCAACATACACACATACCTATTCTATACGAAAACACGCAAGCACAGAACAAATTATCGTGCTCGTCACAGATTTGTTTACCCTGAATGGATGTCGAATCTTCGACCTCCAGCTTAACAGTCGGAATTCCTAATCACTAGACTACTAGACTAACATGGCGAGAGGAAAACACGTTTTGAAATAACTTGAGAAGATAGTTGAGTTCCATTGCTTCACGAGACATTTTTACATAAATACTTAAAATAAAAAAATGTTAACACAAAGTAGAATGGTCGAACTAACTCGGAATAAATTTACATATTTTTAATGTGGTTCATCGTTCGACTAAGACCCCAACCTATTTTGAGAATAGTCTCGGAGACTAATGTTATGTACATAATATGTGTCTTTAAATATATAAATCTGCTGTCTTTTTTATTTTTTTATTTATGGCCTTACCAAAGTGACTCCACTCTGCAAGACGGAAAACACAAGCAGAATCCAAAAGTTGTTTGTGGTCACCATACTCATTGCTCGTACAGACAATGCAACAATACCGCATAGTGACACGCACTATGGCGGCCTAGTGCTGCTTCTACATCATTAGGCTCCGGTCTCACACTCACCAACGAAACACGACAGCACGAACGCTGTCATGCTAAAATCAGCGTGGCTTTAATCATAATGTGTGTTTGCCCACAGCGCAACGGTTCCATAGATTTCGACGGCTCCTTCAACATGAATACCGGCGCTGGTGACTTCTCACAACTGGGCAACGTGGAGATGTGGCGGTATAGCAACAGGACTGACTACAGGGACGAGTGTGGGGCGGTCAGGGGGTCTACTGGGGAGTTGTGGGCCCCAGAGTATGGACAAGAGACGGTTTATATATTCTCTTCGGATCTTTGCTCGTAAGTTTGCAACAATTGTTATTATATTTAGTCGAAACTATTTTAATTTCTTGCATTGTCTCTATTGAGGAGACTGGGGGCCCTTTTATAGCGACGGGGCCCCGGGCTACAAGTCAAATAACAAATGGAGAGATCCACCCATGCGACAGTCTTGTATATCAGGCAATACGTGAAAGCACTGAAAGATTTTCTATTTAACACTATACAAATCTACTTTAACTGTTATCTATAAGTACATATTACATTAACTTCTCCTAACTGATTCATAAACGTAGTGCATAAACCGCTGGGGCTACAAACTTGACATTTTGGCAGTTGATGCTTTTTATGTTGTAAATATTCCAGCCCAATGGTGCAGAAGCATCACTAGCCCGCCATGGTGTGGGTCACCATGCTGCATTGTTGCATTGTCTGCATTCGCAATGAATGTGGTGACCACCACTTTTGCTTTCTGTTTATGCTTTCCATCAGGCAGAGTATTCACTTTGGCAGGCCCATACATAAAAAAAAACTAATAAAGGACTTTTGGGAACTTCCCTTAAGGGGGGTAGTTCGAGTACATAATTTTCAAGTTAGAAATAAAAAACCGAAAACTGTTGCCTGCGGTATTCCCGGACTAATACGACCTTCAAGAAAAGAGCGTACTCCTTCTTAATATGACGGTAACGCACTTGTGATGCCCTTGGTATTAAGGGTGCCCATGGGCGGAGGTAATCGCTTACCAACAGTTGATCCGTCTGCTCGTTTACGCCCCTATCCATGAGCTAGTATCTAATATAAAAAAATGTTAAAAAAATTATGCTACAATAATGTATGCATACTGTTATTCATTACAAACATTACAAATGATAATTAAATTACAAATTATAACTATTTTAATAAATCCTAAGTAATTATTTCAACCTTGTTAATTTTTATTTTTAAGAATTTTAATGATGTTTAATAATGATATTATTTGTCAAGGTTGTGTTATGATTACTAAATAGAATTATATTATTAAACTCTTTGTAAGCGTACGTTAAAATACAAATATAAATACGAAATATTTGTGATGATGTATGGATGTTTCTTACTCTTTCACGCGGAAATTGCTGACCGGATTTATATGAAACTTTAAAAGTAATGTAGCTTATACTTCAGAATAACACATAAATACTACTTTTTTTAACCACAATATCTGACATGTATGTGGGCAGAGCAGAGGCAAAAGCTAGTATCTTCTTCTATCTATACTAATATATAAAGCTGAAGAGTTTGTTTGTTTGAACGCGCTAATCTCAGGAACTGGTCCGAACTGAAAAATTATTTCAGTCTTAGATAGCCCATTTATCGAGGAAGGCTATAGGCCATATATTATCACGCTGAGCGGAGCACCAATGAAAAATGTTTCAAAAAACGAGGGAAAATTATCACGCTACGGGCATATAGGAGACGCAAACGAGGTTGCGTGGGTCTGCTAGTAGTAGAGCCACGCTGATTTCAGCACGAACGGGCCGGCTCGACCGGGGCGGTACTACCCTCGCACAGAAAATCAACGTAAAATGACAGCGATCATGCTGTCGTGTTTCGTTGGTGAGTGCGAGACCGGAGGCCCAATGATGCAGAAGCATCACTAGCCCGCCATGGTGTGGGTCGCCGTGCTGCATTGTTGCATTGTCTGCATTCGCAGTATGGTGACCACCACTCTTGGATTCTACTCATGCTTTCCATCAGGCAGAGTAGAGTCATTTTGGCAGGGTCAAACATAAAAAAAAAAAAAAAAAAAAAAGAATATAATTATATCGGGTTCGCTTCCCGGGTCGGATCAAATGTTTGTATGATCTGCAAATATTTTTTTTGGAGTTTGTGTGTTTTCTATGTTATATACATGTTTACAAAAAAAAATGTATTTATATTAGTTGTCTAGTATCTATTTTACAAGCTCTACTTAGATTGGGACTAGATGGCGTTGTGTGTTAAATGTCAAAAGTTTTATTATTCAAATACAAATTCAAAATCATTTATTCAATTAAGACACTAAGTGACATTTATGAACGTTAAATTCAAGCTGTAGTTAAGAATCATAGATCGACACAAACAGACGCCACAGCATGTGCTGTATTGTCGAGTTAAATTAGGTGAAAACACCAAAATCTACTGCCTGCCTGTGTCGATCCATAACTTCCAGTTTCCAAAATTCCAAAATATATTAAACTGTTTGTAACCGTACGTCAAAATACTTCTACAAATATAAATGAGAAATAATTGTGATGTATGAATACTCGTTGCGGTTATTAAAAAAAAAATTAAATTATGAATTATTAATATATACAATTATGACAACTATTTCGACAGCTCATACTGAAGAACGTACTTTCAAATGACCTGGCCTAAAATACTTTAGTAATTACAAAATCAAATATAATTAAAGAATATAGAACATTAAATTTAACCAGTCCCTAAATATAAAATATAATTGATGTACATTACATTAATTATACAAGCAGATTTGAACATAATTTCGGACATCTAACACACAACGCCATCTAGTCTCGAGCTAAGCAGAGTTTGTGTTATGGATACTAAGACAATTGACACAAATACATAATTATTTTTTTTGTATTATACATATTATGCATATTACGAGTATACATAGAAAATATTCAAATTCCGAAACAAATGTTTGTAGATCATACAAACACTTGGTCCGACCCGGATATCGAACCCGAGACTTCATGGAACCAGGAACGGCCTACACAAGTGGACTGTTAGGGCTGTCGATACGTGAAATATATTATCTATACTAATATATAAAGCTGAAGAGTTTGTTTGTTTGTTTGAACACGCTAATCTCAGGAACCGCTGGTCCGATTTGAAAAATTCTTTCGGTGTTGGATAGTCCATTTATCGAGGAAGGCTATAGGGTATATATCATCACGCTACTACTAATAGGAGCTGAGCAACAATGAAGAATGTTTCAAAAACGGGGGAAATTTTCACGCTACGGGCAATATAAGGCGCAAACGAGGTTGCGTGGGTCGGCTAGTCAAATACAACCTCTGTCACTATTGGCTTCCGTCGTCGTACGTCAGTAAATCGCTATCACTATGACGTTTATAAACAAAACCGAAATGTTTAATACTCGGCACGTACTCAGATAATGAATGCATTAACTGTTGTAATTAATTCTGGCAAAGTCTCATGTCAGTGATAAAACAAAAACATAATCCACGATAATATTATAAACTAATTGATCCACGCAACCCCGTGTGCGTCTACTATTGCCCGTAACGTGATAACTTTACCGCGTTTTTGAAACATTCTCTATTGGCGCTCCGCTCCTGTAGGTCTTAGCGTGACGATATATAGCCTATAGCCTTTCTTTGATAAATGGGCTATCTAACACTGAAAGAATTTTCCAAATCGGACCAGCGGTTCCTGAGATTAGCGCGTTCAAACAAACAAACTCTTCAGCTTTATATATTAGTATAGATTCGAACGCAACTGTCTGTCTTTTACGCTTTAAAGGCTAAACTACTGCATCGATTTGTGTGAAATTTGGTGTGTAAATACTTTGGCTCTTGAGGAAAGTCATAGGTAACTCTTTACCACGATAACACAACCCGTCACGATTACCCAGATGTTCGTATCCACCCATACCAAGACTGGTGAGATTCGGATAAAAAACGTTTTTTTACTCGACTGCGTCAGAAGTTCTATATGATTACAATAATCATTACGACCACAGAATAAAGAATAAGATAGAAGCGCTTTATAGAAGAGGCAAGTGGGCCACAATTAAATGCAAATACCTCTAATATCTTTTAGACTAACGCCGCGGGGCGACGTTAGTCTAAAAAAAGTAGCCCGTCAAAATCTGTCAAGCCGTTCCAGAGATTAGCCGGAACAAATAGACAGACAGACAGACAGAGACCGACAGACAGACAGACAGACAGACAAAAATTAAAAAAAAAAACATTTTTGGTATATGTACCGTGTATATGCATTTATTTAAAAGCGGTTATATTAATATTACAAACAGACGCTCCAATTTTATTTATTTGTATAGATAAATAAACGTGTTGTTTGAACGTTCAAGGTAATATGTAAATTTTATAATTACGTTAATATGTACCAAATTTATACACTAATACTTCATACTTTTAATGTTTATCTTATCGTATTTACCTACTGACATACCGGACTTTTTAATAATCCCTTACATTAAGCTTGTTACTTTGCAGTTTTATTAAACTTTGTTTAATGCACACAAAAAATAATAAGAACTTATGATATTCTTCACACGGCGGTCTGATTTCAAACTACATAGAGCCTGTGCAATAGTAACTACACTGCTGATAAACATACTTATGTAATTGTAACCAGGGCCGTCTTTACCTAAGCTGGGGCCCCCGGGCACATAAGAATTTGGGGCCCTTTTGGAAATTAAAGAAAATGTATGATGCCAACCTTTTTTCTACTATGATAATTTTTATTATGAGTAATCGTGTATGCTGTTAGTTTTTTGGTTACAATAACAGTGGTGGTTTCTTTCAGGTTCTATGTTAAACAAAACCATATATTTATTATTACGTGTTCAGGTTCGACGAATTTGAGATTTAAGCCTTCTGACATGTAAAAGAGACTTTATTATAAACACTCTTAAAACCTACACTGCCCGTACTCAGCTTAGGGCTCAGGCTCATGCTCAGGGCGGCATGAGACGCTGATAGGCGCGCCTCTCATGCCCACTTGAAACTAATCCGCCGCCCGGTTCGCCGCCGGAGTAGAGGTTTTCCTCCCGGGCCTTCGGGCGAGATAGCCTCTTCGTAGAAGGTTGCGACCGCGGTAAAACTGCTATCGCTACCGGCCGTGGTGCGAGGAAAACCTCTACTCCGGCGGCGAACCGGGCGGCGGATTAGTTGGCAAGAGATCTCGTCCTGTGACTGCAGTGAGGGCCCGACGCTGCGATGCCCAGGTGGGGCAAATCAGGGTATACTAGAAGCGTAACAAATATGTGTACGAATGGGAATGACGTCATTACAACCCTCCGTCACGTTACCAAAATAAAACATTAGTCAATAATACAAGAGAATAGATGATGCCTTAACCAATTTTTCGGACATAGCGACATCCAGTGCCAAACTAAGCAGAGCTTGTACTATGTGTACTGGACAAGTGATATAAATACATAATAACTAAACTTTTTTTTGTAAATACACATAAATTATAAATAGAAAACACCAAAGCTCCGAAACAAATATTTGCAGATTTAGTAACTAAATAAGGACAGTGTGATCAGAAGCTCCTAACTTGCTTTTAAGTTGCTTCTGAATTTCGAAGACTAAATTCAGCCAAATGCAATAAGCGCTTTAGGATTCGCTTAATTGTAGTAGTTAAAAAATCTTTAAATCATAAAATATTCAACGTTGCGATTATGTGCTTCAAGGATATAGAATTATGCTAAATCACTAATCTAATGTTATTTTTATTAATATTATAAATTGTGTAAGAAAATAACTAAATTAAGTGTTAGTGGACGAGGCACGAGGCAAAAACGAAAGCCGAGGGGGCCATAAAGTTCTTAAGAGATGACCGTATATTATACATGTTATTGCAGCGTTGGTTGGTAGGACCCCCACAGGGTAATGCAGTAGTGCACCTGACGACCTGCAACTGTACGCTCATGCCAACGTTGAAGATATAGCAACAGCAATCGACAAGATAAACACAGATGTTCTATCGAAAACTGGTATGCCAAGCTATAATAATTGGCAGCCGCCATTCTATGAACAGAGTCGATCTCGACATGTTACCGAAGAGTACCTTAAATTGTACCTGTATCCCTATCTGTTCAACGGTGAAAGACATAGGCTTACATCTTGACTGCAGTTTTACCTGGCGTGGTCAAGTTATATACCTATGTCAGAGGGTTACCAACATCCTGAGGACATTATACTGTTTAAAAAAATCCTGGTGAAAACTAAATCAACGAGTTAGTCGACTCTATATCCCTTTAATCGACTATGGCGATGTGTGCTATTGGTGTCAGAAATAATCTTAGAATATATTCGAGATCGTTTGACATGTTAGGTGCAAAAGAAAGATTAGTCGTAACATTAAGATTTGGAACTTGCAACAACTGAAAACTCGTATTAAGATTTATCATAATTCAGTTCTTTAATTTTCTAACCATTGCTGACGAAAATATCCCTGAAACACGGACTGTTTATAAATGTCTGACACATTAATAAAAAGATGAGTGAGTACCAAACAAAAGTATACGTCCTCATGCACGGACAGTTGCGTGTCGATTAAAGTTAGTAACTAAATGCGATTATACCTTCCTAAATGCGATTCTAGTTAGGTTGCAGTCAGTCAAAAACCATCCTTGCTTCTAAATTTAAACGCTAGTTGGCTAACTGCAGATTACATTTGACTAAATTCATTGAAAACTGAACTGAACTAACTGAAATAAGATGACTAAATTCAGACAAATCACTAAAGGCAGAGAAAATATAGAATTTAGGATTTAACGATCGTAAAGAAGGTGAAAGAGTTACAACTTCGTACGCTTTACTTTTTCAACTTAAAAAAATATAAAAATTAAAAGCCTAGTAATTATGTCTGTTATTTCTTATTTAAATGTACCTATTACCTGTTTTTTTTTGTGAAAAAAGTGTAATGTGTACGAATATTTATAACGAGGACATAATAATATGTCTGAGAAAAAAATGTCGGTTCCTCGGGGCCCCCTTGAGAATGGAGGCCCTGGGCCCGTGCCCCGAGTGCCCTTATGGTAAAGACGGCACTGATTGTAACTACATATAAATAAATATTTCGGACATCTAATACACAACGCCATCTAGTCCCAAACTAAGCAGAGCTTGTCTTATAGGTACTAGACAACTGGTATGAATACTTATATACTTTTTTTTTGTAAATACATACATATAATACATAGAAAACACCCAAACTCCGAAACAAATATTTGCAGATCATACAAACATTTGTTCCGACCCCGGAATCGAACCCGAGACCTCAAGAACAGCAGTCGCTTACGCTACCACTGCGCCACCGAGGCAGTATAGAACATATAGAAAAAATATAACCAAAGAGATAATGATAACAGTAATATCTTACACATGACCACGCCGGCTAGAGTTAGGGCTGTATAGGGTTGGTTTTAAGCTGAAGGTGAAGGTCCGGATGTGTTAATAACAGCAGTTCACGGATCCCTCCCGTCTCAAGCGCAAAGTGGCACACCGTGTGGTTTTAGTCTGTTCGACACCGCCCCGCCGCAAACCCCGATGGGGTGACGGCCCGTGGGTCACACTGTGTGGATGATGTACAGACTAAAATCTATATCCGACCGCGAACGTCTGAGGCGTGAGAGATGGCCAGACAAGTAAACTATGCAGGACAATTTAATATCCCTGCGAAGAGAAGAAAAACTTCGGTTTGAGGTTACAGAACTCGACCGCTTCAAAAGTAGTATTTTAAAATATTTGTAGTAGGTATAATTTTCATTTCACTTCTGTTACAGATTCCTACAACTGAGCAAGACTGGTGATGTGACCGTCCAAGGCATCCAAGGTGTTCGTTACGCAGCCAACGCGACGACATTTGATAACGGACACAACTACCCGCATATGGTATGTAAAAATTATGTATATGTAGTATCTATACTAATATATAAAGCTGAAGAGTTTGTTTGTTTGTTTGAACACGCTAATCTCAGGAACCGGTGGTCCGATTTGAAAAATTATTTCGGTGTTGGATAGTCCATTTATCGAGGAAGGCTATAGGGTATATATCATCACGCTACTACTAATAGGAGCGGAGCAACAATGAAGAATGTTTCAAAAACGGGGGAAATTTTCAAGCTACGGGCAATATAAGGCGCAAACGAGGTTGCGTGGGTCAGCTAGTCTATACTAATATATAAAGCTGAAGAGTTCGTTTGTTTGTTTGAACACGCTAATCTCAGGAACTACTGTTCCGATATGAAAAATTCTTTCAATGTTAGATAGCCCATTTATCGAGGAAGGCTATAGGCTATATATCATCACGCTAAGACCAATAGGAGAGGAGCACCAATGAAAAATGTTTCAAAAACGGGGGAAAATTATCACGCGACGGGCAATAGGAGACGGAAACGAGGTTGCGTGGGTCTGCTAGTATATATATATTACCACCACAAACCGCAAGTCTCTCAAAGGTAATAAATATTCACTGCTTTTGCAACATTTCTCTTTGAGGTTCAATAAAAAAAATATAAGCCTTCCTCTTGAACCACTCTATCTATTGTTGAAAACTGTATTAAAATCCGTCGAGTAGTTTAGAAGATTTAAGCGAAAAGACTATACTGAAGCGAAAAGAAGTTGTAATATAATTATTAGGTCTATGCACTTGTTATATAAACAAACATCAACTATATCATATATGCTCTTTTATGCGCCATATTTCTTTCAAAAAATATTTACGTATTAAAATGTTAGGCTTAAGTAGATTAATAGATAATAGTCATATTTGGCTTTGTTTTATGTCGTTTTCTGAGTTATCACCATCGATATCATACTGACGTCATAATACCGAATAGTAGTCAATAGTGTTGCCAGCATAAAGTTTATATTACTAAAATGGTACAATTTATGACAACAAGTGTAGTGCGAGTTTCTTGTTTACATCTTTTGTATACTACTTTACTGTATTTATATTACTTTATATTATATGTGGTTAAGATTTTTCTTACTCGAGATTTCTCTTGGTTTTTGTCCTAATACCTGCTCTGAAACCTTCAGAGAAGTGGAGGTTCGGATTCCCTCGCATTTAAGTATACAGTTTCCCCTAAAGCTTTTGTTAGTGTTGTGCATGTATGTATTGCTGCTTGTTTTTGTAGTATGTGTATGTTTATGTTTGTATCTAATTTATTTATGTGTCTATGTATACTTTTTGCTACAACACCCGTTGTTGTTTCTATTACCATTGGGATAATTTCTGTTTGTGTGCTCCATAATCGGGATATTTTTGTTAATTATATTTACGCCTTTATACTACTAGAATAGTTTTTTTTTCACGGACTGTCTGAGGAAAAGGGAGGGTTTGGAAGAGGAGTTTTTAACGCCTATCGAAATTTGAATCCAACCATGACTGGTGAGATTTATTGAAATTCAAAATGCATGCATGTGGCATGGTGACCCACACTATATACTACCCGACCTAGTGATGCTTCTGCATCATTGGGCCTCTGGTCTCTCACTCACCAATGAAATACGTTCGTGCTGTCGTTTTAAGTTGATCTTCTGTGCGAGGGCAGGAACGACCCGGTGGAGATGGCCCGTTCGTGCTGAAATCAGCGTGGCTCATACTAATATCATTACGGCATATTATTATCTTTCTTATTGGACATTCTTATAGATAGAGTTAGTACGACTTGACGAAGCGCATGCGTGAAACGTGCCAGCATTCCGACATCTGGCGTCATCGCCCCCGATAAAGATACAATACGGAACAAATGATAACATGGCTGATATTTAATAAAATAAACACAATTTTAAGATAAAAATCAAAGTAATATAAGTAGCTTAGTGTAGGCTCGGGTGTAAGACTTTGTCTCATGATTTCAAATGAGAAATCTTTTTAAACCGAATGACTCTGGATCTTAATGTTCTTATGCTTTTCCCTTGACTTTTCTATACCCTTTCTTTTCCCTCTATCATTGAAGAGATTACTGCTTACTCCCTTACCATTAAAATTCAAAATCCGTTCATTAATATGGTAGTTCTGAGAGAGCAGAACAAACAAAAATGAATTAACTGACATTTTTAAAATGAAAAAAATTTATACATAAATGTAAGCTAAACAACAAGATGTCAAAATCTAGTAAAATAAAAAATAATAGAAATTGATTCAAAATTCACTTATGGGTGTCGGAAGAGGCGACCAAAGGACTCAGATCAAATAAAAAAATGTAGACAACGTACCGCCTTGTTCTTGTTGAAGCAGAAAAAAGGAGCGTAGTTTGAAATAAACACACGCGTTACGAAGTAACTATGCTAGAAACTACGCTACTTTTTATCAGTATCGTAGCAGTCGATACTTGTACGTAAGAAATGAAAGTAGCGTAGTTTATAGCAAAGTTACTTCGTAACGCGTTTAAAGGAATACTTTGCTATAAACTACGCTACTTTTCATCAGTATCGTAGTAGTGTCGATAATTGTACGTAAGAAATGAAAGTAGCGTAGTTTATAGCATAGTTAGTGCGTAACGCGTGTGTTTACTTGGAACTACGCTACTTGTTTCTGCGTCAAGTAGAACAAGGTGGTGCGTTATCTACTTTTTTTTATTTGATCTGAGCTAAAGGAGCTAACTAAGTGGGACAACATGACTTGAAAGAAAAAGAAAAACTTGAAATAAACTCTATGCCAGCCTGTCTAGGTAGTGTAGTGTAGATTCTTTCAAAATATCCAACAGTGGACCAATAAAGGCTGATATGTTAAAATGTATATAAATTTCAGGCGTGTTTCTGCGACGGACCGGTATCGGACCCTGACTGCTTGCCGCCCGGAGCCCTCAACGTGTCTCAGTGTAGATTCGGAGCTCCCGCCTTCGTGTCCCTCCCGCACTTCCTACTCGCCGACCCCTACTACCCCAGCAAGATTGACGGCCTCAACGCTACTGAGTATGTATACCTCTTACTGAAGTATGATTGCCTCGGTGGCGTAGTGGTAGCGTATGCGAATGATGATTATGAGGTCTCGGGTTCGATTCCCGGGTCGGAAAAAAAAGTATATAAGTATTTATATCAGTAGTTTAGTACCCATAATACAAGTTCTGCTTGATTTGGGCGGCGTTGTGCGTTAGATGTCCGAAATATTTATGTTAATTTTTTTATTTATTAAGAAAAAAAAGTATAAATTTATTTATATCAGTTGTTTAGTACCCATAACTCAAACCCTGCTTCGCTTGGGACTAGATGGCGTTGTGTGTTAGGTGTCCGAAATATTTATTTAATTATATCGAATTTATAAGAGTAATATGTATTTAGAAATATTTAAGAACGTTGATTAACTGTCTAATAATTATAGCTAAGGCTTGCCTAGTTTAGAATCTTAAATTATTAGCCCTGTAAGACTAATTTATCGACCCAGACCAAACCAGACTACAAAATTAAAATTTCGTCATCTTATGCTTTTTCAGTTGTAAAAATTAAATAACATCATGACATACGTGAGTTTAAAAGTAAATATTTACAAATATTGCTGTTTCAGGGACATGAACTTCGGACTGACGCTGGAGATGTTCACCGGCATGCCACTGGGGGTGTCAGCGCAACTGCAAATCAATTTGTTAGTTCGACATTATGCAGGACTCACGTGAGTATTTGAATCACTTCCCCCGTTGATAATATTTTTGTAATTTGCAGTTCATTTCTGCATGAGGTCTCGGATTCGATTCCCGGGTCGGACCAAATTATATGATCTACAAATATTTGTTTCGGAGTTTGGGCGTTTTCTACGTTCAGTGTGTATTTACAAAAAAAAGTATACAAGTATTCTACCAGTCAATCTAATTTTCATAATACAATGTATATCAATGTGTATCATAATCATCACAGTCCATAACGTCTCACGGTTGGGCTCGGGTCTCCTCTCAAAAGAGGATTAAGGCTTGTGTATCAAATGTCCGAAATATTGATTTATGAATTCACTAGAGATAGTCTACCCAGCCTCATAGAGCTAGTCCATGCAAACTTCTGCAACTCCGGTACACCAAGATCAACAACAGTGACCCATGAACATAGAGCAACACAGGCTGACGGACCGGATGGGAGTAGCCATAGGTTCTTGTTCCAATATTAAACAGTCTGTCATTTTATACGGCGGGAAATCTTTACACAAAATCATTTTAGACTTAAGCGGGACGTGAAAAAGCATCTCACCAAGCCATGCTGCTTTGTGTTTATTCGCAATGAGGATGGTGACCACCACTCTTGGATTCTACCCATGCTTTCCATCAGGCAGGGCAGAGTCATTTTGGCAGCTCAACATAAACAAAAAAAAAATACAAAAACAATCATTGATCACTACGAACTCATACATAACAATTAAAATCGTTTGCCCTTTATACAATCTTATATATCTTGGGGGTTTAATGTATTTTTTATTTATTTTTCATTATTTCCTATATGTTAATTGTTGAAACTGTGCACGCGTTCGTGAGGTGTTAAGTTGGGCTACAGCTGAAAATCAGCGCTGTGGTCCTTTCAGGACCGCAGCATGAGCTGAGCTGTGGCCTTTTGGTCACACAGCTAGACATTTCACTGCTTTTATTTATTTTCTTTGTTTTGTATATTGTTTGTTGTTATTTACTCTAAGTTAAATGTCTTATCTTTCTCTTTTACATGTATGTTATGTGTGACTAATAAATGTATTCTATTAAAACAATGGATTTGTGGAATCTTCATTGCCCATGAGTTTTAGTTATCACTGGCTATATAAGTAGGCCTTTTCATGGAAAAGGGATCCCCTAGAAGAGGGGTTTTCTTTTAGGGTCTGTTTAAAGTTTTAGTTAGAATTGGATTAAATAAAAATAAATAAATAAATATTTCGGACATCTAACACACAACGCCATCTAGTCCCAAACTAAGCAGAGCTTGTATTATGGGTACTAGACAACTGATATACTTATATACTATTTTTTTTGTAAATACATATATATAATACATAGAAAACACCCAAACTCCGAAACAACTATTTGCAGATCATACAAACATTTGTCCCGACCCGGGAATCGAACCCAAGACCTCAAGAACAGCAGTCGCGTACGCTACCACTGCGCCACCGAGGCAGTCAAAGATTTGTTAAGATTTGTGTCAGGTTTTGCTTCTCTTTGCAATATCGTTGTCCAGTTTAGTTTTCTCTCTTGGTGGCCTTTTACGGCACCCATGATATAAAAATCGGTTGTGACACTCCATCACAAGGAGAACCTGGTCTAGATTAATTATTTTTTTGATATCACCAGCATCAACAACGCGTTACCTGACAACGACACGCTGGTGCCAATGTTCTGGTTCCGTCAAGAGATGGAGACGACAGAAGAGTACGCAGCCACGGCGAGGTTCGCGCTTCGCATGAGATACTGGATACCCTACGCGTTCTATGCGCTTACAGTCAGTACCACACTCCTTAACATTATTAAAGGCTAAGTTACTCCTTATAATATCAGCTGTCTGCTAGTGAAGGTCCCGTCAAAATCGGTCCAGCCTAGTTCGCTTAGGCGTCTAGGCACAAAAGAGGACAACGATGTTATTGTAGCAAGATGTAGTAAAGAATTAGAATATGTTTCAATGTTAAGGGCTGAAATGAAGTGTTTGCTAGTCAAGTGACGAGTTCAATGATTTTATTTCATGTCACATCTATAGTATGTCTTAAAATACAAATTCACTGCAATTTTTAACTTATTCCTATGTCCATTCCTCTACTTATTACTATTCAAAATCTTCTAATTATTCCTATTCCCATTACTCTACTTAATTTCATTCCTATCCAATCCCTCATTTCATTCCTAAGCTGCTCGTTGACTCATCTGTTTTAAGTCTAGCAGAGTTTTTTGACTGTATGTGGCTCTTGTACTATATTGAATATTATTTATTAAGAACCTACTTTTAGGACCCCTGAAACCAAGCGAACCCACGTATTTTCATTTAGTATGTGGTGTGTCGAGTCGTACCACACCGTGACGTGTCGAGTTACGCCGTGTCGAAAAAATATTAAACAGACCATTTTTGATTTACAGGCAATCGGTGTAGCTCTCCTAGTAGCAGGTATAACAGTTTTATTAAGAAAGTTGCTGAAGTCTCCTGAATCCACTCCGATACTCCCCGAGGAAGAGACCACGGCTAGGGACTAAACGTGATGGACTTAAGTGACTTTGTAAATAAGTTCTTAGACTAATATTATTTGTACATACATATTATATTTATCTTTATTCTGTACTTTAATTTATTATTATTATTTTGTATTAGACTCCATTTTAATCGAATTCACGTTGAGAAATTAATAAACAATCTAAATGCATTCTTTTAAATATTAAACTGTTGTATGACTGTGTTGTATGTGTATTTAAAGCAAATCATAAAGATTTGCTAAGTAGCTGGTTCTTAAAGTTCAAAGCAAACTATTATAGAAAGTAACGAACAATCTTAGGTTTATTGGAACATCTTAAGATTTACCATGGTTCCGGCTTTACATAAATACATGAAGCATGGGAAATAAAGTAAAATAACCAACTAATAAACCTGATATACACAGGACCACTCACTAATTGCGTTTATGATTTCTATGGCCCGTTTATTTTAAGAAAATAGTGACGTGTCAATTAAGCCCCGCCCTGTGACCAATCGGAATTCAGGAAATTATTGCTTGGAATCTTATTGGTCAAAGTTGGCTTTGTTTACACTTGAATAGTAATTTTATCAATAACTTCAGTTAAACTAAATTCTTTTGTTTGCGGAAGTTAATAGGAGACATAAATAGAGAGTTTACCCTTGCAGACACGCATTCCTAAGTCAGACACATAACACAGAAAGCTATCTATTTTGAATAATTCTGATTATCATCTCAATAGTTAATCAGCGAACTCTAATTTATTATTGCAGTTCGCAGATGAAGTACATGTTTAATCAACTTAGATTAAATATTTACAGTGAGCCAGCTTCTTGTCTTATGTAAACGTACTGACCAAACAATTTGCGACGTAATAATCGCTATGCTTATATGCAACTTATAAGTTAGATGTTTAATTAATTTCTACTTTTGTAACATAATTATTTTGTATGTATATTGTTGCTTATCTCTAATGTAAGTTAGTAGGCTATATTTATGTTTTTATTCTTTGACAATAGATGATTTAATTAATCGAATAATTATTTAATTATTATGTCGATTAATGACTGGAATAATAATTATTCGATTAAATATTTGACCAATTATGTTGAAATTTATTATTACTTTTATAAATATACTGTTAGTGAGCTTGACAAGAACTGATAACAATGTTGACATAAATTAAAATGTGTTGCGCAGGCGTAATGCTATATACACGGTGAGTTAATTATTTCTTTCAAAATTATCTGTACTTATAATAAAAAACAAAAATACAGGCGTATAATATTTTTTTTTTATAGTTTTGAAGAGTTGAAAGAGTTATTTTTATTAAGGGGCTAAGCTTTGTGATTTAAAAAGCTATAAATGCAGAAAATTATTAGTAGCTTAGCATCAATAATTTTATTTTGGATAGTTTAGAAATTAAGATTTTAAAATATAGCTCGATCTTTGTGACAGATAGATAGTGATTTTTATTATTCGATTAGTGATTAGTGAAGTGATTTTATTTCGTATCTCCCATATTTTCAATCTTTACGTGCCAGTTTTATTACAAATGAAGTGCAATATATAACACGGCGGAGTTACCGAATTCAGTTCATCCTTAGGGTTGCGGAGGTCCGATGCCAGTCGCTCCGTGTAAAAGAAAACTGATATTCAGGTAAAACCGATTAAACAAGTAGCCGACCTCAATTAATCTTGGAAATAATAAAGGCTAAGAAGAAGTAGAGAAATTTATAGTATAAACATAAAACTGCTAAAGAGATTAAGCTGTTTTCTAGGACCTAAAGCAATCAGTGAACTTAAAACTAGATCAAATTTATGTTGAATCAAAAATATATCATTTAATGTATGTGTACTTTTCTGTATGAATTTAATGTTTGACAAACATGTGTGAAGAAGGTTAGGTGAAACTTATTAAGATGATGTTAGAATCGTGGCTAGGGTACCAACAGACTACAATAAAATTTACTATAGAAAAAAATCATTTTTTTTTGCATATGAATTTATTTGTAAGTAATTAATTTTTAACTGTTTACCTAATAAATAAAAATAATATGTTGTGTTATGTAATATACACAGTGAATGTTATAAATGCGAAAAATATATTTAGGAATGTTAAATAATTGAATTAATCACTGTCGATGTACATAAGGTACCTGAAAGTTATATCTATACATATATATAAAAGAGGAAGGTGACTGACTGACTGACATACCCAGAGATCAACGTTCAGGCCAAACCGCTGAACCTAGAATCGTGAAATTTTGCATATAAATGAGCACTAAGAAAGTAATTTTGGAAATGACACCCCCAAAGGGGATAGATCAGGGAATGGAAGTCTGCGTGAGCGAAGCCGCGTGCAAAAGCTTATTATGTATAAACTATCCAACCGATTTTTCCGTTTTTTTAAAGGTGTGGTTAGCTCGCTTGCCTAAAGGCGCGTCTCCACCGAAATTTGACAACACAAAAAAAAGGTTGACAATACAAAAGTTGTTAACTTTTGTTCTGTGGAGATGGCTTAAGATAGCATAGTCAACATCACGCTTAGATCAATAACAAACTAGCATGATTGATAAAATACGTATGTATAAAATATACAAAAGTTATAAAGTTGAGCTTCTAATATAAGTAGCGTAACTGTCAGTGTCAGAGTTGTAGATCTCGTAATAAACTTATTAATCTCTAGATATTATAAAAATAGTAGGTAAGTATAAAGTTTTATACTTACCTACTTTTTTTGGATGGTATGCATAATAACTTAAGTACCTGAATGACTGAGCTTTACTCAGTATTTTTTTGGTAAATTTTCTTAAAATTAATGCTAACTAGATCAATTTATCGCTCCCGAAACCCCGTACATACTAAATTTCATGAAAATCGTTAAAGCTGTTTCCTAGATTCACATTATATCATACAAGAATTACTAGTTTAAAGGTATTAGATAAGTAAGTCAAAATTAGAAATTAAATAAGCCGTGTTAACGGTATCGTTCCAAATCAGTAATACTTGCTAAAATATTGTTGTTGTATTATCTATAAAAGTAGGTATATTTACCATATATTATAGATATATATAGGAGTTTGGGTGTGTTCTATCTATAATATGTATGTATTTACAAAAAAAAAGTATATATGTATTTGTATCAGTTGTCTAGTACCCATATCACAAGCTCTGCTTAGCTTGGGACTAAACGGCGTTGTGTGTTTAGATGTCCGAAATATTTATTATTATTATTTATTATTATTATTATCAGAACACGAGATTGTTCGAGTACAACTCTCGACTAAAGTGTTCCGTACACGTTTGAAGTCGTTGCAATAAGCTTTCAATAACTTGTAGTTGATTTATATTGAATAATACAAATTAAAACAAAAAAAACCGACTTCAAGAACTAAACCAAATTGAAATAGAATCACACGAGAAGCACTAGCTTTGAAATAAAAAAAAGAATAATCAAAACTGGTTCACCCAATCGAAAGTTCTGATGTAACAAACGTAAAAAAAATAATACAGTCGAATTCAGAACCTTCTCTTTTTTTGAAGTCGGTTTAAAAGCATCTCACTCACACATTGTGTGGGTCACCACTCTTGGATTCTCCTCATGCTTTCCATCAGGCAGAGACTTACCAAGCTGCAAGTCCATGACGCACTCGACTTGCGGAGTTAGTTCAACGTTAATGCGCTTCCTTTTTTAAAAGTGTAATGTAAATAAAAACCATTCTGTATATATTTCTATATGTAATAGAAACATTATTGTATATATGTACATAATATACCAACATTGCTCAACATTTCATAAGTGCCTTGAATGCTAAGCGAAGTTAATCAAATCATGTGATTTAATTTATATATGTTAAAGTTACGCGATGAAATGCAATTTACGCAATAAAATGCAATGTTATGCAATTTTTGCAAAATGTGTGAACTTTTGTAATTATGCTATTATAGAAGAATAATAACTGTATTTAACAGAATTGGTCAGTCTTAACTAGTTTAAAATATTGTAAATTATGTATAATAAAAAATAATATACTAAATAGTAAAATACATGCATTACTTGTTCGTTTCTAAGTAGTTCTCAAATAAGTACATTAGAAAATCGGTATCGTAATCTATGACAATAGGGTCGTTAATAAATACTGATGTCTATTTCATTAAAAAGAATATTAAAAAAATCTCGGAAATTATAAATAAACATTGAAATATACTGCTCAATTGAGTAGTCTAAAACAGTGACGTCACAAGTTTGTATTTAGTACGTTTTACATATAAAGTGATCGTTTTGACAGATGATAAAAGTAACTAATTTGATTAAGGTATTATCTACCCAACTGTTATGGTTAGCTGGAGCCCTAAAATACCTGCAAGTCTTTCTACAGAACTTTGAATTTGCCTGGTTCTTGGGTTATGTAGATCTGATGGCACTTGGCAGTCATTCCATGTGAAAAATCAAAGTTCACCTTTATCATAGTAGATTTAAAGCATAAATTAGGAAGTCAAGTACATACTGTATTCTTATACTAGATATTTTTTTGTTTACTAAGAGTAAGCTGTATTTACAACTCTATCTACACTAATATATAAAGCTGAAGAGTTTGTTTGTTTGTTTGAACACGCTAATCTCAGGAACCGCTGGTCCGATTTTAAAAATTCTTTCGGTGTTGGATAGTCCATTTATCGAGGAAGGCTATAGGGTATATATCATCACGCTACTACTAATAGGAGCGGAGCAACAATGAAGAACGTTTCAAAAGCGGGGGAAATTTTCACGCTACGGGCAATATAAGGCGCAAACGAGGTTGCGTGGGTCAGCTAGTACTTTATAATTTTGTTATTATTTCGAAATTGCACAAGGTAGTAGAGCCACGCTGATGTCAGTACGGTAGGGCCGACTCGACCGGGGCGGTACTACCCTCGCAAAGAAAATCAACGTAAAATGACAGCGATCATGCTGTCGTGTTTCGTTGGTGAGTGCGAGACCGGAGGCCCAATGATGCAGAAGCATCACTAGCCCGCCATGGTGTGGGTCACCATGCTGCATTGTTGCATTGTCTATATCAGTGAGTATGGTGACCACCACTCTTAGATTTTGCTCATGCTTTCCATCAGGCAGAGTAAAGTCACTTTGGTAGGGTCATACATAAAAAAAATATGCTAAAGTTTTAAATATGTATATTGCACGTTCTTGAAGTTAGGGTCCGTTCACACACACCGGCTCTGAGAGCATCGGCACACTTGAAATTGGCCGGAGCGGACCTTCCAATTATTTCACATAAACCGGCTGTAGAAGAGAATTAGAGCTGATCAGCTGCGCGAGTGAGAAAACTGCCCTTATTAATTCACACGAAGCGCGTTCAAGCATTCTTAATAACAAAAGAAGTGCACATTCAAAAATAAATTTTACTACAACTACATAAACCTCTGTTTCCAATGTGATAAAAATCTGCTTTCCTATCCAGTCGGTCTGTGTGAACGGGCCCTTAAACTCAAAATACTGGGTGAAACCGGTTCGGTAAAGTAATTAATTTATAGGTGGAATAACAGAACAACTGAGTTTAATGTCAAGAACGTATTTTTACAAGTTCTTCCAGGTGCCGACAATCGAGTTTATAAATTATATATTAAACATGTTTTTTTAAATGCTTTTTGCGTGGATCGTGCTTATTTACTTACAAAAATTTTACATAGGTATATTTAATTTTTTAGTTTTTAAATAATATTTTATGAATTAGATAATTATGAAGTTACTACTTTTTAATAATTTCAATGCAAAAAGGAATGTTGTTATAAATGTAACTGTACTTGTATGTCTGTCTGTAACAGCATTGGTCCTTTCCAGATAGATACATTTTGATAGCTTTTATTTCTTTTGATAGTTTTAAAAAACCTGTTTAGACTTCTTAGTATTTTTTTTAATTTTTACAA
Organism: Spilosoma lubricipeda; assembly: GCA_905220595.1. Classification (NCBI taxonomy): domain Eukaryota; kingdom Metazoa; phylum Arthropoda; class Insecta; order Lepidoptera; family Erebidae; genus Spilosoma; species Spilosoma lubricipeda. The sequence goes on along the minus strand of HG992281.1, from coordinate 21,156,086 downwards.
TTTTTTTACAAACATTTAAATTGGTTTTACTTAAAATATGTTTTAAAGTAAAAACATTATTAAAACGTATTTTATTAATTATTTTATTGATAAGATTTAAATCGTCAATTATGTAAATGTATGAAATACAATACGTAATATAAAAAAAACTGTACATAAGTATGTATTAAATGTGTATATTATTACTAAATATAGTGTTTTTTTTAAGTTTATTCGAAAAGTTATGTCGTATATTTTAATTTTTTATTTAAAGAGTTACCAGTACTTTACATTTACTATGCAATGACAGGTCAACTTATAGTGGACAATTAAATAAAACGATGTGATCTCTAGTATAAACAATAATACATAAATATTGTAAGAACTTTAATTTTTTTTTGAATATTTTTTATTTTCATTCTGGGCTTGTATTGAAATAGCCAAAGAAATACTAATTATTTATTTAAATAAAGATAATTAAAAGCGACTGCCTTGGTGCCGTGGTAGCGTTCGCGACTGCTGTGCTTTACGTCTCGGGTTCGAAGCCCGGGGTGGACTTTATTAAGTGGTTTATCCATACATGTCTCTAGAATAAAAAAAAAGGTACTAATTCTATTATATCTATCTTTCTTTGTCTGTTACCGAATTTTTTAAGCTTGTTTTGTAATTTTCTAAATTATATTTATTTATTTTGATGTAGAGGCATCTCAATAGGCCGTCATAGCGTGTATCACCATGCTGCATTGTTGCATTATCTGCTTTGCAATGAGTATGGTGACCACTACTCTTGGATTGTGCTTATGCTTTCCATCAGGCAGTACTCTGAGTCATTTTGTCAGGCCATCCATAAAAAAGCGAACACCAAAAATATTTACCTTATATGGAATGTTGATTGGAGTTAAGCGGAAATCTGTACTTTATCAGTCAGATAAGTTCAGAATACTCCATCAGGGATCTTATCAGCTAGTGGTTAATATAATTAATAATTAAGTCAGTTAATATGTATTGCTAGTTACCTAAAACGGCTTACCCGTCACATTGGCGTTAAAAACTGCACTGCAGGCCGCAAAGATATCGCAATGGCCGCAAACGTCTTGTCAGACGTAATTTGTACATGCTTGGCTATTTCGTTTAATTAAATATTATGCCATTGAGTCATAATTATTTTTAAGTAATAGGCATATTTATATATAAATATCTATGTACTTATAGCTAATAAGTTGTTTATAAAGTTTGTTAAGACATTTTATAAGTTGAATAAAAAAATGAAAGATCTTTATTTGTTTTATTCTTTTCTGTTTTAGGGTTTTGTATTCCGTATTAAAAATGGTACCCTTATAAAATCACTTCGTTGTCCGTCTACCTGTGCCGTCTGTCACCCTTTTTCTCAGGAACGCGAGGAGGTATCAAGTTGAAAACAATACCGAATAATCAGGTCTGCAGTCCCTTGCTGCAGTGAAAAAGTAGAGGCCCAATGATGCAGAAGCATCACTAGGCCGCCATAGTGTAGGTCACCATACTGCATTGTTGCATAGTATGTACGTGCAATGAGAATGGTGACCACCGCTCTTGGACTCTGTTTATGCTTTCCATCAGGTAGAGAGTCATTTTGGCAGGCCATTCAAGTCGACGCGATTAAAATCTATTTTTCCGAACATTTTGACATTTGCAATAGAATCAAAACCTATATGATACTTCCCGTTGACTTAGAGAATCATAAAATTTGGCATGAAGCAATGTCATGAACATGATGTTCTCCTAGTAGCCGATTACGGCAGCCAATCTCAATGGAGACCAACTAACTACGCAGGAGATATTATAGTGCACATGTGTGTGCAGAAACACAGGTGCAATCTCTGTTCCCTCACTATCATAATCCGATGGGGCGGTTGACCGAAACGATCGGGGTGAAACATATCGCATAAGCATTCTTAACATATTGAGGCCACTCCATTAATCGGAGAGCATGTTGTTGAGCTAACGGGCCTAGTTACCATACGAACATTGGTAATCGTTACGAGTAGTTAGATAACAAAAAATTCCGGCAAGTCTTTCTACAGAACTTTCAATATTTGCCTAGAACTTAAGTTGGAGAAGTCTGATGGCAATCCCTCCATATGAAAAATTAAACTTCAGCCGTATCCTACGTGTGTATGTTCAGACATCTAACACAGCGCCATCTAGTCCCAAGCTAAGCAGAGCTTGTTTTATAGGTACTAGACAAGACAACTGATATGAATTGACGATTGATTTGACTGCACGATTGGCCTGGTGGTTTAAGCGACTGCCACGCCGCTTTCTAACGCTTTCGTTGTAGGTTCGAATCCCACATGGGACAACACTTTTTTTGATCCACAATTTGTTGTTCTTAGTCTAAGTGCTCTTTGTGCCCGTTTCTTGTATGTTTGTAAAGTCCCCCGTAACACAGGATGTAGGTACACTCTTAAAGTGTAAGGTGTCTTTAAAAAAAAAGAAAAAAAAACATACACATAGTGTACACTAGCCGACCCACGCAACCTCGTTTGCGTCTTCTATTGCCTGTAGCGTGATAATTTTCCCCCGTTTTCGAAACATTTTTCATTGGTGCTCCGCTCCTATTGGTCCTAGCGTGATGATATATAGCCTATAGCCTTCCTTGATAAATGGGCTATCTAACACTGAAAGAATTTTTCAAATCGGACCAGCGGTTCCTGAGATTAGCGTGTTCAAACAAACAAACAAGCAAACAAACAAACTCTTCAGCTTTATATATTAGTATAGATATAGAAGTATAGAAATATAGAAATTATCATACAAACGTTTGATAGTCACTTTGGTAGGCCCATACATAAAAAAAAGTTTCCGTGTCTATACAAAAGGAAAATAGAAGCTTGATTTGAAAGCCAACTTCCCCTTGAGAAGCGTCGGTTTTCGAAACACGCGGCGCCTTCATCGATGGGGTAAAACTTTTTACTTTGACAATAATAAATTTATGTTTCGCCATACCTTTTTGTATTGTTAGCCACGTGGATTTGAAACTTTTAACCACGTGACCCCTCTCTCAGCCTATTTCTGTACAAAATATGGCTAAGTTAAATTAAAAATAAATTACGTTTCGCACGTTCTATTATGGGTGACTCAAAGTACCAGTGTCGCCAGGCGTTCCCATTTTTGAATCAAAATTGTAATGTCCCGCTTTTTGGGGATAATTGGCCGGACGAAAGTGAAGTTAGTTAGTTAGTCGTAGTTTTTATCTATCTGTTTGTTTGTTTGTTTGAACGCGCTAATCTCAGGAACCGCTGGTCCGATTTGAATAATTATTTCGGTGTTGGATAGCCCATTTATCGAGGAAGGCTTTAGGCTATATATCATCACTCTAAGACCAATAGGAGAGGAGCACCAATGAAAAATGTTTCAAAAACGGGGGAAAATTATCACGCGACGGGCAATAGGAGACGCAAACGAGGTTGCATGGGTCTGCTAGTCGTCAATAAAATTGGCAGGCAAGGCAAGCAGGCTTTGACGAATTAAGGATAATTAGGGATGATGTAGCATGAAGCAGACAAACAAAAATATGACGAACATCGTTTTTTTAGTCGGTCTTACTCAAGTGTCATTGATACATTTTTTACCTTGTCCCGCTTTCGACGGAAGAATCCCGCTTTTTTCATTAAAAAGTCTCAAAATCCCGATTTGCCTAAAAAAAAAACTGGCACCGTTGGTGACTACCGATGTATTACAAGATACCTACTTAATATATTTCATGATTATCATCCCCTCAGCCGAAAGACGTCCATTGCACATTGCTGAACATAGCCTCCCCGAACGTTCTCCACAACAACCGATCTTATGTGGCCCTCATCCAGCGGTTTTCCACAAACTTCACCAGGTCGTGGGAGCATCTTACAAAAACCGACTTCAAAAACTAAAAAGTAATTAAAATAACATAATAAAGATTTAATTAAATACACCTTATATGCAAACTTTTAAAATTGATGAAACACTATTATTTGTATGTGCTACCTATTCATAGGTTTGAAATCGGTGCCAAGCCAAAATGTAATAGCAGGTAGGTACCCACTCGCCACGCGTGACCTTGAGCGTGATAGCTACTCAGGCTACTCTTCGTATAGAACAAAACAACCCACGCGGGCAGACGTTGTTAGCGGTCGTCTCGAAATACACCGAGTGCGATACCTACTAGTACATTTGGCTTGGCACCAACTTCAAACCTAATACAAATAATAGTGTTTCATCAATATTAAAGGTTTGCATATAATATGTATTGAATTAAATCTTTATTAAGCTAATTTATACTTTTTATATTTTGAAGTCGGTTTTTTAAACGAAATTTTTTATAGACATACCTACCTTTATATTTATGTAAGTACCTACCTACATGACATTTTGAGTATCATAATCAGTTATTAAAGGTATAATAGAAATCAATAAAAATGCGTGCCTCCATCACATTATTATGGAATGCGGATTAACGTTAATACACGTAATAAAATATACTCTATTTCTTCTATGAACATTCTCGATCTATTGTTTCTTATCATATCATAAATACCAGTTGTTTACATCACCAGATATAATATATACATGAAAATTAATGTTCATAACGCTCTTTTACCTTCCTTCCTTTGTCTAGGATGAAACCATTACAATTCCCAGGAATATTGGCGCCAGACTTACACAAACAGATAAACTAGTGACCCAGCCCAACTTCGCACGGAAGTCTTTGAAATTCTCGGATTTCCTTTACAATATTATACATGTATTACACATTTAAACGTTCCTCTTGAATCACTCTATCTACTGCTGAAACATCAAAATCCGTTGATTAGTTTAAAAGATTTAAACGAACATACATAGGAAGCGACTTCATTTTTATACTATGTAAATGAGAAATTAGCCAAACCATTTATTTGAGATCGGCGCTGGTACTACAAAACCTTAGAGCATAATGCTCTAAGCTACAAACAGACAGTGTTACCAATTGCAACCCTTCGCAGAACCTGTACTATGGTAACAAGACTGCAGATAAGCATAGTATACTCAGATATTTATTTCTAAAGACATGTATATGAAGATCTGACACAGGCTGCGTCACCGCGTCGATTGTAGCGTATGCAACGGGGCGGCGTCGGATCAAATGTTTGTATGATCTACAAACATTTTTCGGAGTTTGGGTGCAGTTTGGAGCTGTGTGTTCAGCTTAACGTGCCCTCGAGACACGAAAAGGTCTCAATATATTAAGAATTGTTAACCATCTAGTTGTAATTAACCAGAATAATTATTATTTATCGACAACAATAATAATATATTGAGTGACAGCCGGGTAAGGAGCGCTGTCACGTGTTCTTCCACACTTCGAGGTGCGACGAGACCGCTTTATCTCTTTTTGTTACATCTATAGATAAACATCAGATGTTTTTTTTTATCATAGTCTGTAGTAAATACCTTCTAATCTGTAGCAAAATCTAATCTATTCTTTGAACGAAAGGCGAAAAGAGTATGTCATTTATATAAATATATATACCTTCCTCGTGGTTTTACAATACTTCGATTTTAATGCAAGGTAAAAAAATCGGTTTGTCAAAACTTAAAGTCTATACTAGGTATCCGTAAACGCCCCGCTTGGCTCCTCAGACTATTGCCTTGTCCGGAGTACATTGCCTCTTACATGCTCGCCGCGATCGCGAGTTGCACGCAGCCGTCGTGTGAGGCACTACAAGTCAGCAGATTGGGATGGGATGCGGTCCTTCTTTGCGCCCTATCCTTGGAGGCAGTTATGCTTCTCGCCGGATAATCCCGGTGGCCCGGATGGAATCCCACCTATAGTGCTGAAGAAATGTGCTGCGGAGCTGGCACCGGTCTTGACGCGTCTTTCTCGGCTCTCCTACTCTTCTGGCGTAGTCCTGACATCGTGGAAGGCAGCAATAGTCCACGCGATCCCTAAAAAAGGCGAGGGCTGAAATCCGTCCAACTACAGGCCGATAGCCATAACATCCCAGGCTCGACCGGAGCGACACCACATCCTCACAGAAAACCGGTGTGAAATAACGCTTGCGCCGTGTTGCGGGTGTCCATGGGCGGCGGTAATCGTTTACCATCGGGTGATACATCTGCTCGTTTGCCCCCTATACCAGACAAAAACATACCGCGGCGGTTACAATCGCGAGATAGATCAGCTAGTTACTATTTCTGACTATGAAATCAATAAAAACGACAGAATTAAATCAGTAAAGAAAAATACTTTACTATTAAATTCTTAATTTTTATTTTTAGTCTCAGGTGATCAAAATTTTAAATATATTATATTACTTAATATATTATACAAGTTGTATATAAATATAAATAAAAAAATATAAATACAAATTTACACCTTGCACTTTATTTATTACTAGCTGAGTCCCTCGGTGATACCCGAGGTTATTGTCGTACCGCGGGTGACGCCGCGGGGCGAAGCTAGTCTAAAAAAAGTATTTATTTATCATTTTATAAGTTACTTCTTATATCACCAGCTCAGGAAATCCCGTCAAAATCGGTCCAGCCGTTCCAGATATTAACCGGAACAGACAGACAGACAGACCGACAAAAAATGTAAAACATATGATTTTGGTATATGTACCGTGTATACATACATACGCCTTTAGTAAAAAGCGGTATTTTAATACTACAAACAGAAACTCCAATTTTATTTATTTGTATGTTGTATGTAAGTATGTAAGAGTATAGATTTTATATTTGCATTCAAAATTAAATGTTTATGCAAAAATGCGCATTTAATGATAAAAATTATGGATGCACAATAAAAGCGTTAAATACTTAATATTTATTAAGTAAAAATGTACAATTCATATTGCCAATCTATACATACAAATAAATAAAATTGGAGTGTCTGTTTGTAACATTAAAATATCAGCTTTTTAATCAATGCATATGTATGTATACACGATACACATAACAAAATTGTGGTTAAAAAAATTTTTGTCTGTCTGTCTGTCTGTCTGTCTGTCTGTCTGTCTGTCTGTCTGTCTGTCTGTTTGTTCCGGGTAATCTCTGGAACGGCTGGACGGATTTTGACGGGACTTTCACTGGCAGGTAGCTGATGATCCGGGGAGTAACTTAGGCTACTTTTTTAGACTAACTTTGTCCCGCGGCGTTACTCGCGGTACAAAAATAGCCGCGGGTAACACCGCGGGGTTCAGCTAGTTTATACCTAAATTTATTGCATTACATTTTCTTTGTTTCTTGCGTCTGGGAGGGGTCCGGATGTGTTAATAACAGCAGTTCCCGGATCCCTCTCTTCTTAAGCGCAGAGTGGCACACATTGTGGTTTTAGTAGGTTCGATTCCAACAAACCGCCCAGCCGCAAACCCTGGTGGGATGACGGCCCGAGGGGGTTTCCACAGGTAAATAAAAACAAAAAAAGGCTTTGTTTCTTGCGTAGTTTTCTCCCTTAGACTACTGGTAAACATAATTACATATTAATTTTAAAGCAATTTATGGAAATATCCATCCCTCAAGGACACAGAACAAAGGAATATACTCCTTTTCTGTGCTCAAGGAGATTACGTAATAGCTGTATCTGACGGCGGCAGATACTCATACATAAATATAAATAAGTTGTACCCGTCACTTATGTTTCAATAGAATTGTTTATTAATAAGAGAATCTTAATTAAAAAACTTTTACCAGATTCACATGTTTAGATACCTCTTTGTGTCGGTTTCGATTTCCGGGTTGGACTATGGTATTATTGAGTTTTTCTGGTTATAGAAATGCTTAAAAACAGTGCGGATCTTGGTATTTGGAATTTTATTCTCCGTGGTTTGAAAAACACGTAAAGCCGTTGGTCCTGCACCTCATCTCTCCCTGGTCGTGTCGGATAGACGTCCCATCGAGAGAGAGTGTCCCTGTGTTTGTACACTCACTTGTGCACTATAATATGTATGTCTTTATTCCATTATGATATTATAAATAAACGTTAATTTATTTCCATAGATACGCAGGTTATTGTACGATTGGTTTTAATATCGATAAGAGGTTAATAACTGACACAGTTTTTATTACAGTATAAACAAAATGATAAAAATATAGTGAAGTACATTCGATCTCGACCCTCAAGTACAGTATTATTTAACCGACTGCAAAAAAGAGGAGGTTCTCAATTTGATTGGTATTTTTTCTATGTATGTACACTGACTACTTCGTCAATTATGGACCGATTATGAAAATTATTTTTGTATTCGAAAGGGTATGCTCCCGATGTGGTCCCATTGCCACTATATCAGGATCTGATGATGGGATCACAAGGAAATCGAAGGGAACCCTCAAATTTGTTATACACGTACTATGTTTTTCATATACTTTCTTAAGATATTAAAGTATTTACATTTAGTAATCATCATTTTATGATGATGAGTTGATGATGATAAACTCCTTAACGGTTAGGAGTTGGAAGATAAATCTTTAAATGTCATTTGTATGTATGTTACCTTTAATCGTATTCTTTCAAGTTCTTTAGGTGAAATGATGATGGAAGGTACTCTTCAACAGTTAGGAGTTGGAGGATAATTCTTTCAATTTCATACGTATCTATAGTTGTATAGTTTCAAGTTATTCAGGTTTCATGACAGCGCTCGTGCTGTCGTGTTTTGCTGGTGAATGCGAGACCGGAGGCCCAATGATGCAGAAGCACCACTAGGCCGCCATGGTGTGGGTCACCATGATGCATTGTTTGCATTCGCAATGAGTATGGTGACCATCACTGTTAGATTTTGTTTATTCTTCCCATCAGGCGGAGTAGTCATTTTGACAGGGCAAAAAGCTGCCAAGTGCGAGTCGGACTCGCACATGATGGGTTCCGTAGCAGCAAGTAACATAATACGAGTATAACAGTTCTTGTAGTTTGTTGTAGCTTTGATCGATAAATTGCGGCATACGATTTATGACGAATTAAAAAAAAATACTAACTAGATTTCGTTCAAACCAATTTTCGGTGGAAGTTTGCATGGTAATGTACAGCATATATTTTTTTTAGCTTAATCATTCTCTTACTTTAGAAGTTACCGGAGGGGGTGGGGACCCACATTTTACCACTTTGGAAGTGTCTCACGGGCAAACTTTTAAGTTTAGAAAAAAATTATACATGTTAGTAATCTCAATATGATTTTTGAAGACCTTTACATTATTATATTACATTATTGTTTTTTTTTATTTTTGTGTGAAAATCTTAATGCGGTTCACAGAATACATCTACTTACCAAGTTTCAACAGTATAGTTCTTATAGTTTCGGAAAAAAGTGGCTGTGACATACGGACGGACCGACAGATGGACAGACGGACAGACAGACAGACAGACATGATGAATCTATAAGGGTTCCATTTTTGTGCCTTTGGCACGGAACCCTAAAAAAGAAAGTTATTGTTACAACCCCAGCCAAGTAGACATTCCACAAACGTAACGTTAGACCTTAAGAAAACTAAGGTCCGTCCGTCAAAACCAATAAACCGATTGTAGAAAGCAAGAGTCGTTCACTCGCATTGCTTTTTTTCGGATATTTCACACACAACGCCACCTAACTTTAAACTAAACAGAGCTTGTATTATGATAGCTAGATTTACTGATAGAATACTCATATACTTTTTTTTTTGTAAATAAAATAACCTACATTTCCTGTAACCTGTTTTGAAGTTTTTTTCTAGTTGACTCTAGTAGTAGTATTAACTGCCTTGGTGGTGCAGTGGGAGTGTATGCGACTGCTGGGCTTGAGTCTCGGGTTCGATTCTCGGGTCGGACCAAATGTTTGTATGATCTGCAAATATTTGTTTTGGAGTTTGGGTGTTTTCTATATACACTATGTTTGTATTTCCAAAAAAGTATATATATATATTTATATAAGTTGTCTAGTACCCATAACACAAGCCCTCCTTAGCTTGGGACTAGATGGCGTTGTGTGTAAGATGTCCGAAATAATATATTAATATTTATAATAATTTGTACTAAATACACAGGAAGAACCCAAATATTTGCAGATCATGGATGAGCCACGCTTTGGTATGCATAGGCCGGCTCTACCGGAGTGATACCACGGCCTCACAGAAAACCGGTGTGAAATAGCGCTGTATTTCACTAAGTGAGTGAGGATACCGGAGGCCCATACCCCAAGCCTCTCTCCCATCCCCTTCCCCATCCCCCAAAGACCGGCAACGCACATGTGACGCCTCTGGTGTTGCAGGTGTTTATGGGCGGCACGAATCGCTTACCGTCAGGCGATACATCTGCTCGTTTGCCCCATAACCTATAAAAAAAAAGATCATACAAATATTCTATTCGATCCGGGAATCGAACCCGAGCCCTCAAGCATAGCCATAGTCGCTAACTGCTCCACAGAGACAGTAAATTTTGGCCAAGGGGTTGGTTTATTGTGATGAATCTTTATTTAGATTGCATAAGAAGTTCTATAAGTCTTGATCAAGTTCAAGACAAGTTAAAAAAATCCTTAAACTAAACAAATACATTTTGGCCATTTGGTTTATTTTATAATAAGTTCGTATTTAAAACTTAAAAAAAAAACAACCAGCTCTATTATTACGTACATCGTTCATTACGTGTCCAAAATATTAATTTAACCGATTCTCCGATTCAAACTCGAATCGATTTTTTTATTTGTGTGTTCGCGGATAACTTTGTCGTTTATAACCCGATTTTGATGATTCTTTTTTTAATGGAAAGGAGATATCCTAACGGTGGTAGCACAATAAAGACACTAAGATCTGATGAAGGCATCCAAGAGAAATCGACTCGAACCTTGAAGTCGGTTTTTAATTTTTGTTAAAATTTTATGCTTAAAATAAATAGGCCTAGAAACTGGTAAGCCAATTTGTAAAATTACTTCACCATTAGAATCCTACATTATACCTGATTGGATAGGCTATAAAAATATTCAAAATCCTATACCTACCCGTGCGAAGCTAAGATGTTAAATAATAAAATTGAATTGAAACAGAACATAACCAAAATACTTAAATAATACTTAAAATGTATGTTAAAACTTGGACTAATAAATTAAAATCCCCCAATAAAAAAGAAACTCACAAACTGTTGATCATTACCATCTATTTTCTTAATGGCGCCATTTTTTTTATAGTTAACTTATTTAAAAAAAGAATCGGTTAACTAACAAACTAAGGTGGACCAAAAAGGCGCGGAACTCTTTTGTATGTCTAATTAGTTTGAAGTTTTGGAGACCTTGCATAAGTGCTAAAACTTTATCAACAGACGGCCTATTTACAAACACCTTTGCGTCTCTAAAAAAAACTCGTTACTATTTTTTTTAATCCTCCGCCCACTCCTATGTTTAATCTATTCAATTATTAACTATGACAAAAAATAGTATTGTCAACAGCTTATCTATTAGTTGATAAATACTTCTTCAGTACGGTTTTATGATTCGTGTCGGACGCACGCATGTTCGGATTGTAACATTGGAAATATAAATACGTAGTGTCAAAACAGTGCGCTTAAAAAGGAGTTTTTTTTAATTAGTGCTAAAATTAAACAGTGATGGTATAGAATCGAATTATTTACACAATTTTTAGGTAAGTTTCATATCATTGTTGGTTAAATAAGAATTTATTTAGGTTAATTACTTTCGGGCGTATTATAATTTTATCTGTGTTTGATATTTAATATCAACTTAATATATATTTCTGTTGATGTTTGACACCTTTGTGCTTATAGATATTTTCCTTTTTTATCAATAAGTTGGACGTTTTCAATATTATTTCTTTTTATCTTTTACTTATTTGATTTTATTACAAATACCTAAGTAGAGTTTATTTAAATACTACCCACGTGACTTCGTCTGTGTCTCTAATCAATCATGCTCGGCTCCTATTGGTTTAAGAGTGATGCTAACTATCCTATCTTAAGCACTTTCCGTGAGTGATACCACGGCCTCACAGAAAGATCGTAAAGAAAAACGTGACACGAGAAATAAATATATTTAAAACGGATATGCATAGGAACCAATATATAATAGTGTAAAATAATATTTTCACCCATCATTTTCCCACCATCTCGGAAAGAGTATTTTTGCTCTTCAATATCTGAGTGTAAAAGTCGTTTTTATCCGCTAGAGGATAAAGTAAAATTGAATCTAGAACATCGCGTGCACTATGTTATGAGTTCAAAACATAATTAAACCTATTTACTTTTAACTCCATGGTGCCGAGTTTTGCATGCGCTCTTTTTTAAATTGTTACGAACTCAGACTCGGAACCTTTTTGGGATACTTTTTTTTGATTTGCTTTCTCCGCGCCATTTACTTTTCACATCAATAAGTCATTTCCTCGCTGAGGTGGAATGAAAAGTTACGTGTTGCACTCAAGTTCAAAGATTTTTCACTTTGTTCTCTTTTGATTCCCTCGCTGACGCTCAGGATTCTAATTTTTAAATCGCTCGCTGCGCTCGTAATTCTATATTAGAATCCTTCGCTTGCTCGGTCATCAAAATTGAGCACGTGGTTATAAAGCAACTTAGCACTCTTGTATTAACAAACAACTATTTAACTGTCTTGTAAAATGCCCTGAATAATATTTATCTATCAATTTATCTTTTCATAATTTCATAATTAATTTACATAGATTAATGTTTGTACACAATGAAATTAAGTTTTAAATTTATTTTCGATCATAGTTCATTAACGCAGATGTGAAGTTAAGTAAAGATGGTTCTTATTTGAGCTCTACGTATCGTAATAATATGTTTGTTATCTTATCACTATGTCAGTTATGAATCTATTTGGAACTTTCTTCCTAGCCTTAGGGCCGCCATACACGTTACAGTATACTTGCGCAAGTCCACACTGCACAAGTTTACTTAAACGTGTGTGAGAGCATGAGCATTGCGCTCAATCAATTTTCAGTACTATTCTAGCCACTACACACGTCACACACAGTGTGGTTCTAGGCATCGAATGCACATCGTTTTTGCGCCAAAATGGGCCGACTCGACCGGAGTGATACCACGGCCTCACAGAAAACCGGTGTTTCACCGAGTGAGTGAGGATACCGGAGGCCCTTAACCCAAACCCCTCCCCCTATCTCCCTTCCCCATCCCCCAAAGGCCGACAACGCACTTGTGACGACTCTGGTGTTGCAGGTGTCCAGGCGGTAATCGTTTACCATCAGGCGATACGTCTGCTCGTTATCCATTCCTTTCCGTTTCCTATCGTCTGCATATCCCATTAAAAAAAATAAAAAAACAATTAATGAGAGAGACAATCCATACAAACAAATAATATTGAAGCGTCTATTTATAATATTTAACCATATTTTACTAATTGCTTATATATATACATCTATACATATTCTATACAAATAAAATCGGAGTGTCTGTTTGGATTATTAAAATTACCTACCACTTTTTACTAAATGTATATGTATGTATACACGGTACATGAAAACTGATGAAATGATAAACAATATCAAATGAGCAAGAAAATTAAGAAGGTGCAGAGCGAAGTCAAGCGTGAACCTCAAGGCCTTGATAGAGGTGTACTATGAACGCTTTCTGCCCCACCTTTGGGATATAGGGCATTAGGCAAGTCAAGAATATGTCAGATAAGAAATTGAGAAGCTAATCGAGTAATGCACCTGATAAAAGATGGATTCTGTATGCGTCGGTAATAGAGACAAACTTATGAAGTGCATCTCAAGTTGTGGCGTAGATAGATAAATTTGCAGATAAACAATGATCCTCTATCAATAACTGTTGTTTAAAATTACCTAAATATTATAAAGATGTGTCAACGTCCGTTTTATAAGATGTCGTATACATACACGGATTAAGAAAAAGAGTGTCATATATATCTATACAAATAAATAAAATTGGAGTGTCTGTTTGTAATATTAAAATAACCGCTTTTTACTAAATGCATATGTATGTATACATGTTACATATACCAAAAATGTAGTTAAATATTTTTTATTGTCTATCTGTCTTTCTGTTTGTTCGGCTAATCTCTGGAACGGCTGGACGGATTTTGACGGGACTTTTACAGGCAGGTAGCTGATGATCCAGGGAGTAACTTAGGCCACTTTTTTAGACCAACTTTGTCCCGCGGCGTTACTCGCGGTACTACGATAACTGCGGGTAACACCGCGGGGTTTAGCTATATATATATATATATATATATATATATATATATACTAGCTGCCCCGGCAAACGTCGTTTTGCCATAATTTTTTTTTAAGGATGGGTGACCCTTCCCATTTAGGGGGATGAAAAATAGATGTTGTTCGATTCTCAGACCTACTCAATATGCTCACAAAGTTTCATGAGAATCGTTCAAGCCGTTTCGGAGGAGTTTGGCAACTAAAACTGTGACACGAGAATTTTATATATTAGATATTAATCTGTACTAGATTTCGCGCGCGGCTCCGCCCGTATGTTTGTCGGTTATCGCAGTAAAAAGTAGCCTTTGTTCTTTCTCAAGAATCAAAGTACCTCCATGCCAAATTTCATTGAAATCTATGCAGCGGTTTGGCCGTGAAAACGGGTCAGACATAGTTACTTTCGCATCTATACAAATAAATGAATTTGAAGTGTCTGTTTGTTATATTAAAAGATTGAATAAATATAGTATCAACAATTAGGGCGCTGATCAGATCAAAGTTTATTCTTACATATTTTTTATTTAGAAACTAACGGTTAAAGATAGAAATAAAAATTGTTTTTTTTAAATAATTATTGTACAATTGACGAAGCAACATTATAGAAAGTTTTTTTTTATGTTTTACCCTGCCTAAATTACTCTACTCTGCCTGATAGAAAGGATAGACAGAGTCCAAGAGTGGTGGTCACCATACTGCGAATGCAGACAATGCAGCATGATGACCCACACCATGGCGGGCTAGTGATGCTTCTGCATCATTGGGACTCCGGTCTCGCACTCACCAACGAAACACGACAGCATGAATCGCTGTCATTTTACGTTGCGGTGACTCACAACATTTTGATATTTTTTTGAAAAGGTAATTGTTGAGCAATACTGTGAAATAATGTAAAGGCCTAATGTGAATTGAACGGCATTTTAGTTTTTTTCATTTTATGGTTGGACGTTTGTCTGACATCAGTTCTATATGGTAATCGTTATCGTTTTTAGATGGGCATTTGTGGTAGGTCCGGTTAGGGTACGGTGAAGAAGCTAGGCTAAGGAATAAATACCACAGTTCTTTAGATAGAAATGTAGGAAATAAGGAATACACACAAGAATTAATATTTCTAACTTGTGTGCTATGAACAGATACTGTCGTGTCTTCATTCAAAGTACTTGCTTATTCCAATCACCAGGAGCTGCGTTCCCCGTTTGGTACCAGAGGCAAAACCTTGAACTAGGCTATACGGGCCCATCAGATATAAGCTAGACAACCGCAGACTAATCCACTGGTAAAAGGATTTCAACAAGAAGCGATAACACCCTTTTTTCCTATTATTGTAATAAATTTATATTGACTCGCTCTTGTGGTAGTTAAGATTTCTTCAGTCTTCGCTGTGGAGGGAGGTACCTCTGTTGATGCTAGCTTCATTTAACCTCATAAAAGATTCTGAGTTACAATTCGAGCACTCTGTTAGTAACGGAGAAGTCGAGGGCATTCCTTAATCCAACTCAACAACTGACTACAAACACCTCGATCATACGAGCGATCGACGATAATTCTGTTTTATCGTTCCGAACGATCCCAAATCTCGTTTCATTATATTAACGCGGCTTCTAAAAAGACCTATACACGCCATGACACCGAAAAAATCCGAATCAAAGTAAAGGTTTTACTTGACAGCTGTCGAGGCAAGAATCCAAATCTAGTGTTGCCATTACAATATTATAGTGCATATTAATTATAACCAAATTGATGATTTGGTATCGAACAGTACTTATCGTTTTACTCGTTTTTAAGCATCTTCTTTAATGGTTCGCATTAAATAACCCACAGAGCAGATATGTTTAATAACCTTTAACAGTGCACTGTTGGACATAAACATCTCCTTAGCAATACTAACTTTTAAACTTTCGCGTTCCATGATATTAACAAATAAATATTTTTACGGGAATTAACGCGATCACTTATTTAAAAAAGGTATCACATACCTCTGATTTGCCTGACGTTTCGACCAGGTTGCACTGGCCGTGGTCACAGGCTGACTGGGTTCGCGGCGCACGCCCTCCGTCGTTTTATGCGTGAAGTAGAAGGAGAAGTTTGTTCGTCTACCCGCAATTTCTCGATATTTTTAAGAAATTTGTTTCGCCATGTACCGTCGCATACCACACTAACAGTGTCCCTATTCTGTAAGCAAACCGATGTGCTCCTATTCTGGTGTTTATCCGACTGCGCAGAAAAGCGAGGTGGTATATTTTGTAATACTGGATTCCACGCTGTAGATAATTTAAAACCATCTTCTCGATTGAAAGTTTTATGTTTTTTAATTTCAATCGCTTCACGTACCACTCTTGAGTAAAAGTGACGTTCGGTGGAGAGGACTTGCGTGCGGTGAAATTCAATCCAGTGGTTGATTCCTGCATCAAGTGCATGTTCTGCAATCGCTGACTTGCTCGTCTGTCGGTTCTTCACAGCAGCGATATGTTCTTTGACCCTTTCAGCAATAGTCCGCTTCGTTTGGCCTATATACGAACTCCCGCAGCTACAGTCTATTTTATAAACACCCGGAGTTTGTAGTTGCAATGTATCCTTCGGTGTGCCGACGATGTTGTGAACTTTTATGCCTGGTGTGTATACTGTCGGAATTGAGTATTTCTTTAACACGGACCCTATCTTATCCGTAATTCCCTTGACATAAGGCATGTAGGCGGGTTGCCTGTTCACTTCTGGATACCTGCATCTTATTTTTGGTTGCTTCCGTCCTCTATTCACTTGATATCCGTTTCTTTTGAGTACCTCCTGAACATGTTCTAACTCCCGTTGTAAATGTTCAGGGTCACAGAGGTCATAAGCTCTGTTCTTGAGTGAAGTCACAACAGATTGCAAGTGCCGGGGGTGATGATGAGACGTGGCGTGTAGGTATCTATCCGTATGAGTAGGCTTACGGTACACACAGTGTGACCTTGAAAAAGGAAATAGTTGCCATCTAAACAGTGTTCTAGTAGATCCATGTAGTTGAACGGTAGCTCAACGGTAGCGGTGAGAGACAACGAGCTACCGTTCAACTACATGGATCTACTAGAACACTGTTTAGATGGCAACTATTTCCTTTTTCAAGGTCAACATTACCTCCAGATAGATGGTGTCGCAATGGGAAGTCCTGTAGCCCCAGTACTTGCCAACATCTGGATGGAACATTTTGAAGAGAAGGCTCTAAGTCTCGGCCCGAATACCGTTAAGCTGTGGAAGCGTTACGTGGATGACATATTCAGCATTATTAAAGGAAATAAACAAGAAGTAGATCAATATGTACAACATCTGAACTCTATTCACCCTAAAATAGGGTTTACTTATGAGATGGAGACCGACAGGACGTTGTCCTTCCTAGACGTTAAAGTAACCGTGAGATCAGATGGGTCCCTGTCACACTGTGTGTACCGTAAGCCTACTCATACGGATAGATACCTACACGCCACGTCTCATCATCACCCCCGGCACTTGCAATCTGTTGTGACTTCACTCAAGAACAGAGCTTATGACCTCTGTGACCCTGAACATTTACAACGGGAGTTAGAACATGTTCAGGAGGTACTCAAAAGAAACGGATATCAAGTGAATAGAGGACGGAAGCAACCAAAAATAAGATGCAGGTATCCAGAAGTGAACAGGCAACCCGCCTACATGCCTTATGTCAAGGGAATTACGGATAAGATAGGGTCCGTGTTAAAGAAATACTCAATTCCGACAGTATACACACCAGGCATAAAAGTTCACAACATCGTCGGCACACCGAAGGATACATTGCAACTACAAACTCCGGGTGTTTATAAAATAGACTGTAGCTGCGGGAGTTCGTATATAGGCCAAACGAAGCGGACTATTGCTGAAAGGGTCAAAGAACATATCGCTGCTGTGAAGAACCGACAGACGAGCAAGTCAGCGATTGCAGAACATGCACTTGATGCAGGAATCAACCACTGGATTGAATTTCACCGCACGCAAGTCCTCTCCACCGAACGTCACTTTTACTCAAGAGTGGTACGTGAAGCGATTGAAATTAAAAAACATAAAACTTTCAATCGAGAAGATGGTTTTAAATTATCTACAGCGTGGAATCCAGTATTACAAAATATACCACCTCGCTTTTCTGCGCAGTCGGATAAACACCAGAATAGGAGCACATCGGTTTGCTTACAGAATAGGGACACTGTTAGTGTGGTATGCGACGGTACATGGCGAAACAAATTTCTTAAAAATATCGAGAAATTGCGGGTAGACGAACAAACTTCTCCTTCTACTTCACGCATAAAACGACGGAGGGCGTGCGCCGCGAACCCAGTCAGCCTGTGACCACGGCCAGTGCAACCTGGTCGAAACGTCAGGCAAATCAGAGGTATGTGATACCTTTTTTAAATAAGTGATCGCGTTAATTCCCGTAAAAATATTTATTTGTTAATCTCCTTAGCAAGTTGTTGGCCTACAAAACCACGCTGGCTAGACGGATTCAAATAGGGTTTATTTCAAGTTTCTTTTTTCTTTGCACAGATATTGCGTAGTCAGCTTCCCAAGTCACCTCTTAAGACACCCACGGGATGAAAAGGGGTGGTAACACCACGTATTCTTAATCTATCACCACATGGATACCAGTTTTTATTTAATTTCTAAGTAAATAGACTTATTTACTTAGAAATACAGGGAATACAGTATCCACTAGTTAAGAAAGTACGGAACATATTATTTTTATTAATCTATGCAAATAAAATTTATAATCATCATAGTGGAGTCAAACTGAATATTCTCTCCAATGATGTATTAGGTTTGTTTCAAAAAATAAAGTTACGTTTGAGTTAATGTCTATTTCTTCAGCGAGTTCTTCATGGAGCATAATATGTGATAACATGTTAGATAATGTTTTTTCATGTTCTTAATGCAATCTGTTTCGTGTGAACATTTAACATAGGGTTATGAATTTATGCATTTTGTCATGCAGGGTAGTCAGCCCCGCGACTTCACCCTTTATGTTAAACTAGTTGTTGCCAGCGGCTCCACCCGCGTATATGTCGGTTATCGCGGCAAATAGTAGCCTACGTGTTATTCTAATGTATAAGCTATATTACGGTAAAGTTTCATCCAAATCCGTTCAGTAGTTTTTGCGTGAAAGAGTAACAAACATCTATCCATCTATCCATCCATACTTACCAACTTTCGCCTTTATATTATTAGTAAAGATAATCCCTATACATCTGTAGGGGACTTTCTTTTTAGCCTTTTGAACGACGCGTTATTCATTAGTTGCACAGGCAGTATGTTAGAATGGTAATCTAGATACAGTACATCTGTCTCAATTGGATTCCCAGTGCTTTTCGCTTGGTGAAAATGGGTTTTCTGCAGGTTAGACGACGATCGAGATAAAGGCCTAGGTATCTGGCTTTATTTGCTTGGGGTATTTGTACTACTATGTTAGATATAATCCATACTAATATTATAAATGCGACAGTAGCTCTGTCTGTCTGTATCGCTTCCACGGCTAAACCACTAGACCGATTCCTATGAAATTTGATATGGAGATACTTTGATTTCTGAGGAAGGACATATACTACTTTTGATCGCGCTAACATACATATACGTGGGAGGAGCGAACAAAACTAGTTTATAATATAGCAAAGACTAGTTTACAAAGTTTAATATCATTTAGTAGCAATCGTTTTAAACGACAGCTGGTATTCCTGATTGTTTGATTGACAAATTGGTTTCATAACAAACATTATATTGGCTGTTATAAATGCTAAAAGACGAATACATTATAGTTCAATTGTCCCATGTCGTATGCGGACTGCCTGTCCGCTGTTAATCGAATTAGCGTGAAGATTTATTGAAGTATCCGGTTTTTTTCATGGAGAACTACTTGAGACATGGATAAGAGACTTATTCTCAAGGAGTATGGTGAATAGGAGGGAACAAAACATCTTTTTAGAAAATTCTTTGGGTGAGCAGGGATTCTTAGGGGGCAAACGAGCAGACGTATCACCTGATGGTAAGCGATTGCCGCCGCCCATGCGTTGCCGGGGAGAGGGATGTGGGCTCGGTGAAACATAGGGCAAGCGCTATTTCCCACCGGTTTTTCGTGAGGCCGTGGTATCACTCCGGTCGAGCCAGCCCATTCAAGAAGAAACGTGGCTCTCCCACGGTAGATTAGCTCTATCGAAGTGTATTCGTAGCTTTCATTGCTTTTGATGGATTCCTATTTATTTATTTTTATCTATGGCCCTGCCAAAATGACTCTACTCTACGTGAGGGAAATCATAAGCAGAATCCAAGAGTGATGGTCACCATACTCATTGCAAATGCAGACTTCTGCATCATTGGGCCTCCAGTCTTGCACTCACCAACGAAACACGGCAGCACGAACGCTATAATTTTACGTTCATCTTCTGTGCGAGGGTAGTACCGCCCCGGTCGAGCCGGCCCGTTCGCGCTGAAATCAGTGTTGCTCTACTACCTGTTAGATAATACACAGCTATATATAAATACAACATGTACAGACGGACAAAATGAAGCCACCGGGCGTGGGCCCTGTCGAAATACCAGCACTGCAGTCCCTTAGGCTGCAGCAATATGCTGAAAAAAGCGCCTTTTCTGGCACTGCACAGGGCACTATAATTACTTATGGCCCACTCTTTTGTATTGTATTTTAACCATGTGTTGTCCTGTGAATGTCAGGATAGGTTAATTTCCTTCTTTAAGAAGAGAATATAAAACTGCATTGATGGTATAGGGGTTCGAATCCCACATGGGAAAATGTGTGATCCACAAATTTTTGTTTTGAGTCTGGGTGTTCCTTGCGTCCGTTTCTTGTATGTTTGTAAAGTCCTTCGGAACACAGGATAAATTCCTAATGCGAGAGTTGTCCTTTTAAAGAGGAAGAAATATACTATGGTTTTTTAGATATTTTTAGGAGAGACATGCCAGCCTAAGCAAGTCTTACTTCCTGAGTTTGGTGGGGGGGGTGGACTTCAACGATCTATCTGTGACGGCAGGAGGCGATAGTGCCTCCCGTTTGCCTTAGATAGTAATTTTATTTATTTTAAAGCATCATGCACAAGTTCAAGATAGGTGTAACCTATTCGAAGTCAGTGGTTAGGTAAAGAAAATGGCGTGGGCAAAGCAAATTCAAAAAAAGTGCACCAAGACTCCGAGTCTGAGTTTTAACAAATGAAACAAGGTATGATGAATTCGGCACCATGGAGGTAAAAGTAAATAGGTTTAATGACGTTCACGAACTTAGTGCATACGCTGTTCTAAATTCAATTTTCTTTATGATGAAAAGATGAAAAAGTTATTTACTATTGCAAGTTTTTATTATTCCATTAAAAGAACAGTGTTTATAAACATAATTGTTTATTATTATGGTGGCATTCACTTCATTAAAAGATAATCAAGGCTCTAATAATGAATAGATGAACGGTTATTGTTCGAATCATAAAAATAATAACCGCACACATCTAATAAGCTACGTAGAACTTGTGCTATGTAAACCATATTTCTGAAATATATACTTATATATTGTAGTAAAATTACCCCTTTTTAGGGTTCCGTACCTTGTCACGTAGCGGCTTTACGACGCCTTGAGGTTCAGAGATGAAGATGGTGGTTAGGCCACGAGGTTGAGCAGGAGATAATTTAGACACGTACTACACTATATATACGATATTTATTTGTAAAATGTACAAGTTGACAATGAAATCAATTCGTGAGCACAAAGTTATATAGATTCTACAGGGCGTAGGTTTTGAGAGATTCGAGCACAGTGGTACCTCCAAGTAAGAGGCACTTAACTTGGTAGCAGCAGGAAAAGTAGTCCTGGGCTCCGGCGTTGGAGGCCGGGCGTGGTAGACGCCGGCAGATAGTGGTGCGCAGGAAGAGGCGCGCAGAAAGAGCTGCGCAGAAAGAGGGCGAGCAGTCGGTGCGCTCGTCCTTTTATGCGAGTCCCCAGCGGTGGTGGAACGGCGGTCGACAGGTGGGGCAGCCGAGAGACGCGTAGTGGCGGGGAGGACGATGTTGCCGCGTGACATACTCCCCCCCGTTTGGCCAGAATTTTCCTGGAGAAAATTCTCTCGGCACCTCTGTCCCCGCCGCCTGCAGTGCCTCGCTGGTACCCTGAAATACCTCAAATGGAAAAAAAAAACTCTTATAGGAACACTTTCTTGTCCGTCTGTCTGAAAAGACTCTTTTTCACAGGAAAGCGTGGCTAAAATTCATATTAAATAGGTACTCAGGTCTACTGTCCCTTGGAGCTGTCAAAAAACAAACTTATTTACAAAACTAAGCGAACCCAATCAAAACATAGCCGTTTCAAAATCTACAGGGTACTAATCAAAGTCTTTTAACAAAGTTAAAGTAAAAATTGCGAAAAACATAATTTTTTAGTTACATCAAATAATATAGCTACAGGTTTGTTTAGCACAGACAAAAAAGACTGTCTAGCTTGGGGACAGGCGGTCGTATGTGAAATGTGTGAATTTATTGTTATTTTATATTACGATATTATTATGATCCACATGCTGTTTCTCACACCCTTTAATATGTACGTATCTAATCAGTTCAAAATAAAAATAATGGATTTCTATATCGCGATAATCACAGCACCTGTGTACCTACTCTCTACTTACAACAAAACAATTATTGATTATTTTTTTCTTCAATCCTTCTGCTTTCCTTTTGTCCGATTTAAAAAAAAGAAGATTATTTATTTATTTATTTATTAAAAACTTTTTGCACATTTGTACATTGGCGGACTTAATGCCCAAGGCATTCTCTTCCAGTCAACCTTAGGGTGGTGTAGAAATCTAGTAAGGTAGGTGGTGCACAGAAGTGACATGACCAATAAAAACAAACAAAGCACATAAAAATAAACATAAACATACATATACATATAGAGAATATACACGAAGCAAATACATATATATTTATACAAATATACATACATACACATTACAATCGTACACTATGAGAACCCGATTCTTAGGTGAACCATCAAACAATCAAAGATTACTCTTTGACCTGTGAGCTATGGACTGATTTGTTGTTCGTTGGTTTATGTTTAGTGATTCTCCTTAGCCAGAAATCGTGTGATCTATTCCTTCCCACGACAAATAATAGTTTAAAATGTATTAAGTATACTTTTTAAATTTAAGAGTATTTATTAACCGACTTCAAAAAAAGGAGGAGGTTTTCAATTCGACCGTATATATATATTTTAAAGTGTGTTCGCGGATAACTTCGTCGTTTATGAACCGATTTTGAAGATTCTTTTTAATGGAAAAGAGATATCCCAACGGTGGTACCATGATAAGGACACTAAGATCTGATGATGACATCCAAGAGAAATCTAGTCAAACTTTGAAGTCGGTTTAATTTTGTTAAAATTTTACTTGTTTACAAATAGCGACCCGATAGCGAAGCCTTGGAATTCTTGAATTTTCTCTATATATTTCTCTATGCATATATTACATATATAAAACTTTCTCTTAAATCAAACTATCTATTGCTGAAAACTGCATTAGAATCCGTTGAGTAGTTCAAAAGATTCAAGAGAACAGATAGCGGAACCGACTTCATTGCATACCATGTAAAGATGGTGCTAATTCTATTGTAGCATCACTTAACTAAAACTACTCTAAATGTATCTTCTATTCTTATTTTAGTGAAATGATTTTTAAATTCGTCAGCCGATTTGCACCCTATCCCATAAAAAAACAATTTTCGTATGTTTTTATTTAAATAACGTAATTAAAAGTTTGTAACTTATTAAATTTTTGACATTTAGAACGTGTTTTGATAGCACTTAATTCATTTTTAATGATTTATAGTTTAATTTAGAGAGTTTTCAATAAAAATAAACAAAATTGGAATGTCTGTTTGTAATATTAAAATAACCGCTTTCAAATAAATGCATGTGTATGTATACACGATACATGTAACAAAACAACATTTTTTAAAATTTTTGCCTGTCTGTCTGTTTGTTCCGGGTAATCTTTGGAACGGCTGGACCGATTTTGACGGAACTTTCACTGTCAGGTAGCTGATGATCCAGGGTTACTCGCGGTACAACAATAACCGCGGGTAAAACCGCGGGGTTCAGCAGTGGAAAATAAATTTCAGAGCTCATTTCCATAACATGCGCTGCGTAAAGAACAATGTAGGTATGACAGAATTGATACTCTTTAAAAGTTCTAGGAAAAGGTCCTCGACAGCATATGTTTGTCATTTAAGATTAAACAAATTTGTTCACGCTACCGACAATAGCAGACTCAGATGAGGTTACACACTGAAAACGCTTTCTCGCTCGACCGGGCGGTACCACCTTCGTACAGAAGATCAGCGTAAAATGACAGCGTTCATGCTGTATTGTTTCGTTCGCGAGTGCGAGACCGGAGGCCCAATGATGCAGAAGCATCACTAGCCCGCCATGATGTAGGTCACCATGCTGCATTGTTACATTGTCTGCATTCGCAGTATGGTGACCACCACTCTTGGATTCTGCTCATGCTTTCCATCAGGCAGAGTAGTCATTTTGGCAGTGCCAAACATAAAAAAAAGGAATTATATTGCCAACGGTTGCCAACCGAATCCCCTTGGCGTGGAATGGTGAATGAATCATTTCAGAATCGTTTCCCCCGCATTATAAAACGACTATACAATTACTACAGTGCTAAAAATCTATACTAATATGTAAAGCTTAAGAGTTTGTTTGTTTGAACACGCTAATCTCAGGAACCGCTGGTCCGATTTGGAAAATTCTTTCAGTGTTAGATAGCCCATTTATCGAGGAAGGCTATAGGCTATATATTTTTACGCTAGGACCAATAGAAGCGGAGCACCAATGAAAAATGTTTCAAAAACGGGGGAAAATTATCACGCTACGGGTAATAGAAGACGCAAACGAGGTTGCGTGTGTCGGCTAGTATTTTTTTTTAAACCACTCCCGCATTTGGAATAAATCCTGTGGAACTTTACAAACAGACACGTAACGACCCAAAGAAAACCCTGACTTAGAACAACAATTTGTTCATCACATAAAGTGTCACCCCATGCTTGAACCAACAACACTCAACGCAGTACGAAACGGTATCCACAGCGATATTAACTGCTCTTCATAGTGTGTCTGTGTGTTTCTCTGTGACGTGCGTGTGTGTGTATTGCGTGCTGTTGTGCAATATGCCAGTTAAGTATGATTAAAAAGGTGAACCTAGACAAAAAGTATGTCTGATGTAATAATGATAAGTAATTTAGACATCACACACGGTGTTTGATCCCAAAATATACTGAATCTGTACTATGAGAGATATTAAGTTCAAACATCTATTGGCTAGTTTCTCAAGCCCCGTTCTACCAATAATATTAGTAAACCGTTCGTATACGCGTAATACGCGTTTAAAGTATATCCGGATGGTATAGGTATTGTGGGAAAATGGTCGAAGCAAGTATGGATCTAGCGCTGACCACTGATGACACCCCATCGTAAGCGTTATCGACACAGAATGATGCCTAAGTCGCAATTTATTTGTGTCTTCTGAACTCACCCAGAAACAGAATCAAAATAAAAATACTTTTATTTCGAGTAGACCTTTTCAGGCACTTTCGACCTTATATTACTGACTCTTGTTGCGCGGTACGAAAATGTCATTCCTATGGAGAAGAATGACTAGTAAATAATATTATCTATACATCTATACAAATAAATAAAATTTGAGTGTCTGTTTGTAATGTTAAAATAACCGCTTTTTACTAAATGTATATGTCTATATGTATACAGGGTACATATAGCAAAACGTAGTTATAAAAAAAAATTGTCTGTCTGTCTGTCTGTTTGTACCGGATAATCTCTGGAACGGCTGGACCGACTTTGACAGGACTTTCATTAGCAGGTAGCTGATGATCCAGGGAGTAACGTAGGCTACTTTTTAAGACTAACTTTTACTCGCGGTACGGCGATAACCGCGGGTAACACCGCGGGGTTCAGCTAGTAATAGAATCAACGTGTTTTCATTAGTTCTTAGATCATCAAGCCTATATGGAATCACTATCAAGGCATTGTTTCCGATTCAAATCTTGAAGGTTGTTTTTTTTAAGACGTTATGAATTCATTTCTTATCCAACACTTGTGTGTACAAAATAATCTTTTGTTGAGTGTCTTTATGTAATTCATATTTACAAATGAATAAAATTAAAGCCTCTGTTTGTTATTTCAAATTAACAGCTTTTCACTAAATTCAGATGAAAGTAATTACGATTCTTACATATAAAAAATATTTTATAATTTTTATCTGTCTGTTTGTTCCGGTTAATCTCTAGAGCATCTGGACCGATTTTAGGGGAACTTTCACTGGCAGATAGCTGTTGATATAAGGAGTAACTTAGGCTACTTTTTTTAGATGACCTTCATCCGCGTTGCTACAAGAGTTCGTTGCTGTAAAGTTACAACATCAACCGTGGGTAGCACCGCGGGGTTCAACTAGTCTATATATATATATATATATATTTACAAATATATAAGTACGTTTAGCAGTCTGGTCTATTCTAGAAGTCTATTGTAGCACAGACTCTGCCTAATTTCGATCAGTATGGCTGCCTGTATAATGTATGAAGTTGTTATTATAATTATTATTAAAAAAACGGAATTCAAGAACTGGACCAAATTGAAATGGGACCACACGGGAAACACCAGCTTTCAAATATACAAAGAATGATCATCATCGGTTCAACACAGTCGATAGTTATGAGGTAACAAACATAAAACAACTGAACTGAACTCACTACCAGCATACGTGTTTTCTTCCCACTATGATCCCGGGTCCTTTAAGCGGGGCGGTCACCATACTGCATTGTGCTTATTCGTAATGAGGATGGTTACCACCACTCTTGGATTCTGCTCATGCTTTCCATCAGGCAGGGCAGTCATTTTGACTGATTTTGATTTAAAAGAGACGTTGATCCCTGAGTTTGTTTCGTCCTTTCTTCTCAGGGCTAGTCCAGTTAGGAAAGGCCGAACTCATCTGCTCAAAAAAAGTTTAACTTGCAAAACTGTTTATATAACCTAATTGCAGAATAAATGATTTCATTTCATTTCACAGGTGACTATAAAAAAAGGCTAGCAACGCACTTGTGACGCCTCTGGTGTTGCAGGCGTCCATGACCGGCGGTAATCGGTTACCATCAGGCGATAAGTCTGCTCGTTTGCCCCTATCTCATAAAAAAAAACAGTCGAATTAATAACCTCCTCCTTTTTAAGTCGGGATTCGTAATAAGTATCCATAAAGCAGAGAAAAGTCACTTTGGTATGACATATAATTTACAAAATCTTTTTGTTTAAGAAATTTGCTTGAAATACCAGCTAAAATGTTTTTTTTTACATATATTTTCTAAATAAATATAAGCGATCTAACGTGTTTGCTATGAATACATATTCATAGCTGGCTGGTTTATTAAGAAACCGGTTCATTAGAATTATATTAAAATCCTTAAATATTGTTTGTTGTGGAATATGACACGCACACATGCTCTATAATAACATATATGTATTCTTGTATTTTTTTTCTATCCATACTTATATAGTAATTTGAAAGTAACACTGTCTGACTGTCTGATTATCTATCTGTCTGTCTATCTGTTACACTTTCAATGAATCAAGTTTAAACCGCTGTACCGATTTCAATGAATTTCGTCTTCAGGAGTAGATTTGAAAATTGGATGTATTTTGATAATGAGGTACCTAGATAGGTACCTTCACAAAGGAAATAAAACAAATGTTGCAAATGCGTCTTTTATAAAATACTAGCTGAACTCCGCGGTGTTACCCCTGGTCATTGTCGTACCGCGGAAATCGCCCCGGGACAAAGCTAGTCTAAAAAAGTGGCCTAAGTTACTCCTTAGATCAACAGTTATCTGCCAGTGAAGGTCCCGTCAAAATTGGTCCAGGCGTTCCAAAGATTGCCGGGAACAAAGAGAAAGACAGACCGACAGACAGACAGACAGAAGTACCGCGTAAACGTTTATTTTAAATATTACAAACAGACACTCTAATTTTATTTATTTGTATAGATTTTCTAGATATAAAATATGTCATGTCAATAAAAAGTCGGAAGACAAACAAATTTGACCATGGACATCTTTAGAAAAAGCAAATAAAATTTGTGTCACGTAACTTATAAATGATCCCTAAACCCATGTGTCTCTTTATAAATATACTAGCCGACCCACGCAACTTCGTTTGCGTCTCCTATTGCCCGTAGCGAGATAATTTTTGTAACATTCTTCATTGGTGCTCCGCTCCTGCAGGTCTTAGCGTGATGATATATAGCCTATAGCCTTCCTCGATAAATGGGCTATGTAACACTGAAAGAATTTTTCAAATCGGACCAGTAGTTTCTGAGATTAGCGCGTTTAAACAAACTCTTCACCTTTATATATTAGTAAGTATAGATTACTGTAAAACTCTTGTGTCCTACTAATATTTTTCCACAACAGCGTAATGTGTTTAGTATGAACTCTCGTGTAACCTGCCAATGTAATAAGATAATGAAACCATTGATACTCTATTAACATGAAGCTAAATACGACATGATCATTGTGCGATTTGCACTAACAATCATTATGGAAATAACTGAGTCTTCGTTTCGTCACATTTATGTTTAATCAACGCCCAATGATGTAGAGCATCACTAGGCCGCTGTGGTGTGGGTCACCATGCTGCATTGTTGCATTGTCTGTACGAGCAATAAGTATGGTGACCAGTACTGTTGGGTTCTGCTTATGCTTTCCCACTAGCTTTTAATGATGTTCTCCTAGCCGAATACGGGCACGGCGGTAAGTCTCAACGGAGACTAGCCATCTACGCGGGAGATATTATAGTACACAAGTGTGTGCGCAAACACAGGTGCACTCTCTGTTCCCTCATTCTCATAATCTAATGGGACGGTTAACCGACACTATCGGGGAGAGATCAGGCGCAGGACCGACAGCTTTACGTGCTCTCTGAGGCAAACTCCGAGCTGTTATTAAGTATTTCTATAATCAGAAAAACTCAATAACACGTGTGGCGCGACCCGGGATTCGAACCCGAGACCTTTTGATCGGGAGTCGTTGGACATAGGCCCTATCGGACGAAAGGAGGTTTTGGCTTGCAAAACCACCGTGGACAGATGAATTGGTATAGAGTTTGTTTTATTTTCTTCTTTTTTCAGTGTTGTTCTCCCTTCACCCATGGGATGAGTCGTTGTGGTGTCACTTCGTACTCTTAATCACGGGTAACTAACATAACTACAAAGAAGGTTCATTCAATGGACGGATTTACTACCAAGTCATCAATATGGTAGATAACTGTAATGTAAATAAATACAGGTGTCTCCTTCATTAAAACGAATATTACTTAACATCTCGGAAAATACAATTATTACAGCATTTTATTTATATTAAAATTTTTTTATCACATAAACATTAAAATATATTGCTCAATTGACTAGTCTAAAACAGTGACGTCACACATTTGTATTTAGTACGTTTTTCATATAAATTGAACGTTTTGACAAGTGATAAAAAGTAATTGATTTCACTAAGGAGTCATCTACCCTATTATAAAATCTGGTCACCTTAAATACACATATATTATGTATTATACAGCGTGATTTTATCTAATCAGCGAATAACTAGACACATAGGACGTTGGCTCCTCGAGTTGATAACAATGATAACGTTCGTTTAACCCATTACTTCTTACCCCTTATCTTATCATATCCGAGTTGTGTTAGTTTTGATACTTTTAGAAATATATTATGGTAATTAATAGTTAGTTGTGGCTTATTCTTATTTTTAACCGACTTCAAAAAAAGGAGGAGGTTTCTCAATTCGACCGTATATATATATTTTTTTTTTGGTGTTTGCGGATAACTTTGTCATTTATGAACCGATTTTGATGATTCTTTTTTTTTAATAGAAAAAAGATATCCCAACGGTGGTACCATGATAAGAACACTAAAATCTGATGATGCCATCTAAGAGAAATCGAGTCGAACCTTGTACTCGGTTTTATTTTTGTTAAAATTGTAACCTTTAATGTTGTAATTTCCAAAGATCTTTTCTAAGTTAGTGCTTGCAATATGAAAAGCATCAATTGGCAATGATTGCTATCATCATAATTTTGTCGCTCCAGCGGTTTAGCGTTGGTGAATCTGTCAGTCTGTCTGTTATTAATCTTAAGTAGTCTTAACGTAAAGTTATTAAAATAGCCCTAATAGATTAAATTATAGAACCTACTGTTAGAACTACTAAATTTAATAGCGATACGACAGTTAGAATTTGACAAAAACTAACTTAGTTTATTTATTTACGTAGGAGGTCAGAAGCGAAGTTAATAAAAACTTGTCAACTTAATCAAATTCGTGCTCCTTATATGTATTTTCATAAATATGTATATACAAATACTAGCGACGCCCCGCGGTGTTGCTATATTTACAAAAACACGGGTAACACTTATCTGAGAAAAGCTACTCCTTACGTTAGCTATCTGCCAGTGACAGTCCTGTCAAAATCAATCCAGCCAGGAAAATAATTGAAAAAAAAAAATTATGTAAGTACCGCATGTACTTTTATATACGTTTAGTAAAATACTGTTGATTTAAAATTACACACAGACACTTCAATTTTATTTATTTGAATAGACTGTATGCATCTTGATTTTCCATCTTGTTATGACCACTCGTTTTTATTGCACAGCTTTACAAATGGCGTCTAGCCGTCTAGTCATGATGCATATCTCTTACTTGCTTACAAAATATATGCACATTTTTATTAATATTTTTGTTATCCTGTACTCATCACGGACTTTTTTGTTATTTTTTTTTTCATCACAGACAGACTTGAGAACAAGTTTCCTTTAGGAAATTACTTTTTTTTTGTGGGTATCTTACTGGCAACCTGTATAATTCAAGCATTCTTTAGAATACCAAGACAATGTATATAATACCTGGAGCGTCCAGGCAATGTATGAAATATCATAAATATTATTGTCCATTAGGTCAGGGGTTCCCAATCTTTTTCAGCCTACGGCGCACTTTCAAGATTACAATATTGTCAGGGCGCTCTCCCCCCCCCCCCCTCCGTACCTAGCCATTAGACATAGATAGAATCAAAAGAGTTAGGTACCTACAATCGTAGTTATTATTTGTTGCAAGGCACAAAAATTTAAACATAAATGCAAATAATTAACCCTTTCGGATAATGATAGTAGACCGACTCGCGGCGCACCTCGCTACTTCCTGCGGCGCCCCAGGGCGCCGCGGCGCACACTTTGGGAACCCCGGCATTAGGTTCATACTTATTTTACCTTTTTTTTCATACTTTTTCCTCGGGGACTGACGACCCAGTGATTCTACTAAAAACTAATTCGACGGATGGCTTAAAGTGCCCTACTCTGGGAGCATCAAGACCATGATATTTCAGTTCCTCCTTCGTTTCAGTTTCACCGAGTGAGGATAACGAAACCCATACCCCAACCCCTTCCCACATCCCTTTCCCCATCCCCCAAAGGTCGGCAACGCACTTGTGACGCTTCTGGTGTTGCGGGTGTCAATGGGCGGCGGTAATCGCTTACCATCACTTTGGTAGCTTTAGCACAAGCACTTTGAGTTCAGACGGCCTTGAGTCAGATGTGTCAGGTTATTAAGCATATTTTTTCTAAGAAATGTATTAGTATTTTTATCAGCAATTTTTTTTATCATAGTACAAATATTTTAAGATTATACGGCCGTGTGTAAGATGAGGCAAGTCATCATGACTGTATAGTTTTTCTTTACCTCGTCACAATTAATTAGTAACTAGATCTTTAAGTTTCATTAAATTAAATACTAAATAATTTTTAGTATTTAATGTTTTCTTTATGTGTGGTGGTGAATTAAGAATACGACATAGGGCACTCACACATAACTGCGAATTCGCATCGCATCGCAAATAACTGCGAGCTCGCACGAATGTATCACTACAAAGATGTCACCCAATAATGGTCTCAATAGGTCACCATTATGTGGGTTACCATGCTGAATTGTTGCTTTATCTGCAGTTGCAATGAGTATGGTGACCACCACTCTTGTATTCTGTTATGTTTTCCATCATAGAGTCACTTTGGCAGGTTCATATAAAAATATTCAGTCGTGAGTCTTATCCTTCATCAATTTTCGAAGAAGAAGATGTGTTAAGTATAATAAATACCTACATTTCTAAATAAATCATCCCACCAAATTCAGACACGGTAATAGTTTAAATTCTTAAACAACATTCTTAGCTGCGTGCATCAAAAATAAATAATTTTACAACAATTAATCGTAACGCCATGGTTCCTAAAGTGAAAATTTCTGTAGATGCGTTGAGCACATTGTGTGTTGTTGTGTGAACAAAAATCATGGAGAACGTTTTTTGTTTCTTCGAAAGAAGGTCCCCATTTCATGTCATCCACATTTTTTTGTCATTAATTTCATCACGACGAAGACTTGAAGACTTAAGATTTAAAGACTATAAATTAGCAGAAATAGGTGATCCGGCTGGTTGCCATTTCATCTAAGGAAGAAGAAGAAAAATCACGGAACTCACGTCATCGTCACTGAACGCTTTACTTGAGCTATAATTTTTTACCTCTTTTTATCGCGCATTTCATTTAAAGAGCAAAAAGGTTCATTTATTTATAGTTTTGAATTTTCATTTCCGTCGGCAGTCCTCCTAACTGCTTTGTGTGTGTTGTTTCAAATTTTACGTTAGAAACAATATATTAATACATGCTGTGGTGTCTGTTTGTGTCGATCTATGATTTTAATTATTCACTAGCTGATCCGGCGAACTTCGTAATGCCATATTTACATATCTGTCTCAGCTTCCCGCCGCAAACAAAAAAAGAATGTCTGTTTCCGTTATCTTTTAATTTTTCTTGTACACAAACTTTGTCCTAACAATAACGAACACATAAAAAAAAGAATTATTTAATTTGGTGCAGACGATCGGAAGTTATTTATGCGCGTACATACATTTCGGCAATTTCTATATATGTAGATTAAACGGTTTTATTTATCTTAACCTAAAAGTTAAAAACATTTGGTAAAAAATATTATTAGTTTCAATTTAACGTTCATAAACGTCACTTAGTATCATAATAGAATAAATGATTTTGAATTAGAATCCTCTAATTTTACTCGACCTAGCAGTGACCTGACAATGACCTAGCAATTGTCTCTAAACAATTTATTTGTTAAATTATTCTTGAATAGTTTAAATGAAAGAAAACTGTGACTTCACTTAGAACGAAACGTTATTGACGTAGATCTTTTGCATAATATAATTACAATACTTTTCGTACTTCTTTAAAATAAATAAGAATAGAATATTCTTTATTGTACAGTCATAACAATAAGAAAGATGAATATTAGATATAGATATGTGTAATAAGCGGCATTATTGGAAAGATCAATCTCGTACAAGTACCTAACCTTTGGATGGACAATTTAAGATTATATATATATATATACCAATATTATAAATCTGAAGAGTTTGTTTGTTTGTTTGTTTGAACGCGCACAGAAGAATAACAAACAGTTAGAGTTTATATTCAGAGGAAAGTTGATATAAATTAGTGTGAATTCCATTACCACTTAGCAGTAATCCGCGCGTCCAACATATAACCTCAGTTCGCTTGAAAACATATTTTTTCCTACTATTTCGGCTCCACTATCTCCATTTAGACATAACATTCTTATATAAAGCGTAATGTACGTGCTCCCCAGTAATAGGGGCACTTTATCGTTCTACTTATACGTGACACCAATACTGATACAATGGTATTAATTCTGTTGTTTGAAAACTCTCCAAAATAAACTGAAAACGCTATAAACGCTGAAGATTGACTAAAACTAGAAATAATTATACTAAAAGTTGACGTTATCTAAATATATACCTTAACTATTTATAAATAAGCCTCCCAATTACTTTTACCTGTTTATATAAGCCTCCCACAGTGACTATACTCTACTAATACTGATAGACAGCATGAACGGAATCCAAGAGTAGTGGTCACAATACTTAGTGGGAATGCAGACAATGCAGCATGGAGACCCACATCAAGACGTCCCATTAAGATGCTTCTGCATCATTGGGCCGCCGGTCTCGCACTGACCAACGAAAGTGTTTTTGAGTTTACTGATAGATTATAATTATAGAAATACTCAATAAGAGCTCGGAGTTTGGAAGGTAAAGACTAAGACGCCGTATCTCGGAGAGCACATAAAACTGTAGGTCCTGCGCCTGATCTCTCCCTGATCGTGTAGGTTAACCATCCCATCGGATTATAAGACTGATGGTACAAAGAGTGCACCTGTGTTAGCGCACACATTTGTGCACTGTAAAATCTCCTGCACAGTTGACTGGTTTCCGTTGAGACTGGCCGCTGTGGCCGTAATCGGCTAGAAAACATCATCATCAGTACCTACCAACCCGTTCGCGCTGAAATGCCTTGTAAATACACACATATGAATACAAAATACCTATATACATAAAAGAGTAGCACTTTAGAAATCATTTAACTAAATTAAGAGAATGTCAACAACGGAATTAGCACCAATATCCTTCAAGAGATATTGCGAAGATCTGCCCTTGAACTTAATTTCTGTCTGGCTTGAACATTGTTATGGAAATTGGCTTCGGTTCCCGGAGGATATCGCCTGATAGGACAGTAATACGTTTAGAAGACTCGTATAAAGTTATTAGGTTAGTGTTTTACTTTTAAATTTCTGTTTGATGTAGCTTAAGGTATAAAAAGTTTCGTTATAAGTTTAAATAAATTCATCAATGAAAAAAAAAAAATTTGGAGTGTCTGTTTGTAATATTAAAATAACCGCTTTTTACTAAATGCATATGTAGATATACACGGTACATATGCCAAAAATGTATCTGTCTGTCTATTTGTTTCGGGCAATCTCTGAAACGGCTCCATCGATTTTGACGGGACTTTCACTGGCAGGTAGCTATTGATTCATGGAGCAGCTTAGGCTAATTTTTTTAGACGAACTTTGTCCCGCGGCGTTACTCGCGGTATGACGATAACCGCGGGTAACACCGCGGGGTTCAGCAAGTTGTAAATAATTTTGTTCTAAAAACGATCTTTAGTTTCTAAACTCCGTGTAGCCCACAGCCCAAAACCGATCACTTTATTTTGTCTAGTTAAAAAGTTTATATATTTGACGTCTGGTTCCAAATCAGAATAGCTCCATTTTACTATGTTGTCTTGTTTAAAGTAAATGTCACTTAATTTGATCCCAATCGGACAACGGGTAATGGTTCTAATTTATTTAGCTACATGTAGCTTAATATATGTACAACATTGTAAGATAAGAGCTTTTAAAATACTTACATTTTGAAGAAAAATCTTACCGGCTTTAAGTAGTTTGGAGATTGCATTAATTAAGAAAACATAGTTTACGTGGATTTTGGAGTAACTTAGTACCTGTCTTAAAGTCAGCATAAAAAAATAGGTACATCTATACCAATATCCGGGTCAGCTAGACTAAATATTTGATTGTTGTTGTGTAGCTTTAATGTTCCTTGTTTGTAGTTACCTAGTGATTTCATTTGGTCACTTTCGTAAGTGAAAAATATTATTTTTTGTGATTATTGTTTTTTTTTTCCCCTGTACAATTAACATCAGATATGTGGTGTTTCCCTGTAATTGTTTGTTACACTTGAATTATTTTATTGTAAGTTATTTATTATTAATGTAATAGTGCAAACAAATGTTGGTAAACCAAAATAAATAAATAATAAATGAACAAATAATATTATAAATTTGAAAGTAACTTTGTCTGCAGACACGCTTTCAAGGCTAAACCAATGCATCGATTTCTATGAAATTTTGTCACGGAGATACTTCGATTCCTGAGGAAGGACATAGGCTATTTACTACGACGAAGCTAGTCTAAAAAAAGTAGCCTGAGTTACTCCTCAGATTGTCTGCTACTTGTCAGTGAGAGTCCCATCAAAATTGGTCGGTCGGTATTGATGTAAGGTTCATCATTCTGTGACTCAAGAAATCAACGAGAACTTTCTGACGTCTGGAGTCGTCTTAAGCACTGTAATTGTACTAGAATCTTATTTCCTTGTAATAATATATTTAGTAAACAATACAACGGCTGATACATAACGTAGCCAGACATTTTATCAGTAGTGTTCACTGATATAGTTTATCAACTTTTTTGTTAAAATTCTTGGACACTGATGAGTCATTTTAATATTTATAGATATCAAGCAGGAATTTTATTTATTCACTGTTTCTTAGCTATAACTTTTAATTTTATGAACATGGGTGTAGTTTTTAATTCCCGCAACCCTCAGTGCTGTGTTTGTGTCCATAAATTGTTGTTCTGAGACTGGGTGTTACTTGTGTCTATTTCATTTTTTAAATAAATAAATAAATATTTCGGAGGTTTAACACACAACGCCATCTAGTCCCAAACTAAGCAGAGCTTGTATTATGGCTACTAGACAACTGATATAAATACTTATATACTTTTTTTTTGTAAATACATACATATCATACATAGAAAACACCCAAACTCCGAAACAAATATTTGCAGATCATACAAACATTTGGTCCGACGCGGGAATCGAACCCGACACCTCAAGAACAGCAGTCGCGTTAGCTACTACTA
The DNA here is from genome assembly GCA_905220595.1 of Spilosoma lubricipeda. NCBI lineage: Eukaryota > Metazoa > Arthropoda > Insecta > Lepidoptera > Erebidae > Spilosoma > Spilosoma lubricipeda. The sequence continues at coordinate 21,119,217 of HG992281.1, read as the reverse complement.
CGCCACCGAGGCAGTTAATAATATAATAATACTATCAGTATAATTATACTATCCATCGGTGACACAAGACATATTTCTAATGCGGGAGCTATATTAAATTTATTAGACCCTCCATCAGCCTCAATGAGTCTGAGCGTCTGTTTGCGGCCTGTTTTTAGAAAAATAATATTTAATTCCACAGGATAACTCAATAAACTGGTTAAAGAACGAAGGAGCCGAAAAAGAAACATTTATTAATGATTGACTTTAGAGATGATGTGAGTTTTTTATGTAATATTTTTTTCTATAATAATAAATAAATATTTCGGACATTGTACGCCATTGGGACTAGCCCAAGCTAAGCAGTGTTTGTGTTATGGGTACTAGACTACCGATATAAATACATACATATCTACTTAATTTTTGTAAATACATACATATTATACAGAGAAAAAATCCAAACTACAAAACAAATAATTGCAGATCATACAAACGTTTAGTCCGACAAAGGAATCGAACCCGAGACCTGAAGCACAACAGTCGCACACTCTACCACTGCTCCACAGAGGCAGTCATAAGACCTAGTTCTTCGGCTACAATATAAAAATCTATTCTATGAATTTAGTCTATTTATAAATATACGTAACTATTTGACTTAAAACTTATTACAAAACTAGCTAAATTTGATCCGAATAGCGAAGAAAGTCTGATTTATTCCTTATATCATCAGCTGCAATTTTTTATGGTTTCTGGGGCCAGACGTATCACCTGATGGTAAGCGATTACAGCCGCCCATGGACACCCATAACACCTGAGACGTCACAAGTGCGTTGCCGAACTTTGGGAGATAGGGAAAGGGATGTGGGGAAGGTTTGGGGTATGGGCCTCCGGTAACCTCACTCACTTGGTGAAACACAGCGCAAGCGCTATTTCGCACCGGTTTTCTATGAGGCCGTGGTATTACTCCGGTCAAGCCGGCCCATTAGTAGTAGTTAGTTAGTAAAAGTCCCGTCGAATCGAAAACTTGTAATTGTATTGTATAGCAGATTTATCACATAAGACTGTAGGCTGCATAGCATCAAAATGAGACTAACAGGAGGAAAATGTAGTAAAAAATTGTATTTATTTATTGAGCTTTTATTATCTTCACATGGACCTTTGTTTGTAACTGACTATTAAGCTTATTTTTGTAGTTTTTTTACTATATTTATTATATTTTGAGAGATGTTTATCAGCATTTTTATATAACTCACATCAGCAGTATTGTCTATAAAATCGGTTCGGAACACAGTCGGACGATTCTGACCTCTATCAATTTATTTCTATTATATCTGTGGTCCCATGAGTACAAATGTACTTTTGTATCGAATGGTGGAGGAACAGTTGTATGCGGTTTTGGAGCGTTACTCTCACTAGGGCCGTATTTAGCATAGGCGGCAGGTGAATTTATTAAATTAAAATTATTAAACAGAAAACAAATTGGTTCTCTGTAAATATTTTTTTTTTTTAATACACGTCTGTGGTTTCTTATCAAGTAGGTGTATTTTATGTATACAAATAAATAATATTGAAGTATCTGTTTGTAATTTATTTCAAATTAACAGTTTTTCACTAATTGCATATTTACAGTACTAACATCAATAAATCAAATTTTAAAAGCTTTGCTTGTCTGTCTGTTTGTGTCGACTAATTTCAGAATCATTCCGGAATGGCTGGACCCATTCTGAAGGGAATTTCACTGGCAGATAGCTGATGATAAAACGAGTAACTTAGGTTTCTCTTTTCAGACTAACTTAACCCCTGGTTTTACTCGCGGTTGTTGTTGTAAGGGCAATAAAAAGTATACAAAAAAATTGTTCCGGTAATAAATAACTAACACATATTGTGTTACATTTAAATGAGAAAGTATAAGCTTATCGGTAATTATGATTGACGATAATCTGCATAGTGATGTTGTTTGTCATACACTTTATGGAGACTTCCTTAAGAATTCTCAGAAATTATTAAGTGTCATTTACTGGATATTTCTAGAATATTGTCTTATCGTCAATTCAAAGGTTTTTTTTACGTATGGCCCTGCCAAAATGAATCTACTCTGTCTGATGGAAAGCATTAGCAGCATCCAAGAGTGGTGGTCACCATACTCATTGCGAATGCAAACAATGCAACAATGCAGCATGGTGACCAGCACCATGGCGGCCTAGTGACACTTCTCCATCATTGGGCCTCCGGTCTCGTACTCACCAACGAAAAACGACAGCACAAACTCTGTCATTTTACGTTGATTTTCTGTGCGAGGGTAGTACCGCCCCGGTCGAGCCGGCCCGTTCGTGCTGAAAGCAGCGTGGCTTTACTAAATATAATATATACTAATATTATCAAGTGGTAAAGTTTGTGAGGTTGTAGGGAGTAATCTCTTGATCAACTGAACTCATTTTGAAAATACTTTTACCAATAGAAAGCCATTATAAGTATTCGTGAGTATCATAGGCAATACTAAATCGGTTAATACTCTAAAAACAATTCCCATGATACCCGACATTGCGAGCTGGCAGAAGCCAGTAGATATATAGAATAGTACACGTTTAAAACACGATACATGAGCGTCTCTGTGATTTGGAGGTCACGTTAAGCAGTCGGCCCCGGCTGTTGTCGTAGGATATCGTCGTAGGAAATAAATATTTCGGACATCTATCACACAACGCCATCTAGTCCCAAGCTAAACAGAGCTTGTGTTATGGGTACTAGACAACTGATACAAATACATATAATCTTTTTTTTTAGATGTCCGAAATATTTGTTTACTTATTTATTATAGCTTTTATTCATGACCAAATGTCATTGATAACGATCTGAATTTATCATACAAAGTAATTATTATACAGTACTTGTTCTTTTTATGACAACCAAAAAAGGCCTTCATATCAATGAACGTATAGAATCAATCATATTGAAAAATAAAATATATACAGACTATCGCCAGGCTTAACTAAAGATTGGTTATTGACAGCCGTTACTCAACAACGCAAAGTTACTCCAATCTTAACTTAAGATTCACCATTGACAATCCCGAGTCCGTCCCTGCAGTAATGGCCCTGTCTTGTCGGTCCATACCGGACGGAATCATTATCTACTTGTGGACCTCTCCAGACACGTTGATGATCAATGACCGCTGACGACAGACGCTATTTACAAGTCCAGTCCACGTTTTAGCTGACACATTTAAAATTTACGTGTTATATATTTTTTTTGAGCTTACGGAGTAGTAGCGTTTGTCGTTAGCGGTCGTTGATCAAGCAAGTACTTAAAAAACGATTATCGTATTTAGTAACCGTAAAAACAGTAAAATTGAGCTTTAACTAAAAATGAGGCGTTACGCTGCAGAGCTTTGTTTTGTCGTCTAACAAACTATTAAAACACACAGCGCTAGAACGCTTTTTATCTATTTAAATTAAAGACAAAAGTGATTGACTGAGGTATCAACGCACAGGCCAAACCGTTAAGGCTAGAAAATTCTAATTTCGCTCACGTATGTCTCATATTTATTTATTTATATAATCCGCTGCTCACTGTACTTACTGTTTGCCTAACACGTGCAGTAAGCCAGTACAGTAGTAATATACAGTGTAAACAATAGCATAATTGAGGCTTATCAATACTAATATTAAAGGCCACTGAAGAAAAGCATACATAATTTAAAAAATGCACTTTAAATTGGTATGGAATAAGTCGATATTCGGGTACTGAGCAATTAGAGCGTTGAGCAGAATAACTGCCTGGCTCGTGGGGCTTCTATGACGAAGGCATCCACTAAGGCAGGATTTTTTCCCTCCAGAGGAGTGAAATAGGCGATAAAACTATTTATTCCTCAGACATATTTGCATGGGATTTCGTATGAATTGAGTGCAGGAAAAATAATGAGTTTTAATTCAGCGTTTTACAAAATTCAACATATAAGAGGGTTAAATAGGGGATGAAACGCACAGGCGAAGCTCTTAGGGCAAGAAACTTAAAATTTTGTACACGTATTCCACTTATGATGTAGGCATTCACTAAGGAAAGATTTTTCTAAATTCATAGGGGATGTAAGTTTCAGGAGGGGGCTAGAAATCATACTTGGTCTGAGATACGTCAGGCTACCAGGAATTTCCTTTCGAAGGTGCACCTGGTTCCCCGACTTCTAGTACCCGAGATGGCGTGCGGTTTTAGTCGGTTCGATTCCGACATTGCCACCAGTCGGTGGTATCCGAGGGGAACACAAAAAAAGGGGGATGTAAGTTTAAATAAATGGTACTTTATATTCCGTTACCTCATTATCAAAGCAGAGCTTGTACTATGAGTACTAGACAACGGATATTAATACATAAATACTTTTTTTTGTAAATATATACATATTATATATAGAAAGCACCCAAACTCCGAAACAAATATTTGCAGATCATACAAACATTTGGTCCGACCAGGGAACCGAACCCAAGACCTCAAGCACAGCAGTCGCATGCGCTGCCACTGCACCATCGAGGAATGCATAAGTAGTAACCGGTAGTATAATTTCTGGAATAGTTTGTCTGTTTGAAAGCATTTATCGGGCCACGGTTAATGTTTGAGGCTTCCCTAAATCTTACTCACATTAAATATATACCAAATCTGTTTATTCAAAGTCTGAACTGATTCAAATTAGTTTTTGGTTATAAAATAAGCTTTAATAATTATCTTTCTTTTGTCCTAGACTGTGAAATACGAAGGAGATGCCACAGATCGCACCATTACCCAGTGGACTGAAGATTGGGAAGAGATTCAGGTACGTATCTAGTTGTACAAGTAATAACTCACTCACATTTCACATACGGCCGCCTGATCCTAAACTACATAGAGTTTGCACTATGATAGCCAAACTCGTTAGTACATGAACCTGCATAAGCTTACTCCCTCATTCTGCATTTATACTACACTTTCACTGCTTTTATTCAGCTGAAAGAAAGTTGCCTTAGCAAACGGCGTCTACGCAATAAAGAACGGAAACTTCAATCACTTCAGAGTGTAGCAGATTATTAGAAGATTGCTCCAATTACGAGACACTCCTGTTTCTGCCTCCTTCAACTATAGTCGTGTTAATAAAAATATGGAAATAAAAAGGATGTGCCAATTGGAAAATATCCTGAGAGTACCACTGAGACAGCTACATTGGTACTGAATGGACTGTGTTAGTTTTGCATCGTAGAGTTTTCTATAGTCTTTAATAGTTCACTTTTAGACATAAGCCTCTTCTTTGAAATGAGATTTTAACGCTGGTTAGATGTGTGTGTGTTTTCCTTCTCTTTGCTGCTGTTGTCCTGCGTTAGTTGGCTCCCTAGTCGGTTATTACGACTTCCATGAGATGGATAGGGGTGGTGACATTTTTAATTCTTAATCCCTCACCACACTGATATACGTAGAGTTTGGTCTATACTAATCTATACTAATACTAGCTGACCCACGCAACTTCGTTTGCGCCTTATATTGCCCGTAGCGTGAAAATTTCCCCCGTTTTTGAAACATTCTTCATTGTTGCTCCACTCCTATAAGTAGCAGCGTGATGATATATACCCTATAGCCTTTCTCGATAAATGGACTATCCAACACCGAAAGAATTTTTCAAATCGGACCAGTGGTTCCTGAGATTAGCGTGTTCAAACAAACAAACAAACAAACAAACTCTTCAGCTTTATATATTAGTATAGAATAAAGCTAAAGAGTTTATATAAAGTGGTGGCCACCATACTCATTAAGAATGCAGACAGTGCAAGAATGCAGCATGGTGACCCACACCATGGCGGCCTAGTGATGCTTCTGCATCATTAGCCCCAACTCTGTTAGTACAATTTGTTTATTTTAAACACAATGAATACTATTTAATGATTAGTACATAAATAGTAGTCATTCATAATATTATTATTCTTGATCGTTTGCTCATTTCAATACAATGTATTACTCGTATTAGATGCAACAATAATGCGTATTTGTGGTCAGTCAAGAGTCGTGACGACTAGTGTATCTATAAATAGGTTAGTAAGTAAATATATCTATAGTCATTAGATCTATTGTATTAAACACAGATATATTGTTTGAAGCCGAGGATCGAACCAAGTGGCGCGAAATTGGAGAGGCCTATGTCCAGCAGTGGACTGCGATAGGCTGATGATGATGATGATGATGATATTGTTTCAAAATATTGTTTGCCTGAAATTTTGTCTTTAGGCTTTTGATTACAAATAAATGAATACCTATATCAGCATTTATGGGAATTCTATTTCTAAAGGGATTAAAATAAGGGTCGAAAGTTTATTTAAAAGACCTTTTAATGGGCTATTGATTAAAACAAATAAATACGTTTAAACATAAATATATTATTCATACATACTTACACAGTTTTAATTAAACATATATAATCAACTTCCACGCGAGTAAAGCCGCGGGTAACAGCTAGTTGTAAATAATTCTTCAAAACTCATTGCACCGTCAACTACTGTCTCTCCCATTTATTTCGATCCATCTTAAGGTTGCCTAGAAGAGATTGCTTTCGTCAATAAGGCCGCCCTTTGTACATTATATTTATCATTTTCTATACACTCTTCTAAATCTGTAATACGGTGTACAAATAAAGAACTTTCTACCTATCTGTCTATAATATAATTAAATGAATCTACTAAGACAAACTAGGTGTATAGATATAGTGTGAGTAATGCAAACATCAGCTTTGCATGTCTTTTCTTTCCTGCAGACGACTAGTTACTAGCTCGGGATCGTAAAGTATCATCTATCTCCTAACCTACCTACCTGTCACCTAAACTACTTAAAAGATAACAACTAAAGCCCTATTCGAATGTATATTATGGTATTTAAAGAATCATCCTCTTACTCCCAATCGGTTTATTTTCTATCATCAGCTCATGTGAATAACTTTCATGAAATGAAGATTACTAGACGCAAATACCGGAATAACTTCAGAAAATATAGGAAAAACATAGAACATGAATAAAAAATGAGGGTTCCTCTCGATTTCCCTGGGATCCCAACATCAGATCCTGATATGGTGGCAATGGGACCACCTCGGTAGCATACCTGCATAACTTGAAAGTATACAACTAAAGGTCTATAGATTCGTATGAAATTTTAAGAATTATCCTCCAACTTCTAATCTTTGAGGAGTTGTACCCTCCATCATCAGCTTACTTAAATAACTTGAGAGATTACGACTAAAGGTAACATACATATATATGACACCAGCTGTGAGCTGACCCACGCATACTCGTTTGCGTCTCCTATTGCCAGTAGCGTGATAATTTTCCCCCGTTTTTGAAACATTCTCCATTGGTGTTCCGCTCCTGCTGGTCTTAGCGAGATGATATATATGCCTTTCTCGATAAATATACCATCCAAATCTGAAATAATTTCTCAAATCGGACCAGTGGTCTCGAGATTAGCGCGTTCAAACAAACAAACTCTTTAACATATATGACATTTAAAGATTTATCCTCCGACTCCTAACGGTTAGGAAGTTGTACCTTACATCATCAGATCATCATTATGAAATGTTGACTACCAGACATAAATACCGGAGTAGCTTCAGGAAATATATGAAAAACATAGTACGTGCCTACACAAAATGAGGGCTTCCCTCGATTTCCCTGGGATCATTAGATCCTGATATGGTGGCAATGGGACCACGTCGAGAGCATATCCTTTCGAATACAAAAATAATTTAAAATCGGTCCACAAGTGACGGAGTACAGTGGAACGTAGAACCTCCTCCTTTTTTGAAGTCGGTTAAAGATGGAGCATTACTAAATGTTGTCTAACGAAATGTTTATAATATCCTACTTCTTACTGATATTATAAATGCGAGAGTTTGTGAGCACGTGTGTATGTTTATTACTCTTTCACTCAAAAACCACTGAACGAATTTAGATGAAACTTTACTATCAGATAGCTTATTAGTACGTCAGAATCCTACTAATATTATAAACGCCAAAGTTTGTAAGTAAAGATGGGTGGATAGATGAATGTTTGTTACTCTTTCACGCAATAAGTACTGAACGGATTTGGATGAAACTTTACAGCAATATAACTTATACATCAGAATAACACAACCGACATAAGTATACGCGGGCGGAGCCGCGGGCAACAACTAGTAACACATAAACTCATAAAAAGTGGTCTAAAATATTTATATATGTCGTAGGAAACAGAGTATTGACGATATCTACTCTAATATAAGCGACCCGGTTGCGAAAATATACCAATATTCAGTAGATACTTTATTTTGCTTTTAAGAAATGTCACCAAAGTTCAAGACTGTGTCGTAGTCAAGGTCAATAGACCTCAGATAGCTTGTTTTCGCAAGTAGTTTCAAATTAGTCATTTAACAGTCGGATTAATATGTATGTGTATCTATATACATAACTAGCTGACCCACGCAACCTCGTTTGCGCCTTATACTGCCCGTAGCCCCGTTTTTGTAACATTCTTCATTGTTGCTCCGTTCCTATTAGTAGTAGCGTGATGATATATACCCTATAGCCTTCCTCGATAAATGGACTATCCAAGAGCGGAATCATTTGTTGTGTCTGGGTGTTAATTAATATATGATTTAGAAATATAATAGCGACGCGGGCCGGGTTCGCATGGAAGTCCTTTTTTCTTCTGATTCTCGGTTTCTTCTACTTTACTATGCATGTATTACTCACATAAATATTCCTCTTGAATCACTCTACCTATCACTAAGAACTATATTTAAATGCGTTGAGTAGTTTAAAAGGGACTTGATTTTATACTAGAACTTGAACGACCGAGCTGTGCTCTGTATTTTTTTTCTGATAAATTTTCCAAGACTGAATCCTAGTTAGGACGATTTACCGCCCACGAAACCTCCCGCATCTATACAAATAAATAAAATTGGAGTGTCTGTTTGTAATATTAAAATAACAGCTTTTTAATCAATGCATATGTATGTATAACCGATACATATACCAAAAATGTAGTTAAAAAAATTTTTGTCTGTCTGTCTGTCTGTCGGTCTGTCTGTCTGTCTGTCTGTCTGTTTGTTCCGGGTAATCTCTGGAACGGCTGGACGGATTTTGACCGGACTTTCACTGGCAGGTAGCTGATGATCCAGGGAGTAACTTAGGCTACTTTTTTTAGACTAACTTTGTCCCGCGGCGTTACTCGCGGTACGACGATGACCGCGGGTAACACCGCGGGGTCCAGCTAGTACTAAATATGATCATACAAAACGTTGGATCCCTTTTCTAGATTCAGATTATATATAATACTAGCTGAACGCTACGGTGTTACCCGCGGTTATTGTAGTACCGCGAGTAACGCCGCGTGATAAAGTTAGTCTAAAAAAAGTAGCCTAAGTTACCCCCTGGATCATCAGCTACCTGCCAGTGAAAGTCCCGTCAAAATCCGTCCAGCCGTTCCAGAGATTACCCGGAACAAATAGAAAGACAGACAGACAAAAACAAATTCAAATTCGTTTTTGATATGTGTACCGTGTATACATAAATATGCATTTAGTAAAAAGCGGTTATTTTAATATTACAAACAGACACTCCAATTTTATTTATTTGTATAGATAAGGATTGCTCGTTCAAAGGTATTAGATAGATCATGTTAAGATAATATATTTGTTAGCAGTTTGGTTATCATTTGGCTGTCCCTAGCTAGGGATAAGACTGCCGTGTTAACGATGTGTCCAATTACTTTCTTTGTTATTATATGTATATGTTATCATTATAAGATGACGCGTCATCAACACGCTGTGAACTCAAGGTCGAGGTCATTTAGAAACGTACTGACCGGCTCGTGGCTAGTACCCGCACATTCGTAAACAGAATTAGCATAAGTACATTTAGTACACACAACAAAGTAGATAGGTCAAAACATTGAATGAGTGATCACTACACGTGGATGGTGATGATGATCACACATGTGGATGTAACATCATTATGGAGAAAAAATAATTCATAATAGATTTTGTTTACGACTCCGCTTGATGATATATCTATACTAATATATAAAGCTGAAGAGTTTGTTTGTTTGTTTATTTGTTTGTTTGTTTGAACACGCTAATCTCAGGAACCACTGGTCCGATTTGAAAAATTCTTTCAGTGTTAGATAGCCCATTTATCGAGGAAGGCTATAGGCTATATGTCATCACGCTAAGACCAATAGGAGCGGAGCACCAATGAAAAATGTTTCAAAAACGGGGGAAAATTATCACGCTACGGGCAGTAAAAGACGTAAACGAAGTTGCGTGGGTCAGCTAGTGATTGATATATACGAGGGCAATTCAGAAACTAACCTCCGGTTGATTGAAAAAAATACACCAAGTTAAGTAAAAATATTTTAATATATACATCTTACAACTACATCTTTGCACTATTTTTCGACATAGTCTCCATAACGATTGAGGCACTTATCGTATCTCTTCACAAGCTTTGAAATTCCTTCTGCATAAAAATCACCCGCTTGTGCCTTGAGCCAGCCTGTGACCGCATCTTTGAGCTCTTCGTCGTCATCAAACCGCTGGGACCCGAGCCATTTCTTCATATGCATGAAGAGGTGATAATCGCTTGGCGCCAGATCTGGGCTGTAAGGTGGATGGTTGAAAACGTCCCACTTGAAGGACTCAAGAAGGGCTGTTGTTCTGCGAGCAGAGTGAGGACGGGCGTTATCGTGCAAAAAAACGATACCGGAAGTCAGCATACCACGGGGTTTGTTCTGTATAGCCCGTCGTAATGTTTTTAGTGTTTCACAGTACACGTCTTGATTAATGGTCGTCCCACGTTCCATGAATTCAACCAACAACACCCCTTTGGCAACCCAAAACATCGTTGCCATCAGTTTTCTGGCAGAAAAACTTGCCGGGCTTTTTTTGGTTTGGTAGGCGAATCTGAATGTGCCCACATCTTTGATTGTTCTTTTGTCTCAGGGTTCACGTACTTAATCCAGGTTTCGTCACCGGTCACGATTCTGTTTAACAATGGTTCTCCTTCGTCCTCATAACGTGACAGAAAGTCTAATGCAGAGGCCATTCTTTGACTTTTGTGGTGGTCGGTAAGAATTTTGGGCACCCATCGTGCACAGAACTTACGGTAACCCAATCTTGCTGTCACTATCTCGTACAAAAGAGTCTTAGAAATCTGTGGAAAATCAGTAGACAACTCCGCCATTGTGAAACGTCGATTTTCACGAACTTTTGCATCAACTGTCTGAACGAGTTCGTCAGTCACCAAGGATGGTCTACCACTCCTCTCTTCATCATGAACGTTTTCTCGTCCACTTTTAAATAAACGTACCCATTCACGGACAACTCCTTCACTCATAACTTTTGGTCCGTACACGGCACAAAGCTCACGATGAATAGCTGCTGCAGAGTATCCTTTGGCTGTAAAAAACCTTATAACAGCACGCACTTCACATTTGGCGGGATTTTCTATTGCAGCACACATTTCAAACTGCCACAAAAACTAAACTAGCGCAGGTACGATGTTCACTCGACTACGGCTTGATGCGACTGACCTGCTGAGCGTGTGAATGCACAGATGGCGCGCTACTCCCCCCACTACCCGCACTGTGACCAATCGGAGGTTAGTTTCTGAATTGTCCTCGTATGTTGATTTTCACGGTGATTCTTTAAATTGAAATCTATTTATAAATATCGTTAAAGCAATTCTGTTATTTATATATACATACTAGCTGAACTCCGCGGTGTTACCCGCGGTTATTGTTGTACCGCGAGTAACGCCGCGGGACAATGTTAGTCTAAAAAAAGTAGCCTAAGTTACTCCCCGGATCATCAGCTACCTGCCAGTGAAAGTCCCGTCAAAATCCGTCCAGCCGTTCCAGAGATCACCCGGAACAAACAGACAGACAGACAATTTTTATTTAACTACATTTTTGGTATATGTATCGTGTATACATACATATGCATTAAGTAAAAAGCGGTTATTTTAATATTACAAACAGACACTCCAATTTTATGTATTTGTTTAGATAATCTGAATTTTGGAAACGGCTCAAACGATTTTCATGAAATTTAGTAGATACGCAGGGGTTCGGGTGCGACAAATCGATCTAGCTAGGATTCAATGTCAGGAAAATTAAAAAATAACGATTTTCCATTACTAACTTTTTATTTATCAATCGATTGAAATAAAATAAAGTTTACTACAAAACATAAGAGAAAACTGCATTCAAATTGGTTAAGTCACTTTTGACATTAGACACACAAACACACAGACAAAAAATGAAAAAAATGTTGTCTTGAGTTCTTTTGCTTTAATAAAAACTTCTCTTCAGAAGATTTTCTTCCATATTTGGAATGTACAGACATCGACCTCTTATAATTTATTAATATCTATACTAATATTATACATCTGAAGAGTTTGTTTGTTTGTTTGTTTGGACGCGCAAATCTCAGGCGCTGGTCCGATTTGAAAAATTAATTTAGTGTTGGATAGTACATTTATCGAGGAAGGCTATAGGCTATATATCATCACGCTAAGACCAATATGAGCGGAGCATCAAAGAAGAATGTTACAAAAATGTGGGATAATTATCACGCTACCGGCAATAAGAGACGCAAACGAGGTTGCGTGGGTCAGCTAATCCTACTAATATTATAAATGCGAAAGTTTGTAAGGATGGATGGATGTTTGTTACTCTTTCACCCAAAAACTATTGAACGGATTTGGATGAAACGTCACAGTAATATAGCTTACTAGCCGACCCACGCAACCTCGTTTGCGTCTCCTATTGCCCGTCGCGTGAAAATTTCCCCCGTTTTTGAAACATTCTTCATTGTTGCTCCGCTCCTATTAGTAGTAGCGTGATGATATATACCCTATAACCTTCCTCGATAAATGGACTATCCAACACCGAAAGAAATTTTTAAATCCGACCAGCGGTTCCTGAGATTAGCGTGTTCAAACAAACAAACAAACAAACAAACAAACAAACTCTTCAGCTTTATATATTAGTATAGATACATCAGAATAACACATATGCTACTACTTGCCGCGATAACCGACATATACGCGGGCGGAGCCGCGGGCAACAACTAGTAATACATATATGTGTGTATAAGTAAGTAGTGTATGGAAGGAACAAGCTAACTATTGAACAATAAAATAAAAAACCGGAGTGTTTGAAAACATATCAGATCGAGAGCCTTTGGCAGTCCACTGCTGGACATAGGTCTCTCCTTGGCAAGATTTTTGGCCTACTACGTGAAGTAGGCCAAACGGGTTAGTATAGGATTTGTATAAAGGTTTCTCTTGGCAGTATCGTTGTCCTGTGTAGTTTTGCCTGCCAAAATGACTCTACTCTGCCTGATGGAAAGCATAAGCAGAGTCCAAGAGTGGTGTTCACCATACTCATTGCTCGTACAGACAATGCAACAATGCAGCATGGTGACCCACACTATGGTGGCCTAGTGATGCTTCTGCATCATTGGGCCTCCGGTCTCAAACTCACTAACGAAACACGACAGCATGAACGCTATCATTTTATGCTGATCTTCCGTGCAAGGGTAACTGGCCCGTTCGCGCTGAAATCCGCGTAGCCTAGCATAGAAGATCATAAAGACTCATACTACAACTCGTGTATCAACTTAAGTAATATCTTGTGGGTATCATAGCCCTCCGTCCCATGAGTACGGTGAGCTATGCGTAATTGGATACCAAATCGATCTCATTTTAGAAACTTTAGAACCTCGAGCTTTTTCGAGCTGTTTCTTTTAAATATTATAGCAAGTGCTGTATAGATATTTTTTTACTTTCTGGTTGCAAAAAATATATTTACGATCATACCTATTCAAGGACATCAATAGGAAAACCAGAAGAGAAAAGGGCTCCTATCATATATTTAGGGTGGTTATTGAGGATGGGATGGGACAAAATATTGATAGCGGCTGAAATAAGTTCCTTCATTCAATAAAAAGTAACGTTTTCCGAGAGGCCACAATTATACTGATCTGATCAAGGCGGCCCGTTTAGCATTGCAAATGAGGCATATGAGTGTGCAATAGTAGGCAAAATGTGTATACAAATAATTAACGCTAAAAGGTTTATAAAATCGATCGTACTCAAATAAAGCACAGATTGTGCAAGGTCGTTGACTTTTGGTGATAATCAAAACTATACCTAAATAACATTATTACTATACGTACATTTTGATTTTTACCGACTATCAGAGTATATCGACTAATGGAGCTAATTTCCAGGTAGTAGAGCCACGCTGATTTCAGTACGAACAGGCCGGTTGAACCGGGGTGATATTACCCTCTCAGATGACCACTCCAAAATGACAGCATTCGTTCTGTATTGTCAGGTTTTTGAGTGCGAGAATGGAGCCCAATGGTGCAGAAGCATCTCAATAAGCCGCCATTATGTCGGTCACCATACGGTATTGTTACATTGTCTGCATTCGCAATGAGTATGTTGACAATTACTATTGAATGCAGCTCATGCTTTCCATCAGGCAGAGTAAAGAGACTTTCGCAGGCTCATACATAAAAAAAACTGTTGCCTGCGGTGTTCCCGGACCAATACGACCATCAAACCTTCAGGAAAGAAGTTTACTTCTTCTTGAAAGGCTGTCAATGCATTTGTGATGCCACTCGCTTACCATCAGGCGATTCGTCTGCTCTGTCTCTTATATAATTTTATATAAAAAAACAGCTTTATTTCATTCAAATTATTATAGATTAAAAGTAGATTTCCAAGTAAAACTAATTCAACCTTGAATATATATTACTGCATGTAGACATGTCTTGTATAATATGAACGTAAATAATTATATTATTGCTCCTTAGGGAGGCTTTATATTAATCATGTACCGGCCTTGGAGGTTATAGTCTAATTTATTTTTCAATTGTACTTAGTTTGACTTAAGCTATGTAGATAAGTAGATAGTATATAGATAGTAGATAGTAGTAGTAGTCTTTATTGCACACCATAATATGAAAGCAAGGCTGTAGATAGTAAACAAATAACCCTCCTTTGGCTTTGCCGTAGTCGAGTAAAAACAGTGGTACAATGAGCGGCCTAATCTGCTCACTTGTTGACTGTTAGGCGTGAAGTTCGCCGGGTCAGCTAATCATTATACACGTTTTGTATATATATTTGTTAGTAGAATGAATTACAAACAAACAATCGTTCTTGTTATATGTTTATCAGTGGGTAACTTTATATGGATATCGATCGCATCTAACTGTGGTCTGCGGGGGTTATATAAACCAGCTTCTGATCACTGTGTCAGGGTTGAGGGCTAGTGGCGCTTTATTTTATTGTAATCATTCATTTCAAATTCTTACTAGTTTTCGCTCGCGATTCCACCCGCGTGTATGTATGTTATCACGATAAAAGTGATCTATGTTCTACCACAAGAATCAAAGAATATCCGTACCCCAAATTTTATTGAAATCGGTGCAGCGCCAGCGGTTTAATCGTGAAAGTAGAAGACAGAGTAATTTTTGAATTTATAATATACTACGCCAAGACTACGTAGTCACAGGGTTGTCTTGCCAGTCCCCAACTGTAGCTCAGCACTCGGCCAGCGTTTGGAATTATGGCCTTAACGCTCTCCTGAGAATAGACCTGACATCAGCAGTGAGGTATTATGGGTTGTTGACGAGAGAGTTTTTATTATACTATGTTTGAAAGGAAAGCTAAAGTTTATAGATTACTTAGATCGCAGATAAAAAAAAAACCATGACTTGTGCTATGAGGTCTTATATTATGTTGAACATTTACATCTTAGACTAAATTTTATAACTACGACATTTTATTTAATAAATACAATTGGAGTGTCCGTTTGTAATATTAAAATAACTGCTTTTACTAAATGCAAATGTATACATACACGCTACATATACCAAAAATGTAGTTAAATTTTTTTTTGTTTGTCTGTCTGTCTGTTTGTTTGTTCCGGGTAATCTCTGGAATGGCAGGACCGATTTTGACGGGACTTTCATTGGCAGGTAGCTGATGATCCAGGGAGTAACTTAGGCTACTTTTTTTAGACTAACTTTTTTCCGCGGCGTTACTCGCGGTGCGACGATAACTGCGGGTAACACCGTGGGGTTTAGCTAGTATTAAATTAAAATTACCAGTACACAGCGAAGCTAAAGCTTTCTCCAGGGATAGAAGCATTAGTTGATATTTCTATGTTTATTGTTCCAGAGTGCCACCAGTTTCGAAAATGCGTGGACGCACATCAGCCTGGCTTTACATATTCGCATCGACTTCAGCGCTACTGTCCATTGTGGCCCTCGGCGGAGCACTCGCATGGTCCCGGATATTTGATTCAGTATTAGCTTCTGTGAGTATAGAATATATATTAAGAATTGACATATGAAATATAGGTGTGGCGATAAATTCAGAACAGGGAGACACCCTATTAATAGTAGTAGAGCCACGATGATGTCATCATGAACGGGCCGGCTCAACCAGGACGGTACCCTCGCACAGAAGATCTACCTAAAATAATAGCATTCGTGCTGTCGTGTTTCATTGGGGAGTGCGAGATTTTCGCACTCAAATAAATATATAAATACTAGCTGAGCCCGCTACTTCGTACACGTGACATTTGGATTTTCAAGTTATTTTAAATTTTTCACGACAAACATTTCAAAACCAAAATCAGCTAAATCGGCCCACCATTTCTCGAGTTTTAGCGAGACAAACGAACAGCAATTTATTCTTATATATATAAGAAGATTGGCGACTTCAATTTAGTTTCAATTTAAACGTCCTTTTTAATATTTGCACGTGAAGACGCATTAAGAATATGGACTTTACTACCTCTACTCATTAATCTATCGTAAGAGCCGACTGAAGGAGCAAGCTACACAGGAAAACAGCACTGTCATCCCGGTATAATCTCATAGTGGAGTACGGCAGAGGGGGACTCCAGAAGCCGCTGATGCGTTCCTGGAGCTTCTCCCGTCTGCCGAAGTAGGGGTTCCGTGGGGTTAAGTGGATAGAACGGTTCTCCGGGAGTCCGACACAGACCCTTCGTTTTCCCATGGAGCCCAAGGTGCAAAAGGATACACCGCGATAAAAGAAAATTGACAAAATAAATAATAAATATTTCGGACATCTAACACACAACGCCATCTAGTCCCAAACTAAGCAGAGCTTGTATTATGGGTACTAGACAACTGATATAAATACTTATATATATATAAAAAAGTGAATATACTTTTTTTTTGTAAATACATACATATTATACATAGAAAACACCCAAACTCCGAAACAAATATTTGCAGATCATACAAACATTTGGTCCGAGCCGGGAATCGAACCCGAGACCTCAAGCACAACAGTCGCATACGCTACCACTGCGCCACCGAGGCAAACGCAGGGAAACAATAGCAGCAGGGAAACTTGTCTTAACCTGATGCAATAGAGCATGCGTGTAAACAAATGTAATATAAACCTTTCCGATTGTTCACGACCGAATTTTATCCAACAGTGACATGGCATTTCAAATGTCAAACCAAGAAATGACAAACAATATTGTTGCCATTACAATTACATTAATATTAAGTACGTTTGATTTTAAACATACTTATTACATACACACCTAAGATATAACCCTCCTTGTGGCGTAGTCGGATAAAAAAGGTTGTTTTATGTAACCTAATACCGTTTTTTAATGATTCTACCGAAAGCTTATCTCCTAGACTGTTTAACCTTGCTTCATTTTAATTATTTGTAGGAAATATAATATGTCTCTCATTAAAATGTAATATTCTCTTAAAAACGTTGATAGAAGAGATGAGATCAGAAATTTCGAGTTTACTAAAAGTAGTTCGCACGAATTTCAGTTGTTAGTAATACAATTTTAAGATCGAAGCACTTCAAAGGAAGTTATTTATAAAAACACACTATAAGTTATACTTTTATAAACAATCCAAATTAATAAATTCTTTTGATAGAAATTGATTGTATATTTTAAAACGTGCCTTTTGCCTTTAGAGATAAGATTAAAAATAAATAATGCAAGTGTGAAAAGACAACACCTTCATTAGGAATATCTCCTGTGTCGCGGGAGACATTACGACATGTAACGGGCACAAAGAACACCCGGATTCAGAACAACGATTTGTGGATCACATAAAGTGTTATCCCATGTGGGATTTGAACCCTCAACACTTTAGCGCAGTATGAGGCGTAGCGTGGCGATCGTTTAAACCACTGAACCATCAGTGCAATCAGTCTTAAGTCCCTCACTCTACTCTCCGTCACTCTAGTCAATTGTCAAGCATTCATTTACAATCTTCTTATAAGAATACGTTTTCAATTGGCTATTGCTTATGCTTTCCATCAGGCAGAGTAGAGCCATTTTCGTAGGCCATAAATAACATATAAAAAAAAAAAACTTCCTTATGTTACGGACACACGAAGTAACGAATTATTGTTTACAAAACGTCACGTTTTATGTTTATAACATAATATCATTATAAGATAAGTAAAAGATTATTCGTGTGTTTTTGTTTTACTAATACCTTAAAATGTGTTCTTAGTTCATGTGTCGCATTGTGGCATTAGTGCGGTTTCAATAGTAAATAACGAATGTACTCGATAATTAACCTAGCTATTGTAGATAACATTAAAGAAAGGAATGAAATATATATACGCATGAAAACAAATATCAAATACTAGCCGATCCACGCAATCTCGTTTGCGTCTCCTATTGCCCGTAGCATGATAATTTTTCCCCGTTATTGTAACATTCTTCATTGTTACCCCGCTCCTGTAGATCTTATCGTAATGATATATAACCTATAGCCTTCCGCGATAAATGGGCTTTCTAACACTTAAAGAATTTTTCAAATCGGACCAGCGGTTCCTGAGATTAGCGTGTTCAAACAAACAAACAAACTCTTCAGCTTTATATATTAGTATAGATTCAGTATTCTTGTACTTTAAAAAGGAGAAATAATCAGCGACTATTCGTATAAGCTCTTATTAACTTATTCTCATTACAACAAATATGAATGCCAATTACCGATGCTATTAATTGGTTTAAAACATCACGTGAGTCTTGCTAGAATCCTTACAAGTCACTTAATCACTGTTCCCCTGTTCACTCTAATTTATGTACAGTTTCTTAAGGCTTCGCTATCAAAAGTATTGTAGTTTGTTAATGCTGTCAAGTCATTATAATAATATTAACTTCATTCATCTCACATATCGCAGCCTGATTCAAACTAGACAGAAGCTGTACTATCGTAATTAGACTGCTGATAACATACTTATATTCTTTTAAAGATAACTCCTGCCTCAAGAATTAATCCTGAGCCGCGAGGGACTTAACAAACATAAAACGGACACAAAAAATACCCAGACTTAGAACCACAATTTGTAGATCACTCAAAAGTGTTGTTCTATGAAGTTTACTTGATCCACAAAACTCAGTACAGTAGAAAATGGCGTGGCGACCGCTTGATTGTTTGTTTGTTTTTCCGAGCTATTTACTCACTTATCCTCTATTGGGCCATTGGACGTGGGTTTATCATCTTCTTACTCCAATCATCCCAGATCATTCCAGACGCTGAGCGGCCTGTTCCGGGCTTTCCTCTCATTCCGCTCTAGTGGCCGCCCGCGAGGAGGCGATGCTACATGTGTGTCGGAGGAGGGTGCCCGTTTTAGTGCGGGCTGTCGCTGGGAGAGGTCCGGAGGTCTTAATAAGAGCAGTTCCCGGATCTTCTCAGGCGCAGAGTGGCACACCGTGTGGTTTCAACCGGTTCGTTCCGCCCCGCCGCAAACCCCAGCAGTGGTTTCCATACGTAAAAATAAGGGCCTCCGGTATCCTCACTCACTCGGTGAAACACAGCGCAAGCGCTGTTTCACACCAGTTTTCTGTGACAAACTGAAACAAACAATTCCTAAGCTCGCGAGAGCGGATGTTTGTTTCGTCACTAGCTCGTGTCGGTGAGGCTGGCGGGGTGGCGCGGGCGCGCTGTCGCCCTTACAAAACCTATAAGAACCTCTCTGGCTAGCGTGGTATGATAGACCACAACCTCCTTTTAAAAGTGAGCCCTATATCTAACAATGAATTATTAAAGCCCGTTGTTGATGATCATGTCATCTATCACTTGATTCGATTCACATAATAGGTACAAAATTATTGTCACTAGTTTGGTATGAACCATTTCCGTCTTTATCAATGAACTTCGTACAGAGATAGAGTGTGTAAGTATCATTTTACTCATTGATAACAGATGTTACGTAACATTTGATGTTTGGTAATAAAATTAAGAGGTCAGTTACTTTAAGGTTTACTTCCAATGAGCGGAATTCAAAGTTTACCAGCCAACCTTTGGGTGATGTAGAAATTTTGTAAGATAGTTTAGTAGATGGTATAGTAGTAGAGCAATGGCAGAGCCACGCTGATTTCAGCACGAACGGGCTGGCTCGATCGGGGCGGTACTACCCTCGCACAGAAAAACAACGTAAAATGACAATGTGCTTCGTGTTTCGTTGGTGAGGGTCACCATGCTCCATTGTTGCATTATCTGCAATGAGTAATCCGCAATGAGTATGGTGACCACCTCTCTTGGATTCTGCTTATACTTTCCATCAGGCAGAGTAATGTCATTTTTGCAGGCCATACATAAAAAAAAGTCATGGGTTATAATTTTCTTTAGTAAATTCAAAGAACTGACATAACATAAAGCTACAAATATAACTACACATAAGTTAATATGGATTTGATATATGTGTATACACACACTAATACACAAACTTTACATTCGTACAGTGTGAGTGCTAGATTGTATATTATAATGTTTTTTTTTTCCTGTCATCTCGTCAAGATGACGTTGTTGTCGTTATTTTTGAACAAGAATCGAATTGTTGAAATCCTTGTTTCGAGTGAGGGCATATTCCATAGCAGTACTGCTTGCACTAAAAACGAAAAGTTCACGAAGCCGTACTACACACTGCAGTATTGCACCTGACCACACCCTGAAGTACAGTACTGTGATCGTATATCGATGAAGGTCTCCTTATTTATTGCTAACTGACCCGCGAAACCTCGTCTGGGTCTCCTATAACCCGTAACGTGCTGTTATACAACGTGAACAAAATTGTTTACCATAAAATAGTGAGAAGAGTGGTGGAAGTTTGATCTTTTCTTGAAGGTATGAAGTATCGTATCGGTCTGTAAATCTCACGTGGAATTTTGTTTTGAGATTGTTTCCTGAAAAACGTAATTTTAGTTTTAATGAGACTGCAGGTCTTAGTTTAATTAATTTACGTGCTCCATTAAGTATCATTTTGAAGATTGATCGAGACTAATCAAAATCGGCAAAATGTGATCTCTGTAGATATAACTCTTCGGGGACATGAACGCAATTGTAAATATATAAATTATGTCAAGGGTTTCCGAGACCAATTGTTTTGCATTTAAATTTGACCCCTCAATGTTGTCAATTGACAGATATTGAATGACATAAGACGCACATCGACTGACTTATAAACATCAATTAAAAATGGATAAGCAATTAATTCTGGTTGACCCCATGTCAAATGTATTTAATGCGGGGAAAATTTTCATTATGCAAATTTTTTGCATGTTAATCGAGCATACAAATGCGTATTGTTTTAAATGAGGAATGACAGTAGAAATGATTAAAAAATTAACCGCAGTTCGCATTATCGACAGCTTCGAATTCACGAAGTCCCTAGAGCCTCTACAGTTGCGATGATTTGTCGTCTCTATGGCAATCTACCGTCTTTATCATGGAGAGTGGTCTGAAGACCTCTTCCAGCTGGTCCAGCCTTCTTCTTACCTCTACACAACAACACGTGCTGGCCTTGGAAGTCACTGGTTAAGAGTCTTAGATATACACTCTCGAACTAAATGGTTCAGCGCCGCCTTCCTGTCCTGATCAGTCAAACTCTGGAAGACAATGCTAGGGCACGTATTTCCTTCCTACTACGATTCTAGGTCCTTTAAGCATAGCGTGAAATAGCATTCCACCAGGCAGCAATACTGTAGGTCACAACGCAGCGTTGTCTGCATTCGCCACCATCTTTGGATGCTTTCTATCAAGCAGAGTTGAGACAGTTTTACAGACTTGTAATAAAAGAAATAGTATGTAGTACTACATGAAGGTATACGGTGATGCCTATATCTGTTACTAAAGTATATAAGGGTTTTTTCCGATTATAACCCTACTCTCTAAATCCAATTTTGATCTCTTGTATCTTATCTCAGGCACAACGTAAAAATTACATCAGAACTACTGTCATAGTTTCATCTGTGCCAAAAGATGACTTCCAGACGGTTAAAATGATAACAAAAACAACTTATTTATTTATTTACGATAACGAGTTTATTTAACGAGAATTTATCGGCCCCAGATGTTAGCATGCTTACATTAATGGTAATTTATTAATTAAATATTTAAAAAAATCATATTAGCCATTTAGCAGGGCTCAGGATCTCGCAGATATGGCCAGCTTATTACTTACCGCGTGCCTATTTCACGAGTTATTTTGGCAACTTTGGTTCTTTGTCGACTGTCTACATTTTCAATTCTATCGTTCAAGGAAACTTCAGGCATGACTCGCTCCATTGTCCATTGTTGTACCTAACTTGTGGACTGATTTTGTTTTAGAGTGGATTTACAATACGACACCCCTATCCTCTGATCATCTAGCTAGCTCCAATATCTTATCTTGGACTGACGATTTGAAAAAGGTGAAGCCAAACATAAGCTTCATAGACAGGCCGTTTCGTATTACATTATTATATAT
Source organism: Spilosoma lubricipeda (assembly GCA_905220595.1). Taxonomy (NCBI): domain Eukaryota; kingdom Metazoa; phylum Arthropoda; class Insecta; order Lepidoptera; family Erebidae; genus Spilosoma; species Spilosoma lubricipeda. The sequence goes on along the minus strand of HG992281.1, from coordinate 21,096,418 downwards.
AACAAATAATTATATATAGCTAAACATTTTATCCATTAGTAATTTGAATACCTACTCTAAGCAAACAAAAGTTTCAAATGAAACTAATTTTTCTGGTTTTATAAGCGCGTTTAGGTGGTCATTCTTCTATTTAAGTCTGTGTATTTATGTGTTATGAATAGCAGATAACTGTAAATGTGTCAGGTCATAAATTAATATGTAATAAATATAAATAACAATTTATATTGTGCTTTGAGATTGACTTTTAGCGTAGCATTGCCCCTCAAGTTCATGGCCCCCAACTATATCTCATTTATTGTTAGATTAGCAACGTTATGTAAATGTTATTTGAAGTTATTCTAAATTGTAACTTATTCATTTTTGTTACAGCAATTGAAGCTCACACCAAATTCCAGATCTTTCCAGGACTGGGTGGCCCCCTCAGTTCCCCTATACTTCGATATATACCTGTTTAACTGGACCAACGCTGACATGTTCCCAGAGAAGCCTTCCTTCAATCAAATAGGTAAGCATACCGACTATAAAGGAATAATCTTATTATCTTTAACATATTTTTTTCATGATCAACCGAGCTACCAAAATGACTTTACTCTGCCTGATGGAAAGCATAAGTAGAATCCAAAAGTGGTGGTCACTATCCTCAATGTGAACGTGGACAGAGCAGGATAGTGACCCACACTATAGCAGCCTAGTAAGATGCTTTTTCACGCCCCGCTTAAAGGACCCGGGATCATAAAGGGATGGGAACACGTGCGGTGGTAGTGAGTTTTATGTTTCAATCGCTCGGCACAAGAATGAAGAACCAAAACGTTGCGTTCGAGTCGAGAGCGTATGTCTTCCACTATAAAAGGGTGACTGTCAAGGCCAGCACGTGTTGTCCTGTAGAGGAAGGGAGAGGAAGGACCAGTTAGAAGAGCTCTTCAGAACAGAACATGATACAGGCGGTAGAGGACTGCTATCCGTTGATCCACGATATCTCTTCGCAGCTGCAGAGGTTCAAGAAACTCGGTGGCTTCGGGACTACCGATGATGCTGACTGCTCGCCGCTACAACCGATTGAGAGCGTAAAACAGATACAGATGAGAACAGTACTCCACGCACGAGCGACAATAATTATATACTAATAATACACATTATGATGGATACATTCTATGGATCTAGGTATCTGCTATTTAGATACACACTTATTGTGTATCCATACCTAGGTACTAAATTCAGATAGTCTATGGGTATCCATAGACTATCTGGATCTGGATCTGGACACTCTGGGTACATACTATTTACCTATTTATTTACTATTTACCGTGGGAGAGCCAGGCTTCGGCATGAATGGGCCGGTTCGACCGGAGTGATACCACGGCCTCACAGAAATAGTGCTTGCACTGTGTTTCACCGTGTGAGTGAGGATATCCCTCCCCCTATCCCCTTCCCCCCCCAAGGCCGGCAAAGCACTTGTGACGCCTCTGGTGTTGCAGGTGTCCATGGGCGGCGGTAATCACTTACCATCAGGCGATACGTCTGCTCGTTTGCCAGCTTAATCAAAAAAAAAAAACAAAAACTATGATCCTTTATTGGGTACACACTACGGATATGTTACTCCACTATTTTATATTTTCTTGTTTTATCTGCTGACAAGGTCAACTCTCATAATAAAAATTCGACTTATGACCATAGTTAAAAGTTGATTCCGTATTTTATTATTCTTGGTTATACTTGCTGCGTCTGCTATTCTTGAGGTCTCTCGTCCGATTGCCGGGTCAGTTCAAATGTTTGTTTGATCTATGAATGTTCGTTTCTTAGTTTGGGTGTTTACAAGTGATATGTGGGTATTTACAAAAAAATACAAATGTATTCAAATCAGTAGTTCAGTACCCATAGTACAAGCTCAGCTTCGTTTGGAACTAGATTTAGTCGTGAAAAAATAATATATAAAAGTCAGTTCCTAAAACAAATTCTACACATTACATCAGCATTGGCGCGAAAAAGTTTTTTGACATCATAGTAGTATTTGCTGTGTATCAGCCCGTATGTTTTAAGTGTTTTTATCTTCCCTTCCTATCTTATCTTATCTAATCTTATTTACTAGGTATTGTGATATAAGTATAAGTAGACATTCCTCACTAACGGCTCATGATATTCACGGATTTCGGGATGATCGGTAACCTCATCTGTTTTTTTGTTTTCTGTGAGGCTGCTAGGCTCCGGTCGACTGTATAACTGTCTAACAGCGGTTATCTCCTCAAAAATAATTAATTAATAGTCTTTATTTAGCAACGTATTAAAATATTATTTGTTTGTCTAGTTCTTAAAGTTTAAACCTATTTGTTTACCTATACTCATACTATTGTTATGAAGCTGAACAGTTGCTGCTAAAAGTTGGTTGACTGCGGTAATTCAAGGAGCTCTCGTGTTCATTCGAAGAGAAAAACCTTCTAGTGTTTCATGGATAATTTATGAAGGAAGGCTATGTAATATTACGTTACGAACAACAGGAGATAAGAATCATTGAATACGTCGGGAAAACTGGTAAAACTTATGCCTTTTGCGAGACGCAGACGAAATCAGACAGTGTAGGAAAAATACAGAGAATAATAACAACTCGAAATGTCATTGGTTATGCAAAATATGTGTCCACAGTACACGGAAATGTGGGGCCCGCAAGGCATCGGCCTGTTCACGAGTGTAAAAAAAACTAATTGTCAAATAGAAGAACGTTTATGGCGTCTATTTGTGAATAATATTTTGGAAATCGTTAACATATTGTTTACTGAGACGCTTTAAGCATTATGAATCGCTTTAATGGAAGTGAAATATTTTTGTTCCTTTTATAAAATGACATCAACAGTGTAACGACTATTACTAGATGACTACGCGGACGAAGGTTCGCGAAGTTCTCCTTATCTTCGCAGTGTAGTTGTTACTACGCGGATATCTATGTTTTTATTTAATACTAGCTGATCCCCGCGGTGTTACCCGCGGTTATTGTTGTACCGCGAGTAACGCCCCGGGCCAAAGTTAGTCTAAAAAATAGTAGCTGAAGTTACTCCCTGGATCATCAGCTACCTGCCAGTGAAAGTCCCGCCAAAATCAGTCCAGCCGTTCCAGAGATTACCCGGAATAAACAGACAGACAAAAAAATTTTAACTATATTTTTGGTATATGTACCGTGTATACATACATATGCATTTAGTAAAAAGTGGTTATTTTAATATTAAAAACAGACACTCCAATTTTATTTATTTGTACAGATACATACAACATTTTCTTTAAAAAAAAGCTAACTCACCATATTTTTTTAAATATTGAAATATAAAGAAGATTTCCATGTTATGCTCGATAAGAAGTTGATTTAAATATGCAAAGAAGTTCTAGCCGCCGGACGAATCTAGTCTAAAATAAAAATAATCTAATTAACTTTTTTATCATCAGCCATCTGCCAGTTAAAGCTAGCCATTTCAGAGAACGTAACAAAAAGACAGACAGATGACTGGCAAAAATTTTAGTACTACTTTTTTATGAAAGTATATACTTAGGGTTTAAGATATTCATTTCCTCATAAGAATTCTCAATTCACTTACTGACAATATTATAATACAAGCTTAAAAAAAGTGTACAGGGACATAATCAATTACTACCTTTTTTTAAATAAAATCCTAAAAAAATACAACATAAAAGGGAACAACAAATTAATATACCTGGATGCCCGGTATTTTTTTTGGTAATGAGACAGTTCAATTTTATTTATTTGTATCCATAATATATAAAAATGAATCGCCGAAATGTATGCATGCGCATAACTTCCGATCGGCGGCACCAAATTAAATTATTCTTATTTTTCTGTGTTCTTTATTGTGAGGACAAGGTTTATGTACAAGAAAAATTAAAAGATAACGGGAAACGTATACGTATACGTAAACGGGATATATATATATATATATATATATATATATATATATATATATATATATATATATATATATATATATATATATATATATATATATATATATATATATATAAAGAGGAAGGTGACTGACTGACTGACATACACAGAGATCAACGCACAACCCAAACCGCTGAACCTAGAATCCTGAAATTTTTCATTTGGTTTCTTTATATAACGTAAGTGAGCACTAAGAAAGGAATTTTCGAAATTTCACCCCTAAGGGGGTAAATCAGGATATGAAAGTCTGCGTGAGTGAAGGCGGGTGCAAAAGCTAGTGTGTAAATATGGCGACGCGAAGTTCGCCGGGTCAGCTAGTAGATTTATATAGATCCTTGATGTGGAAAATTTTTGTTTCTACACATAACTATATATAAACTTTGTGGTCCAAAATGTCAGCGCCTTATGAACATAATAACATTTAACATAAAATATATGAGTTTACTTACCCGCGGTCCTAGTCACTACTTTAAAAACGAGGTTCTGTCCTAGGTCGGGTACTCGTAAGTGCACCTCGTGATACCACGGCCTCATATACAACTGGTGTTTAATCATTATTTCCATGCTTTTCATTCAAAAGTAAGGCTATCGCAGGCCATACCAGGATCCCTATTCTTCTGAATCAAGGGTGAAAGGCTCAAAGAACGGCAACGCACTTGTGTAGGTATCTCTTTGAGTCGCAGGTGTTCAAAATAAAGGAGTTATCTAACCGATGCCCTTTTCCGTACCTCAATTTGTATAGAAATTTCACAGTCCTCGTATAAGCAGTTAAGGCGAAAAAATGTTTCCAACAAACTCACATTGGATTAGAATAAGATTATTCTCCTTTTTCCAGGTCCGTTCAGTTTCCGCGAGGAGCGAGTCCACGTCAATGTTACCTTCAACGAGAATGGCACTATATCATACAAGACACAAAGGAGATGGTACTTCGACGAAGAGAGATCTATTGGGAACTTAGATGATGAGATAACGAGCATCAATGGTGTAGCTGCAGTGAGTATGCTTTTGTTTTTCTTTTTATGCCGTAGAAGCAAGGGCTTTTCATTTTCTTTTTTGTAGAATACCAGGAAAATGAGTATACAGTGATTACAAACGCATTGCCACTATTTGGGCTTCTCTCTCCTGCATCAATAGATAACGAATGATGGGGCTGGTTACAAAAAACGTAATCTGTTGACAACTAAAATATTTTCCCGGTGTGTATGACCACAGCCATCTACTCCATGTATTTTATTACATCTCCTTACTTTTTAAATTTCAATTTTTCCATATCTGTAAATGCAATTCATTTTCTTCTCCTCCTTTCATCATCACCTTACTATATTTTCAGTCTGCAGCCTACCGCGCCAGGTCATGGGGCTACCTACAACAAAAAGGCCTCTCCATGGGCCTGACGATGTTCAACCAGCAGTTCTCGGTCACTAAGACGGCAAGTGAACTCCTATTTGAAGGATACAATGATCCGTTACTGGACCTTGCAAAGAGTCTACCTGCTAGCACTACGGGAGGAGCACCACCGGTGGATAAGTTTGGATGGTTTTATGGGGTGAGTAATCATTTAGCTTGAAGATATTTAAGTAGCATTTATTTTTATGTATGGGCAGGCCAAAGTGATTCTACTCTGCCTAATGGAAAGCATGAGCATTATCCAGATCCAGAAAATGCAACAATGCAGTAACCGAATCACACTATTGAGATGCTTCTGCATCATTTAAATCAATCGGCTGCCGTCTGCCAAAAATAGTATCTAGTTTTTCCCTACAACTTGAGTCTATATTGAAATTCTTAAATTTAGTCGAAAATCTTGAGATTTTTGGACTGTAGAAGTTTTGATTCAAGGAATTTTTAATCATGAGCTACTGCAGTCTTATTTACGAGACTTACGTAATCTTTTAATCTAGTTTCCAAGTTCAATTTGTTTTCAATTTCAATCTTCTTCTGCCAATGAGGTAATAGTATTATATCTCATATAATAACTCTCGTTGTAAATGTATTTTAGATTAAGCGTCCACAGTATCTACACTGTACTGCATTCGTCTGTGATGAGAAAATAAAGTGATTATCTTACAATACAAGATGTATATTAGGTATCTTATATACCATTTATCGTTTTTCAGAGGAACGATACATTAGATACTGACGGCTACATGGAAATTACTAGTGGGCAACATCGTGGCTCAGTTCCTGGACAAATCGTGAGGTGGAATTATGAAGATCATCTTCCATACTACAATGGTGAATGCTCAAAGGTACTTTTACTTTGTTATCATAAGAGTCGATCTGGCAAATTCCCCGAAAGTCAAACAATTGGATTAGATTACTATGTTGGTTTTCTATAAAGCATCTCGTTAGATAAAAAACAACTAAACTTAAACTAAATAGGGAACGTCGAATTCTCCACGCCGCAGTTGAACTTTCTACACTTTTTATATAGTTTACTAGTAGGTAGACAAGATAGACCAGGATTGGACCAATATCCCAATAACGTATTAGTTAAGAAGCCAGTGTAAATAACATTTTGCCTATCTTTACTATAAGCATTGTTTTATTTGAAGCCTTATTTTTAGCTTCTTGGAACTGCAGGGGAATTCGTGCAACGAAATTTGACGGAGGAGTCTGTGTTCAAAATGTTTGTGCCAGATCTGTGTCGGACCGTGAGCATGGACTTTGTGGAGAGTGGCGTGGTTGAAGGTCTAAACTACAATAAGTACGCGCTATCACCAAGGAGCTTCGATAACTGTGAGTGTAATTCTAGCTTTTAAGAAGCAACACATGATAGGATCCAAATGGGAATAATATCAACGCAGTGAATTTTGCATAATCTTGGGTGTTTTCATTCCTCATTGTGGAAAATCGCCGCAAAATAAACTCATGCAAGAGCTAATGCATTGTCTTTATTTGCGTGTCTTCCCTCAGACATATCTGCGATTATTTAGAGATTTTGTGGTGTCCAGATGTTTTTTTTTATAAGTAAATCGGATATCTAACACACAACGCCATCTAGTCCCAAGCTAAGCAGAGTTTGTGTTATGGATACTAGACAACTGATATAAATATAGATAAAATAATATATATATAAATGTACTTTTTTGTAAATACTTACATATTATACATAGAAAACACCCAAACTCCGAAACAAATATTTGTACATCAGACAAACATTTAGTCCGACCCAGGATTTGAATCCGAGACCTCGAGTACAGCAGTCGCATTCACTATCACTGCGCCACTGAGGCAGTCATGTTACCTCAATTCATAGATTTCGATGTCTGAATAATTTACTTAGGAGTAATAAAAACATTTGCACACACTCTCCACGCAAGCTGCTTAGTTTAGGACTATATTTTGAGTCATTGTGTGAATGTGGTACAAATTATTATTATTAAACTAAAGTCCTAAATCTGTTCACTCTTACAGCTACGTTGTCTCAAGAAAACACTTGCTTCTGCAACGGTCCTTGCGCATGGGGTGGTGTCATGAACGTGTCAGCCTGTCGGTACGACTCGCCTGCCTTCATATCACTGCCCCACTTCTTGTACGCAGACGAGCCGAGGAACTTGGTCGATGGGATGTATCCAGACCCTCAGCTGCATGATTTCTTCTTTGCTGTTGAACCGGTGAGTTTTTTTTTCTTTTTCTTCTTTGAAGAAATGGCAACCAGGTAGATCTCTCGGATCAGCTATTTCTGCCAATGTCAAGTGTTTAAAGTCTTCAAGTCTATAAGTCGTGATGAAATTAATGATATAAAATATAAAGAATGTGGAAGAGATGAAATGGGGACCGTCTTTCGAAAAAACAAAAAACGATCGAGTTTTGTTTTCAAGTGGACTTGAAGTTTCTTTTGCTCAATGGGTAGCAGAAATGGAGGAGACACTGAGTAGATGGTAAGTGGTGGTAAGAGGAACTACAACAGTCACAAGCATTATACAAAATTTGAAAAAAAAAGTAGATTATACAAACATTTACTCTGACCCGAGAATCGAACTCGAGACAGACAGACAGACTGACAGAAGCCGCCTACGCTACCACTGTGCCTCCGAGACAGACGAAAAGAAATTCGATTACGAAACTTGAAATAAGAAGACAAAAATCTGTACAGTCAACATCATAAACATGTGTATGAAAATCCCACGATATACCCTTGAGCAGCATATAAATGATTTGATTTGATTTTTTTCTTAAAATCATTTGTTTTGTTTCTTTACAGAAACTGGGTGTTCCAGTGGAGGTAGCAGCAAGATTTCAGCTGAACATGTTTGTAGATACAGTTGAAAATATTAAGTAAGTATTGATTCACTATTATCAGATCCTAAAACATCTTTGTCACATTAGACATCAACTACCTTTGATGATTCATTGTCAGCCATAGGCCTCTCATTAGAAAGGAGGGTTTGCCCTTCTATACGAGTTCTACCTATTGAGTTTTTTGCAAGTTTTCCTTTGCCTTGCAGTGATTTTGTTTTACTTATCATCTTCACTAATCTGTATTTTGAAGTGATAAGTTCTTTAGCCGCGTTGAGCACTTTTTCGTAGGAATCTTGTAAGTTCGCGCCACCGACATGCTGACATGACATTTTCGTAGTAAATACTTCTTCATCATCTTTTTGGTAAGGGATAATCTTCAGTTCGCGTCGGTCCCTAAGGATTCGCGTCACCAACATGCAAATGTTTGATGTTGATCATTTTGATATGATGAATATTATGAAATTTTTACACATTAATTTTACAAATAACATTCTAAGTTATAAGTTTTCACTTTTATAGGCAGTCATAAGGACGGCCATTTTTTAAAATTCGAAATAGAAGAATGCAAAGGTAACCGTAAGGGACTATTAACAATAACTAATTGTATTGACGAGTCCAAAAACAAGTGCCAAAATTACAAAAACCGTTATACAACTCTTTTTTACACATAATAACAATAGTCTAGTAAATAATTTATGAAATAAAAATGCAGAATGATATTTACTATGGTTTAAATAAATCTAGATTTGAAAAAAAAAATTAACAACAATAATAAATACTCGTGTAGTATGTGACTCATTCTTTTACTATTTAGTTCATTGAAATAAGTTTACTCAGAATCAGTAAAAAAATAAGTTTTAATAAACAATTGAGTAACTAACATATGTTTTTCAAACGTCAGAGTTCTAATTTCCAAAATACATCGCGATTGAAAAAGTATAGATCTTGTAACTTTTAGAATAAGAAAGACGATTGTAAGAAGTAGCCAATGACCCAGACTATTTTTTACATACTTTGAAACTGGTCTTTAAATTATGTTTAACAGTGAATAGATACAACATAATGCTATTAGTTGTACCGACAACAAAACAGTAGGTTCGAGCTAAAATAAGTAATTTGATTTTAAACTAGCTCATGCCTGCGGCTCCACCCGAGCGTATGTTGGATATCGTGGTACCTAATTTTTGGATTAATATATAGCATATGTCACTCACAATTAATATGGCTTTTTAATGGTAAAATAATTTTCAAAATCGTTCCAGTGAATTCAGAGATTACCGCTAAAACCGCACAAACTGTGCCTTTAATGAAAGTACTAGGATATATAATTAGTCATAAACATTCAAATATACACATTCAAATTTAGCAGTAAAGCAATTGTCAAAAACTTGTCTGTGCGACCAGCTTTTGACCAGTGTTTCGCGAGTCATCAGTTATTATGTCAATGTTTTTTTCTGTAAAATACATTAATCTATGTGCTTTACCAGACCATAATCTATTTACCAAGGTTTGTCCCGCTATTTAGGTGTGAGTGAGTAACAAATATTCATCTAAAATTGATGGCTTATAAGCAGTCTTTTTTGCATTCATTTTTTTTTTTTTTTTTTTTTTATATTTTGCCCTGCCAAAATGACTCTACTCTGCCTGATAGAAAGCATAAGCAGAATCCAAGAGTGGTTGTCACCATACTGCGAATGCAGACAATGCTACAGTGCAGCATGGTGACCATCACCATGGCGGGCTAGTGATGCTTCTGCATCGTTGGGCCTCCGGTCTCGCACTCAGCAACGAAACACGACAGCATGATCGCTGTCATTTTACGTTGATTTTCCGAGCGAGGGTAGTACCGCCCCGGTCGAGCCGGCCCATTCGTGCTGAAATCAGCGTGGCTCTACTACCTTGTAGATTCGATTCGATTACGCGGAAGACGATTAAAGTATGGAAATCGCGAGGAAGGGGGGAGGAGGAGTGATATTTTGTTGCTACATCTCCGCGGACAAAAAGTCACCAAATTGTTACGTATCCAAATGCGCGCACTTTCATTAAGGATAATGTATGCGGTGACAGTCACGCAACAGTCACGGTGACAAAAATTACTAGTGTGCGCCGGGATTAATAGACGGAGTTATATATCACTAAACAGGTATACATCTAAAATACTTGTTGACATTGGTTTAAAATATGGATATATTTACAAATTCACACGAATATTGAAACCAATAGTCATAAATCATTTATAAACTTTCGAATAGGTATTTAATTTAAACGGCTTTTAAGTCAAAAAGTCCAGTAACTCATAAATACTAATAAAATCGCGATTTATTACAACTATTTATTAAATTGTATATAAAGTTAACATCATTTTCTTTTTTTAATTGCCATTTCTTTGTGTCGACTGTACACCTGTACACAGTCTGTAATGTAATTGAACTTTCATTATCATATATGTTAGCTTAGAATGTAATGGATGACCCACACTGGGGCAGTAGGACAGGCATGTGAAACTTTACATGTGTCCACATTTGACTTTGAATATTCTAAAACTATTTTTTTTTGTCCACAGTCTATACAGCAATGCTCCGAGAATGCTGTTCCCAATATTTTGGGTAGAACAGAAAGTACAAATGCAATACCGAGTGCTGGAGGAATTGAGATACGTGCGTGCGATACTCGACTGGGGCGCAGTTGTATGCGCTTGCGCAGCTCTATTCTTTGCAATACTTGTCGCCATAGCCACGTGTTGGGCGCGAAAACCACAGTATTTAAAAACAGAACTACTTGCCCCTTTCGAGAAGCCAATAGACGAGGCCGAATTAAAATTAAATCCAAAATGAAGTTGACATTTGAATAGGTATTGCCAGTGAATAAAATTTGTAGGTGTAGAAGAAATTTCAACGAATGTTGAATTTAAAAAGTGCCATGACAGTTAGTTGACACGTATTATGTTGTTTAATACAATTTGTTTGAATGTGATTTTCTGTGCGTTGTTTCTATGATAGATATTGATATTTTACATGATTTAAGTCTCATAGATTATGATAATTGTAATACTAAATTATTTTTATAGGATCCAAACTAGGTTATAAGTGTTTATTTTGACTGCAACTCAGAATACTGTTGTAATGTTATTAAATAAGGTATAATAAATTACACAAACTGAATTTAGATTATTGATCGAAGGAACGAATTATTTTTAGATTTGACAGGATTTTTTTCGTAAACTTATTTTGTAATTCATACAACTCACTCAACTCATTTTTTGATATCAGTAGCAGTTCAAAAAAATTAGGTACAGTGTCTTTTAAATCAAAGTTATATATATTATTTTATTTAATTAGATATCTACACACGTAAATACATAACGAAGATTTTTACGAAGAACTTCTAAAGTGTTATAAAAAAACATCACTCAAAATTAAGGCGGGAAAAAAATACAAAATTTTTATCAATTGTCATTGAAACAGACCTATTTGACAAAAAAATGTACTTCTGAAAGATTCAAATGCATGACTGAATCGAATACGACAGGAGTTAGTTTCCATTCTCCATTTCCTATTTATTTATCTATTCTATCTGTTCGATTCTGCATTTCGAAGGAGAGTATTCAATTCTATAAGTAAATGTAATTTAAAGAAAAGACCTTCACACACTTAAATATTTGTTCATTTTTGTAAAATTTAATTAAATTAAATTTAAACATCACTTTCGAAGTTATTCTTATAAAAGCTCTGCTATAATTCATTTTCTTATAAACATACTGATGACAGTTTTAATACTTTCGCAACTTTGCAGACAGTTTTTGTTGTATAGATAGAGGGACTTATTTATTAGCGATAAAATTGTTTAAAATGCCGTGATCACGATCGGTGTAATCCGTTCAAAACATCGAGAAATAGAAGGTATCGTAATCTTTTAAATTATTTTATCGCGAATAAGTCCCACAACACAACTTTAACAATAGTGATGTACCCGCACTATTATTATAATAAGTGAATACAAGTGTAAAAATACTTTGTGATATTATAAAAGCTGCTGCACACTACTCGCGAAGTTGAACGAGGTTAAGCAAATACTATAGCGTGGCGAGGCACTACGACTTACTTCGTACAACCTCGGCTCGCCTTGGGCAACTTCCCTTTGTTGTCGGTTTTTCTGCCCAAGTCATGTAATTCGAAGTAATACGAATGTGTTTTTTGCGAATTTGAACAAGTGTGTAGCGACGTACTTCACGGACTGCGGTCAACTTTCCCGAGTACGTTGTCGAATACTTCGCGAGTAGTCTGGAGGAGCCATTAGTGTTTATAATGTTGTAGGTAAGAGCTAGCGCGCACTAGTAATTTTTGTCACCGTGACTGTTGCGTCACTGTCATCGTGTACATCACCCATAATGAAGGTGCGTGGACCATAGAGTTATTACAGACTAGTTGATGCCTGCGGCTCCACCCGCGTATATGTCGGTTATCGCGGCAAATAGTAGCCTATGTGTTATGCTAATGTATAAGCTATATTACTGTAAAGTTTCATCTATCCATACTTACAAACTTTCGCGTTTATAATATTATTATAGATAGAGAGAGGAAGACATACAGCTGACTGTAACGGTTAGAAGGAGAGAGACGATCGCGGTACCCTGTCTGTCTTTCTCCATTGACGCATGCGCAGTAAAGGACCATTAATCGTAATCCAATCAATCACAACAATTAACCGTCAAATCGTTCTGTTATGCGCATGCGCGAGTAGAGAGAGAGAGATTGGTACCGCGATCGTCTCTTTCCTTCTAACCGAGGGATGGCTGCAGGCTTGGCTCTCCTACTCTATCTGTAATAACTCCATGGCGCGGATACGTTGGATTTAGATACGTGACAATGGGTGACTTTTGTCTGCGGAGGATGGCAGTAGCAACTATCTTCCCTGCAGTTTCCACTTTAGTCGTCTTGCGCGTAAATATTTCGTATGCAAAAGTCACAAATAGGTCGTCACATGACAGTGACAAAGAATTTATTGTCACGGTGACAAAACTCACATAGTGCGCTCACGGCCTAAATGTTGCCTTTATACGATCATTAATATTACGCCATTAAAAAAAAATTTGTATTGCATTGAAATACTGAAAATTATGTTGAAATGATAATTATCTCTTTATTAATAGTTTATCGGTCCATATTTTAAGATGGTGGTATAAAAATCTAAATTATTAGCAAAAAAAACTGTGATTGTTTATTTCTTTTATTGTTTTTGGTAAAACGTCATAATCTTAGAAAGTACTAGGTATCGATAAAAGCGGAGCAAAGACTAGCAATCCCCTTCTAAAATGTTCCAATATTTTTTTTATTTTTCAAAAATATTTCATTTTTCAGAAAATATTGTTTACAGTAATGCAATAAAAGTTACAGGATATCGAACGTGGATACCTTAAGATCTGCAACTGAATTAAGTTCAGAACTTACATGGTTAAGATACGATTTCAAATGTTAGTTTTCTCTCTTCCCCCTTTTCTGTTTTTTTTGTACGGTAATCGTCTCGGATATTACCTTCTGGTAGTCATGTTGGACTCAAACCGACTAAAAACCGCACACCGTCTCGCGTACTAGAAGCCGGGGAACCAGGTGCACCATCGAAATCCCTGGAACCCCGACGTACCTCGGTTCACCTACTATTAGTAGGTGGCCCCTCTCTCTCTTGCCCCTACAGTAATATACGGAACGTAACTCTCTTTCTATCTCCCACTTAAATCTCCCTCTCAACTTCCGTTCGCCTCTCCCGATCACACTTTTCGTAACGCTCTCGTCACGCATTCACGAGCTTACTGCCCAAGTCAAGCGTGCGTAAAGAAGTTTTACTTCAAAAAAGAACAACTTATCATTGCACATCTTACCGACCATCATTTTAACCACTTAACCGTTCGAGATCCAATGCGCGAATCCCCAGACATTAAACTAACCACGGTGTTTATAGCCTTCCGGGTTAGTTATATTAATTTTTAATTATAAGAATTTGGGATAACAATATTTTGATACGTAAAGTCTGTTTTATATTTATAGAGTTAAGTATATGTGTATTATTAATTTAAGGCCAAAAAGAAAATGTACGTTTGTTAATAAGGTTATTTGTTAATTTAGATTACATGGATGACGTAATCATTCTATTATAAGAATAGTTTTATGTTAGTTTTTTTTTAAGAATTTCGTGTATTTTGTGTGTATCTGGAATATGAGAAGGTATTGTTAGTTTTACAATGGAACTCATGTAATTTTTAGATTATAGGGCGTGAACTCTCAATTTCCAAAGATTGAAATATTTGCATACATAAAATCAAGCCTGTTTCCCCATAGGGGTAGACAGAGTTAGTCATATTAAACGCCTCCTTTTCGCCGGTGTTTTAGTCCCACGTAATAGGTCCTATCAATTTTTTTTTCTTCATTGCTGTACTACATCTTTCGTTTCGCTTTTCTGCAGTTTGTGGGAGTAACGTTGTTGAAAGGGACGGAAATACGTTACAGGAAGGCGGGAAAGCGCGCGCTTTTTGATTTGACCAATGAGTGCGCTGTGCTAAAGTTATAAGATGGTAGCTGAGATATCAGGAAAGCTATGGTTATTGGTAATTTTGAAATAAATTTAATAATGCAATTAAATTATGTAATAAATCTACTTCTTATGCTTGTATATACACTAGGTTTTTCTCCTCGGCTACGACCGCGTGTATATCGGTTATCCTCGTAAAGAGTAGTCCTGCTTCTTCCAAGGTTATGGATGTTTAAGCGTTTTGTAATAAGTTCAATACTCGTAATCAGTAAACATAAATTAAGTACAGTTAACGTGTCTGTATGGGCCTGCTAAAATTACTCTACCCAGCCTGATGGAAAGCGTGGTCACCATACTCATTGCGAATGCAGACAATGCAACAATGCAGCATGGTGACCTACACCATGACGGCCTAGTGATGCTTCCGCATCATTGGTCGTCCGGTCTCACACTCACCAACGAAACGTGACAGCACGGACGCTGTCATTTCCTGTGCGAAGGTAGTACAGTCCCGGTCGAGCCGGCCCTACCGTGCTGAAATCAGCGTGGCTCTACTGCCATGGACAGTTATGAAAATAAAATCCAGACAAATACTGGACAACATATATTTTTATATATTTTAAATGACAATATCGTATCATAATATTAGCCTGTAAAAGAAAGCTAAATATTTTGTGATATATTTGTATTGACCCTAGTAACAATTATTTAAATAAAAGTACATCAGCTTGTCTAAACCAACTGTTCATGATGTTCAATTCCATCCAGAATGTTCACCTTTCTAACGGGATTATCGTCTACGCCAAATTGTGAAAACTGTGGTGTGGTAGTAGTCTGGGATCCCCGGAACAAATTTTACAAGTTATTACTATCAAGCTATTTTTTCGTGAGTGACTTCATTTTGATGTGGACCTTTCACCTTACAAAAATTTTCGATTGTGGTAGCTAACAGGGATAGCAGGGACAAAAAATTTTTGAGCATATGACCGGGATAATGTACCACGCAATTTGTACGACAATGCGGCTGTTAAATAATATAAATATTAACTAAAATTATTACATAATGGAAAGAAATATTTGTTCTACGAAATGTATGGTTTGATCCTTCTAACATCTATCGATAACGAGGTCATGAAAAATAATACTAATTAGATTATTTTTTAACAGTTGCTCAGTCAATATTGATATAATTTAACAGACACATTGTCCTACAAATTGCGTGGTATGTTATCCTGGTCATACACTCAAAAGGTTTTCCCTGCTAGCCCTGTTAGCTACCATAATCGAAAACTTTTATATGGTGAAAGGTGGGCCCCTCACGAAAAATAAGATTTATATGAAATAAAAAGTGGCTATGATAGAGCGACATAATCATAATTGTGGCTAAGCTCCTTAAATAAAGATTTATAAAAAACGTTAAAACCGATAAAAATCGGACAGCTATCATTTGACATCATGCTTTTCAATACATTTTTAACATCATGACCTCTTTATGGGGAACTGTTAGTGAATCGGATGTTTTTAGGGAATTAATCGGTTCGATCTGGCTATTTCTAGCTATTCGAACTCTCTAAATAAAGGCCTAAATATAAACTATATTTAACTGTATAAGCTTAAGTTGTAAAAAGATCGAAGCGAACTAATACTAGATGCGATTCGATTTCATTTTATATCAAGTAAAGAAATGTATTTATGTGTATATGCATATTTATGTATGTATATTAAAGTTTACGTTAGTTCTATATACAAATTAATTATGACAGTATCCCCTGTGCACCTATATTACAGAATTTGTACATCACCTTAAGCTTGACTGGTAGGGAATGCCCAGGGGAATAAGTCCACCGATATACACAAGTGTAAATAAAAAAAAATACAGTATTGTTAAAAACTTATTATATAATCATTGTTGAAGATTTATGAAACGTATGTGTTTTGTCAAAGAGTTGCCATTTATAGAAAGTTAAGTATTGCCATTATGAATTAAATTTGTGGTTTACTTCCAAATATTTATGTAATTTGTTATTTGATTGAATGTGGTTATATTAAGTGTGTTTGTTCACAATGTAGTATTGAAAACTGCTTAGTTAAAAGGAAAAAGAAAAATCAAAATTAAGAAAATATAGCTAATGTGAAATCAGTTTGTCTTTTGATTCTTAATAAAACCTTATTAAGGCCGGGCCGGGTCGAAATGATCTTCGATGAGACCGTCCGCGACAAGACGGTTTTCGATTGTTGTCTAGTGCACACGGTATGAAACCGAACAAACGGTCGAAGAGGGAGAAGGGACGATTTGATTATGTTAATATTACGTCTTTAAGTTAGTTTACTTTTTTTATTTATTTATTTATACTACGTCGGAGACTGTCTGTCTGAAACGGCCTTGGTGTGCGACGTTCCCACCTAACACAATGCTTTTTATAACAACCTAGTCGATCCTCGACAAACTGCCTCGTCGGAGACTGTCTGTCGACTCCGGTGTGCGCCCACACTAACATATTATGGCTGAGAGGTTTAGTTAATCTTGGTTTTGAAAAAATATAATAAAGCTAATAGTTCTATCTAAAACTCTCTACACTAAACTAAAAATCTTTAAAATGACTTTTATCCTGTCAAATGACGTTTATCCTGTCAAATGACGTTTTTAAATTTTAGAGAATTTTTGTACAGTGGCGCTACAATAGAGTTACCAGCCAAGGTAGTAGAACCACGCTGATTTCGCCTCAACCGAGGCGTTGCTACCCTCATACAGAAGATCAACGTAAAATGACAGTGAGATGATACAGATGATACAGATGAGTATGGTGACCACCACTTTTAGATTCTGCTTATGCTTTCCATCAGGCAGAGTAGAGTCATTTTGGCAGGCCCGTAAAAAAGCAGTAATATTGCATGGAGTAAACGGGTGACCTAATGGTAAGTAGCTGGTTCCTCTCTTATATTCACATGGTTCTCCAGGGATATGCTTGTTCTTTTAAAAGTAGATTGATTGACAGATAATATACTTATTTATATTATAAACATAATGCATATTTATACATATGAGTATTTTTATCAAGCAGTCATTATGTAGAATCCGGGTTCGAAAATGAGACCTCAGGAAAGCAGTTGCTCCTGCGCCATATATGTAGATACAGATGCTTTAACTGTATCCTTCTGTGAGGACGTCATCTTGCTCATCTCCATCTCTTGGCATCTCTTTCTGCAAAAATCTAGCTTTCGAAGGCTTGGGAGGAGATTTCCACTTGAACTCATTTAGTCACCAGCGAATCGAACTCAACTTCTAGTGTTTCATAATATTGTGACAGTTTGGCGGGTAGAAAGACGATTTCTCCTGACTATACGTCATAACAGCCACTATAGAGGTGCAATGACTACGGGTGAGTAGATTTTGTATTTTAACACGGCCTGAGTCTGCGGCCGGACAGCTGTCTGATCTCACCTATTTTATTTATTTATTTATTTAAACTTAATGCACATCTTGTACATAGGCGGACTTAATGCCATTGGGCATTCTCTACCAGTCAACCTTTGAGTGATGTAAAAATACGAGGCGGTAGGTGCAACTAAGGGTATAAGTAGAATTCAACTCAATACATAAAAAATATAGGTGTGATACAAATATAGGGTATTTATAAGTTATATAATTAATACATACACAATACATAAACATACTTACAAAAAAGTTTAATATAATAAATAATTTAAGTATAATACAAAAGTACACTGTCGGATACTATTGTTGTTGTGAATGTTCTGCCAATTCACTTCGAAGCAGATCGCGTACCTTCGCCTTGAATGTGAGGCGATTTGTTGACATCCTGATTTCGGCGGGAAGTGCGTTCCAAAGAAGAACTGACTGCACAAAGAAGGAAGAATTTATGAAGTTGGAGGTGTGCGGGGGGCAAAGTAGAAGCATATTGTTTCTTGACCGAAGGTTTCGATCGTGAGTGGAGCATAAGAGGCGAAAGTGGGGTTCGAGGTATTCAGGTAATGATGGAGAATTGAGAAAAGAAAATAGGCAAGTGAGTGCACGCAAACTACGGCGCTGACGAATTGGGAGCCATTGTAGCTGGGAACGGAAAGCAGACACATGGTCATACTTGCGAAGATTAAAAACGAATCGAATGCAGTTATTGAGAAGGCGGTCTAGTTTATTGAGGAGGTCTGCATTCAGGTCGAAATAACACACATCACCATAGTCGATTGAGGGAATAATTAGGGACTGCATAAGCATAGCCTTGGTTTTAGTGGGAAGAAAGTTCTTAAGTCTATATAAAGCGCGGAGGCAAGAGGTAACTTTCTGACTAACATGTGTAACTTGTGCCCGCCAATCAAGTGTTGAGTCTATATATAGCCCCAGGTTCTTTACCACTGTAGTCAGAGGTATGGTGAGGTTGTTGTAGATAACCGGCGGGATGCCCGACATATCCAACCTGCTTAGCATTTGCTTGCTTCCCACTACGATCACCTGACATTTGGTTGGGTTTACTGATAAACCAAACCTCGTTGACCAATCCCTAATAAAGTCCAAGTCATTGTTGACTTTCTCAATGGCATATGATATATCTTCAACACTTGACTGCGTGTACAGTTGTAAGTCATCGGCGTACAGGTGATACGCACACCGAAGGTGTTGGGTTACGAGATTTATGTAAATTGAAAATAGTAGAGGAGATAATATACCGCCTTGAGGCACGCCAGTGGGAAGACAACACCAACTCGACGACAAGTCATCGGTATGTACACACTGTTGGCGTCCCTGAAGATAGGAAGAGAACCATTCCATAGCTTCTGAGGAGATCATAAGATAGGAGAGGATTGTTAGAAGGACATCGTGACAGACGGTATTAAAGGCATTCGAGAAATCGATCAAGGTCAGCACTGTGACCTTGGTGTCCTCCATACCCTGCCTAATATCGCTAGTCACTTTGAGAAGAGCTGTGGATGTGCTGTGGCCGGGTCTAAAACCAGATTGGAAAGGACTATTATATATTTATTTTAGACTCAGTTCTTATAGCATACCAATGGTTCCTGGAGCCAAAATGGGCTAGAGTAGATTAGGTAAATGTGTAGGGCACCCTGCGTTACGATGAGCCGACAATTTCAAGAAATTGTCAGGTAGCTGTTGGATGTGGTCTGACTAAGACAGGGATATTTATTTTAGGTAGGTACTTGGGGAAGACCTTTGTTCCGCAGTCGACGCCGATAAGGTTTGTGTGATTTTAATCGGTTTGATCCCAACATACTGCTTACCGCAAAATCACTGAAGGACGAAGCCCTGAGGGAATTTCCACACACATAAATATGAGACCATGTCTTACTTACCTGGACAGCTCACTTGTTTGCCGCTACATTGTAGGAAAGAAATATAAATAATAAATGTACAACCGTCTCTAAGAGTCTATGAAACTTTTTATTTCATGTTAACCCAAGCGACCTTTCTAGACGAGGTTATATTCTCGTTCCAGAAGAATCCTCGTTGACATTGTGAAGTGACGCACAAATCACGCGATTGAAAACTATATTTCTGAACACATCGCCATTTAAATCACTAGTCCATACAAAATAAAGCTCAGAATAGCTTAAACTGATCAAATCAAGTTGTCTAGCGACGCGGATGCTCAGATGATCTTGAATGGCAATCAGGATACCTACAGAATTATTTGAACTGCCTAGGTTTTATCTGGAATAACAGTTTGATTGTATTGTATAACAGTATGACTATTTGTATGTAGGTACAAATGGTATAATCGACTTCAAAGCGCATCGATCTTGTTATCAGGAACTACAGGAATTATTATCTGTATTACTACAGATAATAATTCCTAAAAAAACTAAAGATTAAAGTGGCAATTTGGCGTGACCCAATCTGTTGAATGATCTATGGGCATTTAGACAAAAGTTTTCTTGAATGGAGAACATAGTAAGTTGATGAATGAAAGAAATGTCATTCAATCAGATGCACTAATATGTTATGGTCCAAATTAGGATAGCCCTCTATCTTGCATTATCCTACTGCGCTAATTGATATTCATAATTTTATCTATACTTATATATAAAGTTGAAGAGTTTGTTTATTTGTTTGAACGCGCTAATCTCAGGAACTGCTGATCCGATTTGAAAAAGTATTTCAGTGTTAGATAGTGCATTTATCGAGGAAGGCTATAGGCTATATATCATCACGGTAAGACCTACAGGAGCGGAGCACCGATGAATAATGTTACAAAAACGGGGGAAAATTTACACGCTACGAGCCATAGGAGACGCAAACGAGGTTGCGTGGGTCGGCTATTCAAAATAAAAAGATTCAGCAGTTTAGGTGCTACGATGAAGTATATGTACCTACAACATGCATACACAGCCAAAACTTCCCTTCCAGACCCTTCCTTTTGGATCGTAGTTGGGTAAAGAAGCTGCATTTGTATCTCTTAATGTTCCATATGGAGTTGAATTTTCATTTTAGTAGTCAAAGGCCTCACAAAATTTAAAAAGCAACATTGTGTGAAACCAATTGATTTGCCAAAGAGATCAGTTGACGTACGCATTAAAAATATATAAATATAAACACTGTGCTAATACCAATAACATACCATACCAGGTAACAATTTATTTGTAGATTTTTCTTTTTGAATTGAAGTCTATGTGTATTAAAAGGTAAAAAGATCTGAAGAAAACTACAGATTCCATGAAGAATACGTTTATATAAATATCAACGATGTAATCTGGATGAATGCGGCAGATAATTGAGATAACAGCGTCTTACAATAAGATATGGATAGCGAGTAAGAAAGTCTTCATAATGTCGACATTTTTAGGAACAGTTAGCAATAATAGTGACATTATTTCTCATTGTTGTGATAACGTGAACCCGGATTTAGAATTCGGAGTGTCGCAAGAGGCGACTAAACGACAAATTACGCAGAGTGACATCACTGCAAGGAGAAGATAATCTTCGAATGCCTAGTCGTAAAGCCTTTTTTTTACGTGTGGAACCCCTCTCGGGCCGTTACCACGCCGGGGTTTGCGACGGAGCGGTGTCGGAAGCGAACCGACTAAAACCACACGGTGTGCCACTCTGCGCCTGAGACGGGAGGAATCCGGGAACTGCTGTTATTAGCACACCCGGACCACCTAGTCGTAAAGCCTATATTAACCCTTCTGGCCATCTCTGTGTAGGAGGCCAAAACCTTCTTGCTAATGAAAGGCCTATGTCCAGCTGAGGAGTATTGAAAGCTGTTGATGATGATTGAGATGAAAACGTGGGAGAGTCATACTTCATCACGTATGTTCCAGCTTCGTGCTAGGCTTCACTGAAAACTGGGACTCACTACTAGCGTACTTGTTTCCCGGGTCCTTTTAAGCAGGGCAAGAAAACTCATCTCACTAGGTCGTCATAACATGGGTCACCATGAAGCATTGTATGCATTCGCAGTGTGTATGGTGACCCCCACTCTTGAATTCTACACAATATGCTTTCCATTAAGCTGAGTAGAGTCAGTTTGGCAAGCTCTATATAAGTGGCTGAGATTACGTATATAGCCATATGCTATGATTCGATTACTATTAAGGCAGGAGAAAAACTAGGTGTTATACAACCAGTAGAATATGGATTCTACAAAGACACAGTATTCATGGAATCCAAGATACTAGTAAACTCTGATAACAACGTGCTAGACATTCTGTCTTAAGTTAAAAGTGTTTTCTTCAGGATCTCTTTCTAAATTCCCTTTGTGTACACAACCTAATAGTGCGCGTCATTTTCTGTCCTTGAGAGCATCTCGAAAAGCACTTTAAAGGCAATCAAGTCGTCAGAATGATTGGCCAATTTAGCAATAAACAGGTGCCAGGGTGCTCCAGTGTATTCCGAGGCAGGATCAGACCACGTCGAGATATGAAAACTCAATGAGTGAAAAAATGGATTTATTTAAAATAAATATGATTCGAATACTCGTCTTGGCTGTCACAGGTGAGATGCCTTTGCCTGTTTGTAAATAAATTATTGAGTTCTAATTTTAAAGCTGTGATATTTTGATGTAATCTAAAACTTTAATACTCTTAACTTCTGAACTACATCTTTAATATGCTTTTTTATCTTTTTAAATTTACTTAGACAAAAATTAATTGTTTAATATTTAAGCATCATAATTGATTTTTCGTTCTTAGTTTTAACTTTTGTTACATTTTTCTTAAAAAAAAACAAATGATTTAAAGACCCCAACTATTAACTTCTTGTTGTAAACGCAATAAGATTTGAAAATGTTATCATAACTATAAAGGTGTGTCTCCTGCTCATAAAGATGGTTTGCTAACACAAAACGTGCTTTTAGCAAACCATTGCCGTCTCCTGTGACTTTTAAACATAGGGAGGGACACGGTATCCAATAGAGAATGTCGATACTATACCTACGCATGAGTGGTATCGAAAAAAAGTATCGTACTCTTAAGTACTGATACTTCAAAATATTTTAACTTTTTTTACCGAGGTCTATTAGCGAGATTTTTTTTGGTTGACGGATTGGAAAATCATTCCACAATAGAACAGGACATAAAAAACAAATGTCGTTAGGTTTGAAGATTATCTACACATTTAAAAATTAATTTCTAAATCGATACGATAACTGTCCAAAAGTACTCATTGAATAAGTATCGAGTACAAAAGTATCGGTATCGAAAGGGAAAGTACTCGAACCGTAGGTGTATTGTACATGAACTAGGACCAGATCCGAAATGCCTAACAGAATAGTCACTTAAATTTGGAAATAATTAAATGGCTCGTAATGCTGATGTGAAGTAACCTTTTAATATTATTTTAATTGTCCTTTATAGTATAAATATAAATGATAATGTTAGTTCAGTTCAGTTTAAATAACCGAGAAGCATAAAATTAAAGTAAAATAAATGAATAAGTATCAGCTCCTTAATTATAACAAAAATGATCACTGGTTAGCAAGTCGATAACATCCGATTTGTAAATCAAAACGATTAAATTTTACCTCCGCAACGATTATAAACTGAAGAATGTAATGTGGTAAATGCACAACCCTAATGTTAGCAAATTAAATTGCCCCCCACCCCGCAGGCGAATACGGGGTTGCTTTCCGTCCACTTCGAATAACGTGTTTGCTTGTTAGAACTTAGAACCAACAAAACAGTTCAGTTCGGCCACGCCCATATTTGGTTAGTTGTTTGATTTGGTGTTAGAAAACAGAAACAAAGTGTCGCAGGAGACCCGGCTTAAGTAGAAAAAATTGTTTTCCAATTTTCGCATTCGCTACATAGATTCGCAATTTTTAGTACCTACGTATTTTCTTTTTGAGAAGTATTTTAGTGAATAGACAAAAGTCTAATGATTCTGTTTTGGAACTTTACTTTTATTTATGACCATTTTAATCATAAACAAAAAAAATCTTTTGAATATTCTTCGTTCAATCTCTCTTTCAAACTAACTTTCTAACTTTTCTTCCCTAGCTTCATTGAAATATGGAAGCTTTTTCTGATTAATTTAAAATATTTCAATATGTACTATGTATACCTATATTCAGCCTTAAAACAAAAAACATTTTAATCTAACCGGTCCATTTTCTTTTATGTATAATATGTATGTATTTACAAAAAAAAAAGTATTTATGTATTTATATCAGTTAACTAGTACCCGTACCACAAGCTCTGCTTACATTGGGACTATATGGCGTTGTGTTTTAGATGTCCAAAATATTTATTTATTTACATTTATTATTTTTAAATTAACCGAGTTTTTATCGAGTAAATAACAAATAGTTTGTGTAGTGTCTTTAGGCCGGCTAGACCTTAAGAGCTGTTAAGGAATGATGTGCTAGAAAACCACACTTAAGACTAAGGCTGCTCTAAGTGACAAGAACTACACAGAAAATAAATTATTAAAATGAATGACATTACTATCGAATTCCCTTTTTTTTGGCCCTGTCAAAATGACTCTACTCTGCCTGATGGAAAGCATAAGCAGAATCCAAAAGTGGTGGTCACCATAATGCGAATGCAGACAATGAAACAATGCAGCATTGTGACATATACCATGGCGGCCTAGTGATGTTTCCGCATCATTGGGCCTCATGACTCGCACTCACCAACGAAACACGACAGCACGATCGCTGTCATTTTACGTTAATTTTCTGTGCGAGGGTAGTACCGCCCCGGTCGAGCCGGCCCGTTCTGAAATCAGCGTGGCTCCACTACCTTGACTCTTTCGCTCTATCTATTTATCTATTTGTTTCTTCGAGTTCCTGTTCTCAATCTGGTCGTGACGGCTGATATGCGCGAAAATGCAGCTCCTGCGGTGCTTCGAGACTGTTTCTTGTAGATCTTTATTGAGACCGATGTCCAGGATTATACATCCTATGACAAATATCCTTTTACACGACTTTATCGAATAACATATTTACGCATTCCTCATCTTTGCATCGGTATCTCCTCAGAAAGAAGATTTTGGCATATTAGTCTAGGCTAGAAAGATGGTATGTGGTTCGTGTCGAATTTTCCTTCTTATTACAGTGCTGTTGTCTTGCGTACTTTGCTTCCTTAGTAGACTCTCAAGGATAAATAGGAGACGGATATTGTTGATTTTGATTTACGCAAAATACATACATAGTGTTGTAGTTATCCGTATTGTGCCAGTGGACGGACAATTGTGGGTGGAAGTGGTCTTTATCCTCCCTTCCTGTTCGCGTCTGTTGAATTGCGGATAAATGCAATTTGTGAATAACAATCTTGTCCTCTGCATCACAAAGAGTGACTGAAGATATCAGATTTAGTTGGTAGACATTGTTATTACTCGTATATCGTACTAGCCGACCCGTGTACACTTCTTTGGGCGTTAACTGTCCGTTTTTTTCTACTTGATTTACAAATAGTATTATTTTGAACTATTTTTTTTTGTTCAAATTTAATAAAATATAGCGTATGTCATTATTGAATAGTGTCGCTTTCTTTTAGTGAAAGAATTTTCAGTATCGGATCAGTACTTCCGAAGATTACCCCTACAACCATCTACACAAAGTTCAAAATTTTACCTCTTAATAATATTAGTATGGACGAAGTTTAAAGTCGTATATTTAACGATTTTCATATGTGTTCATGGTTAGTGACTAGCTTCTGAGGGACGTAGCTTATTGTTGAATGTTGAATCTGTAACAACATTATAAAGCCTAAGAGTTTGTTTGTTTTACATTCTAGAAATAAACTCACCTGTAATTATTCTACTATTTTAATTAAATTTACACCTGACCGGTTTCGCTCATTCTCATTAATTCCATTCTCAAAGGTTATGCCATAAGGCGAAACCGGTCAGGTGTAAATTTAATTAAAATAGTGGAATAAGTACAAGTGAGTTTATTTCTAGAATGAATTACAACAAGTTCCATCAAGTGCCGCCAATCGAGAGTAGGTATAAATTCGTTTGTTTTATTGAACGCTCCAATCTTATGAAGTATCTACTTATTCGAATTAAACAATTCTTTAAGTGTTAGATATTGCGTTATCAAGGATGGTTATGAGCTATAAAACACGCTACGTCCAATACGAAGCAAGCATTTATATTAAATGTTGCGAACAAATGAACAATTTATTTCTTCTGAGAGAAAGATATCTGCAAAATTGCGCGTGTCAGCTTTTCTCCTGTAGTAATTTGGTATAAATTTAAAACCGGATGGTTCTGACCGGAGCCGGCTGTAATCTTTATCAATCATACAAAAAACCAAGACGGAGCAATACGGACCTGATCGAAGTGGGCATGAACAAATATTTTGTATTGTTTGGTGCACAAATTAATCAAAAATAATAAAGTTTCTTTCAAAGTATCGCAGAGTTAAATGACCTTTAGTCGTGATGAGTTATAATGAGCTGTATGTTTTATTATTTAATATTTTAAAATTGAATATACTATTTTTATTGCTAATTTTATTACATGGTATGCCCTACCTGCCCCACCTGCCATATATGCGTCATCCTAACGTCAACTGGAAAAATGTCAATGACTCCGCTGTATGCAATATTTTACTGCAAAAAAGTAATACAGTTGAGTATCAAACACACGCATAAGCGCCTGTTAAAATTAACTCCGCAATGCGCATCGCTACGGAATTGCAAACGTTGCTATGATGAACAAATTCGTAAAAATCGGTTGAAATCTAGTATTAGCCGTCGTAGATGGTTGCCTTACCCAAGATGAAATTCTTCATTGGGTTTGAACCAGTTGAACATTCATGAAGTACATTGTTGTCAAAACTCTTAGTAAATATCATTTATACTCACAAAAGTTTAAAACTAATAAGTTAGGTCAATGAATTCCTTATTTTCTAGACACTCTATGTATACTTAATATTGTATTTAGCCACGATGATTTGAGTTTGTCTATTGAAATTATGCATAATTGTACATGTAAGAAAGAATACAAACAAACAGAAACAAATAAAAAAATACTGTCATAAATTTTGACGCTCATTTCATTTTTCTTCTTTTGATAAGATGAGGTGCTAACCACCTAATCAGCTATTTCGAACGTCTTTCGAAAAAACAAAAAACGATTTCCCGCTCATTTTATAATTTCGCCAGCTGATAATTTTCTTAAACTGACATTAATCCTGTCTCCTCTCATTTTTTTATATTCCATCATTTTAGTTCATGACGAATACATTTTTAAGCAGAAATGAAATATGCCTTAGGATTTTAATCACCACCGGCCCATCAATTTCTAAACGTGTCTCTCGAAACACTTGACATTGGCGGAATATCTGCGTTGACTCTACACGCGAGATAGAGTCCATAGACAACTAATAATAATAATGACGAATACATACAATACACGTTCATACTATATAAATCGTTTTTAACCGACTTCAAAAAAAGTAGGAGGTTTCTCAATTCCACCGTATATATATAGGTACATTTATATTTTTTTATGTGTGTTCGCGGATAACTTCGCCGTTTATGAACCAATTTTGATGATTCTTTTTTTAATGGAAAGGAGATATCCCAACGGTGGTACCATGATAAGGACACTGAGATCTGATCATGGCATCCAAGAGAAATCGAGTCAAACCTTGAAGTCGGTTTTATTTTTTTGAAAATTTTACTTGTTCTAATATATAATAATACATACGATTTAAATAAGTAATCTCAGTTGCGTGATTTATATTGTGTGGAATATTAAATAAATAAATAAATAAATATTTTGGACATCTATCACACAACGCCATCTAGTCCCAAGCTAAGCAGAGCTTGTGTTATGGGTACTAGACAACTGATACAAATACATATTTACTTTTTTTTGTAAATACATACATATTATACATAAAAAACACCCAAACTCCGAAACAAATATTTGTAGATCATACAAACATTTGGTCCGACCCGGGAATGGAACCCGAGACCTCACGATCAGCAGTCGCAGACGCCAACCGCGAGACCAACGAGGCAGTCAATATAATATAGTAATATATAGTAATACATTCCAATTTTAAAACAAAGCCTAGCAAGGGGAGTATTATTTGTAGCCATGCATGATAAGGACACTAAGATCTGCTGATGGCATCCAAGAGAAATCGAGTCAAACCTTGAAGTCGGTTTTATTTTTGTGAAAATTTTACTTGTTCTAATATATAATAATAAAATAAAATAAATAAAATTTTATTTTATTTATTTATTTATATCAGTATTCACAGAACTAGAAAAACAGTTTCAAATTCTCTCTTTTGAAGAGTTTCTATATCGTTTAAATATTGATTTTCCCTGCGAGAGCTCTACCTCGACACGAATGGGCCGGGTCAACCACGTAATGTGATACCACGGCACAACAGAAAACAGAAGATAAATCGATCGTCGTTCTTGGGCGTATAAGGATAAATGTCTCGTATGCAACCTGTGAAGACTGAGTTTAGTTGGTGTATTTCCCACCAAATCAGTCATCATCACATCACCCAATCAGTTTGACTGATTTGGCGGGAAATACACCGCTCGTTCAGCACTCCCTCCATAATTGTGCTCTAAGTATGCAACGCCTAATTTTGTTACTTTTGGGGGAGGTGGTCAACTCATGATGTTAGTATGTATGAATGGAACGTAAAATTGAATAAAATAAATGATATTTCTGTAATATGTCTTAGTCTATATTAAATGCACAATGTATTTAAGGAACTTAATTGAATAAGGATTAATGCTGCGTTGCTTAAAATCACTTCATAAATAAGTCATAATATCTCGTAATAAGAAAGGAATAAAAATGTTGTTATGGTGGTTATGGTGGGTTATTCTTACGAGATCGAGATATACCATCGCGGACTTTTTTGT
The DNA here is from genome assembly GCA_905220595.1 of Spilosoma lubricipeda. Lineage (NCBI taxonomy): Eukaryota > Metazoa > Arthropoda > Insecta > Lepidoptera > Erebidae > Spilosoma > Spilosoma lubricipeda. Next base: position 21,067,386 of record HG992281.1, on the reverse strand, counting down.
AGATCTTTTTAAGGTGTACAATACTGTAGTATCTACATTATTTTGATCTATCTCAAAGGTTTCAGCCAGCGTTAGCAATGTAAGCGCAAAAGATTACGTCTAAAAAAGACCTCTAAAATTATCTGTGTTTCTCTACTATTTCATACATTTAATTATACATATAAATATTCCTCTTGAATCATTCTATTTATGAAAGAAACTGCATCAAAATCTGTTGCGTAGTTTTAAAGATCTAAGCATTTATAGGGACAGAAAGACAGCGGAAGCGACTTTGTTTTATACCATGTAGTCAAGTAAGATTAGCTAAATTTGGATACATACAGTCCATCTTTTGACATAAAAATCTAATAATAATTAAGAAACTTTACATTAAAATATTTGAATTAGGTAATTTATAAACACAGAAACCATACCTACTGGAAAGAAACGTATAATAAATAATGTACTTTTACCACACCTAAAAGCCTTAGTTCCAATGCAAAAATTAAGCGTGGAATGGAACGTTATCGTCATATTGTGACTGTGTGTGACTCTATGTGTGACTGTGAAGTTGTGAACAACCAAATGTCATACAAACAAAATTGTAACCTTTTTTTGGCCAATATTCGAACTACACGTAGAACTGTAGAAGATATTAAACTATTGACAACTAGTTTCACTTAAAAGTGTGATAAAAACGCATAGTTTATACAATTGTCAAAAAGGTTTTATGTATTGTTGTGGCGCATAAATACATTAAAAAGTTACGTGAGGTGCTCCGAAATAGTTAAATAAAATGTAAAGTATTCACTTTTAATTCATAATGTAACAGTAATTAAAAGTTTAACAACAAAACTAGTGATTACTGAAACAGCTGATATCACGGCGTTTGACTTCTAATGACAAATAGTCGTAGGGTTGCCAGTTACTAAAATATTTATCTACTAATATTTTGGTAGAAAAATAATTGATGTTACTTTTTGTTATTTTTTGCAGCCCTTGTAGTGAAATCTGAAGAGGAAGTAATGAGGAATCTGACTACTGTTACCTGGGCTCATGCCGTTAATAACAAAACGTATTTGGATGCAGCTCTAGCAAGTAAGTACTATGTTAACCTCTATTTCTCATTGATAAAAGTTGGTTTTTGGACTTTAACGTAAACGAAAGTTTGTGTGTTGTGTACGTGTTAGTTATGGGCACATACAAACCTACACTATTTATTGCCATACTTATAAGAATGGATTTCTAAGACGTTAGCCGTTGAATTAAATTGTATATTGTTTGTGTTTTTTCTTTAATTTCAAACTTAACTTTTTAAATTAACACTTTTTAACGGACACATAACACAGTTGTATTATTTGTATTTTATTTAAAAAAAAGTGATAAGTCTAGTATCAAATGATCATCAATTTAAATAAGACAGATTAAAAAACCTCGTAAGGTACCAAAGGTAAATGATCCTTCAGTTACTGAAGTGGTAAGATCTATCATGGAGGATGCTCTCGAAAGCCAACACGGAATCCTTTCATACCCGTTGACGTAGGTAGTAACACTGGTCACCGAGAATAAAGGAGGGTGCTGTGAAAAGGGAAAAGTGGGACATTCAAAAGTTAAGGACTCTCCCGAACCGCCATGCCTCCAATATCGGAGGAAACTCAAATGCTAAAGGTCGCTGAACGACTTTCATCCTCCTTAAGAGCAGACTGAGGGTTTTCGAGGAAGAATGAGAACACAAAGGCTGTTGCGAGACATAAAGGGGCAATCTGTAACGTAGATTGTATTCGTCGGAGTATCGTCAGACGAAACATCTAAGGGACTCCACCTTTACCCGTTCTTTCCATCTGTTCGTGAACGGTTATCGAGGATATGGCTTCACTGTGTCTCTCAAATTCTTACAGGCCACGGTAACTTTAAGAGCAAACTACATTCATTTAAATTAGTCGATTTATCAACTCCTCCAGTTTTGTTTTGTTTCATTCCATTGCCGGTTCTAGGACAGTTTATTTTTTCCAGACTCACTGTTGTTTATCCTGGTGTACAGGCGTTAGTGGTGGGCGCATGGGTTGGATTAGTCCCACAAAAATAATCTATGATAACTAATTGATCGTTCGGATATAATATAAATCACACTATTTTCCTCATATATGTACTACAAGTGTATTTAATTACTAGGTACGTGCGAAGTTAATATCAATTAAGCTTCTTAATATTGCCATTAACAACATTCTTACCAAGAATTCTACCAGCTGCGCCACCTATCAATCAACAATGTTTTCTCTCTCTTTCTAACGTATTGGTTGGAAGAGAGCAGCTAGAGATAGTTAGTACAAGAGTAATGTAACATGTAACACTAGAAACGATGAGCTGTGGCCCAAGCGATAAGTGAAAAGTAACATTTATATTTAGCATATGACTTCATGATATTTCTGAAACTTCTTTTGAACTTTGCGCTTTTTTGCCTAAAAAGTACATTTAGTGACTACCAATCTGACTTGTTATTATAGGTTAACTTTATAGTAAGATATCGTGTGGTTGAATTCGGCTTGAGTGTCTGAGTTCGGCATATCACATCACAGAGGTAAGGTGAGGTTTTCATTAGAAAGGTTACCACCACTCAATAACGGTTCTTGAAATTAGCCTTAGTTTATAATTCCCTACAGTTCATACTAGCTAATATCATAAGAATCGAATCATGCCCAGTCGATTACTGCAATTCAAAACAGTTTCTGAAACTTTGAAATAAGTTTTCAAAACCCTATTACTGTCTGTAAATAGCAATTTATCTGCAGAGTACCTTTCAAAAACATTTGTGATAGGGCTTTGTAAAAGTGTTTCAATCGCCACATCTTACAACTTACACCAAACACCAATTAAAATAGCCGTCTCGTGTTCTAAACACATTGCTTGTTCAAGGAACTAACGATTAATTATAATTGTCCATTTGACAGATTTGGATTCAAACATACAGCGAGTAATGAAAGCACTTAACCAATTCGAGTGCTTTCAACATTATACAAATATCTAAAATTTAAGTGTCTGTTTGTAATTTCTACGTGTTCTAAACACGGTACACGCCATGACTAAAGTCTACTTAGTCTGAAAACTAGATGGCGTTGGGTGTCAAAATCCAAAAATATTATGCATTATTAAAGCGATTAAATATTCGAATCGACATCTTAAGGCGCGAATGCAGGCAATTTCAGTGTTTCCAACTGTTTGCAACACTTCAGATAATCGCCAACTTTTTTGTTTCCATTGTGTCTACACCGAATCGCCAACAATTTGAAAAACATTCCAATTAAGCGTCTCTACGGAGCTAATAAATATCCTGAAACAAGCGTTCATTTATCATTCATTCATTCATTCTTTCGATGTTTACCGCCAAAAACAGAAACACGGTTTCCATAATTTGTTGATAAAAACAATGGCGGCAAAAATTCTGTTTGATTTAAAACAAATGCATTCCTAAAGTATTTACGTAATGTTGGAAGTTCGAATTTCAAAACATCTTCAAATGAATATTCAAGTAATAAGATTAACGTGAATAATATTTTACTAGTATAATTAAAGAGTGGATTATGCGATTCATACTGTGAGTGTTGCCAGAAATACAAATTAATGTAAATAAAATTGTTACATTGTAACGTTTAATTTAGAACGCGAATGATGAAACCTGTAAGCGCACGTTCGCGCCAATAATTTGATTGCACAGGTGGTATAGTGTTTTGAGAGATCGACTCGTCGCTTTCTACAGCACTGAGTGTTGTAGGTTCAAACCCCCATAAGACAATAGTTTGTGTGATTAACAAATTGTTGTTCTGAGTCAGGGTGTTATTTGTGTCCGTTTCTTGTAAGCATAGGTAGAGTCGTATATCATTTGTCAAATAAACTGATGTGTCTTTAGTTATCACTACATAGTATAAAACAAAGTCGCTTCCGCTGTCTGTCTGTCCCTATAAATGCTTATATCTTTTAAACTACGCAACGGATGTTTGATGCGGTAATAGATAAAGTGATTTAAGAGGAAGGTTTTTGTGGTAGGTACATGTATAATTTAGAAGAGAAACACTGATAATTTTAGAGGTTTCTAATGTGATGTCGTGAATAAACACATTCTTTGCGCTTACATTGCAAACGCTCCGGCTGAAACCTACGAGATAGATGAAAAGAATGTTCTCCGGTATTAGGCACCTTAAAAAGGCCTACAAAAAGTCCGCGGTATATGTCTATCTCTTAGGGATAACTCACAATAGCCATTTTTATTCCTTTCTTTTTACGAGAAAAAATGGCTTATTAATTTCATCATTAATCCTTAGGTATTCAATTAAGTACCTTAAATACATTGTGTATTTAATATAGATCAATATGGCTCTTTACAGTATGTAATTTAAATGAATACATTCTAAGATATTACAGATTTAAAATGCACGAATCGTGTACTCGGTGGTGGCATCTGAATCCACCCGGGCGAAGCCGGGGCGGGTCGCTAGTTAGGGATAAACCTACTACTAGGTAGCGCAGTGATAGCATATGCGACTGCTGTGCTTGAGGTCTCGGGTTCGACTTCCAGGTCGGACTAAATGTTTGTATGATCTACAAATATTTGTTTCGGAGTTAGGGTGTTTTCTATGTATAATATTATGTATGTATGTATTTACAAAAAAAGTATATATGTATTTATAACAGTTGTCCAGTACCCATAGCACAAGCTCTACTTAGTTTGGGACTTAGTGATAATTGCATCTAAAAAAGCTTAAAATATTGACTTTCTGGTTCTTTTCAGGTGACATCTGCATGTTGGAGGCTGATATCGTCCTGGGCACTATCATCGGTAAAGAGGGCCCCCCTCTTCCTGTGATGGCACACCCTCCAGCCACCAGCTCGGATATTTCTCTCTCCGACTTCCTGCTGACCGTAGCCCAATACAACAACGTAAACCCCAAGCAGAAAGGTGTCAAGTTGGATTTCAAGAGCATCGAGGCTTATGAGAAGAGTCAGGAGCTGATTGCGCAGTACAGCAAACCTCAGGTAAGATTCCTTTCTTTTTTTTTAAAAACAATTCCCGAATTAGGAACATAAATCCTGTGTCGAGGGGGACGCTTTACAAATATACATGAAACGGACGCAAAGAATACCCAGACACAGGACATCCATTTGTGGATCACACAAACAGGTTTATGTATGGGCCTGCCAAAGTGATTCTTCTCTGCCTGATAGAAAGCATAAGCAGAATCCAAAAGTTGTGTTCACCATAGTCATTCCGAATGCAACAATGCAGCATGGTGACCCACACCATGGCGGCCTAGTGATGGTCTCTATTAAAAAGAAACTTGTAGAGTTTCTCGCGGGTTCATCTCCATAGGAATGACATTTTGGAACCGCGCAGGAGGTCTAATAAAATGAAGTAAATAAATATTTCGGACATCTAACACACAACGTCATCTCTCAAGGTCACGTCTCAAGGTAGTAGAGCCACGCTGATTTCAGCACGAACGGGCCGCTCGACTGGGGCGGTACTACCCTCGCACAGAAGATCAGCGTAAAATAACAGCGATCATGCTGTCGTGTTTCGTTGGTGAGTGCGGTGTGGGTCACCATGCTGCATTGTTGCATTGTCTGCATTCGCAGTATGGTGACCACCACTCTTGGATTCTGCTCATGCTTTCCATTAGGCAGAGTAGAGTCATTTTGGCAGGGCCAAACATAAAAAAAAACTAATCTCAAACTAAGCTTGTTGCTAACAAAACAACACAGCTTGTTTGTGTTATGGGCATGGGTTAATAGACAACTTGTTATGTTATATACTTTTAAAGAAATAAGGTTTTCACTTCATCTTAGGGCCTTCTTATCTAAGGATCTTATGTAATACGTTAAAAATTCTGTTTATCAATCCTTTAATCCCTTCCCTTACTTACTGCATTTAATACATTAAGCAAGCTACTTGTACACTTTCGTGTTTGGTAGCTTCGAAAAATTGCATATATTTTTATAACATCAAGCAAATTTTTAAGTAATTAGTGAAATACGTATCTTAATACCCCTTGAGGTGACGAAACCATAGTGCAAGTTAAAATTTTCGCACAGAGCCATCTAGGGAACAGCTTAGCAAACTTCCACTACAGTATTTGCAGTTCTTTATGCAGTTTATTTAATTTGTTTCTTGTAGACTAATAAAGACATGAGATTTAATTATATTGTTCATATAGAGACATTACTGTGGTCATTAATGTGACGTTTCAAAAGTACCTAAAGAGCTATCTCTTCTAATATATAAAATTCTCGTGTCACAGTTTTCGTTGCCATACTCCTCCGAAACGGCTTGACCGATTCTCATGAAACTTTGTGAGCATATTGAGTAGGTCTGAGAATCGGCCAACATCTATTTTTCATCCCCCTAAATGGTAAGGGTCACCCATCCTTAAAAAAATTTTATGGCAAAACGACGTTTGCCGGGGCAGCTAGTACCTAGTCCATAAATATTTCGGACGTCTAACTAGGGCTGCCAACATTTTTTCAACGAATACAGTATATAACAAAATAAGCTGTAAAAAAATATTGTACATTTCCAAAAAGTCGTTTTACTATTTTATAAAAAAAAATATTTGTTACTTATTTATATTTGATTAAAACTATAGTTTTATGCACTTCTTGAATTTTTAACAATTTTCGGTCTAAAACGAAAGTGTCCTATGCTTTTTGACATTCCATATTTAACCGACTTCCAGAAGGAGGAGGTTCTCAATTTGATCGGTATTATTATTTTTTTAATTTTTTTTTTAATGAATGTACACTTCATATTAATGAAACACTATTGTTTGTATGTGCTACCTATTTATTGGTTACACACATATATCAGAACTAGCTGAACCCCGCGGTGTTACCCGCGGTTATTGTTGTACCGCGAGTAACGCCGCGGGACAAAGTTAGTCTAAAAAAAGTAGCTTAAGTTACTCCCTGGATCATCAGCTACCTGCCAGTGAAAGTCCCGTCCAAATCCGTTCAGCCGTTCCAGAGATTACCCGGAACAAACAGACAGACAGACAAAAAATTTTTTAATCACATTTTTGGTATATGTGTCGTGTATACATACATATGTATTGATTAAAAAGCTGTTATTTTAATATTACAAACAGACACTCCATTTTTATTTATTTGTATAGATAACACATAGGCTACTTATTTGCCGCGATGACGAACATATACGTGGGCGGAGCCGCGGGCAACAACTACTACTATATGTATATTATAGTACGGTTGGCAACCCTACGTCTAGCACACAACGTTGCTTTATCAGTTTTAGTTACGGAAGAATTACTAAACGCGATGTTTGTAAATAAACCTCATAGTAAAACTAGACAAAATCATCACCAATTTTCTGCTAATGATGCAATACCCCTTGGGAATCATGATAAGCGACCAGGGCCACCAGGCATTTCTGGATCTATGTGGTGAGGGGTAGAGAATGCTGCAGAAGCATTTCAAGAGGCCGCCATAGTGTAGGTAACCTTACCATGCTGCATTATTGCATTGTCTACATTTGCAATGAGTACGGTGACGACTACTCTTGAATTCTGATTATGCTTTCATTCAGACAGAGTAGAGTCACTTTGGCAGGCTCTTAAAAGAAATATGGACTATCAAATCCCCTATTCATACCGTCAAATTCGTAAGAATAAACTAAGGGAGCAACACAATACATTACATTATCAAGGAAAACTTGAATCAAACCTGCTGATGATTAGCGAGGAGGTTTTGAGTTCTCTAGACGGCTTGATCTATACCAAGCCGTCTAGATAGATATGGCCTTTTTCTAGCAGTGGACTGTTAAAGGCTAATGATAATTATGGAGGACTTGTGACTCTTGAGTTGCACGTGTCTATGGGCTATGGTAACCACTTACCTTCAGGTGACCCGTCTGCTCATTCACCCTGCATCATAAGAAACCATCGAATACTTAGATTTTATAATCAATAGAGTCATCATTAAAAATAAGTTGGCGTTTCAAATGTCCCATGGTAATCCAGAATGTCTTCCATGCTTCGATTGAAAATAAACCTTAACGAAGAAATAATAAATATCATTTCACATTAATTACTCTAAAACTGTAACTTTGATTAGTTAATGGATTTTGAACCTTATGTTATGTGTTCATGTTAGATATTGGTTTGTATTGTTATTTGTAGACGTCTTAATTATAATAATGACATAGCGTGTGAATAATCGAGAATTTAAAATAACATCTTGTGTGGTCGGTTCGTGTGAGGTTGGGGCCATGAAAACAGCGAGAAGAATAAATAATGTTTTATTTTATTACTTTTTCTTAGAAGACTTTGAACTGCTTCACTTTACGAGTTGTTGAATTGTCAGGACATCAAAATCAATGGTTGTAGAACTTAAGTTTTGTTATTTTTTTACAAAAGACAACTCCTGCAATAGACCAACACAGCCACACGGACTGGAGGGGAGAATCCATAGAGTCCTTTTTCGATACACAAACAGTCTGATATTTTTTCACGGGAAAATAAATTTACATATTTACATCTTAAGCTAACTTACAAGAACAATAGCCTGTCATAACCAAACTCACACATAACCATTATAACAAAACATTCAGAATTTCACACACACATAAATTCATTCTGTGCCATGACAGGTAATGCGTAGGCATATTTGGGCTTTTACTTGGACAGAGGAGAACGCCTGCATATGGTTACTCTCTATCGAGTTGCTCTATGCTCCCGCATGAGAAACATATGCTGTGTCGACATTCAGACCAAGATCACACAAATGTTATCATAATATTGTTACAAAAAAAGATTATTCGCGACTAATATTCTAGACGCATCTAGGCACACAAACAAACACACATCGAAACTTCTGGTCTATCTCTTGAGGCAAGAAATAATGAACCATATTTATATGTACATAGCGTCAATAGGAATATCGATTGGTTGTTGCGCGATTACTTCCATCGGCTTCGACAACGGCGCGCGTCATTGGTACGGTGAATTGCGTTACCGGGCATAAAATACCCGGTAACGGCAATGGACTTACGGGAAATTCCGTAGAACTAATCATGATTTGTTAAAACTACTCTCATTTAAAACGTTTCTATCTTCACTTCACACTTCCACTCGAGTGCTACAGTCGTGATGTTATCTCTGACTTTATGGCCCCGTTAAGATAACAAAGATGAGCCGCGGTGCATGTGTCTCTAGGGCGACGCACATTTGTTGATTAAGGGTCTGATGAAAAAATGACGAAATGTTCATACGATTTATGAAACATGTGGATTCGGAGATATTGCTGTCGTAAAATAACTGCACGGACGAGTGTAGTAGATTCGATCAGCGCGTGAGATAAAATTTGTTAGGATTCACAAATACTTGTTCTGAGTCTTAGTCTTCTTTGCAATGATATTATTAAAAATCATTGGTTCTTTGTGTCCATTTATGTTTTTGAAATCTATCTGTATTCCTAATGCGGGAGTTGTCTGTTTAAGGCATACAAAAAATAAAAAAAAACAAATCGATACTAATGTTATAAATTCTAAAGTAACTCTGTCTGTGTGTTAGACTTACACGGCTAAACCGGAGCCCGATGATGCAGAAGCGTCACTACGCCGCCATAGTGTGGGTCACCATGCTGCATTGTTGTATTTTTTGCATTCGCAATGAGTATGGTGACCACCACTCTTGGATTCTACTTTTGCTTTCCATCAGGCAGAATAGAGTCATTTTGGCAGAGCCATACATATAAAAAACTGCTGCACCGATTTCAATGAAATTTGGCATGGAGATACTTTGATTCTTGAGGAACGACATATGCTACTCTTTATTGGGATAACCGACATACGCATTGGCATAGCGGACAAAAGCTAGCATTAAATAATGTAAAGTAACTATGTGTATTAAACACAAAAAATACAGTATCTTTGGATGTTTTACCACGGGCAACATTCAAATAAGGATACAAATCGATTTAGATATTTACTTCCTAAAAGACAGCACAACTTTCGTTTTACTTTCCCGCATTGTAACTATATTTCGTACTATTTAGTAAGTCATAGTAAATATTTGCAGTTCTCTAACAGTGATAGCAGACACAAGTTAGGCGATTTCATCATTCCATATGTAAGAGAATATTAATTAAATGCAATTGGTAGCCAACGCGGAGACGTCTCTATTACAAAGGAATGATTCACGAGTGCTAGGCACTCTTTCGTGTGCAGTACTGCAAGAGTAGCGAACGCAATGACAGAGCAATATCTTACTACACTTTTTGAATATCTATGTAGCGATCTTTACACCTTTTGTTTTACTAATGTTTGTTAAAACTAATTACTGAAGTGTTAATAATAATAAGAGCTAATACCTTCATACTAGCTAGGATTAATTTTTAGAACGTTTACCATAAACAATACCAAGTAAAGCTCTGTCATCTAGATAGTGATAATAAAACAAGCACCAAGATTGTGACTGAAAAGATTTAATTGCGAATTCTGACATCAACAGAAATAGAACATTTTATATATCTATGGTACAGGTAGTTAACGGTTCGAAGGAACCCATCTAATGAATTGTATCTGATACTATTATACATCTGCAAAACTAAGTCATAAGTGAGTAGCTGGCTTTTAAGTTTTACCAAAAGAATATCTCCGACAATCTCATTTATTTGGTTAAAGAATCGTTCAACATTGTAAATCAATGGTTCAACATTAGTTTTTTTTAAGCCTAGGTAGCATTGCACTCGCGCTGGCTCATTTGTGCTGAAGATAATCTTTCGCTCTAAGCGATATGGGCGCCATTTGTTCTGTACAATTTATATTTCATAAGTATAACCCATGTAAAAAGTCCCTGGTTTACAAATAAAGGACTAGTAAGTAGTTAAGCTTTTCTGGAAATGAATCCTAACCACATCGGTTTATAGCCCCCAGAACCCCTCAAATACCAAATTTCATGAAAATATTTGAAGCCATTTCCGAGACTCGATATAAGAATTGCTCGTTTAAAGGCATTAGATTAGACATATTTTATCCCATCCGAGATTCAGGATTTCGTTGGATAAAAAATCCTGAATCTAGGTAATTGCATTAAACTTTTAAATATATCAGAAAATATATATATTATTATATCGAGATCGCTTCTCATTGTGTCACATGTCTAAGATTCCCTGCGCACATGTGTGTCGGTACATCTTCGTATCATTATAGTTTGTAATCATCCCTGGAGTGCGTCTGTTCCGGGTGATACGCCCATTTAATACCACCGCTGGAATGTAATTGAACTTGAGTCTTTGCAGATTGAATTATGTTTAATTTTTCATGGCAATGGACCGACTTGTTACAGACGGGTTATTTGCCAACATTGTAGTCATTTGCATTTACATTGATTGAAAAGCTTCAAGACTTATGTAGATTAAATATGCAGGTATAAGTCGGGATTGCGACTTAGATTAAAAGTCACTAATGATAATAGTAAGAAAAATACTACATATAAGCCTATAACAGGTCACTGCTGGATAACCCTTCACCCCTTCCATGGCAAACCACTCTGATTTTGGGCAGCTCTTGCCATCTGTTTTGCGAAATTCGTCAAATATGCTGTGATTGAAAATCTCTTAAGTATAATCTAATATAGGAAATAGACATCATTTTTCGTTTTGTAATTAAGATAGTCTGCTATTTTAAAAATCCTATATTCCAGATTACTTGGCCACTATGGCTGAATGCTGATATCCTGCCAGGGCCTGTGAACTCCGCTACGAAGCCGGTAGACCCAGTTAAATTCTTGGAGCTCGGCGCTAAGCATCCTCGCGCAGTTCTCTCCGTGGGTTGGACTACCAATTATGGTGGGAATATCACTGAGGGAGAATATAGTGGCGAGCAGATAGGCACTATGCTCAGAATGATCAACGAACACCATATTAATCAAACTGTTACTTTCCCAGTAAGTAATGATTTAACTCATCCTATTGGTGATGGATTAGGAATAAGTAACGTCACCACGTCTTTTCATCTCATGGGTGTCGTAAGAATTGACTATGGGAGCAAACTTTTTTGGACAAAAACCCTGCAAAAAAAAAAAGAAATACTTGACACAAATTTAGCTGTTGATTTGTGTAGGCAAAAATATATTTTCTGAGGAGAATCCTATGTGCATCAATTGATTATATTATTATTGATAGTGTATATCTAGAGATATGTTATTTAACTAGGTCTGTCAGTAGTCTGGTGACTAAAATACCAGTTCTGCCTAATTTGGGATCAGACGTCTTGATGTGGGAAATTGTTATAATATTCCGGAATGTTCTTATCCTATCCTGTTTATTGAAGTTCTTTGAAATAGCTCAATATTCTGTCTTGCCAGTTCTCTGAAATGAATTTATATAAATTCCAGGTTCGCGCAGGCTTGGCAGCTAATAGTCAACCTGTAATCTTAGACCTTCTTCGAGAAACTTCTTCCCTCAACTGTTCAATGACTGTCTGGTCAAGCGAAGGGGACCACGTAGAAGTGGACCGTTTGCGAGCCCTGATCCTCACTGTTGGGTTAGAGAGAACCTACCTGGATGTGCCCCAGGACCTGGCAGCTAAGCTTCACCTTCCCCCGCCTGATGCTAAGAAGAACTAAATAATATAATCTATTCTATTTATTAAAATTTGTTTTATTTAAAGTTAAATTTGATAAAAAATGTTTATGAGTCAATTTTTCTGAGTTTTTCTTGACAATTTTTTTTGGATGGTCAAAAGTAGCAACAAATTTTTGAAAAAAAAAAATATGTACCCACCCTGCGCGTAGCTTCTTACAATATAGTTTAAATGGGTCAGTCTGTGTAAACCACTAAACCGATTTAGATGTAATTTGATGTAGTTACTTTGAGACGTTGGAAATGACAACGGATGGTTTTTATCCTTGAAGTCATCCTTTAAGTGTATAAAATATTGTGTCCAAATAAATTTATCTGTGAGGCTCTCGACAACATCGCTGAGCCGGGTTCACAACCATTTGGAATAGTTGCATTGTTTTCACCAAACTGCGTTAGAAGTTGTGTGAAAAAACACTCACCTTTTGGCTTATAAACTTTGTAGTGTAAAAACTCATACACACTCGAATTCATGAGCTCAAGTCTGTTACCTATACGTTTGAACATACAGAAATAAGGCTGATAGGATGTAATGAAAGATTTGATGAGATAAAGACCTATTCAGACCTGAGCTACCATCTACTGTAGAAAAAACTGAGTGGGTATGTCACAATACTACTGCTTACATCAAAGTGAATTTTGCTATCCTTGTACGCAGTTAAGCAGAAAACAAGAAGAATCAATTTACTTAATAGTAAATTTATGTTAATTGATTTGATGTAGGAAATATTTTATTAACTTAATCATTATTTACCAAGGAAATCTATATCTTTACACTCACCGCATTTTATTTCTACATCATCTGTAGGTCAACTGGCGAAGAATGCCTCATGGCATTAAGTCCGTCTTTACAATAAGTGCAACAAGTTTAACACACTAATATTATAAATGCGAATTTTAGTGAGTGTGTACGTTTGTTACTTCTTCATGCAATAACTACTGAACGGATTTGGATGAAACTTTACAGTAATATAGCTTATACATCAAAATAATACATAGGCTACTATTTGCCGCGATAACGGACATAAAGGCAGGTGAAGCCGCGAGCAACAGCTAGTAAATAAATAAAAATACTGCCTGGCATGTACGTACCTCTCTCTATTTATATTTTTTTTTTTGTGAATGTTCCTTAGCCCCATAGCCATGATGGTCGATACGGACGATAAACACTTGGTTTATCGTCAGTTCTTTTTCTATAATCACTATCGCCACTTTTCTCTTGTATTGTAGTCTGATTTTTGTTTTGACCACGTGAATTAGCGTTGAAATGACGTCTTTACCATACATTTGAAGTCATGATGCTTAATTTACATGTATCTATCATGTCATCTATCTGTCTGTTGGTCTTTATGGTAATGGACAAAGAATATGAAGTATCACCATACCGCTCAGGTCTGAATAGGTCTTTATTAGTTATTGAACTGCCTCGGTGGCGCAGTGGTAGCGTACGCGACTGCTGTTCTTGAGGTCTCGGGTTCGATTCCCGGGTCGGACCAAATGTTTGTATGATCTGCAAATATTTGTTTCGAAGTTTGGGTGTTTTCTATGTATAATATGTATGTATTTACAAAAAAAAAGTATATAAGTATTCATATCAGTTATCTGGTACCCATAATACAAGCTTTGCTTAGTATGGGACTTGATGGCGTTGTGTGTTAGATGTCCGAAATAATTATTTATTTATTTATTTATTAGTATCTAGTTTCAGAAAGTACGTAACTGTCACATTTTATAGGTAGGTGTGCTCATTCCTGTGTTTATTGATAAAAGTATTGAACTACACATATTTATTGGTGTTTATATGAAACTGTAGAACTTAACGTATTTTAATAGCGTTTATAGTGTTCAAGCTACTGTAAAATAAACGACTGTCTCTATAAAATGACAGTTTCTTAGTAGATACTCTTGATAGATTGCATTGTGAGAAAGATTTGTATTAAATACTTGCTTTTGCCTGAGGTCCCACACCAGCAAGCAGCGGCGGCAACAGTTCGAGTGGGGGCCTTGTGAGCTGGGTCGACACGGAGTGTTGTGGCTTCTCGGTACCCCAGCCGGCATCTCCGTCGGCCTCACTCTGTTCCAACTCATCTTCCGTGCCCCCGAACGCGTCTTCATACACATCTTTAGTTAGACCGCCTCCACGTCTGGCCCCACCGCATCGAGCCTGTTCACAATGTAAAATATACAACGCAAGTTAATAATGCTACAATTTTATCTCAAGTCTTATATCCGAGTCAGTTACATTTGACATTTTACAACTACCAAGATAATTACGACAAACCCTAGCGGTGCCATTACAAACTACATATTACTACGATCGGTATCGAACAGTCAGCGACATGAAAATGGTCCTTTTTAAAAGAAATCTTAAAAAAGCTTTCATTCCACTTTTGAATGTGCGGAACTCTAAATAAATATTCTTGAACCCGGCTCTTTACTCAACTCATTAGTGTGCAAACATGTTTTCGCTAAACAAATAAAAAATACTGCAATAAAGCTCACCCACTCTGAATGCCTTCGACTTGTGAGGGAAGCCATAAAAATTAAAATCCATCACAACAACGGACTACCAATTAATACAAATTTTACAACCATATTATTATAATTCCCATTGTCTCAATGCATTTTTCAGTCTCCAAACACCGTCAAATAATTATCAAACACACGAATATACACCTTATTTTGTAAATAATAAAGATGGCGTTGACTTTAATTAAAAAAATTGTTAGCATCCCGACTGAGAGAACATTAAAATAATAGCAAGCAGTTAAATTTGGACTTTGTTAGGATAGGAATAAGGTTGTATGTGCGTGCAGTTATATTTTTGTGAGAAAGGGTGTCGACCTTTAGCCATGTGGTATCCACGTGACTCCAATCCTGGCTTTGTCATTCATGTCTTGTTGTGTTGCTAGACATGAATCTATTTAAATTGGTACCTGCAAGACATTTGCATTCTAAGAATGGGACGACATGGAAATGACAATATATTCTGTTTCGTTTGAACGGGCTTGTTAAATGTAAATAAATGAGTTATATGTGTTCTCGTTGCGTGGTTGTAGACCTTTTGTTTAACAGCGTATACTACTGAGGTTGTGAATAAGTATGTGAAAGAGGGATATGAGCGAAACGACTATGAACCGAGTTACCAACCTAGTTTCAGTACTAACTTTTAAACTTTCGCGTTCCATGATATATTAACAATTATTTTTACGGGAATTAACGCGATCACTTATTAAAAGGTATTACATACCTCTGATTTGTCAAGGGAGTTACGGATAAAATCGGGTCCGTGTTAAAGAAATACTCAATTCCGACAGTATACACACCAGGCATAAAAGTTCACAACATCGTCGGCACACCGAAAGATATATTGCCACTACAAACCCCGGGTGTTTATAAAATAGACTGTAGCTGCGGAAGTTCGTATATAGGCCAAACGAAGCGGACTATTGCTGAAAGGGTCAAAGAACATATCGCTGCTGTGAAGAACCGACAGACGAGCAAGTCAGCGATTGCAGAACATGCACTCGATGCAAAACTTTCAATCGAGAAGATGGTTTTAAATTATCTACAGCGTGGAATCCAGTGTTAAAAAACATACCATCTCGCTTTTCTACGCAGTCGGATAAACACCAGAATAGGAGCACAGCGGTTTGCTTACAGAATAGGGACACTGTTAGTGTGGTATGTGACGGTACATGGCGAAACAAATTTCTTAAAAATATCGAGAAAGTGCGGGTGGACGAACAAACTTCTACTCCACGGATTCGACGACGGAGGGCGTGCGCCGCTGAGCCAGTCAGCCTGTGACCACGGCCAGTGCATCCTGGTCGAAACGTCAGGCAAATCAGAGGTATGTAATACCTAGTTTCAGTAGTTTTAATTTAAAACGATATAAAAAAATAATTGCTGCTGCTCAATTAGGGTAGCACAGAAGCGAGAACTAAAACAATCCATACTCCGTACCTATATTCTAAATGCGAAAGTAACTCTGTCTGTCTGTTCCGCTTTCACGGCCAAACCGCTTCACCGATTTCAATGAAATTTAGCACGGAGATACTTTGATTCTTGAAGAAGGACATAGGCTACTCTTTGTTGCGATGACTGACAAATATGCGGGCGGAGCCGCGCGCAAGAGCTAGTAATGATTATAAGCAGTCTTCTGTGAAAATATAGAAGACCCCTACTTATTACTTTATAGTTTACCGCCTCTTCATTCTAGCAGTTAGAGTCTAGTATATATGACTGATGAAGAAGTCTCGGTTTCGACTCCTGGATCAAGTGTTGTTGAGTTTTTCTTTCAAGAAATCTATACTCTACACAAATAAATAAAATTAGAGTATCTGTTTGTAATATTAAAATAACTGCCTTTTCCTAAATGCCTATATATGCGTATGTATGTATACACGATACGTAAACCAAAATATCATTTTTACGTTTTTTGTCTGTCTGTCTGTCTGTTTGTTCCGGCTATTATCTGGAACGGCTGGACCGATTTTGATGGAACTTTCACTGATAGGTAGCTGATGATATAAGAAGTGCTTTAAGTTACTTTTTTTAGACTGGCTTCGTCCCGCGGTTTTACCCGCGGCACGACAATAACCGTGGGTTATACCGCGGGACTCAGGTAGTTCTTAATAAGAGCGCAGAGTATGGAACTTTCGCGATGTTTCCAGCCCGTACTTCGGAGAACACGTTAAGCCGTCGGTCCCGATTGTCATGAACATCTATGGCAATCGTTATTGGAAATTCAGTACCCTCAAGTACACTGACAATTAGGTTAACCTTCGAATTCAGTTCACCTTCAGGGTTGCGGAAGTTCGATGCTAATCGCTTCGTTTAAAAACTGATATTCAGGTAAATTCTGATTGAACTAGTAGCCGACCCAAAAATAATCTTGGGAATAATAAAGGTGAGGATGATTTCATAATACTAATAGTTTATCTTCTTCCAACACGTAGTTTAACAGTAATGTCGGGAGAAAGGATTCCTAGAAGCAAAACGTGTTATTAGTCAGAGATTTGTCATGCTAAACTGTCATTGTTTACAATGTAAACTTTATATAAAATTGCCGGTCTGTACCCTCGAACCGACAGCTATTCAGGTTGGGCAAACTTGTAAGACTAAATTAGTCATCTATACAAATAAATAAAATTGGAGGGTCTGTTTGTAATATTAAAATAACCGCTTTTTACTAAATGCATATGTATGTATACACGGAACATATACCAAAAATGTAGTTAAAAACATTTTTGTCTGTCTGTCTGTCTTTTTGTTCCGGGTAATCTCTGGAACGGCTGGATCGATTTTGACGGGATTACCACTGGCTGATGATCCAGGGAGTAACTTAGGCTACTTTTTTAAGACTAACTTTGTCCCGCGGCGTTACTTGCGGTACAACAATAACAGCAGCTAACACCGCGGGGTTCAGCTAGTGATTAAATACATTCTAGTGATATCACGTTGCATTCTTGACATTTCTAAGTTAGGGCACAGCGCTTGACTACACGGATGATGCAGTAGTAAGCCGGCAAAACGCCGCCGCGCCGTTTTCCACTGCGCTGTGTATTCATTTGTGTACAAATTGTTGCTCTGCGTCTGTGTGTTTATTATAAATATAAATAATAAATATTTCGGACATCTAAACACACAACGCCATCTAGTCCCAAGCTAAGCAGAGTTTGTGTTATGGGTACTAGACAACTGATACAAATACATACATACATATTATAGATAGAACACACCCAAACTCCGAAACAAATATTTGTAGATCATACAAACATTTGGTCCGACCCGGGAATCGAACCCGAGACCTCATGATCAGCAGTCGCTCACGCCAACCGCAAGAACATAGAAGCAATCAATATTATGCCCGTTCCATATCTGTTTGTAAAGTCCTCCGCAAGACAGGATATATTCTTTAGTTTAAAAAAAAAAATATGCCGATTGACAGATTCAGGTTATGTGGATGATATTCTGATTCCTATACTATTTCGATTATCAAGTAGCTTTCAATAGAAGATCAAAGTATCATAGAATTGACATGCAGTATTTTTCATATATAACTACAGATCTCATTTGTCACTTACATGCATTTTACTTTGTAAAATTGTTTGAAAGAGTGTCAATTTAATTACATTTAAAGTTGACATTCCTATTTTTGAATTTGTGTGAACTTTCTTGTGCATGCTGTGGTCTCCTATAAGTGAGGAAGCACATAACTCGTTATTCTACTAATTACATTTGTTTTGTTTTTGTGTATTCCTCGTTGTGAGATCCTTAAATAAATAAATAAATATATTTTAAAGACAGAACGTCCGCACTCGCAATAGATCCTGAGTCACATGTGATTTTACAAACAAGGAACACCTAGAGAGTTTCTAAACAATAAATTGTTTGGAGGTGGAATCCGCTATTTCAGCGCTATAGAAGGCCAAAGCACATGCTTTTTAGTTTTTCTGTTAGGCAAATCTTAGCACCATGTATAAAAAAATATAATTTTCAAAACGTGTGGTGTGTATTACACCTTTGACTTCCCCTTCAAAGACACGTCATGAATATATTAACATAAACAAATATGTAAATTAAATTTCAAGTTTACTTTTCTCGAATAAAAAAATAAAATGAGTACAAATTAAATATTGGAAGGCAGTCGCTTCTGAATTCTCGGGAGTCTATTTGTATTGTATTACAAAGCTACTAAACGCCTCGCTCGTATCGGCGTCTCAATGTCTACGTGACGAAACAGCGATAGACAAGCTTTATTTTCTTTTATTAAGATTAACGTCTGGGAACAAACCAGGTCGCGAGGTTCGGAATGACATATGGATAAACAGTATTGGATGCCAAGCTGTACCGAATTAGAATTGTTTATTTATTTTGTATTAATGTGAAGTCGATTTCGGGCCAGTCACTATGACTTTAGTTCTGAGAACTTTGTAAAGAATTTTCTGGAACCGTATGAGCGATTTAGTTTCTAGGCGATCCGGGAATGCAAATATTATTTAGATGAGAATTTTTATAGAGTTGAATGTTACCCAACCAGTTACAAATGAGTGAACGTTTTTGAATGATAAATATATTTCAGGAACAAAAAGTTTTTAGCACTACTTTTTATCCAAATAAAACACATTGAAGAAATTGACACTTAAGTACACGAACAAAAGTCCGCTCATAAAAATTTGTCTCTAATACCAAAAACGAACAATTCTTGTTTAGAGCAGTTTCAGTTGATTTTGGGGGCAATAAATCGACTTATATAATTTTTTGAAAATTTCCAGAAAAAAATATGAATACCGGTCATACTGAACATATTTTTTTTCTGCTATTGTGGTGAAAAAGCACGCAAGTTATACATAACGGTTTGTGATTTTTCCGCATGCACGTTTGGTAATATTCATATTCAGGTCAGAATTCGACTTAAAAGTTGACCTACTAAATTTCGTCTTTATGTTTTACTAGTTGTTGCCCGCGGCTCGGTCCGCGTATATGTCGGTTATCGCGGCAAATAGCAGCATACGTGTTATTCTGATAGGCATCACAAGTGCGTTGTCGACCTTTGAGGGATGGGGAAAGGGATGTGGAAAGAGGTTGGGCTATATATGGGCTGAAACACAGCGCAAGCGCTATTTCACACGGGTTTTCTGTGTGGCCGTGTTATCACTCTGGTCGAGCCGGCTCATTTATTTCGAAGCATGGCTTTCTTACGGTGTATCTTTCAGTTTGTGTATTTTTTTAGAAAGTCTGTGTATCTTTTCAGTCAAGTTCGGTTCCTTTTGGTCTAAGCATGATGTTTACTAAGCACGCCAGCAAAACACACATTTAAAAAATTCTTGTGTGTGACCTTACAGTAAAAAAGCCATTTTTTTTAATAACATTACAAAAGAGAAATTAATCTTTACTGCTAATGACCTGGTTGTGCGTCATGATAGTGGCAAAATAAGATTACATACAGACAGAAAAACTCCCTGGAGATATTAACAGACCTTGAATGGTCATTTTATTTACTGAATGTTCTCAACAGCGAACAAAAGTAGAAACTTAGCTGTTAATTCCCACAACCATGAGAGTTCAGTCTCATATCTACTTATAAACACCACCAGACTTCTGGTTCGGGCTATATGCTCTTCCCTTTTTCTCCCATCAGGAAAGATTATTGACTGCCTCGTTGGTCTCGCGGTTGGCGTGCGACTGTTTATCATGAGGTATCGGGTTCGATTCCCGGATTGGACCAAATGTTTGTATGATCTACAAATATTTGTTTCGGAGTTTAGGTGTTTTCTATGTATTATATGTATGTTTTTATAAAAAAAAGTATATATGTATTTGTTTCAGTTGTCTAGTACCCATAACACAAGCTCTGCTTAGCTTGAGACTAGATGGCGTTGTGTGTTAGGTGTCTGAAATATTTATTATAAACGCCGATCAATTCTATGATTGCATACTCTGACTGCTGTTGGTTTGTTGTTGTGTTGGTTTAAAATGACTAGCAGTCTTTTGCAGTAGCAGGTGTAATGTTTTTAGCTGAAGTATTTTGCCAAATTCGTAAAGAAATGAGGAATCAGGAATTTTATCACATATAACGATCTATGTTTTCTTATTTAAAAGTCTATTATATTTTGACATAGTGGAGTGGTCTGGATTTTAAATGCTGCTAGGTTTGGTTTCCATACAAGAAAAGCAATTACGGAATGAATACGATATTTTATACTGTATCTACCTATCGCCGTCCACAGCTGAAAGAAGGCCTCCCCAAGAAGCGCCAACCATCCCGGTCCTGGGCACTCCGCATCCATCGCGCCGACACTACGTTTGCCTAATCGCGGTGTCCACTCTAATACATTTCGGTTCCAGCGACCATCAGTGACGTGACATATTTTATGTTTGGATGTAAGTATTTTTATTTAAAAAAATGCACACATTATGTCAGGCGTAACTTCGTCTATGTTTCTCTAAATACGTGAAAAAAACCATCCTATCTTAGACACGCCAACAAAACACACCTGAAAATCTGTTAGATAATTTCGGAGTTAATCGTGAACCGAGATAGTATATTAAGGTTGCCTGGAAGAGATTGCTCTTGGCAATAAGGCCGCCCTTTGTACATTACATTATATATTATTACATATTATGTACTCTCTTGTAAATATGTAAAACGGTGTACAAATAAAGAGTTTTCTATCTATCTATCTATCTATCTATATTTAGCAAAAGCCTGGTTACCTATATTGCAGGATCTATCCAGTTTGCAGACGATCGTTTGTGAGACACATTTCTTATCTTATAGTTAAGCTGCACTATAGGTACAGATAGGAGTACCTTTCTCGCTATTAATTTATTTCTCTAGAAAGCCGCACAAGGTTTCTCATTGTGCTAAACTTATTAATTCCGTGTATTTCTATAAACTGTTCGTATTTGTACTGGATGACAATGTTGCTCGCGAGATTTCTTTGAATTTCTTCCTCTTACTTTGTTTAATTTCTTGTTGCATTGTTGGTGCAGCTGTTAAATTTTTACATCTTACAGTTTGTGGTGTATGTTTTTGACTTACTTTATTAACCGAACAAAGTTATCAAGTTAGTTGTGTTTTTAAAGGACTAGGCCCAGCGGTTGAAATATGACTATAATTCTTTTTTTTTATTTCTGCACTTCTGCTCTGTAGAAACTTTAAGTGTGCCAAATTTCATACTCGTTCGTTCACATAATTTTCATAACAAACGATACTAAGTTTTTGATTCGCTTATTAACATTTGGATCATTACCATTGAACATCAATACCTCTGTACTCTGTCACTAATGAACCGATTTGTTTGTTTTTACTTTCTGTTTAGTTCCATTCTGAAGGAATTTCCTTACATTGGAAAACTATTAGAGAAAGTAAATTCCTTTCGAGAGATAAGGTGAGAATAAATATTGCACATCTGGCCAGCCAAAGTGACTCTACTCTG
The DNA here is from genome assembly GCA_905220595.1 of Spilosoma lubricipeda. Taxonomy (NCBI): domain Eukaryota; kingdom Metazoa; phylum Arthropoda; class Insecta; order Lepidoptera; family Erebidae; genus Spilosoma; species Spilosoma lubricipeda. The sequence continues at coordinate 21,044,815 of HG992281.1, read as the reverse complement.
CCTGATAGAAAGCATAAGCAGAATCCATGAGTGGGAACCATACTCACTGCCAATGCAGACCATGCAAAAATGCAGTATAGTAACCTACGCTATGATGGTCTATTGAGACGCTTCTGCATTATTGGGCACACTTACGTATAATATCAATCATTAATGCCCCGTCTAGTAAACACTGGTTCAAAGTATTTTTTCGCAAAAGTTCCAAACTTTTAATGATTTTTTCATTACTAATTTACTATCGGAAATAAAAAACATTGTAATTTTATATTGCGATGTCGCATTGACTGTGGCAACAAAACCTATAACATTACTTGAATTGACTAACTGATTCATCAGCGTAGAAACTAAACCACTGGCGCTGTTTGAAATTTTGGCAGCTGATTCTCTTTATGTTGTAAGTAAGCAGTTGTAACAATCCAATAAGATAGGATTTTTGAAAATTTCAACCTCTGAGGCGTAAACTAAGGAATGAATAGTTGTATGAAAATGAGTAAATAAATAAAAAAATAAATGTATTTATTAATACATGGGTTAAAACTTTGCACCTCTTTACGAATAATGGAGTATAAAATTTGGCATAATTACAGTTTATATGAATGAAGGAGGAGTGCAGAAAGCTAAAAAATATAAAAAGATTAAATAAATTCTGGGCGAATTTCAACCACTGAGCGACCACTATTAAGAAATAAACACACAAGCGGAAACAATAGCTCGTCCATCATATTTGAAGATAAAACCTTTAAGCCCTTTCTAATTCTTTGGCCTTCTTACTCAATGCAGCATTACTCGATGTAAGCGTGTATTAATATGACATAAGTTATGTTACTGCTAAATTAGAAATCGCCAAATCAAAACTAGTGATTAGAATTTTCGCAATACATACATATATAATATGCAAATGTCAAACAATTAATTGGCCTATTAATGACCCAGTTCTAGTATCTAGGCTACTAAAAAAAAAATTTACAGACGAAGTCAATAGGAATTTAGATGAAGGGAAAATAGTTATGGTTATTTATATTGATTTTAAAAAGGCATTCGATACCCTGGATCACGGTGGCTTGTTGCAAGCCATGTACGAATGTGGGATAAGAGGCCCAATGAACGCATGGTTCGGTAAATACCTTGAAAACAGGTCGCTCAAAGTTTGTGTCAGTGGCACTGAGAGTATAGAGGGTGCTATAAAATTTGGAGTTCCTACTGGATCTGTTTTTGGCCCGTTGGGATACATATTACATGTCAATAGCATGTCTAATGTACTAAAAAAATGTAAGGCGTTTATGTATGCCGATGACACATGTTTAGTCTATAGCCATAAAAACATCAATGTCATACAAGAAACCATGCAAAATGACTTTAATAGGTTGGTACAATGGGCTCATGACAATGGTATCATAATAAATGTTAATAAAACTAAGTACATGACTATACACTCCCCTTATCATAAACAAAAAGAATTTTCGATTACTGTAAAAGGCCATACTTACGAATGTATGCATAACTATATGCAACACTGCCAGTGTTTGGGTTTGGAGAGAGTCACTTCTTATAAATACCTAGGGCTGGTGGTGGATGATACATTCACATGGAACCTACATGTAAGCAACGTTTGTAATAAACTTCGTTCCATCTTAGGGAAATTAAAAAATTTGCAGTATGTTGTTAGTAGAAAATTGATGTATACCCTGTATTATGCCTTGGCAGACTCAAATATCGAGTACGGTTTGGGGACATATGGACTTACATTTCCAACACATCTAAATAGAATTCACGATTTGCAGATAAGACTACTTAAATTACTAGTTGATAAAAAAACAAAACAAGGCTTAGATAAGGATCACGTTAAATTATTTAAAATCTGTCAGTTACTTCCAGTCCGTCTTAAAGTTAAATTAAATATTTTAGTTACACAATTTTATAACCAAGAGCATAAAATTCAACGAGAACATGTGTACCCAACCCGTTTAGCCAAAAAAAGGAAACTTGTGGTTCCGAAAACTAAGAATTACTATGGTAAACGAACAAGGAGATATGTAGTACCATTTTTATTAAATGAATTGCCTTCAGATCTAATAAAAAGGGTACATTCAAAACATTCAAAAAATTACTTTAAAAATGAACTTCACAAATATTACCTTTCGTTATGTCCCTAACTAATGGGTGATATTCTCTCTTTGTTTACTTTTTACCCCCGTTACTGGCTTTGTAGACATAGTTAACCAATGTTCTTGGTACAGTTTTTTAAATTAAAACCAGTTTAGTATCTCAATACACTATATTATGTAGATTTAAGCGAGAACTTCTGCCGACAAACTGTCTTACAGTTTGGCAGACTTGAGCATGTAGAATGTGTATATGATTTTGAATAAATAAATAAAAAAAATCAGGTCCGACAGGTTAGTAATTACATTTCCTAGTTTAGCATATATTAAAAAGTCTGCCAAAACTTAGTGCAGATAAAGGATGCGTCGACCTTAATGTACAAGTTAAACAAAAACACTTAAATTAATTCTAGCTATGTAATGCTATGTAAGACATAGTCAAGCGCTCTCTTTCCGTATGACGAATGACTAAGAATACGTAGTGCTGCCACCACCACTATTAATGCCGTGGGTGACGTATGAGCCGACTAGACTAAGAGACCAAACCATTCAGGACAACAGTGCAAAGAGACAACAACAAAAAATATTAAAATAAACTCTATGCCAACCCATTCGGTACGTGTGGTAAAGTAGATCAAAACTCCTTTTCTAGGTAGATGCCTATAACCAGCTGTAGTCTTTTAAAGGCGGTTGATGATGATAATGATAGAAGATTACTCCTAGATACAGAACAAATAATCGTGCTCGTCACACAGTTACAACTAGGCAACAAAAGCTGGTACTATGGGTATTATGTATATGGAAAAAACCCAAACTTCGAAACAAATATAGCAGATCAAACATTTGCGTTGACCCGAGATCTCAAGCACTTTTATGTATGGGCCTGCCAAAATGACTCTGCTCTGTCTGATGGAAAGCATAAGCAGAATCCAAGAGTGGTGGTCACCATACTCATTGCGAATACAGACAATATATAATAATGATGCTTCTGCATCATTGGGCCGCAACCTCAGCAACGAAACACGCCAGCACGAACGCTGCCGGTACCAACGGGCCAGCTCGACCGGGGCGGCCGTTCGTGCTGAAATCAGCGTTGCTTTACTCCCACTCCACCAACGAAATGGTTATGTCACATTTGTATTTTATTGTTTTAATTACCAATGCATAACGTTAACTCTTCATACTTTATTGGAAGTTTAACAATTTCCTTATTGGCCTTTCTATCGGTTACATGCATGTCTAACAAGTATATATGACTCACGACATTTCACGATACGCAACTTCTGACCTTAGCTAACCAACTTTTATGACGATTCTTGATGTAAATGAAAATATACGTGTACTGTATGGCTGCCTGGAGCGCTTGACGAATTGAGAAAGGCGACCAAACTTGTGCCTGGTTAGAAATGATTTTAGTCGTGTTTTGTTGTGTGATTTAAAGAGCAAATGAGAGGATGGTTCTTCTAAACTAGGGGGAAGGGAAGGTTTGAGTCAGCTTTAACCTTACTTTCTATGTGAGAGTCAACGAAATATTGTTTTTAGTAAGGTTGTGGTATCGCATACCTCGAACTGTACCATACGTGCCTAATTATGACTGTCCTACGGTTACTAGAAATAATTTTGCGATTGGTACGATTACGAGATCAGCCCCATAAATTAGTTGAATTCTACAAAAGTAAAAGTAAATAACTAGTCGCTCTCTGTACATGCAAGATTTGTTAAAAAACACTGTTATAGGGGCTTTGTAAACGCAATAGAACCCAAAACAATGGATTTTTGAATTTTTGTCAGTTTCTCTGTTTGTCTGAACAAATATCTGGAAATGATTTATGTTAATGCTAAGTCAGATGATCAGAACAAAACATTGGCCAATAATACAAGAGAATAGAGAATTGCTAATGCCTTTATTCTTGAAACACACAACACATATCAACACGAAACACTTACATCTTAGATAAAGGGGCATATCAGAATAACCCGACAATTTTCATTCTTTAGTTTGCCTAATTGACATGTCTTGTGTGAGATTCACATTAAGAATAAATTGGCTGGCTAGACAAACAGCTTATTCAAGTGGCAACAATTACATCAGCAAATATTCCTCCTAGTAAACTTATATTTATAAATATTGCCACAGCTGTCAACAGATATTTAGATAGCGCTAAATGCCTGCTTTATAGAACCAACCGACAAAAAATCGGCCAAATTTAATTGGTTACATTTTAATGACGTTTAAATGTTGTCTTGATGAATGGAATATTTGGGGGATCCTCATTTCTTTGTACTTAAATTACGACATTTAGGGATCCAGAAAGTTCTTTAAAAGGTTTCTGGTGTCCAAAAGTTCATGTATCTGACTTATTCGACCCTTACTCCTAAATTCATCAGTTTAAACAATAGGCATTCCAAAGGGAATGCCTATTATTTAAATTACTTTTTGTTTGAACTCTTTAATTTCCCATGTAATGCTTAAAGACCCTGGTTGACTACAAAGAGCTTTTAATCTATATATATGTAATCTATACAAATAAATAAATTTGAAGTGCTGTTTATAATATTAAAATAACCGCTTTATAATAAATGCATATGTATATACACGGTGCATATTACTTCATATACCAAAAAAAAAAGTAAAAACTAAAACCCAACTACGACAAAAAACGACGTTGAAAAAGCATGAAACAAGTTTCAAAAGCCGTAGTCACGCGTTGTTAAAGTGTTATGGACTATGGTTCATTACTAAGTTTCAAAAACCGTAGCCCATGTAGTATAATGTACCATAGTTAATAACACTTTAACAACGCGTGACTACGGCTTTTGAAACTTGTTTCATGCTTTTTCAACGTCGTTTTTTGTCGTAGTTGGGTTTTAGTTTTTACTTTTTTTTTATTTAAAATGTTTTGGTGCCTCTATAATATGAATTTCTTTGCATAGTATATTTTAAATAGGTACTATAAAAATTTCACAATTATCGAATAAATACAGACAAAGTCAAGAGAAAATGCTTATAATATATATATTTTTGAAATGTACAAGTAACGCCTTTTCGTATAATACTAAACACGGCATATTTCTCTCAAATTTATTTTTTGAAACAGTATTTTACGTCGGCTAGAGGGCGCCACATAAGATTAAATGACACGTCGTATAGCTTATAACCAGCGGACAATTAAGACGCTTCTAACGATACCTCATTTGTCTTATTCTGACTAGTAGCTTAGAAAGGAGGGAACAAACGAGCATACCATAGAAATTCCACACCTAACGAATAAATACGGACAAAGTCACGAGCAAATAATAATAATATATATATTTTTGAAATGTACAAGAAACGCCCTTTCCAATGATACCAAACACGATATATTTATCTAAAATTTATTTTTTAATGCAGTACATTATGTTGGCTAGAGGGCGCCACATTAGATTCAGTGAGATTTCATATAGCCTATAACCAGAAGACGATCATGACGCTTCTAACGACACCTTATTTGTCCAGTTCTAATGAGTAGTTAAGGAGCTATGATGGAACAAATGAACATACATACATACATACATACATACATACATACATACACACACACATACATACATAGCCTGTCAAAATCATAACCCTCCTTTGGCTTTGCCGTAGTCGGGTAAAAATAACATTTTTCTCAATTTTTGTCTGTCTGTCTGTTTGTTCCTGGTAATCTATGGAACGGCTGGATCGATTTTGACGAGACTTTCACTAGCAGATAGCTGATTATGCAAGGAGTAACTTAGGCTAGCTTTGTCTTATGGCGTTACGCGCAGTACGACAATAACCGCGGGAAACACCGCGGGGTTCAGCTAGTATATAAATAAAAAAATATTCACCGAAATGTATGTACGCGCATAACTTTCGATCCACTGCACCAGACTGGATAATATTTTTTTTGCGTATTTGTTATTGTTAGGACAAGGTTTGCATAGAAGCAATTTAAAAGAAATCCTGTGTTATATGTTCTAAGATTGCGACTATACACTACAGGTGGGCAGCTGAAACTGGCAAAATAAGTTAGTTAGCAAATATTTACGAAAAAATTTTTTAAAGGTAGGAAGTCACCCTGATTTCAGCACGAGCGGGCCGGCTCGACCGAGTCGGTACTACCCTCGCACAGAAAGTCAACGTAAAATGATAGCGTTCGTGTTGTCGTGTTTCGTTGGTGAGTGCGAGACCAGAGGCCCGATGATGCAGAAGCATCACTAGCCTACCATTGTGTGGGTCACCATGCTGCATTGTTGCATTGTCTGCAATCGCAGTATGGTGACAACCAATCTTGGATTCTGCTTATGCTTTCCATCAGGCAGAGTAGAGTCATATAGGTAGGGCCAAAAAAAAATAACGGTAAAAAGTTCCCCGGATTGCCCAGTAGTCAATATGGCTTTTAATAGTGTATATTACTAGACATTAGCCTCTCTTTTGCAAGGAGGCTTGGGCCTATTATCCTATCCAAGGGTTTAAAGTTTCAGTTAGTAAAATATATATGTTTAATAGACCTCCGCATATCCCTTATAGGCTTTTATATGTATATTCATGATCCTGTAAATTTCGCTGATTTACTCTTATTTATTACCGTGGGAGAGCCACGCTTCGGCTTGAATGGAGTGATACCACGGCCTCACAGAAAACCGGTGTGAAATAGTGCTTGCGCTGTGTTTCACCGAGTGAGGGTACCGGAGGCCCATAACCCAAACCCTCTCCCCCTATCTCCCCTTCCTATCCCCCAAAGGCCGGCAACGCACTTGTGACGCCTCTGGTGTTTAGAGGTGTCCATGGGCGGCGGTAATCGCCGCATCAGGCGATACGTCTGCTCGTTTGCCCGCCTATCAAATAAAAAAAAAATACACAAACAATTTACCGACCACCCCAGCTGTGTTATGTGAGTTTAAAAGTGTACCATGAGTCACATTCTCGGCATGCTGAAATGAATGTGCACATAAATAATTTGTACTTTAGGTAGGTCGCATTGAGTCCCAGCCTGTGCACGAAATCTCCAAAAAAATCCCTTTATTGAATACGAAGGCGAATTGCATTTAATCGTTAAATCTTAAAGGTTTAAACTCACTGGAGTGCATTCCTTTGATGTGTGCAGATGTTCGGTAAAAAATGAGCAGGTGTACCTACACTGTTGATTTGCATTCAACTTTGCAATAACAACTAGACGTAATAAATATGGTTTAAAAATTTACGGTGGTTTTGTGTTTACACTTTTTTTTTTGGAATATACACTTTTAATAATAATAGAGAGAGTTGGAAATTATAGTTTCTTTTGTTAGCAATTATTAATTACAAGTAGCTGACCCACGCAACTTCGTTTGGTCTCTTTTCAATCTAGCCCGGCTCCTATTGTTCCGAGCGTGATATTAACTACATATCTTATCACGCACGCTAGTAAACCACAAATTTCAGTAAAAACGTAAACCTCGGTAAGGTGGTTTCGGAGTTCATCGTGATTTCACGTGACACGAGAATTTTATGCGTTATATTATCGAGTTATCGTCAAGATAATTTTTTAGTAATATCATGGAAGGAAAAACAGAAGTAAAGGGAGGAAGAGGAAGACCGAGACACAGTTATATAGACCAGATTAAGGTAAAAGTGGCGGTTGCGACGTACAAGGAGGTCAAGGAAACGGCTCTTGATAGGGAGAGCTGGATAAAGCTGCATCGACAAGAGCGTAGTTAATGATAATGATGAAAACTGCGTATTGTAATGTCTGAATTTTGACATTTATTCTTAACGGGAAATATTTCGACTTTTTGACGACATTACATTCCGTCGTTCTTACAATATTACCCATAATTGGTGTGTGGTACACAACTTTTATCGTTCGTCATTCAATTGAAACAAAATGCTCTTACTCTTGGCTTAAACTATTATCGTCTTAACTATTAATCTAAATTAAGCCGTAAAATTACAAGGATTATCATTAATCTTTTATATTCCACCTTGGTATGTGAACACCTTTAAGATATCTGTCCTCATTATTACCAAAAGAAATTATAAGACCCGTACTAATCGATGTAGCATTTCGAAATGCTTTTAATGTAAGAGGATATTTCATTATTAATAAATTTACAGGTGATTGTAAAGATTTTTTAGGTCTTAACATAACCTATAGGGCGTATAACCAACGGGACAGATTATAAACCTAAGTGCTTGCGATACCGCTATTAAGTAAGTTCCGTTATATTACAATTTGACTGGAGTGTTACCTTAGTAGTTTAGTGAGGCTGATAAGCAGCCAGAGGCGTGGATTCGATTCCCAACCAGGACAAATAAGTGTGTGATGCACGATCAAATATAATCCGTCTGTCAGTATGGTGATCTCTTTGATTTAAATATATGTCTGTCTTTATTTTAGTTTGCTTTTTGTGTTTGTCTTTAATTATAATAATTCGTATGAACGTTATGATTAAAGTTCTTTAAGCGGGGCGTGAAAAAGCATTATCACTAGGCCACCATAGTGTGGTTCATCATGCAGTTGGCATTCGCAATAATTAAGGTGATCATCACTCTTGGTTTCTACTCATGTTTTCCATCAGGCAGAGTAGAGTCACCGTGGCTGAGGATATATAAGAATGCCCTCTGCAGACTTCGGAAGAAGTCATTGATTCCTGTTTAAGTAATTACACTCAAGAATTTCCTAGGTTATAAAGACAAAATCTCTTCTACTGGTAATAAATATTTAATTGAAAGCCATCTCAGTGCTAAGAACTTTCTAGTGAGTAAAGCAATCTACACCAGACCCTATATGGCCCAGACGCGGCGATATGAATGAGCATCTATGATACATTTGTAACTTATACTTAATAAGAGGTGTTCGTCCCAGTTGTAGGCTATTGGATTTAAGATGTGTTATGTAATAAATAATATGAGATTTTAAACAACCCGTCTTTTTACCCTTGTATGATAAATAGGTAAAGGTTTTATTTAATATTCGTACTTTTAGTCGTATATACCAAGCACCAGCTTTATTTGTAACCAGTTCATAAAAAGGTTGCCCAAAAAAATAAATTATCTATACTAATATATAAAGCTGAAGAGTTTGTTTGTTTGTTTGTTTGTTTGAACACGCTAATCTCAGGAACTACTGGTCCGATTTAAAAAAAATCTTTCACTGTTAGATAGCCCATTTATCGAGGAAGGCTATAGGCTATATATCATCACGCTAAGACCAATAGGAGAGGAGCACCAATAAAAATGTTTCAAAAACGAGGGAAAATTATAACGCGACGGGCAATAGAAGACGCAAACGAGGTTGGGGTCTGCTAGTTTCAAATAAAATAAGACCACAGTACACCAAACGTGTGTTTGTTCATTGTTGTTGAGCTAATCTAATGATTTAAACAGGAGATAGGTGGTGAAACTTTTCGGAACATCTCTTGGGTCCAGAACCGGAACAAGTCCTTTTATGGATACGAATAATCAAGAGTCACAAATGGGTTACTGTCTCTCCTGCCAGAATCAGGAGAGGAAGTGTTTGGACTCTGGTAATCTCACTCATCTGGTAAAAAGTATTGAAAGAACTGTATAACATCGGGTTTCTGTGAGGTCGTTGTATAACACCGGTCGATCCTGGCCAAAGCATGGATCTTCTGCAAGTCAAGTGGAAAAATCCGATTTAAAGTTTAGATTTATACCTTTTATATGAATTTCAACTTTATATTTTATACATAAAGTTTAGAGTCTTAATAATTATCGAAGAATATGTATTTATTTAATTGCATAGAGTTTATATCAAACCGCTTCAAGACGATGATTTATAATAATATTTATTCTAAAATTAGTCATTATCACTACGACTTTAATTAACCGGATAATTTCAAAACAATTTTGCGATATTGCTTGAGCTGTAACACACTGTCAACGTATAAAAATAATTCTTATTGGTATTAAGTATAAAATTTAAATTAGAACGTTTCTCGCACTATAAAGAAATGTAATCTCCGTAATACATAGTACAGAGTAAAGTGAGAAAAGAGCTGAAGTATTTAATGGTTTTATTCACAACCAATAAAATAAGTGACTCAAGGGATTTGTTTGGGAGACCCATGCTCCTATGCAGATCAGACTTGACCGGCATGGCATAACTGCAAGTAGACAAGTGCAAGAAGACTTAAACCAGCCAGCTTAATAAAAATTTCTCGGAGGAAATATATATAATATAAATACATTAATGTTGTATAAATTGTCGTTTAAACATGTTTATTATCTACCTATCTAACTAATACGGAACCTCTTATATAGACGGAAGAGCTTTCACATCCGCACCTACCCACTTAATTATTACTTTGTTGCGAGTGCTGTCTAGATTTATTTCACAACTAGCTGACCCACCATCTATTTATAACTGGATATAGATATTTACAAAAATATTGTTTTGCAGATATTGACATTCCATACAACTTGCTGTTTAACGTTATTATTTAAGCACTGTAAATACTATGAAATTTTTTCTCAGCAGTCTGATAAACATAGTAAGGGCTCTATAATTATTGAGGGTGATTTAATTATTATTATTCAATAAGTTTTATACTCACACTTTTATATTTAAGAAAGTGTATCAGATAATAATCTTGAAGCATTCAAAAGGAATCATAATATTTCTCCGTACAGTTTCATTGAAACAATAAATTTAAAATTAATTTTTACGAGGGCCATAACAGACGCTTTCACCCTACGCATCGGCAGGCACGCGTGCCTCGCGCCAGTAGCAATCTCGCCGCGGTCGCACGATGCTGCGCCTATCCCTACTTGTGATCTTGCTCACACACAGCATCCGGACCGCTCACGTCACCGACTCACCAAATGTTTTCGACCGGCTTTATCGAAAATTGGAAAAACTCAACACACCGGATAAGTTGTACGAGAAGATAGATGAGTTGAACTCTTTGGATCCTGATTGGAGTCAGATGGAGTTGCTGACTGCTATGCAGTCCTGGTTGAGTACCAAGCAAATGGATGGGGTGGTGAAAGATTTCCAGCGTATTAAGGCGGAGAAGCAGGCTCAACGGAGGGAGAGGCAAGAGGATAGTGATCAAGAGTACGGTGATAGTGATTGGAATGATGAGGTAGGTGATGAGATTGCGTATTTTAATTTATTTATATTGTAAATGTCATGTCAATCATGAAATTAAAAAGGTTTTTACTCGAGCTTTCAAAAGCTGGAGAGCTTTGAAGGTGATGACGAAACATACAATTTAATTGAGACACATTTTTGAGCTTTTAATTATACGAGTGAAGTACACTCGGATACAAATTAAGCTTTTCTTGGGAGTAGTTTAATGAGTTTTAATATGTAGATATATCTTCCTAGCCTTTATTATTCTCAAGATTATTTAGTCGGCTATGAATAAGCTTAAATATTTTAATTTTATTTTCTCTAGGTTACAAAATCAATCAGTCAGTCAGTCTTTTCTCTAAAAACTAATTTGTATAAAATTTTATCTCAAACATAATAATATATATATATATAGACTAGCTGCCCCGGCAAACGTCGTTTTGCCATATTTTTTTTTTAAGGATGGGTCACCCTTACCCTTTAGGGGGATGTAAAATAGATGTTGGCCGATTCTCAGACCTATTCAATATGCTCACAAAATTTTATGAGAATCGTTCAAGCCGTTTCGGAGGAGTATGGGAACGAAAACTGTGACACGAGAATTTTATATATAAGATATATATATATTCAAGTTTGACATACATAATAGTTTATTTATTATTAGTAAAGAAAGTTTTTCATTGCCAATTAGCAAATTTAATAGATGTTACTCCAAAATAGAAAAGGAATACGGAATACCTATTCTATTGGATACCTGTTCTATAATCACTAGTTGTTACAATAAAATCACCTGAATGATCGAGCTTTGCTCGGTTTTTTTTTGGTAAATTTTCTAAAAATGAATCGATTTATCGCCCTCGATCCCCCAGCAAATCAAATTTCATGAAAATTGTTGTACCCGTCTCCGAAATTTAAAATTTATACAATAATTGCTTGTTTTAAGGTCTATATATATATATATATCAGGTTAAAGAAGCACCGCGATAACAGACATGTACAAGGATAACAAGGGCAAAGCTGCGTGAAAAGTTGATCACTATACATACTTAATAAATTGTCCATTTACCTAGAGATTCTGCAAATAACAAATCAATGTTGTATTGACACTAGACGTCACCTTAAATTCTTTAAGGATTATTATTATGTTATTACGTTTCACAGAGGCGCTCATAGCCCAGTTGCACTCGGTGATTAGAAACAATCACCGAGGGTAAGCAAAAACGGCGCGGTCAGTACCTGGATGGGTGACTCCTAGTGGCATTTTACCGTGAACGTCTCGGTGATTCGGAGGCCACGTTAAGCAGTTGGTCCCGGTTGTTATCATATAATAACAGTCGTGAAGCTTAGAGGCCTTTGGGCGGCTTAAAAACATCCAACGACAAGATTACGTACCCACATTTTGTGTTGTCAGTTCTAAACCCGCACTTGGCCAGCGTGGGGACGTATGACCTTAACCCTCTCCTGAGAGGAGACCCCCCTGAGATGATGATTGTTGATGATTAGGTTCCACTACAACCTTGGCCATTGAATTTGTTATCGTGTGTTAGTATGTTATGAGTCGTTTTCGAGATTTAAACTATTGAAAATTGCTCGCTTGAAGGTCTTTGGAGACTTGCTCAAATATCTATCATATTATTAGATAATTCTCGTGTCATGTTGTTACTCACGCTGAACTCCGAAATTATTTAACCGATTTTCACGTGTTTTACTAAGTGTGTATCCCGTAACATTATCAATATATCAGTAACGGCTATCAGCCATTTATTAAGAAATAAATTATTGTACAGTTTAGTCTTTTATTTAATCGAAGTGGTATCGGCAGAGCTTTAATCTTAAACATCGCTATAAGTCGTAAAGTTTCGTTTATTTCTATCATTCAGAGAACTAGCGAGTCTCCAATAACATTAATTGCTTTTACCAGTGAACAATATTATAAAACTTTATCATCAGGCAAAGGGAATACATTTTCATTTACTTCATAACTTACTAGCTTTGGCCCGCGGTTTCGTCCGCGTGTATGGCGGTTATCGCGTCAATAAACTTATGTCTTTCTCCAAGGTCCAATCTATCTTTCTACTGAAATTTATACCAAGCTAACAGACAGACAGACATGAGTTACTTTCGAATTTTTAATATTAGTAAATATTTTTTTATGGTAGCTTGAAAATGTTATGTTATTTTAAGCTTTAAACGCTAATAACACTCATTAATACAAATGTACTAGTATACTCAAATACATTTCTCCGAATGGATAAACAAAGACATAAAATACATGTTGCCATCTTAATAATGTTTTTTTAACTTTACTATCTTTCGCCATTGTTCATCCCGCGCTAATGTCGCTGCAAAAGATAACCCTATGTGATTCCTCAAAAATCAAAGTATAATAATAATAAATATATCGGACGTCTAACACACAACACCTCAGATACACCATCTAATCCCAAGCTAAGCAGAACTTGTGTTATGAGTACTAGAGAACTGATATAAATACATAGATACTTTATTTTTGTAAATGCATACATATTATGCATAGAAGACACCCAAACTCCGAAACAAATGTTTGCAGATCATACAGACATTTGGTCTGACCCGGGAATCGGACCCGAGACTTCTAGCTAGTACAGCAGTCGCATACGCTACCACTACGCCACTGAGGCAGCCGAGGCAGCAGTATCTCCATACCAAACTTCATTGAAATTGGGCAAACATTCGGAAATCGATGTAATCCACTCCCACGACATCCATAGATTGAATAGTACTAGTAATAAAACTCTTGCAAGCCCTCTAACCGTACCGAAAAATATCTATACAAATAAATAAAATTGGATTGTGTGTTTGTAATATTAAAATAACCACTTTTACTAAATGCATATGTATGTATATACGGTATATATACAAAAAATGTAGTTAACAAATAATTCTGGAACGGCTGGACCGATTTTGACGGGACTTTCACTGGCTGGTAGCTGGTGATCCAGGGAGTAACTTAGGCTACTTTTTTGAGGATAACTTTGTCCCGCGGCATGACTCGCAGTACAACAATAATCGCGGGTAACACTGCGGGGTTCAGCTAGTATTTAATATAATCAAAAAGATAAAAATCAATGCTTGAATGCATACGAAAATACTGGTATAAATTATCATAGTAAATATACAGGTCCCATAATTTTGTGCATAAATAAAGTGCGTACTGATTGATGTAATTTTATGTAACGAGGTGTATAATATAACTTGTTAACATCTAATGTCTGTATCGCCTAAAGTTAATGGTAATTATAGTTGAAATATTATATGTTTTCTTTCCTTATACGGTGATTATAATGTACAGTGATATTTCAAGATAAAGGCGTGGTGGTAAAACATTCGACTGCGTTTAAGAGGGGTCATTAATACTTGAATACAAGTACTTACAAACATCATTATCAACAGCTGTTAAGTCCACTGCTGGACATAATATAATACGCTTCTTCTTCCTCCTCCTCCGAGGTTTTTGTCTGCTATACCACCCTGGACAGACGGGTTGGTACAGGTTTGTTTTCATTCTGGGACGGGTCCGGATGTGTTAATAACAGCAGTTCCCGGATCCCTCCCGTCTCACACACACCGAGTGGCACACCGTGTGGTTTTAGTCGGTTTGATTCCGACACACCGCCCCGCCGCAAACCCCGGGGTAACGGCCCGAGGTTTATACAATAAAAAAAAAAAAGTTTATTTTCATTATTTTAGCAGCGATGTCTTCCTGCGTAGTTTGTTCCATTAGTCGTTTTTTACTACACCCATGGGATGTATCTATAAGGGTGGCACAACTCTATATTCCTAATTAGTTACCATGCGGAGTTTATAAACATGCATTAATATTCTCTCAATAACCTTTCATGAGCCATGTTTTGCCACGGTTTTATTTCATAGAAAAACAGTGTTAGTACCTTCTTCTTTAGTATTTATCTGAATGGGCGAGGTTCATCATTCATCATTATCAGCCTATCGCAGTCCACTGCTGGACACAAGCCTCTCCAATTTCACGCCACTTGGTTCATACAACTCCTGCCAGCCGTCTTGCGCAAATCATCACTCCACCTGGCCTGTGGACGTGCCACAGTATGTTTGCCGAGACACGGTCTCGACTCAAGAACCCGTTTAGCCCAACGGTAATCAGTCCTGCGACTAATATGGCCAGTCCACTGCCACTTCAGCTTACTAATCCTTTGGACTATGTTGATGACCTTGGTTCTCTGAGAGAAACGCCAAGTATAGCGCTCTCCGTAGCATACTGGCAATTTGTGGACCAACCGTGCCGTAAGTGTTCTCGTTTCGGCTTCGTAAGCCATGACGGATAGGACGCACTGATTAAAGACTTTCGTCTTTAGGCACTGTGGGATCGACGATGAAAAGATCTGATGAAGTTTTCCAAACTCTGCCCAACCGACCCGATTTGTCCTGTTCACCTCGTCCTCAAAGTTGTTTCTACTTAACTGCAAGAACTACACAAATTTTTGAACAATTTCGAGAAGGGCACCCATGCCACCCAGGGGATAGAGGGAGGGGGAGGAGGACAAGGTTAACCTTTGAGAATGACATAAGGCGAAAGCGGTTAGGTGTAACCGGTCAGGTTTAACTATAATAGTGGAATAAGTACAAGGGAGTTTGCTTCTAGAATGTGGGCTCTATTGCTAGTTGCAGGGTTCATTGATAGCGATAACCCCTTACCATGAGATGAATTTGTCCCGTTATACCTTACAAAATAATCCTATTAGTAGTTTTTAGACCATGTTTATTTGGATAATATTTTATCTAATCTTATGCAGACAACCAGTGTGTTACTCAAACACCTATTGTCACACAGTAACGTAACCGTTTCTACAATGTTTTCTTTATTTCTTAAGACTGGTACATGGATATAGACAGCCTTATATCTTACACACACACACACACACACATACTGTGAAACACTGAAAATGTCGAAATTTGCATATATTTTAAACCAAGCCAATGTGGTTATTCATCTTGTTATAGTACCCATTGAAATGTAAGGTGGTAAGGTGACCTACTATTTTTATAATTTTCTCACTCCGAAATTAACCATTTCGATACAATCTTTATCCCATAAATTACCTCATTTATGGTGTACTATCCCATAGTATTAATTAGCGAGTACTTAAAACATTGATATAATGTCAGGGCATGTAATTTGATATGTGGTTATATGTGTACAGCGGGACTAATTCGCGATTTTATTTCAAGTGCACTTACTATGAGCAATGACACAATTTTCGTCAGTGCTATGAGCGATATAACCGGTGACCGTTCGAAAATTCGGAAAAAAATATTGCAGATGTGGCGCTCATAGCCTAGTTGCACTCGGTGTCTAGATACAATCACCGAAGGTAAGCAGAGACGACGCGGTCGTTCGTGATTTAAAGGTCACGTTAAGCAGTTGGTCTCGGTTGTTATCATAAGATAACAGACGTGAAGCTTAGTTGGAGGCCTTTGAGCGGCTTAAGAGCATCCAACAGCAAGATTACGTAGCCACAACGTTGTCTTGCCAGTCCCTAACCCATACTCGGCTAGCGTGGGGACGTATGGCCTTAGCCCTCTCCTTAGAGGAGACCTGAGTTTAGCAGTGGGACATTATGGATTGTTGTTGTAGGTTAGGTTGTTGCGAATACGTCCCGCTGTATAACGAAAACTATTACTTATTACCTTACAGTAGTGTATGACATATGCACCTCAACATTTAATTGGAGAAATTATATAGTTCTTGCTTTTATTGCTTCTTGTTTAATGCTTCCGTCCCTTTTATAACTTATGTAGATTTTAGGAAAGAATAAGGAAATATGTCACACATCAAAACCACTCTACACACCATCAAAACTAGATTTTATACCAAACCAGAGAAATGACGCAGTCTTTTTTCTATTTGATTAGTTAATAGGACTCTCTGCCCCATTATGTTCGCCATAAATCTCTAGCAATCATCTTTGATGTATTATGCAAGATACTCAAACCGTCAGAAATATAGAAGTCATAAGAAAAATATTTTCGTAACGAATACGACATTTAAAAAAGTACCAGAGTTTCTTACAAAGCAAATCTTTGATCCAAACTGTTCGGTATTCAAATGAATATGTTTTAAAAACAATAAACGTGGCGTCAGCTGCGCCGGCGCAGTTCGGTTATTGCAACACCTAAATAGCGTGTACCGTGTAAATGTGTCAAATTGTTGACTGGTTAAACACATGGCGTGGCTTAAAACTAGATCTAGTTTAAATACCAATTACTATTATCAAGAAACGGTATAAAATAATTTAACTGTAGCCTGTGTTGTTTTGTCTTTAATTATCAAGATTACCACATGAGAACTAGTCGGGCTCATTTTGCTGTAAGCTGTACTTCATCATCATCAGCCTATCGCAGTCCACTGATGGATATAAGCTTCTCCGATTGCACGTCACTTGATTTGATGAAGCCTAGGGCTTCTAGCATCCAACTTCTACCAATCATCTTGCGTGAATCATCACTTTAGGTTTCCTCACCTCTTTCTCCTAATGAGAATAACTTCAAAAATGTTACAATTCGAACCGGTAGTTCCTGAGATTAGAATATTTTAACCAAACAAAGTATTCAGCTTTATAACATCAGTATCATTGAACTGATATTACACAGATTTTCTATATCTACAAACAGAAACAGCATTAATTACATTATTAATAGTTAAGACTGATTGCCTTTTAAGGTATCTTGTATATTTTTACTTAGACCTAACATGAACTTTATAACTTTATAAATACTGATTTATCTAAAGCGATGAAGACCAAGAACCGGCTTTTAGTCGTACATGCATTGCGTTTGCAAGAATTCACTTTTAACATGTTTATTTTAGCTTTACTTGTAATCAGCTTACAATGTAATGAATACTTGAAAGTGAGTTTAACCGAGCGGCCAGAGTTTCAGTTAGGTGCAAAACTTGTAAGTAGGTTAAGCCTACTTACAATTATCGTACCTAATTGAAGCTTTGTATTAATATTTAGTTTATACGTTTCTGAATAATTTCATGAGCAATAACTACTATAATTCAAGGCTTTTGCGGTAATCTTGCGTAACCGCATATATCTATCAATTTGTATAGCGTTATAAATATTAGAAGATAATATTTTTAGTTTAATTGGGTTACGTAATAATAATGATTATTATCTAGGAAGTGTCAGCGCAAACATAGATGGACTCTCTGTTCCCTCACTCTTACAATCGGATGGGACGGCCATCCGACACGACCGGGGATAGACCAGGCATAGGACTGTTCCATGGGGCTAAAACTACTGATTTTTAGAAATGTCATTACCATTTCTATAATCAGTGCGATTTACAAGAAGAAAATCTAAACATACATGTTTGAATACGAGAGTTAGCTTTTTATTTAGATCAAGAGAGAGGAGAGCCACGTTTCGGCATGAATGGGCCGGCTCGACCGGAGTGATACCACGGCCTCACATAAAACCAGTGTGAAATAGCGCTTGCGCTGTGTATCACCGAGCGAGTGAGGATCCCGGGGACCCATACCCAAACCCTTCCCTACATCCATTTCCCCATCTCCCAAAGGCCGGCAACGAACTTGTGACGTCTCTGGTGTTGCGGGTGTCCGTGGGCGGCGGTAATCGCTTACCATCAGGTGATACGTCTGCTCGCTTGCCCCTTATACCATAAAGAAAAAAGATAGAGTTGTATAGTGTGAGATATTGATAGTCTTGTTATTTTTGTTTTCATTATCATCATTAACAACGTATAATAGTCGACTAAAAAAAGATATGTTTAGGAAGGACGTTTTGGTCTATGACACTATGGTTTGGCTAGACGGGGAGTTGTTAGGAGTTTTTCTTCTCTTTGCTGTGATGTTGTTCTAAGTAGATTGTTCTCTTAGCTTGTTACTTTGTTAGAACTAAGATATATGTTATAGTAGCTACTAAAGCTGTCTTCTACGCGTCATGAGATTTCACTTGACTGTTGATTGGAGAGCAGCAGATTGATTGTGTGAAGGGCGACTTTCTTATTACAACATTGTGACAACATTGATGTGTTAGGTGTGAAAATGTGTTGACAAAGCTTGTTATAACGTTTGCTTGTGACTTCAAGACAAATTTAAAGGATTCTTTTTCTTTGTCCAACAAAGAAGTTTATATGGAGGAGTGCAAAAGCTAAAAAATAAATGAAATGTGTATGGTCGAATTCCGGCCAATAGGCGATCACTGGGAGTATTAAATTCCCTTACAAAAGTAGAGTTCATTAATAACAGTAGTTAATGCAAAATTAATAGGAACCGACCCAAATGGTTGGCTGGTTGGCCTATTTGGCTTGAAAACGAACATCTGGCAACGGTTCCGGGTTAGCTTCCTCGTCGCGGTCAGCCCCGTTTATTATTAGTTTTATCGTACACTTGAAAGGAATAATTTTAGATTGGAGATAGTTGAAAAGGTTTCTGATGTTGGTTATTATATTTTGGTTTACAGTTGCCATACGAACTTCTGGAGCAATCGTTCTGGCTGGTTAAAGCTCTAAAAAGTTCAACACCAGTCTTTCTACAGAAATATATTTACACTAGCTGTCCCGGCAAACGTCGTTTTGCCATAACTACTAATAAATTAAAAATTAATTAAAAAACATTGTCCAGCGGACAAAATTGTGAATCTAAACCATTCCCAGATCCCCTTGAACACACACAAAAAATGTCATCAAAATCGGTCCAGTCGTTTGAGAGTAGTTCAGTGACATACACACTCACAGAAGAATTATATATATAAAGATAGTATATAATGCAAGCTAATAAACCCCTTACATCATTTTCGAAAGGAGCTGATACAATTCTGGACCGATGTTAACATAGCTAATAACCACCGCAAGGAAACTGGCTTTCAAATGAATAAAATCGCATCGAAACCGGTCCATCCGTTTGAGAGCTACGATGCCAAAGACAGACACTCAAACAGACAGACAGACATCGACGTCAAACTTACAACACCCCTCTTTTTGCATTAAAAAAGAAGTCGCTTCTGTCTATTCGCTTAGATCTTTTAAACTTCTCGACGGCTTTTAATGCAGATTTCAGCAAAAGATAGAGTGATTCAAGAGGATAGTATATATGTGTAATACATGTATATTATAGTAGAGGAAATCCGAAGCGTGCGAAGTTGGGTCAGGTCGCTGATAAATAATAATAATAAAAAAAATAGATTTAATAAAATAAAATGAAAAGACATTTTTTATGACTGATATAAACCAATCTTTTTATCTGTTTCTCTGACCTCTATGTCCGTCTGTTTAAGTAATCGTAGTCTCAAAAATCTTTTAATCAGCAAAGTTAATAAAAAACTTTGATAAATATCTGTTTAGCGGTTTACTAGTAGTATATGTTGTAATATTTTATGGTTTTCTTTCTGACGATAATTTAATGTTGTTATCTTAACAATAAAATTCTAAGAATTCGTAAATATAACGATAATATTTATATTAATTAGTGAAGTAAAGTAAAAACTTTAAAACTGTTTCTTTGAGGAGGATATATATTTTTTTATGGTTTAGTGAGCTAACGAGCAGACGTATCACCCGATGATATGAATTAGAATCGGATTTCGACCACTGGGAGACCACAGTTTCAGGATTTACTTGTTGAATAAAAGTGTCAGTGTGAGTTTAAAAAAAAAATGTTTGTCTCGCTTTGTTAGCACTATCCAGCAGGTTATGATACATATTTTCACCTGCTGTATTTCAAGTTCGAAGCGACCACCAAACTTTCTAGAAATAATTGGAGTTCAAAGCCCGGCACTGACGTTATGACTTATGTCTCTATACTCATATTATGGTATAAGTTGTAAGACTTATAAGTATTAGCGATGGTGGTCACTTACCACCAGGTGACCCATCTCCTCATATGCCTATATAAATATAGTTCTCATTTCAGTAATCTAATAGTATATTGTCACTCAGAAAACGTTGTCATCATAAACCGCTTTTATTAAGAAATTGAAATTAGCCTCTCCTTCGAAAGCAGGATTTGGCCTTATATTCCACGTGGTATGGTAAGACGGGTTGGTATTTTGAATAGGAAACAAACGAGCAGATATCGCAACACCAGGGGCGTCACAAGTGCGTTGCCAGTATTGTAAGAAGGAGTACGCTCTTTTCTTGAAGGTTTGAAGGTCGTATTGGTCCGGGAATACCGCAGGCAACAGTTCATTTCATAGTTTTCTTGTGTGAGGCAGAAAGTTCATAGAAAACTTCGTAGTGGTGGACTGTCAGCTATTTAAGTGATGGGGATGAAACTGCTGTCGCGTAGGACGATGGCGGAAAGAAGCGGCAGGAATCAATCCGAACAATTCCTCGGAGCACTCCCCATAACATATGCGGTTGAAGATACACAGCGAAGACATATCTCTACGCAGCGCCAAAGAGTGCAGCCGAATTGAAACTTCTTAGTAGTCGTCGACTCGAGTCGTTCTCCGTTGAATGCGGTCCAGAGGGAGAAGCTGGTACTGTGACCAAAAATTTTCAAATTTTCCTTCTTTTTACACAGATTGTGCCCTGCATAGCTTGTTTCCTTAGTTGGCTCTTACGACATCTACGGAATGAATATGGCTGGTGACGAAGAAAGTTATAGGAACACTTTGTTTATAGCTGACATGTACTCGTAGTACCTACACAAAAACTTAGCGACCGTAAAGTATCGAATTTAAGCATACTCGATAGTGTACTTATTCGATTGATGATTTACCAATGCCTACCAATCTATATATCACATGGTCGTTATTACATGAAGAATATACGTAGTTTCTCAGAAACGTGACTTAACTTGTCAATATATAACATGTGCACTAGTTATAGGCCGAGCAAAAGTACATAATCCCGCATTATTATACACACTGAGGAACATAACTAAATATGTAGCCATCGGTAATCATATTTGTTTAAGACAATGACTAGACATCATAGTATATTAAATCGATTATTCGTCGAACAACAAGGAGGAGGTGTTAAGTGCTTGTTTTTTTTAAATATTTTAGACATCCAACGCACAACGCCAGCTAGCTTGAAACTAAGCAGCGCTTATACTATGAAAGATAGATTGCCTGATAGAATATTTTTGTAAAAACATAGATACATAGAAAACACATATAATTCGATACAAATATTTGTACCGATCTGGGAGTCGAATCTGAAACCTGAAGACTGAGGCAGTTAGGATCACCAACAACTAAGAAGGCTATCGTTCCTCCACATAGCTTGCGGTCTCACTGATCTCACATTAAAATCTATAAAAAACATCGATATCTACTCTGATTTTTCGTCACCTTACTATCTTGCGGTGAAGTGCACGACATAAAATGATATCGTTTTAGGATATGAGGTCAAATTACTAGTCATCTATCGTAAAGATTGGTCAGACTGGTCGTAAAAGCGCTCAAAGTTGTATACAATGATAATGTATTCTATGACACGATCGTCAAACCAATCCACCTAACTTATTTAACGGTTACTGAAACACATGGACCTATTCAGTTGTCGAATCTTAGACACTATGGTCACATACACATCATGGTCCTTCGGGCCCGATATTATCACATCGACAGGTTCTAGAAGGAGGTTTTGGCCTACTATACAAAGTTGGCCAGACGGGTAGGGTATAAGATTTGTTTTAACTTTTCCTCCTGTTTGCTGTGCTGTTGTCCTTCGTATTTTGTTAGCGTTTTTTCTTATATTTTTATACTGGAATTTTTCTGGGATATTAGTATTATCCTCATTAGAACATTACATTTTTTTATAACCTATTTTTACAAAGGTTTGTTGTGTAAAGTTGCTCCCCACTTACATTAAATTAACCATGAACCTACCTATGGCATTAGTATAATAGCCATAGAAGCAAGAGGCTGCCTTAACATCAACGGGTGAAGAAGCCAAAGAGAAGGACAGCCAGACATCTCCTGTCTGGCTCATGTAACGTAGAATTTTAACTTTAAGGATTGCAATGACAACAGAAACAGTAACCAGTGTAGCGCTACTCTTAGCATAGTATATCCACCTGTAAGACCTTACCCTTCAGACACTACGGGTTAATAAATCTGCTTTTAAACTAATGGTTCATCAGTCAGTACTCCCCGCCCTAGATTAAGGGTTCAATGTTGGCCGAGTTATCCACGGCATTGGTTTGTTATTTTTTAGGTGATCTGTAAGTTACCATTGGGGGTAATAATATTCTTAGATCTGCACCTGGCGCCCGAGATATTGGATTCATTTGGTTCTTATTGGTTTTATTAGTTTTAATTCTGGTGACAGATCAGGTTTTTTTTTTGTTCGTTTGTGCACTCCCAGTGGTAGCAAGCAAGACACATTTAGTTTTCATTCATTTATTTAGTTATCATTCATTTATTATTCATTTATTCACACAACCCAATATATTTTCATTTTTTTTATATTACAATTTGGCGACAATAGCGGCATGACAATAGCGGCAACATGCACTGAATTTACTACGTATTCTCCATTCGTCACCACACGGACAAACTAATCGCGTTTATTGCTTATCGACTGTGTATCTAATCATTACAATATCAGTTGTCAGTACCACAGTGTACGCGATGTCAATTATCAGTCGGTATTCCATCAGGTATTGTCAAAACATGTGATCAATCACATTTAATAGCTCATCACATATAATAGATTCAATGCCCTAGATTGTAATTAAACCTAATAACATAATAATTATCGTTAAAGGATGTAAGGTCACGTCTAGTGTCAGTACAACATTGATTGGTTATTTGCAGAAGCTCTAGGTAAATAGACAATTTATTCAGTATGTATAATGACTAAGTTTTTCCTGCGGCTCTACCTGCGTATGTGTCGTTTATTACGGTGCTTTTTTAAACTGATATATGCACCTTTAAACGAGCAATTCTTGTATATATATTCTAAATCTCAGAAAGGGCTCTAATCATTTTCATGAAATTTAGTATACAGAGGGTTTTCTAAAAAATTATCTTTTAGCTTCATTTTTTAGAAAATTTACCAAAACCAAAAACCGTGTAAAGCTAGGTCATCCAGCTAGTAACTTTTTTATTTGTCAATCGCTTAAAATAAAGCAAACACCACCTAAATGTTAAGCAAAATTCTGATTCCTCTGCCTCAATTCTGGGGTTAAGGGACTAAATTTCTTGCGACTTATGAGTTCCAGATATCCACAAGTAAAGGTATTTGCCATCAGATGGTATTTAATGAGGTATTGTCCTCAGTGCTTTAAGACAGTAAAGCTTTGAACATAAATATCAACTTATTATTCGTAATGCACTATAGTTTCATAACTATAAAATGTACTTTTATTACACCACTTTAAATAAATTTATGCATAGGTTATGAAATAGAATAAATCGGTAATAAAATTCTTTATGTATTGCTAATGATGAAATACAGTTTATCTATCTACTTATCGATCTAGGTAGGCCATGTGATCCCTTTCGTACTTAGGAATATCTTGCAATCCTTCCTAATATTATAAATGCTAAAGTATCTTTAACTGTCTGCTCAGCTTTTACGGCTAAACCATTGAACTGGTTTTAATTAAATTTGGCATAAAAATAATTGTATTCTTGAGAAAAGAACTGTACTACGATAACAAGATTGCTGATAAACATACTTAGATATTCCTAAAACCATATTATTATTATAAATTCGAAAGTAACGCTGTATGTCTCTGTGTCTCTTATGTTTTCGGGCAAAAGGCAGTATATTCACATAATCAATGAATCAATTACACCAAGGTGCAGAGAAATTCAGGAGCCTTTTTTTTATGTATGACTCTACTCTGCCTGATGGAGAGCATAAGCAGAATCCAAGAGTGTTGGTCACCATACTCATTGCGAACGCCGACAATGCAACAATGCAACATGGTGACCCACACCATGGCAACCCAGTGCGTCTGCAACAAGCACGAACGCTGTCATTTTACGTAGTGATGAGCACTGGGCAACCAGATTAACAGAATCTTGGGTTTAACAATATCCAGAGAAACCCTAATCTAAATCACTGCAATAAAAATCTGTAACCCAATCAGGTACCATGCAAAAATTTTCTGGCAAACCATATCAAACGCTGATGCAACGATGATATCAGAAGGAAAATAATAAATATACAATTTCTCGGTAAACGGCCTGCTTGCGGTTTGCATTATATCTAAGTTTACGTCATTGCATACATAGATAGTTGTATAAGATAATATAATACGCTAGGAAAACCATTAGTTACAGATTTATAATACACATAGGTCGAAATACCACTACTATTATTGTAAATCAGTGTTTAGTGTTGGAGAAACGAGTAATAAACTAATAAATATATCCTGTGTTAGAGTTGTTCAAGCGTTATTAGCAGGTTTATTGTCACAGGCCTGTTCGCCTAGCAGTTAACGATCCTAACTGATAAGTCTGATGTGTGTCTGATGTTAAAGGTTAGTTATTTTTCTATTGACAAGTACTGTATTTTTTTTATATACAACTCCCACGTTATAAATATACATCCTGTATCGTGGGGTACTAAACAAACATACATGAAACGGACACAAAGAATACCCAGACTCAGAAAAACTATTTTGGCCCCGCTTCGACATGAATGGGCCGTGTCGCCGGAGTGATACCTCGGCCTCACAGAAAACCGGTGTGAAAGAGCGCTTGCGCTGTGTTTCACCGAGTGAGTGAGGTCACCGGAAGCCCATACCCAACCCCTCACCATATCTCTTTCCCCATCCCCCAAAGGTCGGCAACGCACTTGTGACGCCTCTGGTTTTACGGGTGTCCATGGGCGGCGGTCGGTCGTTTGCCCCCTATACCATAAAAAAACACACACAAAATGTTATCACAGTTGGGATTTGAACTCACAACACTTTGGTGCAGTAGAAAGCGACGTGCCGACCTCATAAACTAATAGGCCAACCGTGAAGTTAAACTTAAACTTTATTGAACTTCTAACGTAGTTATGGTTAATTTTGGGTATTGAGTAAGAGATATTCTGGGACAAAATATGACAGTTTGGGAATTAATAATCATTTGGCAGTATTATAGTGTGTGTAAAGATAGTTTCTACTTATATCGATTTGATTAAGTATTGATAGTGTCTGTTCAGCATTCTATCAAGAGTCTTGAGAATATATCTGCGAAGGGACAATACTTACCTAAGACCAGTGTCTGACACACCTGCGCACCAAAGTTGAAGTTTATAAGTTTTTTATATGCTAACCAACGTGGGAACTTTACATTTCATGATACAGCAGTTGCTTCGTAGTTCAGTGTGTTGGTCTAAGACTTGTTCTTACACACATCTCATAACCTAATTAATCACGAAAGATGTCCTCCAGCCACTCTATGGGTATGGAATAAGTTTTTTGTAGAGTTTTTCCTGAGGATTATGGAGCTTTTCAAATTGTTTAGAATTTAGAATTAGAAGAAACACATCAGTAGGCTTCGGTAATTGCTCACTTATTCAGGCTGTGGTGACGGATTCATAATATGAAGTGTGGACACCATCTACTTAATCATCTCGTGACTGTCGTAAAGATCGACTAAGGGAGTAATTACACTAGACAACAATTGCAGGTTAACTGAACATCACTGCAAAGAGAAGGCAAATTTAGGACAAATCCTATATCAATTCGTCTGATGAGGACGGTACAGTAGGCCAAATAACTCAAATAAGCCTACAGTAGACTATTAAGTCCTGATGACGAAGGTGATATTGACTTTAAATTGCCGCTGTAAATATGTGTCTAGTCAGTATAGTAACAAAATATTCCAAATATAACTATGTTAACACATGTTACAGTAAATCCCCAAGCTCATTCATCGCATGTAAATATACTGATAACCTCACGCCAGCTCGGCAGTGAATGCCAGTGAATGGGCGCTAAATCTTCGGATGTGTGACCTCAAAACATATCAGCAGCATGTATTTACGTGTATTTTATTCAGTGTACGTAATACACATGTTAAACGGTTAAGATTCTTACTATTTTTTAATCCTTAAACGATATAATATTATGAAAAAAAAATAGTTTCTTCAAGTTTCTTCAAACAGACTACAGGCGACTTCAAACTCTTGGTTAAATCAATCTAATTCTCATTTGCCATTATCAGGTTTGTAACACTTTTCACCAAAGCTTAGTTACCCTTTATCGATTTCCCATATTCCAAATTACTTCTTCTTTTTGTCCGTCTGGGAATAATTACATATCCCAGTAAGGTAGGCAACCACCGTTACGTTGGTTCATCTCATAAGGAGCCAACTAAAAATCTTTGCAATATTACATGTATGCGATAAAGACAAGTAAACATTTGATAATGGCAGGAAGAAAGATTTTGAAATAAAAAAAGTTGAGAGGTGTCAAGAGACACCCGGATGGAATGAAGTATATATATATATATGTACTCTGTCTGTCTATTCTTTCATACATGTCATAGATGCGCAGGACTTTGTAAACACAACAGAGTGTGTATATATATAAATATAAAATATATACTCTCTCGACTTCGTAAACACAACAGCGTATAGGTTAGAACACGCACGACTTGCTAAATGCAATGGCTTACTATAGCAAAAAGTGTCGTTACAACTTTTCGTGAGTTTTTTTTTCGTCTAGCCCCCTTTCACAACGCGCGATAAGGAACTTCGTTCCAAAAGAAACTCAATTTATTTTTAGAAATTTAATAAACTTATAATCTTAATATCACCTTTGTTACCCCTTTCGTTATGAATCTCACTGTCTCCTTAAATTCCCAAAGTACCGAGATGACCCACTATGCCAGTAAAAAGAATATACATTTTGTATCAATATTATGTTTACAAATATGTCACGTATCGACTTAGTACGTAGAAATACATCGCATCGCATAATCAAGGTTAAAAGTTCATCAATCGGACATAGTTTCGGACACTGACGTTCTATCGTCTCAGACAATCTGGTACCTTTTAACTTGGTACCTTTGGTAGTCCACAATGAACATGGGACTCCTTAGAAAAAAAGCTTTTTTTTTTAATATAGACACGGTCCTGCTACTGTGTCTACTCTGCCTGAGTAGAGTGGTGGCCACCATTCTCATTGCGAACCGGTCAATGCAACAATGCAGCACGGCTCACACTATGACGGTATTGAAATACTTCTGCATCATTGCGCATTCACCAACGAAATCTGACAGCAGGAATATTGTCATTTTATGTTAGACTTTTGTGTGAAGCCTATAATGGCATCGGGCCAGACGGCTTGGTATAGATTTTGTTTCAAATTTTCCGAGTCTTTGTAGTGTTGTTGTCATACGTAGTTGGCTTATTCGGTATTTCATTCACTGTAGTGACGGAGAATATGCAGTGTCACCACTTATTCATTCCGTGTGTATCGTAGGAACCGACTACGAACTATATAATTTGGTACATTCCATACAACTTTCTACCTTATATGTATAACTTTGACCTTATGTATTTTTTGGCAATGTTATCAGTTGTTATCTATTTAGCAACATATTAACGAAGGTCAAAAGTTCGCATGACGCCAAGATAGTTACACTACTGTTTTAAACTCTTGTGATAATCAAGATATCAATTCTATTTAAGAGTTTGACTTTTTGTACTGATAGTAGTTGATAGTTGAAAGTAATTACGATTTTTAGTTGACAGCTCATCCTGTGCTATGGCTCAAAAGGCAACCACACGCTGATTTGATTTTTAGCAAAAGCAGCCAGCTTCTATCCGCGGCTCTGCTTTCGTGTATGTCAGGTTTCGCGATAAACAATAGTCCATCTCCTTCTCAGAGAATCAAGTATTTCCATGGCTTGCCATGCCGTTGCAATGTTTGCAGTAGTTTAACTGACTTACTTTAGAATTCATAATTATATTTGCGTATGCTTATTTAAACAGATATCTGCCTATCTCGTAGTAACATGCCTGCCTTATATGAGCTTTCCAAAGTGACTCTACTCTGCTTGATGGAAAGCATGACCAGAATCTAAGAGTAGTGGTCACCCTACTCATTGCAAATGCAGACAATGCAGCATGGTGACCCACTCTATCACTATCTATTTAGATACTTCTGCATTTTTATTTGTTGGGGCTCCGGTCTCGCACTCACCACCGGAACAATACAGAACGAATTATTATTTACTTCTTTATTCTATTCTTACAACTAAATGTACGAATGATGTAATTTAAATTATATTATTTGGTTTCTCTGCAAAGTAAACATTTACGGCAAGAAATTATCGAGTTAGTTTTATTTTTATAATTGGGTAGTAATTTATTTCTATTAAATTGAATATAGTACTCGTAATAAAAAAGTTATTAATTTTTCTTTCAAATTAGGCAATGAGAAACTTGGTTAAATTATAACTAATCATTTGTGACAAACTTGACGTTATTCAGAACCACGTTCAGGCCGGGGTGTGATTTGGGTATTCCTTGTGGACTGTAGGGCTATTTTATCGATCGTAACAATAAGACACCACTTCGCACTGCCACAGTAATTATTTAATTGTATAGTAAAAATATGTATGCACGGTACGGTCACAAGCTACAGAGTGAAGGAAAAGGTACAAGAGTGTTGACACACCTAAAATTACATATTTTAATGTTGGTGTTCCCAACAGATACATCAACAACTTAAAATAGTCCACTGATAGACATAAGACTCTTTTGGAAGGAGGTTTTGGTCCACTAAACCACGTTGTCTCTTTTTCTGGTACGGATGTGTTAATAACAGCAGTTCCCGGATCCCTACCGTCTCAGGCGCAGAGTGGCACACCGTGTGGTTTTAGTCCGATCGATTCCGACACACCGCCCGCCGCAAACCCCGGTGGAGTGACGGCCCGAGGGGGTTTTCACAGATATAAAAAAGGGTTTCTTTTTTTAGTCTACTCTTTGTAGAGACGTAATCGTGCTTGCATATTTCCGAAGAAAAGTCGAGCCGAGTCGAATTGAAGAGTGAAGGTCGCTTGCTCCATCATGGGCACTCTGCGGCATTGCGAACTGACAACTTAAACCCTCAAGAAAAGAGCGTACTTAAAAGACCGACAACACACTCATGACGCTTCTGGTGTCCATGGGTGGCGGTAATCGCTTACCATCAGGCGATACGTCTGCTCGTTTGCACCCGATTTCATAAAAAAAAACTTAATGACTGCGGCTAGGAGTGACTAGATGCGGACTGTCCAGAACCGGGATAGTTGTACTACTGTATGACTAAGAAATATTTAAGCATATTTATCAGTAGTTTGGTTACCATAGCGTAGGTTCTGTGTATTTTGGTATCAGATTATCGTGTGTGAAGCTATTTTTATTTGCCACAATTTCTTTAAAATAAATGTCTCATCCCTAAAATGTTTAGTTACGTGACAAAATCTATTACGACAATGGCACTTATAATACAATTGGCAATATCTTAGCATTTCATCTAGCTCTACCTAGCCCTTCGGAGATATAGGCGTGACTGTGTGCAGGTTTCTTTTCTCTTTCTCAAACATTAAAGAAAGTCTTTAAATTTTTTTTTTTAATTTTAAAAATATCGAAAACATTAAATCAGCATTTTAAAACTATTGAATACTTATACAACTGTCATAAATAACTCTTCCTTTGGCAAAGTCGGTTAAAAAGTACACAAAATTGTTGACTATGTCGTAAAGACTGACAAAAAAATAAAGATGCACATACCAAATTCCTGTCAGTCCAAACTTGGCCTTCGCACGCTACCAGTTAACATACAAGGTAATCGCACATGATGATCAATCAAGAATGTCATACAAAAAGTGTCTGGTTATGGAATTTTGCAACCTGTTTCTACATTTTTAAGTATTAAACTTGAAATACCCGACTTGGTATACCTACGTCCTGTTGCACTGACTTTTATATCTTTACATTTGAATTCCAGCGTGTGTGGTAGCCGTTTTTCTAGACGTTTTTGTTCTAATGGGATCAGTTTTGTGGTCCTTAACTATAGGTTTAGTCGATAGGTGGCGTACTTTTTGTTACATTAGTTTTTTCATCCAATTAGCTAAACATAATCTATGAGGTTTAGTTGTATGCCTTACAACTAGAGGAATTATATAACAGCCAAATGCGTGTTGTGTCATTTTGTATACGAATTTTTGGTTTAGTTGTTCCCGTTTCCCGTTTTCCCGAAGGAGGTTTCCGAAGGAAGGAGGTCCGTTCCCGTTAGAAAAAAAAATCATTTCAGTGATTTAATTCTAAAAAAGTTTCCAAAGATCCAATTGTATTTTGCCAAGTTGGTAGTTGGATGATTTATAAAATGTACCTAATTTTTATTTCTCAAACAACTGACGAAATATATACTTGTGTCATAGCTCAAACTAATGTGTCTTAATCTTAATTGCAGTAGGGAGGTAGAATACCCACTCTACCTCCCTACTGCAATTGTTTTGCCATTGCCACCCGGCAATGGCAACTCTAACGAAAATTGGCTGGTCATGTTTTTACTGGTATAAAAATCAAACAACTACCAAGTGAAACTTAATAATATTTATGATCTCTGAATCTCAAAACAGTCAACATCAATACACACGTAATGACAATGAGAGAGATGACAAAAAAATCATCCTCGCTTTTAGTCAGTCTCGAGGTAGTATCATAAAAATATAGCGGAATTGATAACCATTTTCCTTTTTGAAGTCTGTTAAACAATCAGGTTCACTGCCCGCAATTTACTTGAATAATACCTAGATAGTAAGTCCAGTGTCTCAGTAACACTTTCGCTGTGCAACCGAATATTCCTGCAGGCAATAAGTAAGTGCTAAAACGAATAAAACATTTCCTTGAACCTAAACAGGTGCCTTGGAAGTTTACGATGTAGTAGTAATCGCGGTGAAATTACTGCTCAAACTAAACACGCTGTAATGAATCCTGTCAGCTAAACAATAAGGTTTACATTTAAGGTAGGGTTGAGCGACAATCGTCGTGGCAAATGTCTGCACTTTGGAATTGGACATGCCAAGATTAGACGCTAAATGATCTGTTCTAAAATTCCTGTGAAGTGTTTTAGATGCTTGTAATTAGAATATACAGGAAAAAGTATTAAAAATATAATTAAACTTGCCATATTAAGAAGCAACATATTGTTGCTGCTGAAAGTACTGAAAAGGCAATTTTTCACTATTTCATTGTTTTTAATTTTGTTCTAAAATACTTAATTTTTAACAAAATAAAGTAGCCTAAATCACTTCATTAAACATCAGATATCTGTCAGTAAAAGTCCCATCAAGATCGGTCCAGTCGTTCCAGATTAGCCGGAACAAACAGACAGTTTTATTTTAAATGATTGTTTGATGTAAGTAACGTAGAAAGAAAATCACTTAGGTATTCTGACATTCACAGGACACCACATAGTTAAGGTACAGTGTAATGTAATTACAGTGTCCTGCCGTGCCGTACCACAAAAGCGCCTACCTCAGCATATGCATGTATTACATATGCTTATGCGGGGGTACATATGCTTCTATGTATTCATATGCATTTAGTAAAAAGCTGTTAATATGAAATTACAAACAGACAATTTCTAGACTGCCTCGGTGGCGCAGTAGTAGCGTACGCGACTGTTGTTCTTGAGGTCTCGGGTTCGATTCCCGGGTCGGATCAAATGTTTGTATGATCTGCAAATATTTGTTTCGGAGTTTGGGTGTTTTCTATCTATAATATGTATGTATTTACAAAAAAAAAGTATATAAGTATTAATATCAGTTGTCTAGTACCCATAATACAAGCTCTGCTTAGTTTGGGACTAGATGGCGTTGTGTGTTAGATGTCCGAAATATTTATTTATTATTTATTAATTTCAAAGTTCGATTAAAAATTTTC
Organism: Spilosoma lubricipeda; assembly: GCA_905220595.1. NCBI lineage: Eukaryota > Metazoa > Arthropoda > Insecta > Lepidoptera > Erebidae > Spilosoma > Spilosoma lubricipeda. Next base: position 21,011,748 of record HG992281.1, on the reverse strand, counting down.
ATCGTCATTACGATACGATAAGAAAATAGCTTTATTCTTGAGGTAACAGTCTTTACTATTACTGTAATGCTTTCACTTTCTACTGGCTAGCAGGTGAATCTATAGTCCATATCTACAGGCATGAGAACAGTAAAGTGAAGGAAGTAACTCACTCCAAGAGTGAGTTGGTAAAAGGAGCTAAGATGACTTTTAATACCACTTTTTAATTTGTTAATAGTTTTAATACACGCCTTGTAATTTTAAAATATTACTCTCAAAAATGAATATCATTTACAGGCAAATAAAAAAAAACGAAAAAAAGAAATGTTTATAAACTACAACTTGACCACGTAAAACTTTGGAAAAAATAAATAAGGATTATGTCAACCGGATCATTATTAAGAATCTTCCGAAGCGTCATTCAATAAAATCACTTCAGCAGATAAGTGAAACGTACATTAACTGATGCGGGGGAAGAGGGGCCCAACGCAGCGACAACGCATTTATGATAAAATAAATAAATAAATATTTTCGGACATCTAAACACACAACGCCATCTAGTCCCAAGATAAGCAGAGCTTGTGTTATGGGGTACTAAACAACTGATACAAATACATTTATACTTTTTTTTTGTAAATACATACATATTATAGATAGAACACACCCAAACTCCGAAACAAATATTTGTAGATCATACAAACATTTGGTCCGACCCGGGAATCGAACCCGAGACCTCATGATCGGCAGTCGCTCACGCCAACCGCTAGACCAACGAGGCAGTCAAACAGTCAGTTACGTACTTATTTGTATATTTGTTTGCCTCCATTACAATAAAAAACGCTGAGAAGGGCCTAGGGACCACGCTTAGTAGGAAGACAACACGTAAGGGCAAAACAGATGTTGTGTTGAAATCTTATATTTAATGTATATCTCCATATATGACCATAACTAATTAAATATTGACTATAAAGAAATTCAAATGCTCAAATCCTATCACCAAACCAACACCATAAAAGAACACCTATTTATTACTTTAAGCTTCCTTAAATCAAACTTCAAAAGTTTCTTTATTTTTACTTTGAAGTCAATTAATTGAGTCATTACCTTAGGTGCTTTGAAAAGAAGCAGATGTATCTATTAATAGTAATGCTATTCCGGGCATCGGGTTCGACGCTGTGTTTGGCATTCCTGCATACTGACTCAAATTACATGGATTTGTACTTAACTGGACATGCTAGCGATTTAATGTTGAATTATTTATCAATTATGGCGAATTGAATTGAGGTTTAATGTTATGAGACTCAGGTATGATACGATACCCCGTTTGTAGCGTTAGAAGCTTTGCTTTGGAATGCATCTGTTTTCGATATAAAAGAGATTCAAACTATTTAAATGATTTTTATTAAAACAAAATATTGCGATTATGGTATGACAGCATTCGTACTGTCGTGTTTCGTTGATACACCGGAGGTGGCCAAAGTGTGAATCACCAATGCTGCATTGTTTTCATTCACGAAGAATAGTGTAAGAATAGTGACCACCACTCTTAAATTCTGTTCATGCTTGCTATCAGGCAGAGCAGAATAACTTTGGCGGGCTGACATATAAAAAAAAATTACTTATTCGAAAACATGGTTTGATTCAACAACCTCAGAAAACCAGTTCTATAAACAATAGCACTAAAGAGATAAAGTTTGTGAGGTTGTAGGGGTTGATCTCTGGATTTAATTTTGAATGAACAAATTTTGAAGATTCTAATAACAACAGAAAAACACATTATTTGTGAGTGTCATAAGCTATATATTAACCTCAAAAAATGGTTACCAAGATACCCAAAATACATGCGGGTAAGAAAGCCCGCTAGGACAAAAGGTTTTTTCAGTAGCTTTGAAGAACTTAAAAGCGCATTAGGAAGACGAGACAGAGAAACAAAATGATAGATTTAGGCGAATTTCATTCTTTCCCAAGTTATAAATAAATAAATAAATAAATAAATATTTCGGACATCTAACACACAACGCCATCTAGTCCCAAACTAAGCAGAGCTTGTATTATAGGTACTAGACAACTGATATGAATACTTATGTACTTTTTTTTGTAAATACATGCATAGTATACATAGAAAACACTCAAACTCCGAAACAGCTATTTGCAGATCATACAAACATTTGTTCCGACTCGGGAGTCGAACCCGAGACCTCAAGAACAGCAGTCGCGTACGCTATAACTACGCCACCGAGGCAGTCATGCTAAAAGTACTTCTAAAAAAGTTTTTTTAATAACGCCAGCGCTAAGTACAATTTAGTATATCGTGGGGTACTTCACAAACATAAAAGTGACAGATACAAGTGGAAATTATATATAAATTACATAAATATTGGTCAAATGTGTGTATTGACCTCCGCCACTCAACGCGAAGCAATTGGCGACGCGGCCATTTAAACAACTGCATCTACACACTTAAGTGTTACGATATGCATTTCATGACTTCTATAAATATAAGCTTTACGTACGTACAACATTTCTCTTATTTTGAACGAGAAATGGGTTTGGTAGAAAAGAGTGGTGACTTTTACATTAACGCGAAAATACTTTAACACCATCTGTGAAGTGAAGTGAAGACGCATCGAACTACGTAATAGCTACAAATTCTATATCGCACAATGTAAGTTTTTAAGACGACCATTGCATGAAGAACATTTCAGTTTTAACCAATTGGTCGTAATCAGTCAGGCAAAGACACCTGGCGTTGTTCGGGGAACCTTTCTTTATATTAAAGGTATATCACATTCATTTCTCCATGAAAGTTTCTCGTGTACTCTTAGAAATAGAATCAGCGAATTTTTGTTCCTTCATGTTTTACTGCCGGTTTATTATATCCCCCTACCTGATAAGTTGGGCGACTCCACCACCCGGCCGTGCTGGCGAGCCTACAGCTGTGTGCCCCTAACGGACGCGTGGGCGCTCGTCGTCGCCCACCCGCACTCAACGTCCCAGTGGCGAGGACTAACCTACTTAAATTTGCCCCTTTGTCGCGTGCCATAAGGATTATTAACCTAATTGATACAAAAACAGATATTTATAATTGTAGCTTGCCGAAATTCACAGAAATAGCGCAAACTTGCATTATTTCTGAAATTTAAGGTAGGTATACTTACTGATTCATAACTGTTATGAATTCAAATTCGTTTTTTTTTTATGTTGTATAATTAGTTGTAAGCTTGCAATATTGCCTTGGGAATGTATCCTGTAATAATATTGTAAAAGTTTCTAAATAAATAAATAAATAAAATAAAAAAAAAAGTTAAATTAAAAGCCAGTGAAATATATACGGTTTCACGGATATTACGATGCATGCATAAGTCACTAAAGAACAGTGCATGTAACTTTTCAAAACTTTAAAGAAAGCTTAAAAAAATATTATTAATTATTCGTGGATTTTATGCGAAAAACAAGTAATGGTTAAGATTTTGATTGCTCAGCTGGAGTACGTGACTTCGATTCCCATCCAGGAAAAAAAATTAAATTTAATTTGTTCCGTATTTGAATACAATTTATCTATAACATGTCTGTATTTAGAAATATCTTAGGATTCTGATTAGCAGTCAAACTCTTCCTGGTTTGACTATTGTTACCAGAAACAGCTCTTGCGCTGTATTTCACCGAGTGAGTGAGGATACCGGAGGTCCATATCCACATCACCCTCCTCATCCCCAAAGACCGACAACGCACTTGTGACGCCTCTGATGCTGTGGGTGTTCATGGGCGGCGGTAATCGCTTTCCATCAGGATCGCCTGACGGTAAGCGATCGACGTATAGACGTCTGCTTGTTTGCCAGATATTACATAAAAAACATACGTAAGTAATATAAGTTGACAAATTCCGAGCATAGGTCCTATCTAAATGTCGCGCTCGTGAGATAACCTTAATTTGGAGCGTAAACTATGTACCAGTAACATAAAGCATTCAGTACACGTTTCTGTTTGGCCAACAGATAAGCCAAGGTGTCACTTAAACTCACATTACTCACACTACCTTAACTAGACTATGTTACGTCTAGTTTACAATTAGTTCCAACCCAATATGGTGAACTCAGTCATTCATAAATACTCATAGTTCAGTCGATTTACGCGCTGACATTTCACATGGCGCGATCTACAATCGATTTGGGTTGACATAGTTTATAGTTTGTTATTTATTATTTGTAGTAGTTGTGCCAGCATTTTATATAATAACGAATAGTGTTTCTATACTAATATTATAAAGCTGAAGAGTTTGAAAAATTATTTCAGTGTTGGATAGTACATTTATCGAGGAAGGCTATATAAATATATATATATATATATATATATATAGGAAGGAGGTTCTCTATTTGATTGGTATGGATTGGTATGAAAATCCACAAATAAACTTTTCTAAGCTTTCTTTAAAGTTTTGAAAAGTTACGTGCACTGTTGTTTAGTGACTCATGCATGCATCGTAATATCCGTGAAACTGTATATATTTAACTGGCTTTTAATTTATCTTTACTTATCTTTACCTTAAGCAATTTTCATTTACCTTACAAATGTATAATTCTTGACTTAATAAATATCTTAATTACATTAAGATACCTGATAACTACGGCTAAATTACAAGTTTGGCCAATATCATTCTCGCACTTGTAGTTAATTTATTCTTCAAGTTATAATCTGGTAAACTAGTACAAATGCTGATTGAATAAATAAATATTTAGGACATCCGAAAAGCAACACAATCTAAACTCAAACTAAGCAGCGCTTTTACTATGAAGGTTAGATTGATTTCTTGAATACTATACAAGTACAAACATTTGACCTAATCCGGGAATGAACCCGAAGCTTAGCACAGCAATCGTAACTCTGCAATACTTTATTTAATACTAGCTGAACCCCGCGGTGTTACCCGCGGCTATTGTTGTACCGCGAGTATCGCGCGGGACAAAGTTAGTCTAAAAAAAGTAGCCTAAGTTACTCCCCGGATCATCAACTACCTGCTAGTGAAAGTCCCGTCAAAATCCGTCCAGCCGTTCCAGAGATTACCCGGAACAAACAGACAGACAGACAGACAGACAGACAGACAGACCGACAGACAGACAGACAGACAGACAAAATTTTTTTTAACTACATTTTTTACATGTGTACCGCGTATACATACATATGCATTTAGTAAAAAGCGGTTATTTTAATATTACAAACAGACACTCCAATTTTATTTTTTTGTATAGACTAGTTCCCTATCACGGTCTGCTTTATAGAGGTTACCTCTATAGAGGTCTACTCTAGATGTTTTTTTTATGGCATAGGAGGCAAATGAGCAGACGTATCACCTGATGGTAAGCGATTACCGCCGCCCATGGACACCCGCAACACCAGAGGCGTCACAAGTGCGTTGCCGACCTCTAGGGGATAGGGAGAGGGACGTGGGGATTGTATCCTCACTCACTCAGTGAAACACAACGCGAGCGCTATTTCACACCGGTTTTCTGTGAGGCCGTGGTACCACTCCGGTCGAGCCGGCCCATTCATGCCGAAGCGTGGCTCTCCCACGGTAAAGATGTTCTAGTGTTCTTATAATTAAGTTAATAAAAGTAACCAGTTGTACCCTGCCACGCCGCGTTGTGGCTTAATGTGAATATATTGATGAGAAATAAGGTATAAAAGTAATACGAAAAATAAAAATCCTAAAGCTTATACCGTGGCAAAATTAGAGCTTTGATTGTGCAAAACTTTTTAAGATTTTGAAGCGTACACGCATCAACTTATCTTTTGTGATTAGGTTTGAATATTAAGCTATTATTAATACAACATTGTTCGATTTCAGGATTCAGATATTTCTGATGGAGATTACCCAATAAACGATGATTGGGATACCGATGATCTGGCGGTTCTGGCTGATTCCAGTTCTACAGAGAAGCCCTCCATTCTTGGTATCACTCCTTCCGCAATCACCAAGTTGGGGCCTGTCAGGACGGTGGTGTCAGCTGCAGCATCTATCGCTGCCACTAATGTCAGACCCAGGATTATACCCGATCGTGAGTATTTTTTTTTTCTATTTTAGCAATCATGTTAGAATCATACTTTGATAGGATAAAGATTGGCTGGCTTTATGGTGATACCACTGTTAATCGCTATTATAAATTGTTACAATTATACAGTTACCACAAACGAGGGACCTTTGATTCTAAAGGAGGGGGAGACCCTTCTTCTTATTGCCCTATATACTATTAAAAGGAAGTAATTTTACTTACTGGTTAACTTACTGGTCAAGGTAGTAGAGCTACGCTGATTTCAGCACGAACGGGCCGGCCTGACCGGGGCGGTACTACCCTCGCACAGAAAATCAGCATAAAATGACAGCGATCATGCTGTCGTGTTTCGTTGGTAAGTGCGAGACCGGGGGCCCAATGTTGCAGAAGCATCACTAGACCAACATGGTGTGGATCACCATATTGCATTGTTGCATTGTCTGCATTCGCAGTATGGTGACCACTACTCTTGGATTCTGCTTATGCTTTCCATTAGGCAGAGTAGAGTCATTTTAGATGGGCCAAATATAAAAAAAAAAGTGACTGCTAGGCCGGCGACTGTGAGTTCAATTCCACCCTGGACAAATAATTCTTTGTTGAGAACGATTATTTTGGTTGATACCTATCTGCTACACCCAGAATCCTCTTGAATATGAACGTATTTAGAAATGTGTATGTATTTAATTATGTAGATACTGGCTCTGTCTAGCATGGTATCATAGGGTCGTTGTGAGGATGTGTGAGGATGTATTTTGATCAGCCAAACACTGCACTGACTTGAATGGATCTACTGGATCCTTGTTCTATTCTCATGAGTGCTGCAAAACTAATGAGTTTTACTGTTTCATCCAGCCAATATGTCACCAAAAGAGCGGCGCCAACTGATAAGCGCTGTGATGGAGCGCACAAATGCGATGGTGCACCTATCAGAATGTCTGGTGCCACAGCCGCGATGGCTCATCGTCAGACAGTTAGCACCAGCGGCTGATACCGCGTAAGTACACCGCTTTATTACACTAAGATCCTCATTCGCCGATTATCTGGTTTGAGACAGTTTATTTCGAAAATCCGTCAAATTATATATTACAGATAAGCTATTCGAAACTTATCAGTAAAGCACAGATTTACAACAAACTTCCAGCAGATTTAAAAGAAGCGAGTTCTCTGAAAATATCAGTTATCTATGGATAGATGTTCAAATGATATTGAGGTTTCTGCTATCATTTCTTTCTAAACTGAATAGTTTGCGCGAGAGAATGATAAATCTAAAAAAAATATAAGATGTACATTATCATGCAAACTTCCATAGAAAAGTGGTTTTAATGAGATCTAGTAAGTAGTTTTTTTCAATACGTCATTAATCGTAAACCGCAATTTACCTTTCAGAATGAAATGTGTTATTCTGATGTAGAAGCTATATTACTGTAAACTTTCATCCAAATCCGTCCAGTAGTTTTTGCGTGAAGAAGTAACAAACATACACACTCACAAACTTTCGCCTTTATATATTACATAGAATAGTCTAGTCTATCAGAGACTTATTAGCAAGTGCTGAAACTGATTCTTAGGCACTGTTTCAAGGTTTCGGTTTAAATATCTTTATTTACTCACTACGATTATATTTGTGAGGTCGAGAATTTGTCTTCAAAGTAAGAAATAGCAGTTCCCATAATGTTTATTCTAATATAACAATATTCTGATTTCCAGTTACACACCACCATGCGTTCAACTGCATCGCTGTGCTCCTGACTCCGGCTGCTGCACGAATGAGGAAGATGTATGCGCTCCCATCTCGGGAGAATATATCCTTTTACCCTTTTATGTAAGTACATATTTGAAATATCGTGTGGTTAGGAATTAGCAGTACGGAGTATCACCACCCCTTTTAAACCTATGGGTGCCGTAAGACTAAGGTAATAAACCGCTTAAGACAACTATACAACAGCAAAGAGAATGAAAAGTTGAAACAAACTACTAAAACCTCCTTTTAAAGGATAGCCTTATGTCAATGGACTGTTAAAGGCTGTTAATGATGATGACTGCAATGATTTTGCTCCAAGTACCCAACCAAAATTGTTGTAATAATAATGTTAACGTCACAAGAGATGATGAAAAAATTGCAAAGATATTGCAGAGTGCGGTAGATAGGCGACACTTTGCGTGGTTAGGACCCCTTACAAAGTGGTTCTAAAACCTAGTGAAGATCGGGGGAAGCCGTTAGATGAAGGCAGCTGAGAACCAGTTGTTGTGAAGAGCTTTAGGGGAGCCCATGTCATTTTGGTTGAGATAATGATAAAGCCACAAATTATCTAAGCAGCCTGCGCTTGTCGTTGAATCAAAGAGGAAACGATGGAAAGCTGCAAAAGAATTTTGATTTATAAATTACTCACATAACCGTAGCAAGCAGTTTCTAGAAGCGTTTTTAATCCATTTTATAGATAAAGTGTAGTTACTAAGTGGGGCTACATTGTTAGTGTATGCAAAAGGCTTCTGATGTACTGAAATCTGTGGTGCGATTCCCGGGACAGAACAAATGTTTGTATTATATTTTCTGCATTAACTATAAATGTATTTACAAAAAAGAAAATATGTTTTATCAGTCAATCTAGTTAACATAGATTGGAAGCAGAACTATATTGTGTTAAGTGTCATTATGTATGAAAATTATAAAATAATAACTGACTACGCAAGTTCGTCTGCATCTCTTTTCAACCATGCTACATTACTACGCCGGAAAAACACACATTTATAAAAAGTGAAAATCTGTTAGATCGTTTCGGAGTTCGTCGTGAGCTACAAAATGACATGAGAATTAAATTAATTTGATTTTTATTCCACTACACAGAAGACAACATCCCACGTATTTTATTTAACAAAACAAAACAAAAAAAAACATCATCACACATCTAAAGAATATCACAACTCTGATAAATATTAAAATCCAATTTTTCCTTCCATTCCAGCTTCACAAAGCGGATGGCTCCATGAAAGTAGTAAGAATGCAGTTCTACAACCACACACACTGCGCCTGCGTCTCCAGAGACACTCTCCAGAGCACAATCACATCCAGAATGAGCATGGGTATGATGGGTGTGAGTAACCCGAGTACCAGCGAAAGTCAGGAAGACGAGAAACCCACACGAGTAGTCCCGGAACGTCAGAACGATTGGAGGACACCGACCCAGGAACCGCCTTTGGAAAAAGATGAAGAAGAAATTACTGAACCTCCACAATTGCGCAGGTAGGACTTTGTTTTGCTAGTGATTTATGAACTACAGCTATTGTCGCACTTAGGATCAAGATTTGTATTTACCGACTTTAACAAGTAGATGGTTCTAAATTCGGATGTTTTTCTCTTTTCGGGCATAATTTATAGACGAATTTGCAAAGTTCTTTTTTGATTCATACGGGCTTATTCCGAAATGATCCCATTTAAATTGTTTATAGCTTTGATGATTTGATTTCACAGTGGTAGAGCGTTCATGGGTGAGCGTGAGACCGGAGGCTCAATAATGGAAAAACATCTCATAGTATGGGTTACCAAGGTGAATTGTTGCATTGTCTGCATTCGCAATGGGTATGGTGACCACTAATCTGTAATCCACTTATGTTTTCCATCAGGCATAGCAGAGTCACTTTGGTAGGTTCTTATAAAAAGACTAGCTTTTGCACGCGGCTTCGCTTATGCAGACTTTCACCCCCGAATATACCCCCTATTGGAATTGGATTTTCTATTATCATTGAATGGAATTTCTAAAATTCCTTTCTTAGTGCTCACTTACGTTATATAAAGAATCTACATGCAAAATTTCAGGATTCTAGGTTCAGCGGTTTGGGCTGTGCGTTGATCTCTGGGTATGTCAGTTAGTCAGTTACATATATATTAGCTTTTGCACGCGGCTTCACTCACGCAGACTTTCATCCCCTGATTTACCCCCTTGAAGGTGGAATTTCAAAAATTCCTTTCTTAGTGCTCACTCACGTTATATAAGGATCCTACATGCAAAATTTCAGAATTCTAGGTTCAGCGGTTTGGGCTGTGCGTTGATCTCTGGGTATGTCAGTCAGTCACCTTCCTCTTTTATATATATAGATAATAGATGAGTTTTAGAGACAGACAAATTAACCACGATTGTTGTCATTGACGCAATCACGTTATAATGTTTGAAGTCAGTTCAACTTTTCGTCGAAAGGGATTTATTAATTACTAGCCGACCCACCCAACCTCGTTTCGTCTCCTATTGCCCGTAGCGTCATAATTTTCCCCCGTTTTTGTAATATTCTTCATTAGTGCTCCCCTGCTGTAGCTCTTAGCATGATGATATATAGCTTTTAGCCGTCCTCGATAAATGGGCTATCTAACACTGAAATATTTTTTTAAATCGGACCAGTAGTTCCTGAGGTTAGCGCGTTCGAACAAACAAACAAACTCTTCAGCTTTATATATTAGTAAGTAGTAAGTAAGAGTTTAATGGAATATCTGGCAAATGAGTAGACATCGGATGGTAATTGACAAGTAGACGGTAGTGACCACAGCAACCCATTCACGCGTGTAATTAAGGAGATACACTATTCTGCTGTGGTAATCGAGAGGCAGTCAGAAGAAGTTTTATAGTACTTACGTCTTATTAGATAAACGTATATAATAAAGAAATTTACGTACATGTACCTAGATAGAAAGAAACTTGATTCACGTCTATTTCAAATAAGTTTACTTACTGCCCTCTCTATTACCACGGTAGTATTACCCCAGAGTTATAGGGTGCCCAATGATGCAGAAGCTTCACTAGGCCGCCATAGTGTGGATCACCATGCTGCATTGGCTGCATTCGCAGTGAGCCTGGTGACCACCACTCTTGGATTCTGCTTATGCTTTCCATCAGGCAGAGTGGAGTCATTTCGGCAGGGCCAAACAAAACACTGGTTTTCTGTGAACTCAGTGAATTACTCGAGAAGGCCCATGTATACCTAAGAATGGCTCTTCCAATTGTAAACTCAAAGCAGGAAGTCCAAGAGTGCTACTGCTATGGAAATTGGGGATTGATTATCTGGAAATAGGCTTGATTTTCTAATATCGAAAACAAATTATATTTTTAATAAAACTTTAACATTCAATAAGTGACACTGCTGCAATATAAAACTATTAGGATGAGGTTCTTTAGTTTTAATCAACCAATTTTTTTTCCCATACTATGTAGTAAACGCTTTAGAAGGGAGCTCTAAATAGGTGTAGAAACTACTGCTTTTGATAATTTTAAAATATTGATGATAGAATGGGCAAACGCATAGCCATTTTTTGAATAAGAAGGAGATTTTCCCTTGAAAGTGTTAAACGTCAAACACGTATAAATATAAATATTTCGGACATCTAACACACAACGCCATCTAGTCCCAAACTAAGCAGAGCTTGTATTATGGGTACTAGACAACTGATATGAATACTTATATACTTTTTTTTTGTAAATACATACATATTATACATAGAAAACACCCAAACTCCGAAACAAATATTTGTAGATCATACAAACATTTGGTCCGACCCGGGAATCGAACCCGAGACCTCACGATCAGCAGTCGCATACGCCAACCGAAAGACCAATGAGGCAGTTGTCAGTTCGCAATGCCGCAGAGTGCCCATTTTGGATCAAGGGACCTTCAGTCTTCAATTCGAGTAGAAACATGCAGGCAGGATTACGTCACTACAAAGAGCAGACACTGCAAACAAATATTTGCTGATCATACAAACATTTGGTCCGACCCGGGAATCGAACCCGAGACCTCAATAACAGCAGTCGCGTACGCTGCCACTGCGCCACCGAGGCAGTTTCATATATTTTTGCAATTATTAAAAAAATGTTTGTATTTTCAGATGCACATGCCCGAGGCTGTTCCTAGCTAGCATGAGTGACACTGTTCGCTGTTCATGCGTATGTGACTGGCCTGACGCCAGCCGCCGTCGGGACTGCCAGTCTTTGGCAAAAGGGAAGGAACACTTTGGTCTCCGAGACCGAGTCTGCGTGCAAGATGGGAACTGCACTCCTCCTTCATGTGAATACGGAGCCTACGACAGAGCGCTAGGCAGGTGCCCTCTGCGAAAGTACAGAAGGGTCAGATACCATAGAGGGGGAAGATATCATGAGAAAACTTTTTCAGTGTGATGAACTGGCAGTCAGTAATACCTGTGTATACAAGCAGTTAAGGGTTTTGAATGAGAGAGTTATTTAAGAGAATGTGATTTGTTGTAATCATTTTAAACAAAGGTATTGGAAGTACGTACTGAATGTGCCATAGTTTTATTACTCTAAATATTATATTGATTCACTGTTGGATACAATAGATTTTTTTTCACGTATGACAATCTTATAGCAGTCATTTGTAAAAATATACAAAACCAGGAAGTCAAAAGGTGTTTGTAGTTCTAGTCTTTGATTCGATCCGTATATCGTAATTTTTGATAACTAATTTAATAATAATTCTTGTGTAACCACACATTACTAAACTGTGGTTCAATCATTTGAATTCTCGTTTGAGTTAAAGTGTTTTGGTGTCATGTACCTCCTACCAGCTACCAGTTCTACCAGCGTTAAGTTTAAAGATGTAAAAACGCTATTACTTTTTAAAAATAACTCAAAATATCATAGTTTTGGTAAATGTTTTGCATATATATTAAATATAGATTACCGTCAAAGTGTCACCTTTAGCTGCATTTTTTACCGACTCTAAAAAAAGGAGGAGATTCTCGATTCGACTATATTTTATTTGTATGTTTGTTACCTCAGAGCTTTTGACTGGGTGAACATATTTTGAAGATTCTTTCTTTATGTAAAAGCTGGTGCTTCCCGTGTGGTTCCATTTCAATTTGGTACCATTCAATTCTTAAAGTTGTTTTTTTTTTGTTAAATTTTTTATACCAAACATTTCATCATCATCATCGCAGCCTTCAACTTGTCCGTCTTCGGACGTAGGCCTCCTCTCCCAATTTCCATTTCTTACGATCCCGTGCCATCGCCATCCAGTTCACTCCCGCTTGTCCCCGAATATCTTGGTGGTCTTCCTCTACCTCAGGTGTTTGCTCGGGGTCTCCACTCAAGCACTCTTCGAGCCCACCGACTGTAGTCCAGTCTAGCAATGTGTCCTGCCCATCTCCATTTCCGGCGTTCTATTTCTTGCACGACATCTACGACTTTAGTCTTTTCTCTGATCCACTCGTTTCTCTTTCTGTGCATCAAAGTTATGCCAAGCATCGACCTCTCCATTGCTCTCTGTGCTATTCGTAGTTTTTCAGCAGACTTTTTAGTCAAAGTCGTAGTTTCCATGCCATATGTGAATACAAGGAGGACACATTGGTTAAATACCCTGGTTTTTAAGTGTTGCGCAATTCTCTTGGAGCGAAAAATTTGGCTATTAGCTCCGAAAGCTGTCCAAACCTGAGCGATCTTCCTTTCCACTTCGGCCACCTGGTTTGCCAAACATTTACTGCCTAAAAATATGATTTCATATGCTTTATTCATTTGGTATTTCTGATAGAATTTTTAACTCCTGCTAGTTACTGGAATGGGAAATTTTGTCACCCAAAATTTTATACTGCTACAGAAAAAGATCATACACGTGTGTTCATTACAGGTAGCCTTTTCTTAACTGGCACATTATTTTGTTTCATCTAAGTACAAGAGTACCAGTACCCCCTAGCGAAGTTGCAAGCGTTCTTCGTTCTACAATCGTTAACGCCTTAATTCTCGTGTGTCATTGGCTTATACTTTGTCTGAGATTACTTTGTCTACGGTAAGCCAATAACACTCGAGTATTTAGGCGTTAACGATTGCAGAAAGAAGAATGCTTGCAATTTTTGACTGCCTCGTTGGTCTAGCGGTTGGCGTGAGCGACTGCTGATCATGAGGTCTCGGGTTCGATTCCCGGGTCGGACCAAATGTTTGTATGATCTACAAATATTTGTTTCGGAGTTTGGGTGTGTTCTATCTATAATATGTATGTATTTACAAAAAAAAAAGTATATATGTATTTGTATCAGCTGTCTAATACCCCATAACACAAGCTCTGCTTATCTTGGGACTAGATGGCGTTGTGTGCTTAGTTGTCCAAAATATTTATAAATATTTATTTATAAAAATATTTTTAAAAATATTTATAATTAGGCTAGGGGGGCTGGTCTAATTATTATAGACACTGCATGTTTTAAATGTCGCAGAAACAATGAATTAAAAGCATTTTGAATTATTTATATTATTGAGTCTTTTTCATCATTAGGTACATTTTCAATATACACCATTTGAGCATGAAATATTCTTAAAATATTCTCAACTCATCGCTCCCTATCAACAACACGATCTCATCTTTAATTCATATTATTTGTGTTTCAGCATTTGTGTAATCAATGAGCTAAATGATACAGCATAATATACATTAATATATTAAAACAAAATACATCTTGAGCCATATTGTGTCAATATTAACTGACAATGCAAATACTCTTAAATTTCAATAGGTAGAATTATTTCTTTCTTTTGAACATTTTTGACTTCCTGCCCGTATATTTTAAATAATTTAATCCCTTGTAATATAGACGGGATCTATATGATTGTTCTTAAGTATTTAAATTTTAGACAACCTAGATAGGGAATTAGGAATCATTAAATTTGTTATTACGAAAATAAATGCAATAAGTGTGTAAGAAATTAGAATTGCGTATCTACATTCTACATGTAGAAAACAAAGTATGATCATTTTTATTGTCAGCTATACATATATAAGTTGGCAAAGAATCAGACAACCTGGAATTTCATCCGTACTTAGCTTACAAGTCTTCCCAACATCTAAGGGTTGTAGTGTGTTAATGACAACCAGTGTTGCCAGTCGTTTCGATTTTGAAGGGACGTCCCGCTTTTTAAATCAAAATTGTAATGTCAGGTTTTGTCCCGCTTTTTAGGGATAACTGGCCGGACGTTCAAAGTGAAATTTGTTAGTAAGCCGTAGTACTATATGGCAAAAACAAGTCTACCGCTATATTAGAAACAGGAAATAGTTCTAAAAAATAATTCTTTCACGAATTGGGGATGGTGTAGCAGAAAAACAAAAAGATAGCGAATGACCTTTTCTGGCCTCTCTTATTCATATGTCATAATTTCTAATTAGATGCGACACGTTGATAGGGGTTTTTTACTTGTCCCGCTTTCAACGAAAGAATCCCGCCTTTTTTTTACTAAAAAGTCTCAAAATCCGGATTGAACTAAACAAATCTGGCAACCCTGGTGACAACCCTTTCATACACAAACGCATTGCCATCTGAGATAAACATACTTCACCTTTCGAAGATCGATGTTGATTTTTTGAAAGACGGTCCCCATTTCATTAATTTCAACACGACGAAATTTTCATTCGTCGTGATGACTTTAGAATTGAAGACTTTAAATACTTATCATTGGCAGATATGTTATAGCTGATCCGGCTGGTTGCCATCTCATCCAAAGAAGAACATTTGTATAACAGCTTTATGGTAGAGTATTAGCACAATTCCGCCAATATTATATATTAAAAAGACAACATATCAAGTGATTTAATGTTCAGCTACGATACTATAGTCCTTACAATAGCTTGATCTCTGTGGTAATTCTCACTATTGTCATCTTGTTACGAGCAACATTTCATGTGTGAATTTTTTATATTTATATAACGTACTAGCTTTCGCCCGAGGCTTCGTTTGTAATAAAAAGTATACTATGTTACTTCTAATACTTCCAAGAATATGTGTACAACGTTTCATGATGATCGGTTAAGTAGTTTTTGTGTGAAAGCGTAACAAACAAACTTACATTCGCATTTATGATATAAATGAAGGATAAATGTGATTGTACTTTATTTGTGATAAAACTGGCATGTAAAGATTGAAATTATATGATCTGTCACAAAAGTCAAGCTTTATTTTTAGGATTGTAGTAACAATATCCATGAAATGTAGACCCTTTATTACCGCGGCCATTCGAGATTCTTTTATAACACGCATAATACTTTTAGTTTTAGATTATGTAAAGTTATTAACTGTATTGAGAGCAATTATTTGTAAGATATTTTTTTTAGGTTGTAAATAAATATGAATCCAAAATACTGAAGTGTTTTTATTGAAAGCCTGCTCGATTTCTACGGATATTTATGAAGAAGGTAACTCCTACGTAAGACGTGCCTCACGTAAGATGGACAGGTTATTCTTATAGCACAACAAGCACACATAAGGTTTTTATGATTTATGATGTCGTAACTTTATATCTTAAAACTTTTTACCGATTATTACCTGCCAATGAGATCTTACACGCTTACACGCTTAGAAATAAATATTTATAAAATTTTCGGACATTTAACACACAATACCATCTAGTTCCAAGCTATCAGAGCGTCTATTGTAATTCTATTTTGTAAACACATATATATTATACATAGGAAACACCCGAACAGAAACCACTGCGCCACCGAAACAGTCGAAAAATAGAATTATTCTGAACTTTTGAAATGTCTGACGTTTGGATGAGGTCGCAGTGCTGGATCAGGAATCAAGGGCTACGACGGATGGCTTGCTCTGCCGCTTGTGATGGTGGTGACTTGTGAATACAGTTTTCAAGTTGAAAAGAGAGTCATGATCACATTGAGAGATTTTGTTGAAGTGATTTGTAGATAGTATCTGGATGACCGGACTTTTTTCTGTAAAATTTCTGAAAGTGAATCCTAGCTAGATCGATTTATCACCCCCGAAACCTCGGCACTTATAGGTGGTGATGATTTGCGCAAGGTGCTAGCAGGAGCTGAATTCGAGAAGCCGAGGATCGAACCAAGTTGGGAGCAATTGGAGAGGCCTATGCCAGCAGTGGACTGCGGTAAGCTGAAGATGATGACCACTATACGGTGGCGTGATATTACATAGTCTATATCCTTCCTCAATAAACGGACTAGTCACCACTAATAACATAATTGAACAAGTGAGTAGTTTTTGAGATTAGTGCATTCAATTAAACAATCCAACTCCACATATTTAGCATTTAAGTGGTAGAAGAAGCTGGCAGAAATGCTATGAAATAGATGGACTACATGATAATTTCGGCTTACCTAGACGCTAGACGTATGTGGGATCTCAATAAACAGAACTATTTGTTCAGAATCTGATGTTTTCTTTTTACAGGTAGGTAGGTCTAGAGGTACATACTAAATTCTTGTCAGATTCTTTAATATGTTCCTTATTGTTCATAAATGGTCATTTTTTTATTGATGGAATGGAATATACATTCGGCTCTCGGATCGGAGACGCAGGAGTATGTAATATTTCCACTAAAAACCCAGTTGGTATGTCGTACCCTGAGAAAGACCCAGACCAAATTATTTCAATTTCCTCGGATCGTGGCGGAGCTTAACTCTTTTTAAAATGATATTATTTATCTGCGGGGAAATCCCTCGGATACCACCCCCTTGTGGTTATGACGTACTCTAACCGACTGAAAACAGCACACCGTATCTGTTACTAGAAGTCGGGGAACCAGGTGCACCCTAGAAAAGAAATCCCTGAAACCCTGATGCACCTCGGATCACCTACGGTTTGTTTGCAACCGCTCCGCACCACCAACCGGGCTTATTTCTGCTAGGGTGACAGATGGTCTCACTGTTACGTTTGCGTTTATAGAGGGCTGAGATCGTTTTGCGATCTCCGGTGCCTGAGTTGCCTACAGTACCTGGCCCGTGCTCGGATCTCGCTAACCAGGAGAGTTGTAAACCTTTTTCTACACAAGCATAGCTTGCTCGTAGAAATGGACAGTGAAGGTTCACGCACCCTTGCTTCGCAAAATCACCACATTCATATTACCGAGCGAGAGAAGTTCCATTCCGATAGTCACCGCGAGGTCATGCCACGGATCACCGCCACGTCCACGATCTCCGAAGCATCAATTTCCAGGGAAAACCTGCGCCGGTCGGTATGAGAGGGTCCCGTGATGCCTCTCGAGCTAATTTCAGTAGCGGGTCTTATTACCGCAATGACGGCGTGCTCAGCGCTTGGTTGCCCAAGTGGTTCCTTTCACTCCTCCGCGATGGCCTATTAAGTATATTAGGCAGCAATCGTACCAATGCAAGCTCTGCGCTTAGCAACTTGGGGACCAGACTTCATCGGCCGTTATATACGAGCCCAAGATATCTCATTGTAGAACTTGCTTACCTCAGTGCTGTATACACTTCGCCGGAAGTAACATAAGATCTACATTGAGAAAGTAATTAATATTCATTTATCCACGACCTTCATAAACTTTGAGAGCATCTGTTCCTATAGATTCGGTGTCTAGCAATATGTGGCGATGCGTGTGAATACAGCATGATCTAAATTTTTAGTTTAAATTATTATTATTTTTTGAGACCCCGAATAATATTGGGAATA
The DNA here is from genome assembly GCA_905220595.1 of Spilosoma lubricipeda. Taxonomy (NCBI): domain Eukaryota; kingdom Metazoa; phylum Arthropoda; class Insecta; order Lepidoptera; family Erebidae; genus Spilosoma; species Spilosoma lubricipeda. The sequence continues at coordinate 20,993,301 of HG992281.1, read as the reverse complement.
ATAAAGGGTAGGAAGAGGATTATTGCTATTTTTAATACATAGACCGAAACGAGCAAACGGGTCATAAGATAGTGACTAGTGCCGCCCATGGCTGGCATTTTTTGGCTCCAGTAACCGTTGGTTTGTTTGGAGGCACCGACTCACTTTAGCGTCTTCTATTGATTTTCCATGTGACGTCGGTTACACTAGGTTTTGCGAATGTAATCACACAGAGAAATATCCAGTTTTGCACGCAGAGCTGCTTTGAACTTCTGGACCAATCTAATGGCGAGTGAAAATCAACGTAAAATGATAGCGATCGTGCTGTCGTGTTTCGTTGGTGAGTGCGAGACCAGAGGCCCAATGATGCAGAAGCATCACTAGCCTGCCATGGTGTGGGTCACCATGCTGCGTTGTTGCATTGTCTGCATTCGCAGTATGGTGACCACCACACTTGGATTCTGCTTATGCTTTCCATCAAGCCTAAATACCAAAAGGCCAAGCATAAAAAAAAAACATACTTTTCGCTTGACGTATTTTGTATTTTTGTTTAGGTATGCAACTAAATTGTCGTATGCAATGGACATTATAGCGAACTTATGGGTACGCAGAATAACAACGATGAAGAAGAAAGATGTACGCAGTATTTATTAAGAGGGACCTCAGGCTCAGGCTAATGTTACATGGTAAAATATGACTTATACCAACTTACAGCTACATTGTATATAGTAAAATCTCTCTGTACCATACATATAATGCACATTAACGTCTTATTCTCGACGAGATAAAGAATATCTAAATACTACGTAATCGATAATATATTCATATCTGAAAATATGCTGAAAAGGCTGGTCAGGCTTAGCTATATATCAATTCTATTAATTTAACAATATATGACGTAGGAATAGACATCACGTCTTAGCTGTCCAATAAATCAACTTCAAAATGTGCATGTATCTCTTTGCTATGACAAATTTAAGTTGGTGTCTAAAACTAGACTGATATTCAATGGACTTTGGAATGCCAACTATGGGAGTAAACTGTGCCGGCAATAGCACAGCAAAGAGAAGCAAAACTTGGCACAAACCCTTTATTAATCCGTCTGCTGGGTTGGGCTAACTCAAAAAAAGGTCTTCCAAGCAGACGTTTATGTCCGATAGAGGCCTTTCCGAAAGTTATTGTGACGATGATAAACACTTTAGATTTAATTTACTCGTATCGGTTTTTATTGGTTAGTGGTCGACCAGTGGTCGAAACTCAACCATTATTATTTTTTATTCCTTTTAACTTTTTGCATTCCTCCTCCATATGAGCTTCTACTTTACTAATTTTCATAGTCCTCCGTTTCCATAGTTTTTGTGAATAGTTTTTGGTGATCGTGGTCATTCGTTTTTTATTTGAAACTGGTGCTTCTCACCCCATTTCAATTTGGCCTAATTCTTGAAGTCGTTTTGTGTTGGTATTTTTTTATTTTTTATTTTTTTAACTTTCTGCATTTCTCCTGGATATAAACTTAAATGTTCTAAATTTCATACTGCTCCATTCGCAAAATTTTAGAACAAAGAGTTTTTGCTTCATGTAAAAATTTTATTTTAAAATTACCCTTTATTTTAATTTCAGAAACTGCAATTACAGCCTCCAATTGAATTATATTCCTCGGCGTGCCAATATTTGTTCAGATGTGGTGACGTACTACCAAATTGCGTATAATAACTTATTAGCACAAATGTTCGATTAATATAAATAGCTGTTAAACGATTGTCGAAGCACAGAACACATTGGGCTATAGATTCAGTATTGTTTTGGCAATTATATCTGAATCATGAAGTCTACAATCGTTTTTGTGGTAGTACTCGTGAGTATAATTTTAATTCTATTTCTAGTCAATATTCTTTTTCACTTTTTATCATTTTAACACATTTACTACTAAATATTATATTTTATCAATGTATTTTTGAATATTCTTTCACCCGTGTTGTCATGTCTTTGCGTAAACATTGGAAAGAATTTCAATACTAAAAAAAAATTCGGACGTATCCAACGTACAATAGCAGAAATTATTTCTGATAGACTTTCTTGAATACTTTTAATGATAATTGAAAATGAAATATCAATTTTGTGACTAGTCCTGCACATAATTAGTTACTCAACTGAAATAGAAATGAATTTAAAAAAGGGCAGAGAAAAGAAAAGTAGATGATATTTTGACTTAATAAAACAGGTAGGTTTAACTGTGGACCTTAAATTTTCAGGCAGCCTTGGCTTTGGGGGATGCATCCATCAACAACTCCAAACGTACGTAAAAATTATGGTTTATAAATTAAAAATACATATAAATTATAGTTCTGACAGGTTTATTACTTTTGTATACATTTACAATTTACATAAGATCAGTGTCCTTCCTTAGTTCTAAATTTGTCTTTTTGGAATTATTTTCTTTTAGCTGCCTATCTTTATTTGCTTTCTCCCGAGTAAAGAAATATGTTGATAGGTCTCGTTTGGTCCTATTTCAATAACAAACTTTTTAAGGCTGATTGAAGTGGTGTAATTTGAACAATATTCAAGACGATACTGACAACTTATAAAATAATAATAATTCATTTCTCTTAGCATTCAATTAGCATTCATATCAATGGTTTAAAATAATGAGGCATTGATCAAACTGAAGTTTCGCAGAAGTACAAATTGGAATTTATATTCTTTACTTGTACTACCAATATACCATCAGGTTTGTTGGTTACATGTATGCCTATAATGTCTATGTGATACAAAGGGAATTTCTGAACATAAGAGCGTGTATGTACTGAATAGGTGTCAAGATTGTGAGTGCGAGATCGGAGGCCCAATGATGCAGAAGCATCATTAGGCTGCTATAGTGTTGGTCACCATGCTGCATTGTTGCATTGTCTGCAATGAGTATTGTGACCACCAGTCTTGGATTCTGCTTATGCTTTCCATCAGGCAGAGTAGAGTTCTTTTGGCAGGCCGATAAATAAAAAAAGAGGATACGAGGAGGTGAATCTCGATGGTAAGTTGTAAACGGGGATACGTACACCTGCAGCTAAAAGTCAAAATCTGATAAAGAAGTTGAAAATTTTCAGGTGATGTTAGTTTCAACATTTGTTACGGTTCTAAGCGACAAGAAAAAGTACTCAATTTGAGTGTTTATTTTTCCTATTTTTACTTCGAACTTCAGAACTGTGTCCTTGAACTTATAAACCGATTTAGTATAGTTTTATTTCTTTCTATTTCGTCTCATTTAGTTGAAGCAAATTTTTTTAATTTATAAATTAAAAATTAATAAATGAATGCCACAACGAAGTCGGTTATACTTTTTTAAAGTTAATTATATTCTGTTGCTATTACAGGTAGAGTTTGATGTGGTTTTATTTATTTAGGAATAGTTTTGTCTTATTTCACTGGATGGCGCCGGGGAAACTCATCGCTCTTTGAGTTCACGTTATCGTTCCTGTGAGTAAAAAATCAAATCCGCGAGTACCGATGTTTTGGTTACATAGTTGGTATCGTTTTGCATTGTAGTCGGTTTGGTTTCATTAAGACGTAGTTCTGTGTGTCAATCGCTAGCATATCGCCGTCTATATCGCTAGCACTATTGAAACAATGCCAAGCGCTAACCCCGAAGACTTTGGCCAGCTTGAATCGTCTGCTTCCTGACGTCGATCCACCATATCGCTATGTTTAGAAAAAACCTCAGTCTTCATTTTAATATATTATGCTTTGTGGATAATGGTTGTCACATAATTTATTGAGTTGGTCCATATGAACTCTCATCATCATCAGGCTCTTCTCGTAGACCCCAGCTAGGGGTCTTGGGGTAACTTCTCCAGGTCTACGGTCTATAACAGTGGTTTTCCGCGCCGCCTGCAACAGCGGATGGGTCACTGGGTTGAGCCCAGTTGGACCCGGCGGGGAGGGCGTAGCTAATGAGGTCGATCGCAGGGTTCCCAATTTGGTTTTCAAGGGTGCGTAGTGCGAGCGACTGCTGCGCATGCAGCCGGCGGCGGTTCGTCTCTTATACGAGCAGGAACCAGGCCGAGGCACCATAAATTAATCGAGTGCAAATGTACGTCTTGTACAAGCTGATCTTTGCGCGGAGCGGCAATCGGAACGATAGTACGGGCCACAGAAGGGAGCGCGCGGCACGAACCTGTGCGTTGTTCACGTGGGGTTTCATGGAGAGGGTACGGTCCATGGTCACGCCTAGGTACCGTTACCCTTGCGGACCACTCGATATGCTGCCCCATGAGCTTCAGTTGCAGCAGTGTCACAGTTCCTATGGAGATAGCCTGAGTCTTCGCCACGTTAGCCGTCAGTCTTCAGTCCTTCAGCCAGCTAGAAAGTGCGTCTAGTGTGTGCTGCATCTTGGCAACATTTATGGTCGTTGCCATGAAGACCGCGTCATTGGTGTACAGCGCGAGTTTTACGCCTTCGGTGACGGGGATGTCATCCGTGTACCAAGAGTAGTACACTGGAGACAAGCAAATCCCTTGTGGCACACCGGCAACATGTGAACTCTTTTTTTTTACTTCTTGCTTGAGATGAAAAACACGTTAAGTCGTAGTTAGAGGTTTGATGTTTTATAATTGTGTTGTTTCCAGGTTGATAATGATTTCTTGCTAAAATTGAATTATCAATCACTGTTGTATCTATGACTGCCACTGTAATTTACACAAAATCTACTTCTAATCACCTGCAAATTACTAATTGGAAAATTTTAACCCTCTTTAACCGAGTGATTTTAAAGCTAATAGCAAATTTTGACAAGGCAGATCCATAGACCGCTGTTGTGACTGAGAAATTGAAAATTATTTTTATAATGAAGACACAAAGAAAGCTACAGTTAAAATTTACATAACAAATTTTGTGTACTTAGATCTTAATTCATATTTTTGCTATTCCGCCTCAACATAATATGCAGTAGTTAAACAATGACCTCATAGCTGAGGTGCTCATAGCTCAGTTGCACTCGGTGATTAGAATCAATCACCGAGGGTAAGCAACGACGTCGCGGTCAGTGCCTGGATGGGTGACCGCTGGTGGCATGATACCATGAGCGTCTACGTGATTCGGAGGTCACGTTATGCAGTCGGCCCCGGCTGTTATCGTAGGATAACAACCGTGAAGCTTGCAACAGCTGGCGGCCTTTCAGCGGCTTAAAAACATCCAACGGCAAGATTACGGATCCACAACGCTGTCTTGCCAGCTCCCAACCCGCACTTGCCCAGCGTGGGGACGTATGGCCTTAACACTCTCCTGAGAGGAGACCCGTGCCCAGCAGTGAGACGTTATGGATTGTTGATTTTTTTTTAAACAATGATTGGCACAGTTCATAATAAGTCATTTTAGTATTTTCTGGCGAGGCGGTATGTCCCAGTTGTCTCATTACATTTATTGTTTTTAGTTTAGTTCAGTTTGCTTAAAAGGAGGTTATGTTTTTGGTCTATCATGATATCAAGATATTTGATTTCAGGAGTTCTGACAAGATAATTACAAGCGCATATAGAAGAGAATTGATTGGGACATACATTTACAGTTTTGATAAATCAGGCGGAGCAGTGGCAGCAGTCAGACGTTATGGATTGTTGATTTTTTTTTAAACAAATGTGACAGTCAAAGCATATGAATTTGGTTTTTGTAAAAATAAGCATAAAAAATAAAAAAAACAGAAGGTTAACAAAATATTGCTATTAAGTAGCATGTAGCTATTGTTGCCATTCCACATTGGGCCTATTGTATTTTTTTCTCTAGTTTGAGCTCCTGAAGAGTAAGTATTGCGGTATTTTCTACGTAGCAATGATTCTATTCTAAATTGGTGGGAGATAATTAGTGGATGTTATCCATATACGTGTTAAACAAGATCGATCCTAACAAACTACATTTTGGTACACCAATAAAAGTATTTCTGGTTTCACTTAATTGTCCAGTAACTCTTACACACCATTTCTGCACTGTCAAAGGAATTCACGAATTACTGCAGTTCGTTAGTAGGAAACAAAACGTGGCATGCCGGAAGCTGTTTAGAGTCTGTCGAAAGATTGTTTTAGTAGTTTAGCGTCTTTCTTGATTCAGTAAATGCTATGATTGTTACTTACAATTTCAAAGATGGCAAAAGTATTTTTTTATCGTAGAAATTTAGAAGAATATTTTGGTATAATACGGTTGATGGTGATGAATCAGATGGTAGATGGTATATTTTATCAGTATCTGTCGCGACTTCTTTCAAATCATCAATGTTATATTTTCGAGAGGCTACAAGCAAGAAGAACACTTCGACCATTCGAGATGATAATGGCTAGTGGAGTGGTTATTATTGCTAAGTAGTGCATAAACTAATCAATAAAAGGACTTTCCAAGCGAAATGCAGTATTCTAATTAGTTATTTTAGTTCAGTTAGTGATTAAGTGATATTAAAACAGTTTCAGTGGTTTTCGGAGCTCACCATGTGCTTAAAATAGGATCATGAATCCTAAATGAATACACGCAATTTAAGTTAACATTTTAAGGATTATAACCATAACGATGTAGACTGAAGATTTAATGCTTCTTCATTTTAGTCGCTTCGCCAGTCTTGGCTAAATGAGAAAATTAATTAATTGCTTAGTACCTACTACGAATATACGTTTTGCTGTCGTTAAGTAATTCTCAGCTAAAGTTCAAGAATTTATGTTTAACTGACCAAAGATTATCAGCATTTGTGTCATGTTTTCTTTCTCTTTTTGCAGTTATCCTGAGTAGTTTATACATTAGTTATTTATGATAAAATTACATAACTATAAATATAATAATTCAAACACATTTGCTTCACAGAAACATTATCCAGGGAACGTCGGTTCCTTAATGTAGGTCTTCACATCCCCAACATAATTAGCGGCGGCATCAGTTTAGGCAGATCAACTACTGCCAGGCCTGTAACTACCCCTGCAGCTGCAGTCAATCCACCATCCGAGCCCGCAGAACCATCACAACCTGTACCACCAGCCCAGGAAGCAGAACCAATTTCACCAAACGATTCAAATAACCAAAATGACGAATCTGCAAATGAATCACTTGAATGTGAGGTCGAGGAGTCTCAACAGGAAACAAACGACGCAAGTGGTTCGGGGAATAATAATAATAATAATGGGGTAGGAATTAATGTAGGCTTGGGTCCTCTAGGAGGAATAAGCGCCGGAATCACAAAAAATCCTGAAAACAACAGACCTCAACTAGGAATAAACGTAGGCTTGGGTTCATTGGGTGCAAATATAAACCTGGGCTAGAGATTAACCTTGATCTTGGAATATATAGACAACCTCGGCAATATTCACCAATTCCACACTCCCCGTATACTGTATAATATTAATTTGTTTAAACGTTAACTGTAGCTCTGCTTTTTGTACGTAATTGAAATATGTCTCGTGCATACGTATGACAAATAAGATTTCTCATGTCAGATCTAGTACTCAAAATATTGCATCTGGGTCTCTTCTCTCTCGGACTTCATGTAACTATTATAAAGAGTAAATCAGCGTCGTAAGGCATCTTCACTGCTTCTATTAATAGAGTTCTAGATATCGAAGATATACATCAAAGAGTCAAGAAAGTTCAGTTAAGTTCAGCTTCTGCATCTTAGCACAACGAACAAAAAGGACTTTCGGCGGCGAAAATATCAAATACATCAGGTAAGTGCAGAATCTTGGTTTTAGTTTAAAATTATGTTTCGGGAGTACTCTAACTGTAAAAAGTATTGTAGCTGGTGAGGTCGCTTTTTAACCGACTTCAAAAAAGGAGGAGGTTTCTCAATTCGACCGTATATATATATATATATATATATTTTATATGTGTTCGCGGACAACTTCGTCGTTTATGAACCGATTTTGATGATTCTTTTTTTAATGGAAAGGAGATGTCCCGACGGTGGCACCATGATAAGGACATTAATATCTGATGATGGCATCCAAGAGAAATCGACTTGAATCTTGAAGTCGGTTTTATTTTTGTTAAAATTGTACTTGTAGACTAGGATGGTGAAAAAGTTTTAGCACAGAAGAACGTAACATACGTTCAGGGAATTCGAAGTTTGTAGTAAACGTTGTCGTACCGATAATAAATTTCAGATAATAGTAACAGACACACAGATTCTATGAGACATAATGATTGAGTACAATAATTGATAAATGAAACCTATTGCTCTACAGAATGAATCTACACAATACCCATTTCTAAATTTGACACATTTTAGTTGTTTTTTATATTTACTTTATTTTAGAGAAAGCACAAATAACCTACCGTATTGCGAGTTTTAACAGCAGAATTTATATTGTATGTCATTATCATCATGAGATGATCATTAGTTCTGTAATCAGGGTGGAATTAAACTAAACCGTTTGAATTGTTTTTAGACTTTGAGCAGGCAATTGGAAGTGATCTGAATTTGAAGATGCTGATGGTGGAAGACGGCTCACCTAAGGGTAAATGTTACTGTTCGTGCAGCCTGAACAATCAACCTGTTTTCATGGAAATAGATCCCAGCACTTTGCCTGGTAACGATATGATGACAGTCATATAGAGGAGGAAGAAAAATTTCTATTACGTGTCAACGAGCATAGCTTCAAGTGTATACGTTCAAAAATAAATATTATCCATATGAACAATGGGGTTTACTTTTTATTACTAACATATTTCGAAAGAAATAATTTATGATATTACAAAAGTTTGGACAGGTTTAGATGCCGCCAGTTATGATGATTTTCAAACTTGAATCACCTTTGCTGAACATTTTACTAAGTGGCGGTTAAAAAGATTATGACTTCCATCATTAAAACTTGTTCTTGGCACTCATGATGATCATAGCATGATCTTATTGGCTCTCAATTGTTGTACATGGCTCTAACATTAAAAAGACTAGACTCAATAACCTGAGAATAATTATATATTTATGTCACATAAGCAGTATATTTTTACAGTATACATATTACCGAAGCGTTGTCTATCTCAATATGAGATGAATATGAGATAGGCAACAATGTTAATTCATAGGTTATAATAACTGAACTGCCACAATATTGTACCCATAATATATGTTCAAAGTTCATACATAAATGGTTGTAAATCTTATATAGATATTATAATAAAAAAAATTGAAATAAAAGAGAAATAATGAAAAAACAAAGAAAAATCAAATTAACAATAATTGATTAAAACATTGAATTGATAAATCAATATTCACGTCCTTAATTAAAATGTAATACTTAATTGAATATAATAAGTGAAAATAGCATTAGGTTTGTCGAAAATATGTTTGTATCTGGACTATTTTATACTATTGACTGCCTCGGTGGCGCAGTGGTAGCGTACGCGACTGCTGTTCTTGAGGTCTCGGGTTTGATTCCCGGGTCGGATCAAATGTTTGTATGATCTGCAAATATTTGTTTCGGAGTTTGGGTGTTTTCTATGTATAATATGTATGCATTTACAAAAAAAAAGTATAGAAGTATTAATATCAGTTGTCTAGTACCCATAATACAAGCTCTGCTTAGTTTGGGACTAGATAGCGTTGTGTGTTAGATGTCCGAAATATTTATTTATTTTGCAGAAAAATATTCAAAAATTTCATTTCTCTAGCTGTAAGATTATTACTTGAGGAGTGCACCAAGTTGATGGACAGGTTCAAATCCAATCAAATCCAATCAAATCAAATCATTTATTTTGCGAACATGGGTATACAAAATCAGGTGTTAAGTGTATTACAAATAAGCAGCCAGATTCTACCTCAAGGCATGCAAAAATCAGTCATTTAAAACAATAAACATTTGTTAACAATATATAGCCTAATGATTACAGCCGAACAAATTATTATTAAGATATAGAACAAATTAAGTTAGTAAGATAAATAAATGTCAAAAATTTAATGTCAAAACAATTTTTATATAGTACTAGCTGTCCCGGCAAACGTCGTTTTGCCATAAAAAAAATTTAAGGATGGGTGACCCTTACCATTTAGGGGGATGAAAAATAGATGTTGGCCGATTCTCAGACCTACTCAATATGCTCACAAAATTTCATTAGAATCGGTCAAGCCGTTTCGGAGGAGTTTGGCAACTAAAACTGTGACACGAGAATTTTATATATTAGATTGTCATTCATAAAGTCAATTACACTATAATAACACTTTGCAACCAATATATTTTTAAATTTATTTTTAAATATGTCTATATTATTATTTTTAATGTTAGATGGCAGTTATTATAAATTTTTGGCGCAATACATAGCAAACTTTTACTCATCATAGTTGTTTTAGCACTGTGTAAGCACAATCTATTATCGTTGCGCCTGTTTCTTTTTACAACATCAGATAGGCGCTGAAAGAGCTCAGGATATTTGTGTTCAAATGAAGCTACCTCTAGTACGTATAGTGAAGGAAGCGTCAGGATACCGTACCGGACAAAATACGGCCTACAACAGAACTGTCAGTCGCTTGTAAGTTAAACATGGCACGAATGCAACGCTTCTGAGCCCTGAAAACTATTGGGCTATTTGTTGAGTTACCCCAAAAAATAATGCCATATCGTAGAATTGACTCAGATAGACCGTGATAGGCAGTAAGGAGAGCGTCAGTATCAACAATTTTTGATAATTTATTTAGTCCGTACGCAGAGCTACTAATCTTTTTGCATAGTTGAGCTACATGTTCCTTCCAGTTTAACTGTCTATCAACGACCAAACCTAAAAGGTTAACAATGGATGCTGTCGTACTCCTGTGCCACTTATTAGTCATCGTATTTGCTACCAGGCTTTCGATTAATAAGAAACGATTGTACTTTTGAACGCGGCGGTGCAATTGCAATGCGATATCACATTCCTTTCCCCGTATGGTGCAAGAGCTGAAAACAAATTTTGAGAAGGTTCTTTAGGCAAGCTGAAATTACGAAAAATTACAATTTCGCGGATTGGCGAATCCATTCCTGGAAGTATTTTAGCGAGTTAGCGATTATTTCGCTACTGCGCAACATATAACATTTGTAAAATAAATTTTCAGTTTTAAATTCACATAAATCATTCATAAAATCTGTAATGACGTTGCAGCTACCTGTTACAAATCAGTTGTCAAACAGATAACCTACTATTCTAACCAATACTTTACCTTAGTATTTTTGTAAATCTTTCTATTGTCAAAATTTCGAAAGAGAAGGGATGCTATGGTGTCCCAATATTAGGTACTATTTAATACGTAAGAGATATCTATCATCTAGCATCAACTTTCTCTAACATGACCTGTTACGATTTTAATAAACAATGACAGATATATATGTTGTGTTCTGACCATCATATCATGGCGGTTAGTATATATATACTAACAGCCATTAGAACATAGCCCACTGACTGAATATAAAGTCCCTTTATGATGAAGGTTTTTGGCCTACTATAGCACTGTACCACACTCCACATGTGCTTGTACAAAATCCTGTTTCAAGTTTGCGTTCTCTTTTCAAAGCTATTATTCTTAGGATATCATCATCATCAGCCTATCGCAGTCCACTACTGGACATAGGCCTCTCCAATTGCACGCCACTTAGTTCGATCTTGGGCTTCTCGCATCCAGCTCTTTGCGCAGATCATCACTCACCTAGCCTTTGGACGTCCTACACTACGTTTGCCGAGACCCGTATACCCCAACGGTAATCAGCTCTGCGGCTTTAGGATATAAGGAAAATAAAACCATATTTTAATTTCAGTGCTTATTTTGGTAAACAAATATATTTAATAAACAACATATCATAAACTCCAAGAAGTTAACTGGAGGGGCATAAGCCTTCGTAATTTTTCTTTCTTTTTTGGTGCTTTATATTTACAATATAAATAGCAAATATTGCAGTATTCATGCAGAAGTTGAATCTTTCTAGCTGCAGTATTCATCCACGCGGCATACCTCAAAATAATGTCATTAAAAAAGAGCTGGTCAAGTTAAATCTTCATGGATGTCCACTCATATCAAATTTATTCAAGACACTAAGTGATATTTATGAACGTTAAACTAAAGCTGCGTTAAACAGACGCAACAGCATGTGCTGTATTGTCGAGGTAATTTAGACGAAAACACCAAAATCTACTGCCTGCCTGTGTCGATCCATAACTTCCAGTTACCAAAATGCGTAGAGCCTCATGAGAAGAATACTAGCAAAGAAACTCATGGCCATTCTTTTCAAAGTCAGATTTTCAGGTACAACAGTGTTAGTATTACATGTAAGGTAAACAGTATGCAAGCTGTTACCACCTGAATTTACTATTATTTATCATACCAGATAATGCCCATTATGTGTGAGCAGCATACTACATCTTCAACCAACTGTACAATTACAGCAATAACTTAATATTGCATCCAGACCATTCATATCTATCTCAGAAACAACTGGTCCGATTTGAAAAATTATTTCAGTGTTAGATAGCCCATTTATCAAGAAAGACTATAGATTGTATATCATCACACTAAAACCTACAGGAGCGGAGCACCGATGAAGAATGTTACAAAAACGGGGGAAAAATATCACGCTACGGGCAATAGGAAACGCAAACGAGGTTGCGTGTGTCGGCTAGTACTAATATATAAAGCTGAACAGTTTGTTTGTTTGAGCACGCTAATCTCAGGAACGGCTGGTCGGATTTGAAAAATTCTTTCAGTGTTAGATAGCCCATTTATCGAGGAAGGCTATATATCATCAAGTCAAGACCTACAGGAGCGAAGCAACAATCAAGAATGTCATGCGCAAGCTCTATTTCACACCGGTTTTCTGTGAAGCCGTGCCATGTCGAAGTGTGGAATTTAATTTTATTTATTTAACTAGCTGACCCACGCAACCTCGTTTGCGCCTTATATTGCCCGTAGCGTGAAAATTTACCCCGTTTTTTAAAACATTCTTCATTGATCCTCCGCTCCTATTAGTAGTAGCGTGATGATATATACCCTATAGCCTTCCTCGAAAATGGACTATCCAACACCGAAAGAATTTTTCAAATCAGACCAGTGGTTCCTGAGATTAGCGCGTTCAAACAAACAAACAAACAAACTCTTCAGCTTTATATATTAGTATAGATTTTACATTTAATGCACTCTGTCTTACTATTACTTTCTATAGTACATATATAATACTTTAATTTCCCTTGTAACGTTCCTAGTAACCTTTTCCCATTCAAGTTTACTCTTCATCGCATGATTACCTCGGAGCGATGAGGACCACCACTTGTGACACACCCCACTTGTGACAAAAAGAGTGTGACCACACACTCTTTTTGTCAGTATACACCACATACTTCATTCATTAGTGGTACAGGATCTGCCATTCTCCTTTAAGGTTAATGCGCCCTACTACTGCTTCCCTAATTAATGTTGCTTACCATAATATTCGTACAAAGGTTATCTGTAAGAGATCGCCATGAGCGCAAAGACCTCCAATTGTCACATTTGTACATTGGAACTCTTTTTTTTCTAGCTGTTATGTGTGTACAATAAAGGTAAATCAAAAATGTTCTCCTAGCCGATTACGGCCACGGCGGCCAGTCTCAACAGAGACCAACCAACTACGCAGGAGATATTATAGTGCACAAGTGTGTTCGCAAACACCGGTGTTGTCTCTGTTATCTCACCCTCATAATCCGATGGGACGGTTAAACGACACGATCGGGGAGAGATTAGGGGCAGGACCGGCAGGTTTACGTGCTCTCCGAGGCACGGAGGTTCAGACCCCAACTTCCAAACTCCGAGTTGTTATTAAGTATTTATAGAATTAGAAAAACTCAATAACATTTTTGGCCCGACGGCGATATTCAAATTCGAATCAATTCATTTTTATATTCCCGATAAATATATGCGTGGCGTTGAGAGTCGGCAACACGACTCCTGGGGCTGCAGTCTCGACATAGATAGCGATTCTTAAAGATGCGAATTCGGTAGCTAATTCATATCGATAACTTTTTAACGTTTTTTGGTAGTCTCTACCGTTGCAACTATCGATTTTCATCGGTATCGTATCGAATTCAACTGTCAATTTAACGACAATCGCAAATCGCATAACGAGGCATTTTGACGGCCCGCTAACTCGATAAGTATTCGAAAACTATGAAATATTATAAAAATAGAAATTGTATGAAGATACATATTTATTAGATTGTAATAATATCTTTTGCAAGTGTAGTGCACTAATCTATACAAATAAATAAAATTGGAGTGTCTGTTTGTAATATTGAAATAACCGCTATTTACTAAATGCATAAGTATGTATACACGTTACATATACCAAAAATATAGTTAATTTTTTTTTATCTGTCTATCTGTGCGTTTGTTCCAGGTAATCTCTGGAACGGCTGTGCCGATTTTGACGAGACTTTCACTGGCAGGTAGCTAATGACAAAGGGAGTAATTTAGGCTACTTTTATAGACTAACTTTGTCCCGCGGCGTTACTCGCGGTACAAAAATAACCGCGGGTAACACCGCAGGGTTCAGCTAGTTTAATGATATTAATTGTACAAAGTCGCAGAGGTGTTGTTGTGCTCGAACACCAACGCGAAATGGTTAAGCGACGTCTAAGAGCAAGGAACCGTCGAAAAGCTCTAAATGCATACGATTGTACGATTGTAATATAATAATAATTATAACAATATAAATAGCATTCAACACAAAGCTTTTGAAGTTTTATTTTTATGTTTCGATATCAAGATTCACTTGACACATAACAGTTAAGTTTTCAAAGATTACAATTGATTCAGAATATTGCAAAGACATAAATAGTTATGTCCTATTAAAAAAATGACAATTTAAATGTATTTTGGATTAAAAACTATAAATAAAAAGTATTTCAGTGTTAAAAATATTTAGACCATAATTTAACTTAAAAATCTATACTTTTAATAATTATAAATGTCAATTTAAATAAATATAATTAATATTAAAATTCATTAAAATACTTCCCTAAAATTTAGAAAGAAATTGTACATGGCACCATTTTGCTGCCAAAATTTCAGACTATAGATATGGATTTTCGTTAACTTAGCGACATCCTTGTTTACGATTTTGCACGTTAATTAATGAGTAGAGACTTGCCCTTGTGATTAAGATCGTTACGGCAAGCTAAAATATTCGTAAACATTTATCGATCGTTAGTTTACGATCGTTATGATATCTATGTCGAGACTGCAGCCCCAGATGCGGACAATTTTTGACACCCATAGTGTAATTTTAAAACATATTATTTGCCTTCAAATGTTGACTAATTTTATAGTTCTTACAAAGAATTAACCTTGTTTTCTGTCTCTATTTGGTGAAAACTGTAATGTTTGTTTGATTAAATAAATTGAATAATATTTGTGTGTTAGAAGAGTCTTGTAGAAATACTTAAAGATCAACGATCTACGATCAACGATAAACTCATCGACGACTTCGATTTGGCGAGACGCAAAATAATGATTTTTCAAGAGGTACCTTATTGTTATTAGATACTTTGTGATTAATAAATGTTCAAAAGTAGCCCTATATTGTTGACAAGGTGGTAAATACCATCAAATCGGTTACTCGGGGAAGCACTCGACGACCGATCCTATTTTGAGAAGTTCATGTAGTCCTACTTACTACACCCAGTGCTAAATACTCTTCCTTATAGTAACATAAAACATCAATTTTGAAATAAATTATTTATTACTTTTAATTACCCAAGGCCTTCCATTAATTTTGAGAGCATCTGTTCCTATAGATTGTGTGACCGGCAGATTAATAACGGGTGCGAATACAGCATGATCTAAATGTTAAGTTTCTCATTACAACTTTTTTCTTAGCCAACCCCGAAGAATATCGGGATATGTCACTCACAGTTGCTTGCAAGTCAAACATCTCAGGAAAATTTGCGTTGCGGTCCATGGTCCTCTATGGGACCCAGTATGGGCGGACGCGCTATTGCCACGACCGCAACGGGTGCTGGCCATCAGGATCATAAGATACTGATGGCCAGCACCCGTACAATGGCGTGCACCCGCACGATCTCTTTGGTCTGCCAGGCCTGGGAACGAGCTCGGTACTGCAAAAGAGTCAGGCGCCGGAGGTCCCAGAACGATCTCCTTCCTCCACAAGCGCAAGCCTGGAGGGTGGCAGGTGACCAGGAGCCAATCTTCAAATGGACGCTAGGTTCGTGGTGTGTGCGTTAAACAACTAGCTAAGCAACTGATTGACGATTCTCTTGACCAGAAGAACCACAACGCTGGCAATATGCGATGATGTGAAGGAATTTTTTTGATGCTTGTACGTAAATATTGTCACTGATTTTTTTATTATTATTTCCTAGTATTTTAATTTAACTTTAATATAGGTACTGTGACATGTACAAGTTTAGATTAGTTTTCATTACATTAATTAAACAATATTATTTTTAATTATACATTATTTAATTATTTTTTTCAAGTTTTTTTTTATATTACCCTGTTTAACTACTTAAGATAGTGCAATGCAGCCTCCAATTATTATTATTTTCCGCGCATCAATATTTGTTCAGATGTGGTGACGTACCATCAAACTGCGTGCAATAATTTATCAGCGCAAATATTCGTTTGATATAAATACCTGTTAAACGTTTCTCAAAACACAGAACGCATTGGGCTATAGATTCAATATTGTTTAAGTATTCTTATCTGAATCATGAAGCCTGCTATCTTTTTGGTGGTACTGATCGTGAGTAACTTTTTTCTTCTATTTTTCATCTTAAAATTTTATCACATTAACAACTTGTTACAACTTCATTTTCTTTTGTATTTTATCAGCGTATTTTTATATATTCTTAGAGAGTTCATCTATTCGTGACTTAACTCTCACTTTTTCTAAAACTTTTATCGAATTTGTAATGATTACATACATGTTTCTTATAAAAATGCAATGAATTTATTTGTTATAATAGTCACCATTACATTTCGGTAACGTTAAATTTTCAGGCAGCCTTGGCTTTGGGAGATGCTTTCATCGTTAACTCCAAACGTACGTAAATTTACTTGTTTATAAATTTAAGATACATATTATATTTGTGATGAGATTGATATACTTTTTTAAAAGCTTCTTAATAGATAGATAACTGCCTCGATGATCTAGCGGTTGACGTATGCGACTGCTGATCATGAGGTCTCGGGTTCGAATCCCGGGTCGGGCCAAAGGTGTTATTGAGTTTTTCTAATTCTATAAATACTTAATAACAACTCGGAGTTTGGAAGTTGGGGTCTGAACCCCCGTGCCTCGGAGAGCACGTAAAGCTGTCGGTCCTGCGCCTGATCTCTCCCCGATCGTGTCGGTTAACCGTCCCAACGGAACATGAGAGTGAGGGAACAGAGAGTGCACCTGTGTTTGCGCACACACTTGTGCACTATAATATCTCCTGCGTAGTTGGTTGGTCTCTGTTGAGACTGGCCGCCGTGACCGTAATCGGCTAGGAGAACATCATTAGATAGATATATTTTTTTTACTCTGAAATTCGACTGTTTAAATATTTTTCTCTATTTGGATCCTCCCAATGGACTGGACTGGACCCGGCCGCGAAATCTATACATTCATCATGTAGTTACTCAAACTCTAAATTCGACATTCGTTTTTTAAAAATGACAATACATTGATAACAGATTGCCAGTTAAAACTTGCCCCCAGATACTTGAAATTTGAAAAATGGTAATTAATTCTCCACAAAAAAATTCGTTCATGTTGTTGCTAAATAAAATATCGTTATCATTACAGTAATGTATGTAGAAAATTTCAAAGACCATGGCTACCGTTGCTTACTCGGCCGCAACTACTTATCAGCCAGGTGTAAGCAGGTACCTGCAAAACCTGCTTACACCTGGCTGATAAGTAGTACGATTTATATACGTTCATGACGTGTCTTCTTAAAGTTTTTTTTAATTATGATGATATACCGCAGCATGTGAATAAGTTGCCGCAAATAAGGGTTGTCAGCCGTTAAATGCTAGGCTACTATTTATCTTAGATATCAGTTAAAAAAGATAAAAGTGTATTTGAACTGAATTAATGCAAATAATTAATTGAAAACATATTTAACTTCTTATTATTCAGTCTAAATGAGAGTCCTCGATGCTTTCACTATTATCGCAGCTGTCACTATTATCATCGCAACTATCAGTCTATTCTTTATTGGCTAAATAATGGTTACTGGAATTGCATAAGACATTCAACTCAACATTAATCAAAACGATACTGACAACAATTAAAATATTAATAACACGTTTCTTTAAGAATTAAATCAGCTTTCATACCGTAGTCTATTATCAATAAGAAAATAGTAACTCATTGATCAAACCAAATATTTGAAGAAGTACAAGATATACATAAGTTATTTCCGAACGTGGATTACCTATTATAACAATAGTTTTGTAGATATTCTATGTACCAATAATGTCCACGTGACACAAAAGAAGTTTCTAAATATAGTAGCGTGTTTCTGCTGAATCGGTGTGTAGAGAACACGAGCAGGTGAATCTTGATAGTAAGTAGTTGCCGGGGATACTTACAGCTGCAGCTCAACTCACAATCTGACAAAGAAGTTGTCGATTTTCAAATTATGTATGTTTAAGCATTCGTTACATTTTAAGCGCCACGTATGATATACATTACTTATCTATGATAAAATTACATAACTATAAATATAATAATTCAAACACATTTGCTTCACAGATACATTATCCAGGGAACGATTATAACCATAACGATGTAGACTGAAGATTTAATGCTTCTTCATTTTAGTCGCTTCGCCAGTCTTGGCTAAATGAGAAAATTAATTAATTGCTTAGTACCTACTACGAATATACGTTTTGCTGTCGTTAAGTAATTCTCAGCTAAAGTTCAAGAATTTATGTTTAACTGACCAAAGATTATCAGCATTTGTGTCATGTTTTCTTTCTCTTTTTGCAGTTATCCTGAGTAGTTTATACATTAGTTATTTATGATAAAATTACATAACTATAAATATAATAATTCAAACACATTTGCTTCACAGAAACATTATCCAGGGAACGTCGGTTTCTTAATGTAGGTCTTGACGTCCCCAACCTAATTAGCGGCGGCATCAGCTTAGGCAGATCAACAACAGCCAGGCCTGTAACTACAACTGCAGCTGCAGTTGCAGGCAATCCTGCAGACGAAGACTCTGGTTCTCAAGAGGAATTGGTCGACCAAAATGATTCTGGGAATAATAACAATAATAATGGGCTAGGAATTAATTTGGGCTTGGGTAATCTAGGAGTAATAAGCGCCGGAATCACAAAAAATCCTGAAAACAACAGACCTGAACTAGGAATAAACGTAGGTTTGGGTCCATTGGATGCAAATGTAAACCTGGGCTAGAGATTAACCTTGGTCTTGGGACATATAGACAACCTCGGCAATATTCATCAATTCAACACTCCCCATATACCGTATAATATTGATTTGTTTAAACGTTAACTGTAGCTCTGCTTTTTGTACGTAATTGAAATATGTCTCGTATGACAAATAAAATTTCTCATGTCAGATGTAAATCGACCTAGCATTCAAAATATTGCATCTGGGTCTCTTCTCTCTCAGACTTCATGTAACTATTACGAAGAGTAAATCACCGTCGTAAGGCACCTTCACTGCTTCGATTGTTAGAGTTCTAGATATCGAAGATGTACGTCAAGAAAGTTCAGTTCAGTTTCTGCATCTTTTTGGCGGTTGAGCACAACGAACAAAAAGGACTTTCGGCAGCGAAAATATCTAATTTCTAAGGTAAGTGAAGTTTCTTGCTTTTAGACGTATGTTTCGGAAGCACCAAAAAGTATTGTAACCTGTGAGGTCGCTGTTAAAGGTTAAGAGAACTCTTAGACTAGGATGGAGAAAAAGTTTTAGCACAGAAGAACGTGTAGTCCAGAATCCCCGGAATATATTTTACAAGTTATTACTATCAAGCTAATTTTTCGTGAATGGCTTCATTTTCATTTCAAATTTTCGATTACGCTCTAAAGTTGTTTCTCCCTGCTACCTCTGTTAGCTACACAGACAGTCAAAAATTTTTGTAAAGTGAAAAGTGAGCCCCTCATAAAAATAAAGCCACTCACGAAAAATTAGCTTGATAGTAATAACTTGTAAAATTTGTTTCGGGGATTCCGGACTAGTAATATTTATTCAGGGAATTCAGAGTATGTGGTGGACGTTGTGGTGCCGTAAATAAATTTCAGAAATATCTGGGTAAGTTACAGATACTATATGACATAGTGATTGACAAAGTTTATGTAAAATGATCGATGCATGAAACCTATTGCTCTACAGAATGACTTTACAAAATACCCATTTCTAAATTTGATACTTTTAGTTCCTTTATATTAACTTTATTTTGGAGAAAGCAGAAATAACCCACCATTTTCTTGGGACTTGCATAATTTCACAGCAGAATTTAGCAGGGTTATGTGGTAGGTCAATGGTCATGAGATGATCATTAGTTCGGTAATCAAGATGGAGTTGAAGTAAACCGTTAGAATTATTTTCAGACTTTTAGCAAGCACTTGGAAGTGACCTGAATTTGACGATGCTGATCGTGCAAGACGGCTCCCCTAAGGGTTAATGTTACTGTTCGTGCAGCCTGAACAATCACCTGTTTTCATGGAAATGGATCCTAGCACTCTGCCTGGTAATGATATGATGACAGTCATATAGAGGAGGAATGATCAATTACGTGTCAACGAGCATAGCTTCAAGTGTATACGTTGAAAATAAATTTTATCTATATCAAGTGTTGAGTTTACTTTTTATCATCATTTTCCTACAAATTTCAACAAAGAGAATTAATGAATTTGCAAAAGTTTTGGATAGGTTCAGTAGTTTGAATCGTTTTTGCTGAACATTTTATTAAGTAGAGGTTAAAATCAATAGTCAATTTTTTGAAGGTAGTAGAGTCACGCTGATTTCAGCACGAACGGGTTGACTCGACCGGGACGGTACTACCCTCGCACAGAAGATCAGCGTAAAATGCCAGCGTTCATGCTGTCGTGTTTCGCTGGCGAGTGTGAGACCGGAGGCCCAATGATGCAGAAGCATCAATAGGCCGCCATAGTAGGGGTCACCATGCTGCATTGTTGAATTTTCTGTACGAGCAATGAGTATGGTGACCACCACTCCTGGACGCTGCTTATGCTTTCCATTATGCAGAGTAGAGTCATTTCGGCGGCGAATAAGTAAAAAAAGTGATGTTTTTGCCAACTCGCACTCACCAACGAAACACGCCAGCACGAACGCTGTCATTTTAGGTTAATTTTCTGTGCTCAGAAAGTACCGCCCCGGTAGAGCCAGCCCAACGGTGTTGAAATCAGCGTGACTTTACTACCTTTTATAAATTACTAGCTGACCCACGCAACTTCGTTTGCGCCTTATATTGCCCGTAGCGTAAAAATTTCCCCCGTTTTTTAAACATTCTTCATTGTTGCTCCGCTCCTATTAGTAGTAGCGTGATGATATATACCTTATAGCCTTCCTCGATAATTGGACTATCCAACACCGAAAGAATTTTTCAAATCGGACCAGTGGTTCCTGAGATTAGCGTGTTCAAACAAACAAACAAACAAACTCTTCAGCTTTATATATTAGTATAGATATAATAATAATAATAATAATATTTATTCGACAGATAATTTTTTACAAGTTTCTCTCATACTAATAAAACATAAAAAGTGACACATTAGACTAGAGCAGGGGTTCCCAATCTTTTTCAGCCTACGGCGCACTTTTAAGATTACAATATTGTCACGGCCGCCCCCCCCCCCCCCCCCGCCGTACCTAGCCATTACACAGAATCAAAAGAATTAGGTACCTACAATAGTAGTTATTATTGGTTGCAAGGCACAATTTTTTTTTAATTTTTAATTTAAACATCCACGGTAAAAAACTTATTTATTTATTTTAAAAAATCAGAATTGCAACAAAATATCTACGAAAGAAACTTAAGAAACACAAAAATAAAAAACAATAATTTCTCAATAATAGTAGACAAATCAATGTGATGGGTGAGCCTGGTATTCTGCGCCCAGTTTTTCAAATCGTGGGATAAGGTTTGAGACTGCCACTCTCATTTCTTGCCCCACCTTAATTCTTGAGCAATATTTGTTCTTGATTACGGCTACTGCTGAAAATCCAGCTTCATACAAATATGACGTTGCAAAGGAAATGAAAATGTTGAACCTTTTGAAGTTAACTTTAGCGCAGCGTCGCATCGTATCGCTTTGGATTCGCGTGTCACCGCCTCAGAGTACATTCTTATTATACTGAAATTCACCGCGTCGGATCGCATCATAAATTGTAATTCGCTTCGCGTTGAAACGTCTACGTAGGACAAGGCCTTAAGAACCTATGATGCGAGCGGTCAAAATATTGTTGCGGTATGGATACCCGCAAATAATTAACCCTTTCGGATAATGATAGAAGACCGACTCGCGGCGCCCCAGGGCGCCGCGGCGCACACTTTGGGAACCCCGGGACTAGAGGTTGCCGTTGACGACCGTACTAATATAAATTGTGTTACAGTCGTCAGCGCCTTCCACCTATTAAAACAACAAACGTTTTACTTTGCAAAAACGTATTCCCAAATATCCTAATTACAAAGAAAAATTTACAAAATTGATTTATATATAAACATTAATTAATAAAGTTTATTTTTATTTCTGTTCTGTTCCAGTTCCTTAATAGCAAGTAGACATAAATACCCTAGTGGGTTAGTGTGAGGTGTGAATGTAGGTACGCTTGGTATGTGATGTGTGAATGTATGAGTAGGAATGACTGGATTTATAAAATATATTGTCAAGAATAGAAATGCAACAGCTCCTCCGTTTGACTATAGTTCAAACCCAACAACCACCCACGAAGAACAGACCTACATTTGTTGATGGGTAGTGCATAAATGTTTTTCGCATGATTTGCTGCGTTGTATAATTTATTACTCAGTACATAAAATTGTCTTTTGGCAAGAGTCGTTCGATGGGAAGTAACCGAGCAAACCCTTGCCTTGTTACGCTTTGTAATGACGTTATAGGTAATATTTTTATGCTTTCGGAGAACAGTCGGAGTATAAAAAGTTGTCTGACAGTTAGCATAGAACAATCACTGTATAGAAGACTGGTGCTGTACCTTCGCGGCTTACCCAGTATTACCTTCAATATCGCCCTCTGTGCATGCTCCAAGGACAGCAGAGAGGTCTTTCCAATACCGCCCCATACTACAATACAGTATTGGAGAAGGCTCTGAACAAGTGCATTATAAGCACACAGAAGTGTCTCAAGATCGGCCGATGCTCTGAGTTTCCGAAAAATTGGAATCAGTCGTCTCACTCGCGCTGTTAATAGCTTTATGTGAGGTAACCAATTTAGCGAGCAATCTATTATTAAACCGAGATATTTAATATGTTCAGTCCGGGTTAATTGATGGCAACCACAACCATCCAGGAGTCCACAGGTATGTGCAGTAATTTTGAAATCAGGTGGCGGCTGAGTGATAGAACGTGGTGTAAAGGCAACGTAACTTGTTTTATCAACGTTTAAAGTGAGTAGATTTTCATTTAACCACACCATCACCTCCGCAAGCGCATGCTCCGCGTAGTGCCTAGTCTCAGTCCAGTCACTACCATGCACGATTAGCGCAGTGTCATCAGCATAAGTGATGATGCTGCAGTTGGGTAGCGACTTGGTACATAAACTATTTATGTATATTAAGAACAAAGTAGGTCCAAGCACACTACCCTGCGGCACACCAAAAGAAAGTGATTGCTTAGAACTAGTGAACTTGCCTACCCTAACGCACTGGGTTCTATTCGACAAGTAGGAACGAAACAGCTCCAACACAACACCGCGAATGCCGACCGACTCCATCTTAGCAAGCAGTAGAGGGACAGAGACAGTGTCGAAAGCCTTAGAGAGATCCAGGAAGACACTAATGGCTTTCTGTTTCTTGTCAAGGTGCTTACTGATTATTTCTGTGAGTAACAAAGTAGCATCTTCTGTAGATTTTCCCCTGACAAAGCCAAATTGGTTATCTGCAATGATATTATTTCTCTCCAGAAATTTTACTAACCTGTGATTAATAATTTTTTCCAATATTTTTGAAATAACACTTAGTACCGATATAGGTCTGTAGTTCCCAACACTGTCTCTGTCGCCACTCTTATGGATAGGATGTACAAGTGCACTCTTCAGAATATCCGGAAAGACACCCGTGTGCAAGCATAGGTTGCAAACAAAAGTGAGAGGAGGAACCAGACTACTCTTAGCGCTTTTAATTACGAGTGTCGGTATGTTGTCTAGTCCAGCCGCAGAGTTATTTTTCAAATTAGTGATTATGCTATCGACTTCCCGCTCATCCATGTCAAACAAAGCCATAGAATCTCTCGGTGGAGAAGGTAGAGTGTCCTCGCTTGAGACACTCGATGTGCCCACAGTTTGGTTACTTAAAATTGCATTTGAATAAGATGACCCTATATTAGCAAAAAAGTGGTTTACCAAATTCAGAGACTCGCAGGGATCTGAAGCCAGATTAAGTAGTTCAGTAGGAGGAGGTGAGGAGTGCTTGAGAAAGGCAATTTTGTTTATAGTCTTCCACACACCCCTTGGATTGTCTTTATTCTTCTGAAATTCAGATTTTTCATACGCAGTTCTAAGTTTTTTTAGAAGATTGTTGTAAAAATTACGGTACCTGGTGTATGTGACCTGCAATATTGCATTGTCAGGGTCTGCTTTTACTTGTTTGTGTAACTTATCCCTATGCCTAGCACACCGGACCAAACCCGGAGTCATCCACGGCTTAATAGTTCGTTTCCGGTGGGGAATATTTATTTGTTTAGAGTGGCTACTAATGACGTCAGAGATCACATTAATTAAGGTAGTAGCTGATACATTAGCGTCAAAACATGAATAAAGCGAGGTAAAGTCTGTGTGAGAGAATTCAAGCACCAGTGCGGGATAATCAACCTTCAACAATGTTGTCTCTGGGGCGTGCCTTTTAATTTTACAATTCAGACAAAAAACAAGGGGTGCGTGATCGGTCACAAGAGAATCTAGTATGTAAGTCGCCGCACATCTAGTGGATCTCAACATCACATGATCCAAGCAGCTTGCACCACGAGTTGGAATAATATGAGCAGGTAAGAGACCGTGACAGGCCATCAAATCCAAGTAAACGTTATAGTTTCGGTCATTACTCCGAGTAGAAATATTTATGTTTATATCACCAATCAGAGCTAATGACCTAACAGACTTTAAGGATTCTAGACAGGTATCAAGGGTGTCACAGAACATATCTATGTTTGGGCATGATGGCGGCCGATACATAGCAACGACAGCGTATTCATTTTCGTATTGCACAACAATACAATTAGCACCCGCCACAGAAGGTAAAATAACAGAGTGACTTATCTCAGATTTGATATACAGAAGAACACCGTCATTCTGGTTGGTATAGTTAGATGAGTACCATTTATAGCCGGTGATTTCAGGTGCAATCGGAGACCCACTCAACCAGCACTCAGTTAATATCAATATATCACACCGGAAACAAATTCGTTCCAGTAGTACCGTAAGAGCGTCAAAGTTACGAGCCACACTACGAACGTTAGTGTGGAATACAGCCTTCTGGGACAAATGAATGTGGCTTTCAATTTCTTCAGGGGAGCATATTATAGACTCCGACACACGAGCTGAGTCAATATCGTTACATATATCATCCAAAATTAACATTTTTAAAAATAAGGTCTGAAGTGCACGACTGCAATTCGCGAGTCCGACTACCAGGACAATAATCAATCCCACAAATCGGATTTGGATTTGGAATAAATGCATATAAATAGATCATGCAATATATCAATACAGCATCTTTATCAAGGGGTGATATGTGTTTGTGCAAGGATTGTGCAAGTTTGTGTATAGATTATTATACTAATTATTTCGGGGTCAAAGGTTCCATCTTTGTTAATACCGCTCTGATATGGTAGAGCATTGAGACAACCTTGCCCATTGCATTGGCCACAAGCTAAAGAGCATTGCAAACCCGCTTTCCTGCATCCGCATCGCGAACCACAACCCTCTTGCAGTTGCAGAAAATTGTATTTAGCAAATCATCTGGAGCAGGTGGTAAAATTGTCATGATAGGCTCCAGAAAATCGTTTCGAATTACCCAACCCCATATTACCTGGGGTTGCAAATCATGCCCTGATCATGCCCGTTTAATTCCCAGGTATAATTTTTGACGTAGTGGTAGGATTTTAAAATTTACAGATTTTAAAAAAGATGCTCTTAATTATTTTCTATTTAAAATGTCATTAGTGTAAATGGGAATATAAATATATTATAATTTAAGTTTTTTTTTATTTAATTTGTAATTTCAGGAAACGGTTATCAGTATTATTGAATAGATATAGATTTAAGGCACGAAGAAAGTGATAAAATATAATATTAAAACTTCGATCAATAATAGTACTAGATTAAAGATCAGGAACAAAAATAAGACGCACAAGAGGCCACGTTTGCACACACGACAACATCTTCATTTTTTTGAAAAAAGATTAATAATTTTAACGACTTCAGTTTATTATAAACCTTACCGCTTATACATAAAGTTTAATTGCCATTGCAAAATATATTTAGTTAGGTCCTGTCGTCAGAGAAAGGGTAATATGGAATTAATTTAAAATGTCTCTTGAAAATAAAAAGTTATCAGTACAAAAATATTTATTCCAAAATGATACTTAAACCTTAACAATTAAGGATATAACATATTGTTTACAATTTCGTGCTTATTGCATTGTGAAACTAGATGTAGGTAGTTCTTGGTTACATTTCAATGCCCAGAACACAGTAAGTATTGAAAGTCGTAGAGTTGCAGAACATTTTTGTTTTAGGTTTGTTTTGTATGGTGGCAAATATTTTTTAAAGGTTTAAAAGAAATAGTAATATAGGTTTATTTACCTTTAAACAGATTCAGCTTGTTATAAAGTCTTTTAGAAATCATTTTTATATAAGCGGTTTCTTTTTCACGAATTGTAATCTTACATCAATAATTTTTTTTATAATCAGTTTTATTAGGCTTATTTTATGGCTGTGTTTGTTTCGTCCAAAAAAACAAATCTTTCTCAATATATGCGTAATCAACAACTTTAACAAAACGTTACCTGCAATTTAAGAACCGCTGTTTTTAGTAATCTACGCCTTTGCGTATGTCCAGCTATGTCGAATGTGTCAAAATGAATGAATCAAAAAATTTATTTTCCTCTTTCTTTCGCCACAATAGATACCCATTCTGCACAGCGAAATGGGTCACTAAGAAATCTACAAACAAAAATAACATTATAAAATAACAACACTACTCCATGCATTCCCTGTTCAAAAATAAGTGATGTTTGACACAATAGTTGTGTGTTGAATCAAACATTGGCCAAACAATTGTAATATTAATTCGAACATATTTATTATATAATTCTGTTTATTATTTTATGAAAAACACTTAAAAAAATTAACTTACTGAAAAATAAGATATTTCTTCCAAGACCTTGGTGTTAAGCTGGTTATTTACACAGTTTTTGAACGCGCATAGCGGCATTTTGACGACTTAACGTTGGCTGTGATTGGACCATACTAATTTGAAATAAGACCACAAAATTATTTGTGGTCTTATTTTTCGGGCCGTTTTTGAAGCGCTTATCGGGCATCTAGTACTATTTGTGATCGAAGTATTAAAATATAATATTATATTAATAAAAATTGACAAATAATTATAATCATTGATTTATCGATAGTTCATCAACTATGTATGGCGCGTTTTCAACCGGAGGCACCGGTTAACCTGAAGTGATGCTGTGACCGCGCGCTCTCCGCCCTCTATCTCGAAAACGGTTCACCTAGTGAAAATTTTTTTAAACAAAACTTGTAGAGAATCTTGTATTCTACAATATTGATATTAAATACAAGTAGCAAAAAACCCATAGGAAATGAGATATTAACAAAAAAAGCGCAAAAAAACGATTTTTGTGACCTTTGACCTTGAAATTTAATAGTTGTGTACACCCTACCATATGTAGGTTTTGAGACAACTTTTAGGGTGTCAATATACAAGTATTTACAAACTTACAACTGGGTATCTCGAACTCCGAGATTCTTACCTAATTTAAGCTTAAATGACGGGACTACTCTGCTGATGACATCTGCGGCCAGCAACAAAATCCATGCCGAAATTTTATCTATAAAAACCACGTGTCAAGATAGCATGGACAATGTTTGGTAGTTAATAATAATAATAATTTATTTATTTCTCTTCTCACAATCACCAATACATGTAATATGATTACTGGATAAACTGGATAAACTTGAGAGGCTTCAGAATTTCTGTATTAGATTCATTTTTGGTTTACGCAAATATGATCACATTTCCGAATTTCGTAAAAAACTCAAGTGGCTCCCAATTCGACTTCGCCGGAATACACATATCCTCTCCCTACTATATAATGTCCTATTTAATCCTACTACACCATCCTACTTAAAGAGTCGATTTGTCTTTGTCCATGACACACATGCACGATGCTTAAGGTCATCGGAAAATCGCACCTTAGAGATTTCAACACACTCCACAAGTTTCACTGACAAATCTTTTACAGTACAAGCTGCACGTCTGTGGAACTCCCTACCGGAAGCCGTAAGGCAGGCTCAATCCATAAACAGTTTCAAGAAACTCGTCAAGGATCACTACCTATCTCTGTAATAACTAAATGCTTTATATGTGTATGTTTATGTATGTATTCTTTTTTTTATGTTTTACCCTGCCATGTTGACTCTACTCTGCCTGATGGAAAGCATAAGCAGAATCCAAGAGTGATGGTCACCATACTGCGAACGCAGCAGTGTGACCCACACCATTCTTATTTATATTTATTTATATGTCTGTAAGTGTATGAATATATGTGTGAGGGGAGATATATGCATAATGTATCTGTGTAATTGTGTTAGGTAATATAACTTTTTATACGCAAACTCTAAATTTACACCACAAACTACAAATCACTAGTATAGTCCATCTTAAGGTTGCCTGGAAGAAATCGCAGTCTGCGATAAGGCCGCCCATTGTACCACTGTTTTTGTTTGTTATTGTCTTCAATGTATATTTCATTTTATGGTGTACAATAAAGAATACCTATCTATCTATCTATGATTATTGTTTTTTCATAACACAAAACAGTACAACAATACAGCAATTGTAAGAGGACTGGTGTCTGAATTAGACGTGAGTCTGTAGCTCAGATCACCAGGCGCTTACCCCGCTGACACAAAGCCTAGCTGTTTATAAAGTTTTACACCACAGTATATTGGGAGAGACATAGAATTGAGGCTGAAATAAAGTAAAAAAAAATCATAAGCAAACCAAGAGAAATAAATAGAATAACATACCGGACACCTGGAAGTGTGTGTGTGTGTGTGTGTGTGTGTGTGTGTGTGTGTGTGTGTGTGTGTGTGTGTGTGTGTGTGTGTGTGTGTGTGTGTGTGTGTGTGTGTGTGTGTGTGTGTGTGTGTGTGTGTGTGTGTGTGTGTGTGTGTGTGTGTGTGTGTGTGTGTGTGTGTGTGTGTGTGTGTGAGTGAGTGAGTGAGTGAGTGAGTGAGTGAATCAGTGAGGAGTATGTGTGTATGTGTGTGTGAGTGTGTATGTATTTTAAATTCTTAATATTAGTTGTTTTATATATCTAATAGACATCCTCGTGTTCGACATTATTAGCTATGTAGTAAATTTTCTGTGGTACGATAATCTAAGGTTTTCAACCATTCAACAATTATCGGATGGCATGTAGACGTGGTATGGGCATATATTGAGAGAATGCGATTTACTTTATTGTAGAGGGAGGCACCTAGATAGTAGAAGTATTTCTGTGAAAAGCTAGAGTTTGATTTGCTTATGTTGCAAACCCTGTCTTTCCTACGCCTTTGGGATATAAGTGCTGGATCAAAACCCATCATTGAATGTTGTCTAATTACTGTATGCAACACAAAGAGCTGCCGAACTGTTAGGACATCACTCTGCAAGTAGACATCGGTTACTGTTACTGTTATGATATCTAGCTGACCACTGATCATGTTGACTCAGTTGGTCTGAATTTTTTTCGTACTGTTTTGGAGCAACAAATTAGCAACAAATATTTACACTCATTAATTTATTTTCTCCTGGCCAGTTCTGTCATATTACTGCTAGCTTGTTGTAAAGATAGCAGTAATTTGTTTTTTGAGGAACTGAGCAGAGCTACAAAATCGTGATTTTAGCAACTAATTAGCAACTATTTCGCTACCAATTCCCACCCACATTTCGATGGTTTCTGCCAACTTTTCACTGCTAGCTTGATACGGCTCTGTGTAACGCAGCTTGAGAAAAGTATATATTTTTGAAATTATTACAACGCGCGTACGCCGATGAGACGGTAAGTCCATAACTTCACGACGCGATAGTTATACGGTGCTCCCAATACTTTTGGTTCCTCGCATTACGCGCATATTAATTCACTGTTTCCGAGCTTATTTATCTCCCTAATTCCTTCTGCATGTTGTCACCTTGACACACTTGACTAGTGTATGTTGAGACTTTTGTACTCCTCTAAATGTGATTGTGATTCTAAGGAAAACATTATACCGTCGTTTACGAATTACTACTTTTTATTACCGACTACGGCAAAGCCAAAGGAGGGTTATGATTTTGACAGGCTATGTATGTATGTATGTATGTTCATTTGTTCCATCGTAGCTCCTTAACTACTAATTAGAACTGGACAAATGAGGTGTCGTTAGAAGCGTCATGATCGTCTTCTGGTTATAGGCTATATGACGCGTCACTGAATCTAATGTGGCGCCCTCTGGCCGACATAAAGTACTGTATTAAAAAATAAATTCTAGATAAATATGTCGTGTTTGGTATCATTGGAAAGGGCGTTACTTGTAAATTTCAAAAATATATATATTATAAGCATTTTCTCGTGACTTTGTCCGTATTTGTTCGATAACTGTGATATTTCTATAGTAGCTATTTAAAATATACTTTGTACAGAAATTAATATCATAGAGGCACCAAAACATTTTGAATAAAAAAAAGTAAAAACTAAAACCCAACTACCACAAAAACGAAGTTGAAAAAGCATGAAACAAGTTTCAAAAGCCGTAGTCACGCGTTGTTAAAGTGGAATGGGCTAAGGTACATTACACTACATGGACTACGGCTTTTGAAACTTAGTAATGTACCATAGTCCATATCACTTTATTTGTTCACTCGACGTACGTACAAAAAAATAAATAATATATTTAGGGGTGGATCATCCTAATCATTTAGGGGTAGGAAGAATAGATGTTGGAGAATGAACTTGAAATGAAGAATCACACGATTATTTAATATTATTAAATTGAAATATGCCACATTACATTCTTTCAACTCAGTAGTATAAATTATTATATTTACAAATTTTATTTCACATAAAATAGTTTTTGGTGAGTTCCATTAGTGCATGGTTTCATTCTGAACGTCAGTTTCACCTGTCAAAATCGACTTCTTAGAACGGACAAACTATAGGACAGATCGTTTTTTTGTTTTTTCGAAAGACGGTCCCCATTTCATCTCATCCATATATTATATACTTTTTAACATTAATTTCATCATGACGAAGACTTAAGGACTTTAAGACTTATGTTTTGAAGACTATAAACATTGATCCAAGAGATCCGGCTGGTTGCCATTTCATCAAAAGAAGAAGACAAACTATAGCGTCGTATCTAACGCACAATGTCTTATATTTGCAGATGATTTACAACTGCTCGTTTCTGTAACTGAGGTTGAGGATTGTGGAGCGCTGCAACATGATATTAATGCCATAGTTGGGTAAAGTATAAGAAACAAATTGTCGTTTATCGATTTAAAATTAAATGTAAAATTATTACCTTTTCTGGATCCCGTAACCCGACCACATAAACGTACAGTCTTGCTGGAATAGCAATGGAACGTGTGCCCTCGATTAAGGATATAGGAGTGACAATGGATAGCAAACTTGAACTTCCACAAACACATACTTCAAATATATAAATATGCTAATAAATGCCTTGGTGTTATTATTGGTATATCATCACAATTTAAGAACACTCAAGTTATTATAAACATATACCATGCATATGTAGTAAAATAAAATATAGTGCTTAGTAAAATAAAATATATTGCTTATTTACTTTGAAGTCCGCAAGAGTCATTATATAACACAACGCTTGAAAACATTCAGCGTAAATTTTGTAGATACCTATATACGCGTCAATATGGATGATACGCCTTTCTCTATCCTTGTATGCTTGTGTAAATACACTACAACTCAGACGGGAATCCACACATATCACAAATAATTGTTTGACTCTTGCGGATGAGGTAGATAACCCTAGTCGTGTACGTGAATCAATTCATTTTTAACCGACTTCAAAAAAAGGAGGAGGTTTCTCAATTCGACCGTATAGGTTTTTTTTTACTTTTTTTTTATGTGTGTTCGCGGATAACTTCGTCGTTTATGAGCCGATTTTGATGATTCTTTTTTTAATGGAAAGGAGATGTCCCAACGGTGGTACCATGACAAGGACATTAATATCTGATGATGTCATCCAAGAGAAATCGAGTCGAACCTTGAAGTCGGTTTCATTTTTGTTAAAATTGTACTTGTTATATTCCCGATAAATATAAGCGTGGCGTTGGGAGACGACAACATAGACTCATGTGCTATCCACCTACGTGGCGCTCGTCCTTGGCTGACAAAAACCCCACTGCTAGAGTAATTGGGCTCATAAATGAGGTTTTTCAGTGTATTTCAGATGCAGACAATTTTTGACACCCATAGTGTAATATTTAAACATACGAGTATTATTTGCCTTCAAATGTTGACTAATTTTATAGTTCCTACAAAGAATTAACATTTTTTTCTGTCTCTATTTGGTGTAAACTGTAATGTTTGTTTAATTAAAAAAATTGAAAAATATTTGTGTGTAAGAAGAGTCTTGTAGAAATACTTAAAGATCATTACAAGAACTTATCGACGACTTCGATTTGGCGAGACGCAAAAAATAGATTTTTCAAAAGGTACCTTATTGCTATCAGATACTTTGTGATTAATAAATGTTCAAAAATAGCCCTATTTTGTTGACAAGGTGGTAAATACCATCAAATCGGTTCCTCGGGGAAGCACTCAACGACCGATCCTATTTTGAGAAGTTCATGTAGTCCTTCTTACTACACCCAGTGCTAAATACTCTTCCTGGTAGTAACATAAAACATCAATTTTGAAATAAATTATTTATTACTTTTAATTACCCAAGGCCTTCCATTAATTTTGAGAGCATCTGTTCCTATAGATTGTGTGACCGGCAGATTAATAACGGGTGCGAATACAGCATGATCTAAATGTTAAGTTTCTCATTACAACTTTTTTCTTAGCCAACCCCGAAGAATATCGGGATATGTCACTCACAGTTGCTTGCAAGTCAAACATCTCAGGAAAATTTGCGTTGCGGTCCATGGTCCTCTATGGGACCCAGTATGGGCGGACGCGCTATTGCCACGACCGCAACGGGTGCTGGCCATCAGGATCATAAGATACTGATGGCCAGCACCCGTACAATGGCGTGCACCCGCACGATCTCTTTGGTCTGCCAGGCCTGGGAACGAGCTCGGTACTGCAAAAGAGTCAGGCGCCGGAGGTCCCAGAACGATCTCCTTCCTCCACAAGCGCAAGCCTGGAGGGTGGCAGGTGACCAGGAGCCAATCTTCAAATGGACGCTAGGTTCGTGGTGTGTGCGTTAAACAACTAGCTAAGCAACTGATTGACGATTCTCTTGACCAGAAGAACCACAACGCTGGCAATATGCGATGATGTGAAGGAATTTTTTTGATGCTTGTACGTAAATATTGTCACTGATTTTTTTATTATTATTTCCTAGTATTTTAATTTAACTTTAATATAGGTACTGTGACATGTACAAGTTTAGATTAGTTTTCATTACATTAATTAAACAATATTATTTTTAATTGTACATTATTTAATTATTTTTTTCAAGTTTTTTTTTATATTACCCTGTATAACTACTTAAGATAGTGCAATGCAGCCTCCAATTATTATTATTTTCCGCGCATCAATATTTGTTCAGATGTGGTGACGTACCATCAAACTGCGTGCAATAATTTATCAGCGCAAATATTCGTTTGATATAAATACCTGTTAAACGTTTCTCAAAACACAGAACGCATTGGGCTATAGATTCAATATTGTTTAAGTATTCTTATCTGAATCATGAAGCCTGCTATCTTTTTGGTGGTACTGATCGTGAGTAACTTTTTTCTTCTATTTTTCATCTTAAAATTTTATCACATTAACAACTTGTTACAACTTCATTTTCTTTTGTATTTTATCAGCGTATTTTTATATATTCTTAGAGAGTTCATCTATTCGTGACTTAACTCTCACTTTTTCTAAAACTTTTATCGAATTTGTAATGATTACATACATGTTTCTTATAAAAATGCAATGAATTTATTTGTTATAATAGTCACCATTACATTTCGGTAACGTTAAATTTTCAGGCAGCCTTGGCTTTGGGGGATGCTTTCATCGTTAACTCCAAACGTACGTAAATTTACTTGTTTATAAATTTAAGATACATATTATATTTGTGATGAGATTGATATACTTTTTTAAAAGCTTCTTATTAGATAGATAACTGCCTCGATGATCTAGCGTGTGACGTATGCGACTGCTGATCATGAGGTCTCGGGTTCGAATCCCGGGTCGGGCCAAAGGTGTTATTGAGTTTTTCTAATTCTATAAATACTTAATAACAACTCGGAGTTTGGAAGTTGGGGTCTGAACCCCCGTGCCTCGGAGAGCACGTAAAGCTGTCGGTCCTGCGCCTGATCTCTCCCTGATCGTGTCGGTTAACCGTCCCAACGGAACATGAGAGTGAGGGAACAGAGAGTGCACCTGTGTTTGCGCACACACTTGTGCACTATAATATCTCCTTCGTAGTTGGTTGGTCTCTGTTGAGACTGGCCGCCGTGACCGTAATCGGCTAGGAGAACATCATTAGATAGATATATTTTTTTTACTTTATTATTATATATATATACTTATATACATACTTATTTATTTTTGTTACTCAAACTCTAAATTCGACATTCGTTTTTTAAAAATGACAATACATTGATAACAGATTGCCAGTTAAAACTTGCCCCCAGATACTTGAAATTTGAAAAATGGTAATTAATTCTCCACAAAAAAATTCGTTCATGTTGTTGCTAAATAAAATATCGTTATCATTACAGTAATGTATGTAGAAAATTTCAAAGACCATGGCTACCGTTGCTTACTCGGCCGCAACTACTTATCAGCCAGGTGTAAGCAGGTACCTGCAAAACCTGCTTACACCTGGCTGATAAGTAGTACGATTTATATACGTTCATGACGTGTCTTCTTAAAGTTTTTTTTAATTATGATGATATGCCGCAGCATGTGAATAAGTTGCCGCAAATAAGGGTTGTCAGCCGTTAAATGCTAGGCTACTATTTATCTTAGATATCAGTTAAAAAAGATAAAAGTGTATTTGAACTGAATTAATGCAAATAATTAATTAAAAACATATTTAACTTCTTATTATTCAGTCTAAATGAGAGTCCTCGATGCTTTCACTATTATCGCAGCTGTCACTATTATCATCGCAACTATCAGTCTATTCTTTATTGGCTAAATAATTGTTACTGGAATTGCATAAGACATTCAACTCAACATTAATCAAAACGATACTGACAACAATTAAAATATTAATAACACGTTTCTTTAAGAATTAAATCAGCTTTCATACCGTAGTCTATTATCAATAAGAAAATAGTAACTCATTGATCAAACCAAATATTTGAAGAAGTACAAGATATACATAAGTTATTTCCGAACGTGGATTACCTATTATAACAATAGTTTTGTAGATATTCTATGTACCAATAATGTCCACGTGACACAAAAGAAGTTTCTAAATATAGTAGCGTGTTTCTGCTGAATCGGTGTGTAGAGAACACGAGCAGGTGAATCTTGATAGTAAGTAGTTGCCGGGGATACTTACAGCTGCAGCTCAACTCACAATCTGACAAAGAAGTTGTCGATTTTCAAATTATATATGTTTAAGCATTCGTTACATTTTAAGCGCCACGTATGATATACATTACTTATCTATGATAAAATTACATAACTATAAATATAATAATTCAAACACATTTGCTTCACAGAAACATTATCCAGGGAACGTCGGTTTCTTAATGTAGGTCTTGACGTCCCCAACCTAATTAGCGGCGGCATCAGCTTAGGCAGATCAACAACAGCCAGGCCTGTAACTACAACTGCAGCTGCAGTTGCAGGCAATCCTGCAGACGAAGACTCTGGTTCTCAAGAGGAATTGGTCGACCAAAATGATTCTGGGAATAATAACAATAATAATGGGCTAGGAATTAATTTGGGCTTGGGTAATCTAGGAGTAATAAGCGCCGGAATCACAAAAAATCCTGAAAACAACAGACCTGAACTAGGAATAAACGTAGGTTTGGGTCCATTGGATGCAAATGTAAACCTGGGCTAGAGATTAACCTTGGTCTTGGGACATATAGACAACCTCGGCAATATTCATCAATTCAACACTCCCCATATACCGTATAATATTGATTTGTTTAAACGTTAACTGTAGCTCTGCTTTTTGTACGTAATTGAAATATGTCTCGTATGACAAATAAAATTTCTCATGTCAGATGTAAATCGACCTAGTATTCAAAATATTGCATCTGGGTCTCTTCTCTCTCAGACTTTATGTAACTATTACGAAGAGTAAATCACCGTCGTAAGGCACCTTCACTGCTTCGATTGTTAGAGTTCTAGATATCGAAGATGTACGTCAAGAAAGTTCAGTTCAGTTTCTGCATCTTTTTGGCGGTTGAGCGCAACGAACAAAAAGGACTTTCGGCAGCGAAAATATCTAATTTCTAAGGTAAGTGAAGTTTCTTGCTTTTAGACGTATGTTTCGGAAGCACCAAAAAGTATTGTAAAAGGTTAAGAGAACTCTTAGACTAGGATGGAGAAAAAGTTTTAGCACAGAAGAACGTGTAGTCCAGAATCCCCGGAATATATTTTACAAGTTATTACTATCAAGCTAATTTTTCGTGAATGGCTTCATTTTCATTTCAAATTTTCGATTACGCTCTAAAGTTGTTTCTCCCTGCTACCTCTGTTAGCTACACAGACAGTCAAAAATTTTTGTAAAGTGAAAAGTGAGCCCCTCATAAAAATAAAGCCACTCACGAAAAATTAGCTTGATAGTAATAACTTGTAAAATTTGTTTCGGGGATTCCGGACTAGTAATATTCATTCAGGGAATTCAGAGTATGTGGTGGACGTTGTGGTGCCGTAAATAAATTTCAGAAATATCTGGGTAAGTTACAGATACTATATGACATAGTGATTGACAAAGTTTATGTAAAATGATCGATGCATGAAACCTATTGCTCTACAGAATGACTTTACAAAATACCCATTTCTAAATTTGATATTTTTAGTTCTTTGATATTAACTTCATTTTGGAGAAAGCAGAAATAACCCACCATTTGCTTGGGACTTGCATAATTTAACAGCAGAATTTAGCAGGGTTATCTTGTAGGTCAATGGTCATGAGATGATCATTAGTTCGGTAATCAAGATGGAGTTGAAGTAAACCGTTAGAATTATTTTCAGACTTTTAGCAAGCACTTGGAAGTGACCTGAATTTGACGATGCTGATCGTGCAAGACGGCTCCCCTAAGGGTTAATGTTACTGTTCGTGCAGCCTGAACAATCACCTGTTTTCATGGAAATGGATCCTAGCACTCTGCCTGGTAATGATATGATGACAGTCATATAGAGGAGGAATGATCAATTACGTGTCAACGAGCATAGCTTCAAGTGTATACGTTGAAAATAAATTTTATCTATATCAAGTGTTGAGTTTTACTTTTTATAATCATTTTCCTACAAATTTCAACAAAGAGAATTAATGAATTTGCAAAAGTTTTGGATAGGTTTAGTAGTTTGAATCATTTTTGCTGAACATTTTATTAAGTAGAGGTTAAAATCAAAAATCAATTTTTTGAAGGTAGGTAGAGTCACGCTGATTCAGATTCAGCACGAACGGGTTGACTCGACCGGGGTGGTACTACCTTCGCATGGAAGATCAGCGTAAAATGCCAGCGTTCATGCTGTCGTGTTTCGCTGGCGAGTGTGAGACCGGAGGCCCAATGATGCAGAAGCATCAATAGGCCGCCATAGTGTGGGTCACCATGCTGCATTGTTGAATTTTCTGTACGAGCAATGAGTATGGTGACCACCACTCCTGGTCGCTGCTTATGCTTTCCATCACGCAGAGAAGAGTTATTTTATCAGGGCATACATAAAAAAAAAAACAAAACGTTAGAGTAAACACTCCCATGACCTTATTGGCTCTCAATTATTTCTACATGGTTCCAACATTGAATGGGCTAGACCAAGTAACTTAAAAATTATACCTAAAAACAAATATTTACTGCCAGTAACTTGTGCAGCGAAGAAGTAGACGATTATGTAATCACTACTCTTCTAAATATAATGCTAAAGGAGATGCAGTGTTTTTTTTTACTTATTGCCCGCCGAAATGACTCTACTCTGCCTGATGGAAAACATAAGCAGAATCCACTAGTGGTGATCACCATAATCATTGCGAATGCAGACAATGCAACTATGCAGCATGGTGACACACAATGTCGGGCTAGTGATGCTTTTGCCAACTCGCACTCACCAACGAAACACGCCAGCACGAACGCTGTCATTTTACGTTAATTTTCTGTGCTCAGAAAGTACCGCCCCGGTAGAGCCAGCCCAACGGTGTTGAAATCAGCGTGATTTTACTACCTTTTATAAAACAAGTACAATTTTAACATAAATAAAACCGACTTCAAGGTTCGACTCGATTTCTCTTGGATGCCATCATCAAATATTATTATCCTTATCATGGTACCACTGTTGGGACATCTCGTTTCCATTAAAAAAAGAATCATCAAAATCGGTTCATAAACGACGAAGTTATCCCTGAACACAAATAAATATATATATATATATCTATATATATACAGGCGAATTGAGAAACCTCCTCCTTTTTTTGAAGTCGGTTAAAAATAATAACAGTTTTTCCAATGTAAGTTGAATCTGAGGAATGTAAACATGTATAGCATACACTAATATTTGATATGGAAGTAACTAACTAATGATGTGATCTCACTGTTACCCATAAATACCCCGGCCTGGTCTTCATGGAACAGTTCTTCAGCATTTGCGTCTGTAAGCTTGTTTATGTGTGTATCGGATGCAATACAGAAATGTTTGTAATGAGTGAATAATGCCAAAGCGTGGATCTGTGGGAGAGCCTTAGCTTCGGCATGCATGGGCCGGCGGAGTGGTGTGTATACGGAGTGATACCACGGCCTCACAGAAAACCGGTGTGAAACAGCGCTTACAGCGCAAGCGCTTTTTCACACCGGTTTTCTGTGACTGCGAAGCAAACATTACAAACGTTTCACCGAGTGAGTGAGGATACCGGAAGTCCATACTCCAACCCCTCCACCCATCTCCCTCCCCATCCCTTTCCCCAACCCTCTCCCCATTCCCCAAAGGCCGGCAACGCACTTGTGACGTCTCTGGTGTCTATGGGCGGCGGTAATCGCTTACCATTAGGTGATACGTCTGCTCGTTTGTGCCCCCCTCTCTCCTATTTTATAAAAAAATGTACCATGAAATGAAGAACACTTCCGCCAAATAGCTTTGATTGAAGCAATATTAAAGAATAAAATAGCTATTGTCAGTACACAAGAAGGGCTTTTTCTCGTTGTTACTGAGATATTACGTAATTATAAAAGTACTTAAAATATCGGTCGGTCGGAAATTAGAATAAAAAGCAGTTAAAATATTAACAACATAATATAATAAAAATAAGACATAATGTAACTAATATCACATTGCACACAGATGAAATGCAAAAATCTCTGTCGTTAATTTTTCTAAATAAGCGGGAATACCTTGCCCTAATACATTTTATTTTACTACGGAAATACAACACATTGCTGCTTGTGTAGTTATCAAAACTAAATTAGCTGTAAATATTCCATAGTATTGAAGCAAATAAGATCTGGAGCGAAATCAAGTGAGACGCTTAAAAGAGAACGGGATGGCGATGCACTGTGGACACCTCTGCCCCATCTAGGGGACATACGACCTTAACTCACTACATAGTATTAAGTTAATTATGGTCATTTCATTCTTATTCCATTAAAAGATTTCCTATTATCATAAGTTAGGCTTTGTCATTACTTAAAGTTAATTTTCATTTGGTTTTGTCACCATGAGCAGAATCCAAGAGTAGCGATCCCATGGTGATCAGCATGGTGACCCACACTATGGCTTATTGAGAAGCTTCTGCGTCATTGGTCCTGACGTATCTGACAAAACATCCCTTTACTTCTTATTAAAGATCGTAGTGCATTTTAGTCGTTCACTGCAAGGTAAGTTTTCCATTGAGATGCTCTTAGATTGGTTGAGTTTGGAATGTCATTCAGCTAGATTCACCTACGTAACACAAGGGTACAGAGCTGTGACCTGGGGTACTGGTGTCCAGCTAGGCGGAGAGGGTACAGAGCTGTGACCTGGGGTACTGGTGTCCAGCTAGGCGGAGAGGGTACAGAGCTGTGACCTGGGGTACTGGTGTCCAGCTAGGCGGAGAGGGTACAGAGCTGTGACCTGGGGTACTGGTGTCCAGCTAGGCGGAGAGGGTGCAGAGCAGGGCGGTGCCGCGCTTGACCCAGAAGTCGGAGGACTCCTTGCCGGAGGGCAGGTCCACGGCCACCACGAACGCGCCCTGGCGGAGAGGGTAGTAGTAACACGGACAGATGTACCGGTCTGAGGGCAAAATTACATGTTATTATAGAAGATGAGGATAACTTTATTGGCAAACGTTTTTTTTATAAATATAATTCAAGCATTATTCATGCATGCAGTTTCCCTCGCGCTTTCCTGCAATTTGCAGGGTTGATAACGTGAAAACAGATAGAAGTTGCACGGTAGGTATAGTGGTTTAAGAGGCAGCCGCACCTCTTTCTACTACATTGTGTTGTGGGTTCATACCCCATATGGGACAGTACTAGTTATCTACAAATTGTTGTTTTCTACGACTGGGTGTTCTTTGTGAAAGTTTCATGTATGTTTGTAAAGTCACAGCGCCACATTATCTATAATCGAGGTTTCACGAGAAAATGTTATGTTTCTAGAAAGCGTTTATCACGAACTATCTCTGTAGCGATAGAGAGAGATTCCACCGGCTACTACCTAACCTACTGCACACTATGTCAAGGAATGAGATGTCAATAAATTCGTAATAATGCCCCGGGTTGTATAAGCTATATAAACCTACTAGCTGAACCCCGCGGTGTTACCCGCGGTTATCGTCGTACCGCGAGTAACGCCGCGGGACAAAGTTAGTCTAAAAAAAGTATCCTAAGTTACTCCCCGGATCATCAGCTACCTGCCAGTGAAAGTCCCGTGAAAATCGGTCCAGCCGTTCCAGAGATTACCCGGAACAAACAGACAGACAGACAGACAGACAGACAGACAGACAGACAGACCGACAGACAGACAGACAGACAGACAAAAATTTTTTCAAATACATTTTTGGCATATGTAACGTGTATACATACATATGCATTTAGTAAAAAGCGGTTATTTTAATATTACAAACAGACACTCCAATTTTATTTATTTTTATAGATTATAGATAACTAATTGACTAAGCTGATCCAGCAAACGTTGTTTTGCCATTGTGGCGTAGTTACGTATTATGTGTGTAGTTATTTATTATGTGTAGTTTCGTATATTGTGTTTGACAGACGATGAGACGAACGAACTCGCTGGAGTGGGAGGAGCCGAACGTTGTGCTCGCTCAAGGCCGCGCGTGCGCCGATGAGACGGTCCGTCGAGACGCAAACGAGGTTGCGTTGGTCTACTAGTTTTATCTACAGGTGTTACGGAGTAGGTTTATACTTTTTGAAACATTTTCTGTTTACTTACTGCGCAGCCGTTTGCCAGTGATCCTCACAGGCTTGAAGTGTATGGGCGTCATGGGGAACACCAGCTGCATGGGCAGTGGCTCCGCCAGGTAGCTCTCCTTGCGGAACCAGGACGCACCCTCCAGGAACTGGCCTCTGCTCATTAACATAAATATAATCTTTACAATTTTTTAGGGTTCATATAATAATTGGATAAATTTCTACTACAAGAGGGTGTGAGGGAGTGGTAGTTCCGAGGTACGGCTTTTGAGTTGACCTCGAGCCCAAGCCTGCTCCCCAGCCTTTAGGTCTTGACAAAATTTTTATCATCAGCAGGCCCACTACCATAGCGGCAATGTACAAGTATGACAACTGTAGGTAGACTCTGGGGCCACGTTGGAACAATCCATCCAATCCAATTTATCTTATGCACTTAACACCATACCTTTACACTCACCTATATACACACACACACACGCACACACACACGCACGCACGCACGCACGCGCACACACACTCACACACACACACACACACACACATACACATGCACCCACACACATACATAAGCTCACGTACTCCACAAATAGACAGATACTCTCATAAAAGCACACATTTTGAAGCATGCATGCTGCACTCTTCTCTTTTGTATTGTACTGGCAGTTTATCTATTGATTCTGTGTAAAATTCTATATGTTCGGGATGGGGCCTGGAGGTCTGTCACACAGGGGTGACCCTAGTATAGACTCCAGTCTCTCACAAAGAAATGTTGTTTTGTAATCTATTGTGTATATTGTGCCTTTGTGATGAGAGAAATAAATGCCTTATTATTATATTGTTATTATTATCCATAATGATTATATATTACCGGTCACGAATAGAGGCATAGATATTGTGTGCTAAATACCAACCAAAAGGACCAAAAGAAAAGTAATTAGTGCTAATTCTGTTGTTCGACAACTATAAACTAAACCAAAAAGAACTAAAAATGAATTTTGTCTTGTCAAATAGCATTCTAAATGACAAGAATTGACTTAGTTATATTTGTCACACTAAAAATAGACGTGATTTAATTCTAAATACTTATAAAATTGCGTTTTGTATAATTATAGAATTTTTTATTATTTTTATACATGAAATCAACGCGAAAGTTGACGAATTTCGTCAAACATAATGTGCTCTCGGTGATGTTCGGTTGTTACCTGCGGTGCACGAGAACGGACTCATTGCTGGGTACATTTCTATGAACTATCTTTTATTCACTCTTCACGCATATTTGCTCGTACATCATATATACAAGTTATATTATTAGCAGTCCGATACTCCGAATCCGAAAATTTTTCTTTACAGGTAAATCTTAATTGATTAAATTAGATAGGTAGAAACAGATGGGAAGAAAAACTTTCCATGAGCTATATTTCAACACGCTTTTATTAGATTGACATGTATGTATTTATGTATGTAACGGAATCTTTTGACTTCATTTTCACCTACTTCTAGGACTCTGATTAACTTGAAAATTTTCACAGGGTTCAATGATGACGATGACAATACAATAATTAGAAAAATAAAAAAAGGAATAATAATTTTTTTTTTAAATAGTTTAAAAAAAATTATAGTTTTGAAAAACTAAAAAACACGCTTTAATACTAATCGAACTATAGCGTGGGTTGCTTCCGGAAAATTTTAATTTGAACATTATGATTTTTTAAATTGTACGCCTTATTTTTACAAATAACAATTTAAGTTATAATTTTTCACTTCTATCAGAAGTCATTATGACTGCTACTTATTTTTAATAATAAGTACTAAAACAATATTTAAATATAAAATATAATAAATATAATAGAGTTAGTGACGTACCGTACGTAGACGCCGCCATCCCGAGGTGGGCGTACGAACCCGCTCTCCTCTAGCGGCATGACGGTGAACTCCC
Organism: Spilosoma lubricipeda; assembly: GCA_905220595.1. Lineage (NCBI taxonomy): Eukaryota > Metazoa > Arthropoda > Insecta > Lepidoptera > Erebidae > Spilosoma > Spilosoma lubricipeda. The sequence goes on along the minus strand of HG992281.1, from coordinate 20,949,198 downwards.
AGCACAGCGTGTCGATCGGCCAGGACTCGCTGCGTGCAGTCGTCTAGCGGCCGGTACATATCACTCATCAGTCATCACATATACTAATTACTTCTAAATTAACCTGCCCCTCCAGCCAAGTTGAAATTCTACAAACGCTTAGTTATTAGAAAACTAACAAATGTATGGAAATTTTATCATAATAATGCTAAGACATGAGATCAAAACCAAATAGGTAATAGAGGCGTTAGCGATTGTAGAAAGTGATTTGACGTGAAATACTTAAAATTTGATTAGACCCCCTTGTTGACTAGTTGTTGGTTGACTAGACCCAGGCTTTAATATGTACATTTATTGACTATATTTTGTTTCTGTTTTATTTTTAGTTGACTTAAGTTTAAGTCAAATCTATATAAATAAATAAAACTGAGAGTGTCTGTTTGTAATATTCAAATAAGCACTTTTTACTAAATGCATATATATATGTAAACACGGTACATATACCAAAATAACATTTTTTAAAATTTTTGTCTGTCTGTTTGTTCCGGGTAATCTCTGGAACGGCTGGACCGATTTCGACGGGGCTTTCATTGACAGATAGCTGATGACTATAGACTAGCTTTGTTCCACGGCGTTTCCCGCGGGACGACAATAACCGCGGGAAACACCGCGGGGTTCAGCTAGTTGAAAAATAATTTCAGGTAAATATTGAGAAGGGACAATTTTTTACGGTTGAGTATTAACATCGACAGTTTTAAACAGTTTGTTTCAGTGTGTTTGTGGGCGGCCCGCGCGGCGCGTGTGTCAAGTGTGAAGTAGGGTGTGTACCTGCATGACGGCGGTGAGGAAGCCGGTGGGCACGACGAAGGCGGGCAGCCAGCACAGCGTGGGCGGCCCGCGCGGCGCGTGTGTCAAGTGTGAAGTAGGGTGTGTACCTGCATGACGGCGGTGAGGAAGCCGGTGGGCACGACGAAGGCGGGCAGCCAGCACAGCGTGGGCGGCCCGCGCGGCGCGTGTGTCAAGTGTGAAGTAGGGTGTGTACCTGCATGACGGCGGTGAGGAAGCCGGTGGGCACGACGAAGGCGGGCAGCCAGCACAGCGTGGGCGGCCCGCGCGGCGCGTGTGTCAAGTGTGAAGTAGGGTGTGTACCTGCATGACGGCGGTGAGGAAGCCGGTGGGCACGACGAAGGCGGGCAGCCAGCACAGCGTGGGCGGCCCGCGCGGCGCGTGTGTCAAGTGTGAAGTAGGGTGTGTACCTGCATGACGGCGGTGAGGAAGCCGGTGGGCACGACGAAGGCGGGCAGCCAGCACAGCGTGGGCGGCCCGCGCGGCGCGTGTGTCAAGTGTGAAGTAGGGTGTGTACCTGCATGACGGCGGTGAGGAAGCCGGTGGGCACGACGAAGGCGGGCAGCCAGCACAGCGTGGGCGGCCCGCGCGGCGCGTTGGCCCAGCCCTGCAGGTGCGCGCCGCGCAGGAACAGCTCGCGGCACCACGAGCCCAGCGGCTTGATCGACGGCCGACCTGTCACCACCACACACCTCACACCTCACCCCTCGACCCTAGGTCAACTCCTTTAGCCCACAATGATTTCAACAACATTGGGCCGGTACTGCCCTCGCACTGAAGATCAACGTTAAATGACAGCAGCAGTGCTGTTGTGTTTCGTTGGTGAGTGCGAGACCGGAGGCCCAATGATGCAGAAGCATCACTAGCCCGCCATGGTGTAGGTCACCATGCTGCATTGTTTGCGTTAATGGTGATCACCACTCTTGGATTCTGGTTATGCCTTCCATCACGCAGAGTAGGGTCCTTTTGGCAATGCCATACACTAAAGAAGGGTTAAAGAACACCTTAGTCATATTAGTTACTCTTTATCATCTTTCAAAATGATCACTTTGTATGAAAAACGTACTAAATACAAACTTGTGACGTCACTGTTTTAAACTACTCAATTGAGCAATATCTTCTTCTTCTTATATATAAAACCAATTGCTGTCTGTTTATCACACTTAAACTCTAAAACGGATGGCCTGATTTAGCTGTTTATGGTTTTTAAATGTTTGTCGTAGTCCAGGGATGGTTTAAACGGTGAAAAATTAAAAATAGCTTGAAAATCTAAATTTCACGTATACGAAGTAGCGGGCACAGCCAATATTGAAAGGTTTTATTTAAATAAAATTTATAATGTGAATGAAAAGCTGTTAAAATTATATTTTTCAAGATGTTTCGTAATATTCGTTTAAAAGAAAGAGGCATCGGTACTTATTTAAGATACGGTCATCTACAAACACCGTATAACACTTAGCTCAGATGATAACCCCAGGGTTGCGGGGGTCCAACACCAGTCGAAAAAAGTGATATTCTGGTAAAAAGTAGTTTTTTTTTTTTTTACAGCTCCCGCATTAGGAATAAACATCCTGTGTCGCGGGGACTTAACAAACATACATGAAACGGACACATAGTACAGCCAGACTCAGGACAACAATTTGTGGATTACACAAAGTGTTGTACCGCGTGGGATTTGAACCCTCGACACTTGGCGCAGTAGCAAGCGGCGTGGCGACCACTAGGCCAACCGTGCAGTCGTACTATTAGCCGAGCCTAAATAATATTGGGAATAATGAAAACTAGAGCGATGATGATAACCCGCTCTGGCCCACATTTTTATAGAGATCCTTCTATATCTAATGTTTATAATACTGTATTTACTATGTACATGTATCTCCATGTCCCGTGACCGTAAATGGCATTACTATCGGGGTTGTGCAAGAATACATCTACCTTGGCCAAACTATCCAACTCGGCCGGCACAACTTCGATCGGGAGGCCGATAGAAGAATTCGTTTGGGCTGGGCGGCGTACGGGAAACTACGTCACATCTTTGAGTCGCCAATACCGCAATCATTGAAGACCAAGGTCTTTAACCAGTGCGTCCTACCCGTGATGACATACGGAGCCGAGACGTGGACACTCACCATTGGACTGGTCCACAAATTTAAAGTGGCACAGCGTGCGATGGAGCGTGCTATGTTGGGTGTTTCTCTGTCTGATAGAATTCGAAACGAGGTTATTAGACAGAAAACTAAAGTAACCGACATCGCACAGAGAATCAGCACGCTGAAGTGGAAATGGGCTGGTCATGTCTCTAGACGTACCGACGGTCGGTGGAGCCGAAATGTGCTTGAGTGGAGACCGCGATTAGGCAAACGTAGTGTAGGGCGCCCTGCAGCACGGTGGACTGACAATTTAAAGAAGGTGGCTGGCAGCGGATGGATGCGGACTGCCCAAGACCGGGATGGTTGGCGCTCCTTGGGGGAGACCTACATTCAGCAGTGGACGGCGATTGGTTGACGAAGATTTACTATTATATTTTGTATTATGTTGTGTTGTATTCATTTTAATCGGTGCGTGAGTCTGTTCATTTCTACGCACCTGACAATTACTTGCGAAGTTGTGGTCGTAGACAGCATCCACTGTTCGCGTATCCATCATCTTGATATATTATAAAAACTTGTAATGTTCCCACCGTTACAGCAAAGCGGAATCTAAGAGTGGTGGTCATCATGCTCATTGCGAATGCAGACAAACAAACAGATCGTTTAACTAAATAAATGAATAAGCAAGTTGGATAAATGGTTACCTTTCATCCAAAATTTGGGTACTACTCCCTGGTTGATACACGTGTACATCATCTCCAGGATCTCAGACATCACCACCAACCCTTCAATGGCACGACGCAGTTCCTGAACAATCAATAACCATGCACTACAATATAACAACCACTTGACCATAATAAAAGCAATTGTTTTAATTATTACCCGAGTACGGTGAAGCCATAAAGAAGGGTAAAATTTTGCCAGTCTTTGTATCTTTGTATGAAGCCACCGTAGTGATTTAACTACTAAACCGATTTTAACTGGTGTCAAAAGGTTCGTAATACTGGCTTGGGCAGAGTGGGCAGAGTGGACAGAGTGGGCAGAGTGGACAGAGTGGGCAGGGCTACTTCACTCGCTCAAGGCCACGCGCTATATGCCTACCGCTCGACATTTCGTCGACGACACAAACGACAAAGGGCCGCCCAAAGCTCGCCTAAGCGCTCTCACTGCACGTTTCCCGCGCTTTTGCTACAAAATGCCGAAACTACGTAATTTACAACTTTAAAAAACCGTTGATATTTCGTCGCCTTGATGCTCTTGTTTTCCATATGATTATTTATAAGAAATATTTACGCATTTAGGATATTTTCAAATATAAAATTTAATAACAGAGAAGGGAACATAATTGTAATCTATACATCTGTAACTATACTGTACTGCAGTTTGACAGAAGCCATTAAGCACGTAAAATGGTTGTTAACTAGTAATGAACATTTTTTTCTTTTCTGAAATGAAATAAAATGATATTTTATTGTACTTGTACTTTACAGATATTTTACACGTCGGACTTTACTGCTAGAAGAGGCCGACATTTCTTCCTCTTCTATACAAATAAATAAAATTGGAATGTCTGTTTGTAATATTAAAATCACCGCTTTTTACTAAATGTACATGTATGTTTACACGGTACATTTATCAATTTTTTTTTTTTATTTTTGTCAGTCTGTCCGTCTGTCTGTTTGTTTCGGTCATTCTCTAGAACGGCTGGATCATTTTGACCGGGACTTTCACTGATAAGTAGCTGATGACATAAGGAGTAATTTAAGCTACTTATTTAGACTAGTTTTGCCCCGCAGCGTTACCCGCGGTACGGCAATAACCGCGGGTAACACCGCGGGGATCAGTTAGTTTTTTTTATAATTTCGTCTCCTGCAGACACGTTGGCACGAGTCTCGCGGAAGTCAACACAGTCTCGACTCTTTGTACGCGTATATTAACGGTCCCCTGCTCTTCATAATGATGTTGTACATTTTGCTCCTTTAGTCGATTCTTACAACACTCACAGGTTGAATAGATGTGGCAACACTTCGTATATACGCCATCACGAAATTGCTTGATGCGTCACTATTTTCTAAACACAATTGAATTGCAGTTAAAAATAATAAAAAAGTAGACAACTATTGAATCAGCTTACCTTAAGTCCAAAAGTAATAAAGCTGATCAGATCGTTGAAGTAGCCAATCTCCTGGAGCAGAGAGACGCACATGGGCATCACAATCTCAGGGCCCATCATGCGCTCGGTCGTCTCCACGTCTATCTTGTGAGGGAGTTTCGTCGCCATTTCCGCAGCCATGTCGTTTACCTTGTAAATAAATTTGAGAGTGTAGGGACATATGTGTGTATTATCGGAGTCGGCATATTTATGTAAGCCGCCATAGCGTGACGGGCCCAACTCAGTCGCTCTCGGACCACTCTTGGACAAGGGTCGTGGCATGACTTTTATGTAATCACTAGCCGACCCACGCAACCTCGTTTGCGCCTTATATTGCCCGTAGCGTGATAATTTTCCCCCGTTTTTGAAACATTTTTCATTGGTGCTCCGCTCCTATTGGACCTAGCGTGATGATATATAGCCTATAGCCTTCCTCGATAAATGTACTATCCAACACTGAAAGAATTTTTCAAATCGGACCAGCGGTTCCTGAGATTAGCTTGTTCAAACAAACAAACAAACAAACAAACTCTTCAGCTTTATATATTAGTATAGATGTATTTACTGTGTGTGGGAACAAATCGTAGTAAAAGGAAGTTGTAAGTCGTTCTCTGGCAGTGGTCATGTCATGGCAATGAGTCGTTCTAGATAACGGTTGTGTCATGACAAGTATGTAATTGTGATGTGCTTACCGAGAAAGTCGCATTAATGGGTGATCACGGACATTAAGTGGTGCGCAATGAAGATTTTGGTCTAAATGCGGAATAGATATTTACCGGAACGGGTCCCCTGATGTCTTCGTAAGCGGACAGGGTTACATCGGACATGACAAACAATTTGTGACAGCGTTGCGTCGCGAATTTATTGAAGACATCGTGATGGTAAGTTCCAGTACATCTCATATTCCGGAAATCGAGAAATTATGCGATCGTTTGTCTAGAATTCGGAGTCATTGACGCAATCGAGGTCACAGACGCGGATGTGTGAAACGATCGAGGATGCAGGAGATGGAGCAACGCACATTCGAACGAAACGAAGTTATTTTAAAGAAAATGTGTATATTTTGTCTGCATAGTTGCATATTTGCGTATTTGTGTATGTTTTATGTATTCGGTAAAGTAATTCAGTAAAGTTTTAAGATAATTGTGTACATTCAAGGTCACAGCAGATGTCACAGGTCTTATTTTAATGAAAATATATGTATTTTGTCAGCATATATAATCCATTGGCGGCGGTAAACGCTTATCAACATAAAAAACATTGTTTTTCTTCTTTTCCTATGACCGCATTAAAATCTCCCGTAACAATCAAATTGTTTTATCTTGTACTGAATTTAAGATTTGAATATAAACGATTTAAAATAACATATAAGATACTAAGATAATATACCTTCTGGTCATCTCCACCTCCGCCTCCACCACCTCCAGTAGAGGCGAGCGCGAACAAGGTCGAGCACATGATCAGCGCATCCTGAGTAACATTTAACTGATCAGAACTTTGCAATAACATTAAAATAACAATAAATACCAATTTTGATTTCTATAAACAATAATTTTAACAAAAAACTGACCAAATTGAAATGGGACCAACACGGGAAACACCAGGTATCAAATGAAAAAAGAATCATCAAAATTGGTTCACCCAGTCGAAAGTTCTAAGGTAACACACATAAAGAAACGCAGTCGAATTGAGAACCTCTTCCTTCTTTTGAAGTCGGTTAAATATTGATTGCCTCGGTGGCGCAGTGGGAGCGTATGCGACTGCTGTGCCTGAGGTCTCGGGTTCGATTCATGTATTGGACCAAATGTTTGTATAATCTACTAATATTTGTTTCGGAGTTTGGGTGTTTTCTATATATATTTCTATATAAAAAAAGTATAAACTTATTTGTATCAGTTGTCTAGGTGGCGTTGTGAGTCAGATATCCGAAATATTTAAAACTAGCTGGCCCGGTGAACTTCGTATGTGAATATTTTATCCACCGCTCTTGGATTCTACTCATGCTTTCCATCAGGCAGAGTAGAGTCATTTTGGTAGGGTCAAACATAAAAAAAAAAAAAAAAAAAAGATATCTGTCCCAGCTTCCCACAGACAGTGTACAGTCCTGGACAAAAAAAATACCATTCCCGTTATCTTTTATTTTTCTTCTACACAAACCTTGTCCTAACAATAACGAATACATTAAAAAAGAATAATTTAATTTGGTGAAGCCGATCGAAAGTTATGTGCGTACATACATTTTGGCGATTTTTTTTTTTTTTGTTCTTTATTATATAAGGAATTTTTGTACATGGTGTACATGCCAATTCTATCGTAACTTACAAAGTTACGATGGAATAGAATAGAATATTTATTAGAATTGATATAAAAATCCAAAAAGAGAAATAAAACACAAAACCTGCGCAAGAGTAGCAACATCAGCGGAAGCGTGTTGTCCCACTGACTCAGCGCGCTCGTAGCCCGGCCACAAATCCAGGAAGTCCCGGTACGATTCCAGGCTGCCGTCACGCGGGATATGGTACGAAGGAATCGTCGACAGTCTGTTGTAGGACAAATACAAAACCAAAGATGCAAGAGGCTCTGTTATCGAGACTTTTTAATTCAACCATATCATCTCGGCATTATAAAATTGAAACAGACGGGTCGAAGAACGGCTAGAGACGGTGAGAGATAGCTGGAGCGGCGTATTTCCGTCCACAAACCAACACTTCTATGTATGATCCCGGGTCCTTTAAGCCGGGCGTAAAAAAGCATCTCACTAGGCGGCCATAGTGTGGGTCACCATGCTGCAATGTCCTTATTCGCATTGACGATGGTGACCAACACTCTTGGAATCTGCTCATGCTTCCCATCAGGTAGAGCAGAGTCATTTTGGCGCAGATAAAATATAAAAAAAAAAAAACTCAAGATAAATTTTGTAATATAAACATAATGTATGCTGAAATTATTGCAATAAGTGAAGCCTTAGCATATGAATTTGCGTTGAATTGTTTTAATGGCAGCAAGTATGTTATTTTCTTAGATTCGAGAAGCGCTCTAGAACATCTAGCTCGTGGTTCCTCGATCCTATAATATCTAGAAAAAAAAATAAGTATGTAATATTACAGTGGATACCTGCACATATTGGACTGCCCGAGAATGAGACCATCGATAGACTAGCTAAAGAATCTCTTGTTGATGGTATAAATTTTACCTACTTGCCATTTTATTTTGATTAATTGTTTGTGGCTAAAGATCAGTGTTTCCAACCATGGTCAGAATATTTTGGTGAAAGATCGCTGACTAAGGGAATTTGGAACCGAAACATTCAGTCAAATTTTTTAATGTCAAATTTAACAAAAACCATCTTCAAGATCTGTACAATATCATCTGCTTCTCCAAAAGAAAAGGAAGGATATATGCTACTGTTTACCGCGATAGCTGACATCACGCCGATATAGACACTGGCAAAAAGTAGTTCTAAATATATTCCAGAACTAGCTGAACCCCGCGGTGTTACCCGCGGCTATTTTTGTACCGCGAGTAACGCCGCGGGACAAAGTTACTCTAAAAAAGTAGCCTAAGTTACTCCCCGGATCATCAGCTACCAGCCAGTGAAAGTCCCGTCAAAATCCGTCCAGCCGTTCCAGAGATTACCCGGAACAAACAGACAGACAGACAGACAGACAGACAGACAGACAGACAGACAGACAGACAGAGAAAATTTTTTTTAACTATATTTTTGTTATGTGTATCGTGTATACATACATATGCATTGATTAAAAAGCTGTTATTTTAATGTTACAAACAGACACTGCAATTTTATTTATTTGTATAGATGTGACACACGATCTGGAATGCTATTTTGATCATAACCATCGCACAGACTATTTATGAACTATCAAAACCAAATTTGGTAGATACCAACCTATAAAATTGAGTTTCCAGTGCTTCTTCGCAGAAGAATTGATTTATATAGGCAATCAAGACTCTCTTATCCCAGTCGTCAGTGATGTGGCCTCCGTAGTTGATGATGGCGAAGAGGTAACGCAACGCATCCCAAGGCACGTCGTCGTACTCTTCTAGATAGTTCGCTAGAAGATTGTCCGACACCTACACCAAAATAAACTACAAAAGTGTAGTTTTATAGTCCATTCGCGCTAAGAAAATAATGATGTGACCGCTCAATATAATTATGCCTTTTGACTAGGAAGAGCGTTTTCACACTATCCGGTCCGATAATGGTGTCGGGTGCCGATACGATTTCGGAGGAAGTAAAATGTATGTAAATGCGGGCCTGATATTCGATATTGGATCGGGAAATGTGGAAACGCTCTTAGGGTCCAAGCTTTCACACGAAACGATATTTTTTCGTGGTCTTATTGGTCAATGGGCGTTATTATTATGTTAAAACAAAAGCTATAGTTAATAACAGTAGATGTAGTAAGCGAAAATATTAGCTATAAGGTCTCCAGGAGAGACAAATACCAAAACCATGACTTCAACTCATCAATCTGAATAACTTTAAAGAAACCTCGATTCCAGATGAACTTGACAGAACAGATACTCGGTAGTTTTGCAAAGTTGAATTTTAAAATTAATTTAGAAAAATATTATCTTTGGGAAAATAGTCCGCAACGATGGTCTAAAGCCATGGTTTCACTAATTATTTTCGCTGGGGATATACATCTTGTTAGCTTACTTCAAAGTCAGCGTCGTTGAAGCTGTAAACAGCATTATAGCCGAGCTGTCGAAACCTCTTCCGCGCGATCAGGCTGCAGTGAAAGAAAGAGACGCAAAACAGCAGCCGCCTGTAACTGGGCGTGGCCGAGTCGTACTTCTCCTCGCTTATGTTCGCAAATAGCCGGACCATGTTGCCTTTCAGACCCTACGTACCAGAGAAAAGCACATTTCTAAAGTTAGTCTGAATTTTAAAGGTAGTAGAGCCACGCTGATCTCAGCACAATCGGTTTGGCTCGACCGGGTTGGTACTGCCCTGGCACAGAACATCTACGTAAAATGACAGCAGCAATGCTGTTGTGTTTTGTTGGGGAGTGCGAGACCGGAGGCCCAATGACGCAGATGCATCTCAATAGGCCGCCATGTTGCATTGTCTGCATTTGTAATAAGTATGTTGACCATCACTCTTGGATTCTGCTAATGCTTTCCATCAGGCAGAGTACAGTCATTTTGGCAGGGCCATACATAAAAAATATTATTTAGGTCAAGAATTAGCGAGTGTGTGGAATTAGATCAGCCAGATAGTTTTGTTAAAATCATAATTTAAAAAAAGAAATATAAAGGAGTATAAATGATTTATTTATTGAGAGTAGTTCTGAAAGAATATGTGAGGCTGCCTAGACATTCACGCCCAAATACATGGTGTTATGAGTGTGGATGTCTAGAGTGGGGTTCTATAACTCTCTCTCTCTCTCTCTCTCTCTCTCTCTCTACTTTTGTTCAGTGACGCTGTTACAAGAACTTCTGTTTTATTTCTTGTTCTATTTCTTTACAAACTAGCAAGTATAATTGTCATATGACGACACTGGATATTTTTCACCATGACAATAAGTTATTTTAAAGAGATCATTCTCTGATAATGAGGAATTTTGTAGGCATTGATATACTACTTTTAATAGTGTTTCTCAGTGGCTGAATAGTAATGTTTTAACTTTAAATAGTGAAAAAACTAAATATATGACTTTTTCAATCCGGAATATTCAAGAGTCTACGAGTAACCTTAATTTAGTTGCGCATAATTGCAAACTCTTCGAATTAAATAGGTGTACTTGCCGCTACTTGGAACGAACTAACCACTTTAAATATCTAGGCATAACTTTGGATAGTCAATTGAACTTTTCAAAGCACGTGGAGTTACTGAGTGGTAGGATCCGTAAGCTCATTTACGTGTTTAGGAACCTTAGAAACGTAGCTACGCCTAAACTCCTCAAGCAGTCATACTTAGCCCTATGTCAGTCTTTAATTTCATACTGCATACTATCCTGGGGTGGAGCTCCAGCTAGTATCATCAAACGTGTAGAAATCGCACAACGAGCCATTCTTAAAGTCAGCACTTTTCGACCTATTTTATTTCCAACAAAACAACTGTATGAACTATGTGAAGTTCTTACGGTTAGGCAATTATTTTTAGTTGATCTAATTATGAAACAGTATGATGAACTCCCTTATGATCCTCATAAGGACATAAACCGCCGCAGAGGCAGGGTCTGTGAGGCGGGAAGATCTTTTCGCACATCATTTATTGGGCGGTTCTACTGTTTTCTGGGTCCATTCATCTTTAACAGAGTAAATAGAGAAATTTCGATTTATAGCTTGAATAGAAATGAATGTAAAAAAAAGGTTACGTCTTGGTTGCAAGGCCTGGATTACCGTGAAACGGAGAATCTCCTGACGGTGTTGCGATGACGGATCTACTTTGCACATTTTGTTTTGTTAGGTAACCATAATTAAATATTCAGTTAAAAATTTCAAGTTTTCAACACACCCTCTCACACTCAGACTCGTACACTTTCACTATACACAAAGAGAGGATCATTTACACAAACTTAGCCTTAGAATACTTGTTTTCCCTAATCTTACTTAATAGACTAGTCTTGTAATAAATCCTAAGGGGAGTGGCGCCACATGCTGAAACACAGGTTTCACCTAGTTCGGTTGTGGATGCTGTTCGTAGCTTTTGGCCCTACAATGGGGTACGGTACCACAAATTATAGATTCTACTTATAACTTTCACATTGTTTAACAACATACACTTTAGGTATATTGATGTGTTATATAACTAATATTATAATATTGATTGTGCTATCGTATGGGTGGTGTACCCTATTGTCTAGTCTGTACATACATGTGAACAACAATTTTGTAAACATTTTTAAGAGAATAAATATTATTATTATTATTATTATTAAATACAAAATTCCCAAGATGCACAGTTCCTTGCAAATATCACCTCATCAAGTGTCGTCGATATGTTAAACGATAATAAAAATCAATAATATCGTAAGTAACACAAACTTTTTATGTGCAACTCTGCTGTCATATGGTTCAAAACAATGACCTGCGGTGGTTCTGTGGTCATCTTGATGCTCCTCTGCAGCACGGCCAGGGGGAACTTGTCGTCGGGCATGGAGGAGAGCCAGAGGCGGAAGCGAGGGTGGATCTTGGGGTTGTCCAGCCCGCGCAGCCCGCCCAGCCACGCGCAAGCCAGGTGGCAGTTCGCCAGGAACACCCACCCGCCTTCCTTCATGCCGTGGGACAGCAAACTGCACAAACACATCTATATGTATATAAAAATTAATCGCCGAAATGGGTACGCGGATAACTTCCGATCGGCTGCACCAAAATAAACAATTCTTGTTTTATGTGTTCATTATTGTGAGGACAAGGTTTGTGTATAAGAAAATTAAAAGGTAACTTTTTTTTCCAACTGTATACCGCCTGTGGGAAGCTGCGACATATGTGAATATGGTGGTACGAAGTTCGTCGGGTCAGCTAGTTTTTCATAATAATCGCATCATTTCAACGGTCTTTAATAGTAAACACAGGCTTTATAGAAAAGAGGTTTTCTCTTATTATACACGCTGATCAGTCGAGTCAGTATAGAATTAGTTTCTAGTTTTCCTTTTCCTTGCAATGATTTTGCATAATTTGTCTCTTAGCCGGCTCTTACGACACCCATGGAACGAGTAAGGTTAGTAAATAACGTCGGGGCTCGAGGGATTACCTTTCGAGGGTGCACTATAGTGCGTCCAATCGTTTATTTAACTTTTGACAGATCACGCACATAAAGTTTTGTAATAATTTTTGATCAATGTACTAGAGGGAATACTGTACTTCATGGACGGGCTCCGCCCACTTAGAGATGTGTCATTCATAATGAATGACCACAGACTATAAAAACGGGTTTGAAATAAATCGATTATCCATTATATTAATAAAACATACAATAACATTATTGTGATTATATTTTATATCAAATCACACGGTCTCTAAACTTGAGTCACTGATATAAGAGGCCCATTATTACAGCTCTCCTTTTCAAAGTATTCACGAAGTCGCAAGACAAACTCTCTTGTTTGTCCTTTGAGCACCTTAATTTTTGGCATTTTGACAGTAACGAAGGGAGGGACGATACGCTCAACTCAACCAAACGTGAGAATTCACAAATAAATCAATACGGAGGAATAAAAATACTCAACTCGACGTATGAAAATGTGAATTATGACTAACTACAAAATGTCCGCTAAGCGTCTGGTGTTGCGGTTTAATAATCGATAAAATTACGAAATTATCGGTAAAACAATGAGTGTGTTAAATCGATTAAAACTTCTTCATGTACAAAATCGATCGATAAAAGAAATCGAATTGGTAACGGGTCAGGGTATCACTATTTGATTAAGTATTAGAGCTGTCAAAAGTTAAATAAACGATTGGAAACACTATAGGTTTTCCGTCTTCTTGTACCCGAGACGGTGTTCGGTTTTTAGACGGTTCGAGTTCGGCGGAATCCAAGCGAAGGGGAAAAAAGGTAGGTGGAGGTGAGGAGTGTGAAGGTTACCGTTCGGCGGTGGGCGCCTGGCCCTGGCCGAGGCTGAGCGAGGCGAACTTGTCGAACATCTTGACGTCGAGCGCGAGCTGGATGAGCGCCGACGTGGGGTCCACGCCCGGCGACAGCACGAACAGCAGCGACGTCTTGTACGACGACTCCTCCCACGACGCCTGCACACACCACCACACACCACACACCACTCACTAACACTACTCACTCTCACTCTCACTCTCACTCTTTCTCACAGACAGACTGGTTTACTTTCGAGTGTACAATCTATACCAATAAATAAACTTGAAGTATTTCTTTGTAATTTAAACGCAAATGAAAGTATATACGATACTTACATCAAAAAAGTATTTTTTTCAGTTTTTGTCTGTTTGTTCCGACTAGACTAATTTTGACGGGACTTTCACTGATAGGTAACTGATGATATAAAGAGTAACTGAGGCTACTTTTTTATGCTTCGCCCCGCGGCGTTTCCTACGGTTGATGTCGTACCGCAGGGCTCGGCTAGTATTTTTTTCTTTATGAGATAGGGAGCAAACGAGCAGACGTATCGCCTGATGGTAAGCGATAACCGCCGCCTATAGACAATAGGCAATACCAAAGGCCACAAGTGCGTTGCCGGCTGAACGCACCCATAGCGCTTGAGCAGGACGACAGCGGCGAGATCATTCCGTGCAAGGCAAATGTCAAGACAAGTGCAATCGTGCTCTATATAGTATTCAATGGTTTTACTGTAATTGTACTGTCACATTTTACGTTTCAAGTAAACATTTGATATTTAACCAAGTTGGGAAGCCTATTATTCTATTTCTCAACATTTAGCGATCTTGACAGGACAGACTCTTAAAAAGGAATACATTCTTGGATGTGGTATTGGTCCGGGAATACCGCAGGTGACAGTTCATTCCACAGTTTTGTTGTGCGAGGCAGATGATGGAGATGAAACTCCTGTTGTCGCGTAGGGCGATGGCGGATTAGTATGGAAGTATGGATAATTATATGTTAAAGGTCGCGAATACCTTGATGTCGAGTACAGGCGGCTCGGTGTAGCGCGGGCCGAGCACGTTGGTGATGAACGTGGTCACGCACGCAGACACGCGGTCCACGCGCAGGCTCCGCACAAACAGAATCTTCTGGAAGTCGTTGCAGATGTCGTTCCAGTCGCCTGAACACCAACATTCGTGTTATTAAACAGCCACCGGGTGGAAAATCCTTTCCAATCTTGAAAATAGATCCTTGAGACCATAGAAACCTGTGCCTACTAATACGAAAATACGAGGAGAAGTGCAGAATGCCAGTGAAAAAAAAATGGGCGAATTTATAGCACATCCCCTTTTTTTGTTCCTGTGTTCTATTAAAAAAATTCAAAGACGAGAATTTGGCCACTGTCACATGTGTGCCACTGAAGATCACAGAATAACACTTCAGCCTGGCGGCCATGCTGGCAACTCGGTACGCGGTAAAGCAGCAGTAGTGTGTAATAGGCCTTAAGTCCCACTTACTGATGAGCGGTTGCTGCTCAGGTTCCGGGTTGAGATACCACTCTCTCCATTCCTTGCTGAAAATCTCGAAGGAATCATTCACCCCGTGGAATCCAGGCAGCTTGTCCAATTCGGTAATGTTGTCCCAACATTCGTCTGGTAGCCAGTCTGAAATTAACAGTGTATGTTTTAGACAGTAATTTTATGTCAGTGTAATAGAATGTGAAGACGGTGAAATACATACAAAAATTTGGCCCCAAATAATATTGACAATAATAAAGGCTAGGAAGACAACTCCTCAGGAATAAATTTCCTGTGTCGCAGGGGAATTAACAAACATGCATGAAACAGACACAAAGAATACCCAGTAGTTGGATCCTCTGACCACGCGAAAACATTATTTTATGTATGGACCTGTCAATGTGACTACTCTGCCTGGTGGAAAGTATAAGCAGAATCCAAGAGCGGTGGATAAAATATTCACTGTAAATGCAGACAATGCAACTATGCGGCATGGCGACCCACACCGTGGCGGCCTAGTGATGCATCTGCATCATTGGGCCTCCGGTCTCGCACTCACCAACGAAACACGACAGTACGATAGCTGTCATTTTAGGTTGGTCTTCTGTAAGAGGGTAGCTCAATATAGTTATAGTGGAACTGACTGGTGGGGTTGTCGGGCTGCTCGGAGCGGTCGAGCACGATCCCGCCCCGGAGCAGGAACAGGTACTCGTTGCGGTTGAGCTTGTCGCACTGGAACAGGATGCGCGACACCATGTGGAACGACAGCAGCAGCTTGTGACGCTCGAACAGCGCCCGGCACGTGTTCCTGGACAATTCCCTCTCTGGTTATTCTCTAGTCAAAAAGAGTCCACAACTTTCAGCTTGAGAATAACTGAGATTACCTGCATATAATTATACATATAAAAGTCGTGTTAGTTATATAATTTGTAACTCAAGAACGGCTGGGTTAATTTTTTTGATTTTGGATTTCTCTTCGACCGTAATAGGTATAAGCATTTAATATGATAGTCATCAATAAAAAAATATAATTGAAAAACATCTGACCATTTTTAAACTGTTAGGCGAAACGAAGTCTGACAACATTGGTATGTTAAATAGATTATACCATAAAACATATACTGTGGCTATCTAATATATAAAATTCTCGTTTCACAGTTTTAGTTGCCAAACTCCTCCGAAACGGCTTGATCGATTCTCATGAAATTTTGTGAGCATATTGAGTAGGTCCGAGAATCGAACAACATCTATTTTTCATCCCCCTAAATGGTAAGGGTCACCCATCCTTAAAAACGACGTTTGCCGGGGCAGCTAGTATTAAAATAAAAAAGATACTTAGATTTACTGCGGCTGGCAAAACTAGTAAATGGTGAAGGTAAGAAGTTACTTGTATACGGCGTATGTGTGGAACTCGTTGAGGTTGTTGATCCTGTCCTCGAGCTCCTGCGACTTGGGGCTGCGGTCGATGGAGTAGGTGAAGAGGTCGATGTAGGCGTCCAGCGAGAACTGGTACATGGGGTCGATGCGCGATAGGTCGTTCAGCGCGAAGAACAGCACCGACGCTCGGACTGCGACTGGCACGTAGCCCTGACACGTACACGCTCGGTAAGTGACCACCAACTCAACAGACGTAAGTGGCTTGCCACTCTTTGATTGCCCCCATGCATTCTAAGTTAGCTAGCTGAGTGAGGTAGCTCACTCCAACTTGAGAGGAGAGCAGCGAAATGGGCTTCAGAGGTCAAAGAGGTCAAGAAATGGAATAACCTACCACGAAGGCACAACGGCGTCAAACATTAGACACTGCAGAGTATGATGCCAGGCACTTACCATTGATACGACATGACTTTTCAAGTACCATATAAATTATTTGCCTTATAATAAATAAATAAATATTTGCCTTAACTTTACTGAAGAATTGAGTTGAGGAATCATTAACGGAAATATAAGCTGCAAATTTTGACAGCTGAGGTTTTTTTATTGTAAGAACCTACTAATTAAGAAGAACTTTGGTTCTAATACCTGTAGATAAAGAAGAAAACAAATTGAAATGAAATAGAGCATCACCTGTCTAGCGACATCAATCTCCTTCTCCGTGACCTGCGAAGTGATGAGTGCCTCTTTGACCTCCAGAGAGGTTCGCTGCGAGGTCTGCAGGGTAGTGAACAGCTCCTCGTTCTCCAATAGCGGCACTTGGGACTCGTACATGATGCGCAGCAGGTCATTCTCTAAGTCAGACTGTAAAACATAGGTTTTTTAAATATCTTGAGTCATGGTGTTTGTTGGTCGCACACCACTGAAAGTGCTCGACCAATTTTTAACCGACTTCAAAAAAAGGAGGAGGTTCTCAATTCGACAGCATATATATATAAATTATTTTTTTATGTGTGTTCGCGGATAACTTCGTCGTTTATGAACCGATTTTGATGATTCTTCTTTTTATTATTTATTTTTTTGTACATTTGATGGATGTAAAGTATTTTTCATTCTCCTACCCATATTTATTAATATTTATGATAGAACAACAGTTTTCAGCTCAGCTAGTTAATAATATCTTAACACCTCTCTCACACCACAGTCCGACCCTAAACTTCAGAACCAGGACGTGAAAACCATACTGTTGGATACCGATAGTAATAATGGCAGGTAACACTGGGTTGTTGTCTAATCTGGTTTTACAGTTGTCAAATGTCAGTCAGATATAAGACTTGAAAAAAAATGGCGCGAGACTGGAATTTATTGAAAGCCGCGTGTGTTGAAATATAGATTAATTGTTAAAACGAGGTTTGGTAGCCGTTTTGTTACGATAATCGGATGTATCGTCGGCTCTCGTTACGTGCTCGAGGTGTTTTGTGGTCGTGTGGAGCGCTAAACGTGAATAGCGCCGGCTCCCTCGTGAGGAACAAATAGAACATGGTTGTCTTGTAACCCGGAATTGTTGTCTGATTGTGGATGAAACAACAACATCGACAAGGGGCACCCCCTTTGCCAATTCGAAGGTTGGCTGTCGCGCATTGGATGAGTGAACATCAATTATATTGTTAAGAAGTAAATCGCCTAATGATACCCGGTCACCAGGTGGACTGATTCGTTACTGTGGCCGATTTCAACTGATGGGCCCTTGGGATCTGGCACAGATAAGGTAGCAGCGAACCCCTGGTCATTCGATACACAATAATTTGTATGTATTTAGAAATAAATTTAAAAACTAATAAATATACTTATTAGTTTTTAAATTTATTTCTAAATACACAGAAATTATAGATAAATTATACCCAGACACAGAACAAATGATCGTGTTCTTCGCACAATTATTTAACCTACTTAACCTGGATAGGAAACGAATCCACGATCTCTAGCTTGGCAGTCAGAGGCACTAGACCAGTAAGTGGAACTCTATATCCTCATGCTATTCAATAGATCACTTACAAGCACTTTCTTATTATTAGCAATCGTCATGACGAGGTTGTCCTTCATCTGCTCGAGTTGTGGTCGCTCCTTGCGAACCACGATACCCAGCAGTTGAGACGTGAGCCCTTGTTCCTTCACAGCAAAGTTCACCATGGTCGTCTTGGTCAAAGTCTCTGGCGTGTAAACCGGGTTACCTGACGACAGAAACATACCACGTTATATACTTATGACCTCTTAAGGGATGAATTTTTGCCTGCAACGGACAATGGTGTGGATAACCTCGTTCCTAATTTTGTCCTTCAGAAAGACAACCAAAATGTTATCTAATATTAAATTATTAATTTGTCATTCATCATCAACAATCTTTAATCATCCGTCATAACCATTAAATTAACAAATTTAATCAACTCGTCTAGCCAGCATGGTGTATATAAGACCCAA
Source organism: Spilosoma lubricipeda (assembly GCA_905220595.1). Lineage (NCBI taxonomy): Eukaryota > Metazoa > Arthropoda > Insecta > Lepidoptera > Erebidae > Spilosoma > Spilosoma lubricipeda. The sequence goes on along the minus strand of HG992281.1, from coordinate 20,930,223 downwards.
AAAAAAGAGATTGGCAAATATTGGTCAAAAAAAATTGTTTAGGTCATCTATTTTAGGAAACACACATGTTAGCTCTAAAAAATCACTACAAGTGTGCAACAATAAAAAGTTTGACAAATCTAGACTACGTCAATACTATTTACACCACATTATCCAAATCGGTTTAGTAGTTGAGGCACTTATGTGGAACATACAAATATACATAGACTGACAAAACCATTACCCTTTATTTTGGCTTTACAATATTTTTTTTTATTGTTAGAGGCAAATTAACTACTTGCCTTGCCTGACTGACTGATTCATTACCGTGGAGTCTAAGCCGCTGGGTCCTTAAACTTGCAATAAGTTGATGTTTCAAATGTTGTGAGCAGTCATCGTAACTATACTCTTTGCGCTATAGAATGGTACGGGTGACAGTTGCCATTTTTTACATTTTGGTTGGATTAATTTAACTAACTACAGTTATTAATGATTTAATATATTGCGAATGTGGTACAGCTGAAATACTAAGTCATAATTTATAAATCGCGGCAAATTTCAAGAGTGAATCGAAATGTTACTGAAATGTCACCCGCACCAGGCTACAGCGCAAAGAGAGATAGAGAGATAATCATATTCAGCAATATTATGATGAGGTGGTAACCCATTCAGGTGACCACAAATAATAATAATATATCCGTGGGAGAGCTACGCTTCGGCATGAATGGGCCGGCTCGACCAGAGTGATACCACGGCCTCACAGAAAACCGGTGTGAAATAGCGCTTGCGCTGTGTTTCACCGAGTGAGTGAGGATACCGGAGACCCATAACCCACACCCTCTCCACATCCCTTTCCCCATCCCCCAATGGTAGGCAATGTACTTGTGACATAATATAAAAAAAAGTTTATTTCGTGTGCCTAGCAAACGTATTATCTTTCTTTCTCACTTTTAAATCTTTTTGTTTTCATATTATGTAGTATTTGTTTCCTATTATGTATCTGAAATATATTTTTAATTATTCAATCACTAAGAAAGGATTTTTCACAATTTCACCCCTAAAAGAGTAAAAAGGAATAAACGATTTTATGGAAGTTCACAACAATAAGTTATTTTCGTTCGTTAGTTAGAAACACGAAACAACTATAGTTAGTAATAAAATAAACTCACCAAGTTTAGTTGTCAGGTACATTCTGAAATTGTTATTGTATGTGACCATTTTGTCGTTGAACTTAATCACTTGCGCAGATCCAATGGTGACGATCGCTTTGTCCAGGATGGGAGCGATGGAAGGATCTAGAACCTCTCCCACGTTCTGGACCAGGACGGGTGCGCCTGACGAAAGTGCACCTTCCATGATCTTCAGGTAGTTGGGCTGTCCAAAATCTACAACCTGAGAATGATAAGTTTTTTAAAAACTCGACTCCTTGAATACTAAATGATGAAATTTATATAGTCAATGTCACTTGAGCAATTATTATAAATCTATTGATACCTCTCTCATTAGAATCGGTTTAGTGGTTTAGGCGCTACGGTGGAACATACAAACTTACATAAACAGGCAAAACTATTGTTACGAAGAAAGATCATACTTAGACCACTGGCCACCAAAACTAGACTCAACACGACCAAACAACGCGAAAGCTCTCGTCGATTTCTTGAGGCACGGAACAATGAACCTTAAATGAATATACATAGCGTCGAATATAGATTGATTGTCGCGCAGTTGATTTAAATACATTTGCCGGCGCGTTAGATTCTGTCATCAACCATTCTCGAATGTGGTAGTAATAACGACATCTAATATAAAAAGGCGTTCCACGGGCCGCAGTTCAGTTTAGTTTGAGCTATAGCATATCTGAGTGCTATCGGTGATTAACCTAGCGACCTCATCGATAATTTAATTAAGGACTGTTATTCCTAAATATATACTATATAAATATATACTAAATAATACGATGATTTTAAGAGTGTTTTAATGAAGTCTATTTCATACGTCAGAATGTTTATTTCTGAAATCCACCGAACCCTAATACGTTACACTATTATTCTTCCTTTTATCTTCTCCGCATTTGGGTAAAAAGGCTTTAGTAGAACAATAAAAGAATATAAAGTATTTGTGCTTTCCTTTGTCTCGCAAGATCCGAATGCTAGGACTAGCGATTCCAGAGCCGCCAAGGTATTAGTGATAACATTTAGATCAACACAAGCAGGCAGTAGATTTTGGTGTTTCACCTAATTTACCTTGACAATCCAGTACATGCTGTGGCGTCTGTTTGTGTCGATCTATGATTTTTAACTGTGGCTTCAATTTAACGTTCATAAATGTCACTTTCTTAGTGTCTTAATTGAATAAACGATTTTAAATTAAGCGAGACTGCCTCGTGGTGGTAGCGTACGCGACGGCTGTGTTTGCGGTCTCAGGTTCGATTCCCGGATCGGAATAAGTGTTTTTATGACCTGCAAATATTTGTTTCGCAGTTTAAGTGTTTAATATCAGTTGTCTAATAGCCATAATACAAGTTCTGCTTAGCTTGGGGCTGGAAAGCATTATGTGTTAGAATTAGTGACCTGTATGTCGTTCTTCTCTTCGAGGTGCGAGATCCAGATGAGGGCCTGTCCCTGCGGGTCCACGGCCAGCGGCCAGCGCGTGGCGCGGACCACTATGATGCCGTTCTCTGCACTGAAGTTGTCATCTGTACACATATACACAGTTCACACTACCCGTCAACACTACACTAGCAGCACTAGCGATACGAGACAATTTATAAATATAGTCCAAGATCCTAGTCACCCCAGACTTCATTGTGAAACCCAGCCTTCCTACTTTGAGGTAAGTGAACATGTTTCTTCCCCACCTTTGAGACCTATGAGACCTACTACCTGTAAAACGGTTTTAACTTAGCTAGTATCCCATTCCTAAGCTTATGTTAGAGTAGTATATTATCCAAAAAAAATCATCTTTCCTAAAATCACGTAGGTCTGGGGTGACTGAGATGTCACTCTCATACGTTTGGATGGAAACAGACCTATTTATTAAAATACTATTACAACTGTTTGGCCCGTAATTTTCTACGTCTCAATTACTCAAATTCACATTTTTAAACTCGTTTCAAAGCAATAGACTGCCTCGGCCATGTAGTAGTAATAGGCAATTGCGCGAGTTCGATTGGCCGGATCGAAGAATAAAATATTCGCATAATCTGCAAATACCGTTGGTCTCGCGGTCGGCGTGTGCGACTGCTGATTATGAGGTCTCGGGTTCGATTCCCGGGTCGGACTAAATGTTTGTATGATCTACAAATATTTGTTTCGGAGTTTGGGTGTGTTCTATGTATAATATGTATGTATTTACAAAGAAAAAAAAAAGTATATATATATTTGTATCAGTTGTCTAGTACCCATAAGACAGCCATCTAGTTCCAAGCTAAGCTCTGCTTAGCTTGGGACTAGATGGCATTGTGTGTTAGATGTCCGAAATATTTATTTTTATTATTTATTTTATACCTACTTATTTCGTGGTTTGGATATCTATACAAATAAATAAAATTGGAGTGTCTGTTTGTAATATTAAAATAACCGCTTTTTACTTAATGTACCGTGTATACATCCATATGCATTTAGTAAAAAGCTGTTATTTTAATATTAGAAACAGACACTCCAATTTTATTTATTTGTATAGATTAAGATGAGGAAATATTTCGCAACTGACCCGGTAGTCCCATGTAGTTCCATTCTCTCAGTACAGCATCGTCCAGTAAGAAGGTCTTCATACTCAGCCCCATGGTCACAGGTACTGACTCACTGAACACCTAACCAATAATAAAGATACATTACAAACGATTATTGTCTCATTCGCCATAATCAATAGCATTTAATAGTCCACTGGATAGACATAGGCATCTCCCCAGAAAGGAGCTATTGGCCTACAATACCACACCAGCCAGGTGTAGTAAAGGGTTTGTTTCAAATTTTCCTTCTCTTTGTGGTGCTATGGTTCTGCGTAGTTTGCTTTTTGAAAAACCTAAAACGTAACGTGACAGCTTTCACACTGCCGTGTTTCATTAGTGAGTGTGAGACCGGAGGAGAATCACTATGCTGCCATGGTCATCATGCTGCATTGTTGCATTGTCTGCACGAGCAATAAGTATGACCACCGCTCTTGGATTCTTGTGCTTTCCATCAGCCAGAGTAGTCATTTTAGTAGGCCCATACATAAAAAAGGTCACACATCGTCATGTTGGGGCAATAAAAAGAACAGAAATCATCTAGCACGAACGTTGTACTACTAAATAAGCAGTATTTTTATAGCTAAAATAATAATAAAATAAAGCTATAAATATAGCTTAAGCAATAATCTGTATGTAATTATATAAGCTAAGTTATACCACTCACTGATTAATTACAAAATCTTATAAACTATAACACCTACAAACTTGAAATTTGGCAGGCAGATTCCTTATAGGGTGTCAACCACGAAGCAAATACAAAGAGGAGATGGCATAAGCGCATCACCCCCGTGACAAAATACCGACCTCGACGTCATCGCAGTTGACGCAACTTGCAAATTATACTATTAACGTCAATGTTCTAGAACTGCATCGAAAAATCGTAATACTTGAATGTTCTCGGTACAATCAAGTAAAAAGATGAATTGTTGTGTTTTATCTTGTACAAATAACTCAGATAGACGTTCTGGTACCATGAGTGGCATCATATTTCTTTTATAGGTATATATTATATATTTTATAGTAATTTTATAGCTATTCTTTTTAAAAGTTCTAGAAAAATCTCTTAGTATTTTATTGAAATGTTATTATATTTACTCGCCACTAGATGGCAAAACTTTGTGTTACTGGAAATAAAAATACAATGGTACGTTGACCTGAATATTAATAAAACATACCATAAGAAGATACGGAAATGAGTTCTACATTCTTACCTAATGATTTTTTATACATCATGGTATTCTTTTTTGTATTTTTCTTAATTATATTGTGAACAGACTGACATCTATCGACATCTATTCTAAAATAAAAAGACAGGGTCGTATTTAGAATCCAAATATTTTATCAAGTTACGACTATATTAATCTTGCTCTTAACTTCAAATATTGAAAAAAAAGAAATTTTACTTATGCTGATGATTAGACGGGGTTTTTTTAAATTCATTAAAATAATACAATGTACCAGTATACAGGTAATGTTCTAAATTTTCATCTAAAGATAGTATTGAAGAGCAATGGATCAAAAAAATAATAGGCAAAACTGGACTCCTACAAAATACACCAATATTTGTTCTTCCCGTTGTGATTCGAAACGATAGTGATTCATTTCAAGGAAAATCATAAAAAAACGAAAAAGTAACTTATTATCTAAACCCAAATTAGGCAAGATTAAAAGTGATTAGATGTGGATATTAGAGACAACATTGGTATGACCATTCAATTCAGATTTAATTCTCGTGCACAGTTTTCGTTGCCATACTCCTCCGAAACGGCTTGACCGATTCTCAGTGAGCATATTGAGTAGGTCTGAGAATCGGCCAACATCTATTTTTCATCCCCCTAAATGGTAAGAGTCACCCATCCTTAAATTTTTTTTATGGCAAAACGACGTTTGCCGGGGCAGCTAGTAAAATATAAATTTATTTATTTTATAAATAAAATGATTTGCACTACATATATTAATTTTTGTTTTACATAATCCATGTGTAAACCAAACGTATTGAACAATATTTTATTTCGGGTTATTCATTAGAAAAAAAAGTTCTATTTTGCAAAATTATTTACGTTATTAATGATGTTTTTTGTTCAAGATGCTTACAAAATTGACCTTGAAAAAACTACTCCTTGAAATTCTGAGTACGTCCACACTAGTGTCAGCTAGCTAAACTACATAGCAATATACTCGTACAACGATGCAAGTAGTTTTGCTATTGTCTGGTAGATGGGAAAGTGTAAACTAACACCCCCTCACCCCCGCAAATTGTCACGCATTGCTTCATACAAATATCTCATTAGGGCATCTCCTCTTTGTATTTGCTCCGTGGTGTCAACATCCACTAACAACGGATTTTACGAAACTCGACCCCTAAGGGGCAAAACGGGGGTTGGAAGTTTGTATGAAATTCCTATATTTTTGAAGTAAAAAATTTAAAATTTATGCTATGAAGGATTTTAAATGGTATTTAAGAATTATCATATATATTTATATATTTACAAGTTGAGCCCCGTGGTGTTACCCATGGTACAACAACAACCGCGGTTAACGCCGCGGGGCAAAGCTATCTATATATATAAAAATGAATCGCCGATATGTATGTACGCACGTAACTTCTGATCGGCTGCACCAAATTAAATAATTCTTTTTTTCACGTGTTCCTTATTGTTAGGACAATGTTAGTGTACAAATATAGCTCTCTCTCTGTCTCTCTACAGTATTTCAATATAATAATATAAGACAAGTAAGTCTGAGTTGAGGGTACCTCATTGAACCAGTCGCCCATGAGCTGTTCCCTGTACTCGGACATGAAGGGCCCGAGGTAAGCCACGAAGCCGGTGGCGATGAGGCAGTCGCCGGGCAGGTTGTCGAACTCCTTGTCCAGCCGCTCCACTGTCGCCTCCCATCGCTCCTTCTCCCCTGGTTCATTTCATTTGTAGGATTGTCAATATAGAGGTCATTGACTACTTGCGTATTCGTGTATAGTCCATTCGTTTAGATAGTGTCGGTGCACCCGCACGCAATTGTGGTTCTTATTGTGTAATACGAATATATAATTTATACAACGACGTAAACTGACAAATCATACTTGTTTTTGATTTGTGGTGGCTTACGGCACGCACGACAGCGGCGCGATCAAGGTGACCGTATCTAAGCGAATGGACTATAAGTTAGCAGTGATAGAATAAAATGTGACAACTGGACGTGACGTTGGTTTATTAGCAACTGTTCTTACCTTCACACCTTAATATTAATAAGCATGGGCGCAGCCACGGGTTAAAGTAATACGGCGAAGTAAGTTAGGTACATACATGGGCATGTATATAGTGTGTCCCTACAAATTTATTATCCTTGTCTATTGTATTTACTTACTTTTGTGAAAAAGAAGTTCCTGATAGTGTGAGAAGATGGAATAGAATGATAATAATGCCGTTAATAACTGATAGATGTGGTTTGTAGGTTTGATTTTCACTGGCGACAAATAATAGGGTAGAAGGCTGTATCGTAAAGAAATACCGATATCTCCTTCATTTAAACTAATCTTACAAAACATCTCGGAAAATTGTATTATTACAGCTTTTCATTTTTATTGTAAATAATCAAATATATCTTGAAATGTATTGCTCAATTGAGTAGTTAAAAACAGTGACGTCACAAGTTTGTATTTAGTACATTTTTGTTACAAAATTACCGTTCTGACAGGATAAAAAGTAACTCATTTGACTAAGGTGTCATCTACCCTATTGTGTGATGAGCACGGCCATGGAAACTGTTCATAAAGGCTTTACTCAAATTTAATTATTGGTTAAGTTAGTTCAAATAAACTAATTGGCGTTTAGCCAATGAGTATATAAAGACTCATGTGTATAAGACGACAGTATAAAATACTCATATATATAAAGATGCCCCTTGAAACATAAAAAAAATATTTAGTAAGTTTTAAAATAAACTTTGTTTTCTGTTGTTTCTAAATAAATCTCTTGCATCGGGACTTCAAAGATATATATGAAACGACCAAAGAACACCGAGACTCAGAATAACAATTTGAAGATGACATTAAGTTTGACGTTACTAGCTTACACAGAAGTGGAGTTATCATATTTCCAACTCTTCCTATTTTTTCTGGTGTACAGGAGTTACAGTGGTGAGCGTGCGAGCGGGACTAGTCCCAATTACTAGCATACACAAAATGTTGAATACGAGACATCAATTACTATTTTAATTTAACAATCTTTTCTTTTTTAAGGATATTCATATTGACCACAATTACCTGAAAGTGTATTGAAATGTGTATGTAACAGAAAATAAAGATGTTTTCTTTCTTTCTTACCTGAAAGTCCAGTGATAAGTGCTTCAGCTCTCTCCAGTTTCAACTGCAGGAGTCTCGCTTTGCGCTCCAACTCTTCTTTCTGTGCGACCTTCTCATCGTACTCCTTCTGCAGCCGCGCGATCATCTCACTCAGCTCTCTGAGCTTGGCTCTCGCTTCAGCCAGGATCTGCTGCTTCATACGCAGAGATTCCAAAGCTTCTTCTAAACGCTCCTTCTTTGGTTTTACTATCCTAAATTCCAATGACGCTTATTAAATATGTGATCGTGATAGTAAAAATATTTCTTTCAACAAAATGAAAAGAAAACTAAAATAAGTGAGTATTGTTTAGGACAATTCGACGAAGTGGAGGAATATTTAAAGTTTCAATGTAAAGTTACATGTTTTACTAAGTCAGTAATTTAATTTTCGAAACATTGATTATTTTTAGACCTGGAGAAGTTACAATGGGGTTCTAAACAAAGGTAGTAGAGCCACACTGATTTCAGCACGTTTGTGTCGGCTCTTGCGGGGCGGTACTACCTTCGCACAGAACATCTACGTAACGTGACAGCAGCGGTTCTGGCCTGTGTAGTTGCTGAGTGCGAGACCGGAGACCCAACGATGCAGAAGCATCACTAGCCGGCCATTGCTTGTTGATTTGTCTTTATTCGCTGTGATCTGAGAGTCTGGTGACCACCACTTTTGGATTCTGCTCATGCTTTCCATTAGCCAGAGTAGTCATTTTAACAGGCTTTACATAAAAAAGAAAAAGATAAACAGCCAAAAAATCAAAAATATTTTAGTGCAGTGCATTTAGGAACAAGTCTTTATTTTGACCATACAGTGTAATTTTATTAATCTATAGAGATGTCGAGAAGAAGAAGAAGGAGAAGGAGAAGATGGAGAAGAAGAAGGAGCAGCTCACTTGTAAACCTTGCCATACTTCTCGATGGCGCGCACCCAGAGGCAGAGCGACTTGCAGGCGGCGGAGACGGTGCCCACGATGTCGGGGTCGAAGTCCGGCTTCACCGTGTACGTGCCGATCTTCTTCAGCGTCTTGTCCGAGATGTTGTCCTTGTCGAACTCGCGCAGCCGGTCCAGGAAGTACTGGTCGCCCAGCTGCCGCTTCGCCTCCGCCCACGTCGGCTCTTTCTGGGTAATTGGACCTGGGTTACTGGGGAATAACTTGGGGATTCTATTGTGTATGAGAAAAACATTCTAAATATACAATAAAATTACAAGCGGTTATTGTTGCCACCTTTACAACCGCGGGTAACGCCGTGGGGTCATAGCCAGTCTAATCCCTGCCGCCTCTTTCCGCCATCGTCCTCCGCAAAGCAGTTTCATCTTCATAATTTAGATAGTTTGCAGCGCGTTTAACTGTGCATTTCCCAGAAACTTTCTGCCTCACACAATAAATCTGTAGAATGAACTGTCGCCTGCGGTATTTGTAGACCAATACGACATTCAAGAAAGCGTATTCCTTCTTAGAAGGCCGGCAACGCGCTTATGACGCCTTTGGTGTAGCGGGTATCCATAAGTGGCGGTGATTGCTTACCATTAAGCGATCCGTCTGATCGTTTGCCATTTATCCCACAAAGAAATGTAAAATTGTATTGTATTTCTTTGCCAAATAAAACTTAAACAAAGCAGAAAACTGAAATTACCTTAAGTAAAACATGCTATAGTATAAAAATACCTGCAACAGTATAAGTACAGCTTCCATCACCATTTCCACTTTCTGCGGCGGTTTAGCGTAAGACTTCACTTCTGTAATGTCCTTTTTGTTCAACGCGTCGAGTGCCTAAGGATAAAATTAGAAATTTTCAGAAACAAGTACCTATCAGAATCTAGTTCACAAACGTCTAATATAACGGATAGAAATGAAGTGTCAGTTTTTTTTATCGTTTTAATTTTACGTGGTTTGGAAGATTTGTTTTGAGTATGTCTATATTTTTTAGTTATGGCACTTGGAAAACGAAAATCAATAGAATTCCTCACAGGGAGTTATTTTCGCGTACTTTTAAAGTTTCATGATTACTCATAAAATATAAAAAAATATTCAAAATTTCGTCAAGAATTATAACATGTATTCGATATTTTGGTTCTGGGTAAAGTTACCATTATTTATGAATTTAATTATTACCTTGATCACAACTAAGATTTTATTTTGATCTAAATCATTTTATTAATGCATTATTTTATATCACTAATATACTTAACTCAAATATTAGAAACTATCGGATAACTCAAAAATTCAATCATCATCATCATCATCACTTCAGCCTACTGATGCCCACTGCTGGACATAAGCCTCCCTATAAAATTCAATCAATAAGTCAATAACCGAAATATTCGAAACTATCATATAATTCGATAGCACCTACAAATATCCGAAATTAGCAGTGCATTTGACAATACAAAAATACCCGAAATTAGCGGATTAATCAAACACTCTAATATCCAAAACCGTCGGATAATCCGTAACTGAAATACCCGAAACTTTCGGATAATCTGAAATATCTAATAAATACAAAATCACAGAAGCAGTAGACCTTGATAGCCTCCTCGAGGGCGGGCATGGCGCTGGCGAGGTCCCGCAACGCGGCGTCGGCCAGCTTCTTGCACTGCACCTCCTCCTCCATGGTCTTCTTGCTGCGCGCCGCCACGCTGCGCTGCTGCTCGTCCGCGTTGCGCTGCTGCACGTTGATCACGCCCATGTACTCGATGCACTGCTCCGTGTACTCGTTCACTTGCACCTGTACAACCCAGAACAAATACACTACTTATGCTCATCATAAACCTTTCCAAAATTCATTCATGTTCTTACGATGTAACAACAAAAAAAGGTATTGTACCGTTATCTTTAAACTTTTCTTGTACACAAACCTTGTCCCAACAATAATGAACTCATAAAATAAAGAATTAATTAATTTGGTGCAGCCGATCTGAAGTTATGCGCGTACATACATGTCGGCGATTCATGATTTTTAACAGACTTCAAAAAAGAAGAAGTGTATCAATTCGACTGTTTTTTTTTTGTGTTCGTTACCTCATAACTTTTAACGGGTTGAACCGATATTGATTATTTTTTTTATTTGAAAGCTGGTGTGGTCCCATTTCAATTTGGTCCAGTTCTTGAAGTCTGTTTTTTTGTTAAACTTTCTGACAATAAGGCAGATTTTTTTTTCTAAAAGTTATAGGAAACTATTATTTTATGTGTTTAACCTTCCTAGTTGTAACCTTTTGTAAGAGATCAAAAATTAAGTCATTTACTTACGTTCTTCATACTAGTGCTCAATTAGTTACGTAAATATATGTCTACCATAAACTATACAAACAGGTATGAGGAACAGAGCGGAATAGATGTGGAGGCTCATTCCCAACCCATCCCCCGTCCCCATCCCACAAAGGTCGGCAACGCACTTGTGACGCCTCTGGCGTTGCGGATGTCCATTTGCAACACGTGTTGGTGACAATGTTTCTGTAATTTTCTTGTGTTGGCAATAAAAATTGTCAACAACTGTTGAAAACCGTGTTTCTATTTTTGGCAGTAAATATCAAAAGAATAAGCTTGTTGTAGATTTTTTTGGCTCTGTGGAGACGCTTAATTCGAATGTTTTTTAAATTGTTGGCGACTCGGTGTAGACACAATAGAAACAAAAGTTGTCGATTTTCTGAAGAGTTGCAAACAGTTAGAAACACTGAAATTGCCAATAATTTCGGTGACCACTCATTTCATTGCAGTCAACCTCACCTGGGAAACCGCCAGTTCTTCCGACATCTGTCCTACTAACTTCGTAGTTTCTTCAACCTTGCCAAGTCCATTTCTCAATTTGTTTGCCTGCAAGGCCACTTCCACTCGTTTATTTTTCAGCATTCTATGAAAATAAAAAGCAAATTGTTTAACTAATGACCCCGAAAATAGCCTTAGGAATATTTCCATCAGGCACTTGCTACGAATTTAAATAGAACATTTAAAAGGTAAATGTGTACTCAACCCACAGTCATCCCAGCATCACATGATTTTCAACCAACCAAATCGTAGCCGCAGAAATTATAACTACATTTCAACAACTTGGAACAAAAATGGCCATCCACGATGCGACAATTACCTTTCGGGGCATCTACGGGATAGATGTAGAAAAGAAAATTGTCGCAGTCTATTGTCGCAATGATAGTGTTTTCGTTGCAGTTAGCTTATTACTTCTGTATAAGTAACAAGCTATATGCCAAAGTTTATCACCAACTTTTTTTACAGGTAACTCAAGCACTAAGAATATAATCTGACTTGACAAACATTTATGAAACGTGCAGAAAGAACACGCAGGCACAGAGGAACAATCTGAAGATCTCACAAAGGTCTTATGCGGGGATCGAACTCTGAACAATTCAGGCAGAAGAAAGCGTGGAAAGGACCACTTAAGCTATTAGTCATCCGTACATTCACATGACTAAATATGAAATTCATCAAAAGAGGGATATGAGAGTGAGAACTTACTCTTTATAACCAGACACCAGTTCCAGATAATTAGTCGGAGTAACATAGTTCGTTCTTCTCATCTCCTCGTACATCTTGACCGAGTATTTCCCCACTGAGGAGTGTATGAGAGACATGATGGACGCCGTCGAAGCTCTCAAGACATCCTCGCGACTTTCTATCAAGGATTCTTTTCTGCGAACCTAAACAACACAACAAAGTTTTTTTTATTCAAATCATGTACACATTTTAAATGTTGAAATCTAGATAAGACTCAATCAATATCTGCCATATTTATTAAATGAGTTTTTTATTTTATTTTGATGTACCCATTGTCACTCTCATGACTAAGACGAATCTATTGACATCACTCACATAAAAATACGACAAGCCATTAAGGCTCTAGGGCGTACTAAAGAAATATACATATATACTCGAAAAACAAAACCCTCCTCCTTTCGCAGTCGCGTAAAAATAAAAGCTTGATAGATACGTCATTAATTTCTCAACGCGAAGAAATCATTGTATTAAAATCGTGTCTTACGAATATCCAGGTTCTTAATTCGTTGCTTTAACTCACACTTTCATATTCTGGTAAAAACCTTACCCTCGGTCCAGTGATAGAGGCGAGCAGTTCCACTCCCTCCAAGAACTTGTAGGCGACTTCTAGCAAGGCTTCTCGTGGCCACTCCAGGAACCAATTTGTTGTTGTAGCGTTGATCAGAGCGGGGTACTGACGGATACGGTTTCTGGTAACATCATCAAAACATAGTTAAAATCCACCGTAGAAAACAATGTTATAATACTTACAATTACTAGCTCTCTACCGCGACTAATTAGTATTTTAATAAATTTTAACACATCGTAACTCTTCTAACAACACCCTTCTTTATTCTACCCTATAATAAGTTACCAGAATTCTAGACGTCGGTCAGGCTTTTTTTCGTATATTTGAACCTACTCTGCCTGATGGAAAGCATGAACAGAATCCAAGAGCACTGGTCACCCCTCTCATTGCGAATGCAGACAATACAACAATGCAGCATGATGACCCACACCATGGTGGCATATTGAAATACTTCTGCAGGATTGAGCCTCCGGTCTCAAATATTTTCTATTTGTTCTTAACCCGTCATCAAAATTAAAAATTCGAGCAAAGTTGCAGTAGTGTGCATAAATACATACCTAAATATTTCTCCGATGGGGCTAAAGCAGAGTACTATATGCAGGTTAGCTCTCACTCTGTTTACTAAGAACAAATACACTTGTTCTTGCGTTTGCAAAATATTTGCCGCCTTCATCGGCTTCTCTAGGGCCGACTTTATCTATAAACAAAGTATTTACAAACTTCAAAACTTCCTTCGCCAACAATAGTCTATTTGGGATGAGACTAATGACGAGCTTGAGTTGCACAAGTCTAGGAATGGATGTGTTGATTCGCTTTCCACCATATGGCCGGTTTAATCGTTTGCTCACAAATCAGCAGTTTTAGTAAGCAGGTAATTTGGTACTTTCTTAAAATTCAGTTTCCAAATCATGTCAGGGTCGTGTAACACAGGGACATAGTGCCAAAATGAAGTATGAAGCCAATGTACTCGATGCACATGCCAAAAAAAAAATGTAGACTTAAACATTTCAACCTTTTTAGTTTTTCTGCTGTTTAAGCTTATTGTATCGAGTACCGACTTAACCTATAAAGTGTCTAACGCCCTAACACGGCCGCTTCAGCTGTTAACAAGCAATATGGTAGATATTGCTTGTTAACAGCTGAAATGTCGCGCAAAACCTTGAGGGAATTTTACTTTTCTTTATTAATCTAAACCTGCAATAGGAAATGGGTGCTCTATACTTGATTTGTCCATAACGTATTGTTTGCTTGTTAATAATAACCATAAACAGGTAGGAATAATCAATCGGATGTAACCTGTCACAGCCAGCATTGATCGCGGCAATGCTGGCGAGTGATGAGAGATGGGAAGCCGCGGTCTCGTTCAGTGAGAGCGTTATGCTCCAGAAGGAGTCCACTGAGCGTAATCGGAAAAGGGCCGAAGCGATATACACGACAGTTTTCATATATTTTTTGTGAAATTGTGGCGTAATATTCTTATAGTTGTCACAGGCGCTAAGAGTATATTGATGGAAAATGAAATATTCATACAGAAACATATAACGTATTTTTTAAACTAGTCTACAGATTTTAATGCAATAGATATAGTAATTCCAGATGACTGTTTTTAAATATGATAAATATACTAACTTTTAAACTTTCGCGTTACATGATATGTTAACAATAATTTTTATGGGAATTAACGCCATCACTTATTAAAAGGTATTACATACCTCTGATTTGCCTGACGTTTCGACCAGGTTGCACTGGCCGTGGTCACAGGCTGACTCAGTCATACCTTTTAATAAGTGATCGGGATAATTCCCGTAAAAATAATTGTTAATGATAAATATAGTACAGTACAGTAGAGAAAATCCATAAATTTCAAAGAGTTCGGTGCGAAGCCGCGTCGGATCGCTAGTAGCTACTTACATAAAATCACGGCAGCTTAGGAAAGTTTTTTTGACGTTTTGTCTTTGAAATTGACCAGAGAGTATAAAAAGTATATTTGACCGACTACTCTACTTCAGGTAGGTACTTAACCACTCACATCTTCAAACTCATCAGGCTTATACAGATTGGTGACCTCTCCGCTACTGAGCAAGTTGTTGATGATCTCGGTAAACGTCTCCTCAGTGATTTGTGTGTCGCAGAATATAAACGTGGTGGTCTTCTGGTCTACCCCGCAATTTGTATATAGCGTCTAAAAATAAATTTATGTAGCTATATAAATAAATAAAATTGAAGTGTCTACTTGTTATTACAAATTAAAATATTTTCATTAAATGCATTAGTATACACGGAACTTAAACAAAAAAAATATTTAATTTTTTTTTGTGTATCTGTTTATTACGGTTAATCTTTTGAAAGAAGTAGGCTACTTTTTAGACAACGTTACCTGCGGATGCCGTTGTAAAGGTACAACAAACGGAGGTAACCACGATTAGATTAAATTGATATACATCTTCCTAGCATTTATTATTCCCAAGATCGTTTTTGGGGTCAGCTACTAGTTCAATCGGTTTTACCTGAATATCAGTTTTTGAACGGAGCGACTGGCATCGGACCTCTGCAACCCTAAGGGTGAACTGAATTCGATGATTGAACTAGTTGTCAGTATATTAGAGAGCACTGAATTTTCAATAACGATCTACGAGTTCTAGTATATTACGAGTGAATTCTCACAACTATTTGAAATACGTTCAAAAATTTAGAGAACATAATTGGACAAAAAATAAGAGCAATAATGCAGATTTGTGTGCTAATTATTTATCGAAAAAAAATCAGGAGTACAATGTGTTTAAAGTCAGTCTATCATATTGTTTACATTTATATTATTTTAAACTAATTTCAATTTTCCATTCCAAATAATACCTATTAACAAAACATTAGTATCCCGTTTTCTGAATTAATCCCACATGATGTCAATGTAGTTTGATTTTTGGCAACGTCTTCAATACCTACTATTCAAAGTATAATAAAAAATATAAAATTAAAGTAGAATAAATCCTATTGTATAACAAACCAAACCTTCAAATCCTCTCTGAAGTCTTTGACCCCATAGGTCTTGGTGACGACAACTTGGTAGGCGTAGTACTCGCAAATGTACGTCGCTACACGGGTCAAACTCTGGCGGCCTGACCCACCTGCGTAGACGAAGATTTTTACCATTATAAATCACTCTAGAAATAGTTTTATTTCCATCGCGATTTTATACATTTTGTTTTTCTATTCCCTTAGCTCTTTAAAATTAGTATTTCTCTTAAGGGTTAAATTTATCTACATAATTTTTAATAAAGAAAATTTAACTTCGTTTACCCGAGTAGTTAAGCCGAGAACACAAACTAATGTTTAGCAATCCTGACTACTAAGTGGGCGTTTCCATTCCTACCCAAGATGCAGAAATAGTCTAGTAGTCACTAAATGCTCTATTAAGAACCGTTTTTATCTCTAACTAGCTGTGCCCGCTACTTCGAACGCGTGACGTTTGGATTTTCAAAGTTATTTTAAATTTGTCACCATTTAAACCTTCCTTGGACTACGACAAATATTTCAAGACTAAAATCAGCTAAATCGGTCCAGCCTTCTCGACTTTTAGCGAGACAAACGAACAGCAATTGATTTTTATATATAACTAGCTGTGCCCGATACTTCGTACACGTGACTTGTGAGTTTTTCCTCCCTTTAAACCTTCCCTGGACTATGACAAACATTTCAAAACCAAAATCAGCTAAATCGGCCCAGCCATTCTCGAGTTTTAGCGAGACAAACGAACAGCAATTAATTTTTATATATAAGATAAGAAGAAGACTAGCTGTACCGGCAAGCGTTGTTTTGCCGTAAAAAAAAAACATTTAGGAGTATGAAAAATAGATAGCCAATTCTCAGACCTACTGAATATGCATATAAAATTTCATAAAAATCGGTCAAGCCGTTTCGGAGGAGTATGGGAACAAAAATTGTGACACGAGAATTTTATAAATAAGATTAGTTATTAACGTACTTCATAATTTGCAGTATTTAATTATTGAAGTATGTTTACTTTTTTAGGTTTCGTGAGTTCAAAATAAATACCTAAATCATCTTTTTCCACATCAACTTCTCATAAGAATTCCCCTGTCATACTAAATGTTAAACAGTAGTTTCCTCACTCACCGATGCCGACGCACAGCATGTGTCCGCGCGGCTGTGAGATGACCCGCACGATGCGGCAGATGTGGTCTATCGCGTCCCTGAACAGTACCAAGTCCATTTTCACTACTCCAGGGGAACTGTTGTACTCTTCCAACTGATGTAGGATGTACCTGCGTACAAGTGAATATTTTTTATTACATAAATAATAATAATAAATAATAAATATTTCGGACATTTAACACACAACGCCATCTAGTCCCAAGCTAAGCAGAACTTGTGTTATTGGTACTAGACAACTGATATAAATACATAAATACTTCTTTTTTTGTTGTAAATACATACATATGATACATAGAAAACACCCAAACTCCGAAACAAATATTTGTAGATCATACAAACATTTAGTTCGACCTGGGAATCGAACCCGAGACCTCATGATCAGCAGTCGCACACGCCAACCGCTAGACCAACGAGGCAGTAGCTAGACAATCGTTTATATTACGACTACAGCGAAACCAAAAAAAAGGATAAAATCATTATTTTGGATGTATATTCCATTGTAACGCCTAACGATTTTAAGAATAGCTATAGGTAGGTATTAATAAATTGATATAATTTTTATCAAAGTTGTCACACGCCTCACAACATTCAGCGCAAGAAAGCGACGAGGTAATCGCTTATACCACTACAACATATGTACAATCAATTCTTTCAAGTAATTCTCATATTCTGGATAGAGGATGATAGATTTTCAGATATTTCAAGTGTACTTACTTGCGTAATGCAGCCGGATCATTAAGGTCATCGTAAACTTCGAACGGATTAAGGAAGTGTCCAAATATGGGCGGACTCTTGGAAGGGCACAGCGCGTGGAAGGTCAGCTCGAAGTGCTTGCCCAGCATGTCACCCACGTGGTTCATGAACCAGTCGCGGTCCCTGAAATGGAAATGGTTATCACCTTACATAATTTTCATATATAGTCCATTCGCGAGAAGGAAATAATGAGGTCCTAAGCTTCAGTACAAAACAATTTCTTCAATAGTAGTATAGTTCCCGGCACGTAACTTGGCAAGAGTCGTTAGATGCGCAGAAGTCATATTTTAGGTCCCTTTGGTACGCGCGCGGGACGCGGGGTGTGAGACAGCGCCGAACCGAGCGCGCGATTGATGCATTAGTAGACCTTCGCCCCTCGCATTGTTTCTACGTCCCGTTCGCTCCCGAATACACTTGCGAGCACGAAAGTTGACCGCTTTGTTTTTGTTAAGTTTTGGTTACGAGTTATTGTTATGTTTTAAATTTCGTTTTTGTTATTAGTTGTTGTTATTGTTAGATATTTATTTTTGTTACGAATTGTTGTTAATTGTTGTTGTTCTTAACATGTAATAGACCTAATTAAGGAGAAAGGCCAAGGCACTAATGGGCGCCGATGAGTGGTCTAAATTATGCGAGAAATTAAAAAAAACCTTTTTATTATTTACGCCAGTGACGACAGCCACTCCTCCAGTAATGAGAGCGAATTGGACAGTTTTATCGATGATGAAGAGCCACGTCCTTCCACCAGCTCAGGTGGTACTGTCAATTTGATGCCAGGGATAAGATATTTAAGTGATAGTGACGAGACCACTTGACTATATTTTTAAATAAAAAAATACTTTTAAATGCATGTTTTTTATTTCTGACATCTAATAAACATCACGAATTCTGTTTGTTCCTTATGAACAGACACGATTAAAAATAAAAATAAAAATAAATGATGGCAATAACCATAGAATAATGACAAGCACTAAAACGGACCACTTTTTTGTGCCACTAAGTGTACGATGCGCGAACTTACCCCCACTATACCAAATCCTTGCCATGTTACGTGCCGGCTACTATAATTCGACTGGCCTACAGCTAGTAGTTCATAACCATGACTGACAAACCACAGATCTTAGATGTCAGTGTGATCTAAAATGTTTTTAGAAATTTTATGTCATATTTATCAGCACTCGGCAGGTTCCGTCTATTTTATTGTTTATTGAATCAAACCGCCATTTGTGAGTTATGTCAGGATATTATTAGTAAATTTAAAATACAAATATTTTTAAAATATGGTTTAGGTGTCACATCTCTCCTTAGAAATAAGGTTTTGAAATACTATAGCACCCACGCTCTATTATTTAGGTATACATATAAAAAAAATTGCAATTACTATTTTAAACATAGGGTATGATACTAACTTCTCCTCCGTGAGTCTGTCGGAGAAGACACGGAAACACTCGTGTACCCACAAACGTAAGAACCTTGCTTTTGTATTTGTATAATCCTTATTGCTGCGAAGTAAACCCTACAAAACAACATTGTATAAGTTTAACGGTATGTGACGTATTCAAGTCCATTGGGGTTAAGTAACGTATGTAGTTAATTAATTTAGTAATTGTGTAAAATAGTAATATTTTATGATGCAACGATCAAGTCCCCAACTCTGATCACATTTCAAACTTTCCAGATTGTCGAGGATGCTGGACTCGAACATTAAGGCGGGCTAAGCATATAAATGAAGAATATTGCAATTGTGCTCATCTCTCAAAACTCAAATTGTTATCAAAAATAAAAGTCATCTGTCTATATTCCTCTATTGCTCTGTGTTTAGTTCACCTGTTTGGACTATGTGTGATTATTTTTCCCAGTAGTTAGCTCAGGTAGATCCAGGGGAAATACTTTTTCCTAATCACTATGTAACAAAGTTTGTATGTCTTTCAGTACGTTCAAGAACGATGAACTTCAAAGAATGACGTATATTTATGGTTGCTAATTGCACATGTATTTGCATAACTTCCGATCGACTGCATTAAATTAAATAATTCTTTTTTTATGTGTTTGTTATTGTTAGGACAAGGTTTATATACAAGAAAAATTAAAAGATAACGGGAAGAGTGAATTTTTTTGTAGGAAGCTGAGACAAATATGTTAATATGGTGGTACGAAGTTCGCCGGGTCAGCTAGTTAAATTATAATATATATTCCCCTGAGGGTTGAGTAGATTAATGGTCTTGATAAATTACACGACATCCTTCTGAGAATAAAAGTTACAAGTAACTTAGATTACAGCATCACTTACTTGGAATATTTTAGAGATGTCTCTCAAATTGAACAAATAGTGCATCTTGCTGGGCGTCGGTAGAAGTTTGGAAACTACGTTGTTGAACATGTCTATAGTCGCTACCAGTACTGTTTTCCCTGTATAGAAAATAAGGAATATTTTGCTTTGCCACGTTATAGAGATGTGAATTGCAGCTCTAAAACAACATATAATAGAGACTGGCATTGAGTGGTTAAGGAAATCTATACCTTCAGCTCTTGTTGCTGTTGTCTGCTGTATCATATCTACAGGTTGAACACTATAGTTGTCATAAACTATCTGAAACTGATAAGGACGAGGATACTTTCTATCCTTTACTAGTTGTGTCTTGCCCATGGCTCTGCCGCGTGTATAATAATAATAATCCAACCAACTCAGAAACCTTTGTGGATTCATGCACAACACTTTTGCTAAAGAACATGACATGATCAAATGCATAGTTTACGATTCTATAAAGGACATACAGACAAACATTCATATTTATAAATATAGACAAGGTACTATTTAGTGAGTAGTAGTTAACTTAAATATGGACGAAACTGCGGAATAAAACTAATTAATTGTTATTACAACTAGAATGTAAGGAGGATGAATTAAGGGTAAAGTCAGTAGTAACAGAAAATATCGCAGAGCTTACCGACAGACTTAGTCTCCTCATCGAAGTCGCTGAGGTGCTGGCTGAGCATGGTGCCGAAGATCTTGATGAGCTGCTGCGTGGTGGGCGCGGTGAGGTAGAAGGAGTGGAAGCACGACAGCAGGCGCGGCGGCAGGTGCGAGCGCGCGCCTCCGGGCGGGCCCGCGCACGCGCACAGCACCATGTTCTACACACCATGCCACACATACACCTTACCTCTCTTATCCATTCCTCTATCTTAAAGCCTAATACGAGTTTCACTTTCGAAGATATTTTTTTAATGTTTTAACTGCCACAATGACTATGTTCTGCCTGATGGAAAGCATGAGAAGAATCTAGAATTTCAAATTAACTCGCTCTCGATGTTGAGCATTGTGTTGTGATAAAGTTTTCAGTGCGAACCATCCGCATATAGAGTTAATGTGACATAAATTCACACTAAGTTAAAGGTATATCTGCAAGTATGTCTACTAGTCTGCGTGCGTGCCTCAGGTTTGCATGTCTACATTCGCAATACAAATAATAGCGGCAGAAAAAGTGGCCTAAGTGCATACATCAAGCTTGTAAACAAATTAAGCGTTTCAATGTGAGGTGTTTCGATTACGTTAGGTTTCAAGTGACCTGTTTAGTTTATTTAGTGCTTAATTTTAAATTAACTTGTGTTTAGATCGATGCTTACTTAAAACTTACGCGAGACCTGTTTTAAACGTTAATGCAAGAGGTAAATTAATTTATGCTTTTGGTCCAATGAGCCTGTAAATGTTTTTGTTATTTTTTTTATTGATTACGGGTATTGTTCCGTAAAAAATTAAAAGATGTCTCTTCCTGCAACTCAAGTCACTTAGGCAGTCTTGCTAGCCGACCGAGGACGAGCTCAACGTCAGATAGCTGCAACTCTCAATATGCCGCTTACCACCCTACGATTTGCACTTAAGAGATATCGTGAGACTGGAATCTATGCACGGCGACCAGCAAACGGCAGAGTAAGCGTACTTGTGCCCACGATGACCGATTTGTGACCGAGAGACGAAGTCAGAGGCTACTTCAAGCGGCATGTGGTATCATTGGTTATCTTAAGGTAGTAGAGTCACGCTGATTTTAGCACGAACGGGCCGGCTCAACCGGGGCGGTACTACCCTCGCACAGAAAATCAACGTAAAATGACAGCGATCTTGCTGTCGTGTTTCATTGGTGAGTGCGAGACCGGAGGCCCAATGACGCAGAAGCATCACTAGCCTGCCATGGTCTGGGTCATCATGCTGCATTGTTGCATTATCTGCATTCTCAGTATGGTGACCACCACTCTTGGATTCTGCTTATGTTTTCCATCAGGCAGAGTAGAGTCATTTTGGCAGGGCCAAACATATAAAAAAAATTGGAACAAACCATAAGAGGAAGAATGGAGGAACGTGATTTACGTGTCAGTAGACCAGCACGAAGACCAAAACTTGAGAAACGTCGAGTTTCACGATTACGATTCGCCCGTGAGCACGTGTATTGGATTTAAGGCCAATGAAGCAAGGTCTTGTATACTTATGAATACAAAATTGACTTAAGAGTAGCAGATGCTTGTGAGTGAATATATAGGCGTCGTAAAGAAGGTTCGCTTCCTATCACGACACGCCAGATAGTCAGTTACCAAGGTGGGTCTGTCGTGATGTGGGGAGGAATGTGTTCCGAAACGCGTACGGGAGTTTGTGGTCGTGGATCAACGCCTAAAAGCAGTTCGGTATGTCGAAGAAATCCTCCAAGATCATGTTGTACCCTTTATGGAATTTATTGGTCGAGAAGATTTTTACTTATGTCGTATAATGCAAGAGCTAATACTGCTGGCACATTTGAGTCTCACTTAGCTGATGTCGGTATGCAGAAAGTGACTTAGCCGGCTCGCAGCACAGGAAACCTATTTAACATGTCGCGGATATGCTGTTTCAAGCACTGGTGAACCCGCCATAGACACTCAGTAAACCAAAAGTGGTTCTAGTCAGAGCGTCGGAGGAAATTCCTCAATTTGAGATAAAAAAATAATGCAAAGCATACCAGAATACATGCAAACCTTCAATAAAGCACGAGGGGATTGTACGCGTTGCTAAGTGAAGTAAATTATTGATTGCAATTTTAAGAAACGTTATGAAAACTTCAAACTAAAGTTCTTTTAAAAAGTTTATTTTTACTTTTTTTTTACCAAATTGTTATTAAAACATTTTAAACCGACTTCAAGTTTCGACTCGATTTCTCTTGGATGCCATCATCAGATCTGAGTGTCCTTACCATGGTACCACCGTTGGGATATCAACTTTAAAGTGTTAATTTTAACTAAACTTACGTTATAAACCCTTAACGTATTACGCATAATAAAAAAAACCACCACATTTTAATATAAAAAAGTTAGACCATCATTTCATTTTGGGCCACTTTTCCTGCCGGTGAGTGTAATATGTTTGTTCAAGTTATCATCATCATCTTCAATGACCTTTATTACTCCGAAGCTAAACATAGGCTTTCCTTAGAAAGGAAGTTTTGGCCTACTTTACCTGGCTAACTTGATAGGTCGACTCAACACAAGCTCAATAGCTTGTGTCAAGTTATCCTTTTCTTTATTCTCTGTTGTACGAAACATACGATACGAATAAGGTTGATGAGACTTCGTATTCTTAAATCAGACAACTAACAATAAATAAATAATAAATAAATATTTCGGACGTCTAACACACAACGCCATCTAGTCCCAAACTAAGCCGAGCTTGTACTATGGGTACTAGACAACTGATATAAATACTTATATACTTTTTTTTTTGTAAATACATACATATTATACATAGAAGACACCCAAACTCCGAAACAAATATTTGCAGATCATACAAACATTTGGTCCGAGCCGGGAATCGAACCCGAGACCTCAAGAACAGCAGTCGCGTTAGCTACCACTGCGCCACCGAGGCAGTTTACAATAACAATGTTTTTAATAACAGTTTACAACAATAACAATGCAAGTAGAAGTGACGAACCCTGACATTCTTCCGCCACTGTTTTTCCCTGTCGTACCAGTAGCCGTAGTCGTGCCATAACCGCACCAGCTCCAGAGGAGGCTGCGAGCCGTACTCGTCGCGTACGGGCATGTTGATGTCGTCCATGAACGATATCATCCTCTTACCTGTGTGTCGTGGGGGATGACGGTAAGTCGTGATCACGTAATAAGTATTTTGAAGTGCCTCTCAAGTTTAGAAAATCGGCCAAGTGCGAGTCTGATGGAAGGATTCTGGACCATTATCTATACACTAGCCGACCCACGCAACCTCGTTTGCGTCTCCTATTGCCCGTAGCGTGATAATTTTCCCCCGTTTTTGTTAACATTCTTCATTCTCCTGTATGTCTTAGCGTAATGATATATAGCCTATAGCCTTTCTCGATAAATGGGCTATCTAACACTGAAATAATTTTTCAAATCGGACCAACGGTTTCTGAGATTAGCGTGTTCAACGTTCTTACCTCCAGCCGGTACATAATTTCCTTTGGTTCTTTTCTCGAGCCGTGCTTCAATGATGTCTTGTACATTGGCCGCTGTCGTTTGAGCAGACATGTTGATCACTTGAGTACTGTACCTATAGATAAATCTCAAAAAGTCAATTCTAGTAACAAAAAAAAAAGAATTTCTTGTAATAAAAGTTTAAGGTTACACTATAATATTACACATTGCAGTCTACGTTGGATGTTTAATACTTAACAACGAGAATATGACTTTTATGACATTTGTGAAATCTTCTCAACGGCTGCACCTGTTTCTCTAACAAGAGAAGTTTTCTAAGAAACATATATGTTGAAAAATGACTAGATAAATATTTGAATCAACAATCTTCTTAATAAAGTAAACCAGCTCTTTCTAATCAAGTTGCATTCTACAAACCATTAAGGGTAAAAATAAAAATTGGGAATGACAAATTTATATACGTTATCACAATGCTTAGTCCCGACAAGCGAATAGAGCCGTTCCAGTTCTCGGGAACATCAGGAGGACGGGCGGAATACTCCACCATCTTCCATACTCCGGGCTGCTATTAAGAATTTCTTGTAAGATAATCCCAACAGCAGTCCGACCTGGGAATCGATCCTCGAGACCTCTTGATCAGCAGTCGCTTACGCTAACCACTAGACCAACGAAGCAGTCTTACTTTTTCTTGTTACATATAGTATAAATAAATAAATAAATAAATATTTCGGACATCTATCACACAACGCTATCTAGTCCCAAGCTAAGCAGAGCTTGTGTTATGGGTACTAGACAACTGATACAAATACATATATACTTTTTTTTGTAAATATATACATATTATACATAGAAAACACCCAAACTCCGAAACAAATATTTGTAGATCATACAAACATTTGGTCCGACCCGGGAATCGAACCCGAGACCTCACGATCAGCAGTCGCACACGCCAACCGCTAGACCAACGAGGCAGTCTTCATACCAGTATTGTTTATAAGAGCTACTTACTTGTCTGGGTCCAGCTGCACCAGGGTGCCTTGAATGAGGAACGTTTTGCCCGTTCCCGTGGGTCCGCCGATCAATACTCCGTACCCTGCTTTTAGCATCTCGAGAGCGATAATTTGCACTCGAATGAATTCTACTGTTGGAACCAAGATCATGTGGAATCCGGAACTAGAAGAGAAATATAATATATTACTGTGTTAACGGGTCTTTTGCTCAAATGATTAGCGATCGTGACTACTATGGTTTAATGGGACTGAAAATAGTTCGCAGCGAAGTATTTTAAAACATCCTCATCCATAAAATAGTTGGACTCATGGAACAATTTATATACTTTACACAATGAAAAGTTAATATTCTCTATTTTTAATAATCGTTACCTCATAACTGAGGGTTGTGACTCTCTAGAAAATAAGTTCCTCTTCTCCAAGTGATGATGGTCACGTGATCTGCCCCCTTAGCCAAATTGCAAGTGTTTTGCGTCGATTATTTTTCTATGATTACTAACGCCTCTTTTCTGTTATATTGTTGGCTAATATTTTGTTTGACTACGTGACTTACATTTGTAAGTTTTGAGAGGAAGAATGGAATTTATACAGGGGGCTGATTCGGTCAACGCTTTGGGCTTCGACCTCTCACTAGATCGACATTTAGAAGTAATTTAACATTATCTGAGAGCTGGGTAGTTTCCGCCTGCTCAAGTAGTATAAAAAGTTAAGATGATCAGAACCAAAATACAAAAAAGTAAAATCGTGACAAGTACATGAATTTTTTTCTATGTCGCGGCAATATAATCTACTCCAGAGGACTTGTAAGATAAAATGGTACTTACGTTGGGTTAAATCTCCAATTGTCAGGCAACTTGTCCTCCCAAGGTTTGAAGACACGGAGCCTCTCATCCACGTAGTAGTCGTACACGGTATCCTTTAACGGAAATACGCCCTCATGCTCCCTTATCCAGTTGTCAATCTTCTTCCGAGGCTCGTCTTCAAGAGTTGCGCATACCGACCAGACCAAACTATTTGTACAACACATATTTATTAATTGAACTATTGTTTTTTTATTGAATAGGGGGCAAACGAGCAGACGTATGATAAGCGATTACCGCCGCCCATGGACACCCGCAACACCAGAGGCGTCACAAGTGCGTTGCCGACGTTTAAGGAAGCAGTACGCTCTTTTCTTGAAAGTCGTATTGGTCCGGGAACACCACAGGTGACAGTTCATTTCACAGTTTTGTTGAGCGACGCAGAACGTTTTAGCCACCTAAGTGATGGGGCCGAAACTGCTGTCGCGTAGGACGATGACGAAAAGAGACGGCATGTATCGACCCGAACAATTTCTAGGAGCACTCCCCATAGTAAATGGGGTAGAAGATGTATAGCGAAACCACATCTCTACGCAGCGCCAAAGAGTCCAGCCGAATTGAAAATTCTTGGCAGTCAACGATTCGAGTCGCTCTCCGTTATTAAGAATTACCTTTAATTGGTACAATACGGTAGAGACTGTCGAGTACAAGTTAAAAACTAACGCAAAAAGGAATCTCATCTTGGTAAGAACTTCATTATCCTCCTCATCAGGTCCTGGAGGCGCGGGAGCAGGCTGCATGCCCAGCAGTCGGCACATGGATCTCACTCCCGTCAGTTCCTGGCCCTTCACACTTTCGCCCTCCTGAAGTTGGAGCCGCTTTAGTTCCAATACGGGAGTTAGAATAGACGAAAAGTTGTAACGTAGCTGAAACAAAAATCGCCACTAACTTATAATATAACATATCTGGGCACAGAACAGAATGATATATATCATTTTTCTATTCTGTGATATCTGGGTGTAATTTATATCTAACTAGCTAAACCCCGTGTTTATTGATGTAATAACTAATACAATTCTGAAGTTATAATATATAACTGTATAATAATATGTGTATGTTTATATGGCAATCTGTATGGATATTTAGATTTGTCGTATTTTTTTTTGCTTTTCTCATTTGTTTCTTAATTTAAAATTTTTAATTGCCTATGAACCCCGCTGTGTTATCCGTGGTTATTGTTGTACCGCGAGTAACGCCGTGGGACAAAGCCAGTGTAAAAAAGTAGCCTAAGTCCCTGGATCATCAGCTACCTTTGACAGGCAAAAATTTTTAAAAATGTTATTTTTGTACATGTGTCGTGTAAAAGCGGTTATTTTAATATTACAAACAGACACTCCAATTTTATTTATTTGAATAGATATTATGTATACTGATAATTATATACAACAGCAGTCTGTTTAACAATGTAGTACAGGCTTTGCCTACTGTGTGAGATTTGTGAAAATATTATGCATCTTATAAAGACTTAGTGTTGGAGGGATATGATACCCGTAACTCCACATTTCACTTTAAAAATCCCTGGCTCCTAAAAAACTGACATTGAGCATTTTTTCATTGGTTTTCACAAAGTAATTGCGGTTACCGGAGACCTGATTACGATCGATATTCAACCACTAGGATTTAATGAGCGAATTCTTACCAATTCCCTATATTCCAAGTCTTCAATAGTTTCCAGCCAAGAGTTGACGAATGGCCACCAGCCCCAGTCCTTGTAGTCATTGTATACCATGCCGTTACGAGACACGGTGGCCGGAGATGCCACAGCCAAGTCTAAGGTCTCGATTAATATCGATACCTAAGAAATATCGTCTTTAGTTTTCGACTAAATACTGTTAATGATGACTTTGTTCATCAGTTCATTTATATTTTCTGACAGTATTCATCAATATAAGCGTGCTGGATCCTAACCGAGATTCGTAGCTGTTAAAGCAAGTAGGTACCTCATAAATTACATTTTCGACAAGAACAAGGGACCAGTAAAATACTTACTGGTTACCCATTATATGATAAATAAAATTATGACCCAAAAAGTGCACACACATATCGAGAAAATAAATATTAACATACGCGTACTATGTTCATACTAACTTTTAAATTTTCGCGTTCCATGACATAATAATTATTTTTACGTGAATTAACGCGATCACGTAGTTAAAGGTATTACCACGGCCAGTGCAACTTGATCGAAACGTCAGGAAATCAGAGGTATGTAAAGTGATTCCGTTAATTCCCGTACAAGTAATTATTATGATATGTTCATAATAACTACTATTGAGTAGGTAGTTACTTAAAGGTATATTCAAATATAACCTGAGCTGGCATGGATATTCTCTCACTGTTCACTAAGGTCAGTAATTTGTTATCGTCCATTACGGAATTGAGATTTTCTATCCAAATAGCATCGACGGGTCCGTCGAAAATGATCCATTTTTGTTCCGGAGACTCGTCTGTTGGATATAGGCAATATATACATAGGTTAAAAATTTAATAAATTACGAAATATTTGATTAATCGTCAGTTCGCTCTGAGAGACATTAGTTATTGTTTTTTTGTAGTTTTTAAAAACTTTTACAAAACAGGAGTTCCAAGTTGTCCTATTAGATTTTTTTTAGGCAGGCTACCAAGGAATCAAGAAAATTAAACCTTGTATCTCATAACTTTTATCCTTTTCACGTAAAACCCCCTGCTTTAAATGGTGTTAAAATCGAGTGGTTCTTAATTTTTAATTTAGCAAAATTTTGGATATGTATAATAATACCTATTCAGCATACTTTTCAGCCAATCGTAGATCAAATCTTGTCAAACGTACCTTGACAAACGGATCGCATGACAGACGAAAGTACACCATCTTTCCACTCCCCAGTGCCGAGGTTGTACTCCCCGTATAGTTCCCCGAGAGTCAAGGCCTTGGGATTGATAGGAAATACGTTGACTGTCTCGAAGCCTGCCATCTTTTGGCGTTTGAGGCGACTGAGTGTCGCTGCTAACATTTTCCAGGAGACTGTCTTCGCCGTGTTTGTATTACCCAGCAGAATTGAAGAGTGACGTGAGTTCTGTGGCAAATTATAAATGTGCATGACTTTCAAACATGTGACGGTGCTGTCATTTGTGTTTTTTATTTTCTTTAAGACCGATGTATACATTGGGCCAAAGTACTGGGCCAGCATATTTGGCCAACATATTAGCTAACCAAATGTCGGTTTTCATGCACAGAATTAGAGGATCCACTAAATTAATTATACGCATTGTTGCATACTTAGGTAATAATTAAATTTACCATTTAAATTGTCGCGCTGCAAAAAAATCCATATCCGTCGTCTTTATCAAAGCACCAATTCAGAATTATCATCATAGCAATGTGTATTGAAATACAATGTTTGGCCGGGCAGATTGCCCAGAACGCAATGAATACAGGGGTCCGTATAAATAATGTCAAAAATGTCAAGCGGTTGCCAGTCAGAGAAATACTGTATTAATATTATTATTAATTAAAATGTGGCTTTGTTAAAACCAGACATTTATTTAACGGATTAATACTAGACTCAATGTGACAACGGACAAGGACAAGGACAGCGAAGCTTTTTAGTTTAAGAAAAGGAAATAAAGTTGACTGGAAGAAAATTCCAACGGCATTAAGTCTACCTTATTATAAAAAATACAAAGTGAATTGCTTTATTATTATTATTTTTAAATTACAAACTACTAAACATTTAGCCTCAGTAAAAATAGAAAACTTTATAGTGTGTTAACATTAATATTTCTTTCATGTGGAGTTTTAAGCTTATTATAGTATTGCTCTTCATTAGTTAAAAATAATCGATAAAAGATATACCTTCGTTTCGTATGTCTGTATAACTTTGTGTAACGCAGCTTTGACTGGCTGGAGTCCTACAGCTCTCATTTCAGCACTTATAGCAGTTTCTAGAACCTCGTAGTCCAGTGTGGGGATTTCCACATCCGGAAAGATATCTTGCATTATCCCATCGAATAGAGGGACATCTTTAGCCGTGAGTCGGGCTACATTCATGTCGCGCATGGCTAAAATTACCATCTGAGAAGAATTAAGATAGTGTAAGCTAAACTAGTCTCATGGTGTTGACCTCAATGGGACTTTCGGGACTGAAATACTGTTATCACTTTTTAATAGTTTCATTAAAAGGAAAAGTGGGGGCGTCTCATCTAAATGAAGCCGGTAATGAAAAATTAACTCGATAGTAATAACTTGTAAAATTTGTTCTGGGAATTCTGGACTACTGAAATCATCATCGTCATCATCAGCCTATCGCAGTCCACTGCTGGACATAGGCCTCTCCAATTGCACGTCACTTAGTTCGATCCTCGGCTACTGAAATAATGGAGCAAAAAAAACCTTTTTGGAAAAAAATAATAACAGCTCACATTCAATTATGATTACAAGTTAGCAGAGTCGTCCAGGTCAGTCAGGTTTTACTTTTACAAACCTCAGACTCCGGTAAATGAGGATACGCCCGTCTCTTTACGCCTGCATACCGAAGCAGAGCGACCATAGATCTCAGACCAAAATCGTAGTGGTCCTGTTTAGACAGCTGCTGCATTGCCAGTTGGTACAATGTGAATACCTGAAACGGTAAATTGTAATAATGAATGAATAGCTGACATATATTTTACTTAATTCTATGGGTATGTATTTTAGCAATGATCATAAATGATTATAATACGTAGGTTATCGCGATCAATAGTAGCCTATATCTTTGCTCAAGATGCAAGGAATCTTCATTGTAAATTTCATCCAAACCGGATACACAGAGTTGCTTTGAAATTTATATCCATAATATGTATGCGCGTAACTTCCGATCAGCTGCATCAAATTAAACAATTCTCTTTTTTATGTGTTTGTTATTGTTAGGACAAGGTTTTGTGTACAAGAAAAATGAAAACATAATTGTAAATGCCAATTTTTGACCGCGACTGTACACTGTCTGTGGGAAGCTGAAACAGAAGTGTATATATGGCGGTGCGAAGTCTGCCGGGTCAGCTAGTTATTATATATATAAAAATGAACCACCGAAATATATGTATGCGCATAACTTCCGGTAGGCTGCTCCAAATTAAATAATTCTTTGTTTTACGTCTTCGTTATTGACTTATTGTTAGGACATTGTTTGTGTACAGGAAAAATGAAAAATTACGGGAAGTCTTTTTTTTTCGCGACGGGAGGCAGGTAAGTTGATATATATATATAAAAGTTTATAATATTATCACTAGCTGGCCAGAAAAACCTTATCTATCTATCTATACTTATAAAATAACATGTCCTGACTGACTGATTCATCATCGCCGAGCGTAAACTATAATAGTTAGGGCTATGAAAATTGGTAAGTAGGATCGTTTCATGGAGTAGACTCCCACTAAAAAAGGAATTTCGGAATTTCTACCCCTAAGGGAGTTGAATAGGGGTTGAAAGTTTGTATGGAAGTTCGTCTTTTTTTAAAACTTTGTTTTTGGGCTACTGATTAAAAAAAACCGGTGCGAGTAGGGCTCGCGCACCGAGGGTTCCGTAAAAACCTGTAGGTACATGCAATTGAAGATGCCTATGTCCAGCAGTGGAATGCGATAGGCTGATGATGATGAGATACGTATTAAAGCGTTTCTGGATATTCTACCCCTAAGGAGAGGAAATAGGGGTTGAAAGATTTTAAGTTAGAAACATGAAACATTATATTATCTTTGGGCTACTAATTAAAAACAAGTAGAAACGTATTTAAACGTTTCTGCATTTTCTACCCCTAAGAGGTGAAATAGGCGTTAACATTTCGTATATAGGTTAGTTTGGAAGTCCATCATCTATACTAATATATAAAGCTGAAGAGTTTGTTTGTTTGTTTGTTTGTTTGTTTGAACACGCTAATCTCAGGAACCGCTGGTCCGATTTGAAAAATTCTTTCAGTGTTAGATAGCCCATTTATCGAGGAAGGCTATAGGCTATATATCATCACGCTACTACTAATAGGAGCAGAACAACAATGAAGAATGTTTCAAAAACGGGGGAAATTTTCACGCTACGGGCAATATAAGGCGCAAACGAGGTTGCGTGGGTCAGCTAGTTTTTAATATAGCAGGCTGAAACTTTCGTCTTTAGGTTTTTGATTACAAATAGATGAATACTTATATCAACATTTATGGGAATTCTGTTCCTAAAGGGGTTTTAAAATAAGGGTCGAATGTTTGTATGAAAGTTTTTTTAAATGGGCTATTGATCAAAAATAAATAAATACGTTTAAAAGTATTCATACATACTTTTACAAAGTTCTATTTAAATACACATAATCAACTTCCGCGACTCGACTTAACGCGAGCAAAACCGCGGATAACAGCAAAAATTAAAGAGCAATCTGAGAATTTCAAACACTTCCGTCCGAAATCGGGCCGTATCGCTAGTACATAATAATATGCATATATTATTGCGTTACTTACTAAAATGTTTATTAGTTTATATTTACGGAATTTATTATTTTACGGAAATTAAAATTTATGCCAATACGTGATACCTAAATATTTCACATAGTCAGTTTTATATAAAGCAAGACTGCAAATCATGCACTGTCAGCTGTCGCACTGTTATGTGCATAATTTATTAGGTCAGTAACAATAATAATTGTGTTCCGCATTATAAATAAAACATATTTTGTTCGTGTCGCATATCTTTTTTAACCGACTTCAAAAAAGGAGGAGGTTTCTCAATTCGGCCGTATATATTTTTTCTTTTTTTTAATGTGTGTTCGCGGATAACTTCGTCGTATATGAACCGATTTTGATGATTCTTTTTTTTTATGGAAAGGAGATATCCCAGCGGTGGATATCTATATACCATCCCATGATAAGGACACTAAGATCTGATAATGGCATCCAAGAGAAATCGAGTCAATCCTTGAAGTCGTTTTTATTTTTGTTATTTTTTTTGTGTATGAGCTTGCCAAAGTGACCACTCAGCCTGATGGAAAGCATGAGCAGAATCCATCAGTATTGGTCACCATACTCATTGCGAATGCAACAATGCAGTAATAGTGACCCACACTATAGTCGCCTATTGACGTGTTTTGCATCATCAAAGCCGTTCTGGACATATTCATACCCTAGCTCTCATTCATGCTTAAAGATGGCGATAACAACGACGACAAGTACAATTTTAACAAAAATAAAACCGACTTCAAGGTTCGACTCGATTTCTCTTGGATGCCATGATCAGATATTAATGTCCTTATCATGGTACCACCGTTGGAACATCTCCTTTCTATTAAAAAAAGAATTATCAAAATCGGTTCATAAACGACGAAGTTATGCCCGAACACACATAAAAAAAAAAAAAAAAAAAATATATATATATATACGGTCGAATTGAGAAACCTCCTCCTTTTTTTGAAGTCGGTTAATAAAGAATTACTGACGAATTAGAATAGTTTTGTTTAATCATGTAACCTTTCGACGATTGTTTTGATCTATCGATTTTTTTGCCATCAGATAAGAATTTGTGTTGAACACAAACAACCTATGTATAATCTATCTATATATAAAAAATGAATCCCTATTTGTCTTGGTCACGACATCGCGCGTGAACGGCTGAACCGATTTTGCTAATTCTTTTTTGTTAAAAAGCCCATTTAGCAAGAAGATTTTAGGCTATGTAACATCACTCTACGACCAATAAGAACCGGGTATCGACTGAAAATGTTGGGAAAATGGGAAAAAATATTTCTTATGGAGAGACGCAAACGCAGTTGAGCGGGTCAGCTAGTGTGTTAATAAATATAAAAGTATCTTTATCAGTTATCTGGTTAATATAATACAATATTACCTAAAAAACCTTACCTTTTTAGCATTTAGCTTGTAACCAGTAAACCCGTCAGAAAACAAGGTATTCTCAGCAATGGTTAGCGAGTCCGGCACGCACATGGCAATAGGACGAAACATCGACTTCAAGTTGTCTGGCAACTCAGTACGGCCAGCGTATCTGTAACCAAGTGAATTGTAAAGTTCAATATTTTTTCGTCCTTTTCGATTTCGTTCTGAAGACCTAGTGTGAGTTTACTTTAAATGTTGTTGTATTTCATCGTTACGAATGGTCCGCATTGAAATCTTGACCAATCGCAACGCCAGACGCGCTCGCTGTCTGGAGCGAGTTGATCAGTAATAATATACTCACACTTAAACTCTCTAAAGAGCGGTGAAGTTTGTAATTTTATGTTTAATGCTTGTAAACAGTTACTAAATTTAATTCCTATGTATAATACTTATTATCCGCAATTTTATTATTTACGGCAATACAATTCTGTGTAAAATATAAAATCATTTATTTTCATACTTTTGAACCACACGTTCACGTTTTGAAAGACTCCGGATTACTATTCTATTTAACGTTTGTTTGTCTGTTTTGTTACCTTTACAAACTGTTTAGAGAAAAGTAGGTACACATTTTACATATAAACTGGGAATTTCTTCATGTGAGTTTTCATATTTCTTATAATTCTTACAGTCAATCCCAGTCAAGCAACTTACAACTCATAGCCGTCATCTCGGCAAAATTCAAAGAGAATTCATTTCAACTCTCAGAAGTTTGTATGCGTACCGAAAACCAACAGCAAATAACAGCAACATACCAACAGACAAGGAAACACAGAGGAACAAAGTAACGTTATCTTCTATCTCCGAGTGGGGACCTGGTTCCTGTACCACAGGTTGTTTATACCTACTTCAGGCACCAGCGATCCACAAACAAAATTGACAACATTTTATACTATTCTGTAATCTCATTTAATTGTATTGTATTTCAGTTTTGGTGAGCAAATAAATCATATATTATTATTATCTACAAGTTTAAAAGTCTATAAAAAATTCAAAATTGTTTTTTCCAAGAGTGGTGGTCACCATACTCATTGCGAATGCAGACAATGCAACACTGCAGCACGGTGACCCACACATGGCAGCCTAGTGATGCTTTCTGTATCATTGGGCCTCCGAGCCATGCTGGTGTACACAAAATTAATATAGGTATGTTCAAAGTAAATAAATTGCATTACAATTGAGTAATCCATGACTTTTTATTTACATAGATAAAGAATGGTGATTTCCCTGTTATTAAACGATAAAATAAATTGTCATCGCCGTTGTCCTACTTACTAAGATCACTTAAATCTATACTAATATATAAAGCTGAAGAGTTTGTTTGTTTGTTTGTTTGATTGTTTGTTTGTTTGTTTGAACACGCTAATCTCAGGAACGGCTGGTCCGATTTGAAAAATTCTTTCCGTGTTAGATAGCCCATTTATCGAGGAAGGCTATAGGCCATATATCATCACGCTAGGACCAATAGGAGCGGAGCACCGATGAAAAATGTTTCGAAAACGGGGGAAAATTATCACGCTACGGGCAATAGAAGACGCAAACGAGGTTGCGTGTGTCGGCTAGTCATTACACATACCGCGATTCTCTTTGTTTTCCTCAACTCACCACTGATAAGCAAAAATCCCCATTTAGTGACTAGTTTTCATCTGTTATCGTAAAACATAAACAGTAAAAAAACAGAAACTCAGCCACGATATATATAAAAGCCAGCCGACGTGCAGCTCAGACACAGTTCTCTCTCTGCAATCATCACTTCAGTAACTATTCACTTGAGTACAACATGAACAAGCTGATGATCCTCCTGATTGCTTCGGCAGTTCTTTGCTTGCGTTGTGAGGGGAAAGTGTTCACGAGATGTGGTTTAGTCCAAGAACTAAGGCGGCAAGGCTTCCCTAGTAACCAACTTCGTGATTGTGAGTATGCTTTGAGGAATTGGCACTTCCAATACTGTTTTGTTACATTGTTGTCTTTAAGGAGTAACGTCATATGTTCGAGACAAAATATAATAGGTTAAATTTTAAGCATTAACACCCTAATTGTGTCCAGGGGTATGTCTAATCGAGGCGGAGAGCAGTCGCGACACGGGCGTAGTCAGTCGGCCCAATAGTAACGGTTCTCGGGACTGGGGCCTGTTCCAGATCAACGACAAATACTGGTGCAGTAACACCAACTCGCCGGGCAAGGACTGCAACGTCCGCTGTTCTGGTAATTAATGTTATTGTACTGGTCATGACTGTGCTTAATTATTTGTATAGACATTCTCAACAAGATATATTCACTTTCAGAACTGATCACGGACAACATCACCAAGGCGTCGACCTGCGCTAAGACCATATTCAACCGACACAACTTTAACGCGTGGTACGGCTGGATCAACAAGTGCAAGGGAAAACCTCTCCCCGATATTAGCAAATGCTGAACAACAGGTTTTAGGTTAATGCAGCATTAGAATATAACTATATTTGTATACTCGTAACACTTAATCACTTTATACCGAATTAAAACTGCTTTTGATTTAATATTTTCTGTCATTACGAAAACATTATTTTCGTTTGGTTTTGTCTTTTTTTTTTCTTTTGTCAATTACAGGTTCATTGTGGTATACAGATAAACAGTAGTTAAAAAACGTGTATTTTATATTTTAATTTATTAAACAACTTTATACACAGAACGTACAATGGATAACTTATTGCCACAGGCATTCTCAAACAGTCTACCGTTGGGTGGTGAGGCAATTACTGCACTACACATTATACCCTTTGTTGCCCTAGTTACTACCAATCTTACTACCAGTTGTAATACCGTTAATTTTGATTACCCTTCCTACTACTCCAGTATTGAGTTGTTAGAAGGGGAAAAATAAATTGCCTGTGTTACTACCGTGAATGCCTACTTTTAAAAAAGCTTATTTTATTTCTAAACTAATTAATTTTTACTTTACAAATTGAACATAAAACAATTTATTCTAAAATTAAAAAAAATGGAAAATCAGCGCAATTTCTCGAGGGCGTAGCCTACTGAGATTTCTGCATTTAACAACTGCATCTGAATATGTCGGATACTGTCGTCATTTACAATATCGCGACTTCTTCTTTTGTTAAATTGCTGTGCAACAATTTTAACAAGACTGTATCATTTATAGCATATACTTGAGGGCTATCATGCCAAGTTAAATAAAATCATAAATAAGAACAATAAAACGTTATTGCGCCTTCTTAATTGCGGTACTACCCTCGCACAGAAAATCAACGTAAAATGACAGCGATCATGCTGTCGTGTTTCTTTGGTGAGTGCGAGACCGGAGGCCCAATGATGCGAAAGCATCACTAGCCCGCCATGGTGTGGGTCACCATGCTGCATTGTTGCATTGTCTGCGTTCGCAGTATGGTGACCATCATTCTTGGATTCTGCTATATATAGTAGAGTCAACATGGCAGGGTCAAATATAAAAAAAAAAAAAAAAAAAAAACAAAAGAAGAAGTCGCGATATTGTAAATGACGACAGTATCCGACATATTCAGATGCAGTTGTTAAATGCAGAAATCTCAGTAGGCTACGCCCTCGAGAAATTGCGCTGATTTTCCTTTTTTTTTAATTTTAGAATAAATTGTTTTATGTTCAATTTATAAAGTAAAAATAAATTAGTTTAGAAATAAAATAAGCTTTTTTTAAAGTAGGCATTCACGGTAGTAACACAGGCAATTTATTTTTCCCCTTCTAACAACTCAATACTGGAGTAGTAGGAAGGGTAATCAAAATTAACGGTATTACAACTGGTAGTAAGATTGGTAGTAACTAGGGCAACAAAGGCATTATACCACGACTTTTAATTAGATTCCGCATTTGACATTAGCTACTGTCATTTTGTTAAATAATGATAACACATATAATAGTGTAGTGATGAACACAAAAATTGATGAACAATCGCGATTTTTGTTTATGTAATCATAATATTGGTGTGCCAATTAAAGATTAAATTATTGATTTTTATTTAAATAAATACATAATTATTCGTAATAATTATCTATTAATTAGTAATCGCTGTTTTATTTTATAAAACGTTAGTAAGTATTTTTGTATTTTATACTAAAAACAAAACTTATAATAAAAGAGCTTATTGATGGATAATGCACCTTACCACTCCCGAAAATTGGAAACGGCACCAAAAACGAGCTGGAAAAAAGCTGCTATTCAAGACTGGCTTTTAAATAAAAATATTCATTACGAACCATATATGGTTAAAGCTACGCTTTAAGAACTGATTCCACATAACGAGTCTTTTAATAAGTACGCTGTAGACGAAATGGCAGCACAACATGGGATCCCGGTTTTACCCCCTTACCATTGCGAGCTAAACCCTATCGAATTGATGCAGGTAAAGGTCATGTAGCTCAAAATAATAGAACTTTCAAATTAACAGACGTGCGAAATTTATTTGAGGAAGGCATTCAAAAAATTACGGCTACGGAATGGTCTAAATGCGTATCCCATGTTGTCAAATAAGAGGAAAAAATGAGTAGGCTAGATATGTTAATTGACAACATCACAGACACATCTGGAATAAAATGTTATAGAAAATGACAGCGACAGCGGTAGCGATGACGGCGATGATTTACAAAATAAAATATTACCTACATCTATTGGTTTTATTTCTCATGTTCCTTCATGATCACATTTTTTTATTAATTTCACACACAATTATTAAATAAAACTCTCAGATCCTTAATAAAATTAATCGTCATAACTAAATTATCAGTTTAGAAATGTTTAATTTCCGGGTATACTTAGTTTCTATTAAAGTAGTAGTATTGCGGTGTTACCCGCGGTTTTTGTAGTACCGCGAGTAACGCCGCGCGACAAAGTTAGTCTAAAAAAAGTAGCCTAAGTTACTCCCTGGATCATCAGCTACCTGCCAGTGAAAGTCCCGTCAAAATCCGTCCAGCCGTTCCAGAGATTACCCGGAACAAACAGACAGACAGACAGACAGACAAATTTTTTTAACTACATTTTTCGTATTAGTACCGTGTATACATACATACGCATTTAGTAAAAAGCGGTTATTTTAATATTACAAACAGACACTCCAATTTTATTTATTTGTATAGATGTATAGATAACTTCGGAATTATATTGGTTATTTTCATTTATATTCAGTCATGCTTCGTAATCGATTAAGAAATAAGGGGATCCACATAAAGGATTTTCGAAAACAAAACGGATATGCTATGAAGAATTTTAGCGAAGGCGTATGTCCAGAAGAATAAGTCTTTTGACTAGATTATGATAATGTTCATAAAAGAAAAAAAGAAGACTTCTTGTAGTTAGCACTTAGCACCACTAACTACTTTCAAACAGTATTTTACAGTAGTTTCGTGGTTCTAATTTGGAAAAACGTAAAAGGAAAATAAAATATTCATAAGTTACTTAGTTTTCTACTTACTGATGCCTTGAAGCATGGTGGCTTGCGTTTCCCATATTCGTGAATCGGTTTTATTGACTAATTCTCTACGAGATACTGTTTAATATAAAGATTCAGTGTACAAGTTAAGAGCTTCAATGAAAACAAATGTAATAGAATAATCAAATCCTGGCATTTTCATTCATATTCTCTCAATAAATCCTATTGGTAACATATTATTAAACGAATACCACACATTGCATCAAAAAATGGAAGTAGGAGACAGTAATGATACAATATCGTTTATTTGTCCAAAATATAAGTATACATACACAGAGTATGCAAGATGTTAGATTAAGCAGCGGAACAATCATGTTTTGCCTTTTTGGGATACAAATATTACGCCCTCTCTTGGTACGCCCTGGTTTGACCTGTACCGATGACAGCGCTTCTTTAACTGCCCCCCTAGCCAAGTTGTAAGCATTCTTCTTTCTGTTATCACTAGCCGACCCATGCAACCTCATTTGCGTCTCTTATTGTCCGTAGCGTGATATTTTTCCCCCGTTTTTGTAACATTTTTCATTGTTGCTCCGCTCCTGTAAGTCTTAGCGTAATGATATATAGCCTATAGCCTTCCTCGATAAATAGGCTATCTAACACTGAAAGAATTTTTCAAATCGGACCAGCGGTTCCTGAGATTAGCGTGTTCAAACAAACAAACAAACAAACAAACAAACAAACAAACAAACTCTTCAGCTTTATATATTAGTATAGATTAACGCCTACATACTCGTGTGTCATTGGCTAACCGTAGACAAAGTAATCTTAGACAAAGTATAAGTCAATGACACAGGAGAATTTAGGCGTTAACGATTGCAGAATGAAGAACGCTTGCAACTTGGCCAGGGGGGCTGTATAGTTTAATGTAGTTCACTCGAGTTGCGATAGATGGAAATTCGATAAAGTTGAGTTGGTTGTAGGTGTTTGTAATTAATATTGAGTATGTATGTGGGTAGTAGGCGCGAGGCGCCGCCCGTGATAAACGAAATAAAGGTCAGTCTCAGATTGGTACTTGCTGTTTCATTTACGTGTCTCTTAACACCCAACATAACATGGCGCAGTCGGTATAAAATAAATCGTATAAAAGTATAAAGTAAATAAAAGTAGTGATAAATAGTACTCGGTTAGACAATTTTTTTCAGCATCTTCAATATTTTTTCGAAAACAAATGGAATCCGTTCTACAGCCACCGTCCCCCTTTCAATTTGAGAATAGTTTGCATAATATCACATCCGGCAATCTAAGCACAGAATGGCAAAAGTGGAAAACTGCATTTAACATTTATTATGAAGCTTGTGAATTATCGAACAAAAGTAAAAAAACGCAAGTTAACATTTTGTTACACATTATTGGTGAGAAATGTCGAGAAGTAGCGGCACAATTTTATGAACAATGTAACACGGTAGATGAATTATTAAAAAAATATGATGATTTTTTTATACCAAAGAAAAATTTGGCTGTGGAACGACATAAGTTTTTCAAAAGGGACCAAAAGGAGTTGGAATCTATAGAACAATATGTGTTTGAATTGAACAAGATGGCGGTCATGTGTGAATTTAAAGATTTACGTGACGATCTTGTCTGCAGTAGACTGATATGTGGGTTAAGAGACATGGCCCTATCGGAACGATTACTACGTGAACCCGAAATAAAGTTGGAAAAAGCAGTAGATATATGCAAATTAGCAGAAATGTCACGCATTCAGGCAAGAAATATGAAAATGGAAATCCTGGAATATGATGGCCAGGTAAATGAGATTAACCAAAAAGAGATAAACCGGCATGAAGTTAACTGGATGCAGCGACACGG
This sequence comes from Spilosoma lubricipeda, assembly GCA_905220595.1. Taxonomy (NCBI): domain Eukaryota; kingdom Metazoa; phylum Arthropoda; class Insecta; order Lepidoptera; family Erebidae; genus Spilosoma; species Spilosoma lubricipeda. Next base: position 20,888,732 of record HG992281.1, on the reverse strand, counting down.
GAAGCCCAGGCAGGCTTCACGATCATCGAACCAAGCAACCACCAGCCGCTCTCGCTATCACCCTTTGCCGAGACAAGACACGGCCTCTGCGGGGCAAAGACTATCTGAAGCGATCCCATCAACTTACATGGCTAAACAGACAATGCAACGTTATCAGCACGAAAACGGAAAATGTGGGTACTGCGGTCGAGTACACAGAAGGAACGAGTGTCCGGCGTGGGGTCAAAAGTGCATAAAGTGCGATCGCATGAATCACTTTGCAAGAATGTGCAGAGTTTATACCGTACACGAGGACACCGATCAGGTATTAAACAAACATACTTATAATAACTGTAATGAGTGGCTAGCACAATTAAAAATAAATGGTACGATAATTAGTTTTAAATTAGACACTGGAGCCGATGTAAATATTTTACCTCGTAAATTTCTTAAAAAAATTAATTTATTAGAGAATGAGTTATTAAAAACATCAATTAAATTACGGGGGTACTCTGACAGTGATATTTCGGTGATGGGCAAGTGCTATTTGAAAGTCAAATATAAAAGCAATATTTTCTTTTTGCGATTTTTCGTTGTTGATACACCTTCACCTCCAATTCTAGGTAGAAATGCATGTGAGGAGTTACAATTAATTAAGAGAATCATGTCAATTAGCCAAGATAAGCAGTTTAGTAAAAGTATTTTGAACGAATTTCCTAACGTTTTCGTGGGCATGGGTTGTTTACCTGGCGAGTACAAAATTCAAATAAAGGATGATGTTAAACCAGTTGTACATGCTCCTCGAAAGTTACCAGTTGCAATTCGAGATCAAGTGAAAATTAAGTTAGAAGAGATGGTAAAAGAAGGTATAATTGAAAAAGTTGATAGGCCGACAGACTGGGTTAATAGCATGACAGTGGTCAAAAAACCCAACGGTAGTTTGCGTATATGTCTAGACCCTAGGGATCTTAACAATGCAATCAAGCGGGAGTATTTTAAATTACCTACGTTTGAGGAAATAATTACCAAACTAGCAGGCTCCAAGTATTTTAGTACTTTAGATGCAAAGCAGGGATTCTGGCAGGTAAAGTTGCATAAAGAGTGCACGGATCTATGTACGTTCAATACTGCATTCGGTAGATACAAATTTTTACGTATGCCATATGGCATCTCGTCCGCATCAGAAATATTTCATAAACGCTTGTATGAACATCTGGATGACATCGAGGGGGTATTACTATTTGTCGACGATATTTTGGTAATGGGACCCACAAAGGAAATTCATGATCAGCGATTACGTACGGTCCTTAAAAGATGTGAAGTTATTAACATAAAATTAAATAAGGAAAAATGTAAAATTGGTTTAACCGAAATAAAATATTTGGGGCACAAAATTTCTAAAGATGGTGTAAGCCCCGACGATTCACATATAATAGCAATAAAAAACATGCCCACTCCTACTTGCGTAAAGGATGTGGAGAGATTTTTAGGGCTAGTTACGTACGTCAGTAATTTTATACCTAACTTATCAGATAAAACATGTGTTTTAAGAGAATTACTCAAAAAAGATATAGAATGGCACTGGACGAATAAACATAAGCAATGCTTTAATGAAATAAAACATTCGCTTGTAAATCCACCGGTCTTACAGTTTTATAACCCATTGAAACCGGTAGTGATATCAGTAGATGCTAGTAAGAATGGTCTGGGAGCTTGTTTGTTGCAGAGTAATTTGCCCGTTTGTTATGCATCAAAGGCACTGACAAAGACGGAACAATCATATGCACAAATAGAAAAGGAGTTGTATGCATGTGTATTTGCTTGCGAAAGGTTTTATACATATATTTACGGTCGAACAGAAATAACTATAGAAACCGATCATAAACCGTTAGTAAATATTATAAATAAGCCTTTAGCGAATGCGCCCGCTCGCCTACAAAGAATGCTTATGAGATTGCAACCGTATACGTTTACATTAGTATATAAACCCGGCCGATTATTATACATAGCCGATACACTATCGCGTGCGGTTGCACCGAGCGCCGAGCCAGTTGATTCACTTCACTCACGTAATCACTATGACGCGCAGGCGCAGGTCTGTTCGATCAGTGCGAACAATGTGCTGACAGATACCCATTTTGTAGAAATTCAAAAATGCACCTCAGAAGACGAAGAGATGCAATTATTAATTAAAATCATAAAATGTGGTTGGCCATTAAATAAAACTACACTTGATAATAAATTAAAACCCTTCTGGGAATGCAAGGAGGAATTAGTAGTAAACTTTGGAATAGTATGGCGAGGCTGTAGGGTTGTCATTCCTAAATCAATGCGTTATAAAATGTTAAAAAATATACATAGCAGTCATTTAGGTATTGAGAAATGTAAGCTTCGAGCTCGTCAAATCATGTATTGGCCTAATATGAATACGCAATTGTTAGATTACTTATCAAATTGTCAGGCATGTTTAAACTATAGAAAACAAAATACGAAAGAACCTTTGATTCCCCATGAAATACCCGACAGACCGTGGTGCAAAGTCGGTATAGATATTTTTCATTTAGGTTCCAAATCGTACATAATAGTGGTAGATTATTACAGTAAATTTGTAGAATTGGCACAGGTAAATTCATTAACATCAGAAAATGTAATCAAAAAATTGAAAACAATATTCGGCAGACAAGGTATTCCCGAGACGATTATGTCCGATAATGGCCCCGAGTTCTCGTCTTTAGCATTTTCTGAGTTTGCAAAAAGCTGGAAATTTCGCCACGTTACGTCATCGCCTAGATACCCACAGTCTAATGGTCAGGCCGAGCGGACCATTCAAACTATAAAACAAATAATGAGAAAAACAGCGTATGTTCAATCAGATTTTAATTTAGCATTACTAGAGTATTTAAATACACCAATTAGCAAAGAATTACCGTCACCCGCAGAGTTACTATATAATAGAAAGCTACGTAGCATCGTGCCGTGCAACCCTATTTTATTGCACCCAACATTACATAACAACACGGCACAAAAGATACAAAATCGTCAACAAATGCAAAAATATTATTATGACAGAGGGTCAAGGAATTTAAAACCTTTATGCGTAGGAAACAAAGTAAAAGTTAGAATGAACAATGCTTGGCATTCGGGCACTATAAAAAATAGGTGCGGAGTGCGATCATATGTTGTGTTATTGAATAACGGAACTAGTTTGAGACGCAATAGAAGATATTTAATTGCAGATTCATACCGCACTTGCTCATCACCACAGAATGAATGCAATTTTTCATACGACGACACAAACTTAGATACATCTAGGTCCGCGTCTGTTGGCTCCAGTGGGCTAGTTTTACAATCAGCTGATGATAACATTTCTAATGCATATCGTAGTCGTTTTGGCAGGATAGTGCGGCCTCCTGATCGGTGGGGTTACTCAGTGACCGAAATTCAATAAGTGATGGTAATAAAAAACTTGGTAATGTAATTGTAATTGGATAAATAAAAATTGTGCTCAAATATAATATATCAATTTAATATATTGAATATCATATAATTATTTTGATAGAATGAAAAATTTGATTGATTATGTATTTATGATTTGCTTCAGTTGCAAAAATGTATTAATTATATTTTGTATACTGTATAGGTTGATAAGTTAATAATAACTATTATTAAGTTAATAATACTTATTGTTCTTATGTAGCATTTAATAATGAATAGAATTGAATAATGTCGAATTTGTGAAAGATACTTATAATTTGGAATACCCAAATTATGTAAGTAAATTGAAATGAAAATTATTATCTTGATTCATATAATGATCTGTTTAATTGTCACACTATTGCGTCTATGTTTTAATGAATTTATTTGTAAATTATTCTTTAATATTTTTGTTATGCTAAATCACTTCTAAATGTATTAGTTTTGCATGCTAATATTATTGTAATTATTATTATTTTTATGTTTCTGTTGGGGATATTGATTATGGTTTATTTAAAATTATGAGATACAATTTATTTGAGAAAGGGGTTGTAGGTGTTTGTAATTAATATTGAGTATGTATGTGGGTAGTAGGCGCGAGGCGCCGCCCGTGATAAACGAAATAAAGGTCAGTCTCAGATTGGTACTTGCTGTTTCATTTACGTGTCTCTTAACACCCAACATAACAACGGATAAAACGACTTTCTAAAAATGAATCCTAGCAGATCGATTTATCGCCCCCGAAACCCTCTGCGAACTAAATTTCATAAAAACCATTGTAGCTGTTTCCGAGATTCAGATTATATATACAAGAATTTCTCGTTCAAAGGTACTAGATATCATTTATCATTGTGGTCTTTACTTACAATCTATCAGTATCAAGAATTATGTACAATCTTCATAAATAAATAAAATTGGAGTGTCTGTTGAATCGGAGTGTGTCTGTAAAATGCATATGCATGTATACACGGTACATTTACCAAAATCACATTTTTTACAATTTCTGTCTGTCTTTCTGTTGTCTGTTTGTCTGTTAATTCCGGTTATACTCTGGAGCGGCTGGACAAATTATGACTACACTTTCACTGGTAGGTAGCTAATGATATAAGGAACAACTTAAGCTACTTTTTAAAGACTATCTTCGCCCCGCGGCGTCACCCGCTGTACGACAATAACTGTGGTTAATACCGCGGGACTCGGCTAGTCTATATATCTATAGAAATAAATAAATTTGGACTGTCTGTTTGTAATATTAAAATAATATTAAAATAAAAAATACTTTTTACCAAATGCATATGTGTGTATACACGGTACATATACCAAAATGTAGTTAATTTTTTTTCGTCTGTCTGTCTGTCTGTTTGTGCCGGGTAATCTCTGGAACGGCTGGACCGATTTTGACGAGACTTTCAATGGCAGCTTGCTGATGATCCAGGGAGTACTTTAGGCTACTTTTTTAAAATTATCTATGTCCCGCGGCGTTACTCGCGGTACAACAATAGATAGATGGATAGAAAACTCTTTATTTGTACACCGTTTTACATATTTACAAGAGAGTACATAAGATGTAATAATATATATGTAATGTACAAAGGGCAGCCTTATTGCCAAGAGCAATCTCTTCCAGGCAACCTTAGAGCACCCAACCAACAATAACAGTGGTAAATACCGCGGGACTCAGCTAGTTATATATATATATACTAGCTGCTGCTCGCGGCTTTGCTATCGTGGAAGTTGATTATATGTATTAAATTAAAACTGTGTAAAAGTGTGTATCAGTAATTTATTCATGTTTTTCAACGTATTTATTTATTTTTGATGAATAGCCCTGTCTAAATATCATATATTTCTTTTTAAAATAAGTAGCAACACTTTCACACAATATATTGTACATTCATTCAGCCATTCATACAGTCCATTAGTTCTACGCTATTTAGTATTACTTTAGTACAAATAAAATATTTCATCTGTGAAGACGTATTGCAAGTGTTTTATTCACCAGCATATAGATAAAGACCTTATTCCTTCAAACATATGGTCCATTTTCGAACCGGATTTTATGAGTTGCACCGGCGATCGCTGTATCGAGAGAACAATAGCATTCCTGAGCGGATTATCTTGCTATCATCGAGTGTTTTAAGCAAATCAATAGCAAAATAATAATTCAAGTTTTTATCTATTTTGCTTGGATTTCGAAGTTTCAACGTTTTTACGCGTACGTATTTGTTTGTACCTACCTCCAACATGAAAACGTTAATGGTATATCAGAAAGAATTACTAGAAAACTTAAAGAAAGCTGAAAGAAACTTTAAAAAAACGCCTAAAAACCGTATTAAACAATCATATTTAGAGACTAGACTAGAAAATTTGGAGCAATTATGGATAAGTTTCAAGGATGGACACAAAACTATCATTGTCAAGGTGACCCCTACCGAAAAAGACGATGCGTATTTCACTGCAAGTATGTATGAGGAGTTTGAAGAATTGTACGTATCATACAAAACTGTTTTAAAGGAGAACATGCAGCCATTTCTGATATCATCAACAAGTAAAACATCATCAGTGGTACCAAAATTGAGTGGTGGACAAGCGGTTAGCGAGTGCGAAGTGAAGTTGCCGCGCATACAGTTACCTACATTTAGCGGTAGATATGTCGAGTGGCAAACGTTTTATGATATGTTTTATTCTCTTATTCACACAAATAATAAGTTATCACCTGTACAAAAATTACAATATTTAAAAAATAATTTGTCAGGAGAACCGGAATGTTTATTACGTAAGTTTTCAACAACTGATGCTAACTACCAAGATGCTTGGAATCAATTATTAAAACGTTATAATAACAAGCGTTATAATTGTAATGAAGTGTTAAGAGTATTATATTCACAAAAACAAATTATTTGTGAGTCTGCTAGTGCTATAAAAGACATATTAGACACTACAACAACTTGTTTACAGTCTTTGCGTAATATGGAAATTAATATTGTTAATTCAGATGTTTTTATTGTGTATTTTGTTATCTCAAATTTAGATCCTGAATCCATTAAGCAGTGGGAATGTCAGCTTAGTAAAACTAATGATGTGTTACCTACTTGGTCTCAATTGTCGGAATTCCTTGAATGCAGGTATAGATCATTGGAAATGATAGGCACTAATGCCTTAAACAAGGTACGTACACCACCGAAGTTTTACATTAAACCAAAACAAAAATCATTTTACGGGTCAGTTAACAACAGTAAACATAATTATTCTATAAATAGTATTAAATGTAGCTTGTGTAATGGAGAGCACTATTTATACCACTGTAAAGAATTTTCTCAACTTAATGTAAATGATAGACAGGATTATATACAAAAAAATAATTTATGTTTTAATTGTTTTTCTCCATCACATCCAGTTATGAAATGTCGTAACTCTTCGAGTTGTAGAAGATGTGGAAGGAGGCACCACTCTTTATTGCATCTAGAAAGGGAGTTAAACAATAATACAAAGGGAGACAGTGAGTTAGCCCAAACTGTAAGTACGCCTATTTCAAGTAATTTTTCAAGTAAAGATTTAGAACCCAGTAATGTTTTGTTAGCCACCGTATCAGTATGGGCATATAACATGCAAGGTTACAAGCAACCTTTGCGAGGGTTACTGGACCAAGGTTCACAGGCGTCTTTTATAAGTGAATCGATTGTACAATTACTGGGGTTGACACGAAGACATGTAAGTGGTACAGTCTCTGGTATAGGTAATGGTGGCCACACCAATATTAAGCATATGGTATCACTTCATATCGAATCACGCCATAACCCAGGAGTTTTCTTAAAAGTGAATGCGTATGTTTTGAGATCGGTAACGTCTTTAATTCCATCAACGAAATTACACACACCTGATTGGCTCTATTTAGATAAAATTCAACTAGCTGATCCAGGTTATGCCACACCAGGGAGAATAGATATTCTTCTCGGAGCTGAAGTATACAGCGAGATATTATTGGATGGAATTATACGTCACAATCAATTATTGGCACAAAACACTACCTTAGGTTGGGTATTATCTGGGAGGGTGTCAAATAATTCAGGTTCAGGTAGCATCATTAACATGCATTTACACTTATGTGGAGATGAGCTTCTTAGGAAATTCTGGGAAATAGAAAATGGCGACGATCGGCCGGAGGATGACACTGATTATCACCGACAAATTAGGTAGTGGGCCATCGAACCACCATTGTCTCCAACGTCTGACTTACCATCTTCAGACGAATTTCTTGGTACTGTTAGGTCATTACCACTAAACAAGGCTTCGGGCGACGATAAAATATCAAATAAAATGATAAAAGAAGCTTGTAAACTCTCGGGTGATACGATTTTAACAGTTTTTAAACGTTGCATTGCGGAAGGAGTATTTCCTAGTGTTTGGCGGTGCGGTAATATTCGTATAATACCAAAACACGGCGATAAGCCGCCGGACGATCCTGGGTCCTGTCGACCTATAGCACTGTTGCCATCGCTGGGAAAGCTTTTAGAACGTCTTGTAGTGCCTCGTCTTCTACCGGGTGGAGTTAAATTTCATGATAGACAATTCGGATTTACGTTGGGAAAATCAACAACAGATGCGGTCATATCTGTAAGGAAAACTGTCACCGAGTCAAGGTTTCAATACGTCTTAGGTATCTTCTTAGATATATCTGGCGCCTTCGACAACGCGTGGTGGCCCATGTTATTGCTAAAATTAAAATCAAGAGGATGCTTTAAAAATATTTATTCCCTTATCTCCTCATACTTCACACAAGGCACAACAAAATTAAGACTTGGGCATCATTCTGTGTCGAAGGCGCTTACGATGGGGTGTCCTCAGGGCTCGGTGCTAGGTCCATACTTGTGGAATATAGGCTTCGACGATTTTCTTACAATACCTATACCACCCGGATGTACTCTAAACGCGTATGCGGACGACGGTTTATTACTGGTGGAATCTGATACTAGAGCGGGGCTTGAGAGTCTGGCTAATAGATGTTTGAACTTAGTATCTCTATGGGGTGTACGTAATCGCTTGACTTTTGCACCAAACAAAACCTTCCAGCTACTTCTGAAAGGTAACCTCAAATCACCGCCGTGTATTAAATTTCAAAATGTTACTGTTAAAAATAAAACCTCGGTTTGCTATTTGGGATTAGTTTTAGAAAGAAATTTTTCATTTATCGAACATATTAGAACAGTTAATGAAAAGTCTAAAAAAAGTTTCTTTGCTCTGACGAGAATATCAACTGCCACATGGGGTCTTTCATTTAATACATTAAAAATCATATATGGAGCTACTTATTTGGGTGCTGTTTGCTATGGTGCTCCCGTATGGGCCGATAGAGCGACTGTAGGTGCTGTCCGTCGCAAACTGCTACAAGGCCAACGACTTGCATTAATCTTCTTATGCAAAGCATATAGGACGGTTAGTACTGAGGCTTTACCGGTGTTGGCGGGTGTTCTTCCGGTCGATCTCGAGGTGCAAAGACGTGCAGCCATGTACTATTCTACAAAACAAAACATGGAATGCGATTTTTTGGGCGTACGAGACCGCGATAAAATCATAAGATTGTTTCAACAGCAATCCAATGTCTATGACGACCTAATGGATGAATGGCAACAACGATGGGACGAATCATCTAAGGGGCGCCACCTCTACCAGTTCTTTCCATCTGTTCGCGAACGGATGTCGAGGACATGGCTCGAGGTAGATCACTGTGTCGCTCAATTCCTTACGGGCCACGGTAACTTTAAGAGCAAACTACACTCATTTAAATTAGTCGATTCACCATTGTGTCAATGCTCAACACCCGATACTAGCTGTGAACAGTCGGCTCATCATGTTCTCTGGGAGTGTAGTCTTTGGTACAATGAACGTAACACAATGCTAAATAGCTTACAAATGACATCTGGGGCGGTATACTATGGGGATCTTGTGTCAACTGCGGTGAATTTCCGTGCGTTTAGGCGATTCTGCCATACATACTATAGTAATCAAATATAGCTCACTTAGGACCCCTAATACTTTATCCGTGGTGCTTCCCGGTTTAAAAAAAAGGTGTCTGCCTATTTTGACTTCATTTTGTCTCCCGCTTTGCTAAGGAGGGAAGTGGACTTATCATATTTCCAACTCCTCCTGTTTTTCTTCTGATTAATTTCGTTGCGGGTTCCAAGACAGTTAATATTTTTTCCTGGGACTTCCCGAGTGTCATAACTCGGTGTGTTCGTGGGTCACTGCTGTTGATCCTGGTGTACAGGAGTTACAGCGGTGGGCGTGTGGGTGGGATTAGTAAAAAAATAGAAAATGAGCCAAACTGCATACAGAGGAAGATGTCAAAGATAGAAGAAAGGTGTGAAGAATTTTACGATAGGACAACTACACGAGATGAAGAAGGGAGATTCATTGTTAAATTACCGTTCGATAAGGAAGATCCAGAGTGTCAGTATGGGAAATCAATAGCTATAGCAATAAGAAGATGGGAGTTTTTAGAGAAGAAGCTACAGAAGAATCCTTCATTAAATGAAGAATATCAAAAGGTTTTGGCAGAATACATTTCAATGAATCATATGGAATCTATCAAAGACGAGGATATTGACAACCCTAAGGCAGTTTATTTACCACACCATCCTGTTGTCAGGGCGGATAAGGATACTACTAAAGTACGTGTGGTTTTTGATGGTTCTTGCAAAGGAGTTAACAATTTTTCTCTTAATGATAACCTTTTGGTTGGTCCAAAATTACAACAGGACTTAAGACATATACTAATGAGGTGGCGAAAGCATAGGATTTGTATAGTTGCAGACATTGTGAAGATGTATAGAATGGTACGAGTCTCTAATGAAGATACGGAATACCAAAGAATCGTGTGGAGACCACAAATCAATGAGCCACTTAAGCATTACAAGCTTTTACGATTAACTTTTGGTACAGCATGTGCACCATATTTAGCAATCAAGACAGTTCAAAAGTTAGCAGATGTAGAACAATGTAGATTTCCTTTAGCAGCTGAGATAGCAAAGAGAGACTATTACGTTGATGACTTAATGACAGGATCTGACACTTTAGAAAAAGCTAAAACTATATTTAATGATATGAATAACCTAATGAGTTGTGGAGGGTTCGAACTCCAGAAATGGAGTAGTAACAATCAAGATTTATTGACATACATTGGAAAGGATAAACAAACAAGTAATAATTCATTAAGAATAAAAACATCTACTGTCATGAAAGTACTTGGTTTAGTGTGGAATAGAGAAACAGATGCTTTTGAGTATACATTTGATATTTCAGACTCTAAACAATCTATAACCAAAAGACAAGTTTTATCGGATGTGTCTCGATTATACGATCCTTTAGGATGGATCGCGCCTGTTGTTATTACAGCAAAAATATTTATGCAGAAACTATGGAAGTCAAAAATTGATTGGGATGATAGATTACCACCAAATTTATATGAAGAATGGTTACATTTTCAAACTAGGTTAGTACATTTGAGTAAGATTAATATTCCAAGATGGTTGTATTTCAGTCCAGATTCAAAGGTAGAACTACATGCATTTGCCGATGCGTCTAAGCTCGCCTACGGTGCTGCAGTATACATTCGTATAATTAATAGTGAAGGTAAAATATATGTCAATTTAATATCCGCCAAAAGTAAAGTTGCCCCTATAGAGAAGGAATTATCTATTCCAAGGCTTGAGTTATGCGGTGCAGTTTTAGCAGCAAAACTAATCTTCGAGACAGCACAAGTACTAGACATTCCAAAAGAGAATTTACATGCGTGGTCAGACTCTACAATAGTGTTAGCGTGGTTAAAAGGTGGTTCAAGTCGTTGGACTACTTTTGTGAGTAATCGAGTGTCTGAAATTCTAAATATTTTGGACTATGAACAATGGAACCATGTTGTAACAAATATGAATCCAGCTGACTGTGTTTCAAGAGGCCTGTCTGCAGAAGAATTACGTCAACATTCACTGTGGTGGTCAGGACCTTCTTATCTTTTGCGACCAACAATAGCATATAATAATTTCGAAACATTGCAAGATACACATGAAGAAGAAAGACATATATCTCTAACAGCGCTAACAGAAGTAAAAAATGAATTTATATGGACAATGTTTTCATCATTAAATAGAACGTTAAAGGTTGTATCTTATTGGAGAAGAGTTCTACGTAATTTAAGGTTACCAAAAGACCAACGTATACAATATTCAAAAGAAGTTTCACCTTCAGAAATTGATCAAAGTTTGCTTATATGTATCAAACAAGTTCAAGAAGACAATTTTAGTGAAGAAATTAAACAATTACAGATACAGAAATTGATCCCTAAGAAGAGTAAACTCAGTACTTTTTGCCCCATTTTAGATGAAAATGGTGTACTAAGAGTCGGTGGTCGTATTGAGCAGTCAAACGTTAGATATGACACTAAACATCCTATAATTATGCCTGCTAAGAGTCATCTTACCAAGCTAATAATTAATGATGCTCATCTCAAGACCTTTCATGGTGGTCCACAGGCTATGCTATGTTATTTACGAACAAAGTATTGGATACTACGAGCTAAAGATTTAGTAAAAAGTCATTATAAGGCGTGTGTTAGATGAATAAGGTACTCAAAAATCAGAAACAATCAATTAATGGGTCAAATCCCAGAAGCAAGGTTAAAACCATCTAGACCTTTTAAATCATCTGGCTGTGACTACATGGGACCCATAAATGTAAGATTTTCGCCTGGCAGAGGATCCAAATCCTACAAAGGATATGTTTGTTTGTTTATATGTTTGACAACCAAAGCTATTCATTTAGAGGTGGTGACAGATTTGACTTCTAAGGCATTCATTGCAGCTTTTAAGCGGTTTACAGCAAGAAGAGGTCATTGTGAGCACTTGTTTAGTGACAACGGCACGAATTTTGTCGGCGCTAACAAACAGCTGCGTGAGATGTTTGATCGTGCTAAATCAATTATACCCCGTGAAATTGAAGGCCTATTGAGCTTGGAGCACACAACATGGCATTTCATACCCCCACATGCACCTAACTTTGGCGGCCTCTGGGAGGCTGGCGTGCGTAGCGTTAAACATCATTTACACAGAGTAGTCGGCGATACTACTCTCACCTACGAGGAGCTATCTACGGTCTTATCCCAGGTTGAAGCCTGTCTCAATTCGAGACCTCTTACAGTTATGAGTGATGATCCTAGTGAGCCTCAGGCTTTAACTCCTGGTCATTTTTTAATAGGCGAACCGTTGATAGGTATCCCCGACGACGATTACTCTAATAGTAATATTATAGGGCTGGATAGATGGAGATTAACACAAAAAATCGTACATAACTTTTGGAAACGGTGGTATAAAGAGTATTTAGTCAACCTTAATCAACGATACAAATGGAAAACTAAGCAATCTGAGCCTGAGGTGGGTGACGTAGTTCTTGTAAAGGAGGACAATATGCCTCCTGCTAAATGGATAATGGGTAGAATTGTCAAAAAATATTATGGACCTGATAATCTATCTCGAGTAGTGTCTATTAAATGTAAAAGTGGTGAAATTAAACGTCCTGTGAGTAAAATTTGTATGTTAACAAAATAAATTCGTATAACAAGTATACAGAATCAATTGTTCTTACTATACTGTTATTATACTTAATCAATTGTTCTTACTATTATGATGTTATTTTTATAAGTTATCTATTATGTTGCACCATTGGTTACTGAGAGATATTGTTCAGTAATTTTAAACATGTGTTCATAGTGTTACATATACATTTATCTTCTTTTGTTTTCTTCAAAACATCGGTTTGTTTTTTTTTGTTTTGTTTATTTGATATGTTAAAGTACTGCGTCCTTTGGTGGGCGGTATGTCTAAATATCATATATTTCTTTTTAAAATAAGTAGCAACACTTTCACACAATATATTGTACATTCATTCAGCCATTCATACAGTCCATTAGTTCTACGCTATTTAGTATTACTTTAGTACAAATAAAATATTTCATCTGTGAAGACGTATTGCAAGTGTTTTATTCACCAGCATATAGATAAAGACCTTATTCCTTCAAACAGCCCATTTAAAAGAACTTTCATATAAACATTCGGCCCATACTTCATCCCCTTTAGGAACAGAATTCGCATAAATGCTGATGTATATATATATATATCAGCATTTATGCGAAAATATATATACTCTCAGAAACATAAAGACGAAAGTCCAGAAGTCCAGTCCAGAAGAATATCCAGAAACGCTTAAATGTGTATCTGCTCGTTTTTAATCAGTAACCCAAAGAAAATGTTTTATGTTTCTAACTCAAAAAATGACAGACATCCATGCAATCTTGCAACCCCTATTTAACCCCCTTAGGGGTCGAACTTCACAAATTACGGATTTCCAGACTAACGTATATGCGAAATGTCAACAACTATTTCACCCCTTAGGGGTGGAACATCCAGAAACGCTTTAACAGGTATCTACTCATTTTTAATCAGTAGCCCAAAAACACAGCTTCATGTTTCGAATTTAAAAAAATGACGGATTTCGAGACTAACCCATATGCGAAATGTCAACCCCTATTTCACCCCTTAGGGATAGAATATCCAGAAACGCTTAAACAGAAATTTCAAAATTCCTTTCTTAGTGGGTGTCTACTCAATAAAAGGAACCTACTCACCAAATTTCATAGCCCTAACTATCATAGTTTACGCTCGGCAATGATCTATCAGTCAGTCAGTCAAGACTTGTTATTTTATAAGTATAGATGAAATAAGCTTTACAGCTGCCAATAGTATATAGCCAAAACATAGTCTTGAGGCACCTCTGTTTGGCCTGGAAATGAGTTCTATTACAAAGTTGACCCAAAAAAAGACGCAGTATCTTAAGTTTGATGATACCAAGACATGATGTGCTGTTCACAGCGCAATTTTACTGTGTAACCAGATTTATGAACTTACTAGTTGTTGCCCGCGGCTCCGCCCGCGTATATGTCGGTTATCGCGGCAAATAGTAGCCTATGTGTTATTCTGATGTATAAGCTATATTACTGTAAAGTTTCATCCAAATCCGTTCAGTAGTTTTTGCGTGAAAGAGTAACAAACATCCAAACATCCATCCATCCTTACAAACTTTCGCATTTATAATATTAGTAGGATTTTGATAGTGCATACTCATATTTAAAGTTAATGGCTGTTTGGCTAAAATCCATGATATTAATTTCAGTGACATAATTTTTTATTTTATTATTATTTAACCATTTTACCATTAGTTTTAGAATGTTTGTCTACGACAATTTTGCTTTAGTAATATTTGTCTACGACAAACATTACTAAAGCAAAATCAGCTAAATCGACCCAGCCGTTCTCGAGTTTTAGCGAGACAAACGAACAGCAATTGATTTTTGTATATAAGAAGATGTAATGTTTCAAGTTAAGAACTATTAAGTTGTTCAACATGTGCTAATATCAAGGAGAGTCTTTCACCTGCGCTTGTTGATCCAGCCGTACCAAGCGTGGAAGTTGTGTCCCCTGAATATGATCTTAACGCAAGTTCGACGCTTTCGTGATGTTGGAACAAAGTTATTTTATCTACAAGTCAGAAGCTTTTTCAAAATTTCAAAACTACTGATCACAAAAATAATTTATGTTCAAAGTACATGAATAATGACATTACTATTGGGCAATCCTTGTCATTTCATCTATATAGATAAAGGATAGTGACTTCCCTGTGGTAAATAAACGATAAAAAGTGTGTTAGATCACTTACATCATTACACATACCTTGCAAATCTCTTTGTTCTTCCTTAACTCACCATTGATAAGCAAGAATCCCCATTTCGTGACTAATTGTTATCGTACACCACAAACAGTAAAAAAAATCGTAACTCAGCCACGATATATATAAAAGCAAAAGGTTGTGCAGCTCAGACACGGTTCTCTCTCTGCAATCATCACTTCAGTAACTTGCCACTTCTTCACTTACGTCCAACATGAACAAGTTGGTCATAATCCTGATTGCTTCGACAGCTCTTTGCTTGTGTTGTGAGGCAAAAGTGTTCACGAGATGTGGCTTGGTCCAAGAACTAAGGAGGCAAGGCTTCCCGAGAAACCAACTTCGTAATTGTAAGTATGCTTTGAAGAATATGCACTTCCAATAATGTTTTTTTTATGGAATAGTGGGCAAACGAGCAGACGTATCGCCTAATGATAAGCGATTACCGCCGCCTATGGACACCCACCCGCAACACCAGAGGCGTCACAAGTACGTTGCCGGTCTTTGGAGAGAGGGGTGGGATTATGGGCCTGTGAGGCCGTGGTATCACTCCGGTCGAGGCGGCCCATTCATGCCGAAGCGTGGCTCTCCCATCTTGGTCAAAAAACGCGCAAACTCCGCTTCGCTATTCCCTGTATAAAAAATATAAAAAGTACAATTTAAACCGCGAAACATACAACAAATAGCACGCGAGTGTCCCATACATTCCTAATCATATCAAAAAAGTCTTGTTGGTGATACAAGTGTACCAGCGACTAAAAAGGTGGTCAGGATCCACGTGTGCCCCGCCGCTGCTGCGAGAACCTTCTTGCCAGATTAAACAGCCAAGTAAATCGTTTAAAAGCCCTGGGCTTGTAGGTGACTTACTTGGCTGATTACAAGCCATGGGATTGTCGATGACATAATTGGCTGTTTAAAGGGGCAGGAAGGTCACCAACAAGACTTTTTTTTGAGGATTAGGAATATATGGGACGCTCGTGTGTTATTTATTGTATGTTTTCCGGTTTCAATTACACTTTTTGATACTTTTTATGTAGATAATTTTTGAACGAACCGTGCCATGCCGGATGACCTTTGTCTCGTTGTTGTTCTTAAAGAGTAACGTCAATTATGTTCGAGACAAAATCTACTAATTTAAATATTAAGGATTAACCACCTAATTGTGTTCAGGGGTATGCCTGATCGAGGCGGAGAGCAGTCGCAACACGGGCGTAGTCAGTCGGCCCAACAGAAACGGTTCGCGGGACTGGGGCCTGTTCCAGATCAACGACAAATACTGGTGCAGTAACACCAACTCGGCGGGCAAGGACTGCAACGTCCGATGTTCTGGTAATTAATGTTATTGTACTGGTCATGAGTATACTTAATTATTTAAATAGACATTCTCAACAAGTTACATTCACTTTCAGAACTGATTCAGAACAACATTTCTAAAGCGTCGAACTGCGCCAAGATCATCTTCAGGCGACACAACTTTAACGCGTGGTACGGCTGGATAAACAAGTGCAAGGGAAAGGCTCTCCCCGATATTAGCAGATGCTGAACAACATATTTTAGGTCAATTTAAAGCATTAGAATATAACTATATGTCGGAGAACGAGTAGTTTTCTTAAGTTTTAATTTGAATTCGTGTTTATTTCAATCGATTATTCGAAACGTTAAACTGTGCATCGAGAAACATGGCAGTTTGGGTGGAATCTGTGGATGGTGTATGCTAAAGAAGGCGCACTGATTATTTGTTATTAACGATGTGATTATTACGTCTTAGTTTACTTACAGCTTGATTTAATAATGTTGGTTTAGTTTTAGTCGATTCTGTAAGCAATATTAAATGTTACTAAAATGTGTGCGGGTAACACCGAATACAGTGGTAGGTGTCACCACTAGTTAAAACGAGCAGCCGGTATAAAAGAGAGCGGCCGCACGAGTTGCGGGACTACTAACCTTTTGGCTCTTAATCTAACTACCCACCGTTTCGTATTGAAGTAAAATAGAATCAACAGATCAGTTTAGTACGGGCACTGTACGAGGAAGGACAAGCTGTAAATAAGCTAAGTACATAGGCTTTTTAATTATTGTGATCAACTATTAAACGTTTGTAACTAATAAGTTAAGAATCAAAAGAGTGGCCATGAGTTTCTTTGCCGGTTTCTTCTCATAAGGCCCTACGTATTTGGAAACTGGAGGTTATAGGTCGTCACGGACGTTCAGTGGATTTTGGTGTTCTCACCTAATTCACTTTGACAAGGTTGTGCCGATCTATGATTTTAACTGTAGCTTCATTGATTCAATAAACTATTGGAATTCTATATTGTCTTTGGCTGTGCAAATAAACCCTACCTACCAACGTGTGTAATAATGAAGATTGATTACTAGACTAGACTAGACTTGATTAAGAGCGATTTCTATTGCTTTAAATCATGAGTGCCACTTGACAAAATATCCAAGTGACGTCGGCAAAGCTGACGTCACCATTTCATAAAAACCGCTTCGACCGATCGCCACACTGTGACTCCGACATCAGAAGTGGGATTACCTGTGATACCCCTAGAGATTACCTGTGAATTACCCGTGTGGACTACCCCTAGGGATTACCTATGGATACCCCTATGGATTACCTGTGAATTACCCTATGGATTACCTGTGAATTACCCCTGTGGACTACCCCTAGAGATTACCCCTGTGGATTAACCCTATGACTATCCCTATGGATTACCCCTATGAACTACCCCTATGGATTACCCCCATGAACTACCCCTATGGGTTACCCATAACAGATCAGGCACAAAATACAGGGCAGATTGTTATTATTTTATTTTACGTTTACCCTACGTTAAAAAAATCTTTTCGATACGTAATTAATTTGTGCTATACGAGAACCGCCAACTAGTGAGAGAACTACTCCGACTGTAAAAGTGAAGTGATGTGTGAAAAAATACAAGCGCTGTCACAGATGTGCCAAAATCAAAAGGTTACGTAATCCAGTAAAGATTAGGACAATTTTAGTCGTGACAATATTGCTAACACATAATCTGAGATTTCAGATACTACCTCGCCTGATAGTCGAAGGAAACCAAAGCGCAGAAGACGATTACTTGAACCTTATTCAAGTGTGGTGTCATAGATGCAGTTCCAATATGAATGCCAAGGCAAACGATTTACAAACCGAGTAACCAGTGAATGTCAGCTCCATCCAACCAGCTCTAGTTCAGCTCTGAAAGATTGGTGAGAAGTTTTCATTTTGTTTTAAATGCTCTTTAATAAGACAAATTCTGTCAGATAGATTTCTGGGCCAACGACAATTTAGTGCAGTAATATTATTGAGTGTAGGTAACGCCCGCCCTTATTGTAACATAGTATTGTGTGGTTCACAAATTGTTGCCCTGAGTCTGGGTGCTCTTTGTGTCCGTTTTATGTACGTTTGTGAGGTCCCCCGTGACACAGGATGTTTATTCCTAATGGGAGAGTTGACTTTTTAATAAAACAAGAAAAACACGAAATTCTGTCAAGATATCCGGGGCGAAAAAATGCACTGAATAGTATTTCCTGTAGTAGGTACACGTTTACTGTATTTCAAACGACATAATTATTTAAGGAAAAGAATGAAAATCTGCTTGCATTAGGCTTTTCACTTGTAATTTTCGAAAAGTTCTTAAAAATAATAAGGTCGTTTCTATTGGTGCCTACGTTCTCTTATAAAATGAGGATCGCAATGAAATGAAATTAGACCCAAAGTATAAAGGTCCTTACGTGGTCGCCGAAATATTAGCACACATATTTTCTACCCACACATATTTTCTACCAACCATTAATCATCTACACTCGCAGTAATCAAAGTGAATACAGACCGTCAAATACCCACTAGTGAAGTCCCTATTGATTTGTCCGATGAACATGATGTAGAAAAAAATGATCTTTGAATAGTTTATTAAATTAATCGAAGTCTTTATTTTGTTCGTGAACAATTATTTGGAATGTATTTTGTGATGTTTAACCAGACCATTGTTGATAGAGATAGGATTACAATCTTTAAGTTTATTTAAATTAATAAACAAAGTTATTTAATTACAAGGGATGTAGTGTTGGTAACCTGGTTTCACTACCTCCTTAGGTCTCGCTGGTCATTTGTAGCCGTAGCTCGTGCAGTACTTATCTGTAGAGAGTGCGCGGTGCGCATGTGGCTATGCGAATGTCAGTCGCTGGTTAAGTGACAATAAAAAGATCTCGATCTCTGGTTAAGAGTTGAGCAAGAAGCCGCTGGTGAAGTGGTTATACGCAGTTGCTGGTTAAGCGACTAAGTCAAAACGTCTTAACGCTGTTACTGGTGATTTAGACATAGGTGCTGAACCTGGGTTAACAATCATTATTGTTTGACGTGAATAGAAACATCAAATTTAAAATCATGAAGGCAAAATAATTTGTTATAATTGAAATTGGTTTCTATGAATCTTTAATTTGGTCAGGAATAGCCGAGAGGACGGATTCACTGTCCAGATGATTCCTCAGTTAACAAACACGTAGACGTGTAAGTCTTATCAGAATGCCTGTGGGCCAGGCCGAATAAATTGAGCTACTGTGGTTGCTTTTTCTTTGTTTACAGATGACTCACACGAGGACGTGTGAAGCATCAGGATGGCCGTGTCGGAGAACGAGTAGTTTTCTTAAGTTTTAATTTGAATTCGTGTTTATTTCAATCGATTATTCGAAACGTTAAACTGTGCATCGAGAAACATGGCAGTTTGGGTGGAATCTGTGGATGGTGTATGCTAAAGAAGGCGCACTGATTATTTGTTATTAACGATGTGATTATTACGTCTTAGTTTACTTACAGCTTGATTTAATAATGTTGGTTTAGTTTTAGTCGATTCTGTAAGCAATATTAAATGTTACTAAAATGTGTGCGGGTAACACCGAATACAGTGGTAGGTGTCACCACTAGTTAAAACGAGCAGCCGGTATAAAAGAGAGCGGCCGCACGAGTTGCGGGACTACTAACCTTTTGGCTCTTAATCTAACTACCCACCGTTTCGTATTGAAGTAAAATAGAATCAACAGATCAGTTTAGTACGGGCACTGTACGAGGAAGGACAAGCTGTAAATAAGCTAAGTACATAGGCTTTTTAATTATTGTGATCAACTATTAAACGTTTGTAACTAATAAGTTAAGAATCAAAAGAGTGGCCATGAGTTTCTTTGCCGGTTTCTTCTCATAAGGCCCTACGTATTTGGAAACTGGAGGTTATAGGTCGTCACGGACGTTCAGTGGATTTTGGTGTTCTCACCTAATTCACTTTGACAAGGTTGTGCCGATCTATGATTTTAACTGTAGCTTCATTGATTCAATAAACTATTGGAATTCTATATTGTCTTTGGCTGTGCAAATAAACCCTACCTACCAACGTGTGTAATAATGAAGATTGATTACTAGACTAGACTAGACTTGATTAAGAGCGATTTCTATTGCTTTAAATCATGAGTGCCACTTGACAAAATATCCAAGTGACGTCGGCAAAGCTGACGTCACCATTTCATAAAAACCGCTTCGACCGATCGCCCCACTGTGACTCCGACATATATATGTATACTCGGTGACGCTTTATACCGAATAAAACTTCTTTTAATTTAACATTTTCATCATATCCTTACCAAAACTATAATTTAATTTCGTTTTGATCGTCTATAACAAATAAATAAATTAAATTAATAAATAAATATTTCGGATATCTTACACGTAACGCCATCTAGTCCCAAGCTAAGCAGAGCTTGTGTTATGGGTACTAGACCACTGACATAAATGCATGTATACTTTTTTATTTGAAATACATACATATTATACATAGAAAACACCTAAACTCCGAAACAAATATATGCAGATCATACAAACATTTGGACCAACCCGGGAATCGAACCCGAGACCTCAAGCACAAAAGTCGCATACGCTCCCACTGCCCTACCGAGGTTCATTACAGGCAGTATACAGATAAACAGTAGTTAAAAATCTTGTATTTTACAATTCCAAAATTACGTTTGTCAGTTTTATACCGTTTTTCATTTATGCTACGTGATCGAATCAGAAATAACATCCACATAAGCGATTTTACACTCCGACAACGAAAACAAAACGGACAGGTTTCTATGAAGAACTTTTAAGAAGGCCTTATGACTAGATTATGATAGTGTTCTATATCTTCAGTATACGAATACACCCGATACAAAAAAAAGGAAAAAGAAGGCCGAATAGCAGGTTTCTTCCTTTCGAGCAAGTTTTCCTAGCACCATTCACTGCTGTCAAACAGTATTTTGAGGGGTGTTTGTGCTTGTTTTAGAAAAACGTAAATAGCAAATAACATATTCATAAGTTGCTAAGCTTTGTACTGACTAATCATGGGGGCTCGCGTTTACCATAATCGTAAATCGGTTTTATTGACTGATTCCCAACGGGATATGGTTATATATTAAAAGTTCAGTATTAAAAGTAAAAGCTTCAATGTAAATAATGAAATTTTAACAAAAAAAACTTCAAGAGCGGATCAAAATGAAATGGGACGAGAAGCACAAGTTTTCAAATAAAAAAAGAATCATCAAAATCGGTTCACCCAATCGAAAGATGTGAGGTAACAAACATAAAAAATACAGTCGAATTGGAGTTTCTCAATTCGACTGTATTTTTTTGAAGTCTTATAATTAAGAATTGCTAGACTTGCTAAATGTAGCCTCCATCTTCTTTGTTGAACAGATCTTTTGGCTCGAACGGTTCTGTGAATACTGAACGGCGAGCCAAAAGATGCGGTATTTGATCGTTGAATGTGTGGGCGAAAGCCCATGCCGTGGTTTTTACTCGACACGTTTGCTCGATCGAGTAAAACTGTGTGCGAGTACATAGCATTAGATACTACATTAAGCTGTGGAACAATCAAATTTTGCTTTTTTGGCATACAAATATTATATAGTTAATTAAGATATTTATTTTTATTTTTTTTACAGAGAGAATTAATTTCCTCTAAATAATATATGTAATTAGTTTTGTAACTATTTAGGGCTTTTGGTGATGACACAAATGATAAAAAAATTCAATATCACAAAATTTTATTTATTGCTATCAGTACAAAACTTATAACTAAATAATCGTAGCGTGCATAATATTATATTTATATTCTAATGTTTCAAGTTAACCTAAAACCCTATTGAGTTGTTCAGCATCTGCTAATATCAGGAAGAGCCTTTCCCTTGCACTTGTTGATCCAGCCGTACCAACCGTCGAAGTTGTGTCGCCTGAATATGATCTTGGCGCAGTTCGACGCCTTGGTGATGTTGTCCGTGATCAGTTCTGAAAGTTAATGTTTCTTGATGAAATTGTCCATATGTGTAAGTTAGGCACAGCATTGATAAGTAAAATAACAGCTAGTTACCAGCACAGCGTACGTTGCAGCCCTTGCCGGGCGACCCCGTGTTACTGCACCAGTACTGGTCGTTGATCTGGAACAGGCCCCAGTCCCGGAAACCTCTACTGTTGGGCCGACTGACTACGGTTGTGTTGCGACTGCTCTCTGCCTCGATCAGACATACCCCTGGACACGATTAGGGTGTCAATCTTATATACAAATTATTATATTTTATCTTGAACATATTATGACGCATTACTCTTTAAAAATAACACATATGATAAAACAGTGTTGAAAGTGCATATTCTTCAAAATATACTTACAATCACGAAGTTGGTTACTTGGGAAGCCTTGCCTCCTTAGTTCTTGGGTCAAGCTACATCTTGTGAACACTTTTGCTTCACAACACCAGCAGAGAACTGCCGAAGCGATCAGGAGGATCACCAACTTGTTCATGTTGGATGTGAGTGAAGTGACAAGTTACTGAAGTAATGAGTGCAGAGAGAGAACTGTGTTTGACCTGAACATCGGCTTGCATTTTTATATATTACACATTTTGAACGCATTATCGCATTAGCGGTATCAATGTACGATAATCGATGAATCATTCGTCGTTTTTAATGGAAATCACTGATTATCTTTAAGTTAGACTAAGAGAATTTAATTCATTCAACAGTTAGTGGATCGACAGAGATAATGTAATAGTTATCATTGTTTATTAACAACAACAAAGTATCACTATCATTTGTTTATGTAGATTAAAATAAAATAATAATGTATTTTGTCAATATTAATTCCTTTTAAGATCGGCACCGAACGCACTCATTTTTAAACACCAACAACAACAGATTAAATTGTACAAAGAATGCACATGTATAATATGTCTCGAGAAGCGAGACTAAGAATAAAATTGTTTAATAAATTAATAATAAAATATTTAATAATCTATTTTGGGCATCTAACACACAACGCCATCTAGTCCCAAACTAAGCATAGCTTGTACTATTGGCACTAGACAACCGATATAAAATTTTAATGTCATTATTGCAATCTTTCTATCTTGCAGATATTCAGCAATGTGTTTAAGATTAAATTGAATTAAGGGGGTTGCACAAAAGCCGTCCAACGACTGCTCCGTTAATTCTTGTGCCTCTTAAAGGTCTTAAGGAATCTTAGTTTGCGAGCAACTGTTTGGGAGTTCATTAGATAGATTGCCAGCATATTTCGATGATTGGTGATTCGTATCGCGTACGTTTTAGTTACGTACGTTAGTACGCCTCTTTTGATGCAGAGGTCGTGATGGAGTCTATTGTTTGAGACATACTAAGGTGGATTCATTATTCTTAGTATTTTTAACTGAAATCTCTGGAAATTAGGCGTCTATCCAAGTTTATTCCAAGATACTTAGATATAGATATATATGTATGTATCTTGGAATATGGAATATGATGATGGAATATGAATATGGATACTTAGACTGGACTAGATGAGAGTTATGAGTGGACATGTTCCTTTCCTGTCTGTGAAAGTAACCTGGACAGATTTGGTTTCTTTGGCTTTGATTCTTCAGTCTTTGAGCCATTTGGATACCTGATCTAGACTATTTTAAGGCTTTTGTGCTGCAATGTCTGCGGAATCATTTATTGATAGAATTGCTGTGTCAACATCAAATGTACCAGTAACTACTTCATCGATATTAAGGCTATCAGCTGTAAAAATCAGATACAACGTGGACCCATGCTGCTGCCTTGCGGAACTCCAGCTTTAATAGCATTTAAAGACGTTAACTATTCTCCTTGTTTTACAAAATGGTGTCTGTTGCTTGTTGAAATAAATTTAGAAATACATTTTTTTTGTAAATACATACATGTTATACATAGAAAATACCTAAATTTCGAAACAAATATTTGCAGATCATACAAACATTTGGTTCGGCCTAGGAATCAAACCCTAAACCCAGGCAGTTAATTCGTAGTTAATCTGTCTGGTTTCCTTCCTTGACAAAATCACGACGCAAAATACATCAATTGGCATAATTTATGACAGATTTTCAAAAATTGATATTAGGTACTTCACTGCACTATCATTCGATTAATGTATGTTTTAATAACTAGATTTTAGGACATAAGTACACAGCATTACTCTATTAATGATGATAATCATTATGGTTACCTATAAGAGAATGTGTCCAGGCGATAAAGACGCCAATTGTTAGATCAAGTTAGATCATAAGTTTCTAAAACATTAAGTACATCATCATCGCACCTGGATATACGCTTTATAAATGAAGCTTTCACCTACTATATCACGCCATGAGTTTATAAATAAATAAATAAATATTTCGGACATCTATCACACAACGCCATCTAGTCCCAAGCTAAGCAGAGCTTATGTTATGGGTACTAGACAACTGATACAAATACATATATACTTTTTTTTGTAAATACATACATATTATACATAGAAAACACCCAAACTCCGAAACAAATATTTTGTAGATCATACAAACATTTGATCCGACTCGGGAATCGAACCCGAGACCTCAAGATCAGCAGTCGCACACGTCAACCGCTAGACCAACGGCCATTGTACTTCCCTAGTTAAATCTTGTTACTAAGCTGGTACCTACTATAAAGAGATTAGTTATAAACTGCTTAGATGATCTACTCTTTCAATGTCAACATTTTGCTTTGTAGACCATTTAATATTATTTTTAGATGAAAAATCACAAAGCAGTTATGAGACCACCGACAGATAAGAAAACTGAACTGACACTTAAACTGAAGCTCAGAACAGTTGTTTAAGCTCACCTGAAATGAACTTCTTTGCTCTTTAAATACAACTAGCCGACCCACGCAACCTCGTTTGCGCCTTATATTGCCCGTAGCGTGAAAATTTCCCCCGTTTTTGAAACATTCTTCATTGTTGCTCCGCTCCTATTAGTAGTAGCGTGATGATATATACCTTATACTATCCTACACCGAAAGAATTTTTCAAATCGGACCAGTGGTTCCTGAGATTAGCGTGTTCAAACAAACAAACAAACAAACTCTTCAGCTTTATATATTAGTATAGATGTGCGATAAAAAGAAGTGACAAAATATAGCTCATGGAAAGCGTTCGGTGACAATTAGGTGAGTTTCATGATTGTTGTCTTAAAAAGTGCTTAAAGAAGTTTTCACTTCGATAATAATTTATGACAAAAAGTTTCGTGCGAATTTTTCTTTTTGGAAAAAAAATATCGTTTTGTATGTAGTTTATAGTAGTCTTAGTAATTTATTTGTCACTAGCTGAACCCCGCGGTGTTACCCGCGGTTATTGTTGTACCGCGAGAAACGCCGGGGGGCAAAGTTAGTCTAAAAAAGTAGCCTAAGTTACTCCCTGGATCATCAGCGAACCAGTGAAAGTCCCGTCAAAATCCGTCCAGCCGTTCCAAAGATTACCCGGAACAAACAGACAGACAGACAGACAGACAGACAGACAGACAAAAAATTTTTTTACTACATTTTTGGTATGTGTATCGTGTATACATACATATGCATTGATTAAAAAGCTATTATTTTAATATTACAAACAGACACTCCAATTTTATTTATTTGTATAGATTAACAAATATTAATAAGCGGCAAAAACTATAACATTCCACACACATATATTAATACTTAGCTGAACCCCGCGGTGTTACCCGCGGTTATTGTTGTACCGCGAGTAACGCCGCGGGGCAAAGTTAGTTTAAAAAAGTAGCCTAAGTTACTCCCTGGATCATCAGCTACCTGCCAGTGAAAGTCCCGTCAAAATCCGTCCAGCCGTTCCAGAGATTACCCGGAACAAACATACAGACAGACAGACAGACAGACAGACAAAAATTTTATTAACTACATTTTTGGTATATGTATCGTGTATACATACATATGCATTAATTAAAAAGCTGTTATTTTGATATTACAAATTTTATTTATTTGTATAGATTACATATATCTGCATCACAGAGCCTTTGTTCTTACTGCATTTTTGTGTGCCTCGTCGGTCTCACGATTGACGTGTACGACTATGATCATAAGGTCTCGGGTTCGATACCTGGGTCGGATTAAATGCTTGGATGATCTACAAATATTTGTTTAGGAGTTTGGGTGTTTTCTATGTATAACATGTATTTATTTACAAAAAGAGTATATATGTATTTGTATCAGTTGTCTTAGTACCCATAACACAAGCTCTGCTTAGTTTGGCACTAGATGACGTTGTGTGTTAGATGTCCGAAATATTTATTAAATTTTAGTTATATTATTTACTGTCTAAAGATAACTGCTCCGGACTCCCTAATCTGAAAACAAAACCCTAACACAACCCTAAAAAACAAAACGGGAACACACCCATAACACAAGCAAATCGTCGTGCAGCTCAGACACAGTTCTCTCTCTGCAATCATCACTTCAGTAACTTGTCACTTCTTTCCTCGCGTCCAACATGAACAAGTTGGTGATCCTCCTGATCGTTTCGGCGGTTCTCTGTTTGCGATGTAAGGCGAAAGTGTTCACGAGATGTGGCTTGGTCCAAGAGCTAAGGAGGCAAGGCTTCCCGAGAAACCAACTTCGTGATTGTGAATATGCTTTAAAGAATATGCACTTCCAACAATTTTTTATCGTATTGCTATTTTTTTTTAAAGTAATGCCATTTAAAATAGTGATGTAAAATATAACAACTTGAATATCTTATATTACACCCTAATTGTGTCCAGGGGTATGTCTGGTCGAGGCGGAGAGCAGTCGCAACACGGGTGTAGTCGGTCCGCTCAACAGTAAGGGTTCGCGGGACTGGGGCCTGTTCCAGATTAATGACAAATGCTGGTGCAAGCAACACGACCTCACCCAGCAAGGACTGCAATGTGCGCTGTGCTGGTAACTAGTTGTTCTTGTACTTATCGATGCTGTGCCTACCACATAGTATTGGAAATTCTTAACAAGATATATTCATTTTAGAACTGATAACGGACGACATCACTACGGCGTCGCACTGCGCCAAGATCATATTCAACCGACACAACTCCACCGCTTGGTACGGCTGGATCAACAAGTGCAAGGGAAAGGCTCTATCTGATATTAGTAATTTCTGAACAACAGTTTTTAGGTTAGAATAGACATAATTGTATACATGTAACGCTTTATAAACACTTCACTTGATTAAATATTTTTTATGGTTTTTAACCTTACTTTAAAATCGCTTTAGTCATCTTACCTTTCATTACAGTATACAGAAACGGTGTCATTTTAAAATTCATACAAGTAATATTTTTTGTTGTTAATAATCGCTAAAAAGCTTGCATTTTAGAACTCGAGAATTCCAGTTCAATGTTTAGTGGCAGTGGACTGGGCTTATAGCTCGCAAAAAAAAACGGTTGATGAGGCCAAGTTCACAATGGATGATTGCATACTGGAAGATAGATTCAGGCCTACCATATTGTCTGGCGTCCCGGTGAAGATCCCGAGGACGCGCTGTGACGATAAAATAAAATTAAAGAAGATAGTTAAGAAAATAATAAATAAGAACGAGAAAAAATATTAAAAATAAAAAACCCGACTGCGTCAATATTTATCATCTTTATTACATTCAGTTTTGTATATATATTCGTAATCACCGTTAAAAATCTTTCTTTTGATACCACACTCGATGTATTTTGAAACATATTTCTTTTTGAGATTACTTCTTGGCGCCAAAAATGCTCTATTTTGTTTTTTTATTATTTTGATGTACCCAGTGTCACTCTATCTACGACGTATACATACGTACATACACTCGAAAAACATAACCCTCCAATAACAATGACCAGTGTTTTGGGAACGCTAAGTAGGCTAAGATGTGGAGTTTTTTGACTCCCGCGCCTATATGTAAATATTGGTATTGTTCTTTTTAATTATGGTTATGTACATAGGTTTCTATATTATGTAATAAATACTAATAATAAAAGAAGATGTCACACAACAGAAAAATGTTTCTTAAAGTAATAGTTCTTTTTAAGTCGAATCAGATGATAGAACCATAAACAAACCATCCATACTAATATTATAAATTCAAAAGAAACTTTGTCTGTCACTATCTGATTGTTTTCACGGCTAAACTATTACACCGAATTTAATTAAATTTGGCATGGAGATACTCTGATTTTTGAGGAAGGACATAGGCTACTTTTTACCGCGATAACCGAGATAAACGCGGGTAGAGAGAACTTATTAAAATAATAAAGTCGTTTTCTGCAAATTATTTTTTGAAACAAGTTTACACAGCACCACTCACTACTGTCGAAGAGTATTTTTAAGTGAAATTATTGTAATATTTAAATAAAACATTACAAGACATTTTTTTTATAAATTACCTAGTTCTTTATTGAAAAAAAAAAACAAAAAATATGTTGTTAAATAAAATATAGTTCCTTTTACAGCAGGCTTTTCAAATTTTCTACATAAAATTTGAAAAGCCATTGGTGCTGTTGTCTACGCGGCCGATTAGATACACCTGTCTGATAGGTAGTTACGGCCGATACGATACTTATATGGAGGAGAAGGGCAGAAAACTAAAAACAAATAAAAAAACTTGAGAGGTGTCAAACGACACCCGGATGGAACGAAGTTATAGTTATAGTTTGTACCTCAGTAGTCGATGCTTTAGTTGATTTAGCTAAAATTTTACATATACATACACACACACACATGCTTGTATATATGCATACTTTTTGCTATATATATAGCAAAAAGTGTCGTTACAACTTTAATGTCGTTACACTTTTTCCGTCTAGCCCCCTTTCGCAACGCGCCATAAGGAACTTAGTTCCAAAAGAAACGTGAAATTTGGAAAAAATTCGACCACTGACACTAGGAAACGTAAATAACGTAAATGATAAAAAGGTTATAAAATATCACACATTTTATTACTATCAGTAAAAAATATATTACAATTACATTTAATGTCTAAGTAAGCGTAAAGGGCATTATATTAAAATTCTATCTTAATATTTCATGTTAACCTAAAACCTATTGAGTTGTTCAGCATCTGCTAATATCAGGTAGAGTTTTTCCCTTGCACTTATTGATCCAGCCGTACCAACCGTCGAAGTTGTGTCGTCTGAATATGATCTTGGCGCAGTTCGACGCCTTGGTGATGTTGTCCGTGATCAGTTCTGAAAGTTAATGTTTCTTGATGAAATTGTCCATATGTGTAAGTTATGCACAGCATTGATAAGTAAAATAACAGCTAGTTACCAGCACAGCGTACGTTGCAGCCCTTGCCGGGCGACCCCGTGTTGCTGCACCAGTACTGGTCGTTGATCTGGAACAAGCCCCAGTCTCGGAAGCCTCTACTGTTGGGTCGACTGACTACGGCCGTGTTGCGACTGCTCTCTGCCTCGATCAGACATACCCCTGGATACAATGAGTGTTTTTGTTTACAATTATATTTTGTTTGTCTTGAACATATGACATAAAAATAGAAAAAAAAAACAACAAGACGATAAAACAGCAATAGAAGTGCATACTTTTCAAAAATGACTTACAATCACGAAGTTGGTTACTCGGAAAGCCTTGCCTCCTTAGTTCTTGGACCAAGCCACATCTCGTGAACACTTTCGCCTCACAACGTAAGCAAAGAGTTGCCGAAGCGATCAGGAGGATCACCAACTTGTTCATGTTGGACAAGAAGTTAAGTGAAGAAGTGAAATGTTACTGAAGCGAAGATTGCAGAGAGAGAACTGTGTCTGAACTGCACGACGACTTGCATTTATATATATATTACATTTTGAGCGCATAATGCTGTCAATGTACGATAATTGATGAATCATTCGTCGTTTTTTTATGTAGATTACTGATTATCTTTAAGTTGGACTAAGAGAATATATTAAGTAGAATAGTTAGTGGGTCGACAGAGATAATTTAACAGTTATCATTGTTTATTAACAACAACAAAGTGTCACTATCACTTGTTTATGTAGATGAAAATAAAGATATTTTTGGTTAATATTAATTCCTTTTATGATCGGCTTCGAACGGATTTTTAAACATCGACAAGATTAAATTGCACAAAGTAAGTGCACACTAGTATAACTCACGAGAAATGAGATTAATTAATAATAAAATGCTCAATAAATTCGCGGTAGGTTTCCTGAATTTCCTTCGAAATCACGACCCAAAGAACATTAACTGACCTAATTATGAAAGGATTTTTGTAAATTGACATTAGGTACTTCGCTGCACTCTGCAAGTTCGATTAAGTATGCTTTAATAAATAGATTTTAGGACATAAGACATAAGTACACAGCATTACCCTATTAATGATGATGGTATCGTTCTCTTTCAATATCATCATTTTGCTTTGTTATAAGCCTTTTAATATTTTTTTTACATAAAAAAACACAAAGCATGAGAACTGCTGAGAGAAATGAAATCTTCAAAACTATAAACGAACAGCTTACTTGAAATGAACCTATTTGCTCTTTAAATAAAATGTGCCCTAAAAATAAGTGAAAAACTATAACTCATGGAAAGCATTCGGTGACGATGACGCGAGAATCATGATTTTTGTTCTACCAAAAAGTTTAGAAAGAATTTTAAGAGTTTACAAAGAATTTTACACTTAATAAATTAATACCAGAAGTTTTGTATGTAATATTTTCTTAGAAAAAATATATAATTTTCAAGGTCATGCGCGGCAGTACCTAGGTACTATTAAGTGGCAATGGGACCACATGGTCCCCTTTCGAATACAACAAAAAGAATTTTCAAAATCGGTTCACAACTAACGGCGTAATCAGTGTACATAAATTTAAAAAAGTACCGATCAACTTGAGAACCTCTTCCTTTTGGAAGTCGGTTAAAAATGGAGTGTCTGTTTGTAATATTAAATAACCGCTTATTTATGTATACACGGTCCCAAAATACCAAAATAACATTTTTACAATTATTTGTCTGTGTGATTTTTTCGGCTAATCTCTGGAACGGCTGGACCAATTTTGAGTTTGAGATTTGAGATTGATAAGTAAGAATAATACTAATAAGTAGTTGAGTCCCGCTGTGTTACCTGCGGTCATTATCATATCACGGGTAACGCCGCGGGGCGAAGCTATATATAAAAAAGAAGAAGGTGACTGGCATACCCAGAGATCAACACACAACCCAAATCGCTGAACCTAAAATCCTGAAATTTTGCATGTAGGTTATTTATATAACGTAAGTGAGCACTAAGAACAAATAGACAGACAGATAAAATTTAAAAAATAAACATTTCTGGTATATGTGCCGTGTAGTATACATATGCATTTAGTAAAAATCGATTATTTCAATATTACAAACAGACAGTCCAATTTTATTTATTTGTATAGATGTAGACTATGCATCACAGAACCTTTGTTCTTATTTCACTATCTACAGATAAACGGGACTCCCTAATCTGTCATTAATTCACATCAGTTATAATCGTAGAAAACAAAACGGGAACACACCCGTAATATATATCAAAGCAAACCGTCGTGCTGCTCAGACACGGTTCTCTCTCTGCAATCATCACTCTTGTCACTTCTTTAGTCGCGTCCAACATGAACAAGTTTGTGATCCTCCTGATTGCTTCGGCGGTTCTCTGTCTACGAAGTGAGGCGAAAGTGTTCACGAGATGCGGCTTGGTCCAAGAGCTAAGGAGGCAAGGCTTCCCAAGTAACGAACTTCCTGACTGTGAGTGTGTTTTGAAGCATATGAACTTCCAGCACTTTTTTATCGTATTGTTATTTATTTCGAAGTAATTCCATTTAAATTAGTAAAGTAAAATATGATAACTTGGATATCTTGATTAATATCTATTTGTGTCTAGGGGTATGTCTCGTCGAGGCGGAGAGCAGTCGCAACACGGGTGTAGTCAGTCGGCCCAATAGTAACGGTTCTCGGGACTGGGGCCTGTTCCAGATCAACGACAAATACTGGTGCAGTAACACCACCTCACCCGGCAAGGACTGCAATGTGCGCTGTGATGGTAGCTAGCTGTTATCTTACTAATAATGAGGTGTGGTCCTAAAACATGCAGGTGGACATTTTTAACAAACAAGATACATTAATTTGCAGAACTGATAACGGACGACATCACCACCGCTTCGAAATGCACCAAGATCATATACAACCGACATAACTTCAACGCGTGGCACGGCTGGACCAAAAAGTGCAAGGGAAAGCCCCTCGCCGACATAAGCAGATGCTAAACAACTGTTTTTAAGTTTGCTTGAAGCATTAGAATAGAGGTATAATTGTATACATGTATTTAATAGGTAATGGCAGAAGCTGTGGACACATATTATTTATGTATGTACTAGGTCAAAACATAATGTATTTTAGATTTTAAGATATTATTGTACGATAAATTGTTTGTGTTCTTTAAAATAAATAAATGTAAAGCTTGCTAAAGACATCATTAGATTTTTTTTTTCAACGCACTCGCTCATAAAGTAGCTTTAATTGTACCGCAATTAGGCTCATAATGATACGTATTATCAAACTGTGACTTTTTCATTGCCATTGTTCACAAATGAGTTATAGTTTTTTTTCTTTTTTTATTGATTGAGTTGCTTTGTTCTTAAAAAGTTTCTATACAAAAAGATCGTGTTTAATAGTACAAATAAATTAATGTACCTACTGCTTTCCCATTTAATGCAACTTCGTATTTAAATACATAATTTCAACTTTTACGTTTACATGAAAAAACTTTCACTCAAGTCTAACAATTTTTTTCTGTAATAAAGATATTATTTTTTAATTATTTTTTAGTATTATTTTCTTCACAAAAACGTCGTATGATACACGTGTGTATTGACGAATACAGTCCTTGGCTATCTCAAGCTCTGAGGCTCAATGGCGCCTCAGTGGTAATCACCAACATAACTCACTTGTACCATAATGTATAATATAATAACAAGACATGTTGCGATTAAGTATAGAATAAAATATCCGTCAAATGCCCCACACGGCTTTGATGACAGACCATTACTACTGTTTTCATAAAGTTTCCATGACAATTTCTGGATGTGGTTCTATTTAATCGATGATGCGTTGGATCTCGGATTTTTTTTATTTATGTATTATTATTATTGCAATCTGTCTTAAGGGCGCGTTTACGATTCGTACAAAATTATGCTTTTTTTCGGTGCAATTTGTAACTAAACTAAACAAATTGAATATAACAAAGTACTAACACTTATAGATTAGTTCTTCATCTTCAAATCCGAGGGACAACTTTTTTGGAAATTGTATTTTTTTATATTGTAAAAACGATCTTCCGTAACCATTTTCCACAGTATTTACGATATCGGGTTGAGTTTTGGTACATTTTTGTTCTACAATCAACCTATTTTAGAATTTCTAAAAATAATGTAAGAAGGCATATATAGTCAATTATAAATCCGAGGAAAAAAATAGTATAAAAGTGTCACAGAAAGTCGCAGAAAAAATAACAACCGGAGCTTATATTTTCTCATATTTTGCTATTACGGATGAATCGTAGTCGATTGCAATAAGGGTTATTTTATTTTTTTGAACCTCTTTTGATTTATCGCGTAAAAATTTCGTAATCTCAGTCTGCGCTCAGCCGCCGTCATGAGTGGACACTGTGTCGCCTGTTTGCATTAGCTCTTGTTGAAAAGATCGCTCTTCGAATTCAATATATTCGATAAACCAGAATAGGTTGATACTTGACAACGTTAGATTATTTTTAACCGACTTCAAAAAAAGGAGAAGGTTTCTTCTATTTACAGATTTTTATAACAATATTTTAGTTTGCTAAAACTAAGTAGTATTGTGCGAGTTCGGGCTCGATTGATGAGACATTACCTCCTACTTAGGTGGAGTGACCTGAAGGTGTACTACGGTGACTGCTTTTCTAACTTCTAGACGAGTTGACAAAGTCTAATCGAGTTTGGGCTCATTTTGTTAGTTATGATGAGACCTTACCTCCGGACTTCATGGAGTGACCTGAAGGTGTACTTCGGTGACTGCTAGTGGAACTCTTAGACGAGTTGACATAGTCTTACCGATTTTGAGCTTATTTTGTTAGTTATGATGAGACCTTACCTCCGGCTTAGATGGAGTGACCTGAAGGTGTACTTCGGTGACTGCTAGTGGAACTCCTAGACGAGTTGACATAGTCTTACCGATTTTGAGCTTATTTTGTTAGTTATCATGAGACCTTACCTCCGGCTTAGATGGAGTGACCTGAAGGTGTACTTCGGTGACTGCTAGTGGAACTCCTAGACGAGTTGACATAGTCTTACCGATTTTGAGCTTATTTTGTTAGTTATGATGAGACCTTACCTCCGGCTTAGATGGAGTGACCTGAAGGTGTACTTCGGTGACTGCTAGTGGAACTCCTAGACGAGTTGACATAGTCTTACCGATTTTGAGCTTATTTTGTTAGTTATGATGAGACCTTACCTCCGGCTTAGATGGAGTGACCTGAAGGTGTACTTCGGTGACTGCTAGTGGAACTCCTAGACGAGTTGACATAGTCTTACCGATTTTGAGCTTATTTTGTTAGTTATGATGAGACCTTACCTCCGGCTTAGATGGAGTGACCTGAAGGTGTACTTCGGTGACTGCTAGTGGAACTCCTAGACGAGTTGACATAGTCTTACCGATTTTGAGCTTATTTTGTTAGTTATCATGAGACCTTACCTCCGGCTTAGATGGAGTGACCTGAAGGTGTACTTCGGTGACTGCTAGTGGAACTCCTAGACGAGTTGACATAGTCTTACCGATTTTGAGCTTATTTTGTTAGTTATGATGAGACCTTACCTCCGGCTTAGATGGAGTGACCTGAAGGTGTACTTCGGTGACTGCTAGTGGAACTCCTAGACGAGTTGACATAGTCTTACCGATTTTGAGCTTATTTTGTTAGTTACGATGAGACCTTACCTCCGGCTTAGATGGAGTGACCTGAAGGTGTACTTCGGTGACTGCTAGTGGAACTCCTAGACGAGTTGACATAGTCTTACCGATTTTGAGCTTATTTTGTTAGTTATGATGAGACCTTACCTCCGGCTTAGATGGAGTGACCTGAAGGTGTACTTCGGTGACTGCTAGTGGAACTCCTAGACGAGTTGACATAGTCTTACCGATTTTGAGCTTATTTTGTTAGTTATGATGAGACCTTACCTCCGGCTTAGGTGGAGTGACCTGAAGGTGTACTTCGGTGACTGCTAGTGGAACTCCTAGACGAGTTGACATAGTCTTACCGATTTTGAGCTTATTTTGTTAGTTATGATGAGACCTTACCTCCGGCTTAGGTGGAGTGACCTGAAGGTGTACTTCGGTGACTGCTTTTGGATCTCATAGACGAGTTGACATAGTCTTACCGAGTTTGGGATCGTTTTGTTAGTTCTGATGAGACATTACCTCCAGACTAGATGGAGTGACCTGAAGGTGTACTTCGGTAACTGCTAATGGAACTCCTCGACGAGTAGAACTAGGTGTGCCGAGTTTGGGCTTGTTTTGTTAGTTATGATGAGACCTTACCTCCAGACTAGATGGAGCTAATGGAACTGAAGTACACCTTCAGGTCACTGAAGGTGTACTTCAGTTCCATTAGCAGTTACCGAAGTACACCTTCAGGTCACTCCATCTAGTCTGGAGGTAATGTCTCATCATAACTAACAAAACGAGCCTAAACTCGGTAAGACTATGTCAACTCGTCTATGAGATCGAAAAGCAGTCACCGAAGTACACCTTCAGGTCACTCCACCTAAGCCGGAGGTAAGGTCTCATCATAACTAACAAAATAAGCTCAAAATCGGTAAGACTATGTCAACTCGTCTAGGAGTTCCACTAGCAGTCACCGAAGTACACCTTCAAGTCACTCCATCTAAGCCGGAGGTAAGCTCACATCATAACTAACAAAATAAGCTCAAAATCGGTAAGACTATGTCAACTCGTCTAGGAGTTCCACTAGCAGTCACCGAAGTACACCTTCAGGTCACTCCATCTAAGCCGGAGGTAAGGTCTCGTCATAACTAACAAAATAAGCTCAAAATCGGTAAGACTATGTCAACTCGTCTAGGAGTTCCACTAGCAGTCACCGAAGTACACCTTCAGGTCACTCCATCTAAGCCGGAGGTAAGGTCTCATCATAACTAACAAAATAAGCTCAAAATCGGTAAGACTATGTCAACTCGTCTAGGAGTTCCACTAGCAGTCACCGAAGTACACCTTCAGGTCACTCCACCTAAGCCGGAGGTAAGGTCTCATCATAACTAACAAAATAAGCTCAAAATCGGTAAGACTATGTCAACTCGTCTAGGAGTTCCACTAGCAGTCACCGAAGTACACCTTCAGGTCACTCCATCTAAGCCGGAGGTAAGGTCTCATCATAACTAACAAAATAAGCTCAAAATCGGTAAGACTATGTCAACTCGTCTAGGAGTTCCACTAGCAGTCACCGAAGTACACCTTCAGGTCACTCCATGAAGTCCGGAGGTAAGGTCTCATCATAACTAACAAAATAAGCTCAAAATCGGTAAGACTATGTCAACTCGTCTAGGAGTTCCACTAGCAGTCACCGAAGTATACCTTCAGGTCACTCCATCTAAGCCGGAGGTAAGGTCTCATCATAACTAACAAAATAAGCTCAAAATCGGTAAGACTATGTCAACTCGTCTAGGAGTTCCACTAGCAGTCACCGAAGTACACCTTCAGGTCACTCCATGTAGTCCGGAGGTAAGGTCTAGTCATAACTAACAAAACGAGCCCAAACTCGGTGAGACTGTCAACTCGTCTAGGAGTTCCATAAGCAGTCACCGAAGTACACCTTCAGGTCACTCCAGCAAGTCCGGAGGTAAGTACCTATTACATAGAAATGAGAAAATATAAAAAACTTTCAAAATATCAATTTAGGCAAGTTGACATTTATACCTGCCGCTATCCGATTTGCACTTGTTTGTGTAACTTGTGTCAACGTAGTAATTCGATTCTGTACCTATCAATTTTGCAAACGCGTCCTTAAGGGCATTCAGCAACATTTATGTTGGTTGGGATATGGTAGCATGCGAAATATATGCCCAGTGGCATTTTCTCATAATTTAAATAATCAGAGTAGATCCTGCGGTACTCTTTTCGTTAGTCTGCGTGGTCCTGGGAATATGTCGTCCATTTGGATGCTGTAGCAATATGTCTTTGTAGGTTTTAACTTTGTCTTTTATTTCCTCTTTCACAGTTCCAATACCAAGTTCGCGGTGGAATCTCCCATTGGAGTCTCTCATTGGAGACGTGCCGTGGTGCACCCCCTATCATTCTCAATACTTTTGACTATTTTTTTTTTATAATTTCCAGTTTTGAGTTGGCGGCTGAACCCCACAGTTGTATGCCGTATGACCATATTGATTTTATACACTAGCTGACTCGGCGAACTTTGTACCGCCATATTTACATATCTGTCTCAGCTTCCCACAGTCAGTGTACATTCGCGGAAAAAAATTGACTTTTCCCGTTATTTTCAAATTTTTCTTGTACACAAACTGTGTCCTAACAATAACGAACGCATTAAAAAGCTTTATTTGATTTGGTGCAGCCGTTCGGAAGTTATGCGCGTACATACATTTCGGCGATTCATTTTTAAATATATAGATTTATACAATAGAATAATTATAATAATTATTATTTATAATTTATTTTGCCTATTCAGAGTTGATTATTTCTGTTATTTAACCATTACATCCTGCGAGTTTGTTGCCATAATGCCAATCGTTCGGCAAAAATGTGCTTCCTCCATGTTAGAAGACGTCGGTCTAAGTACATCCCAAGATATTTCGCATCACCAGACTCAGGTATCTATCTGGACACCACTTAGTTATCATTGAATTCAATTGTTACTGGTGGATAAGTCTGTCCCTAGTCACACTAATATATAAAGGCGAAAGTTTGTGAGTGTGTATGTTTGTTACTTCTTCACGCAAAAATCACTGAACGGATTTGGATGAAGCTTTACAGTAACATAACTTATACATCAGAATAACACTCAGGCTACTATTCGCCGCAATAACCTACATAAACGTGGGCGGAGCCGCAGGCAACAGCTAGTGGTAAATAAATCCTGTACGGACTTTGATTCATTTGCCTTAATGCGCCAGTCTATTACCCAGGCAGATATTTTGTTTAAACTGTTCTGTAGTTTTAGAG
Organism: Spilosoma lubricipeda; assembly: GCA_905220595.1. Lineage (NCBI taxonomy): Eukaryota > Metazoa > Arthropoda > Insecta > Lepidoptera > Erebidae > Spilosoma > Spilosoma lubricipeda. The sequence goes on along the minus strand of HG992281.1, from coordinate 20,849,947 downwards.
AAACTTGGTTTGAAGTACCAGTTGAGGCCATAATATCTTCGTTATTTAAGGAGAAACGACAACACAGTTCAAACAAATTGAAGCTGGAGTGCCACAAGGCAGCTTAAAAGAATGTATCTTCTTTATACCGCAGAATTGCCGAAGAGTGACGATGTGATCATGGGAACATATGCTGACGATACAGCTATATCGCATTTGAGCTCAGGGAATTGTGTCTGGGTTATTCACAAAAACCCGAGATTCCACAAAATCCGAAAAAAAAAAGATGCACTGTCTCGACTGAAAATTTTCGAAGTGTGCGAACGGTCTCAGAATAACAGTCAGGACGGCTAGAAACCGTTACACTTTTAAGCTCAATATAAAGGAGCTTTTATTGGTTGAATTGGCGGAATCATCGGGGTCTTAGTTCATCACATTATAAATTTATATGCTATAATAATGTATGTGTATGAATATAGTCTTGTATATGGATGTCTATGTATGTATTGTTGTATATATTTGTGTTTTCCAATATATTAGTATCTTTTTTTTTTTTTTTTATTTATTGTAGTAACTATGAAAACCACTACAGCTATAATTTGTAGTAAGTGCACCTACCTCACCTTATCTCTGCATCGCTCAATCGGTCGACTGGCAGAGAATGCCTTAGGCATTAAGTCCGCCGATGCATGTATTTGTGCATAAAGTAATGAAATAAATAAATAAATAAATAAACATTCTGGATCCATATTTTTTATGGATAGCCTGCCAAAATGACTCTACTCTGCCTGATGGAAAGCATAAGCAGAATACAAGCGTGGTGCTACAATGCAGTATGGTGACCCACATTATGGCGGCCTAGTGATGCTACTGCATCAGTGGGCCTCCGGTCTAACACTCAGCAACGAAACACGACAGCACGAAAGTCATTTTTACGCTGATTTTCTATGCGAGAGTAGTACCGCCCCGTTCGTGCTTAAATCAGCGGTTCTACTACCTTTCCTTATTCTTGTAAAAAGTTTTCACAATTATATTGATGACTAGCTGAACCCCGCGGTGTTACCCGCGGTTATTGTTGTACCGCGAGTAACGCCACGGGACAAAGTTAGTCTAAAAAAAGTAGCCTAAGTTACTCCCAGGATCATCAGCTACCTGCCAGTGAAAGTCCCGTCAAAATCCGTCCAGCCGTTCCAGAGATTACCCGGAACAAACAGACAGACAGACAGACAGACAGACAGACCGACAGACAGACAGACAAAAATTTTTTCAACTACACTTTTGGTATATGTACCGTGTATACATACACATGCATTTAGTAAAAAGCAGTTATTTTAATATTACAAACAGACACTCCAATTTTATTTATTTGTATAGATGTATAGATGTATAGATGATGATTGATTATTGAAAAAAAAAAATAATCGGAATAAACATCATGTTATGCCGGATCCACACGTTTGCTACTTGGCACAAACCTTTACAAACGCTTCAGTACTAACCACGCCCGATTTTGTTGAACTTCGGTGATTGGACGAGAACCGGTGTATTCAACATGGTATATATGGACGTTGGCAATCAGTTTGTTATATTTAACGTTGAGTATCCAGCACTATGACGTCAACTCAATGTTAATACAGCAAAAAGTGTTGTTACAACTTTTATGTCGGTACACTTTTTCCGTCTAGCCCCCTTTCGCAACGCGCCATCAGTAACTTCGTTTCAAAACGTGAATTATGGTTGACCACTGAGCGACCACTAGTAAAGATAGATAACGTAAATGATAAGAAGGTTATAAATATCACAGTTTTATTCATAAGTACCGGTACTAAATATATTACAATTATTTTCTAATGACTAAATTAAGCGTACCATGCATGGTATTAAAATTATATTCTAATATTTCAAGTGAACCTAAAACTTATCGAGTTGTTCAGCACCGGCTAATATCAGGTAGAGTTTTTCCCTTGCACTTGTTGATCCAGCCGTACCAACCGTCGAAGTTGTGTCGCCTGAATATGATCTTGGCGCAGTTCGACGCCTTGGTGATGTTGTCCGTGATCAGTTCTGAAAGTTAATGTTTCTTGATGAAATTGTCCATATGTGTAAGTTAGGCACAGCATTGATAAGTAAAATAACAGCTAGTTACCAGCACAGCGTACGTTGCAGCTCTTCCCGGGCGAGGTTGTGTTGCTGCACCAGTACTGGTCGTTGATCTGGAACAGGCCCCAGTCCCGGAAGCCTCTACTGTTGGGGCGACTGACTACGGCCGTGTTGCGACTGCTCTCTGCCTCGATCAGACATACCCCTGAACACGATTAGGGTGTCAATCTTATATACAAATTATTTTGTTTCCCTTGAACATATGACATTTACTTTTAAAAATAATGATACGATAAAATAGTGTTGGAAGTGCATATTCTTCAAAGCATACTCACAATCACGAAGTTGGTTACTCGGAAAGCCTTGCCTCCTTAATTCTTGGACCAAGCCACATCTCGTGAACACTCTCGCCTCACATCGCAAACAGAGAACCGCCGAAGCGATCAGGAGGATCACCAACTTGTTCATGTTGGACGCGAGGAAAGAAGTGATAAGTTACTGAAGTGATGATTGCAGAGAGAGAACTGTGTCTGAGCTGCACAACGACTGGTATTTATATATATATTATATTTTGAGTGCATTACGGTAGCAATGTCCGATAATAATCAATGTCATATTTTTTTATGGAGATTACTGATTATATCTTCAACTTCGACTAGGAGGATTAGATTCAGCAAAGCACAGCAAGTAGGTCGGCAGAGATAATACAACAGTTATTACTGTTTATTAACAACAAAGCATCATAATCAATTGATTATGATGCTTTTAAGAAAATTATTAACTTTCATGGTCAATTTATTGTGAAGAATGTGAAGAAGTGAAAACATGTAGATATGTATAACTTTTTATGTTGAGGTGCTGCTTATATTATCATATTATATTCCATTATTTCTTATATTCTTTTACTCTCGATCTTCGATTCTTAGTAAAACTTGTTAAAATCTATTCTTGAAATTAAAGTCATATGTACTTTTATTCCAGTATTGAATAAATCTCATAGGGCGAAACCGGTCAGGTAATAAAATATACTTTAAGTTCATTAAACAGTGGAATAAAATTACAAGAGTTTGATTTCAAGCATGTATTTTAACCAATTCCACCAAATGCCTACCATTGAGAGTATTTATCATTTAATTCAAGTTTTGTTGCCAAATAACTTGGGTAATTATTTAAGTTATTTGTCGTAAACAATAGCAGCACCCCAAGGTTCCCATTGCTATACAATTAAAATTAATAATTAACTATTAATTTATACAATACTAGCTGAACCCCGCGGTGTTACCCGCGGTCATTGTTGTACCGCGAGTAACGCCGCGGGACAAAGTTAGTCTAAAAAAAGTAGCCTAAGTTACTCCCTGGATCATCAGCTACCTGCCAGTGAAAGTCCCGTCAAAATCCGTCTAGCCGTTCCAGAGATTACCCGGAACAAACAGACAGACAGACAGACGGACAGACAGACAGACAAAAATTTTTTTAGCTTCATTTTTGCTACATGTACCGTGTATACATACATATGCATTTAGTAAAAAGCGGTTATTTTAATATTACAAACAGACACTCCAATTTTATTTATTTGTATAGATGTATAGATAAATACTGATTGTTAAAGTAAACCATTTTTTTAACATTAACAAATATTATAACTACTTTCATCCACATAAACAAATGATAGTGATGCCTTGTTGTTAATAAACAATGATAACTGTTGAATTGTCTCTGTAGACCTACTTCTACTCAATTCTCGTAGTCCCCGTTAAAGATAATCAGTAATCTCCATCGATTATCGTACATTAATACCGTAATGCACTCAAAATATACTAAACTAGCCTACCCACGCAACCTCGTTTGCGTCTCCTATTGCCCGCATGATAATTTGATAATTTTCCCCCGTTTTTGAAACATTCTCCTTTGTAGCTCAGCTCCTGTAAGTCTTAGCGTGATGATATATAAAACCTTTAGCCTTTTTCGATAAATGGGCTATCTAAAACTGAAAGAATTTTTCAAATCGCAGTAGTAGTTCCTGTGATTAGAGCGTTCAAACAAACTAACAAACGAACTCTACATCTTTATATATTAGTATAGATATAAGTACAAGTCGAGCTGCACAACTCAGACACAATTCTCTCTCTGGCTGGCTCACTTCGGTAACTTTTCACTTCTTCACTAAACTTGTTGTCCAAGGTGAACAAGTTGGTGATCCTCCTAATCGCTTCGGCAGTTCTCTGCTGGCGTTGTGAAGCAAAAGTGTTCACGAGATGTGGCTTGGTCTAACAATTTAGGAGGCTTTCCGAGTAAGCAACTTCGTGGTTGTGAGTATGTTTTAAAAACTATGCACTTCCAGTACTATTTTATCATATTGTTTATTTATTTTATATCATATGTTCAAGATAAAATATAATAATTCAAATATTAAAATTAAATCCGAAAATATGTGTAGGGGTATGTCTGGTCGAGGCAGAGAGCAGTCGCAATACCTCCGCAGTCAGTCCACCCAACAGAGGCCTGTACCAGATCAACGACCAGTACTGGTGCAGTAACACGGACTCGGCCGGGAAGGGCTGCAACGCGCGCTGTGCTGGTAACTAGCGTTTATTGTATTTATCAATGTTGTGCATACAAATGAACATTCTCAACAAGAAACATTAACTTTCAGAACTGATCACGGACAATATCACCAAGGCGTCGAACTGCGCCAAGATCATATTCAGGCGACACAACTTCTCCCACACAAATTATGCCCGTTACGCTTTAGTCATTAATAATGAATTTTGTACTGATAGCAAAACAAAAATCAAAAATTTAAATCTGTTTAAGTCACGGTTGGAATTTTTAGGAATGTACACAAACACTATATTGCAGTAAAGCAGTCTTACTACTCAATGCTAAAACATCTTATTCAATGCTGCCATTTATCAACATTATTTTCCTAATACATACTTGTATTCTCCCTGATTTAGTTGCTAAGCATGGGCAGTACTCAGCTGATGAATTTTCCTACCATGATCCGATATTCCTATCCTACAAACTACGCGCTGAAACCACATTTGCATTCAGTAGTTAAAAAAACTCTCCGAGTGTAAGCAACGACGGCGCGGTCAGTACCTGCGATGGATGACCGCTAGTAGCATGATACCATGAGCGTCTCCGTAACTCGCCAGGTCTCGTTAAGCAGTAGTTCCCTGTTGTTATCACAGGATAACTGTCGTGAAGCTTAGTTAGAGGCTTTTGGCAGCTTGAAAAATTTGTGATGTTGAGAAATGAATATCCATGTCTTCTAACGCTGTTGGAGGCGATTGTATCAGTCGTAACATGATCCAACCAATTCTTGATTAATTTGTGACCTGCATTTAGCCGTATTTTAAATTACTCACTATTTTCCAGCACTTTGCCGGACATTTAGAAAGAAGCACTTATTATCCCACTATCCAAAAAAAACAACAGTAAATCTTTCGCCAAATATCGTCATATTTCCATATTGCCAGATCCATATCCTATCTAAATTGTATCTCAATGTCCCTAGTAAATCACTACGTTATAAGCCACCACTATATGTACCTCATGCGTCGGTAAACTATAGACAGAATTCATTTGTACTGCGTGCAAATAAACACATCAACATGATATGCGAGCAGCATGGCTTTGATATTTTTCAAACAAGTGTGTCTTCAGTCAGAAGACGCTTAAGCATGGATTTTTTTAGCAGTAACAATTGAAAAGATTCAAACTAAGTAGATTACCATTAATATCTTGTAACAAGCTCAGTCACTAAACAAATCAAATTTGTTTGTTTTAACATTGCTAGAGTGTGTGTACATTAAGTGTGCAGCGATGTTCGCAGTTTAGTTTTCTAATATATTTTTATAAGCGGAGACTTGTAATTGGCTGTCAGCTTACTACAATATTATTATACTGTTTTTTGTAGCTGTAAGTCTTCCACAGTGCTTAAATAAATAAATAAATAAAAATTGCACTTCCTATCAAAAATCCTAGTACTTCTTGTACATATCCAATTAAATTTATTTCATAATAGAAACCAACTTCAAGTAGGTACATAGACTATGTAACATAGTGTATGAATATAATGTAAATTGATGTGTATGTATAGATTTGATACTCATTTAATAAGTACATGGAACATATGTATATACGTAAGTACAGTATGTTTTACATCTATATTAATGTATGTATGTTGCTTATTTATGTATGTCTGACTAGTTGTTGCCCGCGGCTCCGCCAGCGTATATGTCGGTTATCGCGGCAAATAGTAGCCTATGTGTTATTCTGATGTATAAGCTTTATTACTGTAAAGCTTCATGCAAATCCGTAGTAGTTTTTGCGTGAAAGAGTAACAAACATCCATCCAAACAACCATCCATCCTTACAAAATTTCGCATTTATAATATTAGTAGGATGTATATCTTAGACTCGAAGTTAAATAACCTAATAAAGAAAATAGTTTAGACTACTCAATTTTATCTCAATGGCTACTTAAATTGCACTTGCGCAATTCCTCCTTCTGATGTCTGATGTCAGTTATCTCGACATCACGGAGGAGCAACTCGAGCAACTCGATAAACTTGGGCGCCTTCAAAATGTCTGTTTTAGATTTATACTTGGACTACGCAAATATGATTAGGTATGTTTCTGAATATCGCAATCAGCTTAAGGGGCTACCAATTTGCTTTCGACGGAATGCTAATATACTTTATGGTATTCTATTTCATCCCATTAGTCTTACTTACTTTAAGGAATGCTTTGTTTACCTCAGTGACACACATTCGTTATCCCTGACGTCATCAGAATCTCTGGAACTGTCAGTAACCACTCATTGTAAAAGGTTCTAAAATTGTAGTTTACTGTACAGGTTGTTTTACCATAAGGCGTGCCAAATCTTTGCCGATGTTTAAGAAAATGGTCAAAGATGTTATTTGCCTAAAACATATTTTATCTGATATATGTTTTATTTTTCTAATGAAAATTTAGATATTGTGTTTGTGCATATATGTATGCACATATGTATTTTTTTTTATGTTTGACCCTGCCATAATGACTCTACTCTGCCTGATGGAAAGCATAAGCAGAATCCAAGAGTGATGGTCACCATACTGTGAACGCAGACAATGCAACAATGCAGCATGGTGTCCCACACCATGGCGGGCTAGTGATCCTTGCGCATCATTGGGCCTCCGGTCTCGCACTCACCAACGAAACACGACAGCATGATCGCTGTCATTTTACGTTGATTTTCTGTGCGAGGGTAGTACCGCCCCGGTCGAGCCGGCCCGTTCGTGCTGAAATCAGCGTGGCTCTACTACCTTGCAAATTATTTACTTATATTAGTATATTTTATAATTACATTCTTTTGTCATTTACTTTTATCTAATTCACTTAATTATTTTACATTCTTTTTTTTTCTTCTGGCACCAAAACTGCCTATAATTTTTCAATTCCATAGTTGCCTGGAAGAAATTGCTTTTTGCAATAAGGCCGCCATTTGTACATGGTCATTCAATTAATATATTGTTTTATGTAAACTGTCACATCTAGTGTACATTAATGTTTATTCTATTCTATGATTCACATTATATTAATAAACATTATATTACATTATCGTTTTGGCACCACTAACTTAGATTACTTAAATTATCGCATATTAATATCCTTTGTTTTCACTCCACTATCTATAGATAAACAGGAATCCCTAATCTGTTATTAATTCATGTCGGTCATGGTACTAAATAAACAGTAACACACCCGTCAAACATATAAAAGCAAATCGACGTGCAGCTCAGACACGGTTCTCTCTCTGCAATCATCACTTCAGTAACTCGCCACTTCTCCACTTGAGTACAACATGCAGAATTTGGTGATTCTCCTGATCGCTTCGGCAACTCTCTGCTTGCGTTGTGAAGCAAAAGTGTTTACTAGATGTGGCTTGGTCCAAGAACTTAGAAGGCAAGGCTTTCCGAGTAACCAACTTAGTAATTGTAAGTACGCTTTGAAGAATATGCACTCCTATTACCGTTTTATCGAATTATTGTTTTTAAAGAGTAATGTGTCATATAATCAAGATGAAATATAATAATTTGAATAAAAGACTGACAACCTAAATGTGTCCAGGGGTATGTCTGATCGAGGCGGAGAGCAGTCGCAACACGGGCGTAGTCAGTCGGCCCAACAGTAGCGGTTGGCGGGGCTGGGGCCTATTTCAGATCAACGATAGGTACTGGTGCAGCACCACCAACTCAGCCGGCAAGGACTGCAACGTGCGCTGTGCTGGTAACTAGTTGTTTATTATATTCATGACGAATGTATCTAACATATACATATGGACAATCTGAACAATATACAATTACTTTCAGAACTGATCACGGATAACATCACCAAGGCGTCGACCTGCGCCAAGAAAATATTCAGGCGACACAACTTTAACGCTTGGTACGGCTGGATCAACAAGTGCAAAGGAAAGCGTCTACCTGATATTAGCAAATGCTGAGCAAACTGTAAAGACTTTGAAACGGGGCTGCTTAGTGTGGTGTATATTAAATTATTCTGTGTGAGATTTATAAGAGCATCAGTAACAAAAAGTTGATCTGTGGGTACAGATCAGATTTTAAATCGTTTAAATATATTTGTTAGCAATTTGTAGCAATAAAGCGTTACTCTCTGATATTTATATCTTCTATTATTTATTGTCATCACCATAGTTAGTAGTTAAGTACTATACTCGAATGTACGAATTCATTCATAGGAAATTCTTACGTTTTTTTAAAAAAAACACTAAAAACCAGAAAAATGCAAGGCTAAAAACTTGGAAGTCACTTGAAATGAGTATGCTAAATAAATTGCCAGCAACCACTTCGTTGTATGACAAACGCATTATCTGTCAGTTATGCGTATGCCATCTATATCGTCATTTAATTTATATTATTATATTTATTCCAAAGTTACGTCTGCATATATTTCAGTTAATCGTGTGTACTAGGGGCAAGTGAAATATCTATTAGTACTAATTTTAAGGGACGAGTCAAGGTTTCCCTATTTACTATTGTAATATCTTAGGTCAGTAACATAAAAGCTGGTGAGTAAATAAAGCACGGATAGCGTAGTGGTTCAAGTTATCGACTCGCCACTTCCTATAGCATTGAGTACTGTGGATACAAACTTTGCAAGACAGACATCACTTTGTGTGTTCAAAAAGTTGTTGTTCAAGACCCACTTTAAAAGCTTGATTACTTTGTGACGACGAAATAAAAATATACGATACTACGTTACAAAATAAATCTTTATTATTTTGAGTATAACAACAATTTTGAGTGTTACCTAATACATAACGCACTTATGTGATATTTCAACATCATTTGATTCGCATAATTTACGTATTAGCAACCGCTAATTTCTGGGAGAGACTTTCGCTTGCAGCTTTTGATCCAGCTTCGAAAACCGTAGAAGTTGTGCCTCTCATATATAAGCTTTGCGCATCTCGCTGCCTCGTATATATTGTTTTGTATCAGTTCTGTAATTTAAGGAATCTTGTTAAGAACATTTGTTAAGCACACCCAAGATCAGTAAAATAACAGCTGGTTACCAGAACAGCGGACGTTGCAGTTATTCCCTGGTGAGGTAGTGTTACTGCACCAGTTCTTGTCGTTGATCTGGAATAGACCCCATTCCCGAGTGCCGTTACTATTAGGCTCACTGACAAAGCGTGTGTTACGATTGCTTCCCGCCTCAATCAGACACACCCCTAAACATACGAAATAAAAACATATATTCACAAAAAACCATTTTAGCACTTTATCGTGGGAGAGCCACGCTTAGGCATGAATGGGCCGGCTCGACCGGATTGATACCACGGCCTCACAGAAAACCGGTGTAAAATAGCGCTGGCATTGTGTTTCACGGAGTGAGTGACAATACCGGAGGCCCATATCCCAAACCCTCCCCCTCCCCATCCCCGAAAGGCCTGCAACGCACTTGTGACGCCTCTAGTGCTGGGCGCGTCTATGGGCAGCGATAAGCGCTAATCATCAGGCGATACGTCAGCTCGTTTACTCCCTATTCCATAAAAAAGACGTCAATGTTTTTACCTATCAGCGAGCAAATTGAAGTAAAGAACATCGTTTTTACAACAATGCCGCTACCAATTAATTATTCTACAGTCGCAAAGTCGCATTATTAAGCTGACATACCTAAAATTTCTTGTCAATCAAGTAGTTTCTCTATTGTAGTCGTTATTAATGAGCAGCTTTTTAATATTTAAATTAGATTGAAGTAAAGTTCAATCAATATTATTTAAAAACCAATTTGTTGTCCTGTCTCACAAAAGTTCTAGTGAAAAGTTTTATAATTCATAAACAATTTTGTTTTTTATGTATGGCAATGCCAAAATGTTTCTACTCTGCCTGAAGGAAAGCATAAGTAGAATCCAAGAGTGGTCACCATACTCATTGCGAATGCAGAAAATACAACAATGCATCATGGTGACCCACACTATCGCGGCCTAGTGATGCTTCTGCATCATAGTGTGGGTCATCTTATGTCAAAAAAGTAAGGGGCTTAATATTGGGCCCTGAGATACGCCTTAGTAAAGGATCCCCAGAAAAGGTTATCTCATTCCTAAAATGCTAAAATTTAAGTCTGATTGTAATAAATTTAATGGGTTGCACGAGGTACTATCGTGGTACAATTTCATTAACGGTATCTAATGAGCTTTAGACAGATCACAGAATGGCTTATACCATATCATAATTGACTTACCTTTTTCTAGAATATGCTGTTTATATAAACTATTTGTCTATTATTCAGTTTATTGTTATTAAATGACAAAGTAAAAAAAAATTGATTCGTAAGTATACTCACAGTTTGAATGTTGATTTCCCGGAAAACCATACCGATACAATGCCGTGATTAAGCTACATTTTGTGAATACTTTCGCTTCATATTGTAAGCAAAGAGCTGCTAAAGCGATCAGAAGGATCCCAAACTTGTGCATGTCGGACGCGAGTCAAATAAATGACAGGTTACTGAAGCTGTGACTGCAGAGAGAGAACCGTGTCTGAGCTGCACAACGGCTTGCTTTTATATATATCGTGGCTGAGTTACTGTTTGTGTTTCACTATATGCGATGTTTATATTGATGTTATTTACGAAACTGGGATGTTGTTTATTAAAGGACAGTTAAGAAACAATAAAAATCGAAATAGTTAAGAAAACGGTAATAATATAATAACCTCTATTATACGTAAAATCATTTATAAACAACCTAATACGCTTTTGCACTCAGCCAATAAATGAAATCATAAATGTGTATTATTTATAATAACTTTATAAATACTACTCGTTCATAAGTTTTTGCATATTACACGGGTGCAGATGTAGAGTTTACTACTACATATTCAAACAGAGCATGGGTCAGCATGGGTGTCCGTGTATATACATAAAGCGGCTAAGTTCTAAAGTAATGCTCGTCACTCGAGTCATTTCGAGTAAATTACCATACGAACAAGGATATCAATCATTTTGTTCTAAGATGGTCTATGGATCTACTGTAAATATCAGAACATCGAATGTCGTCCAGTTTGAAGACCTCACCTCGAGAGCTACCTCTCCATTCATGCTACGTGAATCACTACGCTACTAATTTTAGGTGCAGAGGGTGTATCGTAAACCCGAATAGAGGGTGGTTTTAGTCGGCTTATCTTAAAATACAGTCGTATCTGTAACCCTGTTGAGATATCTCCATTCAATGGAGATCATCATGGAGGCTTTAATATGACTATGTATAGCCCATTGATATATAGATATTACTAAAATTAAACATTCTCAAAATTTTTTTCTATGTAGTCAATGTAGTGACGGATCAGGAAAACAAAGTGTCTCTACCCATAATAATCGCGTAGGTGTCGTAAAAACCGTAAGACAAACCATGCAAGACAACAGAACTGCACAGAGAAGAAAAAATTGACACAAATCTTATACCAATCCACTGGCAAGCATAATATAGTACCGATCCAGCAGTCAACTATTCTACGTTGTTGATATGAATTAGTAAATGTGTGTAAACCAATGTCTTTTTTAATGAAAAGAAGTAGTTTGTGTATCAAAGTAACTTCGTATGTCAAGAATTTTATTTGAAGTGAAAAGTCATAAACAGATAAGTAGCTAGGCAACAACGAACAAAATTGAATTTAGTGTTCTAACACTTTTCTTCATATATATTATATTAGAATATTAATTAGAACGATTATATTGAACACATACTTAATTATAAATTGTTTCTAGTGTACTAAAAGTTTTTAATCAATTCATCTCAATGAAAATCACCATCGTTATTATTACTTACGTCCACTACACATGGTTGAGTCCCTTTTATTCATTTTCTTTGTTAATTCTTCAAATTGATTTTTCTCTTAATTTATCTAGTGTATACAAGCCTGTATACTTTTATAAAATATTTTATGTATTTTAGATACTGATTAACTTACCTGATTTTACGCACATTCCAACACACACTAATAAAAGTTTGGAAAACGAGTATTTGTTACCGACTTAAAACTTATTTTTAATACGTATTCTGCAGTTAAGACACTTTGAGACTTGTAATTTAACCATTTTTTTTGGTAAGTAATCAATTCATTAATACCCGTAAAATTATTAATATTTAACAGCTTTTTTATAATAAAAATGAGGAATCGTTCGTATTTATCCCAAGATCAACAACAGATCTAACCATTTCGGACTAAATTCCTCTCGAACAAATAAAATTATATGACAAATTCGTCTATAAATGTCAGAGTTATTGCCGAACATTACAAAAAAAGAACCTCCTTTAAAAACAATTCAGTATCACTTACCCCGGGTTCATGGTGATGAAGATCCCACAGTTTCCATCCAATTTAATATCGCATCCGTCAAAGACGAACCTCTTCATGAAGAGTGATAGCGCCAGAAGAACCGCCAGGATCTGTTGTGCCACCACCGAGAGCACCTCGATGTTGATGCGGTTAAATTCGTCGAAGCAACCCCAACAGCCGCTTTGGGATATTCCTGTAGGTTTAAGTTAGGCGAATAATCAAGGTGTTTTCTTTTATTTAAAACTTAAGAAATACTCCAAATATATTATTTTTCAGTGTGGCTTAGTAAGCCAAAATCTCCTTTCAAACGAGGTGTACCTCACACACAAGCAAAAAGCAACGAAACACCGATCAGGATAATTGTGATAATAAAACACACTTGTTTTTAAAGTGCCATAAAATGCATTAAAATTTTATATTTTCAAATTTCGCGGGTAATTTGTCAAAAATTTTAGGGATTTTTTTTCCGCAAACTGTCCCTATTTCATCTTATCCACATTTTTTATACTTTTATTATTAATTTCACCCGACAAAAATTTATAAATGGAAAACTTAAGATTTGAAAACTATATACAATTGAAATTGGCAGAAATACCTGATCCGAGAGATCCTGCTGGTTGCCATTTCATCAAAAGAAGAAAAAAAATTGACAGCTACTCGTTAATTATCTACAATATCTATACAAATGAATAAAATTGGAGTGTCTGTTGGTAATATTAAAATAACCGAAATGTTGGGTAAATGGGAAAAAATATTTCTTATGGAGAGGACGAAAACGAAGTTAAGCGGGTCTGCAAGTAATAAAAAAAATAGAGTAAAACCCATAGAAACGAGATATTTGCAGAAATGTTAAACCGATTTTGTGACCCCTGACTTAAAAAGTTGAGACCATTCCGTTTATGTGCATTTTGAGAACAGTTTTAGGATGCCAAAATACAAGTTCTTACGTCTTAATATACTAGGTAAGTATGTCGATATTCCAAGATATTCACCTAATTTGACCTAAGATGACCGGACTAAATGTCCATCAGTAGATTATTAAAGGCTGTTAAAGATGATGACGGAAATAGTACCTATCCACACTCATCAAACTCATCATCGTCATCTTAGCTGATAGATCTACTGCTGAATATAGCCTCTCCATACACATACATATACCTACATTATACACCCATAAATGTCATCAATTCACGCGCAGTGATCAGTTATCAGTGTTATCACTGTAATTCGCTTTAAAGTCCGTGGAAGAGTCACACTTCAGCATGAATGGGCCGGCTCGGTGTGAGATCACGGCCTCACAGAAAACCGGTGTGAAATAACGCCTGCCATGTGTTTCACCGAGTAAGTGACGATACCGGAGGCCCGTACCCCAAGCCCTACCCCCATTCCCTTCCCCTCCCTAACACACTTGCGTCACAAGTGCGTTAGTCTCTGCCTCTCTTGCTTCTGGTGTTGCGGGTGTCCATGAGCGGCGGTAATCGTTTACCATCAGGTGATATGTCTGTTCGTTTGTCCCCTATTCAATAAAAAAGTACCTAATTTGTTGTCGTCTTAACCGATTAGTGTGCATTCAAATCATGCCGCTTTTATCAGACAAATAATAAACACTATCAGATAAAAATATAGCACCGTTTTATTCTTATATTACTTAATTAAAACTTAAAATCTAAGCCAGTAAAACCGTTACGATGTATTTATGGATAACCGTGATTCACGCAAATAGTAACTAAAAAGAACATCAACCCGTCAAAACAAACAACGTACAGACACATTTTCCATATTTATACATAGATCATTTTAATCTATACAAATAAATAAGGAGTGTCTGTTTGTAATATTAAAATAACCGGTTTTTACTAAATGCATATGTATGTATACACGGTATATATACAAAAAATCTATACAAATAAATAAAATTGGAGTGTCTGTTTGTAATATTAAAATAACAGCTTTTTAATCAATGCATATGTATGTATACACGATACATATACCAAAAATGTAGTTAAATTTTTTTTTGTCTGTCTGTCTGTCTGTCTGTTTGTTCCGGGTAATCTCTGGAACGGCTGGACGGATTTTGACGGGACTTTCACTGGCAGGTAGCTGATGACCCGGGGAGTAACTTAGGCTACTTTTTTTAGACTAACTTTGTCCCGCGGCGTTACTCGCGGTACAACAATAACCGCGGGTAACTCCGCGGGGTTCAGCTAGTGTAGTTATAAATTTTTTGTCTGTCTGTCTGTTTGTTCCGGGTAATCTCTGAAACGGCTGGAACAATTTTGACGGGACTTTCACTGGCATGTAGCTGATGATCCAGGGAGTAACTTAGGCTACTTTTTAGACTAACTTTGTCCCGCGGCGTTACTTGCGGTAAAACAATAACCGCGGGTAACACCGCGTGGTTCAGCTAGTGATATTTATAATTACTTGTTTCTCACAAGATAAGGTTCTAACCACTAGTAGAAAATGGCATTTCCTATAGTGACGGATTGAAAATGCGGAGTGGCACTACCCCCATCTCGTGAGTATAGTGAAACCCTACTGAGAGAGCGAACTAGGAATGAGAAGGAAAATCTGACACAAGCCCATCACCAACACCTGTTTAGCCTTTATTAAGCCAAAACCACCTTACTAAGAAGTGGTATATATTTTTTTTATATAGTAGATGGGCAAACGAGCAGACGTATCGCCTGATGCTAAGCGATTACCGCCGCCCATGGACACCTGTAAACACCAGAGACGTCACAAGTGCGTTGCCGGCCTTTGGGGGATAGGGAGGGGAGATAGGTGGAGGGGGTTTGGGTTATGGGCCTCCGGTATCCTCACTCACTCGGTGAAATACATCGCAAGCACTATTTCACACCGGTTTTCTCTGAGGATGTGGTATCACTCCAGTCGAGCCGGCCCAATCATGCCGAAGCGTGGCTCTCCCACAGAAGGTCTATAACGGTGGTGTAACAAAAGCACTACCTTTGCAGCTAGATTAGTTAAACCTACTCACCAGCAAAAGTCTTGCTCATCGCCTTGTAGTCCAGTCCATCGGAGCAGTTGGTAACGACCACCCATCTAGCCAAGGCTCTGCCAAGATCCTTTACAGTCTCCGTCTTGCCAGTACCAGCAGGGCCCTGGGGACTCCCGCCGCGGAATAGATTCAGTGCAGTCGTTAGTGTTATGTAGCATCTATGGCGAACCGAATACCCGAATATTAGTTTTAGTAGCCTAGTAATAAGTTACCTATTTATTTGCTTGAGTTTAAATTATTACAAAGAAAGATTATTCCAGAACAACGCAGGAGACGTCTTAGCATCGGAAAGTTCTCGTTGACTTCTTGAGGCACAGTATAACGAACCTTACATTGATAAACATAGCGTAGAATATACTTATATTGTTTGTTACGCGGTAGTTTCGAGCACTTTCGCCGGCGGGCAATTTCATCGAACCCTTGCACGTAACAATAGTTTGAATGCTTATAGGACGGGTTGGAGGAATTTTATTTGAAGTGGGATAGCAATGATTCCGACGACCATCTAGACTAGATCAGTTTAGTTAGAATTCTATCTACGCCGGAACATTATTAGTTTACAATTTTTTTTTTGTATAACACTTCGTTTATAAATTGTTTGTTGGTTACGAATCGGAATTTAAACAATATTCACCTGTCCGTCAGAGGAGTTATGACAAGTCGGCCAGAGTTCCCAATGTACTCATAAGTGTAAATTGAACTTGTGTTGGTCTGCCGGATGTAGCAGTCTTCCCGCTCACGGTCCCAGTAGAACTTGAGTTGCGAGAACCATTCGAATGAGGATACTGTCATACAACCTACGGAAATTAATGTTTGAATGACTTCAGAAACGTTACCTGCGCTGCAAGTACGTTACATAGTATTCTACTACGCCATGACTCTTTCAATAGAGATGCGTTCAATGTTTATTTCTTTGTTTACTTATAATGTATATGGGTGTGAGGTTTTGGGCGTAGGTTTGGTTTCATAATAATGTTTATAAATCTATATATATAAAAGCGGCCAAGTGCGAGTCGGATTTGTTCATTAAGGGTTCCGTAACAGCAAGTAACAATTTAAAAGTTCTTGTATTTCGTTGTAACTTTGATCGATAAATTGCGGTCTACGATTTATGACGTATTAAACTACTTACTAGATCTCGTTCAAACCAATTTTCAGTGGAAGTTTGCATGGTAATATATATATAAAAATGGTTTTAGTTTCATTATCTCTTATTTTAGAAGTTACAGGGAGGGTGGACACACATTTTACCACTTTGGAAGTATCTCTCGCGCAAACTATTCAGTTTAGAAAAAAAAATGAATAAAACCTCAATATCATTTTTGAAAACTCATCCCCACACGTACGAGGATAATAAAAAAAATTTTTGAGGTTTAATTCTAAGTATGGGGAACCCCCAAAATTTATTGTTTTTTTTTTCTATTTTTGTGTGAAAATCTTAATGCGGTTCACAGAATAAGTACATCTACTTACCAAGTTTCAACAGCATAGTTCTAGAAAAAAGTGACATATGGACGGACAGACAGGCAGACAGACATTACGAATCCATAAGGGTTCCGTTTTTTGCCACTAAGCTACGGAATCTTAAAAATGAATCGCCAAAATATAACTGCCGATCGGCTGCACCAAATTAAATAACTCTTTTTTTATGTGTTCGTTGTTGTTAGGACAAGGTCTGTGTCCAACAAAAATTAAAAGATAACGGGCAAAGTACTTTTTTTTGTCCGCGACTGTACACTACTGACACCTGTGGGCTTCAGCTGAAAATCAGCGCTATGGTCTTCTTTGTAGACTGCAGCGACAGCTGAGCTGGGGCCTTTTGGACGCACTGACCTTTTTTGATAT
Source organism: Spilosoma lubricipeda (assembly GCA_905220595.1). Taxonomy (NCBI): domain Eukaryota; kingdom Metazoa; phylum Arthropoda; class Insecta; order Lepidoptera; family Erebidae; genus Spilosoma; species Spilosoma lubricipeda. Next base: position 20,832,148 of record HG992281.1, on the reverse strand, counting down.
ACATATTATAGTTTAATTTTTGATCTGTTTTTATGTTACTTTTATTATTATTATTTTTCTCTTGTTCAAGCTTGTAAAATGTGTGTGTCCAATAAATGTTTCATTCATTCATTCATTCATACACTGCCTGTGGGAAGCTGAGACAAATATGTAAATATGGTGGAAATTCGACAGGTCAGCTAGTTTCTTACAAAAACCACACATTTTTTTTTTGTATAAAGCCATTAAATAAATGGTATCAGCCCCATAAAACCCAACTGCACTTCCACGTTCAATAATGGTGCAAACAAGTAGGTCTATCATGACAAACTTGCCATAAAACTTAACTCTACATGTGAAGGATTTGGGTACTACGTAAAAGGGATAATTTCAGGGTGTTTCATTTGAAAACACTAAGGCCCAAATAATTATAGCAGTCGGATCTTGCTTACCATTTGCCACGAATCCCCAGTTTAAACAGTCTTGGATAGTATAGCACTTACCCATCTTATACATCTTTTCGACGGTATCCCTTGAGTGAATCTCAATGACGCACAACGCATTAACCTTGCAACGCAAGATTTTAGCAATGTCTTTTCTGGACATGGCCTGAAGTGTTGCCAGAATCAAGTTTTGCTTTTTACGCAACTTCTTCAAAGGTTTCTTCTCTTGCATTATATCGCAACGAGCAAGAGTACGGGTGCAGTCGGAAGTCCATTGGATCTTAGGGTCGATAAGAGAAAAATATTGGGTACTATTATGACGGATATCAACTACCCAGGGGTAGTTATAATAGATAACTGGTTTTCCAAAATTAATTCGTTACTTTTCGTAGAGTGAGGATCCCAAAACTATGTGAATCTAATAGCGGAAATACTCTTGTGACTTTTGAGTTGCAGGTGTCAATGTGCGGTGGTGGTCGTTTACCATAAGGCGCGTCTGCTCCTTTGTCCCCTTTATCGTGAAAAACAATCTTCAAAGCATTTTGAATATGACCGTTTTTGGCCATGATATCAATGGCATCAGTTGCAGCAGTAGGCTTTTGGCAGCGCCTGGACTTGAGTAGGTACTATCGTAGTACTACCTATACCTAACTAGAACGCATTAGCTGCTAAAAATTCAAGATCGTAATCCCAGTAACTTATGAAACAGTCAGTCAGGAATAGTTATTTTATACATAAAGATGAATGGCATAACCAACCTTGCTACAAGTAATCCCTAGCTGTCCGGGCCAGTCGTTAATCCACTGCTCACGCTGGTAACGACATTTTCTCAATGCTGCTCGCGTCAGTATCAGTTGCTACAAGGAGAAAGTTCTGAGTAATATAATACTACTATAATGTCATATTTCAAATATACTCAATAATGTCATGATGGCTTAGCAGAGAGCCAGAGAAGCGATCCCCTCTCATATGTGCCTTAGTTACTGAAATTATATTGGCATCCTGTGGTCTTCATCCGCTGCCAGCCACTTTCTTCGTGCCGTCTATCTATCGTGCCAATACCATTTATTGAAGTAAAGATTTATTTTAAAGTGTTAAGTATTGTTAAGTGTTATTATTGTAATAGTCTTATACTAGGAAATGAGACTTGATGGGAAGGAAGAGATTGAAACAAAATCTTATCTGACATAAGCCTACATTCTTTTCAGGCTTAAGCTAAGTGAATTATATATACCTACAAAATAAGGCCAACAAACAAAGACTACAATACATAATTGTATTTATAGATACTTACCTACAAGTATTATACTGACGTATTTACAAGATACCTACATCTACAAAAATCCAGTCCTGAACCTATTGTCTTGCCAGAAACCGATTCTACATAACCAAGTTTCTGTATACATATAGTAAAATCGTATAAATCCAACAGTAATATTTTAAAATCCTACTATCCGTATTTACCTTAAGAGCATACAATATATGAAGGGAGCGCTAAACGAGCGGAAAGCGGAAAGCGCGAAAGCGAAAGAGAGAGAGTTTAAGTAGTCTGTCTCTCTCACGCAAGATTCTGATTGGTTGGCGTATTTCCCACCAAACGCAGTACTACTACTGATCATGTGCACTACCAAAGTCATTTTAAATAATATCTTTCTACATAGTTCGACATAACATTGCTAATTACAACTGAAAGTTAAAATATTTACATCTCTAAGCACGACCCTCATTATATGTTCAAGATTGAGCAACCAAACTTCAGCAGGTCCATCCAAGATCACATTATACTTCCACTCTATACACTCGCCATCTTCTGACAGCATGGCTTTGGCTACAGGCACACCTAGAGCGTTCTGCAAAATCCATTGTGTTAAAATCGCAATACTTGTCTTATAAACATAAATCTTGTGAATTATGAATCCAATAATCTTATTAGGAACATGTAAAAGAAAATTAATAAAAATGGTAATTTTGAGTATTTTTTTTTTATTTTTGACTACTCTTGCCTGATGGAAAACGGGTGCAGAATCTAATAATACTGGTCATAGTGACCAGTATTATTAGATTCTGCACCCGTTGCTCATTGCAAATGCAGACAATGCAATGCAACAATACAGCATGGTGACCCACACTAGAGCAGCCTGTTGCATCATTGGGCCTCCCAGTCTCGTGACCAGAAACATGTCATAAGAAACAATTGAAAAATGATTTCATATGCTCAAAACTTTACATAAAAAATTATAATGTTTTAAGTTTTCTGAAACAGTAAATGTTAAAATGGCTATTTAAATTTATAAAAGTACCAAAGTTTATTCAATGAATTGTTGTTAGACATATCTATGAAACACAAAACATTAAAATATAAAAAATCTTTATTTAATACTTAATTATTAGGTAACAGCAGTCTTCCATTTAATGGATTTAGCTAATTTAGGTCTTAATATCACATCAGAAAATATTTTTAATACATGTATAGAACAACTATCACTAGATATTATTGTCTAAAACCAATACAATCCAGGCAATCAAATATCTGCACATGTTTAAAACTTCAGGTAGTTCAGAGATACCTATATCCCTCTACTATTTGATCACAATGATAACACATTAGATCAGCACTCAAGATGTGATGTAAATAGTAGACCATTGTTAAGGATTCAATATTATCATCAAGCTGTCACTCTTAACTCCCCAACGAAGGCTTCCCCCAAAGAACGCCTACTTTTTCAGTCTTGCATCCAGCTATTTCTAGTCTGTATCCAGCTACTTTCTTTAAGATGTTGATTCATCATGCTGCATGCACTCATGCACTAAGCTATGATAGTGTTCTCCGTTTTAGCACATTTTATATCCAGCAGCCAGCATCCAGTTTTAGATGTTTATTTATTAGTTCGTAACTATTGTGCTAAGCTTTCAAGTATTCGTATTTTACAAGATGTTAACAACAACTCATATATATTTTAATCAAACGAGACAAACTTTGAATAACCTAACAATGTAAAACTTTCCATAAAATTTATACGGAATATGTCACTTAAGCCATTAACATGAATCTATTGACACCTCATTCATTAAAAACGGTTCAATAGTTATGCGATACACTGGCACCCTAAATAGACTGCCAAAAATATTAACCTTCTTTTTAGCTTAGCAGTAGTCGGGTTAACAAAAATAGATTATAATTATATTATCCTGTATGTCAAATCCTTAATGGTCATTGTGGAAATCTAAATTTAGGTCCACAATCTTCCTTCTTCTTCATCATCCAAATCAACGATGCAATATGCATTTTTCACATAATTAATTTATTATTATTTTTCTTTATTTGCATATCTTCCACACGTCACACCTTGTAATTTTTCTGGTAATGTTAACAGAATCTTCAAGATGGCTTTCTTATCATCATCAGAGCGACATGACCAAACTAGATGTAAGTACTCATTGAACAGCCCCTGTGCCTGGGATGACGGATGGTACATTAGAAGGATCAGTAAAGCCTGTAAACACATAAATAGACTCATGTAAAAATCCAAACTGGTCATGTTTTTTTTTAATTGGATATTATTTCTATAATTTCATGCGAAAACAGTTTTACACACTTGTGTATGGTTTCTTACGAAGATAATTAAACGTGAGAATAGACAGTATAATTCTTAGGCCCTGTTTCACCAGGTACAGATATGTTCCAGCAGGGGCGGTTCCAGCCTGGAATTTTGGGGAGGGTCACTAATAATTAATTTAAGTCGAGTAAATTAGACTTTATTGCACAATATTCAATTTTATTGCACATATTAGAAACAAATCGATATGTATTTTTTTATTGATAAGTATATTGAGATGACAGTTTTTGAATATTTGAGACGTGTGGGACAATCTCTTAATGAACACTTAGAGGACCTAGCACCGTGGGAGGGGGGGGGGGGGGTGAGGGAGGACATGAAGGGTGTGTGTGGGACTTCGGACAAATCAGTCTATCATCCGCGGCGGCCTAACTCGGCTGTCAAGAGGAGCTCCAGAAACACATCAGCGGCATCTGGAGTACACACTGCCGTACCTCACAAGAGGCACAACCCAGGGTAGTTAGATTCAACCCCGTGTCAGGTCGCTATTGAATCGGCCCTTTCCCGATCACGCTCTGCGGACTCCTTCTGATGCATTACGTCTCCACAGAAGCAGCCCTCGGCCTCTCACCCCCCCTACTTGCTAGTATTGCCGCGATCAATACTGGTGACAGGTTTTGACAGATCTGTCAGTGGTGGTATTGTGCCGTAACCACAAGTCCGATTCTGTTCAGATATTCACCGAAGCAATCGTACCCGGTGAGCATCTGATTGTGTCGGTTCGGTAGGTGACACAGTCAGTTCCTTCTATCGAAGCTTGGCGTTGTTGGCGCGTTGGCTGGCACAAACCTGGGTGAGTAGCAGACGATGTGGCGCTCCTGCTACCACTCGTACTCGGAGGATTAGCCGCCCGAAATACTCTTCCAAGGTTTACCGACTGTGTACTAGCTCACCTGGCCTACAGTGTCATCCACTCGGAGGCATGAGCTGGATGGTTCTTGGCGCTTACATAAGCCATGGAGGCACCACCTTCAGGCTCAACTCACGAGTCTTATGCACAACACAAGCCACTCCTTGCTCGGCGAGCAGAAGCACCTCCCCGAAGCGTTACCCTCTAGCCTGTATTATTGTATCGTCTACATAGCAGGCGACACTGAGGCCAGAGGCAGACTATTGCGAAGGTCCGTATCGTATGCAAGGTTCCATAACAATGGGCCCAATACAGATCCCTGGGGAACCGCACAACACATCTCTTCGATTTGCCACTCCGTTCACATCGACAAACTTCACTGCCTTGTCACGCAGATAGGCCTCTATGATAGCATGCAGGTGAGGCGGCTAATATTTAAGGACCGCCCTGATAGCTCGCCAGGGAAGGCGTTAACTAAAGCGTTAACGATATCAAGGCTAACTGTCAACACGACCATCCCGATCACAGGTGCCCGCTGATACGGTCAGAGATAACTCTTTCAAAGAGTTTCTCCGTTTCGTTCAGGCAAGTTGGAACGCAAAGATAACATCTGCACCTTACTTTTTGAGGAGCACCAGTCTCGCTACTTTTCAGTCGAGGGGGGAGATACCGAGGCCGAAACACTGAGTGAAAATTTGCCTCAGTTTGTCTCCCAGCACCGACCTGGAATATCATCAGGTACAGGAGCGGTGTTGCGGGAAGCCAGTCTCCATACGGCACGATCCAGCTCTCCCTCCAATGCCTCACATACGTCGGACCAGAGTTGCCGGTCCAATTGCGTCGGAGGAATTGGGGATAGTCCTTGGAAAGAGCGTGTCTGTCTGGCACTTTTCCTAGAAAGTCTGGTTCAGACTAGTTGTGTCATCTGAGTCTTTATGGTAGAGCAAGCCTGAATAACGAGTGTTGGAAGGCAAAGTTTTGTTGTCCACATTTTGTTACAGTTGTTATTTATAGGTGGTAAACAATTCCTATCCTTTGATTCTTATGTCTATTGAACAATTATGGAAGCTAAGGAAAAAAATAAAGTTAAAAAAATTACATGTGTACGATTTTGGGGGGGGTCGTGTCCCCTGTGACCCCCCCCTTGGAACCGCGCCTGTGTTCCAGATAGTTTTTCTAACAGATGGTGTGACACAATTTATATGGAAGATATTTCAAATTATCTGTCAGATAAGCTATCCCATACTTATTTATTACCACTGAGAGGTTATTGTGGTATTAAATGTGTATTATATATTTATGGAGTTTAACCTTTCCAAACAAAAGTAAGTTTAAGCTTGTGAATTAGAAATATTGAGGGCTAGACAAAAAAGGATTAATAATACTAACTCGCACATATAAAGCTGCTTCATTGACATCTTTCCAATCATGCTCCCATGGAGGACATTTTTTGAGTAAATATAACAGTTTATTCCAGTCATGAGAGTATATAGCCCGACAACAAGCTGCCCGAAATACAGTCTTGAACTTTTTATCGTAATAAAGAGAGTTCTTGCCACCAATCATCTTGCTCTGTTGTAGTTTCACAAGGTTTCTTTTGCAATAAGTTTCTATTGGATCGAATTCATGCTGTGTCTCTAACAAATCAATTACTTTTTTCTGAAAAATATAATTTATATTAAGTTATATATAAAAATGAATCCTTATTTTCTTTGCTAATGACATCACGTGTAAACGACTGAACAGATTTTACTAATTCTTTTTTGTTGGATAGCCCATTTAGCGAGCAAGGTTTTAGGCTGTGTAACATCACTGTACGACCAATAGGAGACGGGTATCGAACGAAAATATTGGGAAAATGTGATAAAATTATTTTTTATGGGGAGCTGGAAATTAAATTAAGTGGGTCAGCTAGTTAAGTTATAAATTGAACCTTACAATTAGCATTATAATACCCAAGCTGCTTTGTACATTGTATTTTTTTTAGTTTAAAAAATTTGAACTACAATAAACATATTAGGAAGAAATTGGCTCGTACTTACCATTGTTGTCATGGGCACAAAGTGACAATCTTTTAAAATATCCTTCATACTTCGTGGGGACATAGTGATGGAAAAACGTTGTCCGTCTTGAACTAAACAATATTATTTCAAAACAATCGAGAACACGAATTTCGAGACAGTTATTATAAATTGTAACAATTTTAGTCTTAACCTTTTACGCATTGAAGATCATAAATGACTAATAGATTATTTGTGCAGACAACAATTAACTAAAGTAAAGTTAATTAGGCACTAAAGATTGTAAGGATTTAAAAGTCACGATAGCATATCAACGATAACAAGTTTGTTTACCAGCAAATTCAGAAATAATCATGTGGTTTTTCAAATTCAAATTCGTGACATTGACAAGTTAATATTGCCAGATTGCTTTGTAAATTTGTACCAAGTTATAAAGTAGTGGGAAAAAAAAGTTTGCACTTGTTTTTTGTGTTTTTAACGATGTCACTGTAAAGCGGGGTCTACTGCTACACTTTTTATGTTTTCTAACCACAAACATCTCACAAAATATAGGCGTGGCCTAACTGTTTTGTTAGATTTATCAAGCAAACACGTTATAAGTGGATGGTAAACATCTCCGTGTTCGCCTGCGGGAGGGGGAGGTCAATTTCAAATCAAATCAAATCATACATCATCAAGTCAAATCAAATCATTCATTTCTTGACATTAGAGTTGTGCGTTTACCACATAACATTCTTCATACTAGTTGAACCCCGCGGTTATCGTTGTACCGCGAGTAACGCCGCGGGACATAATTAGTCTAAAAATAAGTAGCCTAAGTTACTCCCTGGATCATCAGCTACCTGCCAGTGAAAGTTCCGCCAAAATCAGTCCAGACGTTCCAGAGATTACCCGGAAGAAACACAGACAAAAGCATTTTTAACTAGATTTTTGGTATATGTACCGCGTATATATATACATATGCATTTAGTAAAAAGCGATTATTTTAATATTGCAAACACACTACATTTTTATTTATTTGTATAGATAGAAAAGCGTAATCATAAAAGCGTCTATCTTATGTAGGTTGCTGTTATCGGCACACACAAAACATAAAACGCAAACAATACTCAATAGAGAAATCTTTCGTTTATTAGCATGTGACGTCACCAGAGTTGCAACCAATCACAAGGCGTTTATGTCGCAGAAAAAATTAGAAAAAAAAATGTTAGTTTTATTTCGTGCTATCTGCGAGAAACTTACATTATTTTGTTAGATTTATAGTGAAATATGTATTTTTAGACTATTACCTTATAGGATGACCACAATCCATAGTTTATTTTCAATATTGTCAAATAGCCTATTAAGTATCTATTTTGTTAGTCATTTCGGATCTGGTCCCAGACCATGCACTCAAGTCCAAACTCTCATAAAATGTGACGTACTATTGTAGTGTCTAACTTTAGCTTAATTTAAGAAATACACCCACGATTCGAATACTTTCCTTTTTGATACCGATACTTTTGTACTCGATACTTTTATTCAATGATTACTTTTGGGCGGGTATCGTATCGATTAAGAAATTAAGTTTTAAATAGGTAGATAATCTTTAAAACTTGCGAAGATACTTTAGGTTTCGATACTTTTTATTCGATACCGCGTCCCTATGTTTGATGTTAGTTTAAAAGTAGCAGGAGACTGCAATGGTTTGCTAACACGTTTTGTCTTAGAAAACCATTTTTAGAAGCAGAGACATGCCTTTAGATTGTAAATACCGTTAGATTATAATCTACCTAGCGAGATTGTAAACTATTAAAGATTATCAACTGTGGCATACTGCTTACAATAACTAACTACAATATCGTATTGGATTCGTCTGTAAGGATTATTTTTCGTTAGATAATATATCGAAGTAAAACCGTTCAATCACAATCAATCTCGAGTCGAATTGTCAACTGTCCATGATTGGTCGGTCTTAGTCGGCTGACTTAGTAGGCCGTTCTATGTAGTTTTATGCCATAGAGTTTGGTTACGTTAGAACTTCTTTGATTAATCAAAAAATCATTCTACTGCCACAACAATTTTATGTAACTAATTCTAAAGCAGTGAGGTATTTTCAATATGAAATCAATTTACAATAACAAGTCAACAAATCAACGCGTGAGATGCGATCCATCGCATACCATATCACAATTTGACGGTTTCACTTTGATCGATAGATTATAATCTAACTAAAAAAATACGTTAAGTTGTAAGCAGTAACAGTTCACAATCTTTCGACAGTTTACAATCTCACGACACAGTTTACAATCTCACGAGATAGATTACAATCTAACGGTTTAATTAGTTAGACGCTGCTAGCACTTAAAAGCATTAAAAGCCACGTGATATCATAACGATTTAAAAAGTACAGTTTATAGACAATAGGATTATAGACAAGTTTTTATTTAATTACTATTTTATAATGTTTATAGTACTTAACTAAACTGAGTTTTACTGTTACTTACCTTATCAATCCTTAGTTTAACCAAATTATCAAACAGTTTTTTCAAATGCACTTGAATGAGATGCGGTCTTTTCGAATTACCAAGAATCTCAAGTAAATCATCATTGGATATAAAATAAAATCTTGGAAATATTTGCCGTTTTGTTTCGAGATATTTCTCCAACGCTCGTAGAATACCGTCCAAGTTGTCCACCATTTGATTTAATTTATTATACAAGTATGGAGACGGTTTATACAGACAAGCCTCGACTGCATTAGCGCCAGCATGCATACTATGCGGAAAGGTAATGAAGTTGTTTACAGTTTTCGTCAAACTTATTTAACGCCTAAAAGTTGTGTTACTCACTTAAAAGTTATGTCTGTCCAATCTGCAGTCAAGGCATCAAAAATAAGTACTTCTTTAGGTAATTGCTTTCTAATATCCTCACCAGCGAAAATTGCTTCAAGGTAAAGATAACGCCTTTGTACTTGCAGAGAAATCTACACATAAGTTATTTGAAATGAGATTGAGAGTATACACCATTTTTAAACTACTGTACTTATGTACGTTATATATAATACGACTTACTTCAATACACTCTGCCACATAGCCTAAAGACTTTTCCCAGTATTCCACTTCTTTTATGAATGGCTCTACATATTTAGTTGATTTCATTGAAGAAAGTTGAACCTGATGGTCCTCCAGGAACTAATGGGAGTAAAGTTATAAAAAATACGTATTTAATTGCAGTAGTACCGAAGTTTATTAAAAGATTTCACAAATATTCAAAGTAAACGGTAAAGACAACTTCAGTGATTTCATAAATTGGAAACTTATTTATGCTTCAACTCCAGCTTTTCTTTACAGCCTACATTGGCCATCAGCTATAAACTACCCAACATCAAATACTGGGTATATGCTTATATAAATCTAGATTCGCGTTGACGTCAACGTCAAATATTACTTAGGTACAATTTATAAATCTCTTATTTCTAATAGATGGAGTTCACACTATTTATTGTAATATTATACAGCTATGAGATTTCGAAAATTGTAATTCTCTTTCGGTTCACGTTCAAGATCTAAGGCTAAATAGACTAACTTTCGACTATAGTTCTCAAGACTTTACGAAACAGTTCAGGGAGATATAAAATTCTAACTAGATTTTAGTTAAAAATGCAACCATTTAATAGAAAATGCACAGAACCTGCATGACGTCGTCCACACTTTTCAATTTGTACATATCTCCTTTGTGATGCTGCATTTCGTACGTGGTATTCTTCCACACTTCTCTGATGGCCTTCAGTCCATTCTCAATGTTCAGCTCCATAGTAGCAGCGTTAGATATCTCAGATATTTCGTCAGCATAAGCTTGGAAGTTCAAACGCATAATCAACTCAAGCTTGAAATCTTCAGAGTTTTGATCAAACTCCCTGTGACATTTATAAACTAATTTACTAAATGTTATACAAATTAATAATATTTAAATAAATGCAATACTTTCCGAAAACAATCACAGTAAAAATTACGTCTATTTTGTGCTTGTTATATGGTGCCTAAAATAAATAATAAAATACGGCATTTTATACTATACTTATAATATTTATAATCCCTTTACATATATACTTCAAACAAATAAATGATAATCTAAACGTAATATCTAAATGCCATGGTTTTCTAAGTTTTTTAAAACTTAGAAAACCTATGTGACACAATATTAAATTTATTACCTATAAAAATCTATTTACTTATTTTTTATTATTACTTCATAGCTAACATACATAGCATTACAAATGTATCTACATAATAGAACAGGTAGAAAGTTTTATGAAATTGTTTCTCACACTCCCATCAGTACTTTTATTCTGTCCCAGTGGCGTTCTCTCATGCAAGGATTCTTCAAGTCACCAATCAAAGGTAACGTTCTTCTAAAAGCGTCAACTTTGACGCGAGTTGTGTCAATAATATCCCAGCCCTTGTCTTTCAGCTGTCGCGATAAGCGATTGAAGTTTCTGGAAGATTAAAACAAACTGTTTTAATAGCTTATTAACAGATCAAAATAAATATGTAATTTTATAAGAAATAACTCACCTAAACAAAAATGTTACATTTTCTTCCATTTCATCAGTCTCCATTTCCCAAAACGTTTGATTTTTATATTTCTCCCAAGACTCTTCCCATTGGAATACTAGTCCCCACACTTCCTCGAGTTTCTCTAATTCCTTTTCCATTTTTTGAAGATCCAGATTCACTGGAGTCCTAATAAACCAACAAAACATTATTGTAGCTAAGCCGTTACAACTGATCTGAATGTTAGCTAAACACATCCTAGGAAAAACATGATAGAAATATTTCCAACAATGTAATGATAAATACAATCAACCATTCTACAAATGATGTCAAAACCTAAACTTCTGTCACTATTTGTCATACGTATTATTCTACATGGTTAAAGTGCGCTATTTACGTTAAATTAAACACAGCAAGTCCATCTCGTATTTGCTGTTCTTGAGCTCGCAAAGCATTTAATTGCTCTCTATAGGCCTTCAACTGAGACAGTGCATCCTTGCCCGAGATATCAGAGCTAACTGGGGATGTCTTATAGAAATCTTCACAAAAATCTTTAGCTGCTTCTTTAAATACCTGTTATAAATTAGGTTGATTTATAGAACGAAATACTTTAATTCTTTAAACATATAGACCTATTAAATAATTATTAACTTTTTTGAGGTACATTACCTCAGCTTGCTCTAGCAGTTCAGTCTTAAATTTGTCCTTGTTTAGTTCAAGAGCTTTCTTGGCTTCTTCCAACAAGCCTAAATAATCTGACCACAAGTCGGGAATATTTTCGTGTCTCGTTACCATATCTGTACTAAGTTCTACTTCAAATTTCGCTACAAGGAAATTAATTTCGCATTAGTATAATGCAGAAATTTCACACTCGATCTCTTGCTTATTTTAAGCGGTTTTAGAGAATTACCTACACTACCTGTTTTAGTCCCCAACGTCCAGAATTTTAAATAAGTTACTTGCTGATCCGGCGAACTTCGTACCGCCATATTTACTCATTATCTGTCTCGCTCACTCATGGCAAAGTCCACTATCCATCTCTCTTAAAATATTTCCGTAAATATTAAGAACCTACCAAGAGCTTGTGCGAATAAATAACATTTCAACTGAGTACAATGGGGTAGCAAAAATCGGGTTACTTTAAGGTTTTTATTTTTTTACTCGTTTTTATAGTATGAGACTAATAAGTATTGTACTATTTTACAATCCAGATTAAATGCGCCAACTTTTAGTGGTACTTGCCAAGGCACTCTAGTACATTTTTTTTAAAGGGGGACCTTTTAAAGCTGACAAATTTAAAAAAATGTTTAAATTCATAGTTGAACAAATAGTCTTAATTCTAGGAAACTTAGGGCAATTGTGTAATTATTTTTGACTACGATTCTAGAAATGTTTTCTAAGGTTACGGTTCCAAAGATTAAATTAACAAAAATAATAAAAATTAACCACAATTACCAACCACCATATTTCTAGGTTTTTTTTTTTAAATGCCCATAATTTTCAAACTGCATGGGATCCTGTCACCCCATTTCGACTTGACGTTGAGTTCTGGGACATCCTGTATATATCGCTCTATTTATTTCTAAATTTTCGATTTATATTTTCTAAATTATCGAAAAAAGTATTTTAGTAAGTAAGCCCGTGTCAACTTCCCGCAGCGCTGCAATGTATAGAACTAAGCGGACTACGAGAATATAATTTTTTTTTTCTATACAAACCTTGTCCTAACAATAAGGAACACATAAAAAAAGCATTATTTAATTTGGTGCAGCCGATCATAAATTACGCGCGTACATGCATTTCGGAGATTCATTTTTATAAATATTTTTTTATACATTTTTATATATAATAGATTTGACTGCTCGGGTGTCGTAGTAGTGGCGTAGTAGGCTATTTTATGTATGCCAAGTCCCGAGCAACACACAAACATTCCTAGTAGCAGTAGTTTTTACAATATAATACCTATAAATTGTTAGATGCATGAATTTTTGTTTACGATGTGCCATCAGTTTCCAAAAACTGTTTGATGATACATACCCAGCGTTAACATCTGATCAGTAATAGGTGGGAAAGTCTTTTCCACTCTATTGATGTCTCCTAACAAGCGCTCGTAAGTGGCAATGGCACTGGCAAGCTCCTTCAAGTCAGATGGCATCTATAAAAAACATAACCTTAGATTATGTGTATATAGTGAAGCGGAAACGGGCAGGTAGGTTATATATTGGTTAGCGTGATTACAACTGTGTTGTTAAATTAAGTATGTCGATGTTTTTATGGACGCCCCTCTTTGAAATAAACATGGGAAGGGTATTGTATTTCTGAGAGCTTCATACACTTAGTTTATATCGTATTATCACCCCGGCCGAGCTGGCGCGTATGTCCCGAGGTATAGTTCGCTTCCTTTGTCATTTCAAATGTTCAGTATCATTTGTGAATTAAGCAATTGCTTTATACTGAAGGCCAATAAATCCGCTGTAGATTTCTAAAATATACTTACTTTCAATTTGGGGCACACGCCCAGAGCGACTTTTTGCAGCGATACAGCAGCGAGGCTGTCGCGCGGTCGCAAGCTTTGTGTCCTCGCCCACATAACCACGATTCATTCGCGATGCTGTCGCGCTTTTGTCGCGCTGCAAACACCACCCAACCTTCATTTTTTACCCGATGTCGTCCGAAGCGGTCGCACATTGCATCGATATAGTCACGATACTGTAGCGCGTTGGCATCGCTTCTGTAGACTATAGCGCGATGGTAGCGATGCTGTGGCTCACTATCACTACAAAAAGTCGCCGTGGGCTATCACCCTTAACTGTAATACCCGTTTATTTGAAAGAAAGAAGCATTGCATCTTCTATTGACTGCCTCGTAGGTCCAGCGGTTGGCGTGTGCGACTGCTGATCGTGAGGTCTTGGGTTCGATTCCCGGGTCGGACCAAATGTTTGTATGATCTACAAATATTTGTTTCGAAGTTTGGGTGTTTTCTATCTATAATACGTATGTACTAACAAAAAAAAAGTATAGATAGATAGATAGATAGATATATATGTATTTGTATCAGTTGTCTAGTACCCATAACACAAGCTCTGCTTAGCTTGGGACTAGATGGCGTTGTGTGTTAGATGTCCGAAATATTTATTTATTTATTTAAAATTTATCCGCTTTTTCTATCTTTTCTGTTTCTTACCTTCATAGCGTCTTCGCTACTCTTCTCAACATAGTTATAAACAACATCAATGTCACACTCTGTAATCGACCTCAACAATTCACCCAACTTTGTTTGCCAAACAATACAGTGCGCTATAATAGATTTCTTCAATTCACTTGAATTTAGCGTCACAAAATGTATCTGAAAAAGATAGAGTAATATGTAAACTAAATATCCAATCCCTTGATAAAATAACTATAATGATAATTATTTCTATATTTACTTGGTTTATAGTCTCCAATATCTGAACGGAGTTAGCGAGGTTGCTGTAGTTAATAATCAGAGCATCAAAGTCAGCAGCCGTGTGCTTCTCCTCACGGTATTGTTTCAAGAACTCGTCTTTGTCAACTTGCCATATATGAGCATAAGGATCCCACATTTTTAGGTGATCGAGAACTAATGTGATGTTGTATTCAATCTCTGTAATTAAATCGATTTAATATTATTACCATTTTTAACAGTCTGCATGGTTAAAAACGATAAAAAAGATTCTGCTTCACAAACTCGGTACCTACCTACTACATTTTCGCAATGTCAACCAATAGTTCTGAAAGACGTTCTTAAGAACGTATACATTTTAATGATATTAGTGCATTATTAAAGAAGCTTTACCTTCATCAATAAACGTTTGAAGCTTATTACAATCTGGATCAATTTGTAATGCTTCGAAAAACTTCTTCGTTCCTCCTGAAGGTAGCCCAAACTTTTCATGGAGACGGGGAACCGAAGTCATGATATGCACTATTTCTTCCAATATTGTTGTAAATGTATCCATAATTTCGTATCTATTTGGTACGTAATTTATATCTTTTTTTATAAGGTAGAGACTCATTTTGATAAGTGGTGCGGGTGCCATAGTACCTAATTAAAAAAATCATAGATTAATCATAAAATCTAATCTACCTAATTATATTATTGTGTACCTATGTAGGTATCTATTAAAATATTAGAGAAGATTTAAAAAGCTGAGATTTGGGCCGTAATCATCCAAGTACCGACCAGAAAAAATTCAATACAATGTTTTGTTAATGTACTTACCGTCTCCGTGCACGCACTTGTACATATTCTGCATTGTTGACTTTATTGAAAGTCTTAGAGCATCTTCCATAAGCCTGTCAAATCTTCTTACATATTTAACCCAATGTTCTGCCATCTTTTGTATAACAAAATAATTAGATTAAATTTTCCATCAAGCAGGATTGCCATTTCAAATGCTATTTTTAGTACCTATGCCTTACCTGTCCTATATAAGCTTCAAAGCCTTCATATACTATAACAATATAAATGACAATCTCCTTGTACATTTCTAAAATCTTTTCAGCCGCTTCATGTTCCATTTCCCGGATTTTAGCTCGTAACACTTTAATCTCGAAAACGTTATAAATATCAAATTCAATATAAGGAGTGTCACATATTTTTTCAAATATTTTTACTAAATTTACATTGCAAGTTTTGTAAGTTGTCAAGAAATCTTGAAGCTAAAAATAAATTTATAGGAATTATTATCGACAGTGTATCAAAGTGATTGGTATAGTGAGTATGGTGTTGGACTTGGGTCAAATGTTAGTGGGCTCAAATCCAAATAAAAAAAACTTAACTTGGGACTTCACGGCCGACGTGAAGTCCCCTTGATATCAAAATTTAGATTGAAGGCTTAAAAAGTACCTATCTTTATATATATAATTCTTCTGTGAGTGTGTATGTCACTGAATTACTCTCAAACGACTGGACCGATTTTGATGAAATTTTTTGTGTGTGTTCAAGGGGATCTGGGAATGGTTTAGATTCACAATTTTGTCCGCTGGACAATGTTTTTTTAATTAATTTTTAATTTATTAGTAGTTATGGCAAAACGACGTTTGCCGGGACAGCTAGTACAATATAGTATAACAAGTACAAGGTGGTGTGGCACCCGCACTTTACTGGTATTCATAGAGGCATAAAGGAAAAAAATCAATTAGTTAAAGTATGCATCAAATGAAGTATTAAGAATAGAATAAAATAAATAATAGTTATAGTTACTTCTCCTATTTGCTGGACACACTCGGCAATATACGCGTCTGACATGGTCGATGTCCACGTGAGCTTAGAAATTCCTGGCATCACTTTCTTTTCACAGGCCTAAAACAAAATATCACTGAATTAGTTAATTTTTATTTAAGGTTCGGGTTACTAGTGCTTGCATTACGCATCACACGTTTAAACGTCTTAAACAACTAAGTACAAAATAGCTCAATCATTAAAAATATTATTGAAGACAACAGATTCAGCTTTGATTGATAAGATCTTGGATACACTTAGAATAGATGAAATAGTTGGTGCTCCCTATAGTACGAGAGCCCACAATGCTAAAAGGGGATTTACTTGAGAGTCATAGGAGGGCTGCAAAGCTTAGGTGATAAAAGGAAAAAAAAATTATTACTGTATACCTTTTCAACGGTGGGGGGACATACTCGAGCGCGTCAGATATTGATTGCATCCATGTCCTACGTGTTTTTTATAATGTATGTATGTTAATCTGGTCGTTTGCATGATGGGGGTGGTTCAGAATGACCGAAAAAAAAATTATCGAGCGTGTCAGATTTTCTGAGGAGATGTTATGTGAACCTAAAAAGGCTCTTTTTCAATAGTCTGACGATTTGGATGTGAATCAAACTCGCGGCCATTCTATGAATGTGCAAAAAAATATCACAATTTTGAAATACTCGAGTGCATCAGATTAAGATATATATGGCTCATCTATATGTCCTAGACATGCTGTCTCATAATCTGACGACTATTTGGAGGAGTTCGTTTATCCCGACAATTAAAAAAAATATCCCAAATCCATAATTTTTTTTTGGAAAATTACCACTATATCAGTATCAAAACTTCTAATAGTAACAATAGAATCTTCATTTTGTTGGCAAGCAAGAAATGCTATGTTCGTCTCCGCTTCTTCGTGATCAGGACATGGCAAATCATAATCAATATAAAATTATTAATAACTGAATATTCCTAACACAAATCAAGGTAATTTACAATAAATTACCTCACTATTTGATATAATCGTTGCCATCTATTCTCCCGATTAGCCCAATGATCGATGAAAAACTTGACAGTAACTTTCTCAAACTTTATATCGTTGAGGATTGGAAATGAGAAATTCCTTGTCTTCTACACTACCTCGAAGATAATGCTCAAAATTTTTAGTAGAGGGTGTGAAGTAGCGATCAAATACAATGGCCACTCTACTTGCAACGTTATTGAGAAGACATTGTAATACGTTCTTTGACACGCCTCCAAAACTACGGTGCATTTCCTGAAAAGTATTTTAAAAAAAGAAGCCATCTACAATTATAAGGTCAAATTAAGATGGCGGTTGATCCATATATTCTACATGTTTCTATAACACATGAATTAGAACTGACTTATCAGTCTGAATATAGGCATCATGCAACTGCAAGCGTTACACTTTATCGACGAATTTTTGTTACATCGGATTGTGGAAATCGTCTGATTATATATTTTTCGTTATCATTGAATTGTTTCCTTTTAAATTAAAAAATAAATTAACCTCCCTTTTCTTCACGTCATTCTCAGATTGTCAGATTAGTAAAATATACAGTTTTTAGCATGTAATTAACTCATTCCACCTTAATCTGATGCGCTCGAGAATTTCTGATGATCAAATTTTTTTTTACTAATCTGAACCCTTATATTTTACGGGTGGCCATATATACAGGGCTCACATTTGGTAGAGGTACTTAACCGGGTACAAGGTATCCCCTGTATATTAGGTTTAGTAAAGCACCACGCTTTAGTAAATCACGAAAATTCCTTCCAAGGCTCCCCTACTAAGAGACTTTCGTTCAACAGTGGACGGCGATGGGTTTATTTGATCAATGCGTATTTCGATTGAGAAAATCTTATTTTTTACCGGAATACGGCGAAGTCAAAAGGAAGGATAAGATATTAACACACATACAATAAATCCCATGTAGGATATAAAGTTAAAGAAGGTTCAAAACATGTTCGCCATACACCATAAATAATGACCAATACTAGAAAAATAACGCAATAGGACCAAAACGCCTAAAATGACCAATCCGCAAAATGGCAAACTTGCGAAAAACCAATCTTTAATTTGCATGTTGACCGATCTTCTTTCTACCAATTCTTCTTGCAATTGGTAGAAACGTTAGTGTCAATGTCAAGTCAACGTCAACTAGAATCTGCCAATCTGTCATGTCAACACTTCAACAGAGCTCAATTTCAATGTCAAAATAGTGAAATGTTTATCTTTGTTCAAAAATATACCGCTTAAAAAATGATGAATCTAGCAGACCCTGAATTGGAACTGGTTGATCCAACTCCCAATGTGCATGTGTTATTTATACATTTTGATAAGGAATTCTTTTCGACAAAGCTAGCGAGCAGAGCTGTCGTAAGATGGAGTAAAAGGATGTACTCCTGTGCTGGGATATGCTCGTAAGTCATTCAAATACCAGGTTTACTGGATATACTAGCTTCAGCTCGTGACACCACTTGAGTATAAAAGTTCAGCTTCAAGTTCAAATTTGTCTCTACAAAGATTCATCAAGTTTCGATTCGATCGTGATTCATTTCAGTTCATCGAAATCGTTTCGGTGGTTTACCAGTGAAAGCATAACAAACGGACAGGCCGACGGAATTACTTTCAAATATACAATATTAGTATTTTTGTCTATCAGTTCTATAGGATGGGTATCTAAAATTCATGGGCCAATCCCTACCTAAAGATATACATCACCTAATCAATATTTGCGCGAAAAGCACGATTATTTCTTCTGGGTTTGGTATTGTTTGTTCTGTGTCCCATATGAGTGGAACATTATTGTTAAAAATTGTATAGTAATGATGTGCTATACGAGAAAAGCCCGTTACTATGAGCCTCTGTGAACATTGTTTATTCCAAACATAGTAGCTAGCAGCAGCATCTATACTTTTCAAATGGATATAAAGCTTTACACAGATTGTATAAAGATAGGAAGTGATGTTTCAATTATCATATGCTGCAACAGCAAGAATAATCCTGTTAATTGAGTCTTGACTGTATGTTTCTTCTTTTTTATAATAGACAGTGATTCTGAAAACAACATTTTAAATGGATGTTATTACTTTCAAGTCTATACAAAAAAAAAATTGGAGTGTCTGTTTGTATTATTAAAATAACTGCTTTTTACTAAATGCAACCAAAATATCATTTTTTTTAAATTTTTGTCTGTCTGTTTGTTCTGGAAATTCTTTGGAACTGCACAACCAATTCTCATTGGCAGATAGCTGATAATAAAAGCAGTAATTGATGTAACTTTAGCTTTGACCTGCGTTGATGTTATACTGCGGGTAACACTGCGGGGCTCAGCTAGTGTTTGATGAAATATTTTTATGAAATGACAATACTCATGTTACAATCATAAGCTTTGTCCTAGCTTCTTGAACAAGCTTGTTAAACTCTCTGACAACACTTTCTAAGCAATAGTATAGTCAGAGAGTTTAACGAGCTTCAAGAAAATGCTATATGTATGCCCAAAATATGAAACCATTAAAAAATCTACTGCAATAATATGGCAACTAATAGTAATCTCGAAGGATACAGCATGTTTGCCCATTATATTAATACAGAGAGAAAAATGTTGCTTTTAAATTTTATAATTGTGCTTATTTCTCTTTCCATCTTTTCAGCTATGAAGGGCGAGCAGGGCTATGTGACATTGCACTAAGTGAACCATTATTGAAACTCCGACCCCGCAAAGATTTAGTTGAAACACTTCTTCATGAAATGATCCATGCTTTTCTGTTTGTGACAAACCGAGACCAGGATAGAGATGGACACGGGCCAAACTTTAAATTTCACATGCACAGGATTAATAAGAGGGCAGGTCTCAATATAAGTATTTACCACAGTTTTCATGATGAGGTAAGAATCAAACTTGCATGATACTCTGAGGAGAACTGTCAAATTAAATAGTACACATAATACATACTCAATTATAATAAACATACAACAATATGTGTAAAGATATGCCAAACAATATGTATAAAATAAAAGAAGACTTGAAACAGAGTAGTACAATTTAAGTTTCGCTTTATATTTCAATAAATTAATGAGGTAAAACCCTCCTAACCCAGTTCACATTGGTATTTGACAAGTCTATATCGAAAATCCATGAAAGTTTATCAAAACTATATAATCAACACAATAATATTGTACTGAGAATACTGTTTACTTCTATTACAACTATTTCTCGTCCTGTATCTAACAGCATATCAAGAGACTGACATAAACACAAGTGTTTACTCCTACAATGCAGACAAGCAAATTTTTTGCACCTCACGTCGTTGAACAAAATTTAAATAGCTATTATTGCAGAGTTAAAATTATTAAAATTATTACAGAAAATTGACTTAGCGGACATTTTTTAATAAACATTCGTTAATTTTTAAAATCTAATCTTTTTGCATACCATTTCTAAGCGTAAGCGTGACGTAATTGACGCGAGGTGCAAACTTAGATTGGCTGCGTTGTAGATCAGTAAGATTGGAAAAGAATTTGTAATAACTTCTTTTATTTATTTTTATTCACTCTTATACATTTTAGAACATTAATATACCAGTTTTATCTTAGGTTTAGTAATGAGCTTCAAATAAGAATCTGGTCAAAACCTGCTTTTTAAGGGGAGGTTTAGCGTCTAGCAGGGGACTATTAAAGGCTACTTGATAATGAATCTAATGACAACAAGATGTAAATCACATACATTAGTTGATTATGTCAATACTAATATTATAAATTAAATTTAACTGTCTGTCAGTCTGCTTGTTTTACTGCTAAAACACTGCACTGATTGCAGTGCAATTTGGCATTTAGAGATACTTTGATTCTTGAGAAAGGACATTATTACTCTGCAAAAAACAGTTTTACTATTAATAAATAAAATGTTTTATTACTTAATGGCTTAATGCCAGTTTTTGATTCCTAAATGGGACTGTTACAGGTGGAACTGTATCAAACACATTGGTGGCGCTGTAATGGACCATGTACGAAAAGAAAGCCACATTTTGGTATTGTCAGACGCTCAATGAACAAGGCACCAGGCCCGTCGGATTACTGGTGGAATGATCACAAAAGAAAATGTGGAGGCACCTTTACTAAAATAAAAGAGCCAGAAAATTTTCAAGCTAAACAAAAAAGTAATGGAAAGTCAACTACTAAGAAAACTAGTAATAACAAAACAAATGGTGATATTACTAAATATATCAATAATAATAACAATAAAACAATTAATAATGTGTCCAATACTACAGGAAAACCGGTGCTCAAAAATTCTAATACAAACTTAATAACTAAATCAGGCGGTTCCAATTTTAGCCCTAGTCCACCAAAACCTCAGATACCATTGTTTACAGGGAAGGGACACACTATAAATGAGATTAAACATATATCGGACCACAGAAGTGTGACAGAACACGTAAGACGTATTTGGGCAGCTAAAGAATTACCTTCTGTGGTCAATAAAGCACCTATAAAAAAACTTGAGACAAGTAGGTCTGTTAAAAAACCGAGTAAAATTTCTGGTACATCTAATCCAAATAAACAAAAAGCTACAAAGTCCAACATACCAGAACCACCAGCGAAAATGAAGAAAATAGATGATTATTTCAAAGCTACATCAATATTGAAAGAAATATATGGGGACGATTTCAGACTGACACACGAAAAAAACAACACAAAATTAGTTGCTATACGTCAACCTGTAAACTTAAATTTAGTAAACTGCCCTACATGTAATGCTGAAATTGATAGTAATAAGATAAACAAGCATTTAGATGAATGTCTCAATAGAGATATTATTAAAGAACTAAGTCAAGACAATGAGTTAGTACATCCAAGTGAAAGTAATTTAGTACAGATAACAGGAAAAATTCCTGCCATACCTGCTTTTAAAGGAAATATAGAAAGTACTACTGAAAAAGTTATAGATTTAACTATACCAAATAACATGAGCACCGTTGAGAATAAGATAAATAGAAATAAAGACAGAAGAAAGAGTGATTCTCAAACTATATTACAGGTGACCGAACAGCATAAGGCAATAAAAACTAATTACCATAAAACAAGTCGAATATTGGATCTTGAACAACCTGATTTGAACAAAATAAGAAAATCTGATAACTTTATTACAAAAGACAAAGGTGATATATTCAGTAGTGTCACAGAATCATCAGGAACTACAAATTATACTAAAGTCAAAACAGAATCCAGCACAAATGAAGTTGAGCCAATACCTGGCTCAAGTAGAGATAGTGAAAGAATTGAACAAATTTGTCCATGTTGTGGTAAACAAATTTATAAACCAGTTGATCAACATTTGGATGAATGCTTAGTTTTTTCTGATAACAACAACAACCCAACTGAAGAAGATGCAAGCACATCACTAACTAATCAGACCACTGTAGTACTTGATGATGATGATATTCTTGATGAGTCCCAAGAGTTTAATGAAACAGGCACTAAAACACCGTGTCCGTGTTGTATGAAGATGGTTGAAGAGATTACTATGAACAATCACTTAGATTTATGTTTAGGAATCTCAAACTTTGACTGAATGTTAACTGTCTAAAGACTGTTATGAAATGGTTCTGAGAAAAATCAAACTGGCAGCTTGGTGCTGTCAAGAAAATGACATCCATTGCTTGAATCAGACAATCTCAATATTGCAGATATGATGGTTGAATGTTTTATGCGTAGAACATATTTGTGCCTATAAGTAGACCTTATTTTGATTAACCCAGCTGCAGTAATCATGGGCCTTGACCAGACTGATAATATAGCTTCAGAGAAGACCAGTTATAAGGGAGTTTAAAAGATGAACACTATTTTGTCCGTAATGTGGAAGGAGGTAATAATATAACAAGGAATGATTTGTTATTTATTTCTAGTGCAAAATAAGTTCACAATTGTATGTGAGAGTATTACAGTATAAGATGCCATGTTAAGATGGTGAACAGGCTGTTTTTTTAATAATAAGGTAGTTGACAGTATAATCAAATTGGTTGCTTTTTAACTGACTTCAAAAAAGGAGCTGGTTCTCAATTCGACTTTATCTCTTTTTTATGTTTGTTACCTCAGAACTTCCAAATGGGTGAATTTGATGATTATTTTTTTATTTGAAATAATTTCATTTCAATTTGGGCCACTTTTCGTTTTTCTATGTTAAAATTTTAATAATTTTTGTCTTCGTAATTGTAAAACGACAATTTTGTGTAAAAACTGTACTAAATACGATGACGTCACGACCTACGAATGACTTCACTTTTTTAGACTACTCATTTGAACAATATTTATTTGATTTAAATACTTAAATGTTTTGTTGAAATATGTTTTATTGAAGCATATATTCCTATTTATTATGATACAATTTATCTTTTTCTTGCAGGATACTCCTTTAATTGTTATTATGTCATGTTATGGAAATATCAATGTAGTCAAAGAATATTTTTGAATTGTTATTAAAGTCAAAGTATTATGTGATATTAGAATAATTGTAATGGTAATTAGTTATAATAAATTAAAAAATAACTAATTTGTTTAAATAATGAACACTGCACTGCTTTCTGCGCCAAGTTCTTTGCGTCCGTGTCTTGGATGTTTGTAAAGGCCCCCGCCACACAGGATGTAAATCTATACTAATATATAAAGCTGAAGAGTTTGTTTGTTTGTTTGAACGCGCTAATCTCAGGAACCGCTGGTCCCATTTGAAAGACTTTTTCCGTGTTGGATAGTACATTTATCGAGGAAGGCTATAGGCTATATATCATCATGCTAAGACCAATAGGAGCGGAGCACCAATGAAAAATGTTTCGAAAACGGGGGAAAATTACACGCTACGGGCAATAGGACACGCAAACGAGGTTGCGTGGGTCGGCGAGAACAGTAATATTCCTAATGCGGGTGCTGTCTTTAATAACAAATTTTATAAAATAATCAAATCCATAGACATATATATTATAGCTTATAACTTCGAAGGGTGAAAAGCAGAGCCGTCTTTTTGAAGTCGGTTAAATAACGTTATTTAACCGATTTCAAAAAGGGAGGTTATTCCGACTATAATCTTAAATATCTCCATATTGCCGTGAAATAAGCGCTCTAGGAGGTCAAATAAAATTCAATATGAAAGGAAAATTCGCTGTTATGGATGAGTGAAAGCAATAGGCTAGGGTTGCTAATCTGCACTCTCTCTAGCTGGCTGTATCCGTGACGAGACCTCTAACCACTAACTCGGGCTAATAAAAATACAATTAAGTGGGGTATCTAATTAAAGCGTTTCTCGAGTGTACAATTTGAATAAACTTGTTAGGTAATTTGCATCTAGAAGTACTAACAAGAATAAGTTTAAAAAGCTATAACCAAAAATATAATTTATACAGCTTATATCACCTGCGCCATTATTACGAATCTATTGACACTTCATTCGTTGGAATCAGTTGAGAAGTTTAGACGCCACATGTCAATAAAACAAGGTAAATATATCAAAACAACTTTTTGTTAAATTTTAGCTTGTTCGTCTGTTTGTTTGATCGTGCTAATTTCTGGAACGTCTTGACGGATTTTGGTTGGACTTTCACTGGTAGAAAGCTGATGATATTAGGAGTTACTTTTTGTTAGACTAGCTTCGCTCCACGGCGTCGCGGGTACGAGTAACACCGCGGAATTCACCTAGTATAAAATATTTGTTCGCTCCAACTAGATTGAATCCGTGTCTCGGGCGAATGATTAACTTTTCTTAACAAATATGATAGATAGGTGTACTTACATTGATAAGCGGCTTGAACAGCAACCTCTCTTCGTCAGACAGCGAATCCAGAATTTTGTTGTACCCTTTCACGACGGCTAGCACACTCTCAAAGACGTAGTACAAATTTTTACCCTTCATGTATACCTGGTAAATAATTATTTGTTACTTAGTAAGCGCTCTCATCCGTTTAGTAATTGATTAAGAATATGTAGTGTTTAATCCCCTATTAATCTCGTGGGCGTCGTAAGAGGCGACTACAAACTACGCAGGACAACATCACTGCAAAAAGAAGGAAAACTTAAATCTGCACGTTTGGCCTAGTGGTTTAACGGTCAACACGCCGTTTCCTACTTCGCCTGTGGGTTCAAAACAGTTTGTGTGTGATCCACAAATTATTATTCGGAGTTTGGGTGTTCTTAGTGTTCGTTTCATATATATATTTCATGTTTGTTATGTTTGTAAAGTCCCCCGCGACACAGGATTTATTGCTACTGTGGGAGTTTTCTTTTTTAATAAAAGAAAAAAAAACATAAAACATTCATCACGGTCATCACCATCATCAGCTTAACGCAATCCACTCCTGGACATAGGCTTCTCCAATTGGAAACCATTTAGTTCAATCCTGGGATTCTCACATCCAGCTCCTGGGCAAAATAACACTCCACCTGGTCTGTGGACATCCTACCATACGTTTGCCCAAACATTGTCTGCACACAAGAATACTATATACTTAGTTGTATTTAGCACCATTTTTTTTCTCTGTACTATATTTATCTTCATCGAAAAAGGGTGACCCTTTGGTACACTCAGGTCCGCTAGACTAACGTGATGCCTCCTACACCTGCTGCTTGGTATTAACCATCGCATCGTTATACATGGTCCTCTTCTTAGAAAGGAGATTTTAACTTCCTAAACGAGTCGGTATAGGATTTCTTTATTTCTTCTTGCAGTGATTTTGACTTCGTAGTTTGCTTCCTTAGTCGGCTCTTACGATACCGGGATGAATAGGGGTGATAATACTATTCTCAATTCATCACCACACGGACATCGTAGCCATCGCATACTGATGACTATTTTAGAAGACTGTAAAGAAGCAGTATACCAGAGGTTACATGGCAAAAGCTACAATGAAACTGAGAGCATAGTACAAGCATTACAATAAATGCAAATACACACCCACCCTTTTCACACCCACATGTAGGCACACACACATATACCCACACAATCTCACATACACACGGACACACACGCACACTCACATGCACTAATCCCTACGACACGGAATCCTAGTGTGGGGCTTAGTTTATATTATACGGTTGGAAACTTTAAATTATGAAAACAATAAATAAATATTATTATTATTAAGACACTCCGATTACCTGATAAGCATGCATAGGAATGTCCATCATGAGGTTCTCCCAATGCGCAGCTTCATGGCATAAATCTAGAATATTCCTGAAACCAATAGATGTGTGTAATTTTATAAATCAGTCTGTGATCGAACCCAACCAGTCCCTAAAAAGAGCACCTTTTTCGAAGATAGCTAAATTTATAGAACGGTACTTACGAGTCAATATTACACTCCAGGAGTCCAGGGTTTTCAGCGCTCTTCCTCATCAGAGTCCTGTTCAGCCCAGCACCGCATTTCTCGTCCAAGTTGTGCTGCTCAACATTTTATACTTTTAATGTAATTAGATTAATTAGAATGCATTTTATTACTTGACTATTTTGTTTTGTCCACGTGACCAAGCGTTGAGAGACGTTATACCTATACATAACTTGATTTTGTATAAACGTTTACGTTTGTACAATGTCAACTTGTCCAAGAGGGCAGGTTACACTGGTCGTGGTATAAGGCTGGCTATCAATGAGCGCGTTCATTCCTCAACACTATTATGTACTACGAAACTTACATCACTTCATATTAACAGACTTTACCAGTCCACTGCTAGACATAGGCAGGGAACTCAATAGTCTTAAGAGATAAATGCCGAAAACTTAACTTCTATCCCCAAACACTTAAAAAGCCTTTTTCACGCGCAAACTACTAAACGAATTTGGATGGAACTTTATAGTAATATAGCTTACACATCAGAATAACATATAGGCCACTATATGTCGCGATAACCGACATACACGCGAACAACTAGTAAGTAATATTTGGCTCTAATTTATGCGATTAAAAATCCAAAATTAAGTACCGTCCAAGATATCCAGAGTTCTCTGATGGCCACATCGATGGCTCCCGTGAGTCTGTTCACGTGCATGATCACCTCCTCAGAGCTACTGCACGCCATCATCCAAACAGATGCGTCTGTCATCACCTGCGGGTATAAGGCGCCAAATAAGAGGGATATCGAGAGTGATATGATATCAAAAATCTACTTTATTCACCTGGGTGAAATTACCCAGGTGAATAAAGTAGATTTTTAAGTTACCTTAATTCCCCTTATGTGAATTTCGCCTTGAAATGGTATCACCCAAGTAAAATAATTCAAGATTAGCGGTAGCCTCATTCACACCAGAATTAATTCAACCAGGTGAACATAAGTGACTTTTGTACTTTTACCAACCACAATTCCAACAAAAAGCATGATGAAAAACTACAAACTAACCCGAAATTATTAAATCTTACCTTTTTTAAATACACAAGCCGATTCTTCCTCATCTTGAGGACGGTGGCTCTCCCGGCGAAGGACGGCATGTCTGCTGGGTACTGACTACGAGTGGACACCATATCCTTCTTAGACTCCTGAACTTCTTCACTGAACATTGCCCATACCTTATATATAACACATTACATGGTCATTAATAGATTAATAATGTAGTAAGTGTTGTAAGAGACGATAAAAAACTAATTGAAGAAAAAATGATTAGGATATTTTGAATGTGTACCTCGGCAGTCTTCTTTTTAAATATTCTCTTCAGGTTGTTCCTTTTGGAGTAATTGTTGAGTGAGTAAAGTGCTACCACAGCCTCTTCCACGTTGTTCACGCCCTCGAACACCGACTCCACTAAGTTCTCTATTATTATCTGAAAGTTATAATGCCCTAGGGGATACAGGCTACATTTTTATCAAAAGTATGAAGTCGGGTTTTAGTATTTTTAATATTTTTCCTTGTTTAACAGTTCTTGTTATTATAATACTCAGGTTATTTATATTATTCCATAGCTAACTCACCTCAATATCCTTAATCACGGAGCGGAAAGTCAGTATGTCATCGTACCAAGAGGGAGCTTGAACATCGAGTATGGTGTGGGCCACGCATCTCACATCGAGCAGAGCGTTGTAGAACAACCTCTCGATGTTGTCGCATTTCGCTTCGAACACATCTCCCCTGGCGCCCGCGAATATCGACTTATTGACGGGTTCCAGCTCATCGATCCTTTACAAGAAATAGAATATCCATCATTAACTCAATAAGTTTCATAGATCTCACTGGCATGATTACAGAGTGGTAGATGCCTAAATTCTATGACATCATGAAACAGGTAAACAGATTCTCTTGGCAACTAAGCTCGGATTACCTATATATCATACTGTATGGATCTCAACTAATACGTAATTTCTCTCCTAGCTGTTAATACCTTACCTGCCAGGACATTTGTAGATACATTAAGTAAGTACTTTCAATTCAATATTACATAATAATTATATTTGACTTGTTACTAAGCTAAGTTTCTTGAAAGTGACACGAGAACAAGAAAACTTTTAATTGGAATTGGAAAGTTAAGAAGAGCCTGTCATGTAAATACTTTGATCAAGTGAATCAAAAGTATAATCTTGATCCGAAACGCTTTCTTTGAATAAACTGCACTTACCTCCCAAAAATAATCATACAATTGCAGACATCTAACATATCGAAACATCTTTGGATAAACGAGTCAATGTAGTTAAAAATGGATCCAGTGTCCAATTCCCAACTATTGGGTTTGATCTCATTGTGAGCTTCAGCCATCACATCATAAATTTCTCTGTACCTTTTGCAGCAGTCAATACATTTGCTGAACTCCCCCAAAGCTTTCTTTGTAGCTCCGTCAAATAGGTCATCTAACTTGATGTAATTTCGGCACAAAATTATAATCTGATTGCTTAGAGCCTTGAACAAGTTCGTTATTCGTGTTTCAGAGTTGTAATACGGTGACTCCATCCATATAAATCTAAAGAGGTTTATAATTTTCGGAATGTGTCTGGATATTTCATCTGGATCTACCACACATTCGAGTATAGCGCAAGGCTGTTTGATAACTTGTAGGTATTCGATGTTGGAAGTAGCTTCTGCTATCTTCTGGACTACTTCATCACATAATGCTTGGAACTGATGAATGAATGTCGAATGAGTGGTAACTAAGATCTTGGTGATGTGTTTCACCGCTGGATTCTTTACTTGGAATAGTAAAGCATTTAGGTTTTCGTCTGGAAAAGAGAAGTAATATAAGAAATTGAAAATAGTAGTAACTAAAGATTTTAATTTTGCGTGTTGTGTAAGGTATGATGCAACTTTAAGGCCATGTTCAGATGATGAACACTCAACGCGCGTTTTACTAACGCGCGTTTATCACTAAAAGTAATTTCATTCTAGAAACGCGTTAGCATGTGTACTCCTAGAATGAAATTACATATACCTAGTGTGAGCAAAACGTGCGTTGAGCGCTTATTATCTGAACATGGTCTAAATCATTAGCAAATAAGTTCTTTTAACTTTTTTATGACTATTCTATGCGGTTTTCTGTAGTCCTTGTAAACTGTTTTTTATAGTGACATATTTTTTTTATAGAATTATCAATCGGATCTTTCTACTCACGTCTATAAATCCAAAAGTCATATTCATCGCTGGGACACAAGAGTTCGTCTTGTGAAGCCACAAACGCCGTATCTTCTAAACACGATTTCATCTGATGAGTCCAGTAAACTACTACTCCCTCTAACCTCTTCACTAGTTCTCTATCAGCACTAGCTTTTTCAAACGATAACTGTTGACCTTCTTGAGGTATGTAAAGTACGGTCAGACCAAGCATTTTGTAGTACATATCAGTCAGCTTGGCCAAAAACGTATGTATATGGCTACAAAATTCACTCTTGACGCCTGAAATATAATATTTTTTAAAAATTTGGCAAAATTATAAGAATTATTCAACAAAGTAGGTAGATATTTCTTATAGAAATGAGGGTATACATTTCTAAAGATTCCTAATACTTAAAATTATTCACTGCGGCTCGAGTAGAACGTCTATATCTAGACCATAGAAGTTGTGTTAAATCGTCAATATTTTCTATTTACTTTTTGATACAAAGTCCTGCTCTCATTAGAAGCTATCTTTAAGAAGATTCATAGGGATCATAAAAAATAGGGCGTAGAAGCTAGGGTAAAATAAACCAAGTCTCTGACTAACCGATATAAAAGACAGACTGAAGTATCTGGTAGAAGCGTACTTGTCAGTCTGTCCTATATATATAAAGATGTTATTAGGACTAGCACTAAGGTTTCTAGGTAAGCTTCTAAGACATTCTTAATTATTTACTTACTATCCGGCCATGTAGTCACCGAAAAGAAATAGGGAGCATACACATTTTCCAACAGCTGTATCATATTGGATTCTACAGAATCTACGAAGGTCCCGAAAATGACCTCATCATGGAATGTACTGACTTGGAATACGTGGTCAGGAGGCCTTAGAAAGTAAGTGAGATCATATACTTGAACTAAAGGAATATCAGGCGTAGCTTTAAGCTTATCGCCTCTAAAATAAACCGTGAGCATGAGGTTTTTCGGTTCCAAGATCCAGTCTTCGATTCCCTGCTTCGCTTCATCAGTCCAATCTTCGTCTCGAAGATCATAGAGAGTAGTAATTTTCATTATAAAGCCTACAAGTTTTTGAAGGTCTTCTGGGGAGTAGATTGGTTTGACGGGTGTTTCTGCAAGTTCTCTTTCGAGCTGGGCGAGGCGTTCCTTTTCTGGAATGAATGATATTTTGTACAACAAATTTTCTTATGTTAAGGACTTATTCCAATTTGGAAAATTATCTAACAAATTGTATAGAATAACCGATTTTAACCTAAGACCTGTGCGTTATTATGATTAGTTGATTAGCATACCTTTTATTATTTATTTTTAAAAGCCAGTCCCGCATTGGGGATATATATCCTGTGTACAAACCGAGGAATCGGGGGACAAACATATATGAAACGAAACACAAACTCAGAACAATAGTTAGCGGATTATACAAAGTATTGTCCAATGTGGGATTTGTACCCTTAACACTTGGCGCAATAGAAAGCGACGATGCGACCGCTTAAACCCCTAGGTAAAACGTGCAGTTAAATAGTCACTTTTTATACTAGGAATAGTACCACAAGTTTCACTTTCATACGAGGAATAGTGCCATAAGTTAGCATAATGTTATACAAATTATTTTAGAGAATTTTGATTGTTGGTAATTACCAAAAATATAAATTCAGTCTTAATCTGGTAATTCAACAAACGCTCTGAAAATTTCAAGTAAACAGTCACTAACTTGTGACACTAATATGCAATAATCATTTCCAAAAAGAATGAACTGGCTGGTTTAGTGGTCAGCGGTCCAGACTGTTAAACCAGGGATCAAAGGTTCGATTTTCATATATTAGAATAATTCGATCGTTGATCGTCTGTAAACTTAATTACCTAGTATTATCTATGTCATATGTAAACATATTTAAAAACTAGCTGCGCCCCTCAGTGTTACTAGTTGTTGTACCTTTAATAATAATAATATTTCGGATATGTTACATACAACGCCATCAAGTCCCAAACTTAGCAAGGACTTGTACTATGGATCCTAGACAACGAAAATAAATACATTTATATTTTTTTTTATAAATACCATAGGTATAAATTATACATAGCAAACACTGAAACTCCGAAACAAATATTAACTTACAGATAATAAGTACAATCATTTGATCCGACCCGGGAATCGAAACCAAGACCTCAAGGACAGAACTCGCATACACTACCAATGCACTACCGAGGCCGAAACAAATTTTACAACAACCGCAAGTACATCGCGGGTTGTTGCAAAATTGCATCATTGGGTTAATTCTAAATTACAGATTCCACTAAATTTTGTTTTATTTGTAAAGATGTATTCGTTTTATCAGTAGGCTGGTTACCATAACTAGTATCTAATTTTGAAATCAGTTGGCCAAAGTTATGTACATTGGCCGGTTGATTCCAAAATTCTTCCATTCTAGTATCTAAACTAGCTATTAAATTACTAGCTATATTTTACAATAATTATCGCAAAATATAGTGTCTATGGTTACCTCTTTCTTCCTCAGAATCATGACTAAGATCATCACTCCATGCCACTTTAGGTCTCTTCCTAGTAGGAGCAATATCAACAACGGCTTGTTCTTCACCTTCTTCGTCCGCCATTTTGTCACTAAACACTAATTAGCACTAACTAATCACGAAAATATAAGCCACACAATTAATTAATTAATCCAAGAAAAATATATTAATATTTCTCAACAAATTAATATGCTATGTTTCCCGAAGAAAACAATAGAATGACTTTTAATTTTCCCGCTTTAAAAATTAAAGTTTTTTTTTAATGAACTAACAGCCAGTACGTCCGGCCTTACTCAAAAAAAGATTTTATTTGTGAAAGGTTTTTAGGTAAAATATCGATTAATCAGTTGCCTAGCACCATATTGCCTATTAGGAGCAGTGAAGCATTTTATTTGTCTAAATTTAAATAAATTTAATAAATACGAGTTTGTATTAAAAAGACATAGATTAATTTTTAACTTTATATGGTTCGAGCATAGAGGTAGGAATAATAGGATTCCTTATTCATAGGGTTCGAGTCAAAAGCATATAGATTATTATCTGAGGATATATAGATATCAAAATCTCTATGGTCGTAAGTAATAACCGTCCTTTGTTCTGTGTCTGATATCAAGACGGTCATATTCTGTAGTATATAGTGTCTATAGTCTATTGGTTATTCTGTGGTTCTGCGCCTATATATCTCTATGGTAACAAGACAAAATGAGTCCAAAAAACATACAAACAGCCATAGGAGTATACAACTGCGTTTATATTTTGTCAAACTTTGATAAGTCTTTCAAAATTCAAAATTAAATTACAACAAAATGAAATATGTAGCTACCGGCTTTTGGTTTGCCTCCCAAACTCTGCAACTGGACTGCCGCATTTCTGCACCAGCGCCGCATCAGAGTCCTTTGCGACGGTGCGGCCTCCGATTTTCAGCCGATTAATGCCGGAGTGCCGCAGGGCTCTGTCCTGTCGCCCACACTGTTTCTTCTGCATATCAATGATATGTTAGCCCTTGGCAACATTCATTGCTATGCAGACGATAGCACAGTTCATGGGCGATATTTCGGACACCCTGCGGCTAAACTTGCAGACATCGAGGAAAAACGACAGGAGCTTGTCGTTGAGCTCGACCATGTCCTGGACCGCATTTTTCATTGGGGCTGTGAGAATCTGGTCGAGTTCAACGCCAAGAAAACACAGGTGTGCGCGTTCTCTGCCAAAAAGTCTCCATTCCTACCCCTTCCCACTTTTCAGAACACTCAAATGCCATTACAAGGTAGGCTCGATATACTGGGCATGGATATCTGTCGAGATCTCAACCCACGAGAATACGTTGAGAGCGTCACTAAAGCGGCCTCGCGAAAGCTAGGTGTTTTAAACAAGGTGAGACGGTTCTTCTCGCCCGGGCATCTGTGTCTTCTTTACAAGACCCAGGTTCGTCCGTGCGTGGAGTACTGTTCTCATCTTTGCGATGGTGCCGCACAGTACCTGTTTGACGCTCTCGACCGGTTGCAGCGACGAGCAATCCGCATTATAAACAGTCCCGAAGCCACCGAGTCTCTTGAGCCCCTGCAGTTGCGTAGAGATATCGCCTCTATGGCAGTACTCTATCGCCTGTATCACGGAGAGTGTTCTGAAGAGCTCTTCCAACTGGTCCCCCCCTCCCCCTTCCTCTACAGAACAACACGTGCCGGCCTTGGAAGTCACCGCTTCAGAGTGGTAGACATTCGATCTCGTACTCATCGCTTCGGTTCCTCCTTTCTGTGCCGAGCGGTCAAAGCCTGGAACTCACTTCCAGCGCACGTGTTTCCCTCCCACTATGATCCCGGGTCCTTTAAGCGGGGCGTAAAAAAGCATCTCACTAGGCGGCCATAGTGTGGGTCACCATGCTGCAATGTTCTTATTCACATTGAGGATGGTGACCACCACTCTAGGAATCTGCTCATGCTTTCCATCAGGCAGAGCAGAGTCATTTTGGCTCAGCCAAAATATAAAAAAAAAAAAAAAAAAAAAATCATTTTAATGTTATTCCCTCATCATCATCATCATCAATAGCCTTTAATAGTCCACTGCTGGATATTAGGCCTTTCCTTATTGATAAGGTTTTGTCCTGCTGTACCCACTGTACCACTCCAGCCAGACGTTTGGACTGCACGGCTGACTAGTGGTTTAAGCGGTTGGTCCGAAGGTCGTAACACAGCAGTTCTTGGATCCCTCCCTTCTCAGGCGCAGTGTGGCACACTGTGTGGTTTTAGTCGGTCCGATTCCGATACACCACCCCCCACAAACCCGCAGGGCCGTCAGGCCCGTGGGGATGACCCACACGTTAAAAAAATGGTATAAGTGGTCGCCACGCCGTTTTCTAATGCGCCAAGTGTTGTGGGTTCAAATCCCACATGGGACAAAACTTTTTTTCTCAGTCTGGGTGTATTTGTAAAGTACTTGTCTTAAAAAAAAGAGTACCTAAGTACTATTACTGTTGTGACTACGCAGGTTAACAGAGTTGTCGAATTGTTGCAGCGCTGTTATCCTGCGTAGTTTGCTTCCTTCATCATCTCTTACACCACCCGCGGGATGAATAGGAATGATGACATCATCCATACGGGGAAATTAAATCCCACCTACTTTTAGTAAACTTTTTAGTCTAACATCATTTAGACAATGTCAGTGTCGTTGTCGAGTACAGCGCTTCATTGTGTATGAGTGTATGTAATGGTTTTGTGACGTTACAAGCATTTTATTCAAACTATTACGAATAACAGGTAAAATAAATTCAAATTTAAAGATATGAGCTTGTGTGTATGATAGACACATGTTTAAAATGTTATAACTTGTTAACATCATGATATAGTCTTCTTTTTTCAACCAGCTAATCAGCTATTTATCTTTCTGTGCGTGACCCGTTAGAACGTATTACAAACGAATTGTGTTAATGTGCATAATGGTGCTTGTGCCTGTCATCGTTTCAAAAGAATGATAAGGGAGGATTGGCTATATTTTATTATCATTTTCTCCTCTCCTCTATAGACAGATTGTGATAACGTAAGGAGTTGCACACCTCCGTAGCCACTATTTATGCCTGTCTGCAATATATTATATATGTCATAAATAAAAGAAAAATAACTTACTATAAAATTGTACATGTCATAGGTATTAGAATAAAAATATCCATATCAAATGTGTTTCGATATCATCGTTTATTGGGTTTTATTTGCATTGATCCCCCACAAATTGGTAGCAGTCCGTGGTTATGTGTAAGTGTAACCCGTGGATAAGTCAAAAATGAATATATCGAGTTATCGGAATATTGAACTCCTGAACAAGGTAAATTATGATACCTGGTGTATGCAAGCACAGGCGGTCCTGATCAAAAATGACTATTGGGACATCGTCAGCGGCGAAAGAAAATTATTGCCAAATTCAACTCCAGAAGAAAAACTTGTTTTTCAAAAAGACGATCTAAAAGCAAGAGCGGACATTTTGCTTTTACTGTCACCATCGGAGTTAAAACAAATAAAAGCCTGCTCCACCGCAAAAGCTGTTTGGGATAAATTGAAAGCAACTTACCAAAGTGCTGGGCCTGCTAGAAAAGCCACTCTATTAAAACAACTTGTCTTAAAACGCATGAATGCTGATGAAGACATCCATGATCATATAAATAATTTCATGGACATAGTTGACAAACTTGCTGACATGGATATAAAAATACCACCGGAATTACTCAGTATTATGTTACTGTATAGTTTGCCGACTACATTCGAGAATTTTAGGATAGCTATTGAATCCAGAGATACATTGCCAAATCCAGAAGACTTAAAAGTCAAAATTCTTGAGGAATGTCAAGCTCGAAATAGTAATGATAAACCTGAGAAGGAAGCATACTATTCCAAGAAAAATAAACAAAAACTGTACTGTAAAAATTGTAAAAAGAAAGGTCATTCTACTGAGATGTGTTGGGGAAATAAGAAGAACATAAGTCAAAAAGGAAAAGGTAAAGCATCAAACATTTATAATGTTTGCCTAAGTACTGCATACCCAAGTTCAAATGAAAGAATTTGGTGTCTTGACAGTGGTTGTTCATCGCACATGTGCACTAACAAATCAATGTTTTTAAATTTAACCGCTGAGAATGGCACATTAAAGATGGCATCAAATAAAGGAACAGTCAAAATAAATGTAGAGAAAGAAGGTTATAATTTTAGTGAAACCTTATACGTTCCAGACTTATCAGTAAACCTAATGTCAGTGGGTAAAATAACCGATAAAGGTCACAAGGTTTTATTCGAAAAGAATAAAGCATATGTTATTGAAAATAATGGTAAAATAACATTGACAGCTCACAGAAAAAATGGGCTATATTATATTGAATCTGACGAAAAAGAATTTATTACTGCTAAATATACTACAAAAACAAAAAATAACATCATGGAATGGCATCGAAAACTTGGTCATATAAATGAAAGAGATTTGATAAAAATGTCAAAAGACAACCTTTTGTATGGCTTAAAATTATCTAATGAAAAGTTTGATATATGTGAGACCTGTATCAAAGGAAAATTTACGAGATTACCATTCGAAAGACATGATGAACTCTACACCACAGAAGTTTTAGAAATCATACATAGCGACGTCTGTGGACCATTTGAGTGTGAAACGATGGCAGGATCGAGGTATTATGTTACTTTTATAGATGATAACACACGCTATTGTCAAGTATATTTTCTAAAAAGGAAAAATGAGGTATTTTCATACTTTAAGGAATACAAAAGTGAAGTTGAGAAGCTACACAATAAGAAAATAAAATACCTACAGTCAGATAACGGTACAGAATACCGCAATAAAGAGTTTGACAATTTCCTAAAATTGCATGGCATCAAAAGAAGATTAACAACTGTGTACACTCCACAACAAAATGGGATTAGTGAGAGGAAAAATAGGTCATTGTTGGAAAAAGCCAGATGTCTTTTGATCGAAGCAAATGCTCCTAAAAAGCTATGGGCAGAAGCAATAGCTACTGCCAACTACTTGATCAATCGAACCTCTTCTAAAACTTTGAAAGGTGAAACCCCCTTTAAAAAATGGATAAACAAAACACCATCAGGTAATCATCTTTATGTTTTTGGCAGGAAAACGCATATCTTAAAAAATAACAAACGAGGCAAATTAAGCCAAAATACCAAAGAAGGTGTATTTGTGGGATACTCTATGACTTCAAAAGCCTACAGAGTATACATACCTGAAGATAATGATATAGTTATAAGTAGGGATATAAAAGTTTTAGATAAAATGTATTATGAAGAAAATACTCAAAACTATGAGAATCTCATAAATGAAGTGGAGCAACAACAATGTTCATCATCACCTGAAGATGTAAATAAAACTAAAAATAAGTACAATAAAAAATATGAACCAGTAGAAATCGAATTTATAGAAAATAAAAATGATAGTAACTTACAAAGCCCTATCAGCATTGAAAGCTATGAATCTTCAGAAGATTCTTTCAATGATGCCTCAGAAAATGAAGAAACACCTGTTCATGGGAGGCCACAAAGAAACAGGCACCTCCCAGTGTGGACAAAGGATTTTGTTGTAAATAATACTGAAGAAAGTTTATTATCTGAAATATCTGTCTTATCTGATGGAGATGAATATGATAACTACTGGCACGATGCAATAAAAGATGAAATTAGAGCACACGTGAAAAACGGTACTTGGAAAATAGAAAAGAAAGATAAAGAAAT
The DNA here is from genome assembly GCA_905220595.1 of Spilosoma lubricipeda. Taxonomy (NCBI): domain Eukaryota; kingdom Metazoa; phylum Arthropoda; class Insecta; order Lepidoptera; family Erebidae; genus Spilosoma; species Spilosoma lubricipeda. Next base: position 20,793,618 of record HG992281.1, on the reverse strand, counting down.
GAAGGAAGTAGATTATAAAATGGTGTTACGTAATAAAGTAGGACCAGACAATAATATAAAGAAAAAGGCGAGACTCGTAGCACGAGGTTTTTCCCAACGGCCAGGCATCGATTATCATGAAACATATGCTCCGGTCGCTAAATTAAGTTCAATCAGATCTGTCATTGCAATTGCTATGGAAGAAAATCTAAAATTAAACCAAATAGACGTAACAACAGCGTACTTGAATGGTGAATTGGAAGAACATATAGTTATGAAATATCCTGAATATTTAGAAGAGTATTTGACAGAAATATTAGTCGAAGAAAGCAGAAATGACGACCTGACTGTTTACAATAAAACAAAAGATATGTTAAGGGATATAAAACTAACTCCCAAAGACAAAGTATGTCATTTAATGAAATCTCTGTACGGCCTAAAGCAGTCTGGGAGGCAGTGGCATAAGAAACTTGACGTAGAATTAAAAAATATTGGTTTCATTCCCTCAGAGGCAGATCCATGTCTATATAGACTAGAGATAAGAGGAGCCAAAATAATTATAGCCATCTACGTTGACGATTTTTTGATTGCCTACTCTAGCCCTACAGAACTTCAAAAAATAAAGACTCAGCTAAACTCAAAGTTCGAGTTAAAAGATTTAGGCGAACCGAAGCGGTTACTGGGCATTGATATTACTTACGGCCAAGATACAATAAAATTGTACCAAGAACATTTAATATTAGATACCCTCAAGATGTATGGAATGGAGGACTGTAAGCCAGTATCTACACCGATAGAACTAGGCATTGCTTTACAGAAAAAAGAAAAAAATCAAACAAAGAGCCTTCCGTACAAAAATTTAATAGGCACTCTTATGTTTATAGCGGTCGCAACTCGACCAGACATAATGTTTGCGATAAGCTACCTTTCCCAGTTCAACGACTGCTATGATGAAGAACATTTTAAATGTCTGAAAAGAGTATTACGTTACTTAAAAGGTACACAGAGTGTTGGTCTGGTGTTCCACAAGACTGGAAAAGAATTATACGGCATGGCAGATGCAGATTGGGGATCAAATAAGATTGACCGAAAATCTTTTTCGGGATATTGCTTTAAATTTGCAGGAACGGCCATAAGCTGGATGTCTAAAAAGCAAAGAAGCGTAGCCTTGTCGACCGCAGAGGCGGAATATGTTGCACTGACTGAAGCTGCAAAAGAAGCTATTAACCTAAAAGGTATTTTGAAAGGCATAGGGATCAGTTATCAGAGTATAGTTATATTGAATGACAATCAAGCTGCCCTTAAACTTAGTCAAAATGAAATGGTGACAGCAAAGTCCAAACATATTGATCTAAAAATGCATTTTATTAGAAATTGTATTCAAGAAGAAAAAATAAAGGTCAGATATCTTCCAACCGAGAAGATGGAGGCAGACATGCTAACCAAACCCCTCGCAGGTCCGAGACTTGAAAAATTACGAAGCAGTCTAGGGTTGGCTTCGTGAGCTGTGAAGAGGAGTGTGATAACGTAAGGAGTTGCACACCTCCGTAGCCACTATTTATGCCTGTCTGCAATATATTATATATGTCATAAATAAAAGAAAAATAACTTACTATAAAATTGTACATGTCATAGGTATTAGAATAAAAATATCCATATCAAATGTGTTTCGATATCATCGTTTATTGGGTTTTATTTGCACTGATCCCCCACACAGATCTCTCCCTAGAAAGGTGGTAAGGAAGTTTCACTCTCTTGGCCTGGTGAAGGTCGCGGGAAGTCGTTGCATAATGCATATGGACAGTGCAGAAATGGTGGATGCGGCAAATATTGGGAGAGGTGTATCCCCAGGACCAGACTATTAAAGGCTGTTGATTTTCACTGACGTGAATACGTGCTCATCATACTTTCGTCTTTGGTAGGAATCGAATTACTACCTTAGACAAACAGGCCCATTGGTCTTACTGCTTTATGTTAAAGTTTCCGATGTATTGTCTGGACAGCATGGTGCAACACAATGTTGGATGGCGTGGGCCGTGTTCACGTTTACTAAAGACGGGCGCGCGCGGCTAGCCGGAGTATTGCGTGCACTGCTCATCGCTCAGCTCGTGTTGTCACTTTGCATGGCGATATTCTGCTACAACACCTCGCTCAGGATCATGCTGCTTTTAAAGCACATACATAAGGTACTGCTTATTGTATCAGCCTATAGTTTAAAGCTTTAGTGTGGTGTAAATGAGTCAGTTCGACAGAACTGATGCTAGAGTTTCATAGGAAACCGGTGTTTAGTAATTTCTCCAAGAAGTCAAAACCTATCCTTTCTCCCTTTCTTTCTGTGCAGCGATCTTTTATGATATCCACCACCGGTGTTTGATATCGCAAACCGTCTATGGTTATGTCGGTCTCGAACCCACTGACAACCATGCCACTTCTCGGGTAGCCAGGAAACCAGGTGTACTCTAAAATGTAAAATTCATGGTACGAAACTCTTTAGAGAAATCTTCAGAAGGGGTCATAAAAGGCGGCAACTAATTTGAAACTCTGAAGTTAAAGGGAGTCTAAGGGTGCCGGTTGTCACTTACCACCAGGTGAACGGTCTGCTGGTCTGTCCCCTTGTACCAGTAAAATAACTCTACATCATGATTGATCGTAAGATATTGCCTTGGAGCGATAAGGTCGCCATTAGTATATACTTTATAATAGTTTAAAGTTAACCTTGTAATTACATAAACTGGTATACAATGAAGAGATTTATTATTATTATCAATTCTAGAAGCCACGTCTAAGTATCTGATGGATCATAACATTTCTTGCTAATTCAGATCTCAATTTCAGGTGACAGTCCTTCTGTTGTACGGGTTGATACTGTTCCAAGCTTACGGCATGAAGCTACACTATACTGGTGGACTTCGTCTGATCGCGTTACTGGTGAAGTTCCCTTACTGGACTCGAGCCAACTTGGTCAGCAGTGTATGGCTGGTTACGGGGACTTTGGTCGCTGCTAATGGGATGCTGGTGTACGCAGCGTGTAGAGGAACTTTGAAGGTTCTTTAGTAATAATACACTATGAAAAAGTCAGCTTAAAGATTTAAGCGAATATGGAAATTTTGTTCACATTAGATATACGACTAGAAAAGTCAGTTCGTATTAGTGATTAAGACCATGCTAGTTATTGCTTGGATATATTTGGTTTTTCTTGCTCGCAAGTAGATATGCCAAGAGTTTAAAATCAGGGAATATCGCAAATGGTGTAAAAATACTGTATGGGCGTGTACATTGGTCACCAATAGCAACTTGAGTTTGAGCCAACATTGAACGTTTTCCAAGAAGCTATAATAAATGTGCAAAATGAAATGTAACGAGACGAAAGAACTAAGTAGTACCTATAATAATTCTTGACCAACGAGTGCTAGTATATATAAACAGGAACTTAAGAACTAGAAGGAACATCGGTGCCATTCTCACAATTAAGACCTTGGTTTTATTTACATCAATCAGAACTATTATCTTATATCTGTTGCAGGCACTAATGAAAGAATTGGCTTCGTCTTTACGAATCGGTATATCACAGTATTTGACAGAGCCGACTTGGAAATCACTTTTGGATACAATGCAGGTGAATAGTACCATGTTGCTGTAACTTACTTTAAACATTACGGATAAAAAGATAATCTAAGAGATCTGCTTTAAGGTATACCTTTATTAGCTCATCATTCACTCATTTGGCTTTTATTTAATAGTGAAATTTTAAAGCCGGCTTGCATCATCGTCATCTCAGACGAAAGATTTCTATTGCTGGATATTGACCTCCACCAACAGACTGAAAGGACGGAGCGTGGGTAGGACCTAGAAGGTGGTGTCTTGGTGAAGGTCTCTGAAAACTGTTACCTGCGGGCAGCACGAGACCGGTTGCTGTGCAGAGCCTTGAGGAAGCCTATCAACGAAGCACACGTACCCTCAACCATAATACCATATATTTATTAGTAACTCTTAAATTGGTGTTACTCCTCAGGTAGAACTGAGCTGCTGCGGCGCAGACACGCCGTCCGATTGGCATGAAATACCCTGGATCAACATGGATTTTCTGAATGAGAGTTCTAATCTCGTCATGAAGTAAGCGATATTCGTCTTTTAAATGTTGATAGAAATTTTGACAGCAAAGTATAGTGTAATTTAACAATTATTTTTACGGGAATTAACGCTATCACCTATTAAAAGGTATTATATACCTCTGAATTGCCTGACGTTTTGACCAGGTTGTACTGGCCTGGTTATTTTTACGGTCACAAGCTACATTATTATATACTAGCAGACCCACGCAACCTCGTTTGCGTCTCCTATTGCCCACCGCGTGATAATTTTCCCCCGTTTTTGAAACGTTTTTCATTGGTGCTCCTCTCTTATTGGTCTTAGCGTGATGATATATAGCCTTCCTCGATAAATGGGCTATCTAATACTGAAAGAATTTCTCAAATCGGACCAGTAGTTCCTGAGATTAGCGTGTTCAAACAAACAAACAAACTCTTCAGCTTTATATATTAGTATAGATAAATAATTGTTAATATATCATGGACCGCGAAAGTTTAAAAGTTAGTAAAGGATAGTGTAGCCATTTAACCTGTCACCTCGCTGATCACCTCCTTCTGCGTTGAGTGTCGTGGGCTGGATTCCCACGAGTGACAACATTATAGTGTGATGCACTTGTTATATTGTTATCTTTATATATATAATTCTTCTGTGAGTGTGTATGTCACTGAACTACTCTCAAACGACTGGACCGATTTTGATGAAATTTTTTGTGTGTGTTCAAGGGGATCTGGGAATGGTTTAGATTCACAATTTTGTCCGCTGGACAATGTTTTTTTAATTAATTTTTAATTTATTAGTAGTTATGGCAAAACGACGTTTGCCGGGACAGCTAGTTATATATATATATTATAATATTGTTATTTTGAGTCTGCGAGATATTTGTATCTGTGTCATATAGTTGTATAGTTGTTGACTAAAAAACAGTATGTAAATCTCTAAAATATTTAAAATATTTTACGCCTCACTATAATATGACTTCTCTATAATCCGTTGTAGATTGGCAGGTACGGATGGCAAGGTTCTACCTCCCGTGTCACCGTACTCCTGCTGCACTCCCCGGGTGATGGCGCCCTGCTATCACGATCCATTGCAACAGGTTCTTAATTTCCTTATACCGTTGTATAGATAATTTTCTATTGTCTTATGTATTCTTATCTCATTTGAAGTCAGGATTTAGGAAAGATGTCACCTGGTGATTTTTAGTCGGCTTGCTTGAGGTCCATAGAAATGTTACAGTTTTAGGATACAGACTTATTAGTAAGGAAAACGGGTAGTAGAGGGAGTTAGAGTACCCAATCGTTATTTTATTATTTTTAATAAAAACATTAAACAAAATTCAGTTTACAATGAAATTATACTCAAAACCATCATAACAATGGTGATTATAAAATTTACTTATACAATATCATACATTTGTATACCTCTGATTTTAGATAGGTAAACTACTTAAATGGAAAAATTATTTCTTTGGTGAATTTACAATATTTTTTTTCGACAACAGTTTTCATCTAAAAATATCCCTCGTTAGCCCTAAATCCTGATTTTCCGACAGTCGGAGTGGCGCGAGGTGTGGTCGGAGGAGTCCCCGCTGCTGTCGGCGTCACTCCACACGCGCGGCTGCGTAGAGGCGGTCCGCGCTCCTCTCACACGCGCTCTCCTCGCGCTGCAGTGCTTCAACATGCTCGTCTTCCTCTTTCAGGTGCTCACTCCATGTGCTGTTCTTACATCATGATACACTCGTTTTTATTACGACCTATGTGAATTTATATAGCAGCCGTATTTACTACGGATATTTTTGATAAGTGTGACGGATGAAAAATGCTGAGTAACACGACTGAATGAAAAGCATTGAGTGGACGTATGTCGAAGGAAAATTTAACACAAATCCTATATTAAATTGTCTGGAAATTTTTATATATTCCTATGTTCAACAGTGAGCTATTCCACCAAGCTGCCGATGGTGATGTATGGAACTTATTAAGCATTCTATTTAAATTAAATATTTGATAATTTGTGGTACCATAATTGAACAAGCGATTGCGTGGTTTTTTTTTATTTTATTTTGTTCGGAATACCAACAGCATAAATAGTATAAGGTAGAAACATAGTTAAATAACAACAAAGCCATTTACAGGTACTCGATTATATCGAACTCGACTATATGAATCTTTTGTACATCGGGACGTTAAGATCTGCTATAAGCTAAAAACTATCACATCTTGCATGTGTTTCTGTCAATGAAACAGATTTGGAGCGTAGGTACCTTTAAGTCGGAAAAGGTTAAAGGACTCCCGCATTAGGAACGTATTCTGTGTCACTTTACAAATATACATAAAACGGTCACAAAGAATCACAAGACTGGAGAATAATTTGTGGATCACACAAAATGCTATCCTATGTAGTTTAGTGTAGGTTTGACCCACAGTTTAACCTGGTAGACACCGGCGACAGAACATAGCGAGTTAAACGACTACGCCATTCATGTAGTCGCTTTGGAGACGTTCATAGCCCAGTGGCACTCGGTGGTTAGAAACAATCACCGAGGGTAAGTAACGACGACGCGTTCAAGTACCTGGATGGGTGACCACGGGTGGCATGATATGGCGGTTGTTGTCATAGAATAGTCTTGAACCAACGCCCAAAAGGGCGGCGTAAAAACATCCAACGGCAAGATTACCTAGCCATAACGTTATGTTGCCAGTCCCCAACCCGCACTTGGCCAGCGTGGGGACGTATGGCCTTAACCCTCGCCTGAGAAGGAGACCCGGGCCCAGCAGGGGGACATTATGGGTTGTTGATTATTCGTGTAGTCAGAGGGCCAGTATGAATGAGCCAGTCCGTTAATGGTCAGTGAGGACGGTATGTTGACATGCATGTGTCGTGCAGATGCTGATAGTGGTGCTGACGCAGCTGCTGCGCACGAGCGCACGCCAAGCCGTGCTGCGCGGCGCGTGCGAGGGAGAGGGACGAGCTATACTCTTTGGAGAACTGCCCCCTGACACAGACCTGGCCTATGAACAGGTATGTAACGCACGAAGCACGACTAACATATTGTGATTACTGAGAGGTTCTTTAAAGTATTTTTTTTTCTGCAAATACAAAATTTCGTACTTTGCGCCATAAGCCTTTTGATAATACAAATTCTATTAGTTATACTATGACTGGTTTTTCGTGATCATAATATATTTTTATCACATAAGTTTAATTATTCTAAATGCCCGATATTTCGTAACCCTGGCAACCTAATGTGATACTAAGGTACTAAAAATATCATTAAATAAAAGTCGTGTGGTATCGTGGGACATCAGATAGGAACGAAGTTCCTTATCATAAAATATAATAATATATGCATTTTACAGATAGCGCTATATTAAATATTTAAAATCTTACGTTCTTGTATTTAACGTTATCGACGTTTTTGCCAGCTAGGGTATACAGATGGCGCTATACTAAATTTTGAAAATTTTACGCTTTTTTTGATTTATTGATTTACCGTTACGGACGCTTTTTGCCGGAACTTCGTTTCATTAAAACCTATCAGTATAACCAATGACACAATATACTAATAGACCGACCCTCCCTTGGCCAATACTGTACACCAGAAACAGCTAGAAAAGATCCGTTAAATCTAGATGGCGCTACAAAATAAGATATAAAAAACCGTTTAACAAAGTTTAACACTATTTTATTTATGTGCTTCAATTCTAGGAACTATATTATTATTTTACGAATATAAATCTTGCTTTCTAATGCTTGCTTTAAAAAATTTTTTTTCAATTGCGTAAGTACAAGTTATCACCTATTTTTAGGAGATGTCGTTACAATCAATTTAAATAAACTTGAAAATAATGACCTATTTATTACGCTAGATGTCACATTTATAAGTTATTGTTATGACATACAAAATACTAAATTCGCTGGATGCGCGATGATAGCGCCACCTAGTGGCTACAATTACGTCAGATTTTGAAATGTCAAATGGTTGGTTGTCTTACGAAGAATAAGTAAACAAGTAACAAATTATGTATTTCAAAGAAACATCTTAAAGAGGCGCCCATTAATTACGTGAGGCATTTTTGAGAATTTTTCGATCCCCGTCCCGCCTTGGTGAGAAATCGTAAGATTTTCGTCAACTCCCTTCCCCGTCCGCTCACGTGAGATTCTTCAAATCTATGTTTAGGCTGTAAATGTGTTGGACTATTGAAGTTGTTCTATTACTTTTATTGAAGACTAGCAAAGCAAAATCGAGTGCTACTTCGCTACTCTGCAGAGTTCGAATGAATACAACAAGCACTATTGTGTCAAATTGATCCATATTTTATTCTAGAAATTTTTTTTTTTCAAATTCACTCAATTACGTCATATTTGCCAAATAACCTCCCCCCCCCCCTTCCCACCTAAGTGAGATTTGTAAAGAGTTAATATATTTATATAGAATACCTTACGTAATTAATGGAAGCCCCCTAATTTAAATATATTCTATTCGATCACGTATATGGTGTAGATAATAACGTTGAACGATTTTATTGCCTGCCTGATAAGGCATAATCCATCAATTTTAGGTCATTAAATTTAATTTTAATAAAATGATCAAACTGAAAAGTATAATCTCTACTTCTAATATATATTTTATTTTGTACAACAGGTAATATTAAAATCACATTAAATCAGTCAGGAGATCGACAAACAAATATAATTTGTTATACACTTTAAAGATTTTTTTTATGTTTGGGCCTGTCAAAATGACTCTACACTGCCTGATGGGAAGCAAAAGCAGAATCCAAGAGTGGTGGTCACCATACTCATTACAAATGCAGACAATGCAGAATGGTGACCCACACCATGGCGGCCTTGAGATGCTTTTGCATCGTTGGGCCTCCGGTCTCGCACTCCCCAACGACAGCTCGAACGCTGTCATTTTACGTTGATCTACTGTGCGAGAGTAGTACCGCCTCGGTTGAGCCGGCCCAAACGTGCTGAAATCAGCGTGGCTCTATGACTTACATTTTTTTTCCAACAAATTTTTATCCTATTATATAGATTACGACAAAAAATAAAACCTGATGACAGTATTTTAAAATCTAAAGAGTTCAGAAAAGGTTTCTACAGCATTGGCATTGATGCAGCTACGAACATCATGGTTACTAAGAAGATGAAAATAAATTTAGCTTGTCATTATTATACAAATATAAATCTTATTTTTTCCTAAGGCGGCAAGGTGTAGTATTTGCCGTTCCAAACACAATCCGAAACTCCGAAACTGGCAAGCAAAATCCGATTGTTTGCCAGGTTTTTGCCCTGATCTATTTAAAAAACTTGAGAGGTCTCAAGGGACACCAGGGTGGAACGAAGTTTTAGTTCGTACCTCACTAGTCGATGCTTTAGTTGATTCGCTGTTGAAATAATAAAAGCAAAAAAAAATAGGTCAACCTCCGAAGACTGGGCGTGTCACCCAAACGAGGTAACCTACGCGGCCGCTGCTAAGGTGGGCTCAGCAGCTGGCAGTTAGGGGGGCCAGGCAAGCAAAAATACCCGAGAAGGTCAACCAGGGGAAGCGAAAGGGGAGTGCGAACGGACACACTAGATGTCGCGGGTTACTAGAAATGAATCCTTTCTGCTGTATTGAGCCGATTCGCTGTGCCATTACTTGAGCATCGCAGCGTTGGATATAGAATGCAGTTATGGGAGAGTATCTCTCGCTCCCAACCATGTTATGCTCCATAGTAGATAGCAACAGAGTTTTACCTTCTGCGACGATAACATTGCACAGAAAAAGGCGGTGGAAAGGACCAAGTAAGAAAATTTCTATTTGAACCCAATTTGCCGCCACCCGCTGAAACGGACGCCGCGGTGCATTCTAGCAAATCATGCCATCCCACCAACCTAATCAAGAAAAAAAATAGTTAAAATTACTAATTTAACTAGTAATATTTAAGTGATATTGAGATGTTTATAAACAGATATTTAGAAAGATGTATATTAACAAGCATATAGACTTTCTCATATAGTAGTATTAATACATTATTTCTTTTTCTTAAACTGCCAAGACTTATTTTCTCCATTTATATTACAGTAATGTAGTTTTTTCAAATCGTTTAATATGCCGCCCCCTAAAATGAGCCGCCCTAGGCTTCAGCCTACTGAGCTTTCATCACTGAATAATATGGATTTTTTCAACAAATTTTGATTATCTTAACACAATGAAGTGGCTAATGTAACATATCTTTAAAAGTTAGAGATAATTATGGTATTGCGGACTTTTTTGTGTACATTATTGTCCTCTACAAAATTGAAGGACATAATTTTGCTCTATTGTCAATAACAGATCATTTTTAATGTTTTTTGTTTTTTTTTTATTTTAGTTTGCAAATTTGTATGATCAAAAGTTACAAGACTTACAACTTTTTTATTATTTCATAGATTTTTATTTCCTTTTCGAATGCATTGAAGAAATAAAAAGTTGCATAGAAACTCCAAACCTCTATTTTACCCCCTAAATAGAAATTCTACATTTATTTCCTCAGTCCTTACTTAAGTCAATTGAAAACCCTACATAGAAAGTTTAACGTGAAAATTTAAAAAGTTTCAAACAAAAATTAATTTAAAAAAAATATTCATTTACCGTATTTACTAAGAAGCATTTATTACGAAGCTATTTATTTGAAATTATAAATAGACATTTCTATTTTATTTGTTTGTGTGTATAGATGGCTCTTTGACGATTTAATAAAATATCACATAAATTACTAATATAATTATTTGGAAAACGACATCTAGTGGCACATTTTGCAAGACAATAAACTTGTCAGTTGACTTTTGGGTTCGTACTTTGGTGTAGGTCGGAAAATATCCTTCAAATTCACGATTTGATGCACTTAGTGACATCTAGAGTACATTAAGCTTACTAGCAATCCGCGTACAGGTCTCTCCTAGTGAAGGAAAAGTCTATAGTATATATTTCGTCAGTGGTATAACCTAATACCTTTCCATTATCAATTGTCAATTCCATGAAAATTGTTATGTGAATTTAAAAAATACAATTACATATTATTATAGCTATATTCAAATTGTATTCGTTTAAACAGCTGATGTCAATAATATTACGCATTAAAGACGCGTTTGCAAAATTGATAGGTACAGAATCGAATTACTACGTTGACACAAGTTACACAAACAAGTGCAAATCGGATAGCGGCAGGTATAAATGTCAACTTGCCTAAATTGATATTTTGAAAGTTTTTTATATTTTCTCATTTCTATGTAATAGGTACTTACCTCCGGACTTGCTGGAGTGACCTGAAGGTGTACTTCGGTGACTGCTTATGGAACTCCTAGACGAGTTGACAGTCTCACCGAGTTTGGGCTCGTTTTGTTAGTTATGACTAGACCTTACCTCCGGACTACATGGAGTGACCTGAAGGTGTACTTCGGTGACTGCTAGTGGAACTCCTAGACGAGTTGACATAGTCTTACCGATTTTGAGCTTGTTTTGTTAGTTATGATGAGACCTTACCTCCGGCTTAGATGGAGTGACCTGAAGGTGTACTTCGGTGACTGCTAGTGGAACTCCTAGACGAGTTGACATAGTCTTACCGATTTTGAGCTTATTTTGTTAGTTATGATGAGACCTTACCTCCGGCTTAGGTGGAGTGACCTGAAGGTGTACTTCGGTGACTGCTTTTCGATCTCATAGACGAGTTGACATAGTCTTACCGAGTTTAGGCTCGTTTTGTTAGTTATGATGAGATCTTACCTTCGGACTACACGGAGTGACCTGAAGGTGTACTTCGGTGACTGCTAATGGAACTCCTCGACGAGTAGAACTAGGTGTGCCGAGTTTGGGCTCATTTTGTTAGTTATGATGAGACCTTACCTCCGGACTATATGGAGTGACCTAAAGGTGTACTTCGGTGACTGCTAGTGGAACTCCTAGACGAGTTGACATAGTCTTACCGATTTTGAGCTTATTTTGTTAGTTATGATGAGACCTTACCTCCGGCTTAGATGGAGTGACCTGAAGGTGTACTTCGGTGACTGCTAGTGGAACTCCTAAACGAGTTGACATAGTCTTACCGATTTTGAGCTTATTTTGTTAGTTATGATGAGACCTTACCTCCGGCTTAGGTGGAGTGACCTGAAGGTGTACTTCGGTGACTGCTTTTGGATCTCATAGACGAGTTGACATAGTCTTACCGAGTTTGGGATCGTTTTGTTAGTTCTGATGAGACATTACCTCCAGACTAGATGGAGTCACCTGAAATGTCTCATCATAACTAACAAAATAAGCTCAAAATCGGTAAGACTATGTCAACTCGTCTAGGAGTTCCACAAGCAGTCACCGAAGTACACCTTCAGGTCACTCCATCTAAGCCGGAGGTAAGGTCTCATCATAACTAACAAAATAAGCTCAAAATCGGTAAGACTATGTCAACTCGTCTAGGAGTTCCACTAGCAGTCACCGAAGTACACCTTTAGGTCACTCCATATAGTCCGGAGGTAAGGTCTCATCATAACTAACAAAATAAGCTCAAAATCGGTAAGACTATGTCAACTCGTCTAGGAGTTCCACAAGCAGTCACCGAAGTACACCTTCAAGTCACTCCATGTAGTCCGGAGGTAAGGTCTCATCATAACCAACAAAATGAACCCAAACTTGGTAAGTCTATGTCAACTCGTCTAGGAGTTCCAGAAGCAGTCACCAAAGCACACCTTCAGGTCACTCCACCTAAGCCGCAGGTAAGGTCTCATCATAACTAACAAAATGAGCCCAAACTCGGTAAGACTGTGTCAACTCGTCTAGGAGTTCCAAAAGCAGTTACCGAAGTACACCTTCAGATCACTCCACCTAAGCCGGAGGTAAGGTCTCATCATAACTAACAAAATGAGCCCAGACTCGGTAACACTATGTCAACTCGTCTAGGAGTTCCACTAGCAGTCACCGAAGTACACCTTCAAGTCACTCCATGTAGTCCGGAGGTAAGGTCTCATCATAACTAACAAAATGAGCCCAAACTCGATTAGACTATGTCAACTCGTCTAGAAGTTAGAAAAGCAGTCACCGTAGTACACCTTCAGGTCACTCCACCTAAGTAGGAGGTAATGTCTCATCAATCGAGCCCGAACTCGCACAATACTACTTAGTTTTAGCAAACTAAAATATTGTTATAAAAATCTGTAAATAGAAGAAACCTCCTCCTTTTTTGAAGTCGGTTAAAAATAATCTAACGTTGTCAAGTATCAACCTATTCTGGTTTATCGAATATATTGAATTCGAAGAGCGATCTTTTCAACAAGAGCTAATGCAAACAGGCGACACAGTGTCCACTCATGACGGCGGCTGAGCGCAGACTGAGATTACGAAATTTTTACGCGATAAATCAAAAGAGGTTCAAAAAAATAAAATAACCCTTATTGCAATCGACTACGATTCATCCGTAATAGCAAAATATGAGAAAATATAAGCTCCGGTTGTTATTTTTTCTGCGACTTTCTGTGACACTTTTATACTATTTTTTTCCTCGGATTTATAATCTATATATATACTTATAAAATAGTAAGTCCTGACTGACTGATTCATCATCGCCGAGCGTAAACTATGATAGTTAGGGCTATGAAATTTGGTGAGTAGGATCCTTTTATTGAGTAGACGCGCACTAAGAAAGGAATTTTGGAATTTCTACCCCTAAGGGGGTGAAATAGGGGTTGAAAGTTTGTATGGAAGTCCGTCATTTTTTAAGTTAGAAACCTGAAACTTTACTTTTGGGCTGCTGATTAAAAATGAGTAAACACGTATTTTAGCGTTTTTGAATATTCTACCCCTAAGGGGTGAAATAGGGGTTGACATTTCGCATATAGGTTAGTCTGGAAGTCCGTCATTTTTGAAGTTCGAAACATGAAACTTTGTGTTCGGGCTACTGACTAAAAATGAGTTAATACGTATTTAAGCGTTTCTTGATATTCTACCCCTAAGGAGGTGAAGTAGGGGTTGGAAGTTTGTATGGAAGTTCGTCATTTTTTAAGTAAGAAGCATGAAACTTTATTTTTGGGCTACTGATTAAAAATGAGTAGATACATATTTAAGCGTTTATGAATATTCTACCCCTAAGGGGTGAAATAGGGGTTGACTTTTGGCATATAGGTTAGTCTGGCAGTCTGTCATGTTTGAAGATCGAAACATGAAACTTTGTGTTCGGGCTACTGACTAAAAATGAGTTAATACGTATTTAAGCGTTTCTTGATATTCTACCCCTAAGGGGTGAAATAGGGGTTAAAAGTTTGTATGGAAGTTCGCCATTTTTTAGAAACATGTTGCTTTATTCACGTGCTAAGAACTAAAAATGAGTTAATAAGTATTTAAGCGTTTATGAATATTCTACCTCTAATGGGTGAAATAGGGTTTGAAAGGTTGTATTGAAGTCCGTTATTTTTTAAATTAGTACTATAAAAATTTAATTTTGGGCTACTGATTAAAAGTAACTAGATATCTATTTAGCGTTTCTGCATATTAAACCAATAAGAGGGTGAAATAGGGGTTAATTTTTTTATGAAAATCCGTCATATTTAACTTAGAAACCTGAAACTTTACTTTTGGGTTGCTGATTGAAAATGAGTAAATACGTATTTCAGCGTGTCTGAATATTCTATCCCTAAGGGGTGAAATAGGGGTTGACAATACGTGCATAGGTTAGTCTAGAATTCCGTCATTTTTGAAGTTTAAAACATAAAACTTAATTTATATGCTACTGATTAAAAAAGTGTAGAGACGTATTTAAGCGTTTTTGGTTATTCTACCCTTAAGAGGGAGAAATAGGGATTGAAAGTTTGAATGGAAGCTCATCATTTTTTAAGTTAGAAACATTAAACTATATTTTTGGGCTACTGATTAAAAATGAGTAGATACCTGTTAAAGGTTTCTGGATATTCTACCCTTAAGGGGTGAAATAGGGGTTGTAAGATTGCATGGAAGTCTGTCATTTTTTGAGTTAGGAACATAAAATATTATTTTTGGGTTACTAATTAACAACGAGAATATGCATATTTAAGCGTTTCTGGATATTCTACCCCTAAGGGGAGAAATAGTCATTGGCATTTCATGGATTGGTTAGTTTGAAAATCCTTCATTTTTTTTTAATTTAGCAGCCTAACAACTTTCGTTTTCATGTTTCTGATTACAAATAGATGAATACTTATATCAGTATTTATGCGAATTCTGCTCCTAAAGGGATAAAATATGGGTCGAATGTTTGTATGAAAGTTCTTTTAAATGGGATAATGATCAAAAATAAATAAATAAATACGTTTAAAATATGAATAAATTACTGATACATTCTTTTACACAGTTTTAATTAAATGCTATATTTCTATTATTTAATAATATGATTAACTTCCACGCGAGCAAAGCCGCGGGCAACAGCTAGTTGACTATATATGCCTTCTTACATTATTTTTAGAAATTCTAAAATAGGTTGATTGTAGAACAAAAATGTACCAAAACTCAACCCGATATCGTAAATACTGTGGAAAATGGTTACGGAAGATCGTTTTTACAATATAAAAAAATACAATTTCCAAAAAAGTTGTCCCTCGGATTTGAAGATGAAGAACTAATCTATAAGTGTTAGTACTTTGTTATATTCAATTTGTTTAGTTTAGTTACAAATTGCACCGAAAAAAAGCATAATTTTGTACGAATCGTAAACGCGCCCTTAATACAATTGTATCGAAAATTCATTATTGTTTTGATTTAGTTGAACCAAGGTGTACTATTATATACAGCTGCATTCTTTCCTTTGTTATGTATTCCTACGTCATATATCATTAAATCAATAGAATTTATACATAGTTAAGACCGACCTAGGTCGCCAGATTTCAGATATCAGTATATTATCGATCACGTAGATTAAGACACGCTCTATCTCGGCGAACATAAGCCGTGATTAAATGCAGTTTATCGATATATTTTAGTATATATAATGAACTGTAAGTAAGTAAGAAACCACACGTTACCATGTAACATTAAAGTATTATGGAGCTGTCGCTCCGGCATAATAAATACTGCTCACAAAGTTATTAATCGCCGTTGTTAATCCTACGTACACATAAGTTCGCTATATTATGCAAATAAATAGTGTACCTGTGGTTTGTTGAAAATAGTCATAGTACCTAATAAATAAATAAATAAATATTTCGGACATCTAACACACAACGCCGTCTAGTCCCAAACTAAGCAGAGCTTGTATTACGGGTACTAGATAACTGACATGAATACTTATATACTTTCTTTTTCGTAAATACATACATATTATACATAGAAAACACCCAAACTCCGAAACAAATATTTGCAGATCATACAAACCCGAATCGAACCCGAGACCTCAAGAACAGCAGTCGCGTACGCTACCACTGCGCCACCGAGGCAGTTAATGTATATTTCCTTACCTGGATATGTACTAAATGGCGGTTTTATTGACATTAGAACATTAAGTATCTTTTTGTGCTAAAACTAAGCTTGTCAGATCGATAAACTGAAGTATCTTGGCAAATACCTATACAATAAATCGGAATTTTTGCATTAGCAATTTTTTTTAAAGTGCTTAACCTTGGACCTTAAACTGATATTAATTTATTTTAAGGTAGTAGTAATCTCAAGGACCGGGGCGGTACTACCCTCGCACAGAAAATCAACGTAAAATGACGTGCTGTCGTGTTTCCTTGGTGAATGCGAGACCGGAGGCCCATTGATACAGAAGCATCACTAGCCCGCCATGGTGGGGGTCACCATGCTGCATTATTGCATCGTCTGCATTCGCAGTATCGTGACCACCACTCTTGGATTTTGCTTATGCTTTCCATCAGACAGAATACAGTCATTTTGGCAGGGCCATACATAAAAAAAAAATTAAAGCTCTAATATGAGCGACTTGTCCGTAGGTGCCCAGTTCGTCGGACTTCGGTTCATACGAGCGCATGTGCGCACGCGCTAGGGGCGCTTGCGCGCATGCGTGGGGCGCGCGCGCTCGCAAGCGGAGGCCGCGTCCGCGCCGCTCTTGCGCCTGTCTCTCCTGGTGAGCTACTTTTAATAATAGGTCTTTAGCTATGAAATTGCCGTTTTGTATGCAAGGTTTGTAATAATAGGTCCATAGATCTATTGTTATTAACATAATAACTCCAATTTATTTTTAGCCGTTTGCAAACCTTGCCATTCAAATATCCTTTGTTTGTTATCCGCCACAATACTCATTTCCTCGTATATAAAATTTGGGCATGCCTAAGATATAAATACTTTTGATAAATTGAACTCAACTGCTAGACAAAGGCCGCTCAGATTATACGCCACTCTGATGTATTTTGGGCTACTTTTTACCCGACTACGGCAAAGCCAAAGGAGGGTTATGATTTTCATATGCTATGTATGTATGTATATTCATTTGTTCCCTCATAGCTCCTAACTACTCATTAGAACTGGACAAATGAGGTGTCGTTAGAAATGTCATGATCGTCTGCTGGTTATAGGCTATGACGTGTCACTGAATCTAATGTGGCGCCCTCTAGCCGACATAAAGTACTGTATTAAAAAAAAATAGATAAATATATCGTGTTTGGTATCATTGGAAATGGCGTTACTTGTATAATTCAAATATATATAAATATTTAGCATTTTCTCATGACTTTGTCCGTATTTGTTCGATAACTGTGATATTTCTATGGTACCTATTTAAAATATATTTTGCAAAGAAATTAATATTATAGAGGCACCTAAACATTTTAAATAAAAAAAACGTAAAAAGTAAAACCCAACTACGACAGAAAACGACACTGAAAAAGCATGAAACAATTTTCAAAAGCCGTAGTCACACGTTGTGAAAGTGTTATGGACTATGGTAGATTACATTACATGGACTACGGCTTTTGAAACTTAGCAATGTACCATAGTCCATAACACTTTAACTACGCGCGACTACGGCTTTTAAAACTTGTTTCATGATTTTTTTTAGCGTCGTTTTTTGTCGTAGTTGGGTTTTAGTTTTACTTTTTTTATCTATATTACATTATTATTCCAGAGAGCGTCATGAGTGAGCGGCTGTTGGCAGTTCTGCATCAGAAACTGTTAGACCTGCGATCGAACAGCAGTAATGTGTAGATCGAGGGAATTGACGAATTGTCTTGTAGATAATACTAATACCGTGTTTATTGTGGTTCAAACACTGTAGTATGAATGTAGGTACTTACTTATTAAGGAAGCGCAATTTTGTTTATAACTCACATAGGTGCGTAGTTTTAGAGGGTGTAAATAAAACGAGCATTATAATCAATAGCAAAGGCTTTATTTTTGACTTTTATAAACAGTCCTTACTATCTAGTGTTAAGTAACGATGCGAGCGTTGATGCGATTCGAAAGCCTTTCAATTTATTCGGCGTTATCTTTTAAATACAATAAATATCGTCGTCCGGAGAATTTCGGTAACAAATATACAAAAAGTTGTATGTACAGGCCGGACTACGTGGAATGTGTTTATTATGTGAGATATAATGGGGGTTAAATATATTCATTAACACCCCCCTAGATTCTAAATGATCACCTCCATATTTCGAGAAATTTGGCTGGAAACCCCTACCTACATGTGTTTAACATAGGGGTTTGTTTTCACCCCGGGAGATGTTACGACCCCACGAAATGATTTTTTTTAAATTTTCTACTGCTATTTCCCAAATGACCACCTTTCTTTGGGAGGGCAAAAAATGGTCGTTTGGGAGAAGAAGTAGCTAGATTCGTTTGTGGGGGCCGTTTCAGAGCGGTGGAGGGCCGTGGGGGTAGCGCAGCACTGGCTCCAGGGACAGCGGCCGGGAGTTGCAGTCCGTCTGAGCGTGAGGAGCCAGGGCCGCAGCACCCAACAGGAGCAGTAGAAGCGCCTGACAACAAAACATATATGTTGTTAGGTACATTTGGTGATAAACTTTGGATAGTTTTGACGTGACAACGTCTTATAAATTGGTTTGCCGGGTGACACTTCAAGAAACTGCGTTACGCTCCGCTCACGTTATGCGCTCACAATGAGAGCGAGTGAGAGGCACGCGTCCCTTCCACTCGGGCATGGTTAGCCCGCCTAAGAGCGAGAGAGACAGACATAAAAAGTGAAAGGCACGCGTCCACTTTACCACTCAAAGTCGTTGTCACGTAAAACTTTCGCCCGTATACCGACTTTACAGGCAACCAATTTTTTTGTAATTTATACTACACAAACATATAAAAATTGTGTTTACATTTACGACTGATTACTTTCGGGTCTTTTTAATTAATATTATTTTTTGCGTTTCAGTTACAAAATAGAAAAAAATGTAAATTGTAAATTTGTTTGTGTTATTAGTCAAATGCACTATATTGGTCATCAGCAAAAACTATATGCCATATATAAATAAAAAAATATCATCTTTAAATTAACTTTAAATTTGTGCAATTCATAAATTAATGAACAAATGATTGAAATTTCTTAATATGCCATTTTTAGAAAATTTAAAATTTCAACATGATAGTTTTTTTAGTTTTACAGAAATTCTGTAAGTAAATCTTGATCTCATAATTGCTTGTATCTTTTCGAATAATTTAATCACTGTCCCGTGACTACACACCTTGACCATGCCAACCAATTGTAGAGGTACAGATACTACCGTAAACCACATAAAATCCTGACTTTTGTGGGTTGCTGTTAGCTGGGTGATGTTTTACTCCTTTTGCCGCCAATTTCTAGAACTATTTCGCGCGCATCAATCACAATTCATTCATTTATTGCGATCTCTAGCGAACTTTTCCTATCCTATGGGATCATGTCCTTTTTGGGGTCAATCTTTGAATCGCAGTATGGGTCTGCAAATGTCTCCCTTTTCTGTACATATCTATACAAATAAATAGAATTGGAGTGTCTGTTTGTAATATTAAAATAACTGCTTTTTACTAAATGCGTGTCTGTCTGTCTGTCGGTCTGTCTGTCTGTCTGTTTGTTTCATTGTCGTCATTTTGACGGGACTTTCTCTGGCAGATAGCTGATGATCCAGGGAGTAACTTAGGCTACATTTTTTAGACTAACTTTGTCCCGCGGCGTTACTCGCGGTACAACAATAACCGCGGGTAACACCGCGGGGTTCAGCTAGTTTTACATAAGATGGGTACTGTATGTTACCTGGAAGGGTAGCGAAGCCCTGGCGACTCGGCACACGAACCTGAGACCGCGCTGTACGCCGCTCAGCTGCTCTTCCACTGGCTCGCTACTGCCCACCATTCTGTGCAAGACAACGTAACGTTCATATTGATGGCACAAAATATACATATTCTCTACTTAATGTATCCTGTACACGAATAGACGTACACACATACATACATAGAGACATGAACAGAAGCATAGTAAATTGACAAAACAATGGGAATAAATAATAGATGAGATGTAAATAGCCGAAATACAATAGATAGGAAAAATTTAATGATTTGACAGCCATAGCACCTACAAGTTAAGAAAATAGATAAATGTGTTTCGAATAAAGATCTATTTGTTGTATTATTCGTTTGTTATTCATAAAAGAAGAAGCATCTTTTTCACAATTTAATTTTATTATCCATACTAATATTATAAATGCGAAAGTTAGTCTGTCTGTCTGTCTGTCTATCACGCTTTCACGAGGCTAAACTGTTACACCGATTTTATTGAAATTGGACATGGAGATACTTTGATTCTATAAGAAGGACATAGGCTACTTTTTACCGCGATAACTGATATAAACGCGGGCGGAACCCCAGGCAAATGCTAGTATTTAATGTACGTAACAAAATTTGGAGAGGTATTTAACAAAATTAACTTCATAAGATATGTTACGGCAGGCAAAATAAAAAGTGTTAGGCTTTTAAAGCAAGTAGGTATACATTGAATGCAATCGTTATACACTTTGAAAAAGAAAAAAAAACGAAAAGGGAATATGTGAAATTGAACGTTTTAAGTTTTTAATTTAAAAGTGTATAACCAGTGCCTATAATAACTAGGTGAAGCGGAGTACTCACTCGGTCTCGTCAATCGGCGGCAGCTGCAAGCTCGACAGATCGTCCTCGTCCTCCTCCATTAGCTACGACAATATCACAAAATACGTCAACGGTGCGAAGCTACTACTCAGTGGTGGAGGGGGGAACGGGACTCACATGCAAACACTGCACCGATCTCTTTGCATTTCGCAACGCAACAATACTATTATTTCGTTTGGTATATTTTTAAATTAATTATGCTTTTGATCGACTTAGGGCTGTGTGAAGTGTTCGCATACTAGTTTAAAAATACCGCTACTTTAAAAATTTCTTTTATATCTAACGTGACTAGTCACCTACGGAGAGGTCAGTAGGTATTTCCCCGTGAACTCACGGGGCGCAATAATAAACTAAGCTTGCGTCGTGTCATCTCAAGGGTCTGTTCATACTGTGCGCTCTGCGGGGTGAAGCGGTGAGGTGACGCAAAATAAATTATGTTTTTCGCTATTAATACTGTAATTTACGAATCGTCTGTGAGTAGGTAGGTATACACTCGAGCCGCGTCGTCCAACTCGAAACTCGCGTCTTCGTTAGATTCGTTTCATTCGATTAGCAAAAGGGAGGTTTCTAGATGTGGGTGAGGAGTTAACTACCGGTGTTACCTGCGGGGCGGCGAGCGCGGCGGCGGCGGCGAGCGCGTGTGGCGCGTGGGCGGCGGAGGCGGGGCGCCGCGCCAGCGCCGCGCCCAGCTTGAGCGCGTACACGGCGCACAGCTTGCGCAGCGACTGCAGGCGCAGGCGCAACTCGGCCAGGCGCGAGTGCGGCGGCGCGCCGGGCGCCAGCAGCGCCGCGGCCTCGTGCAGCGCCAGCACGCGCGGCTCCGCCCGACGCAACTCGTCCCTCAACTCGGCGAAGCGCCGGAAGTCCCGCTGCAGTTCACTCGGCTCGCGGCCCAATCGTAACGGCTCGCGCGCCCGCACCGCGCGCTCGGCGGCCGCCAAGCGCGCCACTAGCTCGACGACGGCGTCGTGGAACTGTTGATTGTGCAGCAGCGCGTGCTGCAGCGTGCGCTGCCAGGCGTGCGCGCGCGTGCAGGCGACGTCCCAGCGCGAGTTGGCGGCCGCGAGGCGCGCGCGCACCCTGTCCGCGGCGCCCGCCGAGCGCGCGTGCGCCGCCACGTGGCCGCCCACCACGTTCAGCGACACCACGATGGACTTGTGCGAGTCCAGGTCGAGAAGGAATTCACGGTGGTCCTGTTCGATGTAAGGAATACGTTATGTTCCCGTCGACTGCGTTTCGTCGATTAACAATAAGAAACGAAATCTAAATTCACACATATACGTATTGAAGGGCGAGAAGTACCTGTATGACGTCTTCGAGTGCGTCGTACTGTTCGGGCGGGCCGGTCCTGGCGTCGTCCGTGGCCTCGGCGAACTGAAGCCACTGCTCCAGACGCCATAAGTCGTTATCGAGTTGCTTCCAGTTGCGCTCCGAGCACAGTGGACACGTCAAGCGGCCCGATTCACTATAGCGAGAGTTACGATAAACTTAATAGAAGGAATCGATAATCGAATTTAGCATCGTCATCTAGACGATGTAACTACTATTCTATCATCAAACTTAAATAACATGAAATAAAAAAAAAATTGTTGTCGATAAAAACATTTATGCAACAATATATTTAAAAGTTAATATATTATTTCATGTTAAAAATACAGAACTAGTTCCCAATAAACTACATCATATTAATACTACACGATAATGTTATCACACAACTATATCCAAGACGAATACAACATTAATATCACGCCTCCACAAACGAAGCTAAAAATAGTAAATCGTGTACGAGTGCAGTGAATAAACACAAAATAAAAAAAAATCGTGTTTTTTATTTATTTATTACTTTTCATTTATTCTAAACTCAAAACAAAATGCACTAACTACGTTTGGATTAACACATGCACAATCGTTTCCGTTCCTGCTACATTTAATTATTAGAAAAGGGTCTTTTTAATTAATATTATTTTTTGCGTTTCAGTTACAAAATAGAAAAAAATGTAATTTGTAAATTTGTTTATCTCGTGTTATTAGTCAAATACACTATATTGGTTATCAACAAAAACAATATACCATAGATAAATAAAAAAAAATCAAATTGGAAAGGGAATTCTATGTTTCGTTGTCTATAATTAAATATTGTCAATTAATGTAGCAAGAAGTCTACGACTATAAAATTAAATATATTAGAGAAGCAGTACTCACTGTTCGCACGTGAGCGCGTACAAGGCCGAGTGGGGCAACCTATGGGACCAGAAAATGCATGTGTTTAGAGCATGCCGGGTTAGGAAGCTGATACACTCTTATCTAGACTAAGTGGAGTATTTCCTTGGACCAATAAACAGAAAAAAAAATAAGTCTGAATTCAATGGAACACTTGTTTAAAAATAGATTGCTTTTAGTTCTCCTAAAACTTAGAAGAGTTGCGTTTCTGCTTCTATCACTTAGTCTTTCTACATTGTCATATTAAAACTACCTTCAAATCCTTCAAAAAAGGTTTTCAATCGGTTCATGGAATCATATTTTTAAGTAACCGTACAATGCATCCAGCCACATAATACCTTAAATATACTGCTAATTTCAAATTGACCGACTTTTAGCATATAACTTGACCAGATATATAAAATGAATGCGTGACTGTATACTAATGACAGAAATCACTGTTTTATAACAGCTTTAAGCCCCAACACCAGTTGCCAAACAGTGCTATAAGTGCTACCACAAATAATAATAGAAGAACAACATTGAGGACTTCATACAAGGACATTTCATATAAAACACAAAATCTGTACAGATATCACAAGTGGAGTGGATAAAATAGAAAATATTAAAACACAAGCTCTGAACTCAAGCTGTAAAATTTAGTTAACGAGTATGGTATTTCTAGCTGTTTTTTATTCGTAAAGAAACAATATAATATAATAATGAAAAAACAGATAGATAATAAAGATCTAAATAGTTTTACCATTAACCGTCATCTACATGAAATGTCCACTGAAATCGTTAAATTGTGTTTCACCGTACGCCAAAATCACACGTTATTATAGAACAATAAAGTCTACAATTCCATGTAACATTGGCCACTAACCTTAAATTGTTGATTTGTAGTTCTCGTTTCTTCGCTTGGTTGAGTAGGTCTTCGTAAGTCAGAGATAGAGATTCTACGTCCTTTAACATCGCTTCTTCTTCATTAGCGTCACATTCAGTCAACAGTAGCTCCGACAAATGTTTCGCTAACTCTAATGTCTGTCCAGGTTTGGCACCAGCTTTGGCAATTTCTTTCGCAGCTGTGGCTAATGCATCACTGCCTGCTTTTTCATCAGGTTGTGTTTCAAGAGCTATTTTAAGAGCCTCTAAGGCTTCTGAAGTTTGTTTGACAGCTAATGCAAGTTCTGCCCTGTATGTTTCTTTGGACGTAAGTGTATCTACTTGGAGAGCAGCGTCTGTCTCCCACTTTAGGGTATCAACCTGTGTAACATACAAACATATACATGTACTTCACAAGTTCATTTAACTTTCTCTACTTCTAATAAAATGTATTATCAAAGGCACTTTATAAATTAGTTTTATGGGTTTACCTGTACAGCAGAATCAACATCCCCAACGACTTCTGCTCTGGCCAGGTCTAATCTTGTTCTGACGTCAGCGAACAATACACGGTACTCAGCTACCATGTCTGATACTCCAGGCATTGTAGACACAGCTACCGCCAGGCGGTCTGCGTTATCTACTAGTGCTTGACATTCCATAAGTTCTTGTTCAATAGCCTGAAAAAAGAAATCAGATTTTTGAAAATTTGTTGCTTGAAGTTTTTTAGAATTGTTTAAATTTTAGATGTTATTAACAAGAGCATGAAACAAGGTGTTTCAGTACTTACGTCTAATTCATTCAATGTAATGAGCTTATCTTGCGGTGCCGGGGCTAGATGTAGTGCTCTTGTCAACCTGACGTCTGTTTCGGCTAAAGCCACTACAGCAGCTCCATGTGCTCCAACGAACTGTCTCTGAGCATCAGCGCCTGCAGCTGCTAGACGAGCAGATAATCTCTGCCAACACCTTACAGCGTTACGTAACCTTGCCGCGTCATCTGCAGCTGCACCACGAAGCTCAATGCCCCGACTCGCAGCAATTCTGCCGAAGGCATCTTCCAGACGTTTTATATCAGCACTAAGATTTTCTAGGTCATTTGTGGCTGCCCGAGCTACACTTTCATCTTCGGGTTCACCACGACGTTTCCTAGTCTCAATTTTTTCCACTCGCCTTTCAATATTTTCAAGTTTCTTTTCCACCTTTGGTAGTAGAGAAGCAGAGAGTTCAGCTGATTTGCGAACCTCTTTTAATGTTGTCTTACGTTTTTCTGACATATCACAGATATTTTTCCATTTCTTTTCAACGATATCGACGCCAGTGTGAAGGTTCCGTAGATCAAAGTTCCCGCGAACAACTTCAGGATCATTAAATATTAGCTCGCAAAGATTGAGACTTTCTCCAACTTCCCCACTCTCTTTTTCTATGTTCTTATGAATGTCATCACGATCTTTGAATTTCTCGTCAACAGATTTCACAGTTAAGAATTCCAAGACGACGGGAGTAGAGAGGTTAGATTCAATTGAGTGCAGTTTTAGTCTTATTTCTGTCAATCGTTCTTCTAGTTGAGAAATAGTTTCCAAGAGTTCGTTAATCTTGGCAATTCTTGACCTACCAGTTTCTTGTAACCTATGCCAGCGTTCTTGTACATCTTTAAGCTGTTTGGAACTATTCTTGCTGAAAGACTTTTCATCTTTCTTCGATTGCTCGACTAGACTGGTACCAGTTTCAATGAGCCATTCAAATTCTCTCTCTTTCATTGCTGTCTCAGCTTGTACTTCTGAATTTATTTTTCTAATGAGGTCTTGAGGGTCAATAGAACCAATTTCAGTACTTTGATTTGAAGTTTCGAGACGAGTTTCTAGGGTTATTATCCATTCAACAAATCGTGTCAAACGTGACTCGAATATTGTGTAGACTTCTATTCTTTCCTGTAGTCGGTGGATAATGATGGATAATTGATGTTCTAAATCAGCTCTTTGCTGTCGCAGTTGCCATATTCTTTGATGTACAAGTCTTATATCCTGTGGACTCAGACATTCTTTAAGCTGTTCTTGGATAACGCTGAGGGTTTCTATTTGAGTTTCCGTTTTTACAATCTTGGTCCTGAGATCAGAGTACTTCTCAATGGCTTTCTTGAGCTGTGGTCGCGATAACTTCTCAACATCAGAATAAGAGTTAATGTCTTCTTGTGTCTTTGTGTACAGTTTAAGAAGCTCATTTGACATGTTTTCATACTCATTTATCAGGCCAAGTATCCTCGTCAAAAAGTCGCGCCAAGTGTCAAGACTGGCTTGTAAATTATCTACCCTCTTTACAATACCAGCATACTCCATTCTTACAGATGCTCCATACGCTTCTTCGGTGAATTCCAAGACCTTTTTCAAATCGACTAGAAGTTTGTCCGATTGCCTCCTGCCTTCAGGCACCTTATCTGAGAGATTCTGTATGTTAGCTAATATTTTGTGTATTCTCTTAATATGAACATATCTAAGTTGTAGTTTTTCTTTCTCACGTTCCATTTCCTTAAGCCACCTTAATAGTTCCGTGTATACCTCTCTGTAGTCATCCCAAGCTGCGATCCTTGTACAAACTTCGTCATGTCTTTCAACTATTCTCGCCAAAGTCTCATTGTGAAGGTTAGTTAACGTGTCGAACTTGTCCGCTAAGTCTCGGTTAGCTGTTTCTCTATTCTCATTCATAAGCACAGATCTCTGTGATGTCAACAAGTTTTTGTGAACCCTACACAAACGACGGTGTTCTGTCAAATTCTCGTAGTCAGCCGGCACTGAACCGGATAAGAATGACTGCAGATCTATCAAGTATTCGTGCCACAGTTTTAATGCTGTCGCTGCATCCCCAGACCTGATTAAAGCGGTGGACAATCGGTGGTAGTGGAAGAAGGTATCCCTGAACATGGCTTGCCATAGTTCTAAGATTCTGACTATTGAGTGCTCGTCGGCAACGTCACGGTCAATGTCGGGGAGTTCAGCTTTAGCGGGCGCGATGTCCGCTTCACTTTTTCCTAAAGCTATTAAATTGTCTCGAAGAGCAATTAGTTTGTCTTCGACTATTTCACTGTCCTCGTGCACTGGTGCCAAGTCCTGTAATAGAAAATAAAACTTAATATTAAACATCGTATTTAAATAGTGTACATGTAGTAATTTATGCATTAGGACAAATAGGGGTTAATATATTTTCCGACATAAACAGTGTAAGCAAGATAGAGGCTGCTAGTTTGATTCAGATGATCATGGACCTATGTTATGAACCTGTATCTTATTGCTTAAAAGTTTTCTATGTTCTATATTGTATCATGTCGTTTCTTCATAGGTTTTCAGAACTAAAATAGACCTACATAAGTGCAGATAAATCCTACTACCGCTAAGTCTATAATGAATTCTGAGGGTAAACAGTTCATCCGTTACATCGGTAAATCATTGTGGATACGCGCCAAATGCAACAACTAAAGAAAAAACATTATTCTATGCTAATGAATAAGTTGGACTTTGTACTTATTCTATAAATATATTAGCTGACTCGCTCAACTTCGTTTGCGTCTCTCTATAAGAATTTTTTTTTTCCCATTTTACCAACATTTTCGGTCGATACTTGGCTCCTATTGGTCGTAGAGTGATGTTACATAGAATAAAACCCTTCTCGCTAAATGTGCCATCCAACAAAAACAGAATTAGCAAAATCGGTTAAGCCGTTCACGCGTGATGTTGTCACCAAGGCAAATATGGATTCATTTATATATATATACTAGCTGTCCCGGCAAACGTCGTTTTGCCATAACTACTAATAAATTAAAAATTTATTAAAAAAACATTGTCCAGCGGACAAAATTGTGAATCTAAACTATTCCCAGATCCCCTTGAACACACACAAAAAATTTCATCAAAATCGGTCCAGTCGTTTGAGAGTAGTTCAGTGACATACACACTCACAGAAAAAATATATATATATAAAGATAGATGAATGAGAAACAGTAATAAACCTAGATAAGTCTGAAGAGCTCAATTTCGTCACTAACCTGTCTCATATCACAGAGCTTGTCCTTTGCATGCTGTGCCTTTGCTCTCGCCACCTGCCTGGCTTCTCCAAGGTCTGCCAAGGCTTGTACGGCTCCAGTGACTAACTGCAGCCGTCGGGCCAGTGCGTCAGCATCTGCTGGTAACGCGCGTGAGCCTGTCTCTGCCGCCACTCTTGCAGCTAAAGAGCGGAGCTCCACAACTCTTGCTTCTTGCTCTAGACATGCCTGGAGAAAGAAAAAATAATTTTTATTTACCGTGATTTTGACTCAAACAGACCACACCTAGAGAGGGATAAAGAAATGCAAAAAGGGCATGATTCTATGTATCGCGTTTACCGTAGTTAAGTTATACTGCATGCTTTTACGTCTTCTCGCATTTCCTATTTTGTATCGGTTTAGCACCTACATAACAGTCTATTACATGAGAAATTCCCAACGTATAAATGGATTATTGTATCAGAAAAGATAAAACGTTAGTAGAACGCGAACGTACAATATCCTGAGTTATGTGAGCCAAATGCATTACGCATTCGGTAGAAAGTGTACTTAATTATCACATGATTGTATGTCATTGGGCAGAATGACATCGGCGTCGGACGTGGTGACCTGTTGGCTCAATTCAGGACTGTAAATTGATATGTGAGCGTTGCTCGTTGTGCAATAAACGAGTCGAAACTATATTCTAATTTGAAGCTTCGAAGCTATATTGCTCAATTATTAGGAAGTATTATTTTAGGTTACAGATCAATAGTGCTAAATTGACCAATTTAATGAACTACCACTACATGAGAACATATATGGATTGCACGATAATAAAGCAAGCCAATACGTCCTTTCTGAAGAGAAGTCTATGTTTAGTACTGGACAATAAGATGCTGTCGATGACAACGAAAGATTCAGTTTCAATGAAGAGTCTCTATGGAGACGGAATAAAAATTAACGATTAATTATTTCCAAATATTTACATAATCATCCACAGGCTTCAACAGTTCATTGCTGGATATATATGCAATATAGATAAATCAAACTACTACAAAGAACGACTAACCGTGTTCATTATAGTTTGTCCTAGGTAGAAAATAACTAGCTAAATTATTAAGAACATAGCTAACCATAAGTATTTACTTACAGTTGCAAGAATAAAAACAAAGTTAATAAATAAATCTGAATACTTGCACCAAAACAAACTTAAATTGCAATAGGAATTAATATAGGCAGTTCTGTCGTGGTGCTTGAAATGCTCTCGAGCATAGAGAGCATCGAAGTAATCATCAAATTAATATGGAAACGTAAATCAATACATTTTCACATTTTCTGCGAATCATCACATACGATGTACTTAGCTTTAGCTGTGACGTTATTTTTTTTATGTAATAGGGGGCAAACGAGCAGATGTATCGCCTGATGGTAAGCCATTACTGCCGCCCACGGACATCCGCAACACCAGAGGCGTCACAAGCGAGTTACCGGCCTTTGGGGGATGGGAAGGGGGATAGGGGGAGGAGTTGGGGGTATGGTATCCTCACTCACTCGGCGAAACACAGCACAAGCGCTGTTTCACACCGGTTTTCTGAGAGGCCGTGGTATCACACCGGTCGAGCCGGCTCATTCATGCCGAAGCGTGGCTCTTCCACGCATCTTAAACGTATGATCGAAAATTTTCAAAAATACAGAGTTTGACTGCTGGATGAAAATAGGCGGACGAAATACTGTGATAATTTATTTCCGGATCTTCCGGAGATCTTCGGTTATCGGACCTTGTATTTGGGAGGCAATAGTAACAGGAATAGAAATAGATAAAATAATTTGAATCTACTTCCGCACGTATTGAAAAAGGTTACGTAATTTATGGAGTCATTTAGTTATAATATAAATCGAATTACTACTTTTTAGACAATTAAACTAATTGAGGTTACATAGCTCTAAATTTCCGGCAACACCCGGTTCGTATTACAGCAATCTACGGCCCTGACCTGGTTGAATCATTGCTCGTTCCTTAACACATCCGTATGGGCAATAGCCTAGCACTATCTTTTTGACTATATTTCCTTTAATTACACTTCCAATTTTTAACCGACTTCAAAAAAAGGAGGAGGTTTCTCAATTCGACCGTATATATTTTACCATTTAAAGAGCCTGGTTGGTTCCCTCTTGGCCTCTATTACGCAAATCTAACATATTATAATCGTCAAAATGTGGGCGTTTAGTAAGATCGCAAGTGAGCGGTCTGTCCACCATTTCGGGATAACAACGTTGAATTGTTTATAAATTTATTGATGTATATAGATAGATATACATAGAAACACCTATCTATATTCAAAGTATATAGAACAACATACTATTATTTAACTCTGTTCTTCAATAATTTTTTTAAGAAAAACTTGTAGTTACAGGCACTGATGACCTAACAGGTTTTTCTTAAGCCTATTTTAGGAACCAGACTCTCCCCAAGTTACCAGAATATGTGGCATTTTATGAATTACCAGAAGAAAAGTGTTTTGAGAGTAAATGAAGAGATTTAGTGTTATTATTAGTACTTGCGAGGAAAACTACATTTTGGAACAGTACTGGTACTTTAATATATTTATAGAAACTGCGTAGTTTCTATAAATTTCTAACTGTATACTATTAAAAACTATTAATGTCTGACTACTATATAATTTACATAGTATAATTTTTTTGACAGTTAACCTAGCAACTTAATGTTTACCTATACGTTCTTATAAATTAAGGATTTCGATTTTCTGTTTAAACAAACTTAAAATAGATTACAGCATGTGCAATAGCGGTATGTGTTTAGTGTTAACAAGGTCTTGTACAAATCTTGTAGTATATGTACGAGGAAGCGATAAAATTGTGTAATCTCTGATGAGATGGCCTTGAACTAGATATGGTCACAACAAACGCGTTCTACATTGCCTACTATATACTACGTGTTAGATTTAGCTGTTTGATGCTTTTGGAACGTTTTGTAGAGTAAAAGTTGTGTCAGCTATTAAACGATTGTGTGATAATTAAATACAACTATTCTTGTATGCTTCCTTTTACACATTTTCATTCTAATGAGTTTTTGATATCCTAAATGTAAATGTACGGAAAGTCCGTAAATATCCGGATAAATTCGGTCGTGCCTGCTGTCATCTATGTTAAATTTTATTTATTTATCTTTATTTACGAAACATTAACTTTATTAGTGGTGTGCTACTAATTTCTGTGAAAACAAAAATAAATCAAGGAAAATAAAAATTGCTCATTTTTATGCCGAGAATCAGTAAATAATTTATATTGTTTGTCATAGAGTGAATGGTGATATATTCCAAATAATTGTTTTATATGAACACGTGGCGGTCGTATCACACGCGTCGAGTCTCATAGATCTGCACCACGTGTGCTCTGCGTAGCCGCGCAGATACAAAAAGTAAAAATACTTAAGTATTCGGAAATCCGTTAATATAGCGGGTGAAAACCTTGAAATACTTGAATCTATCTAGCTTAAACAGACAGAGTAATATCCCGAGGGTGGCACGAGGACAGTTACATTGCGTGGGTCAGCTAGTCTAGTAATAAACCAGTTATGTATTTAATTATAATACATATCATAAAATACCTCCAAAGACACGATAACAACCATCTAATGAAGGAAATAAATTCGCGGAAACTGCTTGAAAATATTACACATTATTTAGTTTGTTTTTATAGATGGCATCATGGTGTTTGTTACAGATGAATAGTATAATTTAGAGGTAAAGCGTTTATACTGGAGATCTACACTTAATCATGTTTATACAAGTAATAAAATTAAAGTTGAATTGCGAGGTGTTATGAAACTCAATACTAGGAAGGAAGAGAAACGTCAGGCAAATTAGAGGTATGTAATAAATACCTTTAAATAAGTGATCGCGTTAATTCCCGTAAAAATAATAATTATAATACTATGAAGAATGACGAAAAATATTGTGTATACTTGTATTGTATGTTTATTTATTTTCCATTTATATAAGTGTTATTTAACACCAGAGAGGTAGATACTAGGGGTCGAAACGATATTCCCTTCAAATTTGCCACTAAGATGATCTGAAAATAAATCCATATTTTGGTGCAATAAAACTATATAATTATAATTTAAGTTAAACTAGTCAATGAAATAGGAAAAATATAATTACGGCCCAAATCTGATTGTTATTGAAATCGACTTTTAGTGCTGTGCAGTTCATTGACAGGTCACATTATAAGTACCTTTGCCTGACTTCCACACTTTCACCGTTGTAATATTAGGGTGAACTGACAGACCTGAGATTTTTTTTATGGCTCTTATAAAAAAAGTTTCTTCTTTATCTGTAATATATAATTTAGTACCGTGAGAATATTGAAAGCGTGCTTTGTGAATAGTTCGATTAGTACATCACCTTTAGAAAATGGATAAACAAACGTTATTATGACTATACTAAACTTTGATTATCATACATCCGGAAAAGAAAGTGTTCGGGTCATGAACTGACTGACGATTTTGAGAAGGAGAATATTCTAACATTATCTGTATAAAAATAAGGTCACATATATTAATTTGTCCGATACAATATTTCTGGAAAATTTTAGTGGGATTCACAGTCTGGGTAATTTACTGTTCATTTTATTGTCTGCGGCTATTATTGTATTAACTAAATAACTATAAAATAACATTATAATTTGTAAATGTAATCAGCCAACAGTTTCTAATCCATACATAAAACTTGTTTTAAAATTAATTTCGAAAGAATTTTACTAAGATCACAGACTCACGCATTCCGATAGCATCACGTCTCGTTTCTTTATAATTATCTATTAAAATTACTCATGACTAAAATGTAGTACATTATGCGTCTATTTATACGCACCCCGAATTACGGCCCAGTGCTGACTCAAAATATATTTTGATCATCACTATTACTCACTGATATTGAGACCAGTGAGTAATAGTTATCGTTACTACCTCACCACAGCGTTAATGGCGGCCCTAACGTTTTTTTTTTTAATTCTAGCACCTCCAATATTCTTTGGAGCCTATTTCTATCTATTTCCATTCATACCAGTTCTCGCTTTTGCTACTGCTCGTACTTTCATGCTTCATACTGTTTCTTTCTTGCATACAGTCTTTCATACTTTTCAGGTGGGATTCCTGATACTTCTGTTTTTTATTTATTTTGCTTGTACACGGGGTATTAAGTTTAACACAGTTTCTTATTTACATTTATAACTACTTACTTACTTTCGAAGGCCAACATTTTTTTTTTGTTTTGTTTTTTTTTTTTTTTTCGGTCCTAACGTTGGATGATCCAAATTGGAACGCAAATTTAAATTGAAAAAAAAAACGCTTGAATGAGTGTTGTTAAATGAGCAGGGCATTTCAGGCCAAACCTTAACTAGTCTTTAAGTTGTCCGAATTTGAAAACATAAATAAACGTAAACTTGTTATAGCTTTAGAATCGTTAAATTAATTTCTCTTTTACAATATTTGAGAAAATGAAAATAAAATAATTCTGCAGTTCGGTTTTGAGACAAAATCAAAGATCATAAAATTGGTTTATCGGGCCTTGATATCTATATATATTACATGTAAATGATTAAATAAAGTTAGACAACCGTAGTTCAGGGTCAAAAGTGCTGATATAACTTGGCAGTTAAATTACTTAACGCAAAAAATATATTATCTAAGAAATAATAATTCGAGTAACTTCAAGAGGTTATTCTATTAACAGATCACAGTTATTTAGTTCAGTAAATATGTACGTTAAATGGACATGAAGAAGACCCAGACTCATTAGAATATTTTTTTGGAGCAGGCAAAGTGTCCGATTATACCAATACACCATCGTGCAGGCTGGAATGACTACTGTTTTAAATTAAAGCTAATAGGTTCAGCACATTACAAGGAGTGGTTGCTTTGCATGTGCTGTTCTGTGCACCCATTCCGCTTAATTGCGTCCACGTTTGAAACAATCCAGACACGATATGACTAAAATTAGTCGTATTAATACAAGGTGCAGCGAGCTTAGGATGCTTTCAATAAAAATAGCATGACGCATATCGTTCAGGAATGCCGGAATATTCTGGAGAAATTCTGGGCCTTCCGTTATAATACTTGCCTATATTCAACTATATATAAACCGAAGCTTTTAACTTGATTTAGAACAGTAATGAATTTTATTACCCTGCTATATTATGAACCGACTTCAATTGATAAACTGACATTAGCTACCTATGTTTGATTTATTTCTAAACTAGCTGTTGTCCACGGTTCTGCCCGCGTGTATATCGGTTATCGCGACAAATAGTAGCCTGCCTGTGTTATTATTATTTTTATTTATGTTATTTTTTATGGATTTGGCGGGGATTTATGGATTGAGTATACATACATATACATTTAGTAAAAAGCGATTATTTTAATATTACAAACAGACACTCCAATGTTATTTATTTGTATAGATATACACATGCTAATTACAGATATAAAAACTTATGTACATGCATATTAGTTTAGCTATTCGCTATCTGATGACTACAATACAGGCTCTACCTAGTTAGAGATCAAACAAAAGTGTCTAAAATGTGTTAGAATATTAATGCATAATTCGCGAATTCTAGATACATTAAATGTTACATAGCTCGTCGTTTAAACTCATATCATACTTGACCTGTACTTTTATCAACGGTCAATGACATTTGCTTGATTGAAGCTAAAGTTTAACGAGGAAGATAAATTCTATGCAACATTCATAAATATTCAACAAATTGCCAGTAGATGTCAATGTCCTAGTGCCCTCTCCAACCAGACGACGGACATCCGGATACGAGACTTTAGCCTCTTCACTATAGCAGTCTCAGATTCCCATCCGTGACTTGAGGTATTTCTTATTCTAGCTCCTTCACATCTTTCTCCGTTTATTTTAGACTACATAATTTCTAAAAACACTGCTTTTTTTACATTAAATTATCCGGATATCCGTTAATTCAACGACCTTACTACAAAAATTGGCTTAAGTCGATTTTCTTAGCCCAAAATATGGATTTCTGGTTCTATACAAAGTTGTACAACATTGTGGTAGGGAAAATTAAGGGCCGGAAACTTTTAATTTGCAGAGTGTAATATTGAATGATTAACACAAGCTCGCGGTCGGCAGCTAATCGTGAAGTTTGTTGAAACAAAACGCAAGGACGTTTATCGCACCACCCGCTATTAAGACGTTGGTTTATATAGACTTAAGCAATGATAGAGGTTTCATCTAATTTTTTGAAGGCTTCGTAAATAAATGTTAAATTGTAGTTTCAATAATACGAAATGTAGCTAGGAGTTTGAATTTATCATACGGTTGATTTGATGTAGGTATTTAGAACTTTAAGCATTAGTGAGAAGTGTTAAAATGCAGAATCAAATAGAAATATTTACCGCTAGGGTTTATTTAATGAAAACTTTGGCGTTTTGGCAAAATTCGCTATCAGAAGATTACATGCTACTGAATCCAAGTATTGTTTTTAGAGATAGTTTCCTCACTGGGAATATACCTATGTGTCGAGGAAGTATAAACATACATTAAACTAACAAAACATAAAAACACCCAGACTCAGAACAACAATTACAAGTCATCATCAGCCTATCGCAGTCCACTGCTGGACATAGACCTTTTCAATTGGGCGCCACTTGGTTCGATCCTCGGCTTCCCGCATCCAGCTCCTGCCAGCCGTTTAACCCAACGGTAATCAGTTCTGCGACTAATTGGCCAGCCCACTGCCACTTCAGCTTGCTAATCCTTTGGGTTATGTAGATGACCTTGGTTCTCTGCCGGATCACCTCAATCCTGATGCGATCCCTCAGAGAAACGCCTAGCATAGTCCTCTCTATAGCACGCTGAGTGACTTTGAACTTGTGGACCAGCTAGTGCCGTAAATGTCCACGTTTCGGTTCCGTATGTCATGATGGGTAGGATGCACTGTTTGAAGATTTGGTGTTTTAACTCATAACACTCAGGCGGCCGTGAGATGTATGACGTTAATACTCTAATTATTTAGTTCGACAATTTATACAAGTATAGTGAGTATTTAAATATATTACTGAATGAATTGAGATATCCTTGATCCCTTTTGTTTAAGTATTTTTAACAATGAGTAGTGTTAATTTATGCGACGGATGATCGCACAATGAAACCGGTTTGTGCACTAACTTTGAATGTTAATTGTAATTAATTATGCCATTTATTTGCGCACTGATAATGGTGAAGGCAAGGAATTTGCGAAATTTTTAACGTTGATGTCATTTTAGGTGTATTTTATTTTTAGGGTGACTGTAGATTCCGACGTAACCACCAGTCGATGGTATCAGAGTGGATTTCCGCACAAAAAAAATGTAAAAAATTCCCGTATTTTTATTCGATTTTTTTACAAGGCATCATATATCTTGAATGATTTTACATCATTTTGACAATTTGAAGTTTTGCACAGAAAAAACATCTAATGTTTTTTTTAATTGATATTATGAAAACTTATAATTAAATCGAGAAAGTACTGATGGATCATCAAAATAAAAAAGAAAATTTGTGGACATAAAATGTCTTGCTTGGTCAAAAATTAAATTAAATTTATTGATAAATAATTAATATATAAATATATATGAACTATACATGTATATAATTGATTATTAAATTTAGGTATGTTTCAGCAAAAAATAATGTTAGTAGAGAATTCATTGATATAATATTGGATTCATAGTTTTCTACGTGAGCCCCACCCACGTATAACGTTACATGATAAAAAATCACATACATATATGGAAAATTTACTTGATGCAAAAGGCAAACTTGACTAAAAGCTAAAGTATAAATAACAACTTTTTGCAACAGTCTCATCATCGGAAGATTAACTTTTTATTGGCTGAAGTAAGGAGATATCTAAATGCAAACGATATAGTCTAATCCTTTTATGGTGAGGAGAGATCTATGTCATTCCTAATAGAGAACATGCCAAGGCACCATTTGTACGGACAGGATCTTATATTAAGAGAAACACATAACTACATATTGTTATTATGGTATGTAGCATGTCTTGATAATACTATAACTTTTTATAAGGATGAGACAGCCGAAGTGACTTTACTCTGCCTGATGAAAAGCATGAGTAGAATCTTCGAGTAGTGGCCACCATGCTCATTGTGAATGCAGACAATGCAACAACGCAGCATGGTAACCTATCGCGGTCTATTGATGTTTATATGGTTTTTAAACACATTGTAGCATCTGTTACATTCTGATATAATTAATAAAATCGCCTAAATATCAACGCGTCAGTTTACTTTACATATTGTTGGATATGTTGTATGTTAAACTTAGGATCTTATTTAAAGACAAAGAACCGTATTTTAGAGAGTCTTCAGTACAGACAATCCTAGAATTGAAATCCAGATAGTCTTATTTAAAACTGCAAACAATTGTTTGAATAAGTATAAATCTGCAGTGATTAAAATTTTATTATCAATTTGTTTTGAAGATGCATCTAAATGCGTCACGGCTTCACGACCTTCAGATGAGTTATTATTAGAACGAAATACTGGCCAATGTGAAACAGTTTTGGTTATATTGACGTCATTCTGCAGGCCATTTTAACTAATGATGTGATGCTATGAAGATTGCAAGACGTAGGTAGAAGAACTTATAGTTTATTCTACACGTTTTGAGAATTTGTGATTGCCAGTTACTTAGAATAACCATTTTGGAACCATTGGCTTAACCGTTAACAGTAAAGAACTTTTTCATCAGTTATGACAGATTGTGTGTCGTTCTATGTTCTGCTCAGTATTCTAAAGACTCTATTCACACGTGTCAACTTAGTAACGGAATAAAAATACGGAGTATAGCGACCAGGATGGTGGTTAATGCCATGTGTATCATAAGAGCAAAATAAAGAAGTAAATTAGGCGTGACTACAGCACTGCAGAGAAGAGGAAAACTTGACAGAATCTCCAAATCTCCAAAAATACCAACTCATCTGTGTGGTATGGCAGGTCGAGGCCTGCTCTCTAAGGAGAGGCCTATGTTCCGCAGTATACTATTAAATGCTGTTAATGCACTAAGTTACATAATATTCATTGATTACATAACACCAGCTTTTGGCAAAACAATGCAACTCCAATTTTCGGTTGTTTTTAACAACTCAAAATTAGCGCTTCACAGACGTTTCACAAACGAAAACCGCATTCCAACGTGCACATCTATTGTGCTAAGTGCTCAAAATTATAAATGCGAAATACATTTACATGTATGTATCCATAAAAATTCTAACATAAAGCAAATTATTATCAGAACTAGTTTCCCATATTGTCGAATGTTATATTATTTGAGTTAAATATTCACGGCACAATTTTATCTAACAGGAAATTCTCTATGCCAGTAGATTATTATAAAATTTCATGAATAACGTTTTTATGGTTTAAATATGACTTGGTTAACACGCACAGGGCTTGCCCAAATTACTTTTAGAAGGACCTATGAACACTCCCAGTAGACTCAACAACAATGACGTCACTTAGGGCGGTGATATAAAAACTGACTGTATTGGTTAACCACGATTTTCTGTACCGGCTAAAGACTCAAGAGGTCTAGAACTTATATAACCTTATGTAATAAAGTTTATTGTGTAGTTTAAATATTTATTATTGTTTTAGAAGGGTATGATGTATTCTACATTATAGGGCATTACAATGTCGTACAATTTTTAATTTGGAGAGCAGACTTTGACGTATTGTTTTTGACTATATCTATCTATTATTTAATTAAGCACAAGTAATATATACATAGGCTAAGAGCATTTTAATTTTACGTATTATATAAAATACCTACAATTCATGATCTTTCATCGCTGTAAAACTAGGGGCGCTTATATCCACACTAAAATATGGTTTAAGTCATAAACCAATATGTATATCTATGGATACTGTTAAATTTGCAAATATAAATATCTAGGATAATCATATCGTATCAGTATTAAGATATATTTGCTCTAGAAATAGCCACATCGATCACTTCTGATGTTGGACGCGGCCCTCGTGACGAATGACCGTGACGGTGTTGCTATAATATCAATACTACTGTTATATAAGTGATGACAAACCTAGATTGTTCTTAACTGGGTCACAGGTAAAAGTATTTATTCAGCTAGGCAGTTCATTTGTTAGCAACATCGTTGAATGCGCTTCAATAACTCAAAAAGTTCCAAATCGATTTAGCTCAAATTTTGACACTACATAAAACCAAGTTCGGAGATTGTTCTTATTTATTTTTCACATTAGACTTTTCACTCAATTATTGTTAATACAAACAACTGTGTATCACAGTAAAGTGTAGCAGGGTACAGCTAGTATATATATTTAAATATTAAGTTGATTTATATACGCTATTTTTTTCCTTACTTCTTATCGATGCAATCACCATACAATAGCGAGGCTTGCCAGGGTACAGGTAGGAAATAATGAAAATACTTGTATTTTTTTAAAACCGGATAATTCGCTATTTAAATTATAAATTTGATTAATAGCATGTATATTAATCGAAAACTTTTGAGCGTCTTTCTATGAAATGGACAATTTATTAGGTATCACACTTATTATAACGTATTTATTTATAATAGCTCGAAACATAATCTAGTCAAGGTTACCGGGTATAAGAATTTAACACAAAAATAGTTTTTTTATAATCATTAACTAACGATGCTTCTTTTCCACAACCGTCAACTTGTCCTATTAAACTAAGTATTTAATCCAGTTTTACGTTTCTGCGCCAAATTCAAAGAACTCAAACATTTCTAAATTATATTTGCCCTGTTTTATAAAAACTACCTTAGTATGATACAATTTTGACGAACTCTAATGGGTTATCTTAAAATTTATAAACTTAGTTCGGATAGTGAAAATACGAGTACACACTACGCTATACTATCAGCTGTGTGGTGGCGGATTAAAAATATGAAGTATCATCACCACTATTGATCCCGTAGGAGTCGTAACAGTTGACTTAAGAAGCAAACTACGCAGGACATCACTGCAGGGAGAACAAAACTTAAAGCAAACCCTATACCTATGTAATATGTTAAAACCTGCTTGCCAAAGAGGGGGCCTATGTTCGGCAGTGGAATATTAAAAGCTGTTAATGTGATATACTGTTTATTCTAGATAAATACGCAATCATTTCTCCTTAATGGCAATCAAACCTTTTTTTTTTTTTTTTTTTTTTTTTTTTGTCGAGGTGGAAAATCCCTTCGGATCTCCGGCTCCTCGGGGGCTGAGGAGCTAGGTATGTGGTGATTCCACTAAAAACCACCCCGGCATCCGGTCTCAGGCGCCCAGCTCTGGGGAAGACCCGGACCATGTTATTTCAGGTCCCCCCCAGGAACGACGCCGCGTCTAAAGAGACTCTATCCTGGGGGAAGCGTCGGCTTCCCCCTGCCTATCGGCCCAACCATTGCGTTGCGTTGCGGCCTGACCGCAGTTTGGCGAACAGGCCGCCCCCCTATCGCTGACCGCATCAATCAATCAGCCAGAGGTCCCCACTCTCTGGCAGCTTGCGGTCCTGTCGGCGGCTGGTATCGCCGGCGACGCCGCCTACGCTCGGGATCGGCCCTCTCCCGATCCCGTTCAGCGGTCTCTTTCCGGAGCATTACATCCTCACAGAAAGAGACCACTGCGTCCCAGCACTCCTCACCCGTCAGCATGGCAGCAATGATTGCTGGCGGGGACAGGTCTCGTCCGATTTGGCCGACTAGGACTTCGCGTTCAGATGTCCACGCAGGGCAGTCTTCCAACGTATGCTGGGCGGAGTCCCAGTCGGCCGCGCAGTGGTGGCATTGTGCCGTCTCCTCGCGTCCGATCCTTTTCAGATACTCACCGAAGCAACCGTGTCCGGTGAGTATCTGCGTCAGTCGGTAGGTGACGCGACCTCCCTCCCTTCCAACCCAAGCTTCGAGGTTAGGCAGAACGGCACCCACAGCGCGTTGGCGCGCATTTTGCGGTTGCTCCAGCCGTGCGCGCCACTGTGCCAGTGCCTGTCGGTGAGCGTTCTGCCGCATTTCGAGCTCGTCCAGCTCGTTCCCGCTCTCACCCCGGCGGAAGGCACGAATTTGGTCATAGACCTTCGCATCCATATCCGCCAGGATATCGAAAGGCGGAAAACGAGCCAGGACTGTCGCCGCCTCTAACGAGATGGTACGGTATCCCCGTACGATCCGAATGGCCGCTACCCGCTGCGCTTGATTGAGTTTGGCTCTGCAGCGGGAGGAGGCCGATAGGCGCTTGACCCATATCGGCGCTCCATATAGGGCCATGGATCGTATTACCCCACCATAAAGGCAGCGGACTTCTTCCCGCGGACCCCCTAAATTAGGCAATAGCCTCTGTAGGGAGCCCGCCATCCCCCGAACTCGGGGGATCATCCGCTCGAAATGCTCCTCGAAGCTCCAGCGGCTGTCCAGGGTGAGGCCGAGGTACTTGATATGTCGGCCCACCTCGACCTCCATTCCTCCCACTCTAATAAGCGAATGGGTAGGAACGGCACCTCCGCGTTTCCTGTGAAACCACAGGGCTTCCGTCTTATGAGGTGCAACCCTTA
The DNA here is from genome assembly GCA_905220595.1 of Spilosoma lubricipeda. Classification (NCBI taxonomy): domain Eukaryota; kingdom Metazoa; phylum Arthropoda; class Insecta; order Lepidoptera; family Erebidae; genus Spilosoma; species Spilosoma lubricipeda. The sequence goes on along the minus strand of HG992281.1, from coordinate 20,751,747 downwards.
GGCCCAGACCGCTGATCTGTTGGACGACACAGGCCACCCCTAGTTCGGCGAGCTCCAGAACTTCCTGGAAGCCATGCCCCCTAGCCAGTACTAGAGTGTCATCCGCATAGCAGACGACACTCACTCCAAGGGGTAAACTGGTCCTCAGGACTGCATCATACGCGAGGTTCCACAGAAGAGGTCCTAGGACCGACCCCTGGGGAACCCCGCATGTGACCTCCCTTCGATGTTCACCGTCCCGACCCATATAAGATATGAACCTATCGCGAAGATAGGCCCCGATGATGTCACGTAGGTAGAGGGGCAGCTGGTGGTACACAAGTGCCTCCCTAATCACCCACCACGGGAGGGAGTTAAAGGCGTTGACTATGTCAAGACTGACAGCCAACGCCACTCCCCCCTGACAGACAACCTCCTCCGACAAGGAACGGACACGTTCAATCGCGTCCAACGTTGAGCGTCCCTGTCGGAAGCCAAATTGGCTGTCTGATAGGTCGGGGCCCACTCGCGACAGGTGCCGGCTGATGCGGGCGGCGATGACTCTTTCAAAGAGTTTCGCCACCTCGTCCAGCAGACATATCGGTCGGAACGACGAGGGAGAATCTGCAGCCCTGCCAGGTTTCTGGATGAGTACCAGTCTGGCTTCCTTCCAGCCGGAAGGGAATACGCTGTTACGGAGGCAGCTGGTGAACAGCCGCCTCAGCCTATCCCCTAGGATCGCCAAAGCATGCACCCAAGCCCGGCCCGGGATCCCATCAGGGCCCGGGGCGGTATTGTGGGAGGCGAGTCGCTGCACGGCTCGGTCCAGCTCATCCTCCGTCACGTCAAAGTCATCGGACCACATACCCAGTTCCGACCGTAACGGAGGTCGTGAGGGACTACCCTGGTCCCTAGGGAAGAGGGTGTCTACCACTCTTCTCACAAACCCGGGGTCTAGGGTCTGCGTAAGTGGTGGGACCCACGGTCTGAGCTTGCCCAATACAAGTTTGTACGGGCGCCCCCATGGGTCCCTGTCCAGTCCCTCTATGAGCTCTTTCCAGGACCGAGCCTTGGCTTCCGAGATAGCAAGGCTTACAGCCTTTGCTGCGGCGCCATACTCCCGCCTCGCTTCGGCGATCTCCTCGGCTGTAGCTCGCCGTCTCCTTCGGGTTCTCTGAAACTGGCGACGGGCTCTCGAGCACACCATGCGAAGTTGCTCGAGTTCCGGTGTCCACCAGTACACAGAACCCCTCCTACCCCCCGGCCTGACCCGCGGCATTGACGCGTCACAGACGTCAGTCATGACGCCACGGAACCAGGCCGCCTGCGCTTCCGGATCGGACGAGACCCGTTCTTCCCCTTCCACTGGCCAATCGGCGACGATGGCTGCGGCGACGAGCATATCTCGATTTATCCGCTTGAGGGACCATCGCCGCGGAGGGCCACTACTGCGGCGGTCTAGGCTTGCGTCTGGGCATTGGATGGCCACATCAAAAAATATGTGGCGGTGGTCCGACAGAGTGACTACCTCCTCCGCTACCCTCCATCCTGACACTCGGTCGATGACCGAGGGAGTCGCCCACGTCAGGTCGACAATCGACTCCCCCTGCCACCGCACGCAAGTACTAACCGAACCTCGGTTCAAAATGCCGAGGTTCAGTCCCGCCGCCCACTCAATGAGTGTATCTCCTCTTGCGTTGTCTAGGCGATCTCCCCACTGTGTGGAGCGGGCGTTGAAATCGCCCAGGACAAGTACCGGACGGATCAGGAAAGTGCAAATGCAGCTCCTAAGTCCGTCCAAGTACGCCTCGAATGCGGAGAGGCCGCAATTAGGAGATATGTAGCAGCCCACAATGACCAAGGGGCCCCACTCTACTGCCACATACCCCAGCCCTCTCTGAAGAAGAGTGCAGTGGAGGCCATTCTCCCCCCCTACCCAGTATATGGCGGCGGTGCCGTCAGCCGACCCAAACCAACGGGGGTGATCTGGGACAAGGTACGGCTCCGCCACTACCGCAAGGGCGACCGACTGCTCAGCAAGCGTCTGCATCAGCAGATCTTGTGCTGCGCGGCAGTGATTTAGGTTGCCCTGCAAAACTTTCTGGTGTGGCGCGAACTTTAGGCCTCCATTGCCTCCTCTGCCGGACGAGTTTCCGGCTGCGGCAACCTTGTAGCCGGTGAGTGCGAGCTGGTGCTAGCGCTCGCCAGGTTTTGGGCTGGCGTCGTCTGTTGCCCCCTTTTCTTATTCTTCGGCGGGGAACACTTCTTGCTCCCCAGCCGATGATCCGCGGGACGGCCAAGATCTGAGCAGACCGGACACCACGGAGCTTTTGCGGTGCATGTACGCGCTACGTGGCCTGTGCCACCACACGCATAGCACCGCGCGCCACGGTCTGTCTCGTTGGGACACTTCGCCCTCACGTGTCCCAGTTCGAGGCACCGGTAGCACTGCAATGGGCGTGCCATTAGTGCCTCTACCCTGGCCGAAACCCAGCCCACTTGCACCCGTTTGGCGTTCGAGATTTTGCGAACTGCCGCAAGTGGGCAGCGGACCCAGACTGTGCTCAACCGCGATGGGCACTCGCGGATGGCTCCGACTTTGACATCGGAGATGGCACATCCCCCCGCCACTGCTATAGCCTGGGCAACCTCAACTTGGGTGATGGACTCCTCTAAGTCCATTACCCGTAAGTCACCTGTCTTACACGGGCGTGCAATAATGGCGTCCGTTCCGGACAGTACCTCCCGCAGACGTGCTGCAAGCTTGTCCGCCAAGGCGGCGCTATCTTCACCAGGGATCTGCAGAATCAGAGCCCCGGTCAAGGCTCGCTTAGTGCGAAGCCCGCCAATGGCAATCAAACCTAGTGATCCGTGAAAACAGTTTTTTAAGCATATAAATCCAACAATAATTTTGTTTTGCCGCGTGTAAACCTTTCTGGGTCTAGTTACGAGGCGTATTCAAAAGTAGGAGTTCTTCTTCGCCCTTGACAAGTTAACGGCGCTAATCACAGTGCCATCGCTTTCAACAAATGTTTTTAATTGTCTACTATTTGTTTGACTTTGGAAGGTAGAATTAAATTTGCGTGGATTACTTTCTTGTATTGTAGGCATGTAAAAAGTAATATTTCGTACATCTGACGCGCAACGCCAGCATTCGTGGTGTCGTGTTTCGTTGGTGAGTGTGAGACCGGTGGCCCAATGTTGCAGAAGCAGCACTAGGCCGCAAATGCTGCATTATCAGCATTCGCATTGAGTATGGTGACCACCAGTCTTGAATTCTGTTTATACTTTCTACCAGGCAGAGTAGAGTGACATTGGCAGGCCCAAACAAAAAGTGGGTGAATCTTCCATCACAATTCACCACAACAAGGCAAGAAGTTAAGAATTAAAATCATACGAAATTTTATCAGCGCCTTTGTCTATACTCTCGTCCCGTCCCGAACGATTTGTCTATAATAGATAGAAAATTCCTAAGAAACAACAATGTCAAAAACATCATTAGATTTAACTATTTTCTCTAAATTTACTTCAATAAACTATTTACGATAAACTGTCTGTTTCGCAAATTGTAACTGCAGTTATCATTAGCGCCGAGACCTTGTGTACCAGAGCTGATAAATTAACTAAACTTAGTGTAATTATATACACGACTTGTAGACAACTAAACTATTCTAAGACAGTTTTAAATTATAGCCTGACATAGCAAGCAGATTAACATGAAAATCTTCATTTGAAATATTATAAGCAAATACCTACTATACTGAACATGTGATTAATTTAAAAAGGTTTTTGAAAAACAAGCTTTTATTACATGTTAAAAAAAACTTTAAGCCCTTTCTTTTCATTCAGAAATACGGCCAATACACATTTTGTTCGGCGGCCATTTTGCATTAATAATCCTACTAATATTGTAAATGCGAAAGTTTGTGAGGATGGATGGATGTTTGGATGGATGTTTGTTACTCTTTCACGCAAAAACTACTGAACGGATTTGGATGAAACTTTACAGTAATATAGCTTATACATCAGAATAACACATAGGTTACTATTTGCCGCGATAACCGACATATACGCGGGCGGAGCCGCGGGCAACAACTAGTATTAATCTATACTAATATATAAAGCTGAAGAGTTTGTTTGTTTAAACACGCTAATCTCAGGAACTACTGGTCCGATTTGAAAAATTATTTCAGTGTTAGATAGCCCATTTATCGAGGAAGGCTATATTCTATATATCATCACGCTAAGACCAATAGGAGAGGAGCACCAATGAAAAATGAGGTTGCGTGGGTCGGCTAGTATAATATATTAATTGAGGCAGATAGATACGTACTGTCATTAAAAATATTCCAGTTGTTTAGAAATAGAAATTGTTTAAAGAAAAAGTTGATTACTTTCACGCATTCAAAAGACCGAATTTAATTTCAGTTTCAGTGAAAATTTTCGTCATAATATGAAGTATATTACATAAATTATTTTAATTGCATATAAGCGTACTTTCAAGCTGTAGTTTTGTAAGAATAGGCAGACAATATTGTGAGGTATTTTAATCTTATAGCATCTTCAAAACCTAATAAAATATTACAGCGTTTGGATGGATGTTTCTTTTTAAATCAAATCAAAACTGCTGAACGGATTTGGATGGAATTTGGTACACAGATAGATTGTAGTCTGAAATAGCACTAAATGGTACTTTGAAAAGTGAGACGAAGCTGTTGGACGAAGTTTTTATATATCCGTTTACTTCTCGCTATTCGTCAATTTCCCCAAGTTTCCCCGTGAATTTTTTAACGTTTTTTCTTTAACTTTTTAACTTTACTTAGAACAGAATTATGTGAAATAATCACCTAAAAGTTTCTTATCTCTATTGAAAAAGAATATTATTCTAAATGTATTACAAACGCCAGCTTAATCTTTCGAAAGTGATTTCAAAACTATAGGACACCTATTTATTAATGGTTTACGATCGAAATATTATTACTTCTACGTGAGAGGAAGATACAATTAGATATAACTTCATACCGATTCGAAACAGGAACTGCTCCATAACCACAAGGGTACCGTTTGGGCGACGTCGACGTCCGACGCACACATCCACTACATATAAATCATACTAGATTCATCAACAAAAGGTTTTAGATGATCTTAGTTACATTTTAATGAACTAAAGTACTAAATTACTTGTTCTGACGGGTTGTTTCATCAACGCAGAATCTACATTACTGAAGTTACAAAAGCAAAATTTTGACAGCTGGTGTTTTATATGTTATAACTAGCTGAACCCCTCAGTGTTACTCGCGGTTATTGTCGTATCGCGGGCAACGCCGAGGGACAAAGTTAGTCTAAATAAAAAGGTCGCCTAAGTTACTCCTTACATCATCAGCTATCTGTCAAAATCGGTCTAGTCGTTCCAGAGATTACCCGAACAAATAGGGACAGATCGACAGGCAGGCAGACAAAAATTGCAAAAACTGTTATTTTGGTACATGTATCGTGTATAATACATATATACATTTATTAAAAAGCGGTTATTTTAATATCACAAAGAGACACTCCAATTTTATTTATTTGTATAGATAAAAGGTTTTTGGATAATTCACCTCTAAGGGGATAAAATAGGTGATGAACAGAGATGCCTATGAATAGCAGTTGAAGGTTGTTGATGATAATGATGTAGTTAAATTGAAGTTCATCATTTTCAAATTTAGAAACCCGAAATAAGAATAATCAAGCGATTGAAACCGCGCACAATTACTATCGTAAATTAATTGATGAACTATATCTTTGCCTTTTGTAAAATCTATATCTATAAAAGAGGAAGGTGACTGACTGACTGACATACCCAGAGATCAACGCACAGTCCAAATCGCTGAAACTAGAATCCTGAAATTTTGCATATAGGCTCTTTATATAATGTAAGTGAGCACTAAGAAATATTTTTTTGAAATTCCACCCCTAAGGGGGTAAATCAGGGGATAAATGACTGCGTGAGCGAAGCCGCGTGCAAAAGCTGGTATAAAATGAAAGAGAAATGGAAATAGAACCTCTGTTTGAATTGATGAAGTTGTCTTGCTGAAAGTGAAATGATTTAAAAGAAAGAGTTTATATTACGCTCTGTTAATGACATTACGTGAAGCTAATAACCATTTCTAACCAAGTTAAATATTTTTAAAGTCGTCCTATAGATTTAATTTGGCAGGAGATACTTTGTTTCTTAACATGTACAATTTTAACAAAAATAAAACCGACTTCAAGGTTTGACTCGATTTCTCTTGAATGCCATCATCAGATATTAATGTCCTTATCTGACTTGACTGCCTCGTTGGTCTAGCGGTTGGCGTGTGCGACTGTTGATCGTGAGGTCTCGGGTTCGATTCCCGGGTCGGACCAAATGTTTGTATGATCTACAAATATTTGTTTCGAAGTTTGGTGTTTTCTATCTATAATATGTATGTATTTACAAAAAAAAAGTATATATGTATTTGTATCAGTTATCTAGTACCCATAACACAAGCTCTGCTTAGCTTGGGACTAGATGGCGTTGTGTGTTAGATGTCCGAAATATTTATTATATTTATTATTTATTATCATGGTACCACCGTTGGGGTATCTCCTTTCCATTACAAAAAGAATCATCAAAATCGGTTCATAAACGACGAAGTTATCCGCGAAGACACATAAAAATAAATGTATATATATACGGTCGAATTGAGAAACCTCCTCCTTTTTTTGAAGTCGGTTAAAAAGTATTTTTACTAGTTACTCATAATAACCGACATATACGCACTATTTACATATACATAATTGCAATTTTATTACAAGAATACAATAATATCGAAGCTAAATAGGTATAAGATAAGAAATCGTAACATATCTACGCATTGACGTGCAATGTTCGCAGTCTTATATGTACGAGTATGTCTGACGGCCGGTGATCTCATCATATTTGCACAGATTTCAATGAACTTTGCATTCGTCTCCGAGTGTGTTCACTTATATAAGTGCATAACTGTATTTATTGAATTAATATTTATGAGTTTACGCCTTTATGAGACTCGCAAACAATTGTTATTTATTATTTACTAGCTGAATCCCGCGGTGTTACCCGCGGTTATTGTTGTACCGGAAAGGGTATATGAAAGTGCCATCAAAATCGGTCCAGCCGTTCCAGAGATTACCCGGAACAAACAGACAGATAGACAGACAGACATACAAAAAAATTTTTAACTACTTTTTTGGTATATGTACCGTGTTTACCGTACCGTGTTTGGTATATGTATATATGCATTTAGTAAAAAGCGGCTATTTTAATATTACAAACAGACACTTCAATTTTATAAATTTGTATAGATTGTACAGATTAAGAATGAAAAAAGAAAGAAAGTCACAAACATCATTAAATACTATGGATAATTAATCCTTGATGCAAAATTTTCAGAAGGTAGTTACAATTTACGTAGCTTGTTCGATTTTCCAATATTTAGAATTAATTTCATTTATGGTAATTAAGACTTGCTGTTAGAGGCATTAGAGGGGTATTCCTTTAATGTAACCTATATAAAAATAGGCTGAGAGGTTGATAAGATCAAAATGCACTCAAAACATTTCGATTCAAAATCTTACCTCGCGAAGTGACATATTTGCTGATCAATCACACTGTGATCCAGTTACACATATTATTCTTTATCACTTCACTCAGAAAACAAGATCATCTCACTCATTTAGAATTATTATGGCACTGATCAATAATTTATAATCAAATTATAAACACGTTTTTAATGTTATTTATTCATTATTATGTTTAAATAAACAGATTAAAAATAAATAATTAAAAGTGTTCAAGTCCATTAATAAATAAACAGTTGATTTATTTTCAAGCGAAGGTAGTTTAATTTTTATTATAATTATTATTATATTTATCGATAACTCTCGTTCCCATCTCGCGATTTCGTTTTAAATTACAACAATAATGGCATCACTTTTATATCGAAGTTTAATTCAAATTTTACAAATTTGGAACACTGTTCACAATGCAGTCACGGCCACACTTGAAGGTCGGCATTGTATGCAGTTAGCGCTTTATCGCCTAATCAAATGAAATTATGCACACTCCAAAACATTTCGTAGGACTAGTGTGACCTTGGATGATATCGATTTTGACACTTCGGATTTAAGATATTCGAGTTAATTTTCGGTTAGTTCGTTTTGTTATCGCGGTTGTATGCAGACGTCCTTCGTACCGGACGCCCGCGAAGCGACTGGCTCGTGGTATGCTGATCGCGCTATCACACGTTATCACAGCGATTTATTATGATTGTGAATGTTGATTAAGTTTCACTGCGTTAATATGCTGCTTTATCATGTTTGTGTAAAAGCGAATGTCTCGTTAAAATTAATTGCATTATTTAAAAATTTAACTTTTATTTAAAATTTTAATTGAACTATTATTTGAGTACCACATTTTCTTAAATTCTAAAAGTAACAAATTTCTTAATTTATAATTAGCAAAAAGGTTTTTTACTTAAAACTTTCCCGTTTTAAAATAATATTTAACAAAACAGAAATATTGTCTAGGTATTCGCCTAAGCTTGTTGTCGCCTAGTCTGCTCTTAAGAACCGTAGCCAAATATGTTTTCTAGCCTACATTGACCATCAAAAGAATACTTTATCCGTTACCAGAATATGTATTGAAATCTGAATGAAGGTTTTTTCCCCAAATTTCAATAGGTACCATGTCTGAAGAAAATGGACCAGGTAACTGTTAGACGCAATTTTAGCGGTCCAACCACCGTTGCTTCACTGACTTCGTACAACACTTGTATGGTTTCATAGCCGTGTGGTTTTGGCAATGAATATTTACCTAGTCTGTTAATCTCGACTATTATCTATCTTTTTGTTTAATTTTATCTAGTTCTGTTCAGTTTTTTTTAAGATAAACCATCTAGTCCTATACAAAGCATAGCTTGTAATATGGATACTAGACAAATGATATAAATAGTTATATACATTTATGCAAACACATAGATATTATATAAGTACTTAAAAACACCCAAACTTCGAAACAAACATTTACAAATGCATGCACACATTTGGTCGGAACCGGGAATCAAACCCGAGGTCTCAAACACAGAAGTCGCATACGTTACCACTGCGCCATCGAGGCAGTTGTTCTAATATGGTGGACTAATAAATTTAAGCGTTTACGTAATTGTGATGGTAATAGTGTTATATACGTGACAAAGAAAGCAGCTATATAAATGTTAATGATGCGCAAATTGTGGTAGTAAATACCTGTTATGTACCAAATGATTATTTAATAGACCTGGCTAAAACTAGATGCTAATTGTTACAATCTATACAAATAAATAAAATTGGAGTGTCTGTTTGTAATATTAAAATAACAGCTTTTTAATCAATGCATGTGTATGTATACACGATACATATACCAAAAATGTAGTTAAAAAAATTTTTGTCTGTATGTCTGTCTGTCTGTCTGTTTGTTCCGGGTAATCTCTGGAACGGCTGGACGGATTTTGACGGGACTTTCACTGGCAGGTAGCTGTTGATCCGGGGAGTAACTTAGGCTACTTTTTTTAGACTAACTTTGTCCCGCGGCGTTACTCGCGGTACAACAATAACCGCGGGTAACACCGCGGGGTTCAGCTAGTTATAAATAAAGTAGCTTTCGCCCGCTGCTCCACCCGCTTGTTTGTCGGTTATCGCCTTAAAGAGTAGGGAACCAAGAATCAAAGTATCTCCATGACAAAAAATATTGAAATCACTAAAGCGGTTTAACCGTGAAAACATGACAGACGAACAGGGTTACAATCGAATTTATAATATTAGTATGGATTACAGTCACGATACACACACAGAAGATAGGATCATCTTTATTACACACTATATAATATATATAGAATTAGAAATTTAAAAAAATCTAAAAGATAATATTTGTCCTATTTGGAAATGAAGCCCTTGACATTCAACATAGTAGTCAGTATCGCAAAATATTGGTTTACAGGTACATCTTTTACTACGCTAAAACTTTTTTTGCATTACAAATGCTGTCAATGCACAAAGTAGTGTTGTCGCGATGTATTGTCGATGTTTTGTTCAAAACTGTCGACCGCAATGTTGTTATCAAACATTTATCGTGTGAATCATTACCATAATGACCGGTTGTTTTGATTTGGTAAATAAGCTTTCTATTGATACGCAGCTGATATGTTCCCAGAATCAATTACTAAATGTGATGTTCTGTTATCTTTTGTACTTTACAAAAATTGATGACAAAAAGAAATTTAAGAGTTTTTTCTTCAACAGCAATAATTTCTTTATCTAACATACACATCAGTAATTACAGTTTTGGCTAGTGGTTAGCGATGACTGCTAGTCCAGAGATAGTGGGTTTGATTTCCAGCCCGGACAAATACCGTATTATGTGCGCTATTATTTGTTCCGTGTATAAGCGTCATTTATTAAGCATATGTTGTTTTTTTGAAATTTATATAGCCTTTGTCACCATTATTACAAATTTGTCATTTATTAAAATCGTTTCAGCAGTTCAGGCGCTACAGTGGAACATAAAACAAATAGACTATCAAAACTATTGTCCTTCCTTTGGCTGCGACATAGTCGGGTAAAAATATAACGGGACCAATGATTGACTCGGTGTAAAAAAAGGAATTTAGCAGGTTATCGATTAAATTTAAAACAGTCATTCCTAGATGTCTCTTATTTTAAATACAATATGCCAAATTGTCGATTTGGTTCTAACAAATCATATTTTCAAAAACACTGACGGCGATAAAAGCACATAGTTATTTCCAAACGTATGAGTACAATATATAAGAAATATCATACACATTGAAAACATAAAACAGCAATTTCTGAATTAATAAATTATATTTCTAAAGCGTAAAGTTTCAGACATATTATCGAAGTTTAAGCCATATATGCGTGTGCTATTGGCGTATTTCGATAGGTAATCTTATTACTTTTCTCATAGTTTCGACTTTTACTCTTTTTTAACGCGAAAAACCATTCGGTACGTAGAATTTACGTATTAAAAATGTCTTTATATCACATCGCTTAAAATTTCTGCATCATGGGACCGGAAGCCCAATCATGCAGAAGCATCTCAATAGAATTGAATTGTTGAATTCTCTGCATTTCCAATGAGCATGGTGACCATTATCTCTTGTATTCTGCTCATGTGAATTGAGATAATTTTTAACCATGAAATATTTAATCATAAACAAAAATTAAAACCTTTATAACAGATTTTGGCGTTATAAATATACAAAATAAACTAAATAAATCAAAGTAAATAAAATTATATCGAACTTAAAAATACCGGATAAAACAAATCCTTTTAAAATATTGAAATTAACCGTTTCACTCACTTCACAGAGCTCACACAACATCAGTAGTCAGTGTACCACAAACCAAGTGTCAATGTCACAACAACAAAGCTGTGTCACACAGAATTACTCACTGTCTAATTTGGCAGCCGATGACAGCATCTATCCTGTCGATATGCATGCGCGATCTATATCTATATCGATCTATGTAGTGATGGGAACAGCGATATCGATTAAATTTTTTCTTTGTTCTCTTATAAAACGGGACAGTAGTCTCTACTGTGTATTCTTTCCCGTTTTATAAAAATAAATAACTTGAATTTTAATAAAAGGTATCACACAACATATAGTGTTTTTAAGGTACAGGTGGTTCAATTATTATTGGCGCTAGACATAATGAATTAACTATTTTATACATCTAAAATGACATGGGACCACCTATACTTACAATATTTTTTTAAATATTTAAGCTATATTCTTTTTGTAAATATTTAATGTTACTCAAGCATTTAGAATATTAAAAAAAAAAGGAAAAACTAAAACCCAACTACGACAAAAAACGATGCTTAAAAAGTATGAAACAAGTTTCAAAAGCCGTAGTCACGCGTTGTTAAAGTGTTATGGGCTATGGAACATTCCTAAGTTTCAAAAGCCGTAGTCCATGTAGTGTAATGTACCATAGTCCATAACACTTTAACAACGCGTGACTACGGCTTTTGAAACTTGTTTCATACTTTTTAAGCGTCGTTTTTTGTCGTAGTTGGGTTTTAGTTTTTCCTTTTTTTTATTTAAAATGTTTTAGTGACTCTATAATACTTATTGTTGTGCAAAGTTTATTTTAAATAGGTACCATAGAAATATCACACTTATCGAATAAATACGGACAAAGTCACGAACAAATGTTAATAATATATATATTTTTGAAATGTACAAGTAATGCCCTTTCCAATGATACCAAACACGGCATATTTATTTCAAATTTAGTTTTTAATACAGTACTTTATGTCGGCTAGAGGGCGCCACATTCAATTCAGTGACACGTCATATAACCTCTAAGCAGCGTACAATCAAGACACTTCTAACGATACCTCATTTGTCTTATTCTGACTAGTTTAGAAAGAATGAGGGAACAAATAAGCATACCATAGAAATATCTTACTTATCGAATAAATACGGACAAAGTCACGAACAAATGCTAATAATATACGTATTTTTGAAATGTACAAGTAACGCCCTTTCCAATGATACCAAACACGGCATATTTATCTTAAATTTATTTTTTAATACCGCACTTTATGTCGGCTAGAGGGCGCCACATTAGATTCAGTAACACGTCATATAGCCTATAACCAGAAGACGATCATGACGCTTCTAGAGACACCTCATTTGTCCAAATCTAATGAGTAGTTAAGGAGCTAGGAGGGAACAAATGAACATACATACATACATACATACATACATACATACATACATACATACATACATACATAGCCTGTCAAAATCATAACCCTCCTTTGGCTTTGCCGTAGTCGGGTAAAAACTTAGTCCAAAAAAAGCGTTATGTTAACTTTCACGCATAGTACATATACTCGTACCTAGGCCTAACGGTATTATTCGCAGTTATGCTGTTTACGCATTGACATTTAGCTCTTAAAAACCTGTTATAAGAACTAATTTTGTTAAAAAAAAGTTAGGCTTTTTATATTATGATTATAATTATCTATTCTTAGATATCGCTTTATCAATTTTATGTGTCAGATATATTGGAAAACAACTGAATAATAAAAAACCAACGTTAGTTGCAAGTAACGATTATTATGGTAATTTGATTAGTAGTGATTTTTATCAGTATCTCGATTTTGGTTTGTCAACCTCACTAAAATATCATTTAATATTACAAACAGACACTCCAGTTTTATTTATTTGTATAGAAGACTAGCTGAACCCCGCGGTGTTACCCGCGGTTATTCTTGTACCGCGAGTAACACCGCGGAACAAAGTTAGTCTAAAAAAAGTAGCCTTAGTTACTCCTCAGATAATCAGCTACCTGCCAGTGAAAGTCCCGTCAAAATCGGTCCAGCTGTACCAGAGATTACCCGGAACAAACAGACAGACAGATAAAAATTAAAAAAAACGTTGTTTTGGTACCTGTACCCTGTATACATATATATGCATTTATTTAAAAGTGGTTATTTTAATATTATAAACAGACACTCCAATTTTATTTATTTGTATAGATTAGAGTAATTTCAGCTCATACATCAGAATAACATATAGACAACTTTTTGCCGAAATATCTTACACAGACGCGGGCGGAGTCACGGGCAAATACTACTAGTTGATATAAAGTTATTTTATTATTATGATTTAATTTTTTTGCTTAATATTTTCTAATGTATATTATTATTATTTGGAGAGGCGTGACAAGCGTGTTAATCGCAAACCGTGAAAACATTTCACTACTGAAACCGCAAAGCGCTAAGAGCGTCGACCCCAATTTATTAAGGCGAGTTAGGTGCGGTCAGTGTGCGTGACTCGACGTTTTAGGTTCGATGCTTTGTTTGGTATCACTTTACCACTATTGATCTAGAAGCATGTAGTATTTTGCCAAGCCCTTTATTTGCAAGGTGAATAAAGGCCATTTTCATGTCCTTTTCATACTTACTTCTTTTATTTAATCTATCTATACATACAAATAAGTAAAATTGGAGTGTCTGTTTGTAACATTAAAATAACCGCTTTTTACTGTACTAAATGCATATGTATGTATACACTGTACATATACCAAAAATGTACTTAAAAAAACTTTTGTCTGTCTGTTTGTTTGTTACGTGTAGTCTCTGGAAGGGCTGGACCGATTTTGACGGTACTTTCACTGGCAGACAGCAGATGATACAAGGAGTATTTTAGGCTACTTTTTTAAAACTAGCTTTGCCCCGCACCGTTACCTGCGGTTGTTGTTGTACCGCGGGTAACACCGCGGGTCTCAGCTATTCTATTCTAATATTATGAAGCTGAAGAGTTTGGTCGTTTGAACGCGCTAATCTCAAGAACTACTGGTCTGATTTAAAGAGTCTTTAAGTGTTGGTTAGCCCATTTACCATTTAGGTTTCTATAGATATAATTAAAAAACTCCACAAGTATTTACAAAAAAGCCATATCCCTTTTAAAATATCTTCTTTCAACGTAGCCCCAATGTCCCGTTTAATATTTAAAGTGCTCGGTAATTTAATCACTTTGTTTGCCACGAAAGGCGAATTCAAGATGATCAGATTAAGATTATCAATTTTACGAAACTGTTAATTTCTCTTTAAAATAACTCTCTTCACGGTTGTTAAAAATGATTTATGTGTACGTTATAAATATTAATAATTAAACAATTAAATGTACAGTAATCTTTACATATCTGATGTACATTACCATAGTAATTTTAGCCGACAAAAGGTAATTAATAATAATAAATAAATAAATATTTCGGACATCTAACACACAACGCCATCTAGTCCCAAACTAAGCAGAGCTTGTATTATGGGTACTAGACAACTGATATAAATACTTAAATACTTTGTTTTTGTAAATGCATACATATTATACATAGAAAACACCCAAACTCTAAAACAAATATTTGCAGATCATACAAACATTTGGCCCGACCCGGGAATCGAACCCGAGACCTCAAGAACAGCAGTCGCATACGCTACCACTCCGCCACCGACGCAGTCGTTACCGGTCGCCACCACCAATTCTAGTTACGAATATGTGATCTTCCACGAGATAGGGCCTGGATTCGGAACCAGGTGGATTTAGGCATTAGAAACATATGGTCCAGGTCTTCCTCATAGTAGGATGCCTCAGGCCAGCTATCAAGGTGGTTATTGTGGTGTTGATGGTTACAAAAATATACGTATACTATGAACTTCTGGATTGTCACTCTCCTGGATTGTCACTAGGGCTTCCCCATGGATTAAATCCAGGAAGCGAAGATTCCAAGGGATTAAAAAAAACAGGTATGCGATCTTGATTTGCTCACACTTTAAATCTTATCGCATAAATGTCGATTATCACGGTAAATAGTAGCCTATGTCTTTCGTCAAGAATCAAAGTATCACCATGCTAATTTTCATTGAATTCGATGCAGCGGTTTTGCTGTAAAATCGTAACCACAGACCCACAGACAGAATTTATAATGTTACTAGCAACCCGGCCCGGCTTCGCTCTTAACTCTTTGAAATTCTCAGATTTTCTCTACTCTATTATAAATATTTATTTTTAAGAAGAATATCCAATTGAGTAAAATGCGGAAGCGTCTTCGTTTAATACTATGTAAAGCAGTAAGTATCTTTATATATATAATTCTTCTGTGAGTGTGTATGTCACTGAACTACTCTCAAACGACTGGACCGATTTTGATGAAATTTTTTGTGTGTGTTCAAGGGGATCTGGGAATGGTTTAGATTCACAATTTTGTCCGCTGGACAATATCTTTTTAATTAATTTTTAATTTATTAGAAGTTATGGCAAAACGACGTTTGCCGGGACAGCTAGTAGATATCTATTTCTTATCTTATTTTTACCTATTTTCCTTCAAAATTTACTCTAAATATTCCCATTTAATTTTAAAGTTCAATTCAATTCCTTTATTTGCAGAAATGTATCTTAATACTGTAATAATAATATGTGACCCATTTACATTCTACCATCTATACTTAATATTTTAAAGATGAAGAGTTTGCTTGTTTGAACGCGCTAATCTCAGGAACCATTGGACCGATCTAAAAAAATATTTGAGTGTTGGATAGTACATTTATCGAGAAAGGCTATAGGCTATATATCATCACCCTAAGACCAATAGGAGTGGAGCACCAATGAAAAATATTTCAAAAACGGGGAAAAATCACCACGCTACGGGCAATAGGAGTTGCAAACGAGGTTCAGCAAGTCAGCTAGTTAGGTATATAATAGTGTGCAATTTTTTTGGAAATTAACTGAAAGTGCCCTTATAATGTAAGTGGAAACTTAAATGTTGGAATTTCGTCTCTGCTTTCTCAGGAGTTTAGTTGTGATTATATGAATACATCTATATTCATAAGCATTTAACGTTTAACATTCTATTAAAGCAAATTTAACGCGTCGTAAATTTAAATATATAATTTCACACAATGCTCTGAGTCATTTTGCTTTGCTTCTTAGTTGTTTGACTATCTTATTTTCCTAAAGTTAATTTAAGATTGCGTAAATACAGTTTGAGTTTTTACTCAATTAACAAGCAAGCTAGAGAAATTAATTAAATTAACATTTCAGTGGAATTATACCTTAGAAATTTTATTTTATGACGAGTTAGAAAATCTGTTGTCTAATAAAATTAAGTTACAATAATACCTAATGTCTAATAGATAGAAGTTATCTGTTGTTTCGTTAAGGGACATCTTTCTTTTTGGAAAATTGAACAATATTGTCTTTTGCAGTGATTAAACCGACATACAAATAGACAACAGATATAACTACATCAGAGCTCACAGTGAAACATAGACATTGTACATTCATATTCTGATTATAAGCGTCCTTAAAATATTTCGTAATAACAAAAAACAAGTGATTAAATGTGTTCACATCTGGGCTAGGCTCAACCGCAGTGACATGACCTAAGAATTATCCGAATGAGGAACCCAAACCCTCTTCTTTCTGTAAAAAAGCACTGAAAGGTCACTTCTGATTTTTGAGCTGTACATATTCAAGGGCATATTATATAGGGTAGAAAGAGAAGACTGACCTGTCGCACGGCGGGCGCGTCCCCGGGGCGGAGCGCGTGCAGGCGCGCCTCGGCGCTGTCGGCGAAGGAGCGCACCGCCGCCGCCGCGTCCCGGTAGCGGCGCCACAGTTCCACCGCCTTGTTGTACCTGACGCGATACACCACATCAGTACTTCTCGTAGCCGTGTAGCTTACAGATTATAAACACAGACTGTCATCACTCATATTCATCAAGGGTCTCGTAAGAGGTCACTGAGAAGCTAATTAAGCAACAAAGTAAGGAGAAGGAAGTAAATCCTATATCTATATAAATCTACTCGTCTGGGTAGTGTGGTACGGCAGGCCGAAACCACCTTTCTATTCATCACTGTTAGGCCTAAGTTTAACAGTGGACTATTTAAGTCTGTATGTGATGACGAAAGCTTTGGAAAGTACTCTTGGGGAGTAATATAATTCGATTTTTGGATATAGATAGACATTAGACTTTAAAATTTAGATTCCAATACATCGAAATGACTTTTCGTATGGTATGTAGTGAGAGAGAAAACACTGACTTGTCACAGAGTTGTGTGAGGTTAGCGCAGGTGTGGTGGTAGGCCGCGGCGGCGCTGTCCAGGTCGCGGCGCAGCGCGGCGGCCACGCCGGCCTCCGCGCTCGCCTCCAGCGGCGCCGCCGCGGCGCTCAGCTCGCCCACCAGCTCGCCGCTGCGCCGGGACAACGACTCGCTCAGCGTCTGACGGACAACAACATTGGTTTCACTTCACTTTTACTTTAGCTTCTTGTTTTATGTGTAATATGCATCTACGTATTTATATCACTTGTCTACGATTTGCTTTCATTGGATGCCACTTTTGGATTCTAGTAGCATCCATAGTACGACTTCTGCTTAGTTTTGTGAATGAGGTTGAATATAATTATTTAACTTTAAAAATATTTAAATGTTTAAATTTGATTCCGATCGCAATAGTATCTGAAGATCGCAATGACTCTTAAGTTTAATCATTCAGAAAACCGCTAAGTGAATACCTTAAGAGAGAGATACGATTTATCTTAAGAGAAGGCGGTGAGATGAAATCGCATCCACGAGAAAAAACATAATTGCCAAAATATAAGGTGTAAAAATAATAATTATAAATTTGAAAAACACATTTCACTATAAAATATGATTTTACAAGTAATGAAAGTTAATATCGGACCCCACTACGACACAGAACTCACCTCTAATTTCTCGGTGGCCTTGAGTAGTCGGTCGTAATCCACCTGACCCTGGACGGTCAGCAGCTCCACCATGTAGTCCGCCTCTCTGACGGCACCCTGGACCATCTCCAGCTGTCTCTCAAACCGTCGCCATAACTGAAGTTTCGCTCGAAGGCGACTACTGAGGTCGCCGCAAGCCGCTTCGAGTTCTGCATGTGTTTCCTACGAAAAGGCAATTTTAAAACTTATAGTATACATTATCTATCACAATTGAATAAAATTTGTAAAAATATTAACTTTAAATTAAATAATGTAGCTCACCTGTAGCCCAGAGATGTCCTTCTCGATCCCGGTGGGTGACACGACCACTCTCAGACTAATCGGCAACGAATGGAGAGCCTGTCTCAATGCCAAAATATCCCTCCATTGCACACCTAGCTCGTCGATCAATTTATTACAGTTCTCAGATGCACGTTCCACCACATCACTGCCTAGTCTTTCGGCTGCTTCACATTCCTCTAAAGTCAGTCTAGCACGACGTTGACTCTTCTGGCATCTTGCTATACCGGCTTGAACTTGGACAATCTTCTCTTTAAGCAACATACTGCGTTCCAGTTCTTCTGCAATTTGATCACCAAGGTTGCCAGATTGTGTTAGCAAAGCGCCCAGCCGCTCAGACTCTGCTGTTGGTAAAAGGCTTAGTCTTCCTAGTTCATTCTGTATTCGATCGATTCTGCTGGTCATGACTTGTAGCCTTTCGATGTAAAGATTGAGTTCGTCTTCACTCTTGATAACACCTTTGAGACCTTCAACAGCAGACCGGAGCTCCCTAAGTTCTTCTTCGAGAATATTTAATTTTTCTCCCGAAGATACGTCACGATCTGATATATTTTGAATGGCTGTCGAGTGAATGTTACTGATCTTGGAAGCCAAATCACTCCATTTATCTTCTATTTTTGAAAAGAATTGACGTTGTACCATTTCATCTGAGACAGGTAATATTTCTAGGGCCTTCTCAAATTGTACTGCAGATTCATTCTTTAGGTTATTATGCACTTCGTGTTGTGCTTTCAGCTCCCAGAATCTTCTGAGATTGCCAGTCGTAGTGATATTATCTGGAGTAATAAATTCTAGTTCTCTGTTTGCCACCTTCATCCATCCTTCAATTCTGTCAATAAGGTAATCATAAGTTACCCAGTTTTCCTTAAAAGCTGTTAATCGTGTTAATCTGGAATCTACATCATCTTGAAGTTTCAACAAGGTATCTAAAGCTACAGAGCACTCCGTTTCTAAACCGGAACATACAATTAAACTCTGAAGACTCTGTGTGATAGATAGTAGACGTAACATCTTAGCGTAGTGATGTGATAAGTCAAGGCTAACAGATTGATATAAATTGATGTACTGTTCATGGTCCATGGATGTGACATTGCTTAGGTCCGGAACTCTCTGTTGAGCAACAACAAGCCATTGCATTTCTTCCTTCATGCCGTGTTGCAGTAAGGACCATCTCGAAGCAGCTAAAGTCATTTGTTGAGCGCGGCTTGCAGCTCTATCAATAATAACTGTAGCTCTGTCATGTAATAAATTATGTAAAGATGAGTATTTTGCTCTGGTTTCATTGTCTAAGTTATCTTCCAACGACTCAAGAATAGCTCTACAGTGACTCAAATTTACGAAGAACTTTCTATGTTTTTGGATTTCTTCGTGTAGATGATCTAGGTCTGATACAATGATTTTACCATCCAATAATGCCTCCGCGACATCTGTAATCTGTCCGAAGTCTTGTAGAGTTTGTTCGTACTCTTCAGCTAAAGATGCAAGTTGCAATAGACGATCACGCTCTGTATTGATAGCATTTTCGACTTGCTTAGAGTCATCATCACAATCGTAAAGCTTCGATGGACATTCTCTTTTAGAATTATTTTCAATTAGACTGCGACACTGCTTGTACATCTTTCTTATTGCCGCAAC
Source organism: Spilosoma lubricipeda (assembly GCA_905220595.1). Lineage (NCBI taxonomy): Eukaryota > Metazoa > Arthropoda > Insecta > Lepidoptera > Erebidae > Spilosoma > Spilosoma lubricipeda. Next base: position 20,731,485 of record HG992281.1, on the reverse strand, counting down.
ATTGTCGAAGTTGGTAGATTCGATTTTGTCAAGTTTCTCTAATTTCTGCTGTGTTGGAATTTCCGACAGAATTATAGTATCTAATGTATCCTTTACAGACTCTACTGAAACATTGAGTTGATCTACATCGTCCAGGAATTTAATCCATTCCTTTTCGTATTCTTGTACTTTGACTGAACTTTGATTGCTCAAAGTATTAACAGCGTTCACTTGACGGGTTAGTGTTTCAATCAAAGTAATTATTTCTTCGTTTACTTCTGTAACCTCAATAATAGTTTTAAGTTTTATTACATTCTTTTGTAATTCCTTCAGACGTTCATTATCTTCTGTTGTTTTGATTCCAGTTAGGGTTTGTCTCTGGATCTTGTATTGAATTTCTTCTAACCAAATAGAAATAGTTTCTATGATTATGATAACACTTTTTTCGGTTCGACTAGGATCATTGCTTTCAATAGCATTTTTAACTTCATCTAATTCTTTATTGACGACTAACTGATAAGAATTTTGCACCGAAGGATCTAACAAAGCTATGGTCAAAGAATCATCAGGAACAGTTCTTTGTGGTTGGGTTACGGATTGTGCTCGCTTCTCCAAAGCATCAATTAACCTTGCCTTTCCTGATTTATGGGGAATGATTGTCTTACTAGGTGATGGTGATTTAGATTTTGATCTTTGAACAACATCGGAGTAAGTCAATTTAGGTTGTGTAATTGTTGTAGTTGGCATTACAGGACTAGTCAATTGAGAAATTCCTTCATCTATAGAGGATGAGTCTTTGAATGAGACATTTTCGCTAGTTGGTGTGATGGACATTGAGAGTTCGGTATTTATAAGATCTGATAGACTTTCAGGCGATAGTACTAAAGGTGAATCTGCCTTTTTCTTGGACCTACGTTTTTTAGATTTATGCTTATCACCCAGAGTAGACATTGGTGGTTCTTCAAATTGACGTTCATATTCCAAGAAGTCTGTTGTAGCCTGCGGGATAGTGACTTGAGCTTTCAAATGAATTTCATATGGCTCACTAGTGGATGTTGAAACAGAGTCATCAGAATAAATCCTTGGAGTAGTTTGTTGGGTGCTGTCAATAGTTACGGTTTCTTTTCTTTGCAAGTCCAGTGTAGGTATCACTATGGGAGTAGTTTCCAAAATTAGTTCTGATCTTGGTGAAGTTTGTTGTGTCTTATCTACTGTTATACTCAGGTTGTTATGAGATTCAGATTTAGTTTCTGGTGAAAGTGAAATTTCCGGTTGTGGTGTTTGTATTTTAGGGGCTTCAGTTTCTCTTGGCGTCGTTTGCTGAGAGGAGTCAACAGTCGTGACCTCTCTGATTTCTAATTTAGGACGTACTTCCTCTTCTCTAGGTGTCGTTTGTTGTGTATTATCAACTGTAATTATTTCAGGTTTTCTGATTTCTAGGGAAGGCAATGAGTGTTTTTCTGTTTCTTCGACTTGTTTTGTTAACTCTTCCACAAGTTCGGGAGTGTCAGATTGTGTAAAAGAGCTCACGAGATGAACTTCTGGCGTTTGTATACTTATTTCTGTCAACTCTTTTTCTTTAATCGGAGTAGTTGATGTGCCTTGATCAGCGATTTCTTGCTTTACAGTTTGGATGTCACTTTCCGTTGTCTGTACAAATATTTCTGTAGATTTTTCTTCAGTCTCTACTTCAGGTTCAGGAGAAGTCTGTATTTCTCTCGACTCTTTTTCAATCTCTGGTGACAACGGCTTTTCTATTACTTCTGATTGAACAGGTGATGTTTGTGAGAATTTTTCTGATGGAGTTGCAATATCATGTGGTATAACCTGAGTAGTAGCCTCCGATTGAATTATTTTTGCAGGAGATTCTGACCTGCTTGTTTGCATCTCATAGTCTGACATAATTTTTTCTACCACTGTTTTCACTTCTTCAATAGTTTGCGTGTGAGCCTCTTTGTCTTCTACTGGCGTTGTCTGTGTAACAACTTCACTTATTGACGTTGGTGTGGTTTGCAGTTCAATGTCAGAAGTTTCTGGTGGTGTCAAAGCTTTCACTGCTTCGCTTTCATCGGGTGAAGTTTGTATAGAATATTCTTGTGTTGCAATTTCTTCTATTACTGGAACAGGGAATGTAACAGTAGTTGGTACTTCTTTTTCTGCAACTTCTGGACTGCTTTGAACGCATTCTTCAATTATTTTTACTGTACTTATGTCAGATGTTTCGCTCATAGTACGATATGATTCTTCTTTAGGTGATAGGACTATTTCAGTACCAACCTTTGGATTATCGGGGGTTTCTTCTATGGAAGGCTCAATAACTGCTTCAAGTGATTTCGGTTCATCAGGTACCTCCAATTCTAAGACTTTTTTTTCTACATTTCCAACTGTAGGCTCAGCAACCGTTTTTTTCTTGCGTCTTTTATCTTTAACCTTTTTCACTGGTTCAAGCATTTCAACGGGCGTAGTCACAGTAGTATCTTCAGTTTCAGTAGAAGTAAGTTTTGGATATACAGTCTCTTCACTGGTGCCGTGTTGCCGACGTTTCTTATGTTTTTTTCTTTTATCTGGAGTGGGTACTAATACTATAGATAAATCTTCTGCTTCATATCCTTGTTCTTCAGAAACAGAAACATCTTCTGAATCTTTATATGAATCTACAACCTCTTCTTTTACTTCGACTACTGGTTCTTGAGGAGGACTTTCTAGAGACTTAACTTCACTAACTGGTCTTTCTGGTTTGGATTTAGGTGATAATTCTTCCGGTGTTTCCAAGGATGAAGTTTTGCGAATAACTGTTTGTACTTCAATAGAAGTTTCCAAAATATCTTCTGTAGGTTTAGGAGACTCGACTTGGGGTGAAGTGGGTAATTCCACATAATGGCTTAGGGACGAACTATCAGTTTCTACAATACTTTTATCAGTTTCAATTTCTGTTGGCTCACTTACAATTGATTCAATTTTATGCTTCTTCTTCTTTTTACTCTTCTTTTGCTTCTCAACTAAGTCTGGAGTTGTGCCTTCTTTCACTTTATTTTTGGGCTCATCAAACACTGGCGTTTTAGGTACTTCTTTCGTGATTCTAATGTCACTGGGCAACACAACTTCAATGTCCTTTTTAACTACCATTGGTTCAGTCTCATATTCTTCAACCTTCAAGTCAAATTTAACTTGAGGTACAACTTTCTTAGGCTCGCGATGGTCAGCCAGTGACATTGAAATATCTATAGTTCGTCCAAGTTTATCTAGTTGTTTGGATACCGATTCAGGTTTGATGTTTCGAAGATCCGTATCTTGACGTTCCGAATGAAGAAGCATTGTGATATCATACTCTGGAACAGATTTTGATAAATCTGAAGTAGATGATTCTGGAACTTTTGTGGTTTGCGATTGAACATCTTGTGTTTCAGGTTGATTAAACACAGCTAGAAGTTTGTTAACACTATCTGAAGATCCTGCAACTTGAGGTTCGAATTGTCTTATGTAAGATGTTTCCAGAGCTTCAGGTACTTGCCCTACATCAGATTCAGTTATAACAGTTCCTATTTTTAATGGCACAACTTCAATAGAAGACTGTGTTGGTGCTCTTTCTGTAAGTAATTGAACACCTAGTTTGTCATGTTCAGTGACTTGTTCTGGTATTTGTTCGTATTTATCCGTACCTTCCTGAATAATAAACTCTTTACTTAGTTCTATAACATTAAACTGTGGTTCTATAAATATATTTTCACTGTGGAGGAAAGGAAATTCTGTAGTAGGTTGTTTTTTAATTACTATTTCTGGTTGCTGATGCTCTTCTTTAGACAATTGTGAATCTATTACTGTAGGCACCTTCATAGAACTAGTGAAATCTTCTGTAATAGTATACTGATCACTAGTAACAGTTTCATATTTCTCTGATAATGGTTGTTCCTTAATTATGGCGCTAATAACAATAGGTTTCAGTGTGGTTTGTGTAAAATCTTGTTCTGTACTTGGTGTTGTTCCTTCCTCGACATTAGTCTTTTGAATATCGATATCAATGCTAGAAATAGTTTTGTCCAAAGGTTTTTCCGTTGCAGTAGAGCTGATAATTTCTTCTTGCTTATTTTTGTTATCTAAAAGTTTCTCAGTTGTATCTAGCAAATCATTTTGTTTTACATCTGCATGTTCTGAGATTTCTAATACTACATCATTGGATATGCTGCTGGGTTGTAATTTAGATATAGTGTCTACTTCCGTTCTAATAATCTCGCTTCTACCAGAAACCATTGCCTGTTGTTCAGATGTAAATGTATATTTTACTAAATTAGACTCAAGTTGAACCTCAGAACCAGTTTGAATACCATCAGTTATTTCTGGGACAGTAATTACTTTATCGCCTTTAAGTTGTTCTATGGTCATTGATTCTTTTGCTAGTTCGACTATTGTAGAAGTTTCATCAGCAGGTTTTTGTTCGATTTCAGGCTTACTTAACTTTAAATCGATTTCAGCGGTTATTGTAGAAGCCGGAACAAACTCGTCATCAGGCTCTTCCAAAACTACTTCAGTCACATGTTCTTTGCCATTAATTATTTCTATGCGTTTGATTATCTTAATTCGTTTAGATTTTACACCTTCGCTTTGAATGTTGTATGATTCTTTGTGAACCAAAGTTATAGGTGTATCAGAAACAATAGAATGAGTCATTTCACTGTCAATAAAGTTTTTGGAAATATCATCAAACGTCGTTGTTTTAGGTACTGTTGACTGAAGTAATGATGTTACTGATATCTCTGCATCTTTGCATATTTCTACTTTATCTCTGGAAACTACTTCGGTAACATTATCTTCAGGTTCAGAAAGTTCTGTGATTTGAACATTCTGAGATGTTTTCGTTCCAGTCTTTTGGTGCGATTTTGTTGGATTCGATTCAACAATTTCTGGCTCCTTTGATTCTGTCTCCAATGTTTCTTTATTGGGCTTAGATACTTTGGTGATAGAAGTATGATCAATTTCACTACCAATAAAGAATTTTGTGACATCACCTATAGTTGTGTCTTTAGATTGTGAAAGTTTTGGTGATATATCTATATTTTCTACGGATGCATGTAGCTCAGGTTTGTATTTAAGATCTTCGTCTTTAGCCAAAATGTGAGGATCAATTTCAAGGCTTTCTTTGGTAACTTCTAGATCAGAAGTTGCTACCGTGGCTGTAGGCGTAACCACCTCTCTGCCAGATGGTACAGGAGTCATATCTACAACAGATGTTCCTACTATTGGTTCTTTTATTACCGATTCTTGAACATTTTTTTGTAAATTTATTTCGGTGGTATTGTCCACTTTAGTTTCCTCTTTTTCAGATACTGTTGGTATCATTGACACATTGGTATGATCCATTTCACTTCCAATAAAAATTGTAGTTGCACCAACAAGAGCTGTATCTCTAGGTTGTGGTGAAGGTATTTCTACAGATTGACGTATGTCAGGTGAAACAATTGGATCTCTTACAGTACCAAGAATTTCGGAATCAACTTCAAGATCTTTTATTACTTCTATTTTAGATATTGCAAGTTCAGGCGCAAGCACTATAATTTCTGATGTTTTTGATGTAACATCTTTGATAGGTGTGGGTTTTGCTGAGACTTCATCTTCAGCTTTCTTGAGATCACTGAATGTTATGTCTTTTGTAACTATTTTATGACCCATTTCACTGCCAATGAAGGTTTTCGTGTCATCAATAAGAACCGTGTCTTTTATATCAGACATTTTTTCAGTATGAGCTAATTTTTCGTCAAGAATTTCTTCAGATTTCGCTGTAGATTTTATTTCAATAGCTTCCTTAACATCTGTTTTAGAGGTTTCTGTCGATGTTACGGATTTGCTAGGCTGAATAGCTTGTGAAGTTTTAGTAGAAATACCTTTCTTAGTGTCGATTGATTTTTCTTCGGGGTCTATTGAAATATCCATTGTAGACGTTTCTGCTCTGACTTTTTCTAATATAAGCGATGCCGGTATTTTAGAGGCTTCCGTATGATCCATTTCTTTTTCAATAAAACTTTTGTGAATGTTAATATTAGTTGTATCTTTGTGTGCTATTTCCTGAGATTTTTCAACAAATTCAGGCTTTGTTACTGTATCAGTTGGTGTCTCATCGACTATTTCAGTTACCCTAGTGGTTTTTATAATACTTATTTCAGGTTCAGTGGATTGAACGGATTCCTGAATAAACTGTAAAACCTTTTCTGGGCTACTTGAATCTTTCACACCCTCTTTCGAAATCACTGTAGGAATAACATCCTCCTTGGTATCACCTACAACACTAGTTTCAGTTTTGGTTATAGCTACAGTTGTTTTTGATTCATCATTGACTTTTCTAAGTGTAGTCATTTGTACAATATTTACATCAGGGCCAGCAGATACCTTATCACATTTTTCTTTTACTGGGGTCGTTACTGATTCGGTAGCGATTTCTAAAGGCTTTGTAGTTTCTTGGTTTTCTGGTAAATCAATTTTACTGTCAACTAGCTTATTAGTAGTACTAGCTATGTCTTGCCTATTCAATCCGAAAATTTTAGCCTCATTTTCAATAAGACTTTTAGTGCTATCAATAACTGAATGTACATCAGACTGATTTAGTTTAAGATTAATCTGAGTGGTTATTGTGGAATCAGGACTGAATTCTTCATCCGGTTCTTCAATAACTTCTTCTGTCAGCCGCTTTTTACCATCCATAATTTCTATCTTTTTTATAACCTTAATTCTTTTAGACTTTACTCCTTCGACTTGTAAAGAATGTGGATCAATTATATTCTCATCAGGTTCTTCTACGATTTGTTCAGGGACATGCTCCTTTCCATCTATAAATTGTACATTTTTTATAATTTTAGCACGCTTCTTGATGACACTATCCGTTGGGTCTACATACGGTAATGAGGTATGATCTAAGATTTCTACGTTATCAGGTTCCTCAATGACCTCTTCAGTGACATGCTCTTCGCCATCTTTAATTATTACACGCTTAATAACCTTGATCCGTTTAGTTATCACTCCTGTGGTTGAGAGGTCATAAGGATTCTTTTCTACGACTTTGTCACCAGTTATTTTTTCAACCTTTGTTTCATCACTAGTAGAAGCTACTTCGCTAGTTGGCAAATGTTGTAAAATTTGATCTTCTGTGACATTATCGTCAGGTTCTTCGACAATCTGCTCAGTGACATGTTCTTTGCCATCTATTATTTCTATTTTCTTTACAATCCTAACACGTTTTGTGGTTACGCTTCCAGTCGCCGCACTATGTGTTATTTGAGGTTTCTCTTCGATAACTTCGACATCTTCAGGTTCTTCAATTACCTCTTCAGTTACATGTTCTTTACCGTCTATCACTGTTATGTGTTTAATTATACGTCTTCTAGTTTTTGTTACTTTCCGAACCACTCTTTGAACGACTGTAGAAATATTTGTAGATGAAGTTTCAAATGTAGAATGAAGGGTGCCTTGAGATGTCATTATAGTTTGTCCTACTTGAGGTAAGTTTTCAGTAGAAAATTGTATCTCTGCATCTTGTGGCTCTTGAACAACATAAGTAATATCTTCAGGTTCAATACTTGGAGATATTTCAAAAGATTCGGTTATAATCTCTACTGGAGTAGTTTCCCTCGATTTTAACTCTCGGGTGACAGTAGATGTTGTAATATGAGATTGACCGCTTTCTTTTTGTATAAATTCCTTTAAAAGATTTTCTAGTTGTTGAGTTTTGGTAGAATCATTTGAAATATTTACTTGTTCTCCTTGAACTTGAATATTGTCAGATTTATCATCAGGTCTGTTGTCAGGTTTATCATCGGGTTCGTCGTCTGGTTTGAAACTTGTGGTATCTTTGCTAGATTTTTCACTTTGGGAAATATCATCTTTGCGAGGTGGAAGTGCAGGGTGATCACTTTTATCCTCTTTGTCTTCATCAGGCACATCTCCTCGTTCTTTAACGTTAATGGATACCCTAGGTATTTGTTCTTCGTAAACTTCGACATCATCAGGTTCTTCAACTACTTCTTCAGTGACATGTTCTTTACCATCGATAATGACAATGCGACGAATGATACGTTTCCTTGTCTTGATTATTCTTTTAGTTACTTGCTGAACAACAGCGGTCACACTTGATGATGTTGTCTGCATCTGAGTAGGGACCCCCATTTCTACAAGCTGCATGATTTCTTCAGGTTTCATATCTTTATCCATGGTAATTAAAGTTTCAGGCTTAGATACAAACTCTTGCACAGTTACTTCACCTCCGGGAACATTTGATATAATTTGACCTTGAGACGTTTGATATTGAAAATGTTGTACTCCACCATCTTCTATCATGGAAGACGTAGCTCCTACATTTTGCGATAGAGCTATTTGAGAGTATGCTTCACATGGTACATCACTAGATAACATACGTGAATTATGTTCTTGACTTTGTAGCACTTGTTGTCTTGTAACCAAAGTCTTTCTGATTTTCTTTACTATTATTCTTTTGGTACCATCTGCGTCTACTACGACTTCTGTAGTCGTCTCGTCTGGTTCAAACATAACGGTCTCGAACGACTGAGGTAGACTATGAATGATGTTTAATTCAGTGTCTTTTCTAAGCTTATCATCTCTATAATCAGCGTCAATAAGTAATGACTGCTCATCAACTTTGTATTCTCTTTGCACTGGCCGAGTAGAAATTTCAATGGTTTCATGGCCATCTGAAACAGTCTGTTTAATTTGAATGTTTTCAAGTATTTCTTTTTCAGTGGTATGTGGTTCACAAGTTTGTACTTCAACTTCTTGAGGAGGAATGCAGGTTACAGATTTGTCGTATGTTGGGATCACATCAGGTTGGCATATTATTGATTTATCAGACACTGAAGGTGGTTCTGACATAAGACTTTTTCCAGTTTGTGTCTCGATAGCTACAGTTTCTTTAACTATTTTAATTTCTGGTTTAGTTTCTTGTACTGTTAAAACATTGCCTACGCTCGGTTCTGCTGGCACCACTTTAACAGACGGTTCCTTTTCAACAGAAATTTCTTCGATAGCAGACATATCTTTTTTAGTATCTTTCACAATTTCAACTTCTCTGGGTGAAGCTACTTCTTCAGGCATAGACGTAGAATCGATTGTTCTATCTGTCTGGGTAATGTCATCTTCGACAATTTCAGGCACAGATCTCAAATGCAATAAAACTTGTCTCAACCTCTCTATCTCTATAATGACTAGACGCTTAGTTTCTTCTAATGCTTTTTGCATTGCATTCAACTTGATTCTCAAAGACTGACTAGATTCATCCTCACTTATCACAGTTATTGACTTTAATATAATTTCATATTCTTCATATTCTCTAATGTAACGTTCATAAACTTCTATATACCTAATTATTTCTTCTTCAACAAGTATTTCGGACTGTATTGTAGTTTCTTTTAAACCGTTGTTAATGGTTGCAAGCCACGTGTCCAATTTCGCTAGTTTCTCCTTCTGTTCTTCAACTTCTTTCGCTTGTCGCGCCATCTCTATTTTGGCGTCCTGTAAACAGATTAATTTTTAATTTAGCCTTTTTGTACAATGTTGATAAAGTAACAGGGATTCCAAAAAACAAATTACAATTTCTAAGCTTATCAAGCATATGATTTCTTATTTTTAGAACCCTTTTCCTTTTAGGTTTTATTATTACGATTGTGTATAATTCACACATACATCATCACAAGGCGTATTTTCATATTTATTTAAGATTTGTGTATTATTTGTTAGTGATTCAAAATAATTAAATAGGTTTCCATTTCAGGAAGCAGCTACTAAGTAGCATTCCAAAGCATGCAAACACTTTCTAAGACAAATGAACAATTACCTTTCTTACCTGGATGATGTGAATTCCGTCTCGTGCTTGATTAAGCAACTTTACGATCCTGGCCTTCATGACAAGTAACTCCTTTAGCAGGGACTGTATCTCCTGCTCCGACCGATACTCCATGATCTTTGACTCCAAGATTTCTGCTGCCTCTTCACACTTGACTAAAACTGCGATACCCTCCTGAAAATATTCCGTAATAACTCCACTGTAATTACTCTTTTTATAAGATTATTTAATTTTAACAGACACTATAATGACTCCACGGATGGTACCTACACCATCTGTGAAGTCAACTCAATTCAACATTGTCTTGTAGTTTTTGTCTTATTAGTGGCAGCCTTATGTAAGGAGAACTTAAAATAATTTTCCGGTACGGCAAAAATATTGTTTATTATACAAATAAACAAACTCTTCAGCTTTATAATATTAATATAGATATATTGAATGAATGAGAACAACATAAAATGGCATTGTAAACTCGTACGAAAGGTAGGTCTAAACAGTAAATAACATCAAATTGGCGGCCTGTGTCCAATTTGATTTTAAATATAAAAGTTTTACTCTCACAATATTTTAAAGTATATTAATCAAGTTATTAACGTACTTGTTTTTTAAATTAAGTAGTAACTTGGTTTGAAAATAAGTAAACAAGTAATAAATTATTTACAGAGCCACAATGAATTGTTATTTGGTATTTATTAATAGCATCCAGTGATATCTCGGATGTCACATACGGACTTTAATACTTATTAAAATCATGTGTAATTGCTATGCAGACGATTGTACGAGATAGAGCAAAGTAAATATTGTGACATTGTTTTTTTAGAAGAGTCTAAAAATAATTGTGATGTCAGTTAAAAGATATGGTTGTAAAAACTTATGTCATGGCTTAATAAAATTATGAACTCAGAGTTGGAGAGGTTCACACTTATTTATACGGTACATAAAATTAAGAGATATGAAAACAGCAAATTATTTTCAATGTTGTACTTCTTATACTTAGAATAATGCTCGCCTTGGTCTGCGCATATTTAACAAGTCATAAATGTTGCCGGTTTTTGCAAATTTTTTATTGACACTTTGCTCTTGTAAGTCTCGGCGTGAAATTTTGTGACCTATAACCCTTTCTCGATTAATGGGTTATCTAATACTAAAAAAATTAGCGAAATCGGTACAGCCGTTCACACGTGATACGGTGACCAAGAGAGATAGGGATTCATTTTAATACCAATATCCTTTCAACCGACTGCGACTCCGCGGGCGCGAAACCTTCTGCTATACATAACTGTTACTTACTAATATAGGTATTTTAATATTCATGTCTGTTAGAAATAAGTTAAAGTAATCAAAAATGTTGTTTAAATTTTTAAATGTGTCTTGGTTTCAAGAAAAGGGACGAAAATATGTAACAGAAAACTGGCAAGCGTGGTTTTCGGCTTCCTCTCATTGGTAAATAATGGTCTTTATTTGCTAAAATTTAAAATACATCTAGTAGTATATTGAATTAATAACCGGCAATTAACAATGTTGAATATCGGCGTATATTCAACACTTTTAATTGTTACTTGGCTATACGTTATCCTATATTCTCTGTACCGTACGTTATCCCCTATGAAGGAGTTAGGTATTAGTAGGTATTAAAATTATTTATAGTGCAAACACTATAGTTTTAGATATACGACTTTACAGTGTATTCGTGTTATTTCTAATTAGTCCTTTTACGAGATTTTCCTGTTCAACCATTTTAATCTTGTTCAGTTAAATAAAGGTTTATAATAAATAGAATTTTGAGGTCGATTCGTAGAACAGAGCATGTTATGTTAGGCTGACATCATCACAGGTAATGGTAAATATGACAATACACTAAAGCGTGTCTAATTACAAATTCAAGTGATACGTAGGGTTGCCACAAGTGCTTCATTTTTTATTTACTTTATGTTTATTTATGTGACTGGCACATTGGTCAAATGTCTGGTGACCGCTACTGCAAAGATAGAGGAAGTGGGTTCGATTCCAACATAGAAAACAATATTTCGTGATGATTATCATTTGTACTATGTTCAGCACAAAATTATTAATGTTGTGTATAATTAATCTAAAATATTGATGTATTTATAAATATTATACATAGGTATGTTTATAATCGGTTAGTTTACCTTATTATTCATTAGGGGAAATATGTTCTTGGCTTAAAAATATGCACAGAACTAGCATGCAAATATGAATATCACGGTGGGACTAAATATTTATGATTTTTGAATGACTTGTAGGACTATGTATACCTATTAAAGCTAAACTCTTGTACCTACACGTATTTAAATACCTTCGCAAACTCATTCAATAAGAAGAAGAAACATTTGATAAGACACTTGACTTACTGAATATTCCATAAAATATGATTCAACTCGTACACCAGGTCATTTGAAAGACAAATGCACTGATCACATGCAAGAAATGATTCACGGTATACGTGAACATACTCTTTATATGTTATTTGCATGGCCGTAGTATAATTTATAGCTAGGGGACGGCAGACGAGAAATTAATTTTATGGGCCAGTTAAAATTATTATTTTAACGATCGTACTCATAATTCTAATTCTCTCATACAAAGTGTACCTGGTTTAAAATAGAGATCTGACATTGGTTAAGGAATTTGCAGGGTATAGAGAAGTCGTCCTATTTCAACATTTCTCTAAGACATTTTCGAAAAATAGTACTCATTATGTAAATGCACATTTATTTTTACTCAAGTATTAGCTGATAAAATGACTATACACTGCCTGATGGAAAGCATCAGTAGAATCTAAGAGTGGGGATCACCATCCTCAATGTTAATATAGACAATGCCTTTTCACAGCCTGCTAATAGGACCACACCGCTTATTTTAAAGACAAATCTATGGTAGTTTGAATTACATTTATGCACTAATTGTAGGACAAATTCATTTTATTGAAATCCTTAGTTATTACCATCTTAAGTTCTTAATTCTTTCATTGATGCCGATTCGTATGATACCACGATTACTCTCTTCTGTCTGGATGTAATTTAACAATAATATGCTGCATTTAACTGCAGTTACACACGCCTTAACATTATCAACAACCTTTAGCAGTCCACTGTTGGACATAGGTCTCCTATTAGAAAGGAAGTTCTGGCTCGCTTTGCCACATTAACCATACGGGTTGGTAGAGTTTGTTTTAAGTTTATCTTCTCTTTGCAGTTATATTTTTCTGCGTAATGTAGGGACAAATGTCCCTAAGGCTTGCTTTCTACATATATTATATTCTCCTCCTCATTTACATCTCCGTCTACTACTCCTGATATGAAATACGTGACTTTATGTATCGCACTCAGTCTTGAAAAAACTCAAGTACAATTTTAACAAAAATAAAACCGACTTCAAGGTTCGACTCGATTTCTCTTGGATGCCATCATCAGATATTAATGTCCTTATCATGGTACCACTGTTGGGACATCTCCTTTCCATTAAAAAAATAATCATCAAAATCGGTTCTTAAACGACAAAGTCGTCCTCGAATACACAAAACAAAAAAAATATATACGGTTCAATTGAGAAACCTCTTCCTTTTTTTGAAGTCGGTTAAAAAGTGATTTCACTTGTATTCAAAGCTCAAAATGTTTAAACAAAATGTAATTCCGTTGGTGATATCAATAGATTCACGATCATTGCTTAACGAAACATCAGCGGATAGTGATCTCATCTCTAAAGCAACTGTATGTAATGAATCAGATTAGAACAATGTGATGGATGTGATACCAGCTTATTTACGGTACCACATGCGTTGTATGATGTCAGCAATATCGCGCATATGCAGATCATTTCTTGCTAATATTATTTGCAGACCATTTTTATAAATTATTAAAAAGGTATTTATGATTTGGAACGAGTTCGAATTAATCTTTACTAATATTATAAATTCGAAAGTCTCTGTCTTTCTGTTACGTTAGTTTAGTAAGGTTCCAGGAATAAATAATTGGCAATTCAAATTTGGCATTAAGATACTTTATTTTTGAGAAAGGACAACTCTCAACCGCAATATCTGACGTACACGCGGGCGGAGACGCGGGCAAATGCAAGTATAATAAATTTTTACTACTAATCTGCATAATACTTATCTATAAGCAGTCCTCTGATCTAAACCTAGACAGAGCTGGTACTATGGGAACCAGGCTGCTGCAAATTATATATATATACTTTAAAGATAAATTACACTAACACACAAAAAGTGATCACGGTATCACAAGATTATTTGTCCTGGTCGGAAATTGAACCGACGATCTCCAAGATAACAGTCAGGATCAACAAGAACGTAATCAACTCAAGCTAGTTAGTTATTATGGGATGTACTGCTGCAGTACTTTCTAGACGCAAGGTAAGCGTAAGATTTCTAAAACATTTAAAAACATACGCCTAGATATATGAGACTTAGTTGTAATTAGCAGGAATCGAACAAACAACCTTTTAACCACCACTTGCTAAGTCCAACTAACGTAATAATAGTATTTGTGGGACCGAAACCAATAACAGCCGGTACCTACGAAACAATTCAGCGAGGCACAGTAAACCATAATTTACTATGGTTGACTGAACTTAAATAAGTATAAAGTTCACCATTTTTTATATTGGTGGTTCTGGGCGATTGAACAACAATACCCAACCCTGGTACGATCTACATATTCCCAGTTTCTATTAAATAATATCTATTTAAAATGAAATGTCACTACTTACAGGCAAATGAACAATTTATTATGACTGAGTTTATGTTTCGTTAAAGAAATATGGGCTTAGCCACTATCAGAATAGTAAATGAATTTAAATTATATCTACTACAACTACTAAATTATAAACCAACAACGAAAGTAAAAAAAAATACCTTCCGCAAAATTAATCACAACACTTCAAAAGTACTTCACAAAAGAAAATCGACTCCCGAATCGATTCAATCGTAAAATTAATTTCATTCGAAAAATATCATATTCGTATCGACTGTGCAGCGTTCCTTCACTTACTAGCCCTGTGAGAAGCCAAACACTAACATTATTATTAACTCTGTGTCGTAGCGATACAGGTGACATCATTTGCGAAACATCACAATATAACCTAACGCATGGTCAAGGCCACCGTCATTGCTAGTTGTTAGGGCATTTCGTGTGCGCCATTATGGTAAGGATTTAAAAGAACTTTTATTAACTTTGTACCTACCACTTGTCAGTGACTGTGCATTTTTATTACTTTTTGGACTAAGCTTTTTGGCGGCATAGGGGGACAAATGATCAGATGGTTCACCTGAGAAATGACTACCACTAGCCATGGACACCTTAATTTCAAGAGTCACATGTGCATGCGTATATAACTTAAATCCTCGATTGGAGCCACTTCATGAACAGTTCAGTTCTATATATACAGTAATAGCATAGAGCGAAAAGAGTCACTGTAACTTCAATGAACCAGTGAACTTTATTCCAATAACGCGTTGCAGCCCAGTTGGGCTCCGGTAACCATAGTCACTCGGTTAAAAGCGAAGAAATACATTTGTGCCGTGGTATCTTTTAGATTCTTTCGTTAAAGAATTTTATGATGAAGTCATCTAGTTGTACAAATATATCCAGTAATAAAATTAAATGGATTTATACGGAGCCAAAGTGCACGTTATGAGTAATTATAAGTTGGCGCATATTCCCCTTTTAGGACTTGATGTAGATCTTTTTTCTCACGTTCAATTGTTAGACAGTGTTATCAAAATGCAAACGGTATAAAACAAGAGTTCTAGTTTTGTTTATAAGGCGGGAAACTTGGGCAATTTTGAGTACAAAATGACTTCTAAACAGTACTCTATCAATGCCAATATATATATTTCAGCTATTTACGTCATTGTAAATGTACGTCTATTTCTAATTAATGATATATATACAATGAGAACTTACCCTGAGGCCTTCCTCCATGGCTTCGAGGCTATCGTCTGGTAGATCAGACAGCCGAGTTTGTACATCTTTTATTTCTTCTAGCAGAGTTTCTATATCGTTAGATAATTCATCCTGAGAACACACGCTTGTATTAGCAAAACACACTTTTGTACAGTCACGAAATGGAATTGAAATTTCAGTTTTGTTATTATCTTGACTTGACATGATGTTTCGATGTACACACAAAAGGAACAAATAGGGACAAAACTAAACAGAAAATAATCAATCAAAGAAACTTATTTAGTAACACAATTTTAAAACAAATAGATGCACTTGTATAACCATATCACACGAAAAGTAAATCAAGACTACTAAGTCTGGTATCAATAGTTTTGGATTGTGGCCAAGTCATCAATTATATACATCTTACATGTAAATATGTTTTCCTCATACTATCTAGATGTACATATCATAGATATTTTGGGAGTAAAATATTTTGAATGTTTTTCATTGTATAGAATGACTATATATTTACTTAACTTGCCTAAATTTGGCAAGGTTTTAAAGACACATAAATGCCCATAAAAATAAAGATCTAAGTATTTTTCGAATTCATATTAGTCAAAATTTAAATATGCATAGTCTCTGTGATTGATTTAAAAGTTGTCTTTATTTCAATTCCATTCCGCTTAAATAATTAAAGAGAAACATTCACATGGTCACTCTAATGGAATGCTGGTTAAAAACAAAATACAACAACATAATAAAAACAAAATTAGTTCATAGCATTGACGTCGCTTGGCATGACATGCAAACAGTTCTGCTGCAAGGGCTGTTATGATTCTCTCCGTCAACAAAACTGGTCAGTCATCAAACTCTAGCGTTCCGTGCCGTTCAAGTGAGCTGGCATAAATATGTAATTTTACAATTTTTTATAGTAAATTTATAAAGTTACGGGAAATCTGAATATTTATGCAAACAAATTGGTTGTTTGCTTTATTTAAATGTAAACTAGCTCACAAAAATCAGTTTTCCCGAACAATTATACTTTAGTTAGATTTGTCAATTGTAGCGTGGTGAAGCGTGTATCATTGATATTGATGAATACTCGGAATCTTTATCACGGAACACCGATTCAAATAACTCAAATCCAAAATGATTTTAATTTTAGGACTATTGATGTACTACAAGGATTTACTAAATAATATGTATCAAGGGTACTAGCAAACAACTCAATGCAATTTTAAATATAGAATAAAATCTGACTGACCTTAACAAAACTTCACATAAGTGAATTGCAGATTTTGTGTATTTATAGTCTGCAGTCTGAAGTTGGGATTATTTTGATTTACACCAACCACCACATCTACTATGCAGTTCTAGTTGCAGACTTTATAACAAAATGTAATTTGAAGCGACTTTCGTCTCGTAGTAGCCATATTTTGTCGGGGGTAGAAACTAATCATAAAATAAAAATACCTTAATTGATAAATAAAACAATAACCGTTGTTATTATTCAAGTTTATTACAATAAAAAAGAAAATCAGATCACTGACAACGACTAGACAAAATTTTAATAGAGACTAGAATGGACTAGAATTCACACAATATAAAAATATTAATGAAATGCATTAACTACTCTACGACTGCGAATACAGTGCACGCCAAAATGTGGCACTACAAGACGAACTGTGGCGTGGCTAAACACATTGCAATACAGAGCTGCGTAATATGTGAAATTAAGAATTTAGTAATTATATCATGCCAAACATAAAGAATATATTTAAAAATCGTACAGTACGACTGTGGGTCAGTCACCTTTGTTGTCTTCTGGGGCGCCGCCTTCGGGTCCTGTTTGGATGTGGGTGGGGCTGGTTCTATAGGTAGGGTTGTTAGTATATCCTCCCTAGGAACAATTTCTTTCAAATCATCAACGACAGTGGGTGTTTCAGCACTTAAGTACGAAGACTTGTCTCTCCAGCTACATATGCCACCAGGAAGATCCATGGATATATAGCTGGAGTTGTAAGGTGAGCTAGAAGCCTCTCTAGGCTCCTCTGCATCAGAAGTATGACCAGAGCTACCACCCTGGTCTCTATCTTTATCATGTTCATCTTTGATGTTAATTTTCGAAGATTCAGTATCCGGAATTTTGATTTTACTAGCCAATGAAAGGAAATAGTGGCATTCAGCGTCATGGTACAAATATTTTTCAGGCCAAAATGAATTATCATTACTAATATTTTCCTCAACACTAATGCCTCTTATAATACGCGGTTTATCTATGTTCTTAGATGTGATTGTTTTTTCTACAGAATTACGTTCAATTAATACTTTTTCCGCGTCATCAAATGTGTGTTTGTCCGTCCAGAATGTATCCGCTTTAAGGTTTATGAGATTGTTAGTATCGGGGTCAATATTAGATAGTATGTTATTATGGATGTTAGATACCAAATCTGCATTTACTGTTTCATGTCTAGGTAGTAAAGACGCTACTGTATCTGCTGTAATATCTTCAGAATTTAGAGATAGTTTAACTTCGTCTCCTCGAATTGTCTTGTCTAAAGGTATGTTGGTAACAATGTCGCTATTTTCCACTACTACCTTAGTATTACTGATTTCTTTCTCTTTGCTTGTATCAAAGCTGATTGACTGGTATGATGTAATGTCTATTACTTCTTTTCGTTCCAGTTCAGTACTACTTTTAACATGAGTAGCTATTACCAAGGGATCTGGCATATTTGGTTCCTTTGAAGAAATGTTCTCTATGACTTTAGGTTCTAAATATTTCACTTCTTTTACTTCGATTAAAATAGTTTCTGAGAAATCTTTCTTCTCGGAATCCCGGGGGGTTATATCTTCTTCCTGAGTAACTAAATAATCCTCAGTATGATCTAAAGATTGGGTTTCTGTCAATGATATAGGTTCAGTGTCATCCAGTAAGGAATCAATCATGCTCATGCTGATGTGTTTGTTATCTAAGTCTTCTTCCAGTTTCGATATTTGATATTTGTCTATATAGCATGTTGAAGATTCTTCTAATGATTTAAAATCAAAGCCGTCAGGTTCGGGGGTAGCTAACGATGGACTTATATTTTCTAGTAATTCATCATACTGAAATTCATTAGACGTTTGAGTGTCTGTAAGTTCTTTAGGTGAATCTTCACTCATTACCGAAGAATCATTTTCAGGCAATAACATCTCTTCAATCTCCCTTTGTAAATCTGCCATTTTACTTTCAAGAGATTGATCTTCTTCAATTTTAGCTTCAAGCTCCTGTGTTTTGTTATTCATAGCCAGAATTTCCTGGGACATTAGTTGTGTAGCAGATTGAACATTATTTTCATCTTTGTTTGCATCAACTGTACTGACTGACATTTCTTGTGCAGGAACGTTTTCTTCTTTTATTTTTATTTTTATAGTTTCAACTTGTGTGGATGAAAAAGTTGGTGCGTATTGTATTTCTACAGATATTATTTCATCCAAATCTAAACTATTCGGATCCATTTTCCAATACTGAGCTTCTGAGAATACTCTATCTTTAACTGGTGTTTGAATAGACTCAGGTGTTAACAGAGGTGTGTCTAGTGTCTTATGTACTGTTACAGTCGGTACTGTATCTTGTACAATAGGAGTAGTTTCAACTATTGCAATTGTTTCTACTGACGCAATACTATCTGTGGGTTTCTTATCTTTTTTCTTCTTTTTACTCTTTTTCTTCGTTTCTTGTTGAGGTGGCGTGACTTTCACCTGCTTTTCTACGTCCACTTGTGGTGCTGCTTGTTCTGATTTTATAGATTCCAAGTTTTGTTCTAAAGGCTTAATTATTGTTTCTTTGGATTTAGAAGATCGTTTCTTTTTATCCTTTTTAGGAGGGGGTTTGTCTCCATCAGAAGTACTAGGTACTATTTCCTGTACTTTAGATGTCATTTCTTTTTCTTTGGATTTCGATGAACGACTCTTCCTACCAGATTTTTTTGCTGGTTTTTCATCTTCTGATGCACTTTGTATCCATTCAACTTCATCTGGTTTAAGCATACTAGTCAAAGCATCAAATCTGTTTTCAGATTTCTCTCGAGTTTCGCGGTTTTCTGTTATGTTTGGTTGCGATCTAGTTTCTCTAGATCTAGACCTTGATCTTCGACTTCTGTCAACTTTTATGAAGCCTTCTGCATCTACTTCGAAATCAGGTTTGTGAGAATCTTTATCTGACTCATCAACAAGAATCATTGGGGGATGAGTGTTTACTGGAGCATGAGCAATTTCAGCGTGAGAGACTTCTGAATGTTGAGTTACCTCAGGCGAACGTCGTTTAGAAGCAACAATTTTAGCCCAAGATCCAACGATGTTGACATTTTCTGGAGCTGAATCAATAACTTCCTCTTTAAAAGGTGATTCAGGTAATTCTATTACTTTTTCAGTTTCTTGTGATCCTCCAATTACTGGTACTGATTTCATAACGTCTTTATCCTTTATGGTATCGCTTAGTTGTGTAAATTCTATATGTTCGTGTACTGAACCTTCAGCAACTATTTCAGCATACGACTTGCCGTCATCTGCATTTTTCAGCCATATATTTACTGGTTCTGATGCAATCATCGTTGAGTGAGGTAGTTGTATTGTTGAAGGTGGTGGAATTTCAGAGATTTTCGGCACTGAAACCACTTTCCTTTCTTCCTTATCCCTTTTCTTTTTCTTTTTGTTTTTCTTTGATTTGACCTCCACAAGTTCTTCATGTATTTTTTCAGATGCAATGTCTGGCATGTCCGTTTCTTTTTCAACGGTTGGCAAAATCTTTTTTTCTTGTTCTTTGTTAGTTTGTAATATAGTTGAATAAGATTCCTTCTGCATCTCTAGCAATTTCGAAACCGACATATGGTCGCAGACTTTAGGCGTTGCATCAGTAGTTTTTTCCTCTATGGATAAAGGTGCATCTTTAACTACCTCTGTTCTACTCTCAGACACTGTAGTTATAGTCTGATACATGTAAGAAGGTGTGAATTCTGGTGCATCAGCTGATAATTTTGAATACAATACAGTGTTTGGATAAGAAGGTTTGAACTCAGGAATGGAGTCGATTTCAGGAAGGAGGTCATGCAAGCTATGTATGGGAGATTTTTCTACACGACTAGGAGTTTCCGATTTAGCGAGTGTCCTATCCTTATTATTAGTTAAATCTAAGTTCTGTGTTATAACGTCCGTGAATGTTTGCGTATCGGTAACTGTTTGTGAGAGGTTGGATACAGATTGTAATATTTCAGTAGTTATTGATTCCGTCGAGATAGTATCGGGCTTAGGTTCGGCGATTAAATTTGTCTCTAATCCTAACTCCTTTGCTATATTTGCGCTTGGTTGTGATGTTGCGGAATCTTCTTTAGTACTATTTATTTCACTTTTTTCAAAAGGTGAAAGAGTCTTGTCAAAAATAACTTCTTCGTTAACAATTTCAGGGCTAAAGCATCGTGAAGTTTCAATGTTATCACCTTGACGTAGTGTGTTCTGTTCCTTATCATTTAAAGATTGTTCAATATCCCTAATATCATCGAATACCAGAGGTTTCAATGTATCATAAAGTTCATCTGAAATTGTCTCAAATTGCTCCGCTTCTATGATTTCGCTTTGTTGTGATTTTGTTGAATCTTCGTTACTTCTACACATTTCACTCTTTTGTACTGATGAAAGATTATTGTCAAATATAACTTCTTCGTCATCAGTTTTCGGGCGAAGGTATTCTGAAGTTTCTATTTGTTCACCTTGACTTAGTATTGTCTGTTCTTTATTTTTTAATGATTGTTCAATGTCTTTAATATCACCGAATACCAGAGGTACCAGAGTATCATCAATGTCATCAATCTCAAATGAATCATTTGTTGGTTTACATTCTACAATATGTGGCTCAACAGATTCTTGAAGAGCTTCTTTAATAAGATCTTGAATAGCTTTGTGGTCATCTTGAGTTGTAAAACTATAAGGTCCTGGTTGAGGTAAGGTAACGTTGCTTTCATCAATGGATTCTATGACTTTGTCTAAAGGTACTGATTTTTGCACTTCATCATCCTTTTGAGCATCTAGTGCATCTGTTAAATCACTATGATCAATTATTTCAAAAGAGTCTTCTGCAGTACTTTCTTGATGGATATTCTCAACCACTTCGTTGTCTGTAATATCGGGCTCGACAAACTTCTTTTGCTTGTCAAAATCGGGAGACTTAAGTTCTAAAGTAGGCGTAGCGTCTTCTATAGTACCATAAACTACAGATACAGGAGTATTGCTAAGATCGTCCACTTCAAATGACAAAGAGATTTTCTTTAATCGATCTTTCATGGTTTCAGTATCCTCTTCAATATTTTTTTCTTCTTTTATAGGTTCAGCACCGCTCATATTCTTTTCACCTATATCAGTTGCTTTTTCTTTAATGATATCAGTGACAGTTGAATCTTCTTTCGTAACGTTAGTCTCCGGTGTAGTTTGATTAGATTTTGACGATGCAAGTACTATTTCAGCGTCTTGTATTTCGTGATAAGTTTGTCGTAGTGGTTCATATACAGGATTTGTTGAATTTTCCGTTTCTTCTAGTCTTTCATATTTGGCGCCTATTTTGTTTTCAACAATTTCTTCACCTGAGTTATCTAAAGAACTCTTACTTATAGTTCCTGTCACAAGAATATCATTCTGGTGAACTGACGTCAATTTAACCTGTTGAAGAGGGCGTTCTGTAGAAGCAAGCAGACCCTCAGCATCACGTATTTCATGATAACTAAACCTTGGTATTTCGTATACAGATTGCCTAAACATCTCAGGTCCAGGTAAAACTTCTGGGACTTTTTCTGAAATTGCAGACCCTAAATCTACAGTAGAAAGAGGTTCTTTAGAGTCACTACTAACATTTTCTTTTGGTTTCTGTGTTTTTAAAACTTTTCTTCCACTGCTGTCAGCAGTTTTTTCAGAATCTAAATGTTCTGTGCACGTTTTAATAGATTGACTTAAATTAATTGCCAGTAAAGATTCAGCATCCAAAATATCCTGATAACATGACTTTGGAACTTCATCAATTAATATTGTATTGTCGGTTTCACATTTATCAGAAGACAGATGGTTAGTTTCATCTTTGGTATTTTTTTCGGAGAACTTTGTTTCCTTAGAAATGAAAGTGACACCTTGCATCTCTACCGTTATACTGGTGCTTAGTGTTAGTTCAGTTTCTACATCGGATTTCCGAATAATGTCTTTCTGTTTAATAGATGTCTCATTTTCATTGGTGACTATATTACTGATAAATTCGGGCTGAAGATTTTGGCTACTAACATTTAAACCAAATTGTATTTCAGCATCGAATATATCTTGATAGCTATGGCGCGGTGTTTCATTACGCAAAGTTTCTATATAGTTATCTGAGCATCCACCCAAGATTACGTCTTCATTTCGTTCTACAGAAAGAGGCAGACTCTTCGGGATTTTTTGGGGTTTTACTTCTGGTTCAAGTTGTGTTAAGTTAATTTTAGTTTCATGTTTTTCTTTAAATGGTAAATCTTTATGCTTTTCCTCTGTTGTCAATACTTGTTGAAGATTATTTTGAGTTGCTAATACAATTTCTGCGTCCTTTATTTCATGGTAACTTACTCTAGGCACTTCTTCAATAAGCTGATCCACCTCATTAGCAAGTGTGCTGGGAGTAAATTCATAAGAACTACTTTCTTGAATAAGGGGATGGGTGTTTATGGTTTCAATAATAGGTTTACCAACTTCATCCGTTTTTTCTGTACTTCCAAAGACTGCTAATGGAGATATTATGTTGTCATTAGTACTTGTCACACGTTTTGTCAATTCATTGCAAGCCTGAGATCCTAGAACCACTTCAGCATCCTTAATTTCTTTATAATTAAATCTTGGTTCTTGTTCTACCAAAAATGCATTTAAACCTTTTATTTCTGTTACAGACATTGTAACATTTGTTGTTTCTTTGTCTTGTTTATCTACTATTGACTCTTTAAGTTTTACCGTGTTTCCATCATGTTTAGTAGTTATATCAATTTCTATTACATTCAGCGATTTCGATGCATTCACTTCATCGGCAATTATCTGTGTATCAATTTCAGATGTAATACAATCAGTAACTTGGACACTATCAAGTATTGGTGGCTCGTGTTGTAACGATACGTGCTGAGTGACATTTTGTTCCGATTTGATGTTAAGAAGCATAGAATCCGCCCTGCTTAGAATTAATTCATCCTTTAGCTTCTGTTTTTGTTGGTTATTAGTTTCATAGACATCTTTTACTTGGGATTCACTTACATCTGTAGAAACAGTATCTGTAGGGTGTTTATTTGTATCTTGAGAACTTCGCTGAGTTAAAATAAACTGAGTATATTTGTAGTCTAACTGATCTGTATCCAAATCTACCGCATATGATTTAATTTCCTTAACTAGATCTAGATAAGGAATTTTAAGTTTTTTGTCTTTAACTTTTTTTTCTGTCAGCACTCGATTACGGTCTTGAACTGATCCAAAAATTGCTCCTTCAAAATTATCTGAAAAACTTTCTTCAGTGAATTGTTCACTTTCTAGGTTTTCTATTATTTCTTGGAATTGAGGCTCTTGGCCGGAAACGTCTATGACAAAATTATCTTCAGTATTATCACTTTTATTATTAGAGACAGACTGGACCTTGGCTTGATCAGATTCAGGATTAATTTTATTTATATCAAGTAACGATTCAATAAGTTTACTTTCAGAACTCATTACATTGTCCTGAGTAAGCAACTGTTCTGTAATAACTATTCTATCTAAAGTGTTATCACTAATAATAATGGAAGACTTTTCATTAGTGATTTTGTTATTTTCCGATTCCTTACTTAAAATTAAACTATTTTCAGTAGCTTGAGGTTCTTCTAATGAATTACTCTTACTTCGTATCTTAACTGAACGGATAGGGGGCAGCTTTTTTTCTTCATGTGTTATTAAGTATACAGTGCGCGTTTCCATTTCATGAGTGATTGGTTCGTAATGTGTCACTTCTTCAACGACATTAAGAGAACTCTCTTTCAATGTATTAGTAGAGAAGAATTTATCATTGTTATTCTGCTCGTTTGTTGGACTTGTGACATTTGGAGCGTATATTTCGGCGTCAACAGTTATCACTTTATCATCCTCGACATTTTGTAAGTTAATTTCTGAATGACTTGAATGGCTAGTTCCTTCTAAGGGATTAACCATTTTTTCGTTTACTAAGATGGACTTCTCTTCTCTAAATATATCGCCAGTTTCTTGTAATATAGTCACTTGGTTAGCAATATATTCGGTTCCAATAATAGTTAAATCAGAAATAGGTTGGTTGATAGGCTCGATTGCTGTCTCAATCACACCTTCTTCTTCTTCTAACATCTCGTTCCAATCAATATGTTCAATCGGTTGAATATTATCCATTTCTTCATCAAGTAAAGTATCTGTTTCAGTTTTTACATTAGAAGTCAATCTAGCAGTAATTTTTGCATCTATAGCTACTGTAGTGATATTGGTTTCAACAGAATGTAATTCTTGCTTAGACTTAGATTTGGACGTCTTTTCTTTCAGTTTCTTTTTCGATCCTTCGGATCGTTCAATTTCTTTCAATGCTTTATCGATATCGTCATCACCAATTTTTTGTTTTTTAGATTTCTTCTTTTTATGTGATTTACTTTCTTCTGAAATAGGTTCGGCTACAGTTGCATCTAAAGTTTGTAATTCAGATATATTTTCTTCAACTCTGTCTTTTCCGTCGTCTTCTTGTTTGGACTTAGGTTTCGACTTCTTTTTAGATCGCTTTGGTTCTTCTTGTATTTTCGAAGTTTCTATATTTTGGTTAGTTTTAGCTATATCAATAGCAGGTAAAAGTTCTTCTTCTTTCTTTAATATTTGTTCGACAACATGGTCACTATCATCGACCAATTGTTTACTCTTCTTATGTTTTTTTTTCTTATTTAATTTATGTTCTTCAACCTGTTCTATTATATTTGGAATTTCTTCCGGAACCGGTTCAATATTTTTTTCATATTCTGTAATGGTTCCTACTGCCTTTGTTACTTCATAGATCTCAGAAGCAGAATCTAGGAGTTGACCCTCAATTATATTTCCTTGTTTTTGTGACTCTTTAGGAATAAATTCTGTAGTGGTATTGATTAGACTTTGTGATTCTTTTTGACCTTTCCTTTTATTTTTGAATTCCTTTTTAGATAACGGAGCTTCTTCCGATTGTATATATTCACACGTTTCTAAAATTTTAGCATCTTCAGATACTTGTAGCTGTGACAAAACTAAGCTTGGGATTACAGTTTTTGTAGTTGGATGAATATGATCTTCGACTCTTTTTTCTGTAACAACGTCTTCTGTGGACTTGTCAATAGTTTTTTTAGCGTTCTGTAAGTCTGATTTCATATTTGAATTCAAGTCAGATTCAGTTTCGGTTTTACTTTCTGTAGAAATATGTTCTGACTTTAGAGGTTCTGCAACTTCCTGCACATTGTCTTTGACTTCTGGCTGACAAATTAATTCAACAATCAATTTTTTATTATCAGGAGACTCTTTTAACAAATGAATATCTACATCATCATTCATAGAATCTCTAGGACTCTGAATCACAGACGTTTCTACCGTTATAATTTTAAGCAAATCATCTATTTTGTCAACTTGACTTGTCTGAGATTGTTTGGTACTTTTCTTTTTCTTAGACTTCTCTTTAGTTTTCATTTCAAATGAGCCTACAGTTTCAACAGATTTGCCTTCTGTATCGATGCTAATTGCTTTTGCTTGTGAATCCCGATTAATTTTCTTTTTCTTTGTTTTGACCTGTATATCTTCTATACTTTGCGTGTTTGTTTTTATTTTAATTACATCGGGCTCGACAAATATGTCCTGTTTTGATGGAATACCTACAGTATCCATAGTCTTTTCTTTACTACTATCCCTTGCTTCTTTAACTCTCTTTTTCTTATGTTTTTCTAGCTCCTCAATTTCTTTGAGAGCTTTCTGAATTTCGTCCTCAGATGATTTAGTTTTTTTAGATTTTTTCTTTCTAGACTTTTTGAGCTCAATTTCTTCAGTGGCTTTCTCAACATGTGAATCTTCTGTAATAATTTCAGTGACAGTTTCAACAACTGTGGCACTGTGTTTAAGTTTTTTGGTTACCTCTTTGATCTCTTTAATGGGGTCTGTAGCTTGCACAAGTAAAGGTTCAGGGGTAGTTCCGATTGGATTAAGTTCTAATTGTATATCAGACTCATCAAAATCTTGTACTTCAAATGCTTTTTTCATGGTCTTTTTCTTTTTCATAACTTGTACGTCATGTGCTTTAGTAGTCCGTTTTTCTGGACCACGCCTTTGCCTGGGGATTTCTCTAGACCGACTTCTAGTAGGTGGACGATCAGGCCTCTCAAGTCTGTGTACTCTTTCCTGCCGTTCCAATCTGTCTGGCCTCTCAGGCTTATATCTTTCGCTTTTCAACTCGTGCTGATTAATTGTTGATGTCTCAACACATTCTACTACTATTTCTTTCACTAACTCTACTTGGGCGACTTGTGGTTTCGGTAAGGATGATACGCTATGAGTGCGTGGTTGTTTTCGAAGTCCAAGTGCCAAAATTTCAGCATAGGATAATTCGTGTTGGCGTTCCTTGAATGGACTTAAAGGTCTTTCTTTGTCACTAGGTTGTAACTCTTGCATTGATTGCTCTGGTAAACTGTGTACCACAGTTTCAACTTGTTCCTCATAAATTTGTTGTGGTTTTTCCAAATGTACCACCTGGTATTCAATTGCTGGAGAGGTAAATAGCTCTTGAACTGGCTCTGAGCCCGAGTCTCCTACATTATTATCATCGTAGTATAAATTAACATCACGAGTGTAGGACTCACTAACACTATTATCATAATTCATTGTATCAATTTCGCAAACACGGGTGTCACTAGGATTATTATCAACCTTCTCACTAATCACACACGGTTCGAGCACTGGAGTCATATCAATTTCAGTTTGATCATCGAAAGACGGGGATGAGGGAACCCGTGGTTCTCCCCGGGAACTAGAGCGCGATCCCGCGCCCTTGACTATCTCGGCGTAGGTGGTTCCGCCCAGCGCCCAAGGGGAACGAGCGCGGGCGGAAGGCTGGGGGGCAAGCGTGCTGGTCGCGCTGAGTGTGCTGAGCGAGCGACGCTCGGGCGAGCGCGCGCGGCGAGCGGACTGCGCGTGGCGCGCGCTCGTCACGAGCATCGACAGAGTAGCTGCCTCGTCCGTCGACATCACGAAGTACGGGTCCAGCGCGTAGATCGCCCCGGTCAGTTCTTCAATACGCCGGCCGACCTCCTGATACGCAAGTACGGACAAACACATGATTTACAAGGGTGTTTTTTGGCGAACGAACTGAGCGAAAGGAAACGACAGAGGCTGCGATGCGACTCGTTTATTTTAGGTTCATATGCTTAAAAAAATACAGGGAGATGACGAGGAATCGGCTTAAAAACTAAAAGACGATCGCGAACTACGCGTCACGTAGCGGCTCCGCATCCGGGCTGCCGCGCTGCACTAGCAGTTTAACTCTCTCGTTACGCGCCTGAATCTTGCTCTGGAGCGACTTTACGCGCTCTCGACACTCCTAACGGAGGATATCAGTTCGACGTGTTAGTAGGGTGAGGAGGAGAGGTGACAAAAAAAAAGAATATATAAATAAAACGATTCGGATGTCGAGACCCAGAGGGTGGGTGAAGTGTGATGAAGCGGTGCCCGCCACCTAGCCCCGGGTGAGTCGCCCAACTGAGAGCCTCCTAAACAAAACTAGAATACTCGCTAGCCACCTAGTGTCGGGGGTCGGTGCGGGACGGAGCTTACCTGCTGCTGGCGCTGCGCGCGCTCGGGGTCGCGCGGGCTGTAGTTGGGCTGCGCCGCGTGGCGCAGCTGCTGCTCGGCCTGCAACAGCTGCGCGCGCAGACGCGCCACGTCGGCGCAGTAGGCCTCCAGCTGCGCCAGCGCCGCGCCCAGCGCCGCCGCCTGCGCCGCCGTCTGCGCCGCCAGCGCGTCCAGCGCCGCCGCCAGCGCGCGCGCGCTCGCCTCCACGCCCTCCGGGCCGCGGGACTGCGCCGCCACGCCGTCCGGCCCGAAGTGTACCTGCGAAGAACGCCCGCTTATATTCGAATCGACTGTGAGTAGTCCTCGTGGCTACCTGAACTGCTGAAATATACTGAAAGAGATACACGAATAGGTCTTCGATGTTTGTTAACTCACGTTAAGTTTCTCGACTGCGTAAGAGATCTTCGTCTTTTGAGTTGAAATATCGTTGATCAATTTCTCTCTCAGCGCCAAACGGTCCCTGAGCGGTTTCTTTGTGTTCTGAGGCGTCTCGAGTGCTCTCGAGGTCGCCTCGAGCCAGTGTTCGACGTCCTTCAACTTTCTCTCGCATCGCTCCCACTCCTCGGCGAGTTCCTGTAGTAGACCGTTCTGCAGAAAAACGTTAAAATTTGTAAACACCGTTCATTTTAAAAACTTCATGATTTCCTTTAAGGTTACTAACTGTCTTCGCCAATCGTTTTTCGACATCGACTGTTGCGTTCTCGGCCGCTTCTAGCCGCGAGGGCAGATCGCCGGGACTGGTTACGCGTTCTATCGCTTCTATTTCCTTAGCCATATCCGCTAGATTCTTGGCTTGTTGTTTGCAACTTTTGAGCGCGTTCTGAAATAATCGAGAAACGTTAGATTTGAAATTAAATTATTTTTAGAGGTCTATTCAAAAGAAACCAACCCCATATTCAGTCTGTTTTTGTTGTGCCTCCTGCAGGTCGGCCAATGGGAGTGGCCGCGCTAGGAATGCACGTTGGGTCTCCACCCATAGTAGGACTTTCTCGAGTAAAGTCAGGAATCTGGCAACAGCATCACAGGCGTCCTCGACGGCCGCCTGCCGAGTTTCTAGTTCACTGCACACCGCCGCAAACTGTTCGGACAGAGCCGATACGGTCGACTGTACCAACTGTCTTTCGCCGGCATCGCGACTACCCTCGACTATCGATCGAGCATTACGAGTCAAACGCTCCACACGGTCCGCTATGTTGGGCACCTCGGATCTGGTGGCCACGAGCCTTTCCTTGTAAGGCTCAGGAGCCAATGTTCTATCTCGTGCAGTGAGTTCCGCAGCTCGGACCCATGTCTGAACGTCTTCAACGTCACAAGCATACTCCGAGCGCGCAGTGCGGGCGCGTTTCCATTCCCTTTCTTTTTCTTCCATAGCTGCTGCAAGGGCCTCAGATGATAATTCTAGAGAGGACAGCTCCTGAGCAACGTCCGCCGGTGCTGATCCTCCGTAGCGCTTCCGACTCTCTTCCGTGAAATTCTTCGTGCGCTCGACTAAATCGGAAACTTCTTTGGTCAAATCACGCACGCTATCAGCCTCGTCCTCGCCAAACACGTAGAAAGTCCTAACTTTGGCTGTCAACACTTCTATCTGCTGTCGGAACTCGTCGATCCTTTCCGACACGCGATCGAATTCAGACACGATGTCGTCGATCTCCGCGAGCCGCGCCGCTAGAGTTTGTCGCAATCTGAAAAATAGAAATAATATTTATTAAAGCGTATAGTTTGTACGAAATGGTATAAGATTGTGGTGCGAGCTATCGCGAGTGAGGTGTTGGTGCCAAAAAGCGACGAAAATAATCTGGCGCGGCAAGACGCTACGCTCGTCACGGTGCAAGGTCGTGGCTGCGGCGCCTGTGTGCTAGCACGAGAGCGCGCGGGGCGACAGGCGGGTGGCGCGTGCCTACCTCGTCGTTCGTGCTCGTTCGC
The DNA here is from genome assembly GCA_905220595.1 of Spilosoma lubricipeda. Classification (NCBI taxonomy): domain Eukaryota; kingdom Metazoa; phylum Arthropoda; class Insecta; order Lepidoptera; family Erebidae; genus Spilosoma; species Spilosoma lubricipeda. Next base: position 20,700,954 of record HG992281.1, on the reverse strand, counting down.
TCGCGGCGCTCCGCTCACGTCGCCCTCCCGTCGCTCAATGAACTGTTCTCAATAGATTCGCTGGACGCATCTAATTTTAAATTCCATGCTCTAATGTTTGCACGGTGACATCATAGCGCGCGAGTTTTTTTTGGTGCATTCGCCGGCCAGTGTTTACGTTTATCACGCACACCACCGCGTTTACCTTATGCTGAGGTGACGTTATCCGCGTGACCTTCAAGCGTTTACACATTAACCAAAATATGTTGCGAATACGTCGAGCCAAGTGTGCTACTATTAAATAAGAACAGTATGTAAACGAAACCTACTCAAAATTATTTACTCCATGACAAAAATATAAGTAGCAATACTTCAAAACCGCATGCGGCGAATTTTTCTAAGGCGCGGCCATTTTACGTTGCAGTATACAGTAGTAGTATACACGAAGAAGTTTATTGAGTATCTAAATACGTACATAGTTGTGAAAAAATCCTGTAGGGTGACTTTATCTATGCACGGTAATACAACACGGCAATTGAGTCACGGAGCCGGTACAAGTATGCACGAAATTTGTATCACATAAGTCCAGTAAACACATGTGCCTACCGCACGATTACGTAGCACGTCCCAGTCTGCTTATTCCATAAAATTCGCTTCAGTACTGATACAATTCCGTCGTTCACTTATTTTCGGACCGGTCTCTGCATTCGTGGTTCGCGGAAAGGGACGATTGTTTTAAACACTCGTTTCGCAATCCGCACTTATATGGAGGCACACTTTCATATCATTGCTTGAATGTTATTATATTAAAACGAATATATTTTTCTTGTTACAAAAATGGCGTGTCGTTCTAAGTATATTTCTGTAGCCGGCTTCCAGTGCAGACTGTGAGGCCGTGACCTATTAAGCGCTGCGATCGCCCGCATGCGCACTAAGCTCGAAAATAGTAGTCTGCCAGTTTGAATAACGATTACACGGCTCCCCCATGCCCTGTCGATGTCTGGCTTTTGTTTTATAGTAAAATGAACTTTATGTTTAAGGATTTCGTTTTATATTGGCAAGTGAGCGAGGACTATATCGTGTTTTCCAGACGCAGGTCTTATTCCTTGGTGATTGATCCTATTCTAGTTCGTAAATACGCCACTTGAATTTTCTAGATCAAGTTACTTCTAGAGTTGAACAATACCCATTTTGATCATTTTACGATTGCCTAAGTATAATATTACCGATCATTGTTTTCGTAATTTGGCACAGCTAGTAAATCAGCTGATGCGATTTGGCGTAAACAATAACTTCGAAAAGGTCTCGGTCAAAAAGACGATTACCTAGTTTTACTTTAATTATTGTGTTATACTGTAAAATATTTTCAGCTAATGTAAACTTCGATACAAAACTACGTTTGATTTGAACATTCTTAGAAGTTACGCACTCATGGTAAGACATTTATTCATTATGTGAAAATAAAAACAGAGCAATAGCGAATTACTCAACATGTATTTGCTTATTGAAAACTGGCAAGCTTAACAGTTACTTAATTTTGTAATTTTCTAATGGCGTCACATTCAAGTGTATAACCTTGTCAAATACATCCATAGGTCCACGTACTTATGTCATCGCTATTTCCTAACAGGAAGCCGGTATTGTGACTACATTGTGTTACGCTTAACGTCGAACTGTTTTATACACACGTTTAATATTTATAAAATAAGATTTAAATATATTTAAAAGGTGTTTTATCATGCCTTATGTTATGGCTATACCTACATCTTGTGCCACATTTTTAGCTTGTTTTGCCTACATTTTGCCAACCATAAGATTAATCAGACGTTCTTGTCGGTTCATGTTTATATTTTTCTATAGGACTTAGCTCTTACATTGAGAGGAAAAATACATACTTACATATAATTTATTAATATCTTAAAAGTAAAGAAAATTGTCTTAAAAGGCGGCGTAGAGTATAAATCAGACATTAAATAAATTGAAAAGAAACTAATCAGAATATTTTGAATAAAGAATAAATATTGTGGTTATTGGTTATAGCACCTAGTTTTTTCTCAAAATTTGCAAATTTCATTTCATAAGAACATTTAACAAAAGAAACAATATTAACATAGTAGTGAGCTTAATGATATTTTTTAATAACTTAACGAATATTATACCTACAATATGATATTAATAGAATTAAATCGACTATGTATCCTGTTCGGTAACAAAAGTTATAATAAATATAACGATAATAAAATAAACAGTATTTATTGCAGAGAACGGTTTCCTTAAACGCTGTAATCTTTTTTATAGCATAAGAGGGACAAATGAGCAGATAGGTCACCTGATGATAAGCGACCACCGCTACCCCTATACACCTCCAAATCAAGAGACATAGATGCTTTGCTAACTTTTAAGGAGAGGTCACAGAACCAGGAGGAAGATTGAGGCACTCACACCGGCCGAGCCGTTTTTTAATAAGTTAGCCTATAAAATTTTGTACTCTGATGCATGCGATCATCAGGGAAAATATTTATTTATTTGCTTCCTCAGCATTAATAATTTAATATTGCATGTTTTTTTTATATTGGACTACCAAACTCTGCTCTGTCAGCTCTGTCTGATGGAAAGTATGAGCGGAATCCAAGGTTAGTGGTCACCATACTCATTGCGAATGCTGACAATGCAACAATGCAGCATGGTGACTCACACTATGGCGGCCTATTGAGATTCTTCTACAGTTCTACATCGTTGGGCCTCCGATCTTGCACTCAACAACGAAACACATATTACTTTTTGTAGGTTAGTTAAATATAATTTGCCACTCAAGCGAACTAAAACAGAATGATTGTAGCCCAGTAATATCGCGAACGCACTGCTCTTAAAATAAATAGTCAGGAAACGACAAATATATATTATACTGCGATGCTGGTGATAAGAGTTCGACGAACCATAAGATAGCGACGTTGCAATGTTGCCAAACTCAATGTTGGCAGATGGATAATTTGTTTGGCACGCGGGGAATCACCCCAGCAGAGACTACTAAAGGTTTCAATAACCCATGCTCAGTTATAACTAAGTACAGATAGGTTTTTGAAAAGCGTCTGAATTTATCTTATTGAAAACGGCCTTATGGGAACGGTTACACAATTTGAATGTGCACCAGTGTGCGGCTTTGATAACGTCCCGGGAAATTACACACACATATTGCCCTATAAAATATGTTGTCTTGACTGGTGTATTCTAAATTTGAATTTAAGGTAGATTTGTTTTAATATAAACACTGAATAAGACTTGAAGTGGCTTGACACAATTAAAAGTTTTCGCAACGAGATTTTTTTAGCATAGAGCTTAGCAAAATACTGCAGAGATCTGACACGAATACTGATTAATTACTTGTAGGATGTCATCATTTGTTCTGTTTATAAGTGAAATTATTTATAAATTATTTGTATTTTTAAGTCTTTCAGTCCAGTGAACCAATTTTGATGATTCTTTTTTTATTTGAAAGCTGGTGGTTCCCATATTATGGTCTCATTTCAATTAGGTGCACTTCTTGAAGCCAGTTTTTTTTTGTTAAAATTTGACTTGTGTTTTAAGCATCTCAACTTCAACTCCTGCACTAGGAATATATTCTATGTTGCGAGGGACTTTACAAGTATACAAAGAACACCAAGACTCAGAACAATAATTTGTGGATCACATAAAGAGTAGTTCCACGTGGGATTTGTCCCATGTGCGGCGACGTAACCCTTAAAGTATAGCCTCCCAAATAAAAATAAACTTTCTTAATCTATCTGTTCTAGACCACTTAGCTAAGATAATAAATATACAAATCAAAAATCTTCTCCTTCACAACTTTGAAAAACATATTATTGTGTTTTCGTCGATTCTACAAATCTAATATTTGCCATGCGACAACTTTTAACATCAACATTGTCACCTGTATTATTTACCATGCATACAAGATCCTACACAGCTATTAAATGAACAGAAAAAGCAAAAAGTTGCAAAACAAACACAATGTTTTTGTAAAAACTTCGTATAAGGTGACTTTGTTGCTGGCAGTGACATGTATACTATGACGCAGTTTGAACCAAGGTTGAATAAAAACAACATCGATTACGGCTCCACGCTCAATGGGTTTTGGTTCATTTATGGTAATTTAAAGAGAGATACTGGACATAGGCAGAAAGGAAGCTTTGCCTACTATACCACGCTGGTTAGACAGGTAGGTACAGGTTTTTTTTTTATGTTTTGCCCTGCCAAAATGACTCTACTCTGCCTGATGGAAAGCATAAGCAGAATCCAAGAGTGGTGGTCACCATACTGCGAATGCAGATAATGCAACAATGCAGCTTGATGACCCACACCATGGCGGGCTAGTGATGCTTCTGCATCATTGGGCCTCCGGTCTCGCACTCACCAACGAAACAGACAGCATGATCGCTGTCATTTTACGTTGATTTTCTATGCGCTTTTTTTAGCTCTTTACAGTAAAGTGGTCTTGTGATTAGACTTCTGTGATCTTTTAGATATGTCAAGTCTATTATCATTATCATTTTAGTGTTGTGTTCCAGTGTTACCATAGCTCCTTTAGGCACATTGACGACAAACTTAAAGCCTAAGCTAGTGATTATGGTATTTTTGCATGGTTGGGTAGTTACAAAAGGGGGGAATGAATGACAGAAACTCAGATTAGGTCTGTCTAGACAAGAGGTCGTGTAGAGTTTATAATTGCTGACTGTCACCGATTGTTACTTTTGTCAACCGTGCTTATCAGAAACGAATACTAAAGTTTAAAGTTATTTTATGTCCTAAAATATTTTACAGTTCTAAGTTAATTATAAGATTTAAACAAATAGTTGTTTAAAGTAATATTTCCTTAAATGTGGGGGTTATTATAGACGGTTTAAACTTTCAGAGACTTTATGGATGCTTATATTTTTTACAATGACCAACTATTCTATTTTCAAAAGTTTACCAACAAGTAGAAAGGCACTTTTATATAGTTAAGTAGGTTAACATTATTACATGGGTTTTCAAACACTAAGAATGGAATACACGTCACATCCCCATTAACTATACGCATTAAAGTTTGTTAAGATCGATATATGTTTTACTGCATCACAACAAACGTCTGAACGTATTTGAATGAAATTTGGCACAGAGATAGGTTATAGTTTATCTATGCATATCAAGGAAACATTACTCAAGAAATAACAATTACAAAAGCAAAGTTTTGAGTGAAAAATAGTCTGGAAATTCATCTGGATACTTAAGCACACATCGTATTAATAGGTTTCTAACAGATTTCTCACACGACACTTGCTGTGTCTAAATCGACTGTACGATTGCGCATGGCTCTTAGAGATGCAGTGACGTAATTCACTTAGATCTTAGGGCTATTTTAATAAGATGGCTGTTTTATTGGCAAGGTGATGTCATAGTCTAAGACAAGTGTAATAAAGCAAATTGTACTCTGCTCTTAACATTATAAAGTCTACAATGTATCGAGTACTATTTTTACGAGGAACCATTCCAAGATCCTGTGTCATTGATTGCGTAACGAATTTTTGTGTCGAAGTTTCTTTTTTTAATTCTGCTAGATATTGTACAGAAGTCACGTACCATTTCATTCTTGCGACTCTTAGAAGTTTTTAATATTTATTGCTATCATATATGTATACTGTTCTAAGATGAGCTAGTTTTTGTCTGTGGCTTTTGAGTTCTTTATTTTGGAAATAAAGTAGCCTAAGTGTTACGCTAGACAATGATCTATCTCAGCGTCAAATTTTCTCCAGAACCGTTTAGCCGTTCTGACGTTTTTAGGGGACAAATATGCATCTAAATTTTTGCAGTGATATTAGAAGAAACATAACAATAAATTTAGATACTGGATTATCACTTCGTGTAATTTATGTCACTGTAGTATAAAAGAGGAGAGACTATCTATCTTTGTGCTTTGTAGACTGCTTTACAGGAATTTTATGAATGAATGGCTTTTGTTCGTATCTCCGCACGCGGTCATCTCTGTATCTGTATGTAGCCTATATCTTTTCAAAAATGGAAATATCTTTAATTTTTTTATTAAAATAGCGGTTTAGCCTTGAAAACGTATCAGAAAGGCAGAGTTACTTTTGAATTCATAATGTTGAAAGGGATTGTTAGATCAAAGATTCTTACTAAGTCGGGGTTTTCCGATCAATTTCAGACGCGACAGGGCGCCATACGTGTGGCGCCAACACCGGCGCGACATGTCACTTCACCCCTACAACGAAGGGTTGTCATGAATACTACCCACACTTTAAGCTATTATTAGGAATAAAGGTCTTCGATATTGTTCAAATATTCGGAGTTAAATAGATGGTTTTTGTTTTAATGTGATAATAATAATTATCTTTATTGTCATAAAACATAAAAACAATTATTTGAAGTCCCTGTCTCCCGTGCTAGGTATAACACCTGTATTACAGGAGGCAGTGCCCTCACCTGTTAAAATAAACCATTACATTTTTATGCAACAAAGCTACACGTACCTACTACGCTACTACGATGAATACCGGTTATACCTATTTGTTTAAGTTTTTTGCTATGTAAATGTGTCTTATTATACGTCAACTAGCAGCCACAATGTGCTGAACATAGGGCTTACCTTCAAGGGACATTTTTGCCTACAATCTAGCACTGGCCAGATGGGTTTAAGTTTATTTCAAGTTTTCTTTCTCCTTGCAGTGATGTTGACCTTCATAGTTTGCTCCCTTTGACCTCTTATGACACCTATGGGATGACTAGAGGTAGTGATATTCAGTAGTTTATTAACTACACTGATAGTTTTATTAAACGTATTAGATCACTAGCTGACCCACGCAACCTCTTTTGTGTCTCCTATTGCCCGTAGCATGATAATTTCCCCCCTTTTTTGAAACATTATCCATTGGTGCTCCGCTCCTATTCGTCTTAGCGTGATTTTATATAGCCTTTCGCAATAAATGTAAAAGAATATGTAGTGGTCAACTATTGCTCAATAAGTTTCCTTCCTCTCTTAGTGTGAGATGTTACACTCGAGCACAGATTTGATATTTAGTATCAACAAGTGTTTATACATTTTCGTAGAAATGCTTGCGAGGGATAGCTCTATTATTAGTGGCCACATCATGTCGGGGGTATGCGGTCCTATGAATAAGATTTCGTCTCTAAAGCTCAAAATTAAAGTCAGATTTATTTATACGATGTCTAGGGACGTCTATAGAAATATTTTTGAAGTGAACACTTCTATAGGCAGGTTCGAATGGGGAATAAATTTGTGTCGTCATCGACACGTTAACGCTAACATCTGTTGCTGTAATAATAACTTATTGTGAGAGACGTTCACTTGGCTAAACTACATATTTATTTGTTGAATTTTCTATATAGGTAGGTCACCTAATACCCGTTACTCATGAGGTACGAATGTGTTGTCGTCACTAGAATCAAGCTTCAGTAACCTCTCACTCGGAAAACTTGCTTAACGTCGGATGAGGTCACCAATCACCAATGTCACCCGACATTTTATTACGAATCTATTGGCATCTCATTTGTTAGAAATAGCAGAACATACAAACATACATAGACTTCCTTTTATCTTTACTGTAGTCGGGTATAAATAAAAGAAAATGTATGCAAAGACTGAATTTTGTAGTTACAATCGTAACAATCGGCCAAGAATGTAGCCGTGACTTTAATTACAAGTTTTATACCAATTTAATTCGAGGTGAAACTTATTTATTTACAAAAGCACGAACGAAATCTAAAACAGTTAGCTATGTTTTGGAAATCTGATTAGTCTTAGCATTCTTGAGGCAGCGTGAATTTAGGAATGATTTGGGAATAATGCAGACCTAAAATAAGCTACGTACGTGTGCAATGCGTTTGAATGACATGGCATGACAAAGCAAATATGACCGCGAACGGTCATGATATTTGTTTATCAAGAAGGAGAAAAACTCGATTATCATACAGAGATAACCTATGTTCTAAGATGCACACACAGAAAATGAAATATCTGGTAATAGTATGTGTTTTCTGGTTATATTACTTTACGTTTTACATGTGTGTGAGCTGTAAGTAACTCATTTTTAGAGGTTAATACCCAAAGGGTAAAACGGGACCCTATTACTAAGACTGCTGTCTGTCTGTCACCAGACTGTATCTAATGAATCGTGATAGTTAGAAAGTTGAAATTTTCACAGATGATATATTTTTGTTTACGTCATCATAACAACAAATACTGAAAAAGAGAATATCTAATATAATTATACAAGGGACTCCCATACAACAAACGTAATTTTTTGACGATATTGCCTGTGCGACTCCGACTCGCTCTTGGCCAATTTTTTTATTTCACTCATGATTTTGCTATTTTATTACTTTTCTTTCTATACATTGCTCCACAGAAATCGTAATAATAAAACCAGTGATATTAACACATTTCTAATATTAAGTATCTTATTATTACGTTTCCTATGCAAATTACACGAAGGTATAACCCCGTCCTACCTCTTCATACTATATTAAAATACTGCAAAGCATTTAGTTGCAGGTTTTCATTCAGTGGCGGTGGTCACCTACCATCAGGTGACTACTTGTTTGCCCCTATTCCGTCAAATGTATTACGACACCTATTTTGTTGCACCTGTCTGGACACGTTGCCAATTAAAACACGCACTAAACTGTACGCCCTTCAATATACCATTTAAAGTCTTTCATATGGTATAGTAATTATTACATTAATACACTTAATCCCTACAAATAGCTTTCTTATTACCAAGTTCAAAGAGTTTAATTTCTTTTGGAACGATCTTTGCCTCAGGAAAAAGGATTGAGGCAATAACGGTTCGATGAATTCAGTACAGTATTAAATGCAATATAATTATCTTAATTGCTTTGTGATGAAGTTTATTTTGGCTTGTTGGTGGTGCAAATATAAGTTGGTGTTCCAGTCTGCCAGTCGCATGCACAGTGATATTTTTGTAAGGAATTTAAATGTTGGTTGAAGAAAATAAATTATTTTAAGTAGAATCATAAAATTGTTCTATATTTAGAATTATACCTGATTGTAATGAATAAACATTACTGTTAAAGATATCTATGACGTAATTATAATTCAACTGGCCTCTTCTTTTAGTGGTTAGTTTCTCTGGCCCCTAAGCCGGAGATCGGTTGATAAATAAAAAGTTACATCACTTTAGAGAATCATCATCATAACCGACATCAAAACACTAGAACTCACTCCCAATGTACGTATTTCCTAGCCAATATGATACCGATTACTTCAAGCGGGACATGGAAAAGTACTGTCACTAGATCGCCATAGAGTGGATCAACATGCAACATTATCACCATGTGAAATCGTGGATCGTGATCGGAGGATCGTGACCACCATTCTTAGATTCTGCTCATGCTTTCCATCAGGCAGAGTAGAGTCGCTTTGGCAGCTACTAGGATGAAAAAAAACACAAACGCGGGTGAACCCGCAGACACAAGACAATTTGAAATATATTGCACATAACTACACTAAGCTATTAATTAAAGTAACAATGGTGATAAACGCATTGTTGAATTACAGACTAAAGTAGATTTAAAGAAATCTTATTTTGATAGTTTCAGACAGTAAAGACACGCCTAATTTACTAAATAAAACTAAAAACTATCCATCAAAATGTCAACGGAAGACAGCAAAAATGAAAATATTAAATAAAACATACGAGAATATTAGACGCCAAGACTTGAAAAAAAATCTAAACACGTCGATGACGTAACTCATACAAATGAATTTGAATCTTGTGTGTTTTTCATACGAGATATAATTGATGTTTCTGAGGAAAGGCGAATATTTTCGTTGTTTTAAATCGCGAGGGAAGCTGTCAGCTTCTGTATTTGTGGCAAGAGATGTTGTTCCGGAATTCATTGGCAAAGTTCATCAGCTAACTGCCCTACTTACCATTATAACAATTTTTTTTGTTGAATGTTGGAATGAATACTGATCCTGGTAATACAGCTAAACGAATCTGGATAAAAAATTTTGGAGACAAAGAAATCAGTTCGCAATACTATATAGGTTACTTTAATCGGGAAAATATGATTGTTTTTTTATGTTTTAGCTGCGCCAAAATGACTCTGCTCTACCTGATGAAAAGCATGAGCAAATTCTAAGAGACAACAACCCGAATAAAAGCGAGGCAAAAGGTCGTTTAAAACATATTAACGTAAGAGAGAGTCGAAAAGCTAAGGAAAGATTATTTATCGAAGTCATAAGAGAAATGGTAGCAACTTTAAGATATTTAAAAAAATACCTTTAGATTAGAAGTGAATTTCACTAGATTATCAAATAATATTTAGTCAATCTTATCATAAGAGGAAAGTGTGATTTTATTCTTGTATGAAACTCCGGTTCAAAGTCTAACCACTTAGCCTTCTTATAATATTTAAACCTATTAAACTTTTATATAATATTTAAACCTATAAGTACCTAGTTCAATACTAGGTACTTATAATAGGATAACATAAATGCTTTAAAAACCGGCAAGAATACTTATTTATCACGAAATCACCGAGTTACCAAAATTATTATCATAAAAACATAAATTGTCACAACGGCAGTTTTAAAAGCGGCCTCTTGTATTATGAGTAACGGTAATACCGTTTAAGAAAAACTCGTCTTCAGTGCAGAGTGGTTATGGCCAATTACTGGACAAAGGAGACTTAAATAAACTTTAATACCGTCTGGGACCTTATTGAGTTCAAAAGAAAACAAAATGTTTTAAGTAATTAAATCAAATGTCTTGCACACTTGGATTGCATATAATAGAAATGAAGTGGGAGATCGTTTTTTGTTTTTTCGGAAGACGGTCCCCATTTCATCTCATCCACATTTTTTATATTTTATATCATTAATTTCATCACGACGAAGACTAAACGACTTAAAGACTTATGATTTGAAGACTATAAACACTTGACATTAGCAGAAATAGCTGATCCGAGAGATCCGGCTGATTGCGATTTCATCAAAGAAAGAAAGAAAAAAAGAAATGAAGTGTCAAACGCTAGGTATCGGACGGTTGTAGATCGACAAACAAATATAACAGATTGAACTTTTCTTGCTGTGGATCCATATGGTGATGCACTAAGACTAATTAACCCGTGGGTATCGTAAGAGATGACTAAGGGACAAATTACATCAGGATAACATCACAGCAAGGAGAAGGAAAATGTGAAACAAACCTTACACAAACCCGTCTGGCCAGCATGTTATAGTAGAGCAAAATCTCGTTGCTAAGGAGAGGTCTACGTCCAATACTGATGTTTTTTATGGTACAGGGGCAAACGAGCAGACGTATTACCTGATAGTAAGCGATTACCGCCGGCCATGGACACTCGCGACACTAGAGGCGTCACAAGTGCGTTGCCGGCCTTTGGGAGATGGGAAAAGGAATTTAGAGAGAGGTTGGGGTATGGGCCTACAGTATCCTCACTCACTCGGTGAAACACAGCGCAAGCGCTATTTCACACCGGTTTTCTGTGAGGCCGTGGTATCTCTCCGGTCAAGTCGGCCCATTCATGCCGATGGTGGTAACGATGGTAAGTTATACATGGTTTTGTTACTGAAATACAACCACGTCACATTGTACTACTTATATTTCACGTACCTGGATGACCGAGGTATTTATTTTAAGGTAAATTATCCAAAAATGAATCTTAGCTAGATCGATTTATCACTCCCGGGAACCGTTCATAAATATACATGAATTGATCGTTAAAAGGTATTAGATTGTACTTATTTCTAATAACGTCTCAAAAACAAACGTTAAAGTTTTTAACAAAATTTATATAGCTTATATCACCCGGGCTATTATTTTACGTATCTATTGACATTCCACTCATTAAAAACTTGTATTTAAGGACTTATTTTAGAAAATTGCAAACGGAACCGTCTGGCCTTCAAATTAAATGCATTAAGACGTTAACATTATTTAAGTTTGTAAATTTAATTTCTTTTTGTTATTTAAAAAGGATGTTTTTCTTATCATTGCACTTTAAAATAATATTTTGTACTGACTGTACCGTTAGAATGTATTTAAAAGAATGCCAATTTTTGTATGTTGAAGATCAAATTATAATTATCAATTTATACGTATAAGTGCGCCAACTTTAGGATGTTTAGTGCCAATGTAGATACGTAGCGATAGCGACTGATTTTATACAGTTTTGAGGTTAATGTTCCTTTATTCTATGAACTAATTTGGATTGTATCCCTACGAAACTATGCCTATATCTTTCTTAACTTATTTGTGGTGACAGCTTGTAAGTTCTAAAGGGCTTAATATCATCGTATCAGTATAGAACTTTTCTTACTAAGCCTAGCTTTAATGCTCCAATGCTTTTATGTCGGATATCGCCCAACTTTACAAACATACACGGACCCAAAGAACATCCAGACTCAGAACAACAGTTTGTGGCTCACACAAAGTGTGTGTGTTCCTCTCTTATACGGTCGAATGGAGAACCTCATCCTTTTTTTGAAGTCCGTTAAAAAAATACAAAGGCTGACTTTGAAGACAGTTAAATCCTTCAATGAAACTACTTCGATATTAAACTTTATTCCAAACACATAAGATTCACATTCAAAAATCAAACGAAGTTTTTGTTCTAGAATTATTTTCGAAGCTGACGTAACGATAATAACACGTACGTTTTTAGAATAAATAAATTGAATTTCAAATAAAGAACAATGTATATTGCAATTTGGATTTGCTGTCACGTATCAAGTCCTCTGGATGACATATGCAGGAGCAAATAAACTCCTACTCAAAGTAAAGAATAATGCCCTTGTTTACTCGACTAAAGCAAAACCTAAAAGAAGGGTAATAGCATTGGCAGTTTATCTATCTATGTTTTACCGTAGCCCTTAAACTACTGAAGCGATGTTAATGAATGAAGTGTGAATAGACTTCATAATAATATCCCGGGTGACATGGGCTGTATACATTTTGTGAAATGACTTTACGTAGTACGAGCTATAGATTTTTGAAAATGTTCTTATTTTTCTAATTAATATTTTTGCTAGAAAATTCTGTGTAAAAAAATATGAAAATAGTTCAAAGTATCGATTTTATTCATATGTCATATATAACATATGAATAAAATCGATACTTAATAATAATAAAGTAAGAAATATACATATGTTATGCGATATCTTCAACATTTATTTTTGTAGTCGTACACCTCTGAAACGGCTCGACCGAGTTTAGTGATACGAGTATTCATTTAAATATTTCCAAGGTATTAGAATAGCTACTAAAGTATTTTTTATTCCCCTTTCTCACCCCTCGAGACTCAGACAAAGTTGCGATATTACGTTTTATTAAATCGCTACTTTAGTTATTAAGGTAATGATGACCGCATCAATACTGGTTTTTGACCATCAATAACACTTTTATTATTCATTCAGCGAATCTTTATCGATCACAGTTTGTCTATTGAGTTAACACACATAAGTAAACGTAATGATGCATTCAAAGTTATCTTAAAAAAAATAGATAGCAAATCAGACACGTAAATAATGAAAAAAAACTTACCTTCCAAGTTGTAATGCTAGGAGAGCAAGCAGGAAACATTTATGTCTGGTTTGAAGTTTATTTGGTCAATTTATTGGCGTTGTGATTTTTAAAATACACTATCTAGAATAATCTCTTTGTATCTAGAGTACAATTTTTAATGTACACGCAACACAGGCCAAAGGAGAGTAGCCATAGTGACTAGTTCCGATACAAAACAGTCTGTCATGTTTTGCAGTGGTAAATCACACAAATACATTCTAGACTCACATACGAAAACAATCGCCTACAACAACGAATTCACAGATAACAATTTTTACCAAACATTCACAATTGCACACTTAGATAAACTCATTCTGTGTCATAAAAGTGTAATGCATAGGCCCATTTGAGCTTGTACTTTGACAGAAGGGAACGTCACTATATGGCTACTCACTGCCGTGTTGCTCGATGTTCAGAAACAGCAGGCTATGTGTGATACGTAGAGATTTGCCAAATGTACTTTTTTTGTTCAGAAATCCCCTCTGATGCCACTATAAGTGATGGCTATGTCGGACTTGAAACGACTAAAATCCGCACTCCATCTTGGGTACTAGAAGCCAGGGAACCAGGTGCACTTTCGGAAGGAAATCCCTGGAACCCCGAGGTACCTCGGGACACCTACGGTTTGAAGATGGCCCCCACCTGTGTAAGAACCCTGATGCTCCTTTCCTATTTAGTAAAGAAAGTTTTTATATCGTTGTCGCGGTTTGTTGTCGGACATAAAATATGGATGGATTAAAAGTTGGCTCTAAAAGAAGTACCTAAGCACTGAACTAATGAGTAATAAAGAAGAATGGTAGTAAGAAAATGTATTACGCCAACCCCAAATTAAGTGGAATAGAATGAACAATTCTTTCGCCATAAATTGAGAAATAAACTTTAAACCATTACAAACTTACCGGTTACTAAATACAAACTCCGCATCATTCCTGCTTCTAAAACCTAAAATTATAAAGTACACACACACACATAAACCACACAACTTACTTCTCGTAAGCTTCTACAAGTTCCTTGACATTCCTCTCGGTTTCATTAGCAGCGTCTTTGGAGTGTGGCTTCAGAAGGTTGACTACAAAATCTGCGTGTTCCAGCAACTCGTCTCTGGTTTCCTCAAGACTTGATACTTCATTTCGCAGCTCCTGGACAGATGGAAAGGTATTGTTAAGTTTATTTTTATCATGCATATGAAATATTAGAAAAATAATAAATTGTGGCTAGAGTTTTACATGAACTGTTGTCGCTTCAGTATTTTGTTGACTACTTTAAAGGGTATCGCCATCCTCAACGGTCTATAGGAGAAGAAGTTCACTAGCTAGGCACAGACCTCTTCTTAGAAAAAAAGGTTTTGGCTTACTACATGACGCTGACACTACACATGTTGGTTTTAAAGTCAGTATTAAGTGCTTCTTATCTTATTTGTCTTGCGGTGCTACGTACTACGACGATACTCACAAGATGAACACGGATGTGATACTCCGTATTTCTACACACAGATAAAAGTCAGTCTTATTCTAAAATATTGCCAACTTATTATATATATATTATTCTAACCTGTAGAGCATGCCTCGTGTCAACGGCTCGTCGCCTAGTGCTTGGACTTGCGTCCAGTTGCCTCAGCCTGTCGGATGCAGCAGTGATGGCAGCCGCGAGGCTCCTCTGCACGTCCAGTAGTTGGTTCCAGCGGTGCAGCTGCTGGTCTGCTGATGCAGCTCGTTTGGCGAGACCTATTATGAAATAAAGTTACTATAATAAAATATTTTTTCTGGACTTTAGTGGTGACTAAATTGGTCAGCTCTATATTTACATTGCATTGTACTGTAAATCCGGTAGATCTAATTTGACGTATACAACTATTTGAAGACTGTAAAGACATGTAATTCAAAATTCTTTTGAACAAATTTTACATGTCTTGATAAAGATCAGGGGCAGGAAGTTGCCGACAGACGTTGAATGCAATAAAAATCTATAATAAATAAGCAATAACGCAAATAATGTGACTTGCCTTCACAGGCGACGTTCCACCTGTCTGCGAGCTCTCTAGTTCTCTGCTCGACGCGTTCACCACTAGCTGCGTCAGCGCCGGAGCACAGCTCGCGTGCTCGCTCCCGGACCACGTCCAGAAGCGGCTGCTGGTTCTGAAGATATAGGGAATTTTAACATCAGTCAGTGAGCAGCATTCGATAAGTTATGCGGAAAATTGTTATTCAGATATGGTATACTAGTTGGCTGGTCGATAAATCATATCTAATGGATGTTAATATCAGATTCTGAATTATGAAGGAATCTAACTTTATGTAATTAAAACGAATGTAATAAAAAAATGGTTACGCTTCTACGGAACAACTTTCAATGCAAAACGATGATTATTTCTGCATTTAGTATTGTAACTTTTTTGTATTTACGTATTTAGCACGTATCTAAGCTGTATAACTAAATAGTTTGGACCTAGGTGGCGTTCAAAGATCTAAGAAATTATACCTCAACTAAAATAATTTTAGCTAACATGAAGATCTATCTCAAGACGACCATTTTAATTTTAAAACAACAACTTGATTATGTACCAATACCTTACTTAGTAAGTAAAGTACATATTGAACACATTCTGTATGAAGCATAAACTACACAGTACCTATTTCTGGGTATATTTTTATACGAGTTGATAGTTTGACCTATTCCTATGAATAAGGCTGATGGAAGGAAAGGCTTTACTGTGAGTTTGTACAACACCTACCGGATACAGGTTTAAAAACAACGGAGGAGGCCAAATGCGAACAATGTATAATATTGACTGTATAATAATGTATTTTGTATGTAGTTATAGAAGTATTCGATATCATAAAAGCGATGTTGATATAATTATTCGATAAAAACTAAGTTAAATACGGCATTTGTATAGCGATGTTGATTTTATGAAACAAAAGAAGTTTATTATTGCCTATTGAAAAGAATGTTAACCAAATGCTACAATTTTTGGATTATATTTGGGTTAACTTGTAAAATAACATAACCCCGATTTCAGATGAATCCGTATTTTGATATCACACTTATATTTATAAGATAAAGGTTTGTATGTGTATGGACAAGCAAACACATACAAACTTTCTCCTTTTAACATATAAATGTTTGTTACACACTCAAATCGCTGAAATTATTGACGTAAAATTTGGTATGGAGATGGCTGGTATTTTGGATTAATACACAGGCTATTTATTATTTCATTCCGAAATAATATTGTATCTCCTATAGTTTGAAGGTAGAATAATCAAGGAATTGACATACATAAACTGCGTGTATGTAGTTTTTTTTTTTTTTATGTTTGACCCTGCCATAATGACTCTACTCTGCCTGATGGAAAGCATAAGCACAATCCAAGAGTGATGGTCACCATACTGCGAACGCAGACAATGCAACAATGCAGCATGGTGACCCACACCATGGCGGGCTAGTGATGCTTTCGCATCACTAGCGGCGGGCGGATTAGGCCTCCGGTCTCGCACTCACCAACGAAACACGACAGCATGATCGCTGTCATTTTACGTTGATTTTCTGTGCGAGGGTAGTACCGCCCCGTTCGTGCTGAAATCAGCGTGGCTCTATTACCTTTAAGTTTCTTTTTAAAACCTTATTCCGAAGTCTCAGCCTCTAACCAATGCAATTGAAAGTGACCTACTCCTTTTAATGAAATAAAAAATATTCGCATGAACAATCTTAATTGCCGAGAGACCGCATTAAATGCGAGAGGCAAGTCGGTGCAACGTTATCTGATGACTGATAAGGAGCTCGATAACGAGGTGTACAATACACAGTTGACAACGCTTATATGACTTGCCTTAAAGATTTCAAACTAGCAGAATTAAATTATAATCTCAAAGCATTTAATCGCCAGATATGAGAGACGCCATGTTGTTTTCGCATTGTTTTTAATTTAGTCAGTAAACGCCAAAGTAAAACAATTAATTGTTCAACGTTTTTGGAAGTTTGCTATTTAATACTTAAAACTGTTGCCATAAATTATTATTTTAAATCGCCAAAGAAAGAAAGAGGTGTTTTGTGTTACTACCAGATAAACCCTCTTTATTATGTCTGTGCGGAAATGCTACGGATACCTACTGGTGGTTCTGTCGGACTCGAACCGACCAAAAACCGTACTTCGTTTAAGGTATTAGTACCCGGGAAACCAGCCCTAGAAGTTAAACCCTGGAACCAATCAGATGAACCTGTACGGTCATATTGGCCTCGACGTACTATATTAGACTACTACTAGTACTGATTTAAATACTTTCCAAATAATATGTGATTATGTTTAATAATTATCCGCAACAATAAAGGAATCTACAATTCAGGAAGAACAATAATTATCTATCGAAACTTCCCCAACTACTTATTAAAAAAAACATAATGGAAGATTATTTTTCTGCCAGAAGTCTCGGGAGACCTGATATCCATGTATACGATATATATCCTACGATTTTCATTACTTTAATGTAAAATGTTTCAATGATTTTAATAAAAAAAGAATCTGAGAATTCAGAAGCGAGCAAAACCAACAATCCCATAACTACTACCAGGCGGTTGGCCTTGACACTTGGTAGGCATTGTGGAGCTATTTATAGACTTGAGAATATTCTCATCAAATTCAAAGAAACTTCAGTAACGCCACTTCACCGTACATGGATTATGTTGATTAGATTACAAAAGATATGAAACGGAATATATCATTAGTATTCTGAAAGTGATGTGCTCACTTGTTAAACTGTGTACTTGGGACCTAGTGTGAGTTTATTTCATATGAAATTCTTCCAGACGGTGGGCGCGTTTTGGCGTTGTCATTGTTGGAGACTACAGATCAGCCCTCCTAGCGAAGTTGCAAGTGTTTTCTGTCTTATAAGCTGATAGTTTGTTTTGACTACGTGACTTAGCGTTGAGATGACGATATTCCCAGATATTTGTGAGTTTTCTAATAATGTTTACGTTTGTTTAATGTTAACTCTGCTAGGTAGGCCAATCACAACGGCTAACGCGGTCACCGTGTACATCGACTCAATGTGATATACTCACACTAGGCCCTCATTACTGGTTAAGTTTTATTACCTCTAGACGTTCAGTGAAAGTAATTTGTTGAATGCATCCTGTTACTTGTCGTCTGGAGATACAATTGAGTACGTCTTTTGTTGGAACTTGTATTATGTTTCTATCAACCGGGTCTATTCTACGAAATTTGTAATGAATCTTTTAAATACAATCTACATTAGTAATCTGAAGCTATTACATAAAATTAGAGGTATTTTGATTTTTTGGCTCTTTCTTTATGCTGCTGTCTGCTTGCTTTTTACAAGTTTTTTATGGATTTACAAATACAATTTAATAGATACTGGATACAGTTTTTGCTAACATTAGAGTAACGAAATATTGCAAAAACTTGTGTGGTTTTAAATACTTTCAGTGATCAAAATTAAAACTGTCCTTAAAAGCACTATTAAAGTTCAAATATAATCAATCGTTAACAAATTTACATCTAAATTCCCAAAATTTTTTTTCAAACATTCAGAATTTCCGTGTAAAGTATAAATTATTTAACGATGATTATATAATAACCTCACGACATCAACCTTGTCGAAGGCTACAGTCGAATCGACATCTTTCCTTGAATTTAAAGTAAGTGACGTAAGTAATGTGAAAAAAAGGCACATTAATCAAGCCTACAAGCAGAACGTTGGTTAACATGAGTCAGATGACCTTACCAATTATGGAGACACTATATCTTACAAGATTTTTGGGATAAAGTACGTACAAAATACTTCCATAGTGTTTGAAGAAATTAAAGAAGGTATACTTCATAATATGTAAGATACTTCAACATTATCCTGTTACAAAATAAAGACGTAAATTTGTAGCAGCACTAAAGAAGTACCAGGCAATAACTATCTGCAATAACCATTCGTTTGTCTTCGTTTCCTTCAAATATATTCTGCACCTTCTCGAAAAAGTGTATTTTAGTTATTAGATTAGATTAGATTGATAGTAAGACAGTTATGAAGTTTAAATAACTGTGGATCAATGGTAAGTAAGAATAATTGAAAATATTTCCTCAATGGCTTCGCAATAGAATCTAAACTTGCTTTTAATCTAAAAAAATGTACAACTTCAATAAAAAATATGTCGTGATAACATTCAGACTCTTTTTCCTAGGTATCATTTAAAATTGTTAAATTGGAAACTCAACGGGGTTGTTAAGTAATAAACATCATAATGGGGCCTCAATTTCGTGTGACCTTGACTTTCAAGTTATTATTGTTATGTTTGTATAAAATGTTTTGTTTTATTTGTTGATTAGACAGTCCCCATAGTTACACCTGAGTTTTATGATTAGGTACTGCTACGGTCCTAAAGATCGCAAGATATGTAACATGAGAATGTAATATTCTTAACTGAATTCTCTGTATAAAATAAAAATAACTTTTTTGGTTATTAAATATAAGTACATGTAAATCATATTAAAGATCCTGTTCTTTTGAAATAATTGTTGTATAAATTTATTTATAAAATCGATCACTTGGTTTATTGAAATACAAAAATTAAAAAAAAAAAAAATTAAAAAATTAATAATTATACATGCAACGTAAAATCCAGAAATTATGTGCTGCGTCTATTAATTGTGTAAACAACCGACTTTGACAATTGCAGTGCACATTTTGAAAACAAAATTTAATAAAAACTGGGTAAATGAAAATGGAATACGAGACAAATAACTGAAACCGAAGACGCTCAGAGGTCATAACATTGGACATGTTAATTGAACACTTTAACTGTATTCAAAAGTGAAAACAACACAATGCAAATATAGGAATATTAAGTATGACCTTGAACTAAGTCAAACAATAACAGTACAACTAAAACCGGCACAAACTTACCTTCCTTTTTCGTGGAATTTTGTATACCTACTTACTTAGAGTGGTGTAAAAATAGGTGATAAATAAATATATATCTAAGTGGGCACGTAAATATAACACTTGCACAGTATAAAAGTAATGCAATAAGTTGTGTGTTTGTGTACAGTTCTCATTGCGATGCTATGCAGTCACAGACTGGCGAGCAAGCGCGCGCACACCGCCGAACACATGACATCATCTGTTAAGGCGAAGATGTCGATTCACGATGCTTAAATGTTGTGCAATCGACCATTATTCGTGCAAAAGATACGTCTGTTAAGTTTTTTTTGATTGCCATTGTTTATTTACTGTTTCAATTTGAGCTAGTAATATTTTATCTATTCTAGTTTTGAAATTGAAAATATTTTGAATGTAGCTACTGTATTTAAAATCTTTAATATCAACTATTATGACATGGTAATTAAATTTTGCTTATAAAGCTGCTTATGAGAAGGTCTTATCTAAGTCGGCTGGTGGCACAAGTAAATAGCAGTGAGATTCGGAGTGAACATTGAATTGTCAATGGCCAATTTTTAAAAACAGTACCCGTACAAGGATCATGATAATAAACATTAATCATTATTTGATTTCTAGTTGATGTATGACCTGACGCCTGAGAAGCATCTATGGTGTTATAGCAAGAAAAAAGATATCTTATGATAGAGATGTAGATAAGTCTCAACAACATGCCTCAGTCCTTGAGACCATTTTACTTTAAAAAGAAACAACAGATCCTGCAGTTTAAGATGCTAAATATGTTACTACCGATTAAGTAATATAGAACGCTATGCGAAGGACGGAAATACTAGCAATTTACGATTCCCTAGTTAAGTTATTTGAATGAACCGCTGAGTCATATAAATTCGTCCATTTTGACACATTACTCTAATTACTTCAGCTACTTATAGCCACATGTTTGAAGAACCAACTCACCGCAAGGCTATAGCCAAATATTACTCTTAAGTTTTTGATTGAATTATGTAAGATATTAAAAAGTACTTTTCTGTATTGAATATTAGTTTTAAGTAATTATTATATGTCTGTTATTAAACACCTTAAATTTTTTTATCCTCGTCCATCTATACAAATAAGTTAAATTGGAGTGTTGGTTTGTAATATTAAAATAACCGCTTTTTACTAAATGCATATGTATTCCGTACCGTATACACGGTACATATACAAAAAATGTAGTTGAGTTTTTTTTTGTCTGTCTGTCTGTCTGTCTGTTTGTTCCGGGTAATCTCTGAGACAGCAGGACGGATTTTGACGGGACTTTCGCTGGCAGGTAGCTGATGATCCAGGGAGTAACTTAGGCTACTTTATTTAGACTAACTTTGTCCCGCGACGTTACTCGCGGTACAACTGTAACCGCGGGTAACACCGCGGGGTTCAGCTAGTCCATACATAATATAGCGCTCCTTAAAAGTCGGCATCGTGTTATGAATTTAAGATTGCGTTTATGAAATCGCTGAACACTTCAGAATCTAATGCTCGAATTCAAGAAAGTAAAAGAAATTCTACTCAATTCAGTCGTTAGTAGATACGATATTTTTAATTGTTATCGGTCCTGTATTTCTTTTATTATGATTATCATTTTTAAAGCTAGCGTAATGCAGATTTTCTCTCAGTACTTTTATATATACAATATGTAAACGGGAGCCCGTTTACACCGCACGCAACGCAGCGGAATAAATCGATTGATTCCATACTAGCTTCAGTCTGACATGACTATGATTTCGCGTATTACGTCACAAATACAACACTTATCTGGTACTGTTTGCAGGTTTGTGTGTAGAAAAACTCACGTAAGTAAAGAAACCTTTTTGTTCGTATGTTTTAAATACATTTGAAGAAAAAGAATATTCAATATATATACAGAGAGAGAGAGAGTTCAAATATTCATCCTCTACGGCCATTCTCACGCAATAGTCTAAACTGGTTATTGGTAAATTGATGAAAGTAGCAACAGAGCCTTAATAAAACAACAATGGGCCTTGAAATCAAGTGCATTAACCTACTGTTTTCATGAAAAAGAATCGAGAACGGCGCTGTATAGCACAGGTTGGTAAAACTTGAGAAAAAATTGCTAAGTTAGTATGGTAAGTCGATACGTATGTGGTTTGGAATTCTAGTCTATCGTTGTAGTTAAATCGTACGACAAATTTCATGAAAGAGGCATTTGAATTATCTACATTGAATTGCCTACAGTATATGCCAACTATGATTGTTTATTGCCATCAACAACTTTAGGGATAATCTTTTCTAGAACAATGGTTGGGCCTACTTTTCCACATAAAAAACACCCAAAAAATTTGTTTTGATATTTTGACAATTAGCCACTACTTCCGCAAGCAATAATATACATGGTATGCCAATGGATATTTCTTCAGGACCATACACCGGATAAAAGTTCACATTACATTGGAGGCCTAAGAATGCAAAAGCATCACAAGGCCGCCATGGTGTGGGTCACCATGTTTCATTGTCTTCATTCGCAACTAGTATGGTGACCACTCTTGGATTCTGCTTTTGCTTTGGCAGAGTATACTCATTTTTGGCAGGCACAAACATAAAAAAAAGAAAAGGTACGTCATTTTTCCTCTCTTTTTAATATTTTCTATGCAGAAATATACTCGATAGTATACAGTGGTGGGTATTTTGGACTTTATGATAACCTCTCACAAGTGTTTTCAATATTTAGTGATGATAAATTACTTGGGTTCTTTTATGATTTAAAGGATAAACAAACAGACAGCCTACATAGAGGAAATGCCTATCGTCTGTGTATGAATACCTGCAGCCAGTAGTTACCAGCGATTTTCAGTACATTGTTTGCCTGATGGTTTGGATTTAGGATTTGTTCGAAGGTCGTAACAGTTCAGAAATTTAACAAGTGACAATTTGTTAGACAGTTGGATATCCGCGGCAAAATATAATTACAAAAGCGTCACACACTCGCTTACACATGATTTCATTGATTACACATGTTAATTTTTATCCATATGGCAACGAATTAAGAAAATAGAATATGGAGATACTCATTCAATCCGTGGGTGTTTTAAAGGTCGATTAAGAGAGAAAACTACGCAGGATAAAGCATTGCACAGAGTAGGAAAACTTAGGACCAACCCTTAGTTCAATCAACAAGTTCAATCAGTACATTAGACCAAAATCTCCATTCTAAGCAGAAACCTGATTCTGACGGAGAACGGTATTAAAAGCTTAATATTGATGATGAATTAGTGATACTTATATTACTCATTGACTACATAGAAATGTGATGTCTCTAACTGACGTTATCACCTTTAATCGTAAAAATTATATCGTGTAATAGACGCGAAACAACATTGGTATAGATAAAAGTTGTATATTCAATAATTTGATGTAATCTGATAACGTTATCTGCTAATTTGATATACCTAGAATTTCTGATGAATACCACAACATTGGATGGTCAAACCGTTCTGTTTATCTTGTTTTCTAACGCTATTACAGTTGATTTCTCACTTCTTGCCTTCTCTGCATCACCTAATGGTTGACTGATAGAGAATACCTTAGGCATTAAGTCCTCCAATGCTCAAAATGTGCATAATGTAACAAATGAATAAATAAGAAGAGAAAATCTTGGTATTTAAAGTTTGGTTCTATCCTCTTTTTCATTTGTTAGTAGACGGGATTATTTGTCGTATGATTATACCAAAGAGATCCAGTTCGAACCACGAAACCTGGATTAGCAGTCAACGGCAGCAACCATTATACTAACAGATTCGTCTATTTTATACAAAACTTTTTCTTCTGCTGCATACATTAAAAGTAGAGGAAAATTATAACCTACAATCTGTGTTTGGTTGTACTTTAGTAAGCGGCTAAGCGGGTATCTAACTTCTTAAAATTCCATTATTACTTAGTCTTGTAAATGAATGCTTTAGATTTCATTTTTAAGGAAAATTAAAAGTGTACAGGACAATTGAAAAAAAAAGTTAATGAATTAACCAATTTAAGCATTTTAGATTCATTTTAAATTAAAATAGATTAATTAGTTTGAAATCAATTTACCTGGCGTGTGTACTAAAACTTATAATTCATACTTGATATATCCATCCATATTAATATTTTTAACAGTAAGTTGCTAAGCACAGGTAAAATAGAAACATGCAGTGACATCATATAGTACCAGTTGAAACTAATACTCTTTACAGATCCAAAAAAGAAAATTAATTGACATAATTTTTTTAATAGTATTATATATTATATTAAGTTAATTGGACTCCATTTTATTTGTGGTTTTAGAAAAATTTGGAAGGGCTACCGAAAAAAAACACAATTAGTTTTAATTAAAAAAAAATTAAACTGAGAGAGAACAAAATGATCGTGTCCTTCTCATCATACATTATGTAAAAAAAACCCAGGGCCTCTGGCTTGGCAGTTAGGATCCCTAACCAGACTATTAATATTAACCCAATACTAACTATGTTGTACTTATAATTTTGCGAAAGGTACCATTGAGAGTGTAGTTATTATCTTTATATAGAATAGCGAAGCCATCCACTTCAATTTGTGAATGTTATTTAAATTGGCTGGAATTGAATGATCTTTGCAGTGCAATGGTTAGTCATCGAATTAGTTCCTAGCAGCCAGACACCTACAGAAAATATTGACCTTTACTGGTATACGTGAAACAAAAAATTTGTACCCGGGCAATTCTTTGAAAATGTGCATATTACCTCGTGTTAGGAGATTGTATAAAATTTGTGACAGAACGCATTCTTTGAGTGAATTTTACATTGCTGCAAACATACCTATAATGAAACTGTACAAGGGAACTAAGTGAGTTTTTTACTTTTTAACTAATAAGCGTTTAAATTTTTGAGTCAATGGTAATGATATTTACAGTAACTGGTAATTAGATAATGGTAAAGGTAATGAGAAATGGTAATTATAAATCAAATAGCAAGAAGACAATAGCATTAATTTTAATGTAAAATTGTTTATTTTTAACAAACTAAATGTACTATAATGTATTTATCAGTCTTAAAATGTTGAAAAAAAACTAAATTATCAATATAAAACAAGTACAATTTTAACAAAAATAAAACCGACTTCAAGGTTCGACTCGATTTCTCTTGGATGCCATCATCAGATATTAATGTCCTTATCATGGTACCACCAAAATAAAATATATATATATATATACGGTTGAATTGAGAAACCTCCTCCTTTTTTTTAAGACTTCATTTACCTTTGTTTTGTCATTAATGAGCCTCAGAGCTTTAGAATTTGGACTTTCTAATCGTTGTTTAAGCCTCTGACAAAGTATTTGTAAAGTATACTTCTTTTCCTGTTTCTTATCTTCTTATTTAAGTTCTGAAAAATCGGATAGGCTTCGTTACTTCTTAGTTCTGGTTCTGGAATTGCTTCGTAGTCCTGTATCACGTTTTTCACGTTCCTCATCATTATCATTTCTTAAGGGGTCAGTATCACTATCACTCGGAGTATTAACATCCATAAGTTTTTGTCCTCGTTTCAGTAATAGTTTCTTTTGGTAGTATTTATTGAAATTTTTTCTCCATTTTTTAATTTGTAACTTTTTAGCTGTTGGTGTTAAATCTTTAATACTTAAAATTTTCTTACTATCTTTTCCTTTGAAGTACCTTTGCCGTTGCTTCTCTTCTTAGTCGAGCGTATTTTTCTGGATCAGACTTAATTTTAGCGTATCTTTCTCTCCGAGCTAATTTGGCCTTCTCTTCTTTTGTTCGCGGCATTGTGAAATTTCTGTTAAAAATACTTAAATAGTTAAAAAACGCAACTAAAAACATTGAAATAAAAGATTTTATACGGATTTAAATTACGAATTTTGTTATTACGATTTGTAATTACCGTAATTTTTTTTCAGAACTTTACAGATTCTCAGTTAGTATTTGTTTTCGATAGTTCACAACATAAAAGTCACACTGAAAAAATAATTATAATTACCATTTCTGCAATTTACTCATTACCATTTTCTTTTGAGTGACGGAAAATACGGTAATTATGCAAATGGTAATTAGGATTTCAACATTTTGTTGATGAAACAGTTCTTTATAAGAATTATGAGTTTATGACATACTTTACCTAAAAATAGATCTTATAGCAACTCAAATAAACGGATCAATTAGAAAAAATAATCATATACTTACCATGAAAACAGGAAATGGTGATTAGACTATATTTTGACAAAAGCACTACTACGACGAGAGACATCTCAATATGGCGCCAAAAAACGGTCTTTGACACTCGGGCTGTTTCCGGGCGCCGAGCGCAGACTGGCGCAAATTGTTAAGCCAGTTAAAGGTATAATTTCTCAAGTTTGTAGGTAGTAAATTAAGGCGAAAATTTTTGAACGGTAATTATGAAGTTACCCGAGGACATTTTTTAAGAGCATTAATTCTTAATAATTTATGTTATTTACAAAAAACAACTTATGTATAGGGCTAAGTAAACAATCCCTTTTTTAGAATATTGAACAATAATTACATTCTTCAAAAGGGATTTAGCTATATTGAATATAAACTTAATGAAAATGTAAAATGGGACATGAATGGTAATGAGAATTCGGATGCTTGGAAACAAATTTCTATGAGTTCTATTTACAAATATTGTGTCTAATAGTCTAGATTAGATCTGTAAAACTTATATTTATAAGTTAGTATTATCAAAAGAAAAATATTTGCACTGCAGAAGATTCTTTATCATCCGCCGCGTAATATGCACATTTTCAAAGAATTGCCCACCCCTTTTTACGAAAATAATGCGAACGGAGGAGTATGAAATTTGACACACTTAAAATTTATTTGCAGGAGAAGTGAAGGAAGCTAAAACAAAATTAATCGTATTTTCTTATGTCGATAAAGTAGGAACAGTTTAAATGAAAACCGTTAAGAGCTTGCCGTACAGCGAAAATTCTAAAGTATTTTCTATGAGTATATTTAAGAATGCGTAAGTGATTTGTGATTTGATTGGAGAGGCCTATGTCCAGCAGTGGACTGCGATAGGCTGATGATGATGATGATGATGATGAAGTGATTTGTTAAAAGAATAGTAGTACATAAGATAGAGAGTAATAACAAAACCAATTTCAAAAAAACAGAGCAAAATTGGAAAATTCACGAAATAATTCTTGCCTGATTAAGGCACTTCTTTTCTTAGAATGAAAAACATAGACTACTTACATCTTCATTTAGAATTATTAACATAAAGTTTTTTAAGAATATCTCTTTAAATAACTTTATCAACCAGCCAAAAAGTTACATGTAAATAACATTCACAGACTTAAATATAAATTAATAAAATTTCAGACTTACTTAGAAATTAACAACGGGTATAATAACGGCAGTTTTATTAACTGTTTTATATAAAAACTATTCTATTACAACTTAAATAAAAGGAAAAATATGCCTACATTTAAATAGATTTTCAATCCTAAAGTCACATGAAACGACTCAAGTTTCTCAAACTAAGTAAGTCTGAAATAAATAACAAATAGGTAAATAGATTATGACTTACCTCTAGATCGTTTTTGGCATGGTTCAACTTCTCCAGGTGCAGTCTCAAGCCGTCGACTGACGTCACCGGCTCATCTTGGATGTCGTTCTTGTCCAGTATTGCTTTAATTTTTTCCACAAGTTGACAGAAATCTTTCCAGATTTCCAAATCTTGCTCTAATTGAGCTTGACGAGATTTGGCAGAGTTCAGTGTGTTCTTAAGAAGCTGATTATGTTTTTGATGGTCTTTAGAAAGCTCTTCCTGCTCAGACGCTGCAAGAGACGGCCAGATCTTGTCAACAATATCCTGCATTCGCTTTCCAACTAAATCTTTCATAGAAGGTTCAGAAGTGTGGAAGAAGGATTTATGTTCTTCTAAATCTGATTCAATATTCTCAAAATCTGTTCCATTTTTGCCCATGTCTAAACGTATCGTTGCTTCATTAATCCAAATGGTAAGTTTCTCAACCAGTTGAATATATTGTTGTCTGTGTTTCTTGTTGTCTTGCAAATATTTTTCTCTGTTTGCAAGTTCCGCAGGTAGTGATGTTTTCAGGGAGTTAGCTTCTGATACCATTTCTAACAATGAACTGGGAGCTCCATCGTCATTTTTAATTATATCAGTAATCTTAGTTAGTTTGTCCAAATACGATTGAATATTCTTAACAAGCGTGGTATGTTCAATAAGTTTTTTGTCAACACTAGCCACGTCTCTATTTAGCAATGGTCGTGAATGTACTGCAGCTTCGTTATCATGAAGCCATTGAAGAATTTCTGATAGATCTGAGCCAATCTTTTTATGTTCTGCAGCGGCTCTTTCGTGCTCTTGACGTTTGGACTCTACAGTCCTTCTTAAAGTAAGAAGTTGTTGTTTCAAAGACTGTAGAAGTTCAGTAATATTGTTTCTATCAATAACAGTGCCTTCAGCTGCAATTTGTTGACCCTTGTCTGTTGCAGTTGCGAGCAAAGCTTCACATCCTTGAATTTTAACAATGATATCATCATAACGCTTGATCTTTTCTTCTAAAGGTTCATTAGATCTTTCAATCTCATTAGTAATATTAGTATACTTTGTGATAAATTCTTCTATTTCTTTAACAAGAGCGAAGAATTGTTCCCGCAGAAGTAGAAGAGATTTCAAACGAGATATCTGATCCTCAATGGTGCTCATCAAATCGTCTTGTTGTGTGAGAATATCTTGGAGATCGTGTAGATTTCCACCTTGAAGTTCATTCAACATTGATTTGTTCTTTTTGAGATCGGCTAGAATTGATTCATAAGCTTGAATGATAGGCTGAACATCTTCTACCTTACTTCCAATAGGTTTGTTGAGAGCCTTAAGTTTATTCTGAATTTCATTTAAGAATTCGAGAGCAGCAGCAATCTTGGCTGCAGCATCCTTATATTCTTTAATATGTTTCTGTAAAATATTCTTTTTATCATTAATAATTGCATTAATTCTAGCAAACCTATCAGATAGTACATTAACTTGTTCCTTAAGCTGTAATTTATTGGAATCAGACAACGATTCCATGATATCTTTAGACTTATCTTTGATTTTACGAATATTCTTGTCTACGTCTTCAGTCTCTTTACTCAATTTTTCAAATTTAGCGAGCTGTTCTTCTAACAGCTGAAGACTCGTCGTGCGAAGCTCAGGTGTAGCAGCAACCTCAGCTTCATTAAGCCAGCTTTGACATTTAGCAACTTCAGTCTCAAATTCATTTCTGCCTTGTAACAATTTGTTCAAAGCTCCAAGTTTGTCATCAATATCTACTTTGGCTGAAGTGTAAGATTTATTTAATTCTTCAAGAATAGTCTGTAACTTGACTCTTTCTTCCGGGGAGCAATCTTTAGATACAGCATTACCCTGTCGTATGACTTCAGTTAATGTATCATTGTGGAAATCAGATAACTCATTCTGATGTTTTTTGTGCACAGCAATTTCCTTTTCAACTTTAGCAGCTTCCAATGGTACTGGACCGCCAAGTTTTTTGATTTCAGCCAGTTTCACTTTGAGCCAATTTCTTGCTTTTTCTATATCATTTTCTAATTTCTTTCTATAATCTGCACAAGCACCTAATCTTTCAATTTCCTGTTTTATTAGTGAGGCTAGTTGCTTCTGTTTAGAAGAAAGTTCAGACAACTCTGATTCTAATTGCATCTGCTCTGAAGGTTCTAGTTCAGCCTGAATATTGCTAACCTTCTTTTCTAGTGAGTCAATGACCGTCTTTTTGCCATCATTTTCCTTAAGTAGATTAGCTACCTTCTTTTGACGTTCTTTTACAGATTTGCTTTCATAACCAAGCGGCTCAGGATGAAGCATATTATCAATTTCCTTTTGCATCCATTCGTTCTGGGCGCTTACTTCGCTCTTGGTGCCATCAATAGCTTTGTAAGTAATCTCAAGCATTTGCAGTTTACGCTGAATTCGTTTGGAGATATCATTATATCTTCTTTCGACTGACTTCATCTGAAATAAAATTACTTTTAGATAAACCTAAACTTAAGTATTTTTTTTCATATACAAAGGAAATTTTAGAGATGTGAGAAATTTTGTGACCCACAGCTATGACTCATTTACTAATAAAATTATTAATTTACTTGTATTGTTAACTGATTGTAAAATATTCGTATTCTTAGAAAACATAATACTTACTTGTTCTTCAACTTGTTGCGACTCTAGATTGCTAACTATATTAATAACTTTAGATCCTACTGTTTTGATATTTGCCACTTTATCTTTGCCAGCTTGCCCAAATTCTGATGATAGTTCTTTCAAGGCGCTAAGTTTTTGAGGACATGGAAGACCAGAACCCTTATCAGCTACACACATTTTCTTCAAAACGGAATCAAACCAGTCATGGATCTCCTGGCATTTGTGGCGGAAATCATCAATGATTGCTTGGTTACCCTTTTCTCTTTCGATAGCTTTCAATATAGCCTCTTCCAGGTTATCAAGTTCTTCTTCCAGATTAATTTCATCTTCAAGCCCTAAAGGATTTATTTTTTTAGATACTAATAGAAAAAAGTAGACATGTAATCAAAATTAAGTCGGGGATATCGTAAGCTCTCGGTTGCTAAACAGTAGAAAGATGTAATACAATTTGACTTTTGGATTACAAATTATAAAAAAACGGGTTCCATTCAATCATTCAAATTGAAGATGGTCAACTAAAATTAATCGAAGTAAATTAAATAATTAAATTAATATTTCAGACATCTAACACACAACGCGATCTAGTCCCAACCTAAGCAGAGCTTGTGTTATGGGTACTAGACAACTGATATGAATACATATATACTTTTTTTGTGTAAATACATACATATTATACATAGAAAACACCCAAACTCCGAAACAAAAATTTGTAGATCGTACAAACATTTGGTTCGACCCGGGAATCGAACCCGAGACCTCATGATCAGCAGTCGCACACGCCAACCGCTATACCAACGAGGCAGTTAAACATTTATTGTGACAATTATTTTAGATATTTTCACAGTACACTACGAATTGCTAAATTATTTTACATCATATTATTATTTTGCTATGACAATGAGTACCCATGATCTAGGAGGCGCGTTTTCTAATTATAGATAGTGAACTTAGCTTAAACATTTGGAACAGTACTAACCTTCAGTTGGAATCTCTGTCAGTAATCTGTTTCTCTTTTCACTCAACGAGACCAAAGCATCATTCATAGCCGCTATATCCTGCTTAGCAGCTTCCGGTCTGAGTTTCGATGGGTTAGCAAGCCAGTCTCGGGCCAGCGCATTGTGAACAGAAATCCAGTCCTGGATCTCCAGCACTTGCTTCATAGCTTCCTCCATACCATGGACGGCATCTCCTAAAGTCTCCAGATGACTTTGTACCTATAGTAAACATTGAATTGAATAGTCAAAAACTCTGTCTTGAAGAAACCCACATTCTCCATTAGATTTATATAAAAGTGATCAATTGTGATTTGGTCCATAAATAAAAGATTTTTACAAAATATGATGCTTGAGGCTGGAATAACAATAAGCTCGGTAAAAGTGATTTAGATATTTACATGGTTTGTATTATAAGTTCGTTACTGCCCTCAACAACTACGATGACAAGTGAATTAATGACCTCCAGAATAATGTAAGTACTAAATCATGTAAGGTAGAACTTCTTGCTCACTGACGAGTTAAAACTGGTGTATTCTAATATTATCATGAGTTCTGCAAATCAGTCTAATAAGCTTAGCAGTTCTTTTTTGTAGGTACTTTAAAAATCACATCGATTTCAGTCTCTAGAAGTATTTTATACAGTTCATAGCCATTAAGACCCTTACCTTCTGTTCAAAAGTTGAAAGCTTTGTTCCAAACCCAGGGGCTTCAATATTCTTTAGTATTATATCAATGCGTGGGCTTGCTACATCGGTCACATGTTTCTATAAACAAACCATGCATAAGGCACACATCAAAACAAACAGTGCTTGTTAGTTTCGTTCTGTTAATGTATGTTAACGGGATGTGAGAAAATATTTGGAAATTTATTTTCTTAAGAGTTATTTAAAATTTGCTTATTAAAAGGTTCACAAAAATGCCGATAGATGGCGTAAAATACTAGGTGGTGACTACAACAAAATAGTATGAAGTATTACTTTAGTGTTTCAGGGATATTGCAATTTTTTTGAGAATTCACGTAAAGATATTAGTTATGGTAGCAGAAGAATTTAATAGAAAGAGCTTAATATTGAATTCATCATCCTTAAACTTATTAAAGGGTAATGGATTGCATTTTGATGCAACACTTTTTTTGTTAAGCAATCTTAAAATTGGGATCTTCTATGTTTAGGGTATAGCAAAGAATTGTTACATTAATGGGGTATAACCTTAAAATCGTTCAGTTTCCAATTTCCATAAATATTTTCTCTTTACCATACAATCAAATGTTACATTTTAAAGCAAAAGCAACATCATTGCTACTTAGGACTTGTGGTAGTGCTATATAAACATTTAAGTGATAGTTATGGAATTAATAGGTACATTATTATACAAACAGTGTTTGAGTGTCATTGTCTGCGCCAAGATCATTAGCTCATTGTTTTTACAAACGTATTTAAAGTCTGCCCATTCAAAGCCAAGTTTCTGCAAGTACAACTTTAACAAAAATAAAACCGACTTGAAGGTTCGACTCGATTTCTCTTGAATGCCATCAGATATTAATGTCCTTATCATGGTACCACCGTTGGCACATATCCTTTCCATTAAAAAAATAATCATCAAAATCGGTTCATAAACGAGGGAGTTATCGGAGCACATAAAAAAAATACGGTCGAATTGAGAAACCTCCTCCTTTTTTTGAAGTCGGTTAAAAAGTATTCACTTGCGTATTATATAAAAACCGCCACTCATGGAATTAACGATTTAAGCGTCCGTAAGTAGAACGTGCAGTGATAGTTAGGCCACCCCCTGCCGTGCCCTACCCTGACAGAATTAAACGAGCTGTTGGACCTCTAGTGACTTTATTTATCTGTTTTCTGTGAGATCATGGTGATACTGGATGAAATTATGTGCCGAAACATTGATAGAGTTAGTTTAAATCGAACTGACACTAGATGGCGTTGTCTCATTCCATACTTTGAAGAAAATAAAAATTAAAACTCGCAAAAACTATTTCTCTTAGTCACATTTCATGATGTAATAAAATGTTACATAATTAATAAAGTGAAACAGTTCTATTTAGTCCCAAAGTAAGGTTCTAGAACTTTAAGAAATAAGATGTTCTTTAAAATTTAAAGTCGAAATACCTTCACGTACCGTATAGTAGCCGTGTAGAGAACCGCCCATAAAATGTGATGCAGTCTTTAAAAAAATGTATTTAATATAATATTTATCGTAATTTTTTTAGTTAGAAGTTCTAGAACACTCAAAATTCTCCTGCGTCTGATTTTCTAAAAACTTTTGACAGGATTGATAAGTACAGCTCAATAAAAAATAAATGACAAAAAGAAGAGTTATCAGTATCATTCACTTGAAAAGAAATGTTATTAGCACATTTTAATAAATTATTTCTATAAAAATCCTCGGCTAAACAGTTTTGTTATTTTAATTAATATGCCTGCCAACGTCTATTAAATTAAATACAATATTTTATACATCTACAATACGACAAAAAAATATTTTAACAAGTAAAATTTTAACAAAAATAAAACCGACTCGATTTGTCTTGGATGCCATCATCAGATCTTAGTGTCCTTATAATGGTACCACCGTTTGGATATCTCCTTTCCATTAAAAAATAATCATCAAAATCGGTTCATAAACGACGAAGTTATCCGCGAACACACATATAAATATATATATATATATATATACGAATTGAGAAACATGTTTTTTTTGAAGTCGATTAAAAATATAAACATTTCAAACGTGAAACGTTATATTACTTCATTTTCTAGACCTAAAAATATAACTTAAAACAATTAACTTGATTTGTTTATTCCTTAACTGCTTGACCAGATACACGATCCACATCATAGCCAAAAAGCATACACCCAAACGAACTGGTTGAGAAAGTCTACATTAAATATAAAGAATAATTTAACCTTTATGAGATGTAGTTGGCAAGCGTGTTCACTATCAAGGGCGTGACTTTAGAGTTTTTAACCTTCTTCCTAATAAAAGGCATATGTTCTGTAGTAAAGCATTGAAAGTAATTAATGATTATGATGATCAGTTAATTTAACGAAAAAAATGTCATGGGCAGAGAGTAAAACATTAAAATTAGAATCATCTTGGCGAGATGAAAACCAGGTGCACAAAAGTTACATTGCCAACGAAAAGCATTTAAATTTACATTAATTATTCTAACTACAGGACTATCTACAAGTTTTTCTATCAAATTTATTTTAAAGAATCTTACTTTGTTATAATACGTTGGTATTGTTTGTTTTGTTGACCTGGCGGACTTTCAAGCAGAGTTTAATAATATCAAACATTCGTTGGAAGCCATCGAGAGTAGTTGCATTGCATAGCACTTTTTATTGGTATAATTTTATTCTTACAGGTAGAATAATTCTTTCGTTAGGGGAATTGACCCTAAACCATTGAACTATTTGAAGACTATCAAAATATTGGAATGTCAAACAGGCAACGGTTACGCATACGTACATGCGTTCAAATATGAAAATAGCTATTTTTGTATAAATATTTAAATTTTCTCACTACAGCAAGTAAGTTATAAAAATATATCTAAAAGAATAACAAAATATACCTATAAATTGGTCTATTATTCACTA
Source organism: Spilosoma lubricipeda (assembly GCA_905220595.1). Taxonomy (NCBI): domain Eukaryota; kingdom Metazoa; phylum Arthropoda; class Insecta; order Lepidoptera; family Erebidae; genus Spilosoma; species Spilosoma lubricipeda. The sequence continues at coordinate 20,665,633 of HG992281.1, read as the reverse complement.
AGTACGGTTTCATTCGAAATAATTAAGTTATAATAATATATAAATTAATTTTTGAATAAATAATAATAATAATAAATAAATAAATAAATATTTTGGACATCTAACACACAACGCCATCTAGTCCCAAGCTAAGCAGAGCTTGTGTTATGGGTACTAGACAACTGATACAAATACATATATACTTTTTTTTGTAAATACATACATATTATACATAGAAAACACCCAAACTCCGAAAAAAATATTTGTAGATCATATAAACATTTGGTCCGACCCGGGAATTGAACCCGAGACCTCATGATCAGCAGTCGCACACGCCAACCGCGAGACCAAGGAGGCAGTCAAAAAATAAAATACCACTAAAGACTGGAAACTTAATTTTTCCCTTGATTATAAAACCTTAACAAAACCAAAGGGACTTTTGTCAATGATTCTGTCGGTAAGAAGCTAATTTATATATATAACTAGCAGTAATTAATACGTATCTAAACCTTCTTCTTTTTCTTATCTTTTATTATAAGTAAAATATTTATTTATTTACAAATTAAGTGCCTTAATTTAAACTTGTGTCCTTAAACCCATTTTAAGGCACTAACTGAACACTGTCATTTCTAACAAGACATAAATACGTTACTATGCAAAACAACTACCTCAATACACAACAATGCCAAATTGACAAAGTTCTTATGTCAGTCTTTGACATTAACACTGACAAATAGCATTACAGTCATAGTAGTTCAAAAAGACATCAAAACATCAGAAGCGAGTATAGACGTTGAAGCTTTCAGTACCTGGTCGATGAGATCTTCTAGTCTAGCTCGGACATAGAGCTCTCTTGGTGGGATAGGGAGTGGGGCAGTGTCCGCTGGTGAAGAGGGTCTGGAAACGGAGGCTGCAGCCGCTGAACAAGCTGCGACAGCAGCGGACAGACGGCTCTTTTCAGTTTGAAGACGATTATGAAGACTCTGGAGAAAGAAATTAGGTTCCAAATTATAAATTATGTTTGATAATGATCAGCGAAGTTCTAAAAGGACTTTGAAATTTAACTTACCCTAGCTTTGTCCAGCAACTCTCGTCCATGCGATAGACCATCGACTGGCACGTCCAGTTCTGTTATCGCTGGTTCCATTTCATCCAGGTTGTTCAGAATACTTTCGAGAGTGTCTTCATACTCCTTGAACTTCGCGAGACCTTCTCTCAGTCTCCTCTCAATCTGTAGGGCAGTAGCCAAGAGACTTTTGTGGCTATCATTAACGTTCTTTAATTGTTTGCCAACAGTGTCTCGAATGGATGGTGTAGTTTTTTCGTATCGTTCAATCTGAGCCTGACCTTTAGCTTCCAATTCGTCAAGAGTGGAACGGTACTTTTGAATATCGTCAAGAAGAACAGCATGCTGGGCAAGCTGATCCTCAGTCTGTTCCCTATTAGCAATATATAACGAGTTATGTGCCATAAGCTGGAATGAGATCTGAAGAAGCCATTTCTCAGTGTCTTGCAAAGATTGATGATACTGGTTGTAGTCTTTAATGTCAGACTCTAATTCTGCCTTCTTAGCAGTGCATTTGGCACGCAGCGCTTTGCATTTCTTTTCAATATTAGTTACTGATTCCTTAGCAGCTGGTTTGCGTGCCCAAGTACTTAGTTCCGTGGCTTCACTCTTAAGTCTTTCTAATTCTGGTTTCTTATTATCAATTGAATCTTCAATATGCTTGTATTTCTCCAACAAAGTTTTCATTTCACCGAGTTCTCCACTAGTTGGTGGAACTTTATCAAGGTTTTGTTCTGTATCCTTAATCCATTGGTCTATTTTCTTCTTAGATTCTTCAAAATCTTCCCATTTACCGATAGCAGCTTTAAGTTGAGCTGTGATCGAGTTAAGATCAATCTTCAATTGATCCCAACTCTCTTGTAAGACTTTGACGTCATTACGTAGACCATCTTGTTCCTCAGGTGGTGTATTATTGAGAGCTTTTTTGAATGCCTCTTGTAATACAACCAGTAAGTGATGGCCCTCAGTCATTCTATTACTGACAAGCTTGACTGTCTCTAGTTTGTCTTTAGTAGTGTCAATATCTCCGACTCCAATAGAATCCTGGACAGTGCCATGAGCCGTCTCTAACCACTGCTGGAGATCTTCTTTGGCTTTAATAAATTCAGTATGATCTGAGAGATTCTTCTCACCATTAGAAACAAGACCTTGAATCTTGGTGAGTAACGTTGTATATTCAGTTTGAAGGTTTACAGTCTTATCACGCACCCATGCACAAGCGCTTTGTTCCATAAGGTTCTCACATCTGTCGTTAAGTTCTTCTAAGACATGCTTGTGACCTAACGCCTCTGCTAAAAGTTCCTGTTAAAATATTGAAAAATAAATATTGATTATTTAAATTTATATACTTTGGAATTTCTAAATAACGAAAATTCGGTTAGCTTGGAATGTGGTTATGATACCTACGTCTTAAGATAATTTTCTACTATCATTTTGATGTAATCCCATAAGTGAAAAGAAGTGAAAAGAAATATAAATGTACTATGTGACATAATACTTACACGACACTTATCAAGATACTCTGGAGTAATTTTATCAACCTTCTGTACTGTCTTCAGCTTGTTGTCAAACTCCTTCACCCACTTGCTCATCTTCTCTGAAGTCTCCAAGTAATCAGCCCACGCTGCCAAACACTTCTCTAATAATTTCTTAGTGTCTTTGCAAATCTGTTGCAAGTTCTCCCACTCAATTTTGAGCTGCTTGATTTCTTGATTGATATTGTCTTTGCCTTCATTACCCGTGGTTTCAAGTACTGCTTCACATAGATTGATTGCCTTTTGGAGTAAGGCTTCACCTTTAGGCAAAGATTCTATGATTTTATTGACTTTGGTGAGCTTCTTTTGTACTGAATCCTTTTCACCGTGGGAGTCAGAACATTGCTGAATCTCGATCTTACAATTCCGAATCCATTCGTAGAAGTTGTCATATGACTCTTTATATTGAATGTGAGAGTTCACATAATCTTCCAGTTTCTAGAAAATAATATTGATTAGCGAACAAAACTTTTAATTGAACTACACAAAACATAAAATGAATAATCAAACTTACGGCGATCATCTCATTCACAGTTTTCCTAATATGGTCGTATCGCTTTAACGTATCTTCAATACCTTTAGACTTAAGAGACGAGTCTTCTTGTAATTTCTCATTCAGTTTCTTAACAAGGTCACTGTGAGAATCTATGTCTCTGTTGAACGTCTTAAACTTCTCAAGCTTGGCTTTCTTTTCAGACAAATCGTTTAACAAGGAGTCATCTGATTGTATCTTCTGATCAATATCGTCCAACCATTCAACTAAGAGCTTGTGGATCTAAAATAAATAAAGTGAGGTTATTGATCTTCATAGACATTCGTTTTCAATCATCATTATAAAGGTGTTTTGAAAATTAACAATATTTCTGACTGACTGACTATACTGATTTATTCTTTTATCCTTATTTTAATTTAAAATTTGAATAAAAAATTCACAATTAAAGAAGAACCAAAAATTGTATTAACACACACAAACTACCTAAATTTTGAATACTTTCTTTAACACAGAATTTACAATTTTTACCTTAGATATATCATCAAATTGTGATGCTCTGATAGTCAGCTTGTTTCTAACATCTTGCAGATCTGCAATAAGCTTATCAAACTCCTGTTTCAAATTATCCGTATCCTCCTGAATCTTAGCTGCTCCAGTCTGTTCCGTGTTCATAATTACTTTTTCTTTTAGTTCTAGAAGATACCTCAGTTTGTTCTGGCCTTGTTCTAAAGATTGGCGTAGCAGTTTCACAGTATTTAATTTACTATTAACTTCACTTAGATTATTAGGTATTTCAGCGCATTGATTAAGTTTCTCGCGAGTGCGGTCCAGCCAATCTTGGCATTCGCCATACAGTGCGTTGTGTTGCTGGTGTTCCTAAAACAATTTGTTTTACTTTAAAATTACCCTTATTTAACTAGCCGAAAACACTTAATTAGCACATAAGCAATGCCTGTGGCATAATTCAGTGTATTTTAGTAGTGTTTTTTTACTCTCGGACCTGCACTTAATAATAATAATAATCTTTATTGCACGAAAACAAAAATTTACAATCTGTTCAACTTAAAACTAGTTTGAGCTTTAAATGAACATGAGATAGCCTCCGTTGCCAAACTAGGTAGAAACCAGTATTTCGGCTAACGGTGCCATTCCTCACGAGAATTTGAACTAACTAGTATTTACTATAAAATAAAGTTTAATAAATCTAGACTAAGAAGAACAAAATGAAAAGTGAAAATGAACTTAAAACGCATAAGTGGGTAAGGAATAGTTAACATACCTGATAATGGAGCTCAAGTCTTTTCATGACTTCTTTAGCTAGGGACAGCAGCGCGTTATATTTGGTGGTCAGCTGGGTAATGCCATTCGAGATCCTGGTGTCAGCACATGTTTCTAATAAAGTTTGTGCACGCACATTGAGTTTATCCAGCTCAGCTTGCCAATCGAAAAGCATTTGTAAGTGACCCTGATAACAAATAAAAAATATGATTAATTTAATAAAGAATAGAAATTTATACTACAACAAAGAAAAAAATTAATTAATTATTTAAAAGTAATAATAAATACTAGTTAATTATTCTTTACCTGGAATTCCTCCAAGACAATTTTCTTTTGTTCCAAGTTATTCTGTAATTTATTAAAGGATTGCACGAGTTTTTCAGTCTTTGACAACCAATCTAAGGCTTCCTTGTACTGCTCTTCGTATTCTGTCCACTTGACGATACCTCCCTCAATCAGAGCTTTGGTACTGTTCAACTGCTCACTGTTAAACGTATAAATGAAAAATTACAAATTGAATGAAACACAATAAGTTCTACATATTACAAAATGAGAAAAAATATCTTATACATACACATGTGTATCGTATTCCTCTTGCATAAGAGCTACTTCTTCTTCGATTTCTTCTCTATCTTCGTCATCAGCCATACCACAAGATATTTCGCCCTGTTCAAGAGCCTTTTGCAGCTTGGCTTGACCATTAGGTAGTTCACTTTCTAATACTTTGAGCTGCGTGATCTTGCCACTTAATGATTCCTTATCACCTGTCGCATCAGAGCACTTTCCTAATCTCTCTTTAGCAGCTCTTATCCATTGGACAAAGTCTGCACCTGCATCTATAAATGCCTGGTGTTGTTCTACGGTTTGCTTCTGCTTATCGTATAACGTTTTAGCTTGTTTAGATAATGTTTCGTACTTGCTGGTGATTTCAGACGCCGGAGCTTGCTGCATAAGTTCTGAAGCCTTAGAAGTTACAGACTGAATCATGGGTTCAAACGAAACTATATCTTGCACAATATTGTTTGTTTGACGGAGTGTAGCTTTCCTCTCACCTAGGCTAAGACCTGCCGTTAGACCTGCCAGACGGTCTTGGCCTTTCTTAGACTTGGCTACTTTTTGTTCACACACTTCTTGAAGTTTTGCTTCTCTATCAGATATCCATTGTTGAAGCTGGGCATAACTTGAACTGTAATCGGCCCACTGGAGTAATGAGGTTTCCAGATGTACTTTAGCTGTGGTCATCTTTTTAACAAGACGATCCCATTCATTCTGAAGTTCTTTAATTTCTGTGTTAATTTTGTCTTTACCATCAGATCTTGTGTTTCTGAGAACTTTTTCTCCACTATTTATAGTAGCGTGGACCAAGTTTTGGCCTTCTTCACGACGCTTAAGTAAATCCTCAATTTGTTCTAGGCGTTTCTGCAGTGCCTCTTTACTGCTATTGCTTCCAGCTTCACTGCCACTGCGAGTGATATCCCAAGCATCATCGATCCATTTCTTGGTCTTAACATAATTATCATCGTATGTTTGATGTTGTTCGTAATTTGTTTCAACTTTTTTCAGTACATCATTTGCCATGTTTACGAGGACTTGATATCTTGAGTTAAGATGACGTAGTTGGTTATTTACGTATGTATCTAAGTGTGAGGATAATAGGCCAGCAGCTGAAGCATTGAATTTGTCGATTTCAGCTTTTCCTTTATGAAGCTGGTCAACTATTTCTTTGACTTCATTAACTTGAGCGCCCTTTTCCTTAGCTGTACCAAGAAGAGCCAATTTGTGATTTTTTATAAGAATCTCTTTTTGTTGTAACCAATCCGATAGCCTTTCATATTCATCTTTATACTCTCGCCATTGACTAACAGTTTCTTCTAATTTGCTCTTCTGTTGTTTGATTTCGTTAAACAGATCATCGAAACTTTCTTTTAAGGCTTTCATTTCATTCTTAATGATTGTCTGTCCTTCAGTGGAAGTACTAGCAAGAACAACTTCACCGGTATGTTGTAAATGTTCTAACAATAATTCTCCTTGAGCTTGTTTATTGATCAAAGCATCCAGAGGAGCAACTGAATTCTCAATGGCTAGTTTATCACTCAACGGTTTTGATTTTAAAGAAGGAACTTTTTCTCTTGCTCTTGTAAGCCATTGGATTAACTCATCATGAGCTTCTTTATATAACCTATGATCTTTGTATTGTTCTTCACGGTCGGCAAGCAATTTCCTTACCTTGTCGTACAGGCTGTCAAATTTATTCAAAGTTTCCTGGGCTTTAGAAGCTGCTTGATTTTGTTGACCACTGGCAACCATTTCAGCAGCTTTAGCTTTTAAAGTATCTACATCAAGACGGTCACAACGAGCTTTCTCTTCTACCTCCTTAAGTTTCTCAAGTTGCGCCCTCTTATCAGTCATAGATGTTTCATATGGTGAAAGTTCGGCTAGCATATTCTCTAGATAATTGTTGCTCTTTTCTATCAATTGTATTTGTTCTAGGAATCCAGCCCATTTGGTTACGGAGTCATCCAACATGTTTTTAGTTTCAATCATTCTTGATAACAGAGCCGACCATTGTTCTTGAAGTGCTATCAGAGAGTTGTTGATAGCTTCATGACCAGCAGGAGCAGTATTAGCCATTACATTTTGTGCTAACTCAACAAGAGACTGAACTTTTGTAAAACCTTCATCTCTTGTGAGTAGCAAGTTCTGGATAAGTACTAATTTAGTTTCTAAGTCATCTTGTGAACAAGAACTTAGATCAGCACAGAAATCCAATTTATCTCTCAGTTCTTCTATCCACTGAGAGCATTCTGTAACATTACTGGAGAACTCCTGGTGAGTTTTTACATACTGCTGCCATCTATTTGTCAGATCTTTAACCTTCTGCGAAAGAGTTTGATATTTAATAGAAAGATCAGAGATTTGCGATCCACGTGGCCCAAGTACTCCTGTATAGAGGTTTTGAGCTTTTTCTGTGATATTGTCTATCTCAAGTTCCTTGGCACGGACTTCACCCTGTAGTTCTTGGAACTTCTTGAACTGTTCTTGCTTTTCTTGTAATGTGGGTTTGAGGTCCACAGCGTGAATTTGGGTATCAGTATTTCTGATCCATGCTAAACATTGATCTTTCATGTTTTCATATTCATTCCATTGTTGAATTTTGGTTTCAAGTGCTTCGATGGTCTTGTTAATAAACGAAACAAGACCTTCCCACTCTTGGTGAGAAGCATCAATTTGGTTTCGAATATTTGCTTGTCCATTACTAATTGTTCCTGGTAATACCTTTTCACCAAGAGAACGTATTTTATCTATGCGATTCTTCTCCTCTGGAAGACTTAATTGCAGAGATTTAAGTTTCTCACAATTGCTGCTTAGTGCTACTCGTTCAAGATTCACGTCACCCCAGAGTTGAGCTGTGTTATGTGTGGCTTCTACCCATTCTTCCAAGTCTTTAACAGCTTTAGTGTATTGCGTGTGGTTATTAACAATCGCTTCATACTGTTCCACAAATGATTTTGCTCTAACCAAAATAGTTTCATGTCTCTGTTTCAGTTGATCGATTTCTTTGGCAATAGCCTTATTTACATCTGGCAGGCTTAGAGCACGAGATTCTAAATCTGCTATGTCTTGTTGATGAGCTATTGCGTCTTGTAAAAACGTTCTATACACATTCAATTGATTTCGTTTTTCATCCAAAGTAGCCTTTAACTCAATTTCTTTTGGCAGATTCTTCTCAGCAACACTTAACCATTGTTGGACTGATTTCAGATTGTCTTCAAACGAAGACCATTTATTTAGTTCTGAGTCTAAGTCTCTCTCAGCTTTAGTTATGTTGTCATATAGATTATCAATGGCTTGTTGAATTTCATGGAGTTGTTGCTCGATGATTTCCTTACCCTCAGGAGACGTAGAAGGATAGAGTTTTTCTCCTAATTCAAAAGTATTATTAACAAGAAGCGTGGCATTGCGTCTCTGACTCAATAAGTCATTAAGACTTTCCCTTTTAGCACTAATGCCTTCAGGAGTGTTTGATAAGTTTTCGTTGCACTCGTTAAACTTATGTTGAGCTGCCTTTAACCAATCAGAGCATTGGTTATATTTCTCTTGATATGCATTGTGATCATTGACGGCTTGCTCACATTTCTTAACTAGTTCCTTTGCAGTAGATTGAACAGATTGAAATCGAGAAGTCATCTGCTGCAAGTTCATTGTGATTCTTGAATCGTTACAGTTTTCAATTAAGTCACTGAACTCATCTGTCAACTTGTCAACGTCATTCTCAGTCTTCTTCAGATTAGCCAAGATAGCCTGTAAAGTATTTAGCTTTAGTAGCATATAAAAGTAACACTAATGGATTCATTTTAAACTGATCTACGACAACTACAAATTAGTATCATAATTTAGTTACACCTTAGGTAGTTGATATATGGTCAGAATTAGAAATATCAATTACCAATCCCACTAGATTAGTACAAAAAAAGAGGTATATCTTGAAGTATCCGTAACAAGTTCATTGTGTCAGTACAAGTTTATATTTTTGTTAGGTTTATATATTATATTCGTGACATTAGATAACTACTGAAAATTAGGCTATGTCCTACAGTGTTGGCGATAAAAGATTTTTCTTTTATCAATTCTTACTTGATCCAAAGCTTCGCCCAAAACAATGACTGCACTCAAATCATTTTCATGATTATCAATCGCTTTACATAAGTCCTGTTCCAAAATTTTTAATTAAAATAAGTTTTTTATAAGATTCGTAACTAAATATTTAAAATGCTTACCTGGTATTTGTTGAGTTGGTCCACTTTTTCCTCTAGTGTTGCTTTGGGAGTGTATGTCTTGAGACTCATCTCGGTATCAGTTAACCAGTGTTGAAGACGATCATTGGCACTGTCAAATTCAATCCATTGTTGAATCTTATCTTCAATCCCTCGTTTAACATCGTGGACTGTAGCTGTGAACTTCTCTAAATCAGCTCTGAGAAGACTAAGTTCCCTGGACATACCATCTTTCCCTCTGGGCGAAAGTTTTGCACTGTTTTTCTCGATGAGATCAGAAAGTATCTTCAATTTATTGTTTCCGGTCGGAATGGCGTCTAAAAGTTCCTGTATCTTTGTAAGTTTGCCCTGTAGGGCAGCTTTATTACCAGTGTAATCAGAAAGTAAATGAAGACGATCCCAAAGGTGTTTTTGGTAATCTTGCAGAGATTTTTGTTGATCAACAAATTGTTGATAAATTTCAAAGGTGCTTTCGTGTTTATTAATTATTCCGGTTAGTCTATTGGTTAAAGCGTTGTACCTGTCCCATACTGATTGAATAATTTTAGTTGTTTCATCGCTTTCTTTCTTGCTGGAATGGACAGTGGCTGCCACACTTTTAGCTTTTTCTGTAACTGTTTCAATAACTCTCTTGTGTGAATAAATTTCTTGCAATAGTGTCTTATTTTTCAGTAGCTTTGATTTAATTTCTTGGGCAGAATTAAGAACTGCTCTCTCCTCCGCATCTATTATCTTTTCTTTCTCATCCAACCAAGACAATGTTTGCTGAAGTACATCTTGATAGCTTGACCATTGTAAAGTCTGAGACTCATACTCTTTCTGCTGTTGTAAAATAGTATCGTTAAGTTTGTCCCATCTTTCTCTGAGAGCTCTTATTTCCGCACGAATAGTCTCTCTACCACTTGCGGCAGTTTCAGGCAAAACTTTGTCTCCGGCAGACGTTAAATTACCAATTTTGTGCTCACCATTTTCTCTCTCCATTAGGAAAACTTGAAGTTTGTTACCCTTGCTTTCAATACTAAGTTTATCTTCTTTAGTTACCATTTGTGATAACTGTTCTTCGAGAGGTTTTAGCCAGGTATCGAATTCACTATAAAGCTGAGCATATTTTTTGTGGTCACCCACTAGTTCAGACCAGTGGTTAACTATTTCCTTTGAAATAAGATGAAGTTGCTGGTAACGGCTACTTACTTGAGTTACTAGTGGCTTCAAACGCTCAACTCCACTAAGTTGAATAAGACTATGAGATTCGTCGACAAATGCGTCAATATCTTTCTCTTTTGCATTAATATTATTACGGAGCTCGACATACCTTTTCAGTTGACTTTCTTTTTCATTGAGTGTAGAACAGAGACTTTGGTCACGGCATTTCGATTCCATATCTTTAAGCCACTCAGTTATAGATTCAATAGAAGAGTCAAATTTATTCCAGATTTCTAACGCGTGCTTTAATTTTTGTTCTGAACCAGTAATACTCTCAACAGCATTCCGAAGTTGGTCATGTAGATTATCAATTTCAGATTTAATTGCAATGTTACCACTTTCTGATGTGCTTTTGCTAACGTTTGCAAATACGGCCCTAATTTCATCAAGTTTACTAGATCCAACTTTTTCAATATCCTTTAAAGATACTGCAGATTGCAATTTCCTAACAATTTCTGGTTTTTCACCAGTGGCGTTCTCAATGTCAAGGAGTTTTTCAGATTGAGACCCAAGCCATTCTTTGTACTGCGAAATAAGGCGTACAAGATCCTCATGTCTCTTCACACAGTCTTCCAAATTATCTTGGAGATTCTGAGATTTAGTAACAATATTTTGGAATAACTGTTTTATAGACTGCAAATAGACATTCAAAGAAGCATCGTGTGTCTGGTCAACTAACTGCTGTGCTTTATCGCATACAGATTCAACTAATTGTTGATGAGTCATAATCTCTTGGTGCATGATTTTGTGGTTCTGCAGTTGAGCTTTCTTCTCTTCTAAAGAAGCTTTGAGTTCAGTATGCCTCTGCATTGCTCTTTCAACATCTTTAAGCCATTTAGTTAATTGTTCTTGAGCAAGGCTAAAATCGGAAAACTGTAAAAGACACTGATCCAATTTATTAACAGTTTCTTGGAAGCTGTCACCAAAGCTATCCCACAGTGTTCTGATTTTTCGAATTTTCTGACGAATTACTTCTCTACCATCAGGGCTTGTATGTGTGTATAATTTTTCCCCTAAAGTCAAGAAATCTTCAAAAGCAGGCGTCTTTTTATTCCTAGTTTCGTACAACTCTTTAGCTTTGTTTTGTTTCTCTTGTAAAACTGCATAATCGCCAACAATTTCATTGAGATCTTGCAATTCACCAAGCATACCCATTAGCCAATTTTCCATGTTATTGTATTCATTTTCAAATGCTTGGTGTTCTGTGACAAAGACCTCATATTTAGATATAATTTCGTTAACTAAATTGTTTAGAGTGTGGTATCTTGTTGCCAATTTGGATGTCTTATTAGTAAGCTCAGATTCAGTTGCCACATTTTGTTTAGTATCAGTCAATGCTGCAAAATCAGCGCTTCTTGAAACTAGTTCACTTTGGATCTCTTTGACTTTTTTAAGATGAGCAATCTTGGTGTCAAGGTTACTCTTTAGACTTTGATCTCTGACCTGATTTTCTTTAATTTTTAACCATTCTTCAAGTTCATCTAACGTCTTCTGGCTTTCAGTCCATTGGTTCAGTATATCTTTAAGTTTCTTGTCTTGGTCTTTGCATTGTAACATTAGTTGATTTAATGATGTTTTAAGTTGTTCATACTCGCTGATAAGTACAGGATGTCCATTAGGACTAGTAGTTTCGACGACTTTATCTAGTTGTGACTTAAGGCCATCTAAAGCAGTTTGAATATCCTTTCCCTTCGATGAAACTTTTTCAACCGCTATAATTTTAGCATCAACATCGTCTTTTTGTGTAACCACTGTATAATTAAGCATACTATTTTCGGCAACTATGTTATTGAGACGGTCACGGACATCTTCAAACATTTGAACATATTTATCATGTACTATAACGTTAGACTCACATGCAGAAATTCGCTTTTCAAGTTCCTTAGACATATTTTTATATCTATCAACGGTCTTTGAGAGACTCTTTTCAGCATCTTCATCTGGCATGAGTTTTATTTTCTCCGATAATTGAGATAACATTGATTGATGTAATTCAACCTCTTGGTGTAAAATTTTATTGGCATGAAGTTGTGCCTTCTTTTCGGGCAATGTAGGGCATAATTTGAAATCTCCAAGTTCTTGTTCTTTATCACTGATCCATTTCTGAACTTGGTTAAACGTGTCATCAAAAGATGATCTTTTGTTAATAGTTGTCTCAATGTCCTTAATCACATTGTTCAAAGAGTCAACAGAGTCCTCAAAGTAATCTCTCAAAGCTCTTAGTTCATTCCTGATATATTCACGCCCTTCAGGTGTAATTCCACTGAATAAAGCTTCACCAGACTCGATAGCATTGTTTAGCAATCTTTGACCTACTTCCTTATTTTCATTGAGTCTCTTAACTTGTTCTAAATCAGCTGGAGTAGGCTTAGTATGTTTACTTAGAACACCCAAATCCTTAATCCTACTATTGGCATCTTGTAGCCAGTTCTTAAATTCGGAAATTGATTTATCATATTTGCCTTTATTATTTTTTAACTCTTTCAGTCTATTGAGATGATTATCCATAAATTTATTAACAGTTTGATATCTAGTTGATAAGTGGTTAATATGTTGTAAGACACGAGAGTCTGGATTCCGAGCCAAAATCTTTTCTCCGATGACATTCAAGTTGTTCACTTCGCCACTATAGTTCTTAACTTCCTGATTCAGCATTTCAACTTCAGCGATTTTGTTATCTATTTCGTCTAAGCTAAGTAAATTTGCAGCTTCAATTCTTACTCTATTTTCTTTTGTTTTTAACCATTCTGATACGTTATCTAGCAATACTTCGTATTCTTGCCAAGCGTCGATGTTCTCTTTTAGCCTACCTTTGATTTCTTCGTAATTAGCCATTAGAACGTCCAGATTTTTCTGCGCTTTTTCAGTTTGTAGTGCAGCTTCCTGAGCTGATGCAGGTTCTGCTACTACTTTAAGAATGTCTCGAGCTTCTATCAGTTCTACAATTTTAGCTTTACAATCCGCAATACCATTTTCGACATCAACTAGCGCAGCATTTTTTACTTCTAAATTATATTTATCACTTGTGACATCAGGAACACACCACCTGGTTTTATCATCTAATATTTTCAGATTTCTATTAAACATTGCTAACTTATCAGTAAACAGTTTTTGTAAGAATGTTAACAGGGTTATTTCAGTTTTATTGGCGTGGACCAGAACACTTTCAAATCTCTTCTGTAATGTGCTAAGTTCCTTAGGAACTAATGATTCATAAAAACCTGGATAGTTCTCATTCATCTCAGAAACATTTTCAGACAAATTGTCAATTTCACTACTCAAATTTTGCAGTTCAACTTTGCAAGCCTGACATTTCTTAAGACGGTCTAAGATTTTGGCATTATCACCTGTCATATCATCACATTTAATAACATCATCACGAATTTTACTTATGTGATCTGAGAGGTTTTTAATTTTGTCTTTAAGTTTATTTTCTTTTGAACCTAGTGATGAGACAGCGCTTTCTAAATTGTCTGCTAATGATTGAAGAGCTGCAAACTCACTATCTAAATAACCAATAGTTGAAGAAATCTGTCCCATTGGGATATTTTTGTTTAAATTACTGATTTGCTCACATTTAGCTTTAATGCTATTTTTGAGCCCTGTATATATAGGTAGTTCTTCTTTGTATTTATTAAGATGGCTTTGACCAAACCTTATTTCTAAATTGTCACAAGCATTAGCAAGGTTTTGTCCGGTCTCACTGAGCCATGTAAGGACTTGATTTTTGGTGTCATCAATCTGCCTCCAGACAATTAGTTGAGATTCAAGATCCTGTATTCTCTTTATTACAGCATCGTTTGTTTTTTCCCACTGTGTTTGTGAGTTTAGGAATGCCTCTTCTAACGGGCTAGTATCAAAACCTCCTAATGTCGATGTTTGTTTAAGAATAGATTGTTTAATGACGTCCATTTGGTCTAATAAACCCTTTGATCTTTTTAAAATTTCATATGATTTTTTCGCTTTGTCTAAAGACTGTGCAGTTTGCATGTAATCGTTTGGAGCATCTTTGCAATCATTAAACAGTTGCTCAGCTCTATTCATTTCTCTGTCAAATGCTAGTGTGAAGTTTTTAAGTTCTTGTAACGTTGACGATAGTAAGATGTATTTGTTCTTTGTATCACGCACAGTGTTAACAATTTGGTCCCAACTATTGTCCGCAGTAGACAAAGCATTTTGTATTGTTCCCATATTCGGTTGATCTTCTCTCATTAAATGAAGTCCTTCTTCACGTAATTCTTTTCTAATAGACTGTTTATTTTTCATTTCAGCGTCTATTTGATCTAATTTTTCGGTCATGTCTTGAATTGTAGCTTCCGTCAATGGTACAGTTTTTTGAGACATTTCATTAAGCATGGATTGTACATTATGCAAAACTTCAGCCAATGCATTATGCTGTAAATTAAACTTATCCCACCTGGCTCCAACTTTCTGTACTAAATCTCTCTTATTTGTTACTGAGTTCAACAATGTTTCTGCTTTCATTTCAATTTCTTTTACGAGGCTCGTTGGAGACATGATACGCCCAGTATTTTGGTCAGAAACTTTTACTTTTGAGGGCCCATCTAATAACGCTACATTACTCTTCCATTCAGGCACTTTTGTAATTATATTCATCAATTCCTGTCTTAGAATTTCGTAACTTTCAGGTGTTAATTTAGGACCTTCTATTTGGTACTGAATATGGTTAAGTTGCTGCTTAGAGTCCTCATACCAGTTTAAGAGATCTGACCACTTTTGTAAAATTGCCTTGTTTTGTTGTATATTATTTTCAATTATTTGGTAATGATGGGCAATATTAGAGTAAGTATCGCTTAAAGATCGTGATTCATCTGGATGGGATGTCAGTGTCATATTTTTAATTTCATTGTAGATGTCTGTAAATTCTGGAGCCTTAGCAGCATGTTCTTGTAATAGTTCATGCATTGACTGAAGGGTTGGTTCAACCTTTTCAGCACCGATTTGATCGTAACTTTCTGTTTTCCTTTTAAAGTCATTGATCCAGTTATCAAAATTATGTAATTTTGTTAAAAACTCTTGCCTTACAATTATTTTATCAGAAAGTTCATTGACTCTAGTTCGCACAGTTTCAGCTAAATTATTTGTTCGTTGTTTAATATCTGAAACTTTCTGCTTAATATTGTTTGCTCCTTCAGGTTGAATATTATGGCAAATATTATCACAAGTCTGCGACAGACTAATAATTTTAGCTTGCTGTTGTGATATTTCATTTCCAAACGATTTCAGTTTATTTAGCTCTCTATCCAATTTTTCTACTTGTGGTGATTCCACTGAGACGTTTTTACTGCTCAGTAATTTTTCACCATTTTCAATCCAGGTTTCTAATTTCTCAGAGTCGCGTTCAAAGTTTTCCCAGTTAGTAACCAGTTTGTCTAGTTTGTTGTTCCATTGATCAGCTTGATCATGAACAACTGCCCATCTTGAGTGGATCGCATCAACTTCATCAGGAGCACTAGTCTTTCCTGATAGTTGATGACTAACACTAGACAAAATTTGTAAATTCATTAACTGTTTATCACAGTCAGTTATTAAAGCTCTGGACTGCTGTTGTAATTGTTGCGCTTCAGGTAAAGAACTGGGCTTTGGCATACTGCCCAATTTTATTTCAGCTTCCTCAATCCAAGGTTTGATTTCTGCAACACCTTTTTGATACTTTTGCCAACTTGCCAAGTCATGCTCTACCACTTTAGTTTGATGTTCTGTAGACCTTTGAAGATCAGCCATCATTTTTTCTAATAAAGCAATTTCACCTTTAAGTCTACTTGCATCCTGGACACGATGTTCAACTGCCAGTTTAGTGCCCTGATCAGCTACTCCGCGAACAGTCTCAAGTTTTTCAGCAATTATTTTTTGTAGAGACTGTGATTTCAGCACTCTTTCTTCTGGAGTAATATTTTCGGAACGAATCTGAGAGATCAATAAAGGACTCTCTTGTTTTATCCATTGTCTGACATGTTCTAATTTATGTTCAATCTTGACCCATTCGGTGTTGAACTTCTCCAAATGCTCCACTTTTGAATCGACTTCATCATAGACTTTATCCAATTTATGTTCAATAACTTCAAGGTCTTTTTCTATAACAGGTTTAGGTTTATTGGCTGTGAGATTACGTAGTTCAGAATATGCTTTTTGTAGCTGAGGTAATTTTTCAGTTTGAGCCTTTTCAATATCAGACTTAATTAATTTTGTTTCATGTAGTTCACGGCCAATATTTGTAACGCCAATTTCAAGACCTGGATGATGGACGTACCCTTCAATTTTGTCTAGGTCGGATAGTAGTTCTTCCTTTTGATATTCATAGTTTGACCACACTTTTTGTGTGTCACGAAGTTTGTGAAGACGATCTGTAGAAGTTTCATAAGCTGTGTTCCATCCTGTTTCTAGGTTTCTAACATCTTCTCTTACAAAAGCAGGTGCATTAGCATCCTTAATAAGTTCCTTTCCACGTTGCAACATTGACATAACTGAGGGTCTGTGGCGGTCCAGTTTTTGGACAGCTGCCTGTTGTTCTAGGACTAGTTGTTCAACATGTTGCAGTGACTGAGGCTCAGGCTCAACCATGGCCTGTTCCTTAGCACTTTCTAACACACAGATTACTTCGTGCACCTCTCTGCGGTAAGTATAACAACGTGTGTACGTCTCAGTCTTGATCATTGTGATTTCAATAGTGGGAATTAGGTTCTTGTATCTAGCTATTAAGTTTTCTAATTTAACCTGTTCCTCCTGAGCTTCGAGCTCTGAACAGTGATTTGTGAGCATGTCTAAAGTTTGTACCAGCCATTTCATGTCTTCTCGTTTCTTGTCCGCTTCACGGCAGATGTTCTAGAAATGTAATTTAAATTATATACTGTATTATATACTATAATTATATATTAGCTGAAGCAATTACATACTAGCTGAAGCCCGCGGTTATTCCCGTACCGCGGGTAACGCTACAAAAGCTAGTCTAAAGAAAGCCTAAGTTACTCCTTAAACCATCAGCTATCTTCCAGTGAAAGTCCCATCAAAATCAGTCCAGCCGTTCCAGAGATTACCCGGAACAAACAGACAGACTGACAAACAGACTGACAGACAGATAAAAATTGAAAAAAAAATGTTGGTACATGTATCGTTTATACATACCTACATATATTAAAAAGCGGTTATTTTAATATTACAAACAGATACTCGAACTTTATTATTTGTATAGATTGGGCACCCTATCTCAATAATCGAACCGACTATTAACGAAGATCTTATAATATTAATTTTTTTTTCAAACCTTCCAGGTACTATTAGGAATAATATTAAAAAAATAGTTCTGTACATAGTTTTAACAATGACACGTGTTGGGAAAATTTATAACAGAAAATAAATAACATTTTATATAAGTGTGTTTTGCAATATTTTTTTTAACTTTGAAACTGGCAAACACGAAAAGATATCAAGCTTAAAACCATATTTACCATTAGCTCCTTTAACTATTTGTATCCAAAGAAAGCAGTGGAGAAAACAGAGCATTAGAACAAACTTTTCAATATTGATTTTTAAATGAGAAATTAAATATTTGTGCTACTTACCTGGAATATTGTCTTCTCTCTTTCAAATGCTTCTGCTGAATCGACTTCTCTGACAATACTATCCATGGTCTTGTCTACGTGGTCCATCCATCGTTCCATTTCTCGGAACTTTTCCCTATACGCGTCCCATTTAGCCGGGATTCTTTGCAGCTGTTGTCTGAAATGCTCTACTCTCTGGACAGTGCTCTCCCAGGCTTGTTCACACCTAAGAACGCTTTCTTCTAAAATGGTGTCGTTGGTTTGCTGTGTGTAGCTGGTGGCGATTTTTTTCAAGTTTTGCAGGCAGTGCTCTACTTGCATGATCTTGCCTTGATTTCGGAAGTATTCCTCGTTTCTAATTAGAATGCCATCTGCATCGTCGCTTTGGTTGTATGCCTGATAGAAATATAATTACATATAAGCAGAATTAGGTATTTTAAGTCTAACACTGTCCATGGATACCTGTAACTAAAGCGACCGACCGACATGACATGAATTTCAATTCTAATTAAAAAATAATTTATGAGCTACTAAAATCAAATCTTTCCTTTTCGCATATTTTCGTTGAACAAATTTTGAGTTGTTGAAAAGATTTTTTTTTTGTATATTTTTTTTTTATTTGTATTAATAACCGCGACCCTTCTACAATCTGTAAGTGGTTCTTTTTATAAAAAGGGACGTTATTGTACGTATGTGAAATACTAACCTGTTCTTCATAAGCAATCTCCTTCTCTATATCTTTAATGGTATGTTGGAACACCTGCTCATCGAGCCTGAACTCCAACCGCATAAGATGAGGGGGAGCCCTGTCCAGAAGCGAGCGCCAACGTTGCTGAAGTTGTTCCACTGACTGAACTATCCGGGGACGATCTTCTTCGGATACCATCTGTAACAAATAATTAACAGTAACAGAAGGTAGTAGAGCCACGCTGATTTCAGCACGAACGGCTCGACCGGGGCGGTACGACCCTGGCACAGAAAATCAACGTAAAATGACAGCAATCATGCTGTCGTGTTTCGTTGGTGAGTGCGAGACCGGAGGCCCAATTATGCAGAAGCATCAGTAGCCCGCCATGGTGTTGGTCACCATGCTGCATTGTTGCATTGTCTGCATTCCCAATATGGTGACCACCACTCTTGGATTCTGCTTATGCTTTCCATCAGGCAGAGTAGAGTCATTTTGGCAGGGCCAAATATAAAAAAAAAAAAAGAAAACTACATTATAACAGCTGAAATGATTTTCAGACACTTTCTTTTATGAGGTCATTCTGGTTAGATAGAGACACGAGTATATTTAGAAATGAGTTATTTTTATAAAAATTTGTTTCCAAAATAATTTTTTTTAAAAGAAAGGATGTTTAGTTTAACAAATATGGTTGGTAAAAATTATAAGACAATCCTCACCTCGATAAGCTCCCTTCCAGACCGCACTAGTTCCGAGACAGCCCTCTCGTCAGCCCCCTGGAAGAATCTCTTATGGTAATCGACCGCCTGCTTGGAATCTACTCGATTGTCGGCCAACAAAGCTTCAGCTCTTGAAGCCCATTCTTCAACGGCACGTTTTTTGGTCTCAAACTCTTCCCACGCTCGGACCAGACGTTGAAGTTCAGATTCGTGACGTGTAGCTTCAGATGATACATGGGCAAACCTGGAAACAATAAATTAATTTAAAATACGCCTTACCCTCAGGAGGTTAGTGACTTTTGTATCCTCTCTTAATCGGTAAGAAGTAGCTAAAGAAAAAAATACTATACACCAGTTTCTAGTAAAGCCACTCACTCCGTCACTATCGCTACGTTCGATCCGGCTCTTTTGTGCCGGAATGACGTGTTACAAGTATGTAGCGGTTACCACTCTTTCCCCCTCAATCCTTCATATATAAGAAGTATTTTAAACCGACTTCAAAAAAAGGAGGAGGTTTCTCAATTCGACCGTACATATTATTTTTTTTTGTGTTCGTTCGTTCGTCGTTTATGAACCGATTTTGATGATTCTTTTTTTAATGGAAATGAGATGTCCCAACGGTGGTACCATGATGAGGACATTAATATCTGATGATGGCATCCAAGAGAAATCGATTCGAACCTTGAAGTCGGTGTTATTTTTTGTTAAAATTGTACTTGTTACTTATATAGCACAGTAAGCAATATATTCTGATGCAAAATAAAATTTCTTTAAACCTATATATGTGCAAGAAATACTTACCTCTCGTTAATTTCTCTCATCAGCCTGACTTGCTCGGTAACGTCGGCGCTTCTGTCAGCGTCAGCCGACTTCACTATGTTCTGGAACACTTTGTTTTTGCTCTCTAGCATGGACCTGTAGTAAGTCGTACGAGAGAAGAAGGTTCGGTGGATTTCGTAGCGTTCTTCAATGACTTCTCTGTGAAAGAAGAAATAAGTGTTAAGACATGTTTACTAAAGAGGTGCGTAAAAGAATAGAAGTTACTTAATATTGACAAAAACAAATATACTGAAATATGTTAATGCAGTTTTGAATTGCTAATCTTTTGAAATTATATCAAAAAAATATCGGTGTCTTTTCTGAAGTTTGTAACGAATTTTAAATGCAATGTTTTACATATTCATTATGCCATCACTTTGAAGAAATGCAGAATATTTTCAGGTAATGCACAATGCTGTAAACAAAGTGTTACTTTTCGGCAAAATGTATCTATTAACCATTAATTCTAAAAGCCAGTCTATTACCCTAAGTGGGTTCAATAAAACTGAAAGTTTAATAATATGCGATGTTTTGACTAACCTTCTCGTCTCTCCGACAGTCCTCAGTGCATCCTCAGCCTTGTCCAGCCAAGAGCTTATTTCCTTCTGGCCGCTCTCCAGGGACTCGTGCTGTACCAGCAGTTGTCGGTACTGGTGCAACTTCACGGGTACTAAGGCTCGTACCCTCACCAGGGCTTCTTTCTGTTGCTTGAGTTTGGCCATGTTGGCTTCAACTTCATCGCGAGGCATTTCAGCGATTGCGTTTTGGAAAGTTCTGGAAACAAAAAATACGTTGAAGGTCTGTCTATGAACATAACATCCGCAGTTCTTTCGTTCGTAGTGGCTTTTTCCCTCCCCATTTAGGAGAACAGTGCACTGAAAGAACGGTAGCGCACTTGCGTCCCTTAAGATGCATGTGGCTACCGTTAGTTGACTTTTTTCTTTGCCTCCATTCCATAAAAAAGATGGGTTTTTAAGGATCATCAATTTTTGCTTTATTCAGTTAAAGAGCCATTTTACTGACCTACAGCCACAAATTACTAAAAAATACAGCTGAGATAACATCATGTCTTTTCAAACACATAAACGTGTTATAAAATCATTATCGTTCATTCACTACTAGTTCTAAATTTATGACTAACATAATCAAAAACACCAAAATTAAAGCTAACACTTTGTTCAATTAAATTAATATGTTATTTCATAATCCCCTCTGACACGCATCTGTCACATACCTGCTGATAGTCTTGAACAGTTCCTCGTGATGTTCGATCTCTGAATTCAACTGTAGCAGTTGATCAATGTAAGCCTGGATGTCTACGGTGGTAGCACGAGGCTGTCTGTTCAGCAAGTTGTCTGCGTCTGTCAGCCACGAGTCTAGAGTCCGGATGCCCTGAGCCAATTCGCGACGGTTGCGGAGAGCATCGCCACTTCGAACGTACCTTGAGAAAGAACATTGAGTATTTTAATACTATTCATTCCAATAAAAGACCACAGTTTGAAAATTTACTTTAAGTTAGATGTCTAAAACTAATTTTCTCGAAAATTCCAAAATTAAGTGGACAAATACTTAAAAGAAAGAGCTTATTCTCGAGGACGATCTTACTCGATTAAAACCGGTTACATTAGAACATATAGATAAAGGAAAATATGAAAACACAATAAATCGCGTTTTAACCAAACTCAATTAATGTTAATGCTTGATGTCTTATCTGTACTTCAATAGTTTTTTTTGATTTCTTGAATACCTATCTGTTTTTTGCCTTTCTATATTTAAATATCTCATGTGTACATTATTCGCAAAGATATTAATAAATTATGACATTTTTTTTCTATAGGTGACTTGATAACCTACATTTTCATAAATAAAGTTCTTAATTATATTTTTATATTAAACACTGTTTGGTACGTACCTAGATTTAATAATAGGTACTCAAAAGAAAAAATCAAAAGTATATAAAACTAACTAACCTCTCAGCTTCTTCCCAAACACGTTCCCAACGTTCTGTAATCTCCACATATTTTCTTTTCACCTCTGAACTAATATCTTCAGAACACGTTGCAGCTAGGAACCCGGCTGCATCACCCAATAGCTGATGTTTCTCCTTCCACACCGTCAAATCTTGGAAAAATTCTAATCTCTCATCTTCAGATACCCGTAACATATGTTGCGCTTTATCCAGCCATGTGGTGAAGTCATCGGCCAGCGTGTTCCAGCGCTCCCAGTGCGCGATCACCTCTTCGAGTACACTCCTGGCACATCTCACATCAGAAGCCACTCGCCTCCACATCTCTGACACATCTTTCAAAAATAAGTCAATTTCTCTTGATTCTGTCCTATCTACTTCGCATACCCGCTTATATTCCTCAGCTACTTGCTTAATATCAACATAAGCTCTATCAAACTCTTGGAAAATCTTATTCTTAGTCACGAAATTATCATAATCGTCTAATAAGGCACGCACATGGTCGATTCGACCGTACTTGCCGGTCCACGCGGCAAGTTTTGCTTTAGTCAGTTCGGTGAAGGCTACTATACAGCATTTATGCTCTAAGTACTTTAATCTAGCCTTTCTCTGTGGCGCTCTTCTACTTACAGTCTCGAGCCGTTCTTTCATGTCTTTGAGTCTCTCACCAGGAATCCTAGCAGCATCTGGCGATCTCAAAGCTGCTTCAAATCTGTCAATTATTTCCGGTAAGCCAGCGAAGAACGCAGTATGTTCTTCTAATTTTTGGCTAATAATCTCAGCGGTTCTTTCGTCTAAACTAGATGGTATTTCGTCGAAATATAAAAGGTATTCGGCTCTCGCTAACCACTCGCCTACGACTCTGAAATCTCCCGGTAGATCAGAGTCTAATAGCCACAACCATCTTCTGTGCAGTCTTTCCAATTCTATCCATAAGGAGACGAGTTCGCGCCATGACTTTGGCGCGATAGCAACAAGACTCTGTGTATACATAAGTTTCTCTAATTTCTGGTATATGGGTTCTCTATCAAGTCGTTCACTCTCAGCGCGTATGTAATCGTCGTAATTGCGTGAGAGCGTTCGTGTGTCGTATTGCCTTTGAACTATGGTGACTCGTTCAGTCAACCACATTCTAAGAGATTCGTACTCCTCTTGGACTGCCGCTACGGCATCTGGTCCTGTCGTCTGTGAAAAAAAGGGACTCTTAAGCCATATGTGCAAATAATTTGGTCTCAGTAAACTGAGAGTAGAATATGTAAGGCTAATTTATTTTTATTATGGTAAAGTAAAACAAAAATTACCTTAGGTTCAGGATATTTATGCAGGAACTGTGCTACGTAAGTCATTATAGACCTCTCGTCTGGTTTGTCAACATCCACATCTTCAGCGTCCAGTAGTCTGGCAATGCCGAGCTCGCTCTCGGCTACGTCGAAAGCATGCTCTAATCGTTGTCTGTTCGTTTTCCTCTTCATCTCAGCCAGATTGATCAAGTTAGCCTTGATTGCATCAATTATGGCTAAGAACGCGATACCGTCACGCCATGATGGCCCGAAGTCTGATACTTGAATGTTTGAGTCTCTGTGGGAAAGAAAAAAAAAATCAAGAAATGGTTTTTGAAAATATACAGAAGACTTGCGTGTAAAGAAATATGAAGTTGTCTAGAGGGCTATTATACTGGGTTACTGCCTATCAAGAAGCAATTTACACATAGTGAATAATGATATAATATGAAAGAATATCCAGGATCCTTAACTTTACATAATTATATGTATACGGGAACCTGGTTCAAAACCACGGCGACAGTTGTTGCATTAATAAAGTTAGATATTGAGCTGTTAATAATTATTTTAACCATAGCTAACTGTAAATGTAATAATTAATGCTCTTAATAAATGCTCAAAAGATTTGACGTTTTTTTTTAATTAGCGCAAACCACTCATAAGTTTTGCCATCACAAATTACTTAAATGGGAATCAAATCGACTACTTATCACAAGACTAATAAATTTCAAATTTTAACGCTTTCAAGTCAAATAATTTTTATATTATAAATAAAAATTCGGCGATATAAATCCATTATTATAATATTATGTCTAATACCCTCAGATATCACACCCATGGCTGTGACTAGGCAGATTCTGTACTATCGTAACTGAACTGCTGATATATTACACCCAGACACAGAATACATAATGGTAGTTATCACACAAACACTGGTCCTGGTAGGAAATCGAATTTACGACCTCTAGCTTAAAATAGCAGTCAGGGTCACTAAACACTAGACGAACAGGCCAGTCAATATATATATTTTGTCGTCAACCGAGAACCGTTCTAGAATCTAGACGAACGAACTGTCTTGCCACAGAATTTGTCTACAGGAAATTTAACTCAGAGTAACTTATAAATTGACTTACTTTGGCAAAGCATTGGCTACCCATTGTAGCAGAGTCTTCTTCGCGCCCTGTTTCCATTTGTCTTCGGCACGTTGAGTCGGAGTGGCGGCTCCTGACTCGTGTGACATGACAGAGGCGCAACGAGACCCGCCAAGGTACTCCAGAGCCCGGCTGTTCTCCTCGATCTGATGGAAAAGAATAAGATGAAAAAAAAACTCAAATGAAACTGGCAAAATGGGTTGTTGACAGGGCTTAAGATAGGATCATCGCAAACCCCGGCGGGGTGACGGCCCGAGGGGGTTTCCACACGTTAAAAAAAAAAAAAAGAAAAGGATGGATCATTGTAGAATTTTCATATAATTAAAATATACAGACCATAATAATAGTACAAATAAAGTTGCGTTTTTATCAAACAGCCTTTACAATGTACTTATGACGTTTCAAGTTAAATAGTGAAAACATTAATTGATCTTTTATTTCCAAATTAAAATAAGGTCTGAAAGACATAAAAAGAATAGTAGATCTAGTTACAAACTTGAGTGTATATATAATAATATAGTTTCTCAAATATCTACACTGCAACTGTATAGTACCCTACTTTAGTAAGAAAAGAATTTATTACAAAGTAGAAAATAGATAGATGATAGATAGATGCTTGAAGTAGCTGGAGTTCGTCTTATAATAAACTAGCTGACCTGGCGAACTTCGTATCGTCGTATTTACTCATCTGCTTCTTGTCGCGTACAAAAAAAAAGACGTTATCTTTTAATTTTTCTTGTACACAAACCATGACCTAACAATAACGAACACATCAAAAAAAATACTTTGGTGCAGCCGATCGGCGACGACTGAACAACGCTGAAAAAGTATGAAACAAGTTTCAAAAGCCGTAGTCACGCGTCAATTCCAACGGACGATCAATACGCTTCTAACGATACCTCATTTGCCCAGTTCTAATAATTAGTTGAAGAGCTAAGAGGGAACAAATGAACATTCACACATACGTAGCCTGTCAAAATCATAACTCTCTTTTGGCTTTGCCGTAGTTGGTAAACAAACGGAACCCTTATGGGTTCATCATGTCTGTCTGTCTGTCCGTCCAAATGTCACATCCACTTTTTTTCGAAACTACAAAAACTATACTGTTAAAACCGCAATAAGATTTCCACACAAAAATAGAAAAAAAAAAACAATAAATTTTGGAGGTTCCCCATACTTAGAACTGAAACTCAACATATACCTGAGGTATGGATAGGTCTTCCAAAATGATATGGAAGTTTTTAATATCCTTTTTTTCTAAACTGAATAGTTTGCGCGAAATACACTTCCAAAGTGGTAAGAAGCAATATATTTCAATGATTACTACATTAAAATTTGTAATAGAATTAAAAAACTATAATAATTATATTTTCCGAGATGTTTTGTAATATTTATTCTCTTATCTCTTTTTTGACTGCCTCGTTGGTCTCGCGGTTGGCGTGTGCGACTGCTGGTCATGAGGTCTCGGGTTCGATTCCCGGGTCGAATCAGATCAAAAAAATGTTTGTATGATCTACAAATATTTGTTTTGAAGTCTAGATATTTTCTTTGTATTATATGTATTTGTATCAGTTGTATAGTTGTCAGAACACAAGCTCTGCTTAGCTTGGGACTAGATGGCGTTGTGTGTTAGATGTCCGAAATATATATTATTCGTTTTAGTGAAGGAGACATCAGTATTTAATTACGATACAGTCAAGTACGTTACTGGCAGATTTCTATAATAAATAAATAATTCGGACATCGAACACACCACGCCATCTACTCCCAACTAAGCAGAGTTTGTCTTAAGGATACTAAACAACTAATATAATTACATATAATTATACTTTTTTTGGGTATACATACATATTATACATAGAAAACACCCAAACTCCGAAACAAATATTGGTAAATCATTAAAAAATTCGGTGCGACCCGGAAATCAAACCCTCAAGAACAACCATCGCACACGCTACCACTGCGCCATCGAGGCAGTCAAATTATATTAATCTACTAGCCGACCCGTGCAACCTCGTTTGCGTCTTCTATTGCCCGTAGCGTGATAATTTTTTCCCCGTTTTCGAGACATTTTTCATTGTTGCTCCGCTCCTGTAGGTGAGCGTGATGATGGCTATCAAACACTGAAAGAATTTTTCAAATCGGACCAGCGGTTCCTGAGATTAGCGGGTCAAACAAACAAACAAACAAACTCTTCAGCTTTATATATTAGTATAGATAGCTGAACCCCGCGGTGTTACCAGCGGTTATCGTTGTACCGCGAGTAACGCCGCGGGACAAAGGTAGTTTTTAAAAAGTAGCCTAAGTTACTCCCTGGATCATCAGCTACCTGCCATTGAAAGCCCCGTCAAAATCCGTCTAGCCGTTCCAGAGATTACCCGGAACAAACAGACAGACACAAAGACAAAACTTTTTTTAACTACATTTTTGTTTTATGTGTCGTGTATACATACATATGCATTGATTAAAAAGCCGTTATTTTAATATTACAAACAGACACTTCAATTTTATTTCTTTGTATAGATGACATAGTTACTTATTTTCCTCCTACACTCAATCAACTAGTTAACGATGATAAATAACTAAAAATGAAATACGTGATTAATTGTAGGCAACATTCAATCTGTCTACCAATAGCAGTACTATACAATAGTCGGTAGTATTTAGCATAAAAAGCGATTACAACATGAATTAAAAAAAAAAAACTTTATTATAGCAAAGCCTAGTAGGAGAAATTCAAAATTTCAAAAAGTGAGAGATAATAATTTAATATAAAATTTAAAAAGATGAAGATTTCAAAGGCGAATAAAATTTATATTTCTTAAAAAGATGACATGACCAAAAGTAGACCGTGGGAGAGCCACTCTTCGGCATGAATGGGCCGGCTCGACCGGAGTGATATCACGGCCTCACAGAAAACCGGTGTGAAATAATGCTTGCGCTGTGTTTCACCGAGAGAGTGAGGATACCGGACGCCCATAACCCAAACCCCCTTTCCCTATCTCCCCTCCCCATCCCCAACAGGCCGGCCACGCACATGTGACGCCTCTGGTGTTTGCAGTTGTCCAAGGGCGGCGGTAATCGCTTACCATCGGGCGATGCGTCTGCTCGTTTGCCCGCCTATGCCATAAAAAAAAGTAGATAGTGTTTATAAATGTTTCTATATATATTGCGAAATCGATATAAGATTGATGTGAAAATTATGTAATTGAAGAAAATTTTGAGGCTTTAGTTGAAAAAAAAAACTCTAAATACTTATTTTAAGATCGGCGACATCATTCATTGGCTAAATACGAGTGTAAAATTTCATTATACATATTATAAAAGACTAAAAGCTGTGTTGCGTACCCACCTGTGGTCCTCTATCCTGTGGGTCCAAAACTTTGAGTGAAGCTTGCGCAAACGAAATTAGTTCAAGCCAATTAAAATGAGAATAGACTGAGAAAATATTTCATAAAACTTATCAAAATATGGTAGAATAATATTGCAATCTTTATTCAATTAAAATAATAAAAAATGTCAACTATAACCATACCAATCCGTGAAATTAAAAAAATTGCAGCAAATTTAAATGTCACAACATTCACTACATACTGATGTTTATATATATAAATCTTTATATATAAAATTCTTCTGTGAGTGTGTATGTCACTACTACTACTCTCAAACGACTGGACCGATTTTGATGAAAGGGGGATCTGGGAATGGTTTAGATTCACAATTTTGTCCGCTAGACAATGTTTTTTTAATTATTTTTTAATTTATTAGTAGTTATGGCAAAACGACGTTTGCCGGGACAGCTAGTTATTTATAAAAGAATACACTATTAGAGTATATTCTCAATTTAATGGTAGATACAGAAATAAATAGTTTAATACCCGTACAGGTACAAATGTCTAAACAGTGCAACTACATCAGGAGGTAGGTAGAGCAGAGAACATTCCGGGATCATAAAACCATGAGCAATTTCAAGACAAGAGAATATTAAGTAAAATATAGTCTGCTATTGGCTGTTTAGAATTAAAAAATAAAATGTCAAATTTAAAAATCGAACTATAACGTCCAATTCAAAAATAGAAATCTAGAATGAAGTTTTAATTTGAAAGGTGATGAAACAGAAAATAAATGTACCTTCTATTCGTATAAAGTGTAATTTTAATGAACGCATAAACTATAAATAAACCTGTGGTAACCATAGATAAATAAATGTAAGTGATCATTAAGATTTTATCAACAAAACATGTGAGATCATCACGAGAGAAAATATAGTACAATATATACTTCTATCTTCTCTATCTTTGTGGGTATTCTTCCTGCTAACAAATACAGTGAAGATAAACCTAATATTGACATCTAACCTAAAACGCACGGTGCAAAGTGCAAATTATTTAATTGAACAGTGAGCCACAATACTTCAAATGTTTTGTTAAACGAATACATGAGTCATGTGATACAAACTGCGAGATAACTACCCCTCTGGAATTATAGAACCCCGTTTCAACTAACCCCCCCCCCCCCCCCCCCTCCATGAATTAGGAGAAAGGGTTGGATTCCAGTAACTACACTCAGACGGTACAAAGTAGCGAAATATTTTATTATCATCGTTTCACTAATGAGTCTGTGATGTCACTTCATTCGAACTGAACTGTAAGTTCCAAAAGCATTGCTGTCCCACGGGTAATTTAAGAAGTATAAGAAAAACAACTTTCTATTGTAATTTAATAATATTTCTTTGTATTGTAATACAATCGATTAAAAGAAAGCAATCATCTTTATATTATATAAAATTCAATACTAGATGAATAGTATTTGATAGATGTTGGTGGTCATTCTCTTGTTGTCATCACTAAACTAAAATTCACTAAAATTTGTTATTGGATTATATACTCTAATCTTATCCACTTACAGTCAATTTTTCTATATTTCACATCTCAGCTGTCACTGTGTTTAGTTTTTTTACTTAAAACTTACTTTTTTACTTAAATACACAGTGATGAGAAACACGCGCTTGTTTATTACTAGGAAAAGTAAAATTCACTTTGGCATAACCAAATTTAGTTAAATTACTCAACTTAAAACATATTTTTCTTTTGCTATTCTTGTGTTGAAAGTTTAAAACGTGTAACGCATGACGTGCAACTTGGCATGTCGCACTTAATTTAGACGTCGTCTAAATACATACTGACTATTAATTACTACTACACAACCACTAAATGAAAAAGCGTGTACATCTGAACAGTTCTTAGTCCCTACTGAACTAAATACAGTAAAAGCTGAGTGTGAGACATTCAAAGCACTGTAAGGAAATGAGATTATAGTATAAAATCCAACAACAAATTTTAGTGAACTTTAGTGATCACAACAAGAGAATCACTACCATTGGATGATATGGCTAAAGATCATTTGATTGTCCAGTTTCAACTGTTTGAAAGTTTTGTTTTATATAATTACGTGACCCACAACATTTTTCTCGTCTATCCGAGGGGTAACTTTTCAATTTTTGCAACTGATGCTCTCGTCGGTCGTAACGTAATGTTATAATAGCGTAAAGCCGTTTACAGTGGGAGAGCCACGCTTCAACATGAACGAGCCGGCTCGACCGGAGTGATACCACGGCCTCACAGAAAACCGGTGTAAAACAGCGCCTGCGCTGTGTTTCACCGAGTGAGTGAGAGTACCGGGGGCCCCAAACCCTCCCTCCCATTCCCCTCCCCTTCCGCCGAAAGGCCGGCAAGGCACTTGTGACGCCTCTGGTGTTGCGGTAATCGCTTATCATCAGGTGATACGTCTGCTCGTTTGCCCATTACTCCACAAAAAAAAATTCTTCTATAAATGAGCTAGCAAAACTAAAAGATTATTTCAGTTCGAGATAATAGCTACAGTGATTGGAGCGTTCAAACAGTTAGTCACTTAAGTTTTACAATATTAGTCTACGTGGCCTACATTATAGTCAACCAGGTGATAGTATTAGTCTTTAAAGAGTTTTTAGGCTACGTATTGGCAAATTATATCAAAATATTCTAAACCAGCTCACTGTTCATTCCTAAAACCAAGATAACTGCAACTCCTACCTGGAAATACAGGATGATGGTCCAAATCAGACCCAACACGACGGCAGGCCGGCCATCGACCAGGTCAGCGGCGTTTATGTTCACCAGTTTGATCCTCTTCCCGGCCAGGAACCGGAGTGCGGTGTTAGCGTTTGAGAGGAAATGGGGGCGTCGGAGGACTCGGCCGCGCTCCATCGGCTGGAAAGAAAGTACAAGGTTTAATGAGATTACTGACTGGATTTGTAAGGAGAGACCTTTTTCTCGTAGTGGGCTATTAAAGGTTTATGATAATGGTGATTGATTAACTTACAGTATAAGTAATAATAGTAATTGAAGATTTTGATTCAATTTTAACTGTATCTATATGTAAAACTAGCTGAACCCCGCAGTGTTACCCGCGGTTATCGTCATTGTAACGCGAGTAACGCCGCGGAACAAAGTTAGTCTAAAAAAGATAATCTAAGTTACTCCATGAATCATCAGCTATTGCAGCTATTGGACTGTACGTTTGTAATATTAAAATAACCGCTATAGGTATATATGCACGACAAATTTACAAAAAATATATTTAAATTTTTTTTTGCCTGTCTGTCTGTCTTTTTGTTCCGTCTAATCTCTGGAACGGCTGGACCGATTTTGACGGGACTTTCACTGGCAGATAGCTGATGATATAAGAAGTAAGTTAGACTTACTTTTTTAGACTAGCTTCGCCCCGCAACGTTGTCCGCGGTCACAACATAAAATGCGGGTAATACCGCGGGGTTCAGCTAGTCTATAATATGTACGTATTTAGAAAAATACAACTATGTTTATCAGGAGTCTGGTTATAATAACACAGGTTTGCCTTGTTCGAGACTGACAAGAGGATGTAGGTATGTAATTACGAATGTATGAGACAAATGAGGTTATTATTATGTTACTAATATCTCTAATCAATAGTATCATCAACAACCCATAACGTCCCACTGCTGGGCTCGGGTTTCCTCTCAGAAGAGGGTTAAGACCATACGTCACCACGCTGGCCAAGTGCGGGTTGTGGACTGGCAACACAACATTATGGCTACGTTATCTTGCCGTTGGATGTGTTTAAGCCGCCCAAAGGCCTCCAACGAAGCTTCACAACTGTTATTCTACATAATAACCGGGTCCGACTACTTAATATCTCCGAATCAAGGAGTAATATAATAATCATGGTATCATGCCGTCACCCATCCAGGTACTGACCGCGACATCGTTGCTTACCTCGGTGATTGTTTCTAATCACCGAGTGCAACTAGGCTATGAGTTGTTTTATGTGTATGAGTCAACTTTAAATGTAAAAGCAATTGGCTTATCTTCTTTATAGTACTAACTAATTTTGCAGCTCCTTCAGTAAACGAAAAATGAATTAAAAGTTTTTTTTTCTCTGTTTAAAAAAGACAACACCCGCATTAGGAATATTCTGTGTCACGGGGGACTGACAAAAGAACACCCAGTGCTGTCTCATGTGTGGCTGGAACCCACAACAATCAGCGCAGTGGAGAGCGGCGTGATGACCGCTTTAATCACTACCCCATACCTGTAGTCTAAAATGTCGTGTGATGAGGAATAAGAACGATATTCTATTTTGAATGCTGTTTAATATCTTTAAAATTATCGTTCGTAAAACAAGTACAATGAAAAATTACATTGAAGAGGTGCCGATAAAACCTGCGACAATTCGACACCGTCCGCGTAATTTGAAACTAATCTCGATTGACATAAATACTGTCTTACCAAGTCTTACGCCCTGTGAGTATATATGTCTTAAAATGTTTAATTGAATTAACAAAGTTTCCGGAATGTTTTGTTTCATCATTTAGTGAAGTTGAATTCTTCTAATACCAATACCATGTTAATTTACTTATGGTAAGTAGGAGATAACTGAGCGGAATAAGCTTCTACCATTCAAACTAAACGATGAGCACAAAGATTTTGTTTTTTTTTTATCATTATTATAATTCAACAATAGGCTTTGATTCCGTAAAATATAGATTAATCTCTGTAAAAGTTGAGACTAGTGTCATTTTAGAACTTACATTTCTAAATTTTAGGTGTGAATTTAATAGATGGAATGGAAGGTGGCGGTGTTTCCCGCTCGTGCCTCGGAGAGCATGTTAAACCGTCGGCCCCGATTGTCATGAACACCTTTGACAATCGTTATTAGGATGTCAGTATCCTCAAATATACTGTCAACTAGTTCGAACTTCGAATTCAGTTCACCCCCAGGGTTGCGGAGGTCCGATGCCAGTCGCTCCGTAGAAATACTCCAATTGGTTTTGGGAATAATAAAAGCTAGGAAGAACAGGTGTAGACCGTTGTTAATTAAAAACATTCGTAATTACATACCTACATGATCACAGAACAAACGATTCTCCTCTTCTGTGTACATGATTATAGATCAATCACATTCACACGTAGGATAAATTATCGTGCTCATCACACAATTACTTGTCCTGGGTGGAATCGAACCCATGACCTCTATCTCAGCAGTCAGGGTTTACTACCTAGTAGGCAAAACAGCCAATCTGTTTTTTCAGTAACTGGCTATTGTGCCTATTTTATAAAGAATATTTTCTGGTTCCTACCACTTCCAATAGTGACATTAGTGGTACATTTGAGATAATGTTCTCATACACACATCTATAGACATAGACTAAACAAAAACCATGACCTACATAACGAATATTTATTTTTATCATAAACAATTTTGTTTTAAAACATTCATGTACTCGATTTGTCGGAGAATTCATTAGGTAGTATTCATTGAAACATCTTCAACTCACAAATATGAGTTTCTCCTTGTGGATGGGTGGGATAGGATTCATCCCATGGGTGTTATAAGAAGCGAGTAAGGAGGCAAAGTACCTAGTACAATATCACTACAATGAGAAGGATAAAAACATATACCAACTTCCTTTGTAAGGTGAGGCCTATGACCTGCAGCAGTGAGAGCAGTGTGCATATAAAATCTGTTGTTGATGATCAATTAAGTTCAGCTAAGGTTGAAGGGATTTATGTGGTAATGGATTCAGAATACAGAGTGTTCCCACCACTATTCATCAAAATGGTATCGTGATAACGAACTAAGGGACCGTGTTTGGACTTACCAACTTCTCCCCTGACAGCACTTCGAGCAGCGCCAACAACTTGGTTCCATCACGGAGGTCGTATATCAGGTCGTCGATTCTCAACGGCGGTATACG
Source organism: Spilosoma lubricipeda (assembly GCA_905220595.1). NCBI lineage: Eukaryota > Metazoa > Arthropoda > Insecta > Lepidoptera > Erebidae > Spilosoma > Spilosoma lubricipeda. The sequence continues at coordinate 20,631,851 of HG992281.1, read as the reverse complement.
CTACAACATAAACTACATTTTAGTAACAGTATAATACTAATAGAAAGTCTTATAGATAAAATTGTTCTTTACGTATTAAATAGCATATAGCAAAGCGTAGAACGTGAAGAACAATTTGTGTACTCGTTTGCAAACGAATATAGCGAACAGAATCATCCTATATTTAGAATTCCTATATAATACATGGGTGGAAGAAAAGTTTAAATACACCTAATGTAAAACAGCTTTATAACAAACTATTGTATAAAATATATATATTGTAAAAAAACCGTTTCGTTCATAACCGTCTGTTTTTTTGTTGGTTAAAAGAAATCGGTTAAATAGAATGGTCGCACAAAAAAATCTAAATATTCCAATCTTAACGATACATTGAACTTAAAAACAAGTGTTTTTATAAAAATTAATTTATTTATCAGCTCTAGCATTTTATAACATTAGCGTAATTTCACATATTTTATTGGTGCTTACTTTTTTTTAAAGTTAGAAAGAGATAAAAATAAAAATGTTCATCAGTCTCTTAAAATTCCATTTTTTTTATCCAAATAAATTTGATTTTTCTATTTTCAAATAGGTATCAAGAAATATGATAGTTAAAAGGATACCGTATTTAGCGAGAAATAGTGAAGACACTCTCCAGTGGAAAGAAAATTAAGAACAAAAGAGAAGAGATGTGGATCTCTTACCTTCGATAAATGTGAATTGATCCAATTGACAAACGTCTTTTTCTGTACTCTTTCCTGTTCATCTGTAACAAAGAGAAACATTTTATAAATATTGATTATCTTTCAAGGCCAAATAGTCAATTTAAAAGACAGATTCTCTTACAATCTAATTTAGAAATACGTTGAGTTCTTACAGTTTATCGTAACAAACCTACCATGAAGGTACCCGTGTAAAGTTTATCTGTAAGATCGCCGTGAACAATAACAGACAAGCCGCCGTCGTAAATTATAAACCATTATTCCTATCATGTCATCATTTCAAAAATAGTAATCATTATAAACCCTTATCCTGCAATTTTCCTGCGTATCTATTGTCTGGTTTTAGCACTAAGAGAAGAGACTTTAATGCAACCGTGACTCACTCTTTATTGTAAAATCGTAGACGGAGTTGCCAAGTTCACTGCACTCAGGATTTGTTGGGATTCGATCACACTACTTGTATTGTATCTTATTAGTTACTAGCTAAAACCCGCGGTGTTATTCGCGGTTATTGTCGTACCGCCAGTAACGCCGCGGGATGCAGCTAGTCTTAAAAAATGTAGCCTAAGTTACTCCTTATATCATTAGCTACCTATCAGTGAAAGTTCCGTCAAAATTGGTTCAGCCGTTCCAGAGATTAGGCGGAACAAATAGACAGACAACCGATAGACTGACAAAAATTGTAAAAAATCTTATTTTGGTATGTGTACCGTGTATACATACATATGCATTTAGTAAAAAGCGGTTATTTTAATATTACAAACAGACACTTCAATATATAGATTATTCGTTAAAGATAATATTTAATTTATAGAGTTTTTAATCTTTAATAAACAAGTATTTTTTTAGCAATAGAGAATAATCATAATGTTGTAAGTTATAATAATGGAGAATACAAACAGAGATTTTTTATATATGGGCCTGCTAAAGTGGCTACTCTGCCTGATGGAAAGCATGAGCAGAACCCAAAAGTGCCCATTGCTAATGCAGATAATGCAACAATGCAGCATGGTAATCCACACTATGTCGGGGTATTGAGATGGTTCTCCTCCTGTCGCTGACCCCCAGTATCGCTCTCTCTAGCAAAACACGACAGTACTTTAGTCATAGACATGCCATTTCCAAAATTAGTAATTTAAAAAAAATTGAAAATGCATTGCTTATAATAACAGTCTGCTAACTATGCAGCTTTGGGAATGATTGATAGACGATAATTGATTGATGTTGATATATTTCACTGATATTTATTGATAACTGATTAATTTGGTAAGTGAAATGTACGTCGTATGCACGCGAGTTGTGCACTGATTCACAATAAAATGGTTGAAATGTAATGATACAAATATGATGAGAGCGCAGAAATTGAAGAGTACGGTTGTACTGTACAGTATTAATCAATTCCATACCTATTACAGTTAACGCTACCTTACATTTGTAAGGCATGAGTTAATAACGAAAATAAACTCAATCCAAATATAACACACGTTCGGCGAAATGTTCAGAATTCTATTTCCATTTTATGAGTTCATACACTTAAACAATATGCCTTAAACAACATGTATTCGGAAAACGGCTCACATTTATGCCTTATTTTAAAGGTTTATTTGAGGAGAGGTATTTTAAGGCTTTTGAAGTCAAATGTAGCATCAAATTAAGGTCATGATAAGATAGGTACATCATCATAGGCTCTTTTATACGTGTGGTTACCCCAATGGGTCGTCGCCCCACTGGGGTTTGCGACAGGGTGGTGTGTCGGAATCAGACCGACTAAAATAATACGGCGTGCCACTCTGCGCCTAAGAAGGGAGGGGTCCGGGAACTACTGTTATTAAGACATGCAGATCACATCATCATTTGCCTAACACAATCCATAAAAGCTATTTTGTCCGTATGTATGTCGGTTACCACAGTAAAGAGTTTGTCCTCCCTTAAAAATATAAGTAGGTATCTCCATGCAAAATTTCATTGTAATCGCTGCAGCTGTTCAGCGGTGAAAGCTTAACAGACAGACAGAGTTACTTACGAATTTATAGTATTAGTAAGAATTATATTTATACGACATTCTTGTATCACAATTGATATTCGGCTCTTACGTATATAGTAAGTCCGATTCGAGAGTACATGCAACAGATATGTATATTTAGAAAATCTATACTAATATATAAAGCTGAAGAGTTTGTTTGTTTGTTTGTTTGTTTGTTTGAACACGCTAATCTCAGGAACCACTGGTCCGATTTGAAAAATTCTTTCGGTGTTGGATAGTCCATTTATCGAGGAAGGCTATAGGGTATATATCATCACGCTACTACTAATAGGAGCGGAGCAACAATGAAGAATGTTTCAAAAACGGATGAAATTTTCACGCTACGGGCAATATAAGGCGCAAACGAGGTTGCGTGGGTCGGCTAGTGATATACATTCCTTGATAATATCATATTTTATTAAATAGGCACTTTATTTTTTTATTTTCTTTTTATAATTTTGTTACAAATTTTCACAACCGCTGTTTAGCTTGCATTTCATGCAACATATATAAGCCCGCCTTTAAACTCGCTTTACGCCAGTTAGTTTATTCCTGGCTTTCTGCAGTTCTCCAGTACACACTGCTATTCGGTGGGTAGTCACCGATACCCATTCCTTTTGCTACGGCGGCGGTGCGGCTCTGGTTAGAACCGTTTCAATCGGTACATATCGACGAAAAACTCTTCTATTTACACTACCTACATAGGTGTTTCATAAGACCGGATACTTAACTATTAGCGATTTTGTAACAAATAGGCCAAAATATTTAAATATTGCTTCATTATGGATGTTGATCGATCGGCCGACTGTTATTTTTGAGCTGCTGTTATGGGCTGTACTCAATTACGTTCCGTTTATTTATGTCGCAATAGTTGTATTAGTTTACAGTTTTATATCATGAATTTAGAATAATAAGAACAATTATGATATTTTCACACATCATACATGCAGCCATCTGATTCCATACTAGACAGAACCTTTACTATGGTTATTTTCTTGTGCATGAAATATGAGGTGTGAAATATATAAAGCTAAAGAGTTTGTTTGTTTGTTTGAAAACACTAATCTCAGGAACTACTTGTCCCATTTGAAAAATTATTTCAGTGTTAGATAGCCCATTTATCGAGACAGGCTATAGGCTATATATCATCACGTTAAGGCCAATAGGAGTGGAGTACCAATGAAGAATGTTACAAAAACGGGGGGGGAATTATCACGCTACGGGCAATAGGAGGCGCAAACGAGGCTGCATGGGTCGGCTAGTAAAATATATAATACATACATGTCATACATACATACATAGAGTCATGCCAATTGCCCAGAAAGGTAGGCAGAAACAATTGATCTCCACTTAGTACGATCCTGACAAAATTCTTTAGCTTCGTCCACATTCATCAATCACTGCACGTACCTAATAGACGATACAAAATGTAAAATGAAGCCGAAGTACAGCTCATATGACTGATTTCAGTCCATCATTCAAGCCTTTTAGTCCTCAAATCACCCAGAAACTTATACAACTCCCAATTTATTATTATAGGTTATTTACGAGTTCTCGTCCATCGGTATGAATCTTCACCAAATTATATAATTTAAGACAGAGTAAAGAAGCAAACAGTGATATCTCAGGCGAATTCTTCCTCTTTTAAGATCCAGTGCCCTCAGTGATCTTATGAAAAACAAAGAAACGACGCCTCTGCAATACTAGATTTACTATAGACTGTTAAATAGTACATTTTACCCAGTATGCATTTTGCTACTATTTGCCATGAATATAATAATAGGGGCTTATGAAAACAAAGAAATCACCTTGCTTTATTAAGCATATAAGGAATTAGTAAAACGATATAACTGAACAAAAATTTCCAATAAAACGGCGATTCGCGAAGGCTTCTCGTCTGATTGAACTGTCGATTTGCTATGAATAAAGTAACAGGAGCTTATGAAAACAAAGAAATTTATCAACCACATTGTTCTCATAAAACAAAATATATAAGGAACTAGTAAAAATAACATAACCAAAGAACAATTTCCAATAAAAACAGGGGGTTCCCGAAGGCTTCGCGTACATTACGAGTCACGCACGCTGTCACTTCATCATGCTGCACGCATGGCACGACCAGACACGGGCCCATCCTAAGAAATCAGGCTTTTGATATTGATTGCTGATTTGATGATATTAATGACTGAGATTTACATTATTATTTGGTCCTTCGAGCTGATTGACTATGAAGTGACATACTGATTAAGTGATTGGGAAGTTTTATTTAGCAATTCATAACAAACCGAAATCAGAATGGCTCTTTTTATTCTATTTTTTTTTAAATCGATTTTAGGAGGATTTAACGAGGAGGTTTTCAATTCGATTGTACTTTTTTTTTAAATGCCTCAGTGGCGCATTAGTGGAGTATGCAACTGCTTTCATGAGTTCTCGGGTTCGATTTTAAGTCTGGACAAAATGTTTATATGATATGTAAATATTTATTTCGGGCATTTTATATACAAAAAACCCGAAATCCAGAAATCTCTACCAACTTTCGATTTTTCGGAAACAAAGGAAATTAAACTATCGTTTAATGACCTTTGTTTTAAATAATATTATAAAGGCGAAAGTTTGTGAGTGTGCATGTTTGTAACTTCTTCACGCACAAACTACTAAACGAATTTGGATGAAACTTTACAGTAATATAGCTTATACATCCGAATTATACATAGGCGATAACCGACATACACGCGGGTGGAGCAGCGAGCAACAGCTAGTAACTTCATAAACTTTAAATACAGCGATTTATAAAACATCTTTCAACTTCTGTCATGTAGCAGTATACTAAAACAAACTCGATATAGACAGAGGAGCTTAGTCGAGCCATAAATTAAGCTTCAGTGCAGTCGTGTTACACGAGCAATAGGTAGTCTAGAACATTTAGGCCAACTGACTTTACTAGAACTACTTTCTAAAACCCATAGACCTACTTACAACAATTTTGTTCGAAGACAAACCTTCACATAGTATAAAATGAAGTCTCTCTTTTGATCGCTGCAACCATGTAAATTAGTTAGCAGATTTTAATGCAATTTTTACCAATACATAGCGTAATTCACAATTAAGTTTTTTTATGCATGGGCCTGCCAAAATAACGCTACTCTGCCTGATGGAAAGCATGAGCAAAATTCAAGAGCGGTGGTCACCATACTCATTGCAAACGCAGAAAATGTAACAATGCAACTTGATAACCCACACTTCAGAGATGCTTCTGCATCATTAATACATTACCTACGGTCTCGCACTCACTAACGAAACACGACAGTAAGCATGCTGTCATTTTACTTTGATCTTCTGTGCGAGGGCAGTACCGCCCCATTCGAGCCAACCCGTTCGCGCTGAGATCAGCATAACTCTATTATTAGGTAGAAGTTTTATACGTGTATTCGAAACCCAAAAATTCAAAGACTTCGGTGCGAAGCTGGACGCTAGTAATATTACATCTAGACCTCGTAAACTGATAAGTATGTTTAAAAGATTGTGTAACAAGGCCGATAAAAAGTAATTAAAATGGTTTATATGACCCTATGTCAATCTATACTATCGTATTGTGTCTCAGCATGAAGTGGCGCCTGTAAATCTAACTTAATAAAACTAGAAATATCTCAAACGGCAATTGTTAAGGTGAGCCACTCCCTGCATTTTTTATACCCGTTGGAGGACTACTACGACTAAGGACTTATACCAACTTGCGGATGTTTTAACGGCACGCCAACTGTACATCCTAAACACTATATAAGTCAGTATTTTCATCTCTTTTACGGTCCCATACGCCCTAGGAAACGTCTGAATCACAAGGTTTGTGTCACTATTGGTAATTTGAGGTCTACTACATTTTCAAGAAAATTCTTTATGTTCTTGGGAAGGTTTTTTGTATAATGTGGTGAACAAAAGAACTCCATCTGATTGGCTCAAGTCACACGGCTATGAGAAAACTAAACGCTTACGCGTAAACCCTCATAAATATACAATCTTTTAGTCCATGCTTCAGTTAGTTTTACACAAATCGTGTCAACATACACACACAAACACACACACTCATGTTTGTAATTATCTAGAGTTGGATATGGCTGGTAAATATGTCATAATGGAAGGATACCCATTTCATACCCCAACCCCCCTTCCCCTATCATATTATATTATCATAATATCATCAGGCGATACGTATGCTCGTTTGCCCGCCTATTCCATAAAAAATACACGTCTTCCTAGTACAGATATCAGTCCTTCGTACAGATTCACCTATTTAAACGTGTGATACCTAATTTAAGATGGAAAAATTGAAAACATTGTGTGTGAGAGAGAAAAATCAAAATTTATTTTTATAAAGAGATGAAGTTTGCGGACATGGGGGTAATCTCTGGATTCACTAGATTAATTTTGAAAATCATTTTACGAATAGTAGGTTAGTCACATTATCTGTGAGTGACATCGATAACAATATCGTCAATTCAAAGGTAACTATGTCTGTCTGTTACGCTTTATCGTTCACCGTTCACCGTTAAACATGCACTGATTATAATGAAATTTGGTTGTAAGATACTTTAGCTCTTGAGGAAGGACATAGGTTAATCTTTGCCTCGATGACCGACATACACGGGTGGAGCCGAGGGCCAAAACTAGCAGGCTATATACGGAATGAAAATGATGTCTACTGTACTATCACGTAAAATAGAATGAATAAGTACAAACAGTTATTATTAACCTACTACAAAACAGCGTCTAAAAATCTCATTCATTAGAAAACCAATTTAAGTATACGTCGATACGTGAGCTATCTCATAACCAATGACGTCACCTAAAGGTTTTTATCTATCTGCCTGTAGGTAGGTATAACCTTGACATTGTAGCCTAATGTCACTCAATTATCGTGGTATTTATTACGAAACTCATTTAAAATAACTTTCCGTAATGATACCTAAGCTATGTTCGTTCTGGGTGAAATGAATAAACATATCTGGGAAATGGACAATCAGGCTTTAATATTATAAAGACTAAAGGTTTGTGACGTGGGGGTAATTCTTTTACTAATAGAAATAATTTTTTTATGGCCAAATTTCCATTGGTTTATATGCACCGATAGTACATTGATAATGGAAGCAGTCATGAAGGACATAATTTATTAAAAATAACAGTAGGTATGTTGATTAAGAGTTGGATTTTTCATTAATAATTAATTTTTGAACATCATTAGTTTAATTAAATTTAATATTTCGAAAATATTACCTACATTAAGTGTTTTGGTTGCTAATTCGTACCTACAGTTTAGATAACACGAAAATAATTAATTTACATACAAATCATCACTTCAGAAATTAGTATTAAGTGATTCATACAACTTTTTCAAATAACAGTAATATATAAATTAGACATAGACATATAACACACAACGTCATCTAGTCTCAAGCTAAGCAGAACTTGTATTATGGGTACTAGACAACCGATAAAACACATATGTACTTTTTTGTAAATACTTACATATTAATATACATAGAAAAAAAGTCGTGTGGTGTCGTGGGACACCTGATAGGAACGAATTTCCTTATCATAAAATATAACAATAAATGCAACTTACAGATGTCGCTACACATTTTTTTTAAATCTTACGCTTTTTTGATTTACCGTTACTGACGATTTTTGCCGGCTAGGTCACCTCTCCGCACCGCCCCATAAGGAACTTCGTTCCAAAAACCCAAACAAATATTTGACTAGTGAATTGGACCTCAAGTGGTTCGTTGGTGAGTGCGAGACCGGAGGCCCAATGATGCAGAAGCATCACTAGCCCGCCATGGTGTGGGTCACCATGCCGCATTCTTGCATTGTCTTCATTCGCAGTACGGTGACCACCACTCTTGGATTCTGCTTATGCTTTCCATCAGGCAGAATAGAGTCATTTTGGCAGGCCCAAACATAATGAAATAAAATAATGTACAAGTCAATAAAATTATATTAACATGCGTAAATCAATATTTAAATTAATATTTACTTGTAAAATTTCAAACTATGTTCTCAAGAGCAATCGAATAATACCAATAAAGAAACATTACAGGAGCGAGTCAAGTAGTCCCGGCGCGTAAAGAAACGTATTCACGTACAATATATGTATATGTACAATATATACGTACGGCCGTGTCCATGACACAGTCACAGCCCATTTGATAAAGTTTTAGTTTCATGAACTTTATTTTTAAAATAGTGGTCGCACCCGAAATTGATACCTCATCCGAGAAAATCGGAAGAATAGTTTCGGCGCTACCATGGAACATACAAAGTATCATGGATTTGCCGTAGTCGGGTAGAAAGACACACATATAAAAACAATATGTAAAAAAAATATAACCAACTTCAAGGTTTGCCTCAATTTCTCTTGGATGCTATCATCAGATCTTAATGTCCTTCTCACGGAATAACCGTTGGGATATCTCCTTTCCATTAAAAAAAGAATCATCTAAATTGGTTCATAAACGACGAAGTTATCCGCGAACACACATAAAAAATATTTATACTGGCGAAGTGAGAACCTCCGCCTTTTTTGAAGTCGGTTAAAAATTTTAGTTGATTTGAATTTAAATTTGAATTGAAACTTGAAAAGATTGATTGAGCTTGAATTTTGACACGATATCATAAAAAATGCTGCAAAAGATTTTATTTATCTATTTTCAAAGACATTCATACTCCTCATTTCTCGACAGTACAACCAAATATTTTATATTTCATCGACTAAATAGATTATAGTGAAACACAAATGGTTCAACATGTCCACCGGTTTACTAACAAATGGCACACGAAAATATCGGTGTCAAGGCCAGCCGGCATAAACATTAGCAGAATAGTCTATTTCTGCGGCGCGACGAACAGGTGGCATCGCTTTTATAAATGAAATAACAGATAATTTTGAAAAAAAAGAGGAGAAATTGCGGCAACATGGAAAGCATTTGACTTAATTTTTTTCTGATAAGTTACCATATAAAAGAGGTAATGGACACCTTAACATCTATCTATCGTAGGAGCACAACGTGGAATTGAAAGAAAGTCATGCTTCGATACATTTGCGCACATTATTGCTAGGTCGCAAGCTTGATCGAAGTCTAGTCTAGCCAAGAGCCTAGAGAATACAGCATCTCTTTAATAGATTGACACCGAATGAATAATAATATGGGAAACCAAACCGTCCTGCGATTCTGGTAGTGACTAAAAGGGCGACAGCGCACTTATGACTATCAAATTGTAGATGTCTACTGGCAGGGGTGTTCACTTATGATCCAGTAATTTCACCACTATATTAGAAAAAATATGGTCCAAAGGGACTAGTGTTATCAAAATATAAGAAAACATTATGTTATAAGAACTGACCCATGCATTTTCATCTGCATCTCTTTTTAATCATCCTTGGCTCCTATTGGTTTATTAACGTGATTAACATCACGCTCCTCAACAACTATCCTATCTTAGACAAGCTAGCAAAATTCATTTTAAATAAAACTTGAAAGTCAGTTAGATAGTTTCGGAGTTTTCATGAGCAACAACGTGACTAGTGACTAGCATTATATATAATAGATACACATTATAATATATTAAGTAAAAATAGCTTTTATATCAGACGTTATGAGTGTATAATATCTACATAATAAATTAAAAAAGCGTAAACAAGCCGACCACAAGACGATGATATAACGCAGCCTTGGCACAGACTAGGACAACTTATTTTTATATAGTAATACACGCGTCAACACTCATTAATTTGAAACCGTTTCGAAACCTCAATAGAAGAAAACGTATGAAGAAAAAAAGTTAATATGCCTCATCAAGGTCTTCGGCAACTAAAGAATATTAGTATCGTCTTGGATGAAATAGTACAGCTGGTATTTCGAGCTAATATTGCTGTCGTTCCCGCTATAAGTGAGTTTACCTATTTTTTAAGGAAGGAAAATCTGGAGGAATGATAACTCGAATCATAAGAAACTACTGTCGCCTCTGGAGCACCTGCAGTCCAAAAGTGACAAATTCGTTGACCTTTTCGAATCCGCCTCAAAATTCAGGGGAAAGGGAGAAGTGAGCAGGTATTAGTTTCGGTAGCCTCGCTCACATATCACTCGAGTCTTTTATCATTTATTTAAGAAATCGATATTTTAATCACAACACACAGACGCTTCATACATGTACCAGGTCAAGGTTACATGCAAGCTTCTATCAGTATAAGTCAGGACTTTCCGTCCTGAGGCCTGACAACGTCTTCACCTTGCCAAAGGTCACGGTGACACAAGTAAGGACAATACAGTAGATAAAAGGATAATTTATCGTAACAATAACAACACATAAAATAAGCGACTTATGTCTTAAAATACATGCTGTTTTAACATCTTAAATTTATAAAGCTTAGTCTATGTAAGGTGATTTTTGTTTTCTCTTTATTGATTTATCAATAATAATGATTGATTACACTTAAAGGTGATGGATTAAGAATATTGATTGTTACCACCACTTTCTATTCCATTTGAGTCGTAAAAGGCGGCGAGCAGAATAAACTACGCAGGACTTCATCACCAACATGATTACAAAGCGAAGGAAAACTTGAAACAAACCATATAAATGGGAATCTGCGGGATTGCTACCATGTACCTTTTTGTTTGTGAGTATCCGATATTTCGGCGCTGTTGCAAGCGCCATGATCACGGACACTCCGTACAAACAAAAAGGTACATGGTAGCAATCCCGCAGATTCCCATTTTAATTTTACTGACCATGAAAGTTTAAAACAATAAACCATATAAAGACCTGTCTGGTAAGTGTGATTTGTTAGGCCAAAGCCTCTTTTTTAAGGAGACACCTACGGCTAGCCGTAAACTGTTAAAGATTGTTGATTCTTATTAGTGATGCAGCTCTACATGTGATTTGATAGCATGTTCATTCACGTCATTTGGCTAGACTGATATTTATGTTAATCATCAACACTGACGTTATTATCAAGCCTACTTGCTCAAGGTATTGTTTACACTTCCATATTTATGCGTACGAGCAATATATCTTTCTTAACCTTTTCTTTCTTTTTTCTCCTTTCCTCTAATGCTCTTAATAACTTTATTGCCCTAAATTTTCATTATATAGGCTTGCCTTTATTTCGCTTAAATAAAAAAATTACAAAAACGTGATTAATGTATCTGCCTTTTGTTTTTGGATATTCAGGAGTAATATATTCTATTCACTCTCAAAGGTTCCTTTGAGAATGTCATATGGCTAAACCGGTCAGGTGTAAATTTAATTAAAATAGTGGAGTAAGTACAAGTGAGTTTAATTCCAGAATGTATTACAACAAGTTTCAACAAGTGCCGACAATCGAAAGTATAAATCATATTCAGGAGTAAGTTTATTTACCAAAACATTTTCTCCTATCTCAGTACCACGAGGAGGTTACGTGATAAATACTAAGTCAGTTAGATCGAACTTTTATTTATGTCATCAGTTGTCATTACTTGTGATATTTACGGTGACCATCAACAGTCAAACCATTAATTTACGAGCAAAACTAACAGCTGTCCACGGCTTTTAGCGAGAACGATTTGTTTGTACTAAATATGAATCTTTATTGTGTTCTATTTATTTTAGCGATTCTCAGTATAACGTGTTACTTTAACAATCATTTCAAGGTCTTGACAGACATGTTCTCAATGGTGATGATAAAAATATTGATTCTTGAAGGTATTAGAAGTATTAGAACGACTTAAAAGGTATATGATTTTTGCCACTCGCATAATAAATCTGTAATACGGTATGCAAATATAGAGTTATCTATGTTTCTAAACCATGACATTTTAGATCACAAAAAAGCGGGTATTTTAATGATGATAAAAGGTCTATAGGAAGAATAACACGAAAGTTTAGGATTCCTACACTCATCGTGAATTTGGCTTGACATCATGCGGTGTGTGCATTTGTGCAAAATTGATGGCAAAATTGTTCATCTAAACTCGCTTATAACTTTTCGCATCACGATTACAGAATCTAAGAGTCTATAAACGTGAAGCGAAAAGAAATATTGCCGAAACTTTTTGGAAACACGTTACGACCTATGCACAATTAACGTACGAGAAGTTTCAGTAAAACTTGTTTTCTTATCTCTACTTCTGATTATTTCAACTTTATCTGACCAATGTATCGCTTGTAAATTAATTAACATTATATAAACCTATTTATTGAACTAATAAAAAATACCTTTTCATTATCGTGAAATCTCTGATCAAATTTACAGATAGGACTTTTTTTTCATTACTTGCACAAAGTAGTTTTGGTACCAGGCATTTAAGCAGATTTGAAAAATGAAAAAAACAAAAACAATTTTCCTATGTACTATACTATGTATTATTATCATGATTTTAAGAATTTTAAAGTATTTATCTTTCCACTATAAGCTGAATAAAAAAAAAACAAATCGAAAATCGAAATTTGCATATTTTTAAAAATAAGAACCTCTTATGTATCATTTAAACAAAGTTTCACTCGAAAATCTCACACCATAAAAGTTGTAGTCAATTCAAAGTATCTATTACTATAAAATGAAAACGTAGTACTTTAACCCCTACTATCTATACCAATAAATAAAATTGGAGTGTCTGTTTGTAATATTAAAATAACCGCTATTTACAAAATGCATATAATGTATACCCGGTACATATTCCAAAAATTTAGTTAAAAAAAAATCTGTCTGTCTGTCAGTTTGTTCCGGGTAATCTCTGGAACGGCTGGACGGATTTTGACGGGACTTTCACTGGCAGGTTGCTGATGATCCAGGGAGTAACTTAGGCTACTTTTTTTAGACTAGCTTTGTCCCGCGGCGTTACTCGCGGTACAGCAATAACCGCGGGTAACACTGCGGGGTTCAGCTAGTATTACTATACATTTGAATTCTGCAGTTTCGAGAAATTATTTTCGTTCTAGCGCTTACATTTACGACTTAGTCAGTTCGGCATTCGGCCTTGTACAGAAATTAGTGTGACCTAAATAGGTTAGGTTACACACATGTTGTGTTTCACCTTTCGTAACCTTGTCAATAATTGATATTGCCAGTGTAATTTTTGATTCAGGTCTAGGTGTGGTAGAGGACCAATTTAATGGTTATTATTTATGTCTTGTATGTAGATGTTTATATGAAGAAATGTATGATCATGGTATGATTTGAGAGGTTGTTTGTACGTTTTATTACATATTCTAAAGTAGTAGATTTAGGACGCTATTTATTTGTATATTTACGACTTGGGCAGTTTCGTTTTCGTCGTAATGTATACTCTCTATGTTTAGCTGGGTTATATACAAGGTCAGAAATTATTTGAAAAGATTGTCAATAAATAAATTTTGTTAAAATGTATTTAGTTTTTTCGTCTCTCTCGACGAATAATTTCGTCATAATTTTTTTTCTAAAATATTAACGACAAATTCTGGGTTTTTGTTACTTTTGTTACTGTTTTACATATCCTCAACGATTACTATTACTAAAAGAGACGTGAGGTTAGCACACCTTAAGAAATCACACAAGCTTTTAACGTCAACAGAAGAATAGGTCCGAGAAAACACCCCTGTGGCACACCCATCATCAAAATATCAAATAATAAATCTAGGCTATCCGAAACATTGATGTGCCACAATTTTTTTTATCATCAAATAACGGATTGCATCGCAATCACAGATGAACAATGAAGTTAAGACACCTACGCACAAACGGTACTACTGCCTTTACATCTTCGAAAGTCTTTCAATATCACGACAACGTTTCTGTTAACGCTTTGTAGCCGAATATAGTCAATAATAATAAAAAATAACATTTGTCTGCGATAAGAAAGAAATAAATAATAATTTAAATTGTAAAGAATTTAACTTAGTTAAATATTTTATATGGCTGGCAGCGGATGAATGCGGACTGCCCAAGACCGGGATGGTTGGCGCTCCTTGGGGGAGACCTACGTTCACCCGCGAGGGGGCGACGTAACGCGTGTGCCGTACGTCGCCCAAATTGAGAGTTTTTTACCAGCAGACGGTGCCCGCTTCAGTGCGGGCAAGCGCTGGGAGGGGTCCGGATGTGTTAATAGTAGCAGTTCCCGGATCCCTCCCGTCTCAGGCGCAGAGTGGCACACCGTGTGGTTTTAGTCGGTTCGATTCCGACACACCGCTCCGCCGCAAACCCCGGCGGGGTGACGGCCCGAGGGGGTTTAAAAAAAAAAAAAAAAAGACCTACGTTCAGCAGTGGACGGCGATTGGTTGACGAAGAAGAAGAAATATTTTACAACGAGAGAATGCAACTTACATGCTCGTCATGCATGATTTGTTTACATTGAGTTAAGTTTATTTGGTAAATAAGCAGACTTGTAATTTCTTAATTGTTACGGACTTCAGACGGAACCTCCTAACAGATCGATTAAAGTACCTGATGTTATGTTTACTACTAGGAGCACTTAAGGAGACTCCAGTCCAAGTTTACTTGCATCGTAATAAAAACAAAAAAAAGTAACAAGAGCCAATCGTGTTCTTTATTATTTTTTACGTGAGAGGTTTTTAATCGTTTCATGCTTAGGCAAACGGACTGACTGGTTACATAATGGTGCATAAGTTAATTATTTAAGTCATAACTACCGCCAATAGACACCTGTCCCCGTAGCCAAGTTGATATTTTAGAAACGTAAATCATAAGAACACTAACAAAAGCATAAGAATGACGTCATCGCAACGCCTAGTCACGTGCTCAAATCAAAATATTAGCAAATTATTCAAGAGCGAGAAAGGCATTAACGATTGTAAAAAAAGAATAAACGAAAAACACTTCCATTTTAACTAAGGGGGCTGGCCTTAAAATTATTAGCATATTGTTGGCTTTTGAGTATCTCCTAGAGATTAAGAGCTCAAAGCTCAGCAAAGCACGTCGTCTTTTCAGGCATTGCACAGAACACTATAACCACTTGGTAGCCATGTGTTGTCCTGTAAATGCCAGATTTATTTTTTCTTTCTTTCTTCAATACCTTAAGACCTACCTTTGTGCTCAGTCTTTTCATTGTTAACAACATAATTTTTCAGTGAAGTCACGTTATTGTCAATACATGATAATTATGTAAAACTTCGCGACAAAACTCCCCGTAAAAACTATACACGAACGAAAAGTGTTGCAATAGTTGAAGATAAACGCGATGAGATCATCTAGGTAAGTGAATTGACGTGTGCATTTTACATAAAATCAACATTACTCCTACTGAATAGGTTAGTAGGATACTACGTGACTTTTTCTACACCTTCTGAGAAGTCTGACATCACTGTTTCATTTATTACTAGCTGAGTCCCGCGGTGTTACCCGTGGTTATTGTCGTACTGCAAATAACGCTGCGAGGCGAAGCTAGTCTAAAAAAACCTATCAGACAAAGTCCCGTCAAAATCGGTCCAGTCGTTCCAGAGATTAGTCGGAACAAACAGACAGACCCACAGACAGATAGACAAAAATTTAAAAAAATATTAGTTTGATATTTGTACCGTGTATACATGCATATGCATTTAGTAAAAAGCAGTTATTTTAATATTACAAACAGACACTCCAAGTTTATTTATTTGTATAGATTTAATTATAATTCTGTCAAGTCTTTAAGAACACTGTTAAACGAGAAAAAGTTGAAATAACTATGACCAGATTATGTAAAAACTTTTGATATCATCCATGCTGTTTTTACGAATCTATCATAAGGATACCTCATTCGTTAAAATCGGTTCAGTAGTTTAGGCACCACGGTGGAACGTACAAACATATGCATATATATATAAACTGCCAAAAATATGAGCCTTACTTTTAGCTTCGCGGTAGTAACAAATTCATGTTCTTACGACAAGTATTAATATTTATGTAGGTAGATGTCAATCTGTATGTCTATATATTTATATATATAATTCTTCTGTGAGTGTGTATGTCACTAAACTACTCTCAAACGACTGGACCGATTTTGATGAAATTTTTTGTGTGTGTTCAAGGGGATCTGGGAATGGTTTAGATTCACAATTTTGTCCGCTGGGCAATGTTTTTTTAATTAATTTTTAATTTATTAGTAGTTATGGCAAAACGACGTTTGCCGGGACAGCTAGTATTTATATATTTATGTCTGTATATGTATGTATGTTGTTATTAATTAGTGTATGTATAGTAGAAGTACCATGTTTGAATATGTTGTAAATTTTGTACCTTTAAACTAACTTCTTAAGTGAATAACCTCTGTGCACCTACCTTATAAGATTTCTACACCACCCGAAGGTTGATTATAAGAGAATGACCTGGGCATAAGTCCGCCGGTGTACATATTTAGCAGACTAGCTTCACACCGCGATGTAATCCACGGTTGTTGATGTAAAAGTACATCAACAAACAGAAGTATATAAAAAGGAAAATATTACTATGCAAATATGGTTTACACCTCCTACATGATTACGAGTTGTTTTATAGGTCTGTGAAGTCATACACAATACTGTTGCTTGCGGTTGATGTAGCAAAATACCTACTATGCATTGTAATTATATTTTACTATTTTTCATTTATATTTACATATATTCACTTTATTACTTTTCGTATATTTAGCTCTAAGTGTAAATAAACTTAATAGCACGTAGCGTTTTTTTATGGGATAAGGGGCAAACGAGCAGACGTATTGCCTGATGGTAAGCGATTACCGCCGCTTTAGACACAAGCAACACCAGAGGCATTACTAGTGCGTTGCCGTCCTTTGGGGGATCTAAATAACGATGGGAGAGGGGTCTCCGGTATCCTCACTCACTCGGTGAAACACAAGGCAGGCGCTGTTTTACACCGGTTTTCTGAGAACCCGTGGTATCACTCCGGTCAAGCCGGCCCATGAATGACGAAGCGTGGCTATTTTCCCCCGTTTTTATAACATTCCTCTCTCCTCAGTCTTACCGTGGCTGATGATATATAGCCTTCCTCGATAAATGGGCCATTTAACACTGAAATATTTTTTTTCCTGAGATTAGCGCATTTAAGCAAAGAAACAAACTCTTCAGCTTTATACATTAATATAGATCAATTGCGCCCCGTGGTGTTACTCGCAGTTATTGTTGTATCTTACTCATCTCATGTGAGATAAATTTATATACTATGTGCTATTTCACGCTATAATCATGGGAGATAATACCATGGGAGAGCCACGCTTCGGCATGAACGGGCCGGCTCGACCGGTGTGATACCACGGCCTCACAGAAAACCGGTGTGAAATAGTGCTTGCGCTGTGTTTCACCGAGTGAGTGAGGATACCGGAGGCCCATAACCCAAACCCCCCCCCCCCCCTCTATCTCCCTTCCCCATCCCACAAAGGCCGGCAACGCACTTGTGACGCCTGTGGTGTTTGCAGGTGTCCATGGGCGACGGTAATCGTTTACCATCAGGCGATACGTCTGCTCGTTTGCCCGCTTATTTCATAAAAAAAATCTGTCTCTGTCAAATTTCATCAAGATACATTTAGCTGAGTTATAAAGCAACATACATTCATCCTTGCAAACTTATCGTTACTAACAGCAGAAGGTCAAGTAAAACTAAATTAAAAATACATGCGTTGTGTTCATCGAAATATAAATTAATCACAAGTAATAATATATTCATTTATTTACAGGTACTTCCTGAAAGATGTTGCATAAGACGGACTAATTGCCGTAGGCATTTTTTTTTAATGTGCATGTAAATACATAAATTAGCCTACATACATGTGTTAGGTATTCATACACACAATTTATGCACATTTTATTATAGTATATATATAAACATATTTATATACTTATGTAATAAAGTCAAAAGTAATTTATAAGTGGATCCAAATTACTTTTACTTACAGCCATCATTCGTTTATTTTTAGACGCATCTTGCAACTGAATTTAATTGTAGTTGTAGTCGATTACGCTTCAACGACATTTACCTGCGTGGCTCTACTACCCATACATTTTATTTATTTATGGCTATCTATATCTATGGCTTTTATTCTTGGTTGTCTGTCTATCTGTCTGTCTGTCTGTCTGCAGTATGTCGGTGAGAGCGGTATAGATACCTGTATTTTCTCAACAATTTCCATGAAATTGGTTTAGACAGAGAGAATAATTTCCGCATCTATAATATTTTTAGGGATTAACACACAAGATGTCTTTTGTAAGAAGGTTGAATTCTTATCCAATTAAATTTTCAATATTTTTTTAGTTAATGCTTGAAAATAAGACTTACGAAGGAAATATAACTTCTTTAATCTCGTGCTCTTAATATAATGAATTCAATATTCGTTACTAGGTAGAATATATGAGTGTATCTTCCTTACACCATTATGCACGGAGATAGCTGCATTCCGCTTTTATCAGCCATTTTGAATTCCTGACCACAGGGCATTTAAGGACGAATCCCACTATCCGACATAAACTTAACCTTACAGACATCGGTTTAGGATATGTTTTACTCCGTGACAGATAACACTTACTGTAGCTTCAAAGTAAAATGTTATAGCCAAGTCAATATCGAACCCAGATTGGATTTTATTTTAAGAGTTGTTTCTTAACAGCACTAGAGAATAAACATAGTTTTAAATGAATGAATAATCTTTAAAAACTTAACATAAATGTTGAACACGCGACACACACAACGGAGAAAATATAATATAGCCTATGCTACTCTAAGAAAATCTGCGGCTTATTTTTTACCGACGTCTACAGCAAATAAGGTTATATTTTAGCCAATATACCTAAAAATTTGATAAATTATTCACTTTCTTAAGAATGACTCTGTATATTGGTAAAAACCGCATTTAAATCTTTATCTTTTGACTTTTTCGCGAACAGACAGATAGATGCAGCGTAGGAATTTGTTTTATAATATGTGGTGCATAAGAGTGTATTTATTTCTTAAGCTGAAGAAACTTAAATATATAAAGCAGAAATTTTGGACAACGTCTACAAATGATATTTAAAATAAATGACCACGACCCGTTTCAAGTTGTAAACGAGTATGTACTAATTACAACGAAGCAAGTTTTTATTTATCGTACTTTATGAAACTTGCTGTATGAACTTCAATTCACGAAAAAGTTTCGGCGTAAGATCTAAAGTGGAGCACCAACTTCAAGCCAACATGGGAAAAAATATAAAGTCAGTTAAAATGGAATATTGGATAAAGTTATCTAACAATATTATTATTATAAAGTTATATACTTACAAAACAATGCCTCCTGAACGCATTATAGATGAGGGATATAGACTAAAGTTTATAAACAATGATGCAAACACGATGGCCCGATGGCGGGAAAGGAAATGAGAAACCATTGTCCTTTTAAACACAAACTCCTTGCTGAAGCTAGGAGATATTTCGGAGATATTTCATGACAGTATAGGTAAAAGCAAAGTTTTTTTTTACGCATCTTAGAACTTTTATACGAGATACCTATGTCCAGCAATGGACTGTTAAAGGCTGTTGATAATGTTGAAGAACGTTTTCCCTTAATCCCATATAAATTACTATTAAATTCACGTTAATGCTTCTTAATGCAAAAAGCATTAACGTGAAGTAATTGTATAACTTTTATTGCATTTTTTTTATGTTTGGCCAGGCCAAAATGACTCTATTCTGTCTGATAGAAAGCATAAGCAGAATCCAAGAGTGGTGGTCACCATACTCATTGCGGATGCAGACAATGCAACAATGCAGCATGGTAACCCACGCCATGGTATCCTAGTGGTGCTTCTGCATCGATGGGTTTCTGGTCTCGCCAACGAAACACGAACGCTGTCATTTTACGTTGATATCCTGTGCGAGGGTAGTACCGCCCCGGTCGAGCCGGCCCGTTCGTGCTGAAATCAGCGTGGCTCTACTACCTAACTAATTTTACCTACTACACTTTTATTGCATATCCTAATATAAACTCTACCATTTGCATCTCTCCATTTCTCTCTCTCTATCGAGTTATCTCTGTCCAGCTGTAATGACCTCACCGGCGCGTCGGCGCTTGCGCAACTAACCAGCCAACGTTCCGATGATCTAATAAAATTTATTACAGTATTTTTTGCGAGACTAGTAACCTTGTTGTTGTAATTATGTTAGTTTGTGACTACCTCTGTGGCGCAGTGGTAGCGTATGCGACTGCTGTGCTTGAGATCTCGGTTTCGATTCCCGGGTCGGACCAAATGCTTGTATGATCTGCAAATATATCTTTCGGAGTTTGGATGTTTATAATAATATTTAGGTATTTACAAAAAAAAAGTGTATATATACTTATCAGTTGTCTAGTACCCATAACACAAGCTCTGCTTAGCTTAGGACTAATAGCGTTGTGTGTAAGTTGTCCGAAATATTTATTTACTTATTTTTGGCAAAGAATAGCTGTTTCTGATGTGTGGACAAATATTTAACCTGTTACTCAGAGTTGATTAACTTCGTACAGTTTCTGCGTAAATCGGAACCATCTAGCATGTGATCTTGAGTAGGTACGAACGCGCGGTACACGCTTTCTTAGCTCTACAACCAGTATGGCCATAAATTAGTTGCACTGATAACGGTTATAGTTCAATATTACGAAGAACGTATTTCCTTGAATGTTAATTTTATACACTGAATTACACTATGTCTGAAAAACTAACGCTGAAAATCTTTTTAGTCCACTTGTTCTAGAATGAGGTGGTCTGAAAAGTTAGAGCAGCACTCGTTATTAAAAACAAGTGAACATAGTAGAATATATTTGCATTGTGTTTCGCTGAGAGAAGTGTATAGAGTTCAAGGAGACAATGTGAAACAAGAGACTTCTCTTTTCTTCCAATATTGTTAGCTCGAATAATTATTAGACCACCTACGTGGATATTCATGATTTATTTTTTATCTTCAGGCATAAGTTTATGTATCAGCAGATTTAATGCTAAACTCATTCTCCTCTAATCGATGCAAAGAATGTCTGAAGATGCACTTAAAACTAATGATCTACATGGTTAGAAATATACAATTTGAAAATAAAACTTTAAAAAAATAATTCCATTCAAAAATGCCTGTTCAAAAATTGTAGAGTGGTGTCGATGTTCGAATCTGACTTACTAGCAACTACTGTTGCAGAGGTTGAATGTTATGATAATAATATGATATAAAAAAAAAACAAAGGAAAATTCTTTACCTAAATTATGTTAGTAGGTACCTACATGTCTACACACTTTCTCTATGAGTATTTAATTTTCTAACGGTATACATATGTGTGTATACATATGATACTATTTATCATCCATAGATTATGTAATAGTTTTTTGTCATGTTATTTTTCAAAGATACAATTACCGCCTACTGCTTAATCAACAAATAACTGCAAGCTAACGTCTCCAGAAACATTAATAATAACGGTCAACAGATAGTGATCAAGGTAAGAACAATAAGCATTGAAATCGATTTGTACCTGAGTAACGACCTACAAAGACAGATGAACACTTTCGTCAAAAACCATTTAACAATATGCTGATTAATAATGCAAGAATAATGTCATGGAATTTATATTATAACCGTTTAAAATTGCAACAGTACAAAAACTACTGTTCTTAGAAATCAATACGTAAGAATATTGTTACCAAGATTGTAACTCGAATGAGAGTTTTTTTTCTTTGTTCGTTTATTATGATTTCATGACTAAACTACAAAACTGATTTAAAAAATTATTTTACCAATTGAAAGGTACATTATCAGCGAGTAACATAGGCTACTTTGTACAGGCGATAACACACATATACTCAGACGGAGACACGGACAAAAGCAAGTAGGTATCAAATATACACATATAAATTATACATGTTTTTCAATATCGCTACATTGTGAAATACAGCTATCAAAAACGTGTTCTTATAATTTTAAACAAATAGTAGGTAGTTTTGTTTGACACAACGTTATCTTAATATGGACAAGATGCATGAATAATATGTAGCCATCACGTTACTAAGTACGTGACATCTTGGTTTAAAGAAATGACATAGTAAAATCTAGATTAGGTTTTATTTTGAAGCCTGTTGTTCTCAGGGTAAATGACCATGCCTACCTAGCCATACGTTATAGGTTCCATTCAACCCACAAATGCTAAGTTGCTGTGTGATGAGCATGATGATTTGTTCAGAGTATGGGTGTATTTTATTTATAACTAGGTGACTCAAGCTCGGATCGTATTGGTCTAACCGTAAGTCTAAGCGAGAATACCGGAGGCCCATATCCCAATACCTCCCTCCATCCCCTTTCCCATCTCCCAAAGGCCGGCAATTTCATATTTTATTCAGAAATAAAGCTCATATCTTCCCTCACCTCATCATCTTTTCTCAACCTTTCCTGAAATCAGTCAGAGTAACTTGGAGTAATGAAACGGAAATATGTAACATGAAACCTTCGAAGTGACAAATTGATTTAACCAATGAATGTGTGGCACTACAGTTGGCTATCAGATGTTTTTTTTTTTTTTTTTTTTTTTTTTTTTATTCTCTACCTCCAACATTATCGGAGCCTGTGTTCAGCTAATCAAGTTTCATTCCAGTTCTCGCTTGTATACCTCTCGCACTGCCATGCCACATACTGTTTCTTTCTTTCATTCTTCTTATTCATTCCTTACGGGTGGGATTCCCGTGCTCTAAACTATTCTATCTATTTTTAGTTACTTCTATTTTTAGTTACTTTTACTTATGTACTTTCCATTTTGGCTGTTACTATATTTCGTTGCCATATCTTGATAAAACGGGGAAATAATGGACATCAGAATTTGATTTTTTTTTTTTAATCGTTTTCTCACATGTTTTCTTAGTCTATTCTTATATACAACACATTGCTCATTATATAAATCTTAGAGTTCGTTTACATATTTTTGCTTACTATAATATTTTCCTTAATATCTATTTTCATCTAGTTCTTATACTTATTTTTGTATTACATGTTTTTCCTTATTTGCTATTCATATATATTACATTGGATGTTTCTATCACTACTCACTTATTTCGCTAATTACATTTTATCACTTATGATTATCACTAAATATAACATACTATATTGTGTAAACATAATTTACTTAAACACTAGTTTTATTCCTCTTTATTACAGTATTTACCATTCTTGTGCAGTAATCTAGAAATACATCTCTTTCTTTACTTTTTATAATTTCAGATAAGTTTTGTTCGCTGATTTTCATGTTAATTTTATTCTCACAGTTGTGTCGCTCTAACGCAAAGACTGGACAGTGGCACAAGATGTGTGGTACAGTTTCTCTTGCAACAGGGTCGCAGATGCAAGATGGGCTCCCCTTACACTTGAACCGTTCCAAGTATTCGGAGAACCCACCGTGCCCCGTCATTGTTTGTGTAAGTATGTAACCTATTTTGATCTTTCCGATTATTTTGTACGCCGACACCGCATCTGGGAAAAACAACTTGGTGATCTTTGCAGTGTCACCGCTTTTGTACCTTTGGTTCCATTCGTCAAGCGTCTGCATGCGCAGATTTCGCTTGACGAATGAAACCGGGCACTGATCGTAATCTGGCTTCCGCTTCGACCTCTCAGCGGCCTCCTTCGCTAGTTGGTCTGCTCGTTCGTTCCCCTCCACCCCGGCGTGGGCTTTGACCCAGAACAGAGTTACTACTTTGTTCTGGAGAGACTGGGATTTTAAGTTCTCTCTAGTTTCCACCGCCAGTGGGTGGAGGCAACTGTAATTTATCACCGTCATTAGTGCTGCCATGGAGTCACTGAGAATGCGAAACTTTGAAGCCTTAATCTTCATAATCTCCCTCGTTGCGACGCAGATGGCCAGGAGCTCGGCCTGGTACACCGTGCAGTACGCTGGTAATGTTAATTTAATCGATTTTGTCTCCCTTTCTCTATCCCATATCGATAGCGCTGCTCCAACTCTTCCCCCAATTTTGCTGCCATCTGTAAAGATGGCAACTTCAAAATCTGACGGTGCTGCTAGCTGGCTTTGGTCCACCAGGTTTCCGAACTCCAGGCCAACCCGCTCTGCAGGGTGTGGTGCCAGTAAAGCCGACTGCATCCGTTCCACCTCCCTGTCTCCCAGAATCTGCTGCGGTACCCCCTTCTTCGCCTCATAAAGTGAGGCTGCCTCACGGACTCGGAGGTCAAGAGGGAGAATCCCTGACAAGATCAACGCAGAGTTCAAGGAGACGGTTCGATAGCCCTTGCACATTTTTTGTGCGACTCCTCTTTGTACTGCTCCCAGTAGCTTTATTATTCCCACCTTTTGAGCGGCTGGAGCCCATACGCTGGCGCCGTACAAAATAATCGGTTCCACTGCCGCTGTATAAATATTCTTAATGATGTCCGGTTGTAGACCCCATGTTGGTTTTGCAGCCCTGCAGAGCTGCTTGTAAACTCCGACCGCTTTGTTACAGACGCTCGCTACGTGCTTATTGAACGTTAATTTTCTGTCTATTATGACACCTAACAGTTTCAGCTCTTCTGACATTTCAACCCCAATCCCGCCCATGCTCAGGCGTGGAGTGTCGAATTTGAGCTTTCGGGTAATCAGCATAGCACTGGTCTTATGCGGGGCGAACTTCAATTTATTTTCGTCACCCCACGCCAGAACGCGCGCGAGTGTGGCATTTGCTTGTCCCTCTATTTCGCGTGCCGTGCCTCCTTCAAAGACCAACACAACGTCGTCAGCGAACGCCTGGCAATAGGTCCCCCCGCTTTCTAATTCCTTGAGTAAGGGATCTAGGAGGAGATTCCAGAGGATTGGCCCTCCAATCGATCCTTGTATGCAGCCCTTCTCCGTGCTTTTCTGATATTCAGCACCAGCGTATCTCACTCTGACTCTCCTATCCTGGAGATAGCTGTCAACGGCGCGCCTTAAATTTGTCGGACATTCTTCCTCAGCCAATCGGATTCTCATAGCTGGCCACCAGGCGCTGTCGAAGGCCCCCTCTATGTCCAGGGAGACAATCGCGACGAGGCTCTTTTTATCAAGTCCGCCACGGATGCGTCCCATAAGGGTATAGAGGGCGTCTTCGGTGCTCCTTTGTGGCATGAACCCGTATTGGCGAGTACTCATCCTGGGGAGCAAATGGTGTTTGATACGCGCCATCAACATCTTCTCATAAATTTTTCCCATGACCGGGAGAAGCCCGATCGGTCTATATGCTTTTGGCGTAGAATAGTCAACCCTTCCTGGTTTTCTCAGGGCTATTACAATGGCTTCCTTCCATTTTGTTGGGAAATGGTATAGTTCCAAACATTTGTTTAGGAGAGTCAGAGTAAGGTCGGGGTCGTTATTAATGAAGTGGCTGCATATATCGGCTGTGAAACCATCTATACCAGGTGCCTTCTTCGGGTTGAATGATGTTAATGCCGTTTTAAGTTCCGACATGGTGAACGGTGGATCACACCGTTCATTGTGTCTTCCCTCGTTCACCAGGTCCGCTCTTGCTCTTATGTGGGTGTGGTGGGCGCTGTCGTTTTCGGTATGATCTTTAGGATAAAAGGTGTCCGCTATCAATTGTACCGACTCTTGCGGATCCAGCACCGCTCCATCCACCTCTAGGGGCACATCCTCTACCCTCTGTGTTGTTCGATCTATTACCCTATAAATCCCCTCCCAGACCCCCTCTCTGTCCTGCTTCGTGCAAAACTCCTTCCAACTCCTGGCTTGAGCACTCGACGCTTCTAACTCATACTCTTTTTTCTTTTCCAGGTAATCATCGACTACCATTTGTCTACGGTCCGGACGCGCACATCGTATTCTCCTCTTCTTCGTGGCAACTTCTCTCTTCAGCTCATCAAGTCGCTCGGACCACCACGGCACGGTAAGTTCCTCCTTTGACTTTTTCTTAGGTATAGTGTTTTTGCATGCTTCTGTTATTAATTTTGTAATTGAATCTATTATGTCTTCTATCTCGTATGTATTTTGTATTTTATCTATTTCATCTTTATTTATGTTTCTATGCAATTTTAGCTGCCTGAGTTGATTATGAAATTCAGGCCAGTTTGCTTTTCCTGTGTTATATATTCTTGTTGTTCTCTCTATTTTCATTCCTTTAGATTTTTCCAGTTTTAGATGGAACTCCATGCCGTTGTGATCCGAACTCGTGAGGCTTTCGTTCACTCTCCATCCCTCTACTCTATCTAGTACATCCATAGAGCATGCGGTAATATCTACGTAGCTCCGGTACCGCTGGCCTCCTCTGATGGTGTCAAAAGTTGGTATCGTACCGTTGTTGAGGATGTGAAGGTCGAGCTCTCCTATTATTCCTGCCATTTGCTACACGGTACATCCTATTTCTGCGACAAGTTCGTTTTGACATACCTAACGTCTATAATTGTCAATGAAGAGTCGGAATAAAAAACTCAATGTATAAAGGTACCAGCATTCGATCCTAAATACAAGTCTGTCCGGGAAGAGTGGCGCTTCCCTCTGAGTGAGAGAGAGTGAGAGAGAGAGAGAGAGTGGAGCTCAGCAGCTCATTGTTTCGGCTAACGGGGAGGGACACATTGACAATGTGCACGCTAAAGATTACAAGTTACCAGACCAAGTAAATAATAAAATACCAAGATAATATTTTGTTTCTGTTTTAAATGTGCACAAACATAAATAAAGTACAAAAGCAAGTAAAATTTTCATTGTACACGTCCTAAATAATTTTATCTTGTTCAGATCAACTCCCACGCAAGTTTGACTGTTATATAATGGCCATTAGAACCACAAAAACGTAGCCAACCGAAGCTAAATTCAAGGTCATAGGCTCCATGTAATAGTCTATGTAACTATTTTATTGACTTTAGTTACGAATGCTCCGCTGATTACGCTAACTGGTCAAGGTCAAATCCATATTTTGAAGATACTATTAAGAATGAAATCACTCAAACTAAGGATAAAGATATTGGAAAGTTCAAAGTAATAAGAAAAGTTAACTAAGCTAATCTATACAAATAAATAAAATTGGAGTGTCTGTTTGTAATATTAAAATAACCGCTTTTTACTAAATGCATATGTATGTATACACGGTACATATACGAAAAATGTAGTTAAAAAAAATTTTGTCTGTCTTTCTGTCTGTCTGTTTGTTCCGGGTAATCTCTGGAACGGCTGGACGGATTTTGACGGGACTTTCACTGGCAGGTAGCTGATGATCCGGGGAGTAACTTAGTCTACTTTTTTTAGCCTAACTTTGTCGCGCGGCGTTACTCGCGGTACAACAATAACCGCGGGTAACACCACGGGGTTCAGCTAAATGCATATAACACAGTAACCAACACGACATTACACCATTACAATAAACAATAATAAAAATAAAAAAAATAGAAAAATGTCATCATTGAAAATACTTAAGATTCAGCATACTGCGTACAAAATTAATGTTGATGTTAAAGGGATCAATAGAGTATTTACACAACTTATTGAAGTCGCCGCTCGCACTAAAGATATACGATTTTTTTCTAAAGTTAGAAGCGGAAAAAGGGAAGCAAATGGGTGGATGAAATTTAACCGACCTACGGGGGACATAAAAAAATATTTTTGCAACAGGTGAGGACTTTTTTATAGACTTTGTTTCATAAATATCATTATATAGTTGCAGTAACACTTACAGTTTGATTTTTTAGGTCAGGTTCAGGAAAGGTCATGAACATGATAAACCGACAAATAGAATGAAAGCGATAGTGATTTTATAAACGTGATAATCAATGTTTGTTTTTTCAAAGTTATAAAAAATTAAAAGCATTATCCAAGGATACAGCAAATACTGATTTTTTTCCCTGAGCTATAGAATAATATTTTTACACGAGTAAATCTGTGTTCTAAAACTCATGTAGTGTTAAAAATAATTGTTTATACCACAAATATTGCACAACTAAGTTCAGAGGTTTATCAAAGTCTGAATATAGCAAGAAACGATTTAATAACACAAATAAGAAACATGAAATCTGCATATTTGTTGTTTCTATGGTGATACCAACATTATTATCAGCCTCAAGCTATCCGTCATAGTTCAAGGAGATGTACTAGTAATAGTACGAGTTTATCAAAGTTTAGTGAGATGAAAGAAATACAGACTAATGATCGTAATACGTCATCCGTGTAATGGTCAATTTATTAATAGGGAGTGTCACGAATCTTCACGACGTTGTTATAAGAGCCGTCTAAGGTTGCGAGCTAAGCAGGACAACAGCACAGCATAGACAAGGAAATCTTGAAATAAACCCTTTATCACTACGTCTAGGCGTGACCCTGACTATGAATGATGACCCTAGTCAGGATCATACAGGGCCAGAGCCAGCGTGATATAGTCAGGGTCATCTTTACCTATAGTGCAGAGTGTGCTGTGCACAGGGGCGCAGCTGTGTTGGGGCCAGGCGCGCACTTTTAAAGTGGGCTTTGCTTACTAAAGGGCGCTAAACATCTTTTCTAAGGAGGCCTATGTCCAGAAGTACGTAGTAAGTTGACTAAATGTAATGGAAAAGATATCTGCGTTTGTACTAATCTATCAAGATGTCCTGTTGGACGAAAGGGCCCAGTGATGCGAAAGCATCACTAGCCCGCCATGGTGTGGGTCACCGTGCTGCATTGTTGCATTGTCTGCGTTCGCAGTATGGTGACCATCACTCTTGGATTCTGCTTATGCTTTCCATCAGGCAGAGTAGAGTCATTATGGCAGGGTCGAAGGGTCGGTATGAAATGTTCGAACAAACAAGATCGAACCTGTAACAGTCAGAGCAGGTGCAGTAAGAAGCCTACGCCATCTGAGACCAAAAACTTAGGTGATATTGCAGAATTGATTTAAAAACTTTTCTAACTACTATATTTAAATTGTCAATGACCTAATCTAGTCGCGACACTTGACAGCCAACAACGAATACAATACAATGCATAATGAGGCACTCCTTATCTGTCTGGTATGCCTCAATGTGAACAAGTTTCTATGGTGTTCATACCCATGAACTGGCCACCTGTCCACGTGAAATATACTTCACTGTCAAACACGGGCTTTCATACTAATAAAAGTGTAAATAAAATAAATAAATAATAAATAAATAAATAAGTTGAAAGGCACAGACCTGTCAAAGATAGTTATTTGGAAACCTTATAAAGAAGGTCTGTCAATCACCAATCTATACAAATAAATAAAATTGGAGTGTCTGTTTGTAATATTAAAATAACAGCTTTTTACTAAATGCATATGTATGTAAACACGGTACATATACGAAAATATAGTAAAAAAAATTTTTGTCTGTCTGTCTGTGTGTCTGTTTGTTCCGGGTAATCTCTGGAACGGCTGGACGGATTTTGACGGGACTTTCACTGGCAGGTAGCTGATGATCCGGGGAGTAACTTAGGCTACTTTTTTAGACTAACTTTGTCGCGCGGCGTTACTCGCGGTACAACAATAACCGCGGGTAACACCGCGGGGTTCAGCTAGTTATTCATAATACAATACCACTAAAAACGATAACAAATTAAGAGTAATAACTAAACGGAATGTTAATATCAATACTTTGCCATACTAACCGTCGTGAAGATCGTTATTACGCATCGGTCACTTATGAAAATCATGCAATTACCACTATAAATGTAGTCTAGGGATGTGTCAGGATGTATAATAAATATATTTTTTATGCAACCAGTCGGTATGGAACTTTTTTTTTGAACCTTCTGAGTTTATATTCAGTGAAGTGATAAACTAAAATGAACTGATTTAAATACAATAGAATCATATGTTGTTATGCTATAGAATCCAATTAGCGGATACTGTGAGGTCTATAGACACTTTGACGTACATATTTCTATTAAGTAGAACGGTCCAAGAAACTTTGAAATAAAATAGGATCTGTAGACTGGAGATAGAACTTCAATTTATACCTAAAAAAGAATTAGAACTGAATTGTTATTGTCGAGAAGTTCGCCAGTGTAATCTTCCGTCGTGACTATCTCAATCTCAATTCATCCGTGTTAGAATAAGACCAGTGGCCAAAATAAATCTTGAAATAATTTAACATCTACATAAAATTGATGCTGTTATCTTGAAAACTACAAGTTTGCGTAATCAATATTTTTAAATATACCTTTATTTTGTTCCCAATACATAGAGGTCACAGCGATAACCGCCTTTTGGCCAGTTTTAGGCAATGTCATCATAAGACGGCTGCAATTATAGCTTATCAGATTGGTGAATTTCCTTTAAGAAATATATAAGATACTGTCTTATATTTGTGTGTATACGCTAGTGAAAACTCTCAACAGGTAAAATTATATTGGACCACAATATTCCACTGTCATTTCCTGATTTAATGTAAATATATAATTCCATTATAATAGAAGGTATCACATCCCTACCACTAAGTCCTTTGGGACGGAATTGAAAATAACATGAGATACATTATTTCATTTGGTCCTAAATCTTATCATTCCTAGTAAAGACCTATGTATCTACGGAAGCTTTTTTTGTTTCTGGGATAATATTAATGAATAAGATGCTTCTTAAAAGTTTAACAGGAATAATAAGAATTGAGTGGCATTTCTTTTGATTTACAATGATCTTAGATATGATTTTAATTATGTGTTTCCTCTGATTTGTATTATACAAAGTTGTAATTTGAATAGAGTAATATCCCTTGTTAAATTTTGAAGTGAAAACTTCTTCAGCGGCGTTTTCGGTTTTAGCAAAATTTATTTTGTGATGGGTAAAAAATGTTAAACTCGCGACAGGACACGTGCCCTGACCGTGACGTGATGGCTCGACTGTCTAATATGACATAACTGTGTAATATGTTACTTGTAAAATTCTTGTAAGTATATCAGTGTTTAAAATATAGAAACTGAACAAAGTGCATCTATTAATGAAAAAAGTAACGAAGAAAAAGTGATATAAAATGAGTGAGTACTTTATAAAAATACTAGATGAAAATACTCTTATACTGTATAGCATTAACCTATATTTTTATTATATCACAATAAACATTTCTGTAGTTATCGGTTCATAGATTTATAGGGGTGTTCATTGTGTTTAATAAATATAGGAAATAAAAAAAAATGAAATTTAATAAATCAAAAATGCAGAACGTTAAAGTTTTAACTTCTGGCGGCACTCCCTTTTTTTAAATTTTAAGCCTTTTTGCTTGTTATTTCCAGTAACAGATGAACTAGGTATAATAATCACTCGTTTTGAAACAAAGTATTAACACATGTATAAATCAACATCTAATGGTTATTTATACATTGTAGCGATGAAGAGCAGAGTTAAATATAGCATCTGCATCATCTGTATTTTCTTGTTTCGATGCTTTTTGTTTCCTTGAAAATAGAGCCACTTGAAGTTTATTTGTTTATTTGACTATTTTGGCATCAGTTCATTTAGTGTTTAGTGAACGTACGGTTTGACTTGATTTTTTAAATTTAACCTTCAAGCTCAATATCTTGGAACAAAATCTGTCAACCTTAGAAACTCTACATCACGAGCTTAGTTTCATAGCCATGAACAGAACCAATGTTCCGACAGTTGCGGTTATGTGTTACGCGATATGCTCCTTTGAAAACGATGGCCATCTTGCTTCATGAAATGAGACATTGTATGAGACTAGCTGAGTCCCGCGGTGTTTGTTACCCGCGGGTATCACCGCGTAGTCCAAAAAAAGTAGCCTAAGTTACATCTTATATCATCAGCTACCAACGAAAGTCCCGTCAAAATCGGTCCAGCCGTTCCAGAGATTAGTCGGAACAAAGAGACAGACAGACAGACACAAAAATTGAAAAAATGATATTTTGGTAAATGTACCCTGTATATATTTGCATTTAGTAAAACGCGGTTATTTTAATATTACAAATAGAGACTCCTATTTTATTTATTTGTATAGATATGTAGAATACCCATTTTTTGGTCAGAGTACTTCCTATAGCGATCGTTTAGAGGTGCTTATTTCATATGTAATAATACGGATATGGAACACCGGAATTAGGAACCGGGTAAAATAAAATCCCTTCAAAATTTGAAATGATCCTAAAAATCAGGTCCCATGACTGTACCTTGCAGAACACCGTCAACAATGTAGTTAAAATTCCAAGGTCAGTATTACGTCATCGTGTTGGAACAAAAATAAAAACTCGCATTTTATGTACATGCATTCAACGTGGGTTGAGGATATGAGTATGAGAGCACTGGTTTTATTGTTGAGACTTGTTATTGCGTGATGCACATTATCAAACCGCTGTCCAGGGTCACAATATATTTTCTTATCTTTAAGAAATGTTTACTTTTCTCATCTGTAATATGACATAAAAAAGCAAAAAAGAACAAAGTATCCGTTAGTAAATAAAAACGAATATAGAAGGATATATATAGAATGAAGGAGTTAGTTATTTAATCAGCGTCCGTTTATGTAAATGACTCACTGCGAACCTAATTGAGAACTGAGTCGAATCACACCTGCGATGCGCCGGCGCATATTACTATTGAAACAATAGTGTTTGAATGTCTACTCAAACATAAGTATTGAAGTTTG
This sequence comes from Spilosoma lubricipeda, assembly GCA_905220595.1. NCBI lineage: Eukaryota > Metazoa > Arthropoda > Insecta > Lepidoptera > Erebidae > Spilosoma > Spilosoma lubricipeda. Next base: position 20,598,595 of record HG992281.1, on the reverse strand, counting down.
CAGTAGTTTTAAATATGTAGTAAGATATTCATAGTTTTTATATTAGCGTCTAGTATGCAACTAAAATCACATTGAGAATTGAATACTGACATGAGTATACTTACATTTCTGCTCAAATTTCTAAGGTAAGAAAACTAACTGTTAAATAAACATCTTAAATTTTTAGATTTGCCATCCTCTACGAGTAGTAATCTACTGGCCTTTAAATCTTTTCTTTGTGTCTTGTTTAGTACATAAAATTTTTAGAGATAAACTATATTCCCAAGCTAATGAGAATAAGAAAACAGATACAATTAATACGCTTTATTATTCACAACTCCTCAAGAACCCCACGTCTTAAGAAGTAAAATATTAGCAGACTGCAATTAGCCAATCCAATTAACCTTAAAAAAATGTGTCTTCATAAACTTCTAAATTCATCGACAAAGTTTAAAAGATAAACTTGATTGGAACAAATACATCGGCGTCTGGTTCAATTAACTTAATTGGATTAAATTAAGGCGATAAATGTTTAATAAAACTGTTTGTTCCAAGTAAATTAACATCAAGTAATATTTATTTGTTGGAAAAATATCTGCTTTTACTTTAGTCCTATTCATTTTGTCTTTATTGCATGAAAGAAAAAATTAGCACCAATTTCGATCGCGGTTTCAATCGTTAATTCACATTAATTTTTGCCGTCATGAAACAAGTATATAGGTTTTCAGACTCCAATCTATCACTGTATCAAATTCATTAAATTTAGTTCAGATATTTTGGCGTGAATTTCTTGCATTAATTCATACAAGGTTTTTTGTAATAAGTAATAGTAGATTGATTATATTCAAGGAACTGAAAACGGGAGATTTTGCATATTGTTTGTTTTTGTGTATTTTGTTTTTTTGTATTTTGTATTGCCAAAACCTCGGGTTTGTGTGAGTTGGTTTCTAGCCGTATAGAGTCATTTTGTTTTCCTTTTATCGCATTTCTAATAAACTACTTTACTTTATTGGACAAAATTATCTTAAAAATATTTGACTTTTACTCAAACGATATTCTATAGGCAGTGTTTTGTTTTGATAGTCAGAATTCTCTGGATACTATTAGGCAGCAAGTAACATTGTTTGCAACCTACTTAATAGATAATATATAATAATAAAAAATAATACAACATTAAACTGCACAGGAATGTGAACAATGAAACAATATCTTATCATAATATACTGACACACCTCGTGAATTCTAAATCAATAACACATGTTAGTACAGTACCTTTTTTTGCTGCATTTGTTGTTATAATTACATAAACTTTATCTAATCTTTGCTCGATTGGATTGCAAGGAAATTGTTTATTTTGATTAAATTTTAGATATTATTGTTATATAATGTCGTTATAAGGTCATTATTCTTTACTAACGTTAGCTATCGTTCAATATAAGTCGGACTTAATAATAGTGATATAATATTTATAAGGAAAAGTATCCTTATGTTTGTACTATTTATCGATCACCTATGGTCGTAATTCCACCGGCCGATGTCGACGGAAGTATCTTGTTAGTTTTGATTTAGAGGCAAAATATGTGTATGTGTATGTAGCTAAGGTTATATGTCATCATCTTCCTAGCCTTTATTATTCGCAAGATTTGAGGTCGGCTACTAGTTCAACCGGTTTTACCTGAATATCAGTTTTTACACGGAGCGACTGGTATCGGACCTCCGAAACCACGAGGGTTAACTGAATTCGAAGTTTGAACTAATTGTCAGTATATTTGAGGGCACTGACTTTCCTAATAACGATTGCCATAGATGTTCATGACAACCGGGACCGACGGCTTAACGTGCTCTCCGGGAAGCGGGAAACACCGCCATCTTCCATACTCCACGCTGCTATTAAGAATTTCTTGTAAGACAAACCCAACTGCAGTCAGACCCAGGAATCGTACCCCAGACCTCTTGATTTGCAGTCGCTTACGCTAACCACTAGACTAACGAGGCATCTAAGGTTAAAAATAAATAGATAGTGTGTCCAAGAACACAAAGTAAAATTCTAAAATTACACTTGGTAAAGTGGTATAGTCACGCTGATTTCAGCACGAGTCGGGGCTATGCTACCCTGTCACAGAAGAACAATGTAAAATGACGGCATTCGTGCTATCGTGTATCGTTGGTGGGTATGACATCAGAGGCCCAATGATGCAGAAGCATCTCAATAGCCACCATAGTGTGGGTCACCATGCTGCATTATTGTATTATCTACAATTGCGATAGGATAGAAGGTACAATTGCGTATTGTACCTTCCGAACAAATACATTTCGCATTGTATTTGTTCGCAAGGTACAACAGTTCTGATCAGTCAGTCAGTGACTGACCACCATCAGTCAATGACTGACTGATGGTGGTGATAATGATGGTGGTGACTACCACTCAGCAATTCTGCTCATGCTTTCCATCAAGCATCATACATGAAAAAAAAAAACAGAAAGAAAGCATACTGTGAATACGATATAACCATGAGACAACATCCTAAATATAAACAAAAAAAAAACCATTGGTTAATTTAAATTTCTGTGAAGCTAGTTGTTATTCAAGCGCTTGTTAATTCACTGAACGACAATGACATCACATCAATTACCACACTCAATTAAACTTGCGTAATGGCGTCAGGCTCATTCAAGTATACGATTTTCTCGATAGTCATCATTATTATATTACTGTCGTTGAATACACACGTCTTTACATTCCTAAACGGGTTAGCAGAATGAATACTATACCCATATATCGGTACATGTTCTATGTGTGTCAAATATGGGTAGATTTAGTTGAACAGGCAATAGCACAGTAGGTTATAGATCCTTGAGCATCTATGTCATGAAAGTTAACGAGGTATATGAAATAATCAATCAATAAACTTAGGAAATTGGGCCAAAATTATCAATTCTTCGTAAAAACATTAATACATTATCAAGGTAGTTGAGCCACGCTGAATCAAGGTAGTAGTGCCACGCTGATTTCAGCACGAACGGGCCGGCTCGACCGGGGCGGTACTACCCTCGCACAGAAAATCAACGTAAAATGACAGCGTTCATGCTGTCGTGTTTCGTTGGTGAGTGCGAGACCGGAGGCCCAATGATGCAGTAGCATCACTAGCCCGCCATGGTGTGGGTCACCATGCTGCATTGTTGCATAGTCTACATTCGCAGTATGGTGACCACCACTCTTGGATTCTACTCATGCTTTCCATCAGGCAGAGTAGAATCATTTTGGCAGGGTCAAACATAAAAAAAAAACAAATTTAGATGATAAAATAATCGCATCGGAAGCTGCAATTTATTTTATCAACCTAGAGAATATATGTAAATAAATATAATTAATGAGCATCAATGAATAAAGATTTAAACACTCAGAAGGTTATTGATTATTTTTTTTAGTTAATAATTCTGAAGAAAGAGGTAGAGCCATACATAAAAAAAGTTGACTTTGTAAATTTTAAACCCAACCCATCAAAATAAAATTTGTTCTATCATAATAAATATGAATTTTAGGTACAATAAAATAATTACGTAAATAACCTTGAAGATATTACTAATCTGATATAAGTGAAGCATATGCGATTAAATTCTTGATTAAAGGAGAAAAAATGTGCATAAATGAAGAATTAAAATAACTATGTGACAAGTGCACAATTTATCGTTAAAGTAAAAGATAAGATTATTAACAGAACTTAAAAACGTTGCGTTGCGTTTTTGTCTTTATGACTTTGAACTTAAAATACAGATTGGCGTAATGCAACAGTAATCAGAAGCTGTAAGTGATAGTGTTAAGATAGTATGTACTTACGTGATTGTTAAATAATTCAGTACTATCACTTCGTTGTGCGTTAAACATTTTTTTCGCCGACTTACTTTGCAAATTCAGCTACCACGAAAAAGTCTTTCCACTTTTCGGGTTATTATATAAACACATTACACATAAACACTCACAAATAACGTAGCCTTCCATTGGTAAAATAATTTTCAAAATCGGTTCAGTAGATCCATAGATTACCCCCAACAACGTCACAAACGCACAAACTTTACCTCTTTATATAATACTAGCTTTTGCATGCGGCTTCGCTCACGCAGACTTTCATCCCCTAATTTACCACGTTAAGGGGAATTTCAGAAATTCCTTTCTTAGTGTTCACTTACTTTATATAAAGAACCTACGTGCAGGATTCTAGGTTTAGCGGTTTGGGCTGTGCGTTGATCTCTGCGTATGTCAGTCAGTCAGTCACATTCCTCTTTTATATATATAGATAATAATAAACGTATAGATATATATTTACAATATTGATAGCAAACACCATCTGATAGAAAGCAGCCACCACATTTTAAGGTCGTTTATAAATTCGTTCAATGCCTTTTTCAAAGAACGCTAGACTATTAAATAAATAAATATTTCGTACATCTGTCACACAACGCCATCTAGTCCCAAGCTAAGCAGAGCTTGTGTTATGGGTACTAGACAATTGATATAAATACGTATGAACTTTTTTTGTAAATAAATATATTTCATACATATAAAGCACCCAAACTCCGAAACAAATATTTCTAGATCATACAAACATTTGATCCGAACCTGTTGGTCTAGTGGTTAGTGAGTCTGACTGCTAAACGAGAGTTCGTAGGTTCGATTTCCAACCAAGACAAATAGGTGTGAAATAATATGATAATTTGTTCTGTATCTGGGTGTAAATAACTACAAATATGTCAGCACTCTAATTACTTAATATATTCTGGTTATTTTAGGGTTAAATGCCGTGTTTGAAATGAGAAGGAATTATTATTAGAAAATGAAAGCTAGGCACACAAAAACAATACATTTCAAAAGTAATAAATCTAAATAAAACAAGTACAACTTTCTTAGACCCAGATCAGACCGCCTACGAAGAAGACAGATAGCTATTAACTACGCTTAATTCATTTTAATCCAATACTAATTTAATAGAAGAGAAACTGTGACAGCTGATCTAAGACATAATAAGTCATACAAGGAAGTTTTGAAGTTTTGTTTTTAGTTTTGAAATGTTTTTCAGTGAATGTATGTTAATAGATTGCTCAAAAGTGATTCAACGTCCAGACAAACCTGTCAAGGTTTTGTGATGTTCTATAGATTACACCTAAATTGTATATATTGTATCAATAAATAAATAAATAAAAAAAAAAAAAAAGTGTTTTTATTAAACAATCAAAGTAATAAATTGTATCATAATGTCAATGTATATTAGACTTAAAATTTTATGTTTGCAAGTTTGAACCTTACTCAATATAGACATAAAGTCGGACAATTATTTAACTACCTAGGTAGAAAAAAAAGTTTCCATGGTTCCATGTATAAAACTTGTTGATGGATTCCACCTATTTTAGAACAGACAACTGCTTCACACCAGGGGGCAAAATAACAAACATACTGAAGGTAGCCAATACAACATCTAGTCCCGTGACAATGGCGTGTCCCAATCGAGCTCAGGCAACCAAAGCTTGTATAGGAAAAACTTGGCATAAGGGACTACAGGTATCACACAACCATTAGGTTCAACGAAACATCGTTTTACCGTGGGAGAGCCACGCTTCTGCATGAATGGGCCGGCTCGACCGGAGTGCTTGCGCTGTGTTTCACCGAGTGAATGAGGATACCGGAGGCCCATAACCCAAACCCCCTCCACCTATCTCCCCTCCCTATCCCCCAAAGGCCGGCAACGCACTTGTGACGCCTCTGGTGTTTGCAGGTGTCCATGGGTGGCGTTAATCGCTTACCATCAGGCGATACGTCTGTAAGTTTGCCCGCCTATTCCATAAAAAAAAAAAAATGCGCGCCACCTTAGACAGACGTTTTAGCTGATTCAATTCTGACACATCAACCTACTACAAAATCCCAATGGAACAACGGCCCTTGAGGGTCTCAAAACTCAATAAAGAGATCAAAGCTACCGATTCCCTTACTAAGAATAAAGGTATTTCCGTCGATTATTCAATACTTTCATATCTTACAGTAAAAGTACCCAAAGAACTTTTAATTATATCATTTAAATTTTCACCAAATATGAAATACTATATTATTTAGTATTGAAGTTCCTTATAATATATTTTATTTAATTTTCACAAAAAAATAAATAAATGGTATTAATAATTCTACATAAAATCAAACAAAATAAAACAAAAAGAACAACACAGTATTATCTAAAGTCATAAAAGTCCTTATAATTGGGAAATTCCCTATAAATATTTGCGTATTTATAGGGTATTAGGTACAATCAGTAAATCAACAATTTAGGAATAAATTATACTGATAAAATCAATTGAACCATAAATGGAATTTCCGTCAAAATTATTAAGCTCAGTCAGTCAGTCAGTGTGAGTATACTCAACAAATTTCCTTCACTCACATAATTTTGAGAGGGTTACTGATCATAGCTAGTATCCACCTGAAAGGTTTCTACGTTTGACTGCACGACTGTCTGTTAACAAATATTTTTACGGGAATTAACGCGATCACTTATTTAAAAAAGGTATCACATACCTCTGATTTGCCTGACGTTTCGACCAGGTTGCACTGGCCGTGGTCACAGGCTGACACTAATTTGAATTCCCGTAAAAATATTTGTTAATATCATGGAACGCGAAAGTTTAAAAGTTAGTACGACTGTCTGTTTTTTTATCTTAAAATAATCGCTTTTTACTAAATGCATATGTATGTATACACGGTACATATTCAAAAAACTTTGTTAAAAAAAAAAATATCCGTCTGTCTGTCTGTTTGTTCCGGGTAATCTCTGGAACGGCTGGACGGATTTTGGCAGGACTTTCACTGGCCTTTTATGATCCAGGGAGTAACTTAGGCTATTTTTTTTAGACTAACTTTGTCCCGCGATGTTACTCGCGGTACAACGATGACTGCGGGTAACACCGCGGGGTCCAGCTAGTTCCATATAAGATAACACTTTGTTTGATCCATAAATTGTTGTTCTTCATCGTTCGTACAGGAGATCTGAAGGGTATTTAAACCCCGTAACTAAAAAAGATGATAGTACGAATAAAGACCCTTGTTTAATATGCCCACTACATTTGGTATTCATTGCGTGTTACACGATAACAAATCAATAGGTATATCAAGTCTTAAGTTTAAAATGCACATATTCTAAAACCTGGCAATCATACAGTGCCTATAAATGACAATAATACTACTTATTTAAAATTGCGTACATGTTCTAAAACTCACAGAGAATGTAAAAAAGATATCGACAAATTCTAAGGTACAGATAATTTAAATATCTCTGTGGACTCTTCGTATAAGAGAGGATACAGGAGTGAGGTAAATTGGTAACGTATTCTAAGTTTAGTTATCCTAATAAGCAGAATCGTCCGTGTGGTGACGAATCACCTAATTGTAAGCGATTACCGTCGCCCGTGGACACCTGAACCACCAGAAGCGTCAGAAGTGCGTTGCCGACCTTTGGGGGATGGGGAAAGGGATGTGAGGAGGGGTTGGGCTATGGGCCTCCGGTATCCTCACTCACGCGGTGAAACACAGCGCAAGCCTTATTTCACACGGTTTTCTATGAGGCCATGGTATCAACCCGATGGGGTCGGCCCATTCATGCCGAAGCGTGGCTCTCCCACGAGTCGTAAGTGGATATTGGGAAGCAGGACAACGTACAAGCAAAATTGAAATAAACTCGTCTAGCCAGAGTGGTATAGTAGGCCAAAAGCTCCTTTATAAGGAAAGGGCTATGTCAAACAATGGACTGTTAAAGGCTGCTGATGCGATGTGTGATGAATCATTGAATTAATCTTGAAATATAGCTATCTAAGAACTGAACAATTTCAACGAAATTTAACAATAGATAATATTCATTTAGAATAGTCATTTAATAGTTAATATCATAAATTTAATGACTATTGAACATTGATAAACATGAAGTAATACATTTAGTCACTTAATAACAAACCACAAACTCAAATATTGATTCACAACTTTGATTAGGTAACTATTAATTCCCTCTAAGGACTGTAATAAAAGTTACAGAATATAAGTCAAATATATAAGCTAATTTTGTTCACTGGCAGCAAGCATATGGCTCATAGGTATTTAAAAAATATCACCCGTGTTTGAAACCGGTTGATTCTCAGATAATATATTAATCAATATGATTGTATGTATATAAATATTCACGAATTCATGCCTACAATTTCAGGTTATGGATACATAAGTACATATTTCGCTACTAGCTGAACCCTGCGGTGTTACCCACGGTTATTGTTGTACCACGAATAACGCCGCGGAAAAAAGTTAGTTTAAAAAAAAAGTAGCTAAGTTGATCCCTAGATCACCAGCTACCTGCTAGTGAAAATCCCGTCAAAACGTCCAGCCGTTCCAAAGATTACCCGGAACAAAAAGACAGAGAGACAAAATTTTTTTAATTACTTTTTTGGTATATTTACCGTGTATACATACATATACATAACACAGCGGAGCTCAGCTAGTAAATAAATAAATATTTTCGGACATCAAACTAAGCAGAGTTTGTATTATGACAACTGACAGACAGCTGATGAAAGAAATGTATTATATATACTTTTTTTAGAGTCATATAGTAACTCACTATACTTTAAACAAAGTTTAAAGTTCATACTTAATTAGTTGATTACTTTATTTCAAAATGTATGTCAAAAGTGTTAATTGTAAACGTAAACATTTTATCGTTATCAAACAAATAAATATTATATTACAAGAACTAACAGCTTACATACGTTTTAAATTCCTCATTTATAGATTTAACTTACTAATCTAAACCCCAAGAAAACTATTAAAATTATTGATACAAATGAAATAAAAATCAAAGCCATCTGACACTCGTGTCTCGATTTCTTGGACAAGTTATAGCTTCATATAATTATCAGCTATGACATCATTTTGGTGCCATAACATCCAAGTATAGGTAAAAATCCAACCGTTTTGTTCTCAGATTTATCTTTACCAAATTAGAATACCAAATAGCTAAGTTGTTTACAACCGGCGTCGGCCAAGGCCAAGGCGTACTTTTGACATTTACCGGCTCCAAGAACACTTTTAATGTCATAAGCTGTTGTAAACTTACTATTATAGGTAATATGCATTAGATACGCATAAGATATATGCAATTGCAAAACGTAGTACATAAAATTAGACAGTTCGGGAATCGAGAAAATTCGGAAAACGCATTTACCGCACAAAAGTTTATACTCGTTGTAAGAATAGTACTTACCGCGAATTTCTGCGATGTGTGAGTCATATTCCGATTTGCTCCTCAGGTACTCCTTCCTGGGGGCAGATTGCCATGTCTGTTGCTTGTACTCTGAATACCACTCGTGTTGCGGTGACTCCGCCCGTTCCTCACTACGAGTTTCTGTGACAGTCCTCTTCACAACCCGTTCAAACTTTACGAGACGGACTCCAGCTGCTAGGTCGCCCTCCTCGACCTGCCGCTCGAAACGCTCCACACTTTGAACCGGCTCCACATGCCGTAGGGTCAAGTTAGGAAAGTTGGACTCAAAGGTCTTTGTAGGAGATTCGGTGTCACGAGTATGTTTGAGTTTAACTTCGATTTTGGGCGATTCAGGTCGCCTCTTGCGCTGCTCTATACGTCGTTCTATATCGTCAACATCTATATTTGCATCAACTGCATCATTGCTAGTTTGTCCACTCCATACTTTTTCAAAGAACGAGACGCGGTCTCGTAGGCCGCTTTGCGACGGGGAGTCGCGGCCGTCCGACATTGCGACATGACCTCTCGGAACGGAGGTTCGCTCGATACTAGCTTAGCTGTTAAGTTGGAGGCTCAGTATCGCGCATGCGCTGTGCCGTCCCACGTGTGTACGTAGACATTGCCTAGACGATGCCGGCAAGCTTTAGGGGGGCTTTCGGATGAACCTTTCTGTTGGAAAATTCCAGAAAATTGTAATACATAAAAGAGTCCGTGAAATTGGATTATGAATTATTTTAAGTATAATCCATACTTCAAGTAAGCAGCTACTGTACATTTTATCTTATGTTCTAATGTAAGAACAGTTAAAATTGTATTTTGGCGTATATTTGTAAACATTGTGTTACTATCACAACTTGTTATCAATGTAAAGATAATAATTAGAGTAACGTAACGCGATGATGTCATCAATCCATGTGATATTTTTGTAGGCCATCAAGTACTCAGTCTTTTTCAAAGAATTGTAAAGTATTTTTTAAGTTTTATGATGTAATAATTATTGTACTGACATGTCTTATTTACGTTATAGTACTTATGGTTAATCTATAGGAGCGTAATCAAGAAAGAATTAGTAACTAGAAATATATTTTTAAACTTTAAAAAGAAGTAATAAAAGTATAGTTATCAAACCGCACCAATTGTTCCTGAGTTTAACGCTTTCAAACAAACAAAAAACTATAGTATAGATTATATATATAATACGTAAAGCAAAATATTTGTACCCTTTTTACGAACATTATGCGAATAGAATAGTATGAAATTTAGCATAATTAAGGTTTACATGTAGGAGAAATTAAGAACAAATATAATATATTAAATGAATTATGGTCGAATTCCGACCACTAGTTCTATTAAAGCAACCATGTTAAATATTGTATACCCTCTTGAAATGGTAGTATTAATCTATACAAATAAATAAAATTGGAGTGTCTATTTGTAATATTAAAATAACCTCTTTTTACTAAATGCATATGTATGTATACACGGTACATATACCAAAAATGTAGTTAAAAAATTTTTTGTCTGTCTGTCTGTCTGTCTGTTTGTTCCGGGTAATCGCTGGAACGGCTGGACGGATTTTGACGGGACTTTTGATGATCTGGGGAGTAACTTAGGCTACTTTTTTTAGACTAACTTTGTCGCGCGGCGTTACTCGCGGTACAACAATAACCGCGGGTAACACTGCGGGGTTTGGCTAGTATCTAATAACTCTGAACCTCGGAAACGGCTCCAAAGGTTTTCATAAAATTTAGTATGTAGGAGTTTTCCGATGCGATAAATAAATCTAGCTAGGATTCATTTTTAGATGTACCAAAAAATACTTAGTATAAATAAGGTATTTTTAGACACTACCTTAAGCCACAAACATGTAACATAGGGTACAACGGAGGTTATACGTTACCCATATGCCAATAACATCAGGGTATAACTCTTTCCAATACTAGTAATTGAACTCAAAACGGAATACATTTAGGCGTTCGTTGAACCGTTATTTATAGACGGCAGTCACGAAGATACAGGAGGAACTATCTACAAATTGTAAGTAACTAAAAACTGTTAGGTAGTTCATAAACGTAATAATATTTATTACGAACAAAGAAACCAACTAAAACCCTTTGCAATGTTACACTTTACGACTGTTTATCGTAAGTAAGTATATGCTTCGGTTTGGCTTAGAAGCATCCGTGGGAGAGCCACGCTTCGGCATGAATGGGCCGGCTCGACCGGAGTGATATCACGGCCTCACAGAAAACCGATATGAAATAGCGCTTGCATTGTGTTTTTTCCGTTACTAAAGCAGTTACAGTAAAATTGAACATAAAATTAAAGACACAATGGAGTGGCTCATTTAGTTTTATTGTACTGATCTTCGATTAATGATTGTATGGATGGAATAATGATTTAAGTGATCATCTCACCTCCTACAATGTTTAATGTTGTGGATTTGATTCTCATATCGGACAACATTTTATGTGATCTACAATTTGTTGTTCAGAGTCTGGGTGCTCGTTAAATACGTCCGCGACAGAATGTATTCCTAGTTCAGGATTTGTCCCTACAAAGTTTTGACTGTTTTTTAAAAGAACTTTCACTTATAAACTGTTGCTGTTTCCACAAACGTATTTTCCCCACCATAACATTAATGCTCACCCACCATAACAAGGTCTCCCAAAATCAGCTGTACGATCATCACTTGTCTCTTGCTGTCTTGGCAAGTTGTCAATTATCCGTCTCTCTTTCTCGCCAAAGGGCGAAAGCCCCAATGCCCTTGATTCGCGACCTCAAAGCAACAGACTGCGACCCATTTGTCGGTTCCTAACTGTTAAATTAGTTCATTGTTATGAGTGTTAGATGAAATGAGTGTTACGCATTCGCTCTAGTTTCTTTGAAGACTATTATAAGCTAAACGAGGCTTTTAAATTTTAGGATCTTTAGTTATTTTTAACCGACTTCAAAAAAAGACGAGGTTTCTCAATTCGACAGTATATATATATATTTTTTTTTATTTGTGTTCGCGGCTACCTTCGTCGTTTATGAACCGATTTGATGATTCTTTTTTTAATGGAAAGGAGATATCCCAACGGTGGTACCATGATAAGGACACTAAGATCTGATGATGGCATCCAAGAGAAATCGAGTCAAACCTTGAAGTCGGTATTATTTTTATTAAAATTTTACTTGTTGTATTTACTCACATCTTTGACCTTTGACCGTGTGGTGGGGAATTAATAATAAAGAGTGTCTCCACCTATATTCATTTAATGGGTGTCGTAAGAGGTAACTAAGGGATTAACTGCGCAGGACAACAGCAGTGCAGTGAGAAGGATAACTTTAACCAAACCCTATACCAACTCGTTTGGCCAGTGTGCCAAGCCAGAACCTCCTTAAAGAGTTATATTTTAGCAGTATACTAATAAAGAATGTTAATAATACGGTAAAAGATTATGACATCACATATATTACTATTTAATTTATTACTTTATTTAATTTATTACTTACTGCCTCGTTGGTCTAGCGGTTGGCGTGAGCGACTGCTGATCATGAGGTCTCGGGTTCGATTCCCGGGTCGGACCAAATGTTTGTATGATCTACAAATATTTGTTTCGGAGTTTGGGTGTGTTCTATCTATAATATGTATGTATTTACAAAAAAAAAAGTATATATGTATTTGTATCAGTTGTCTAGTACCCCATAACACAAGCTCTGCTTATCTTGGGACTAGATGGCGTTGTGTGTTTAGTTAGATATCCGAAATATTTATTTAAAATATACTATTGACCGTCGCCATTGTTGTTTTTATGTATGGCCTTGCCCAAATGACTCGTACTCTGTCTGATGGAATGCAGACAATACAACAATGCAGCATGGTGACCCACACAATGGGGGCCTAGTTATACTTTTGCATTATTGGGCATTCCGTCTCTCACTCACCAACGAAACACGACAGCACGAACGCTGTCATTTTACCGTGATCTTCTGTGCGAAGGTAGTACCGCCCCGGTCTCAGCGTGACTCTACTACTTACTAATAACGTTGGCTTTACCGGGTTGATATCGTGCTATCACTTTAGGTCTCACAGAAAACCGCAGAATCTTTCGTTGAGTTTCACTAAGTGAGTGAAGTGGTTACCAAAGTTCAAAACTACGCCTCCCATTATTAACTGCACGAATAGCCTAGCGGTGTAAGTGGTCGTCATCCCGCTATCTCGCGAAGTATTGTGGGTTCAAATTCACACTTTGTGTTTGTGTGATCCACAAATTGTTGTTCTAAGTCTGGGTGTTCTTTGTGTTTGTAAATTCCCGCACGACACAGGATGTTTATTTCTAATACGGGAGTTGTGTTTTTAAAATAATAGGGAGGGGGGCTTCAAAAGACGGAGTCAACAGAAGTACTCAACAAACTTGTCTTTAAAATTACATGGATCCATAGTAGGCATGGGCGGTTTTTTGTTATGAGAGACCTATGCCCAGCAGTAGGCGTCATTCTTCTGAGATTATGATGATGATGGGCGATAGTTCCTAATCATCATGTGAACTATCATTTGCCTTCTATACCATAATAAATGATATACTACTACTTTTCTGCTCCCTTAGCCTTTATACAAGTGTTACGTATCTATTCTCTTATCTTATTAACTGACTAGTTGTTGCCCGCGGCTCTGCCCGCGTATATGTCGGTTATCGCGGCAAATCGTAGCCTATGTGTTATTCTGATGTATAAGCTATATTACTGTAAAGTTTCATTCAAATCCATTCAGTAGTTTTTGCGTGAAAGAGTAACAAACATCCATCCAATCATCCATCCATCCTTACAAACTTTCGCATTTATAATATAAGTAGGATATTTTGTTTTGACCACATGACAGCGTTGAGAGACGCCATTCCTATACGTTTCTTGTTTTCTATTATCGTTTGTAGAATGTCAACTTGACTAGTGGAACTGGGGGTATCATACAGAATTATCTTAAGCAAGTACGTAGTAATATCTATTTTGTCATAAAACTGTTAGTACCCATAATATACTTTACAGCCCTAACTGTAGTGAAACTTGTTTTAAAAGCAGTATACCATTTTATACTTAAGTCTAAACAATTTTAATAGTTACTAGCCGACCCGTGCCCACTTCGTTGAGCTTTAACCGTGCGCTTTTCTTCGACTTTATTTTACAAATACTATTATTTTTAACAGATTTTTTGTTCAATAATAATAAAATATAGTCTATGTCAATTGTGATAGTGTCGCTTTCTTTTAAATATTTCGGATATAAATATTTCGGACGTCTAACACACAAAGCCATCTAGTCCCAAACTAAGCAGAGCTTGTATTATGGGTACTAGACAACTGATATGAATACTTATATACTTTTTTTTTTGTAAATACATACATATTATACATAGAAAACACCCAAACTCCGAAACAAATATTTGCAGATCATACAAACACTTGGTACGACCCGGGAATCGAACCCGAGACCTCAAGAATAGCAGTCGCGTAAGCTACCACTGCGCCACCGAGGCAGTCATTTCAGGGAAAGAATTTTCAGGATCGGATCAGTTCTTCCGAAGATTAGCCTCTACAACCATACAAATAAAATTAGAAACTTTATCTCTTTTTTATAATATAATAAAAAAAAAGTAAAAACTAAAACCCAACTACGACAAAAAACGACGTTGAAAAAGCATGAAACAAGTTTCAAAAGCTGTAGTCACGCGTTGTTAAAGTGTCATGGACTATCGTTCATTAGTAAGTTTCAAAAACCGTCGTCCATGTAGTATAATGTACCATAGTTCATAACAATTTAACAACGCGTGACTACGGCTTTTGAAACTTGTTTCATGCTTTTGCAACGTCGTTTTTTGTCGTAGTTGGGTTTTAGTTTTTACTTTTTTTTTATTTAAAATGTTTTGGTGCCTCTATAATATTAATTTCTTTGCATAGTAAAATTTAAATAGGTACTTTAAAAATTTCACAATTATCGAATAAATACAGACAAAGTCACGAGAAAATGCTTATAATATATATATTTTCGAAATGTACAAGTAACGCCCTTTCGTATGATACTAAACACGGCACATTTCTCTCAAATTTATTTTTTGAAACAGTACTTTACCTCGGCTAGAGGGCGCCACATTAGTTTAAATGACACGTCGTATAGCCTATAACCAGCGGACAATTAAGACGCTTCTAACGATACCTCAATTGTCTTATTCTGACAAGTAGCTTAGAAAGGAGGGAACAAACGAGCATACCATAGAAATTCCACACTTATCGAATAAATACGGATAAAGTCACGAGCAAATGCTAATAATATATATATTTTTGAAATGTACAAGTAACGCCCTTTTCAATGATACCAAACACGAAATATTTATCTAAAATTTATTTAATGCAGTACTTTATGTTGGCTAGAGGGCGCCACATTAGATTCAGTGACATTTCATATAGCCTATAACCAGAAGACGATCATGACGCTTCTAACGACACCTCACTTGTCTAGTTCTAATGAGTAGTTAAGGAGCTATGAGGGAACAAATGAACATACATACATACATACATACATACATACATACATACATACATATATAGCCTGTCAAAATCATAGCCCTCCTTTGGCTTTGCCGTAGTCGGGTAAAAATGAATCCCTATTTGCCTTGGTCACGACATCACGCGTGAATGGCTGAACTGATTTTGCTTATTCTTTTGTTGTTGGATGGTCTATTTAGCGAGGAAGATTTTAAGCTATGTAACATCACTCTACAACTAATAGGAGCCGGGTATCGACCGAAAATGTTGGCAAATAGGAAAAATATATTTATTATGGAGAGACGCAAACGAAGTTGAGCGGGTCAGCTAGTCTCTTTATAATATTAGTATAGATCTAAGATTTGTAGTATGCCTTAGAAATCTGTACTACAGTCCTCAAAATATAGCTTTATCTCTGTCTTTGGCGAGTTAATTTTGTATCACTTTATTTCCATTCCTAACGAGCCAGTTTTATATAACAAAGGAAATACAATCAATACTATTTATACATCTATACAAATAAATAAAATTGGAGTGTCTGTTTGTAACATTAAAATAACCGTTTTTTAATTAATTATGTATACACGGTACATATAACAAAAATGTGGTTAAAAAAATTTTTGTCTGTCTGTCTGTCTGTCTGTTTGTTCCGGGTAATCTCTGGAACGGCTGGACGGATTTTGACGGGACTTTCACTGGCAGGTAGCTGATGATCCGGGGAGTAACTTAGGCTACTTTTTTTAGACTAACTTTGTCGGCGTTACTTGCGGTACAACAATAACCGCGGGTAACACCGCGGGGTTCAGCTAGTCTATACAAATAAATAAAATTGAAGTGTCTGTTTGTAACATTAAAATAACAGATTTTTAATCTATACAAATAAATAAAATTGAAGTGTCTGTTTGTAACATTAAAATAACAGATTTTTAATCAATGCATATGTATGTATACACGATACATATAACAAAAATGTAGTTTAAAAAATTTTTGTCTGTCTGTCTGTCTGTCTGTCTGTCTGTCTGTCTGTCTGTCTGTTTGTTCCGGGTAAACTCTGGAACGGCTGGACGGATTTTGACGGGACTTTCACTGGCAGGTAGCTGATGATCCGGGGAGTAACTTAGGCTACTTTTTTTTGACTAACTTTGTCCCGCGGCGTTACTCGCGGTACAACAATAACCGCGGGTAACACCGCGGGGTTCAGCTAGTCAATGCATATGTATGTATACACGATACATATAACAAAAATGTAGTTTAAAAAATTTTTGTCTGTCTGTCTGTCTGTCTGTCTGTTTGTTCCGGGTAAACTCTGGAACGGCTGGACGGATTTTGACGGGACTTTCACTGGCAGGTAGCTGATGATCCGGGGAGTAACTTAGGCTACTTTTTTTAGACTAACTTTGTCCCGCGGCGTTACTCGCGGTACAACAATAACCGCGGATAACACCGCGGGGTTCAGCTAGTATATAATAAAATAATATTTATAAATTCAAAAGTAGCTTGTCGCTCTATCTCTCTATCTGTCTGTAACGCTTTCACGACTAAACTGCTGCATCGATTTCAATGAAATTTATTATGCAGATACTTTGATTCTTTGCAGAAGGACATAATTTTGCTCTTTGTCGCGATAACGGTCATACACGTGTGTGGAGCCGTGAGTAAAAGTACATATATATGTCACCGTAAAATTGTAAAAACCGTAAGATTACAATCTACCTAACCAAATATTTGTACCTTCAAATAATTATTCAATCACGACTCAGAAAAACAGTTCATAGATCAAATAGGTAAGTTGTTTCCAATGTGGGGAGAGAACTCACAACACTTGGGAAGCGTCTCCGGGTAGTCAGTGCTAGTGTGTGATGATCACTATAGTTAAGCAGTTAGCAGCGCCACGCGGTGTTACCCGCGGTTAGCGTACGCAACTGCTGTTCTTGAGGTCTTGGGTTCGATTCCCGGGTCGGAACAAATGTTTGTATGATCTGCAAATATTTGTTTCGGAGTTTGGGTGTTTTCTATGTATAATATGTATGTATTTACAAAAAAAAATATATAAGTATTGATATCAGTTGTCTAGTACCCCATAATACAAGCTCTGCTTAGTTTGGGACTAGATGGCGTTGTGTGTTAGATGTCCGAAATATTTATTATTTATTATATCAGATTAGTAATATCTTCAAGGTTATTTACGTAATTATTTTATTGTACCCAAAAATTTATATTTATTGTGATAAAACAAACAAATTTTATTTTGAAGGGTCGGATTTAAATATTACAAAGTCAACTTTTTTTTTTGTTTGGTTCAACCAAAATGACTCTACTCTGCCTGATGGAAAGCATAAGCAGAATCCAAGAGTGATGGTCACCATACTGCGAATGCAGACAATGCAACAATGCAGAATGGTGACCCATACCACGGCGGGCTAGTGATGCCTCTGCATCATTGGGCCTCCGGTCTCGCACTCACCAACGAAACACGACAGCATGATCGCTGTCATTTTACGTTGATTTTCTGTGCGAGAGTAGTAACGGCCCGGTCGAGCCTGTCCGTTCGTGCTGAAATCAGCGTGGCTCTACTACCTTGAAAACTACTACACTCTAAGCTAGTGGTCTATTAATAGTAAAATGATGTTGCATTAAAACGTTGCATGTGCAAATGTGCATGTGTGCTAGCGAAGATTTGCAATTGAGATTCCAATTTAAGGTACCGCTTTGATAAGTTGAATTTTGTATTCGCTTTTTTTTATGGAATAGGCTGGCAAACGGACAGACGTATCGCCTGACGTACGTGCTGATGGTAAGCGATTACCGCCGCCCATGGACACCTGCAAACACCAGAGGCGTCACAAGTGCGTTGCCGGCCTTTGGGGGATAGGGAGGGGAGATAGGGGGAGAGTGTTTGGGTTATGGGCCTCCGGTATCCTCACTCACTCGGTGAAACACAGCATTTTTAACAACATTTTTAAAACAACTCCCTCTCTAGGTACATACATAATGTGTCAAGGGGACTTTACAAACATACATTAAATGGGCGCAAACAACAGTCATGCTCAGAATAACAAATTGTGGATCACACAAAGTCTTATACCATGTGACATATGCGAGCCATAACGTTGTCAAACTGTCGGAGCACATTTCTTCTACGATTTAATAAAATACTGTAACGTACAATATCTTTTATTTAAATTTAAATACACTAAAAGGTTACAAAACCTCAACACCTTACTGTCAGAAAATTTCGTGGCGATCCCTTAAATCACTACGCATTCAATGCACAGTTTGAAGATTATTAATTAGAATGAAACTTTTTGAAATAAATCAAAAAATCTATACTTAATATTGTAAAACTGGAGAGTTTGTTTTTTGTTTGTTTGTTTGAACGCGCTAATCTAAGGAACCGCTGGTCCGATTTGAAAATATTTTTCAGTGTTGGATAGTACATTTATCGAGGAAGGCTATAGGCTATAATACCACGCTAAGACCAATAGGAGCGGAGCACCAATGAAGAATGTTTCTAAAAAGGGGGAAAATTATCACGCTACGGGCAATAGGATAGGACGCAAACGAGCGCGCGTGGGTCAGCTAGTATAAAATAACACTGAATTTTGTCAAAATAACAACAATTATGAATTCAATACAGCATGCAAAACAAAATCGAACGTCAACTGCACACTGCAGTGCAAAATTCGTTCAAAAAATTCTTCTCAGGTAGCCCGCACGCGGACGTGGCATATCCAAGGTTTGCATTGATCTTTTTAGTGCCAACTTTTCTTAGAGTACCCCCACAGTGTAAACAGCTCTAACTCCTTCGGTTTAAGAACTAAATTTACGAGTTTATTTTGAAAATAAAGCAACTAAACTGTTTAAAACAAATCCCAAAGGGTTTTGGACACTCCATCAGGTATTTTCGAGTGATTATTTAAAAGGAATTTCTTATATTTGTTTTAGCTATTTGAAGTTTTATTATCATAGACATAGATGTTATTGGAACAGCATATCGCTAAGCTAAGCATACATGAATATCTAGATACTATATCAGTAAGTATGTATGGCACATAAAGCGAGGTACCACACTAGTATATCTGTAGTTGTAGGTCTTTATACTAAAAGCTTATATGGTAATAGAATATGATTACTTTTAATATGCCACAGCGGTGAGTCCCAGGATGTAGCCAGTATATAATATACTAGCTGAACTCGGTGTTTCCCGCGTTTATTGTTGTACCGGGAGTAACGTCGCGGGACAAAGTTATTCGAAAAAAAGTAGCATAAGTTACTCCCTGGACATCAGCTACCTGCCAGTGAAAGTCCCGTCAAAATCCGTCCAGCCAGGGATTACTCCTAACAAACAGACAGACAGACAGACAAAAAGTTTTTTAACTACATTTTTGGTATATGTATCGTGTATACATACATATCCATTGATTAAAAAGCTGTTATTTGAATATTACAAACAGACACTCCAATTTTATTTATTTGTATAGATATCTAACACACAACGTTATCTAGTCCCAAGCCAAGCAGAGCTTGTGTTATGGGTACTAAATAACTTTTATAAATACACACATACTTTTTTGTAAATGCATACATATTATACATAGAAAACACCCAAACTCCGAAACAAATATTTGCGGATCATACAAACATTTGGTCCGACCCGGGAATCAAACCCGAGGCCTCAAGCACAGCAGTCGCATACGCTACCACTACGCTTCCGAGGCAGTTTAGTAGTATGAAATATTAAACTTAGATACAAAATCAATTCTCGCACTCATTAGACAATTATTCATTCTGTGTGAGCAATGATCTCACAATCCATGGTTAGCAGATCAATTTCCCGACTTGGTTCCACAATTAACTAAATTTTTGTATAATAAAATGCTTGAGACCCTACTTGTACCTTGAAAGTTTAACCTTATGTATACTAAAGTACAATTTCATTTTGATGTTCGCCAAACGTGTAAATTGTTTTGAAATTTACTAGCCTACCCACGCAACCTCGTTTGCGCCTCCTATTGCCCGTAGCGTGATAATTTTACAACTTTTTGAAACATTCTCTATTGGAGCTGCGCTCCTATTGGTCTTAGCGTATTTATATATAGCCTTCTTCGATAAATGTACTATCCAACACTGTAAGAATTTTTCAAATCGGACCAGCGGTTCCTGAGACTAGCGCATTCAAACAAAGAAACAAACAAACTCTACAGCTTCATATTATGTATATTAAAAATGTATATTAAGATTCATATTGACACAGCTCTATTAAAATAAAGAGAAATATCCAATTATTTGGCACCTTAAAGAAATAACTTCGTATAACATACTACCCGACCCACGCAACGTCGTTTGCGGTTCCTGAGATTAGCGTGTTCAAACAAACAAACAAACTCTTCAGCTTTAAATATTAGTATAGATAGATTAAGTGGTGACCTTTACAAAGTAGACAACAAAAACCTAGTACAAGATAGTATTTATTTAAATCTTCTAACAAAGACCTCAGATCTCGGAGCTAAAGCTAACCGCACACACATCCATACTCGCTCATATGTATATAGGTGCAGTTGCAATTGTGTGCTGATCTGGTCGAGCCGGTTTTAAAGACGACACTGCGACATCGCATTGTCTGAAATATACCGACTTCGTGTATCTATGCTATAGAGTGAAATTGTAGGTTATGTCTGTCGGTTTGTTTGTATTTATTTATCTATCCAAATAAACAAAATTGGAGTGTCTGTTTGTAATATTAAAATAACCGCATTACTAAATGCATATGTATGTATACACGGTACATATACCAAAAATGTAGTTTAATTTTTTTTCTCTGTCTGTCTGTCTGTTTGTTCCGGGTAATCTGTAGAACGGCTGGACTGATTTTGTCGGGACTTTCACTGACAGGTAGCTGATGATCCAGGGAGTAACTTAGGCTACTTTTTTAGACTAAATTTGTCACGCGGCATTACTCGCGGTATAACAATAACCGCGGGTAACACCGCGGGGTTCAGCTAGTCAAGAATAAATAGGGTAATGACGACTGAATATCCGTTTGATTTCTGCTCAATCAAGTGTGATAGGATCTGAGTAGGGGAGAGATCCTTTCTGATGAGTAAGGACATAGTCTGACATAGGAGATAACTCCTATGTCAGTTACAGAAATATAACATCATCAGAAAGGACACTCATTCCAATTCCAACTTGATATGCGTAGGAGAGGCCTTTGTTCAATTATGGACTGCGATAGGCTCATGACAATTTATTCGAAAACCAGCACATCTTTCTTTTTTTGGCCCTGCCACAATGACTCTATACCGCCTGATGGAAAAAAAATCAGAATCCAAGAGTGGTGGTAATTAAACTCATTGCGAATGCAGACCATGCAACAATGCATCATTGGACCGCCGGTCCGGCATTCACCAACGCAACACGAAGCACGAACGCGGTCATTTTACTTTGAGCTTCTGTGCGAGAGTCGCACAGTTCGTGCTGAAATCGACGTTGCTCTATTGCGGAATCCATACCATACTAATTAATTAACTAAAATACGAAAAGTAACTCTCGATCTAATCTCTCTAATCTGTCTAAAAAGATTTAAATTATATTTGGCATGAAGATACTTTGATTATTGGTGAAGGATATAGGATACTCTTTACCGCGATAACTGGCGGATGCAGGCGGAGTCGAGGGCAAAAGCTAGTGTGTAATAGAATTGTCAAAGTCAAGTTAAATCGGTGTTGAAATTCTGATAATGTTTGTCCTCCTTTGCCCAGCAATATTAGCCATGCAAGAATCCTTCTTTGGATTCATCGAATATTTCACGAGAGTTAGCTAAAATGTTTAAATGCTCAAGCAAACCCGAGTATAAATCTTCTACAATGGCAGTAAGCGGTATTCGCCATACAATACCCAATTGTACTTTCTTAACTCGCTAAGGTCAATGGAACTATAAACTAAGATGTCAAGTCAGCTTTCCAGTCCATAACAGTTTATACATAACTTTTCTAACCTATACGTAGGCTGCAATATGAACTATATTGTGTCTTGTAAGCAGGTTACAGTAAATTTTCTAAGTAATAAAAATCTTATCTGCTATTTATTTGCAGACTAGCTCGGTGACTGCTGTTCTTGAGGTCTGGGGTTCAATTTCCGGGTCTGACCAAATGTTTGTATGATTTGCAAATGTTTGTTCCTGACTTTGGGTGTTTTCTGGTACTCCGCTCCTACGGGCTTTCCTCGATAAATGGGCTATCTAACACTGAAAGAGTTGAAATCGGACCGGCAGTTCCTAAGATTAGTGCGTACAAACAAACTCTTCAGCTTTATAATTTTAGTATAGATAGACTAGCTGAACCCCGCGGTGTTACCCACGGTTATTGTTGTACCGCGAGTAACGCCGCGGGACAAAGTTAGTCTAAAAAAAGTAGCCTAAGTTACTCCCCGGATCATCAGCTACCTGCCAGTGAAAGTCCCGTCAAAATCCGTCCAGCCGTTCCAGAGATTACCCGGAACAAACAGACAGACAGACAGACAAAATTTTTTTTAACTACATTTTTGGTATATGTATCGTGTATACATACATAGGCATTAAGTAAAAATCGGTTATTTCAATATTACAAACAGACACTCCAATTTTATTTATTTGTATAGATAATAGTTGCATAGGCACGGAGAGTAGCTAGCACGGTCTGCTCACCGGTTGAAATTCCATCCGTTCCACGAATGTTTGTAAAGTCCCTCACGGCACATAATATTATTTATGCAGGAGTTACATTAAAAAAAAAAAACTTAAAACGTTCTAATATTCTATTAGGTCAAAGAAATTAACTGTTTAACATTATTTATATGTATAACTAGCTGAACCCCGCGGTGTTACCCGCGGTTATTGTTGTACCGTGAGTAAAGCCGCGGGACAAAGTTAGTCTAAAAAAAGTAGCCTAAGTTACTCCCCGGATCATCAGCTACCTGCCAGTGAAAGTCCCGTCAAAATCCGTCCAGCCGTTCCAGAGATTACCCGGAACAAACAGACAGACAGACAGACAGACAGACGGACAGACAGACAGACAGACAGACAGACAAAAAAATTTTTAACTACATTTTTGGTATATGTATCGTGTATACATACATATGCATTTAGTTAAAAGCGGTTATTTTAATATTACAAACAGACACTCCAATTTTATTTATTTGTATAGATATTTGCTCGTTTAATCGCTTACGTACATTCAAGTCACGCAAGTGGCGCCATCTTGACGTGACATCACAATATTTTTTGTACTAACATCCTTCATACTAGGCTGTGTCGCCGAGGAATTTACAAACAAAGAACACCCAGATTTAGAACAACAATTGTAGACCACATAGTATTGTCCTATGTCGAATTTGAACTCGCTACACTCACTGCAACAGAAAGCTGCGAAATGTTCCCTAAAGCACTACGCCACGCGTGAAGTTTCAGGTACTTATTGCATATGTGACAAGTCGAAATTATTATAACAAACTAGCTGAACCCCGCGGTGTTACCCGCGGTCATTGTTGTACCGCGAGTAACGCCGCGGGGCAAAGTTAGTCTAGAAAAAGTAGCCTAAGTTACTCCCTGGATCATCAGCTACCTGCCAGTGAAAGTCCCGTCAAAATCCGTCCAGCCGTTCCAGAGATTACCCGGTACAAACAGACAGACAGACAGACAGACAGACAAAAAATTTTAACTACATTTTTGGTATATGTACCGTGTATACATATGCATTTAGTAAAAAGCGGTTATTTTAATATTACAAACAGACACTTCAATTTTATTTATTTGTATAGATATCCATTGACCTTATAAAGCCTTTACTTCCTAAGACGCAAAAGCCTTTAGGTGAAACCATGTAGATATCTTAACGCCTACTTATAAATGGTACGGCCAGAATAAGAGCAGACAAAACGCAGATAGTCATGGACCGGTCCGACGGGCTGGACTAGAAATCTGAGAGCCATTGTTGGCGCTAGGTCAAGTAATACATATATATGTTCTAAGTGTAAGACGTTCAAGTACTATATTGTTTATGGGATGGATTTCTTCATTTCTTAGAGGTCAATCTAGTTATTTTTTGTCATTCTGCCTGTTTGGCGCAGTGGTAGTGTGTGCGACTGCTGTGTATGAGGTCTCGGGTTCAGGTATTTTCTATTGTATAATGCGTGTATTTATATCAGTTGTCTAGTACCCATAATAGAAGCTCTCTATATTTATTAATCATAGGTGATTGTGATTTTGATTCAATGTCTATTAGACGGCAGTAATCTTTGACGAAAAAATATCTTTAAACCAAGAGTTTAAAGTTACTAAGAGATGTCTACCCATAATCGTGACTATTCCAGATACAGGATACATTTACCATACATAGTGTAACATAGAACGGTAAATGTTAAACAAAACAAAAGCAACATTAATGTTCCTATGCGACCGGTATTTCCTTGCGGAGCGTGTGTTCTAGCCGGTTGCAGTCACGTCTCGAACCTGAGGCTACATACATCGAAGCACGTAGTTCTCGCGTTGAGTTATTTGGAGTTCAGAGGCGAACTATTGGTATATTTTTTATGCATGGCCTGCCAAAATGGCTCTACTCTGCCTGATGGAAATTATAAGCAAAATCCAAGAGTGGTGGTTACCATACTCACTTCGAATGCAACAATGCGTTACGGTACGGTAAGGGACGTAAGTGGTTCGATTCATCACATCACACTAATATATAAAGGCGAAACACTAATATATAAAGGCAAAAGTTTGTGAGTGCGTATGTTTGTTACTTCTTCACGCAAAAACTACTGGACGGATTTGGATGAAACTTTACAGTAATATAGCTTATACATCAGAATAACACATAGACTACTATTTGCCGCGATAACCGACATACACGCAAGCGGAGCCGCGGGTAACAGCTATTAAGAAAAAATATTACGAATAGTATAATTTGGAGAGTACGTACTGTCCCAGGTCTGACTTCGATTTTAGTCTTCTAAAACTGACAGTTCGTTCGTATCTCGGTCTAATATTCATAATAACTATGTATATAGTGAATTTCAAATATTTAGCCAGACAGATTTCGTTTTGACAGTAAGGATTTATGTATAAACTAAACATTTAGTCTAGACCAAATTAATCATGCATTGAAAAATTTTGTAGCTCATTGATTCCGGAGAAATTTCGCCTCTTAATATATTTTGTCTATTGGAAAATATGTTTTTGAGACGAATTATTCTGAACTATAAATAATAATTAAGTAAAATAAGTATTTAAACTGCATTCTCAACACTTGAGCGACAAAAACCATGTTTGAGCCGAAAAAATATTTTCCACCACTATCTAAGTTGTTTGATGTAATATTTTTCTTCAAAAGTAGATTTATGAATGATCGTGTATATTACTGAATAAGGAATATTCAGTTTCTGGTAGCAGGATTAAATGTTTCAAAGACTTTATCAACCTACTAAAGTTTTATAGATCTTGAAAACGAAATGATGCAAAAAAATATGGGTTGATTTGTACTTATAACATTCGTATGGTAACTTCGATCTTGATTGATCGAATGATTGATCGAAGTATAATAAAATAATTTTAGCGCCACTTACAGTAAGTTGACTGTCACGACGATTTTGTTAAACAATACCTGAAAACAGATAAAATGCATTTTAGATTTTTATAAAATACTCGTAGAATTATTACAGTAAAGATAAGCTTATAAAACTACTAGAAACGAAACTACGAATATATTATCTAACAAAGAAACAAACCCAACATATTTTTTTATTTCTTTAATAGCAGCTTATCGTGCAATTTTCTCTGTATCTCCCCACAAAAGTATACATATTTTAAATTTTTTTGCCATCGCAAAGTTTCAACTTAAGCAGGACTTGCACAAATATTTTAAGATGACTGACTGCCTCGGTGGCGCAGTGGTAGCGTACGCGACTGCTGTTCTTGAGGTCTCGGGTTCGATTCCCGGGTCGGATCAAATGTTTGTATGATCTGCAAATATTTGTTTCGGAGTTTGGGTGTTTTCTATCTATAATATGTAAGTATTTACAAAAAAAAAATATAAGTATTTATATCAGTTGTCTAGTACCCATAATACAAGCTCTGCTTAGTTTGGGACTAGATGGCGTTGTGTGTTAGATGTCCGAAAAATATTTATTTATATTTATTTAAGATCAAAGTTAGCCAAGCTGGTTAATTCATTCCTAAATTTATGTATTATTTTTGTTCCTTTTATAAACACTAGAAAAGATAAAACTAAAAAAATTACCAAACATTATTACATGTTGCATATACTATGATATAGTGTGCGTACGTATTTTATGGCGATGCATCGCCACGTCTAAACACTCCCTATTAGATGTTTCATATCAATAAACATTGAAAACGACAAAAGTTGGAAGAGAGTTTAAATAGGTATTTGAATTAACAAGTATGAATGACTTATCTAAGTTAATCGTTACTATATTATCAACTAGCTGAACCCCGTGGTGTTACCCGCGATTATTGTCGTACCACGGGCAACGCTGCTGGACGAAGCTAGTCTAAAATATAGTAGCCTTAGTTACTCCTCAGATCATCAGCTACCTGTCAGTAAAAGTCCCGTCAAAATCGGTCAAACCGTTCCAGAGATTACCTGGAAGAAACTGACATAACAGACAGACCGACAAACAGACAAAAATTTAAAAAAGGTTATTTTGGTACCTGTACCGTAGATTCATACATATACATTAAGTAAATAGCGGTTATTTTAATATTACAAACAGACAATCCAATTTCATTTATTTGTATAGATATTTATGTGATTTATTAATAATACAAGAAAACATTATTCCAATGTTCCCCAGAGGCGATGACATCAACTTGCTTAGACGCCAAGGGCAACAAGATCGTAAAGGGGTTAGTCGAGTATGATCTAGACACTTACCATATATAGCTATACACTCTATAGCTATATAGATATGTCTCATACATTTTATTTTCTTATTCTATTTGTACGCCTGCCAAAGTGACACTACTCAGCCTGATGGAAAGCTTTAATAGAAAACAAGAGTAGGGGTCACCATTCATGTTGGGAAACAACCAAGTATATGTAACTAGCCGACCCACGCAACCTCGTTTGCGTCTCCTATTGCCCGTCGCGTGAAAATTTCCCCCGTTTTTGAAACATTCTTCATTATTGCTCCGCTCCTATTAGTAGTAGCGTGATGATATATACCCTATAGCCTTCCTCGATAAATGGACTATCCAACACCGAAAGAATATTTCAAATCCGACCAGCGGTTCCTGAGATTAGCGTGTTCAAACAAACAAACAAACAAACAAACAAACTCTTCAGCTTTATATATTAGTATAGAAGTATAGATAATAACAAATTTAATGAGAAGTTAGAGTCACTTAATAGATATCACCCAGTGTCTTTTGTTAGCAGTTATGATGATACTGATATGTTGGGATGAACTAATAATGTCTAGAATGTAAAATATTTAAAAACAAATTATGTAAATACTATGCTTAATCTATACCAATGCCTGGAAAAGACTACTAAGTTGAGACAAACTTTAATTTAAGAGCACAATATGTACCTACACACAACAATAAATATTTTGATTTGATTTGATTATATAACTACTCTCTCTCTCTCTACTATATAAAGATTCTACTAATATCTATACTAATATTATAAAGCTGAAGAGTTTGTTTGTCCGGTTTGAAAAATTCTTTCAGTGTTGGATAGTACATTTATCGAGGAGGGTTATAGGCTATATATCATCACGCTTAAACCAATAGGAGCGGAGCAGCATTGAAGAATATTATAAAAACGGGGGACAATTATCACGTTATGGGCAACACGAGACGCATACGAATATAATAATATATTCATATAATATGAATCTTGGAAACGGCTCCAACGATTTTCATCAAATTTTGTATGCATTTTAGAAACTTTAACAAAAAAAATACATCCAGGTACTCCATATAAATAAAAATGTTTCGCATAACATATGTGCAAACTCGTGAACGGCTCGACCAATTCCGTTTTTTGTTCTACCATATTTAATGTTTACGTGAAGCAAAAACTTTGTACCCCTTTTCACGAAAATTATGCGAACGGAGGAATTTTAAAGGAATTATGGTCGGAACAGGGCAATAGGACAATAGTAAAAAATACACTTTCATTTTTTTTTTTAAATGGAACCAAACTAGCTGAACCCCGCGGTGCTACCCGCGCTTATTGTCGTACCGCGGGTGAAGCCGCAGGGTCTAAAAAAAGTAGCCTAAGTTACTCCATATATCATCAGCTACCTACCAGTGAAAGTCCCGTCGAAATCGGTCCAGCCGTTCCAGATATTATCCGGAACAAACAGACAAACAGACAGACAAAATTTAAAAAAAATTGGTACAGGTATCGCGTACACATACATATGCATTTATTAAAAAGCGGTTATTTTAATATTACAAACAGACACTCCAATTTTATTTATTTGTATAGATTGAAAGTGTTATCCTCACATGAAGTGCAATCATACTCTTAAACGTAAGGTAGATTTTTCGAACGAGTTTTCAAGGCTATTGGGAGAGCCCATAAGATCATACCACAAATATGCCATCTCAATCAATACAAACGGTTAGAATTACTGTCATTCATCATTAGAGATACGCGATAAAATATTCAACCGTTGACCAGCCGTCATCATGAACCAATCAGTCATCGCTAGGCGTGGCCGCATTCAGCTGAGATTTCCTATGAAACTGCTATTTTGGTATAACTGATACGGGCGTTGAACTCTTGACGTCACCAATGGCTACTAGGTAATGGTCCGAATGGAAATCCTGACATTTTTAAAAGTACTTGTAGTACTAATTTTTTTCACTCAGGCACGAATGTAGAATAAATTTAAAATCATCATTTATACATAGGTAGATAGCAATAGGCTTATGACTCCCGAATTTTAAACTCATGGACAGTAGTAGTCACATACCATCAGATGATATTGCTGCTTGTTGACCTTTATTTTTGTAAATTTAGTTTGCATGCCGTAAATTGACACTTATACTCATGTATGTTCAATAATTTATATTTTATGGATCCAAATTACTACTTGTTAGAATTTACTCTTGGAAATTTCTAAGAAGCAGCATGGCTGTGGATTTCCACAATTAGTGGAACAAAATATCTTTTCCCATCTTTGCGGTGGCATTCGGGAGCTAGTCTGTAAAACGTAGAGCTTCATTCGTAATGTACTGAGCAAATTTAACTAAGCATCAACTTTCAGATTTTAGTTCGGACTAATTCCAACGTCGAACGCTGTCACGCTGACAATCAATTAGATGTCAAATAAAATCACGCCAGGCGCTCTGAGCATCAAATCGACTACGGAATAATCAGGTAGCTACTAGACAGGTTATCGTTCCTAAAATACATTTGGCAGGTCTAAAGCAAAGAATTAGCGACAGTTTAGCTGCCGACGTGTACTGATCTATTTTTGTCTGTGAAGTAAGGTTGAGGCCGGTTCTAATTCATGAACAAACACTATCTTTATAGTTTAGCTAGATGTCAATTTTTGTGAATATTTATTGACAGATATTTATAAAGTTATTTAATTCTTGATGCCCGGCCCGGCTACGCACGGAAGTCTTTGAATTTCTTGGATTTCCTCTACTATTATATGCCGGTATTACACATATAAACTTTTGTAATGGATTGCTCTATACATTGCTTAAATCTGCATCAAAATTCGTTGAGTACTTTAAAAGATCCAAGTGAACAGACAGCGAAGGTCATTCCATTTTAATATATTATGTTAAGATTTTGAAATGTACCTATTAAACAGTTTTTTAACCGACTTAAAAAAAGAGGAGATTTCACAATTCGACCGTATATATATATTTTTTTATGTGTGTTCGCGGATAATTTTATTGTATAAACAACAAAGTTATCCGCGAACACACATAAAGTAGGTAAAAAGAATCATCAAAATCGGTTCATAAGAACCGATTTTGATGATTCTTTTTTTAATGGAAAGGAGATATCCCAACGGTGATACCATGATAAGGACAATAAGTTCTGATGATAGCATCCAAGAGAAATCGAGTCAAACCTTGAAGTCGGTTTTATTTTTGTTAAAATTTTACTTGTACGCTACAATATTATTTTCCACTTCGTCTACTTATAAAAAGGTGATTTTTGTGATATTGTGACAGATTATTAAGAATATGAATTGTCACTATCCTTACTCATCTGGTGGATATCTTAAGAGCCAACTAAGTAAGCTAAATAGGTAATTCAACATTACAAAGAGAAAGAAAACTTGAAATAAACATTATACCAACTCGTCTAGCGAGGGTGGTCTACCTCGAAACCATTCTAAATAGCCACTATGTCTATATGTGGACGATAAACTCTTTCCTCGCTGCTGTGACCAAATGTAGTATTTTAAAGATAGCTCCATTCCATCTGTTCAATAGGGTCAGTAGGAATATGTAGTTTGTAATGGCAACAGGGTTTGTCATAATTGCATTGACAGTTGTAAAATGTTAAATGACTCGGAAATAAGACTTGAGATAAAATGGCGCAAGAATATAGTTTTGTAAAAGCCACGTAGGTTGTTGAAATACAGAATTAATTGTTAAAACGAGGTTTTGTTGCCGTTTGGTACGATAAACCGGGATTATCGTCGGCCCCTCGTATGATCGAGGTGTTTGTAACCGGTTTGTTGATTGGATTCGGGAATTCCACCTGGATTCTAAATTACAATTCAACGGAAAACGGAATCGTTGTGTGGTGTACAAAACTGCGTGGATATCGTCAAGGGGATCCCCTTCGTCGCATCGTAGATTGGAAGCCGTCACTACACAAACAAGGTTAGTAATACATTTAAGATGTGTATTTCCTCAAGATATCCTTTTACCAGATGTGACTGTTTTGCGACTGTCTGGCGACATCTATGGGCCGTGTGGCCAGCACAGGTTACGGTACGGTAACGCAACCACCTGGTGATTTGATACACCATCCCTGAAAGGGTCATATGGTAAGGGTACATAAACCATGTAACCTTCGGTTTGATCTATATTACAGTAAACATACAGAAACACGTCTTACGTTTTATTTAACAGAGATAAAGACATATGCACATCACTAACGAAATATATGCACATAGTATCAAAATGAGAGCTTTTATCAGGTGAAATAACAAATGTAAACACAGAGATAGATCTTAAGCAGGATGATGAAAGAAAAGTTCCAATCTTTCAAAATGTTTATGCTCCGAGAATTGGGTTAGTGTGACGTCAGCAGCCACGCTCGTAGGCGGTTGGCAAACTACAAATACTTCGGGAATATTATGTTTCTATAATAGACGACCTTCCAGTATTTGTACCCTATATTGTGAGGAAATTGGTTTGTCGATCACGGAAAAGACTGAGGTGATGACAAGTATGATTACACGAATGTTAAAGTCACATGAATACTGCCCTGACTTTTATAGGTTCGGCCCCCACGAAGTACAATACTTTGTGTATTTCACAAATTGTGATTCTGAGTCTGAGTGTTCTTTGTATAGTTCGTTTACCCGCTGGCTTACTCACGTCAAAGTTGATTTATCATATTTTTTCCTTAGTAAACATAGGCTCTTCCTATCAAATTTCATCTAGATCCTTCCAGACACTTTGTCGTAAGACAGCAATAAATGTCCATTCACCATCCGCAGTAGTTTGACGATTATAATATTAACTACATTTTGACCGCGGCTCCATTTGCTTGTCCTATCGTTTAAAGCAATAAAAAGTATGTTCCTCGCTAATAGTGTAGTTTTATACAACTAAATAATTTTCGGTTAAATCGGCTTATCGTGGTTTGGTGTGAAAACAAACTCACATTCATAGTTATACCATTACTAGTTATTCCACGCAACCTCGCCTGCGTCTCTTTTCAGTCATGCTCGGATCCTATTGTCCTAAGCGTGATGTTAACTATCCCATCTTAAGCAAGCCAGCAAAATACAATTTAAAAAAACGGGAAAAGCCGTACGTGTAATGTGCCATAATCCATAACACTTTAACAATGCGTGACTATGGCTTTTGAAACTTGTTTCATGCTTTTTCAGCGTCGTTTTTTGTCGTAGTTGGGTTTTAGTTTTGACTTTTTTTTATTTAAAATGTTTGGTTGCCTCTATAATATTAATTTCTTTGCAAAGTATATTTTAAATAGGTACCATAGAAATATCACAACTATCGAATAAATACGGACAAAGTCACGAAAAAATGCTAATAATATATATATTTTTGAAATGTACAATTAACGCCCTTTCCAATGATACCAAACACGACATATTTATCCAAAATGTATTTTTTAATACAGTACTTTATGTTGGCTAGAGGGCGCCACATTAGATTCAGTGACACGTCATATAGCCTATAACCAGCAGATAATCATGACGCTTCTAACGACACCTCATTTGTCCAGTTCTAATGAGTAGTTAAGGAGCTATGATGGAACAAATGAACATACATACAAACATACATACATAGCCTGTCAAAATCATAACCCTTCTTTGACTTTGCAGTAGTCGGGTAAAAAGAGTGGCCATGAGTTTTTTTGCCAGTATTCTTCTAATAATGCCCTACGTGCTTTGGAAATCTATACTAATATATAAAGCTGAAGAGTTTGTGTGTTTGTTTGTTTGTTTGTTTGTTTGAACACGCTAATCTCAGGAACCGCTGGTCCGATTTGAAAAATTCTTTTAGTGTTAGATTGCCCATTTATCGAGGAAGGCTATAGGCTATATATCATCACGCTAAGACCAATAGGAGAGGAGCACCAATGAAAAATGTTTCAAAAACGGGGGAAAATCATCACGCGACGGGCAATAGAAGACGCACGATGAAGATATAGATCGACATAAGCAGGCAGTAGATTTTGGTGTTTTCACCTAATTTACCTTGACAATGCAGTACATGCTGTGGCGTCTGTTTGTGTCGATCTATGTGAAATGTAGCTTCAATATAACGTTCATAAATGTCACTTAAGTGTCTTTATTAAATAAATGATTTTGAATTTAATCGGATTTCATAGTGAGAAACAACGTGACAAGAGAATTATATGTAAGAAATAGAAAGAGAATAAGATCTGTGAACAGTGAATTAAACCGAATGGTACAACCTCATCTCAGGTAACGTTATATATAAATACCTACCAGGTATATTATTTACAAAGGGACAATACTCTTAGGTGAAAGTAAAGCCTAGTCGAGTTGAATGAAAGTAGTTCAGATATTGAACGCTATCTCCCAACTAGTGTGTAGGGTGAAAGGAAAGACCTCATTAGGATTAAATAATTTATATATTAACTAGCTGAGTTCCGCAGTGTTATACGCGGTTATTGTCGTATTGCGGGGCGAAGCTAATATAAGAAAGTAGCCTAAGTTACTACTCATCAGCTACCTATCAGTGAAACACCCGTCAAAATCGGTCTAGCCGTTCCTGAGATTAGCCAGAACAAACAGACAGACAAAAACTCTAAAAAATGATGTTTTGGTATATGTACCGTGTATACATACATATGCATTTACGAGTAGTAAAAGGCGGTTATTTTAATATTACAAACAGACACTCCAATTTTATTTATTTGTATAGAAGATATAGATGTATAGATAGGAATTGGCATCCCGTGTCACGGGGGACTTTACGAACATAAATGAAACTGTCACAAAATACACCCAGACTCAGAAGAACAATTTATGGATATCACAAAGTGTTTTCCCACGTAGGGTTTGAACTTCAATACTCAGCTCAGTAGAGAGGCGTGGCGAACGCTTTAACCACTAAGCCGGCCGTTTTTTTACGATAACATTTCAGAGAAGAAAATGAGGAGAAAATTTCTGACGTTTCATTCCAAAGCATATTGCTAAAGAACAGAAGTGAACACGTTTAACTAACGTGGTATTTTAGCACGAAACCTTCTCTCTAAGGAGAGATCTACATCCAGAAGTACACTATGAAAGCCTGTTGGTAATGTATAACCAGAAGTTAACGCAATTATTAGGTACTACGTATTGCAGTCTTATTTCTTTCTTCGTGTTTCTCATTTTGAAAATAACTAACTTCCATGAACCCCGCATCTTTCAATTTTAACGGACTTCAAAAAAGGAGGAGGTTCTCAATTCGACCGTTTATATATTTTTTTTTTATGAGTGTTCTCGGATAACTTCGTCGTTTATGAATCGATTTTGATGATTCTTTTTTAATGGAAAGAAGATATCTCAACGGTGACACCATGTTAATGACACTATGATCTAATAATGGTATCCAAGAGAAATCGAATCGAACCTTGACGTCGGTTTAATTTTTATTAAAGTTATACTTATATACACTTAGTATACTAAGCTTATACTCTTATATTTTATAAAGATTTAGAAAAATTTTACTCAGTAAGTGTGTTTCATACAATAAAGCATCTGCTGCTAATAGTTCAAGTTTATGGCCCAGTGGTTAAGGTTTAGCATTGATGAATCAGTATCAGTAGTTTTACTTTTTAATGACAACATCCGCACTTGCGGCCTCGATCCTGGGGGAGCCTAACACAACATGGTTAGGGAATAGAGTCCTCCGGCCTTTCGGGGTAGTTTTTGGTGAAATCATCACATACCTAGCTCCCCAGTCCCCAAAGGGCTAGCAAATTTACAGTCTTAAGGAAAAAGTGGTGTTTTAAAAACGAAAATAGTGTCCTGTGGCTAAACTCCTGAACCGATTTCATGGAATTTTTTTAGGTGGACTTGTAAGGTGTATAGTTATTTATAGTTAAAAAAAACTCGTTTTATTGTATCCACCTTGTATATCTAATTTTATATTTATAAGCAAATGTTACAGATTAATTCTTGACTGCCTCTGTGGCGCAGTGGTGGCGTATACGTGACGTTGAGAAATTGGACCAGTTGTCTGGAACCCATAGAACAAGCTCTGCTTAGTTTAGAACTAGATGGCGTTGTGTGTCAGATGCTCGAAATATTATTATTAACTAGCTGAACCCTGTGGTGTTACCCGCGGTCATTGTCGTACCGCGGGTGACGCTGCGGGGCGAAGCTAATCTAAAAAAGTAGCCTAAGTTACTCCTTAGATCAACAGCAATCTGCCAGTGAAAATACCGTCAAAATCAATCTAGCCGTTACAGAGATTACCCGAAACAAACAGAAAGACAGACAGTGAGACAAAATTCGTAAAAATGTTATTTTGGTATATGTATCGTGTATACATACATATGCATTTATTAAAAAGCAGTTATTTTAAAATTACAAACAGACACTCCAATTTTATTTATTTATATAGATATAGATGTATAGATAACACTCACTGACAGAATAACCTATCAAGCATATAACACTATTAATTTCCTTTTGTGGAAATCGTCTGGAAACTGTTAAATCTCCTCGTTTTTTGGAAATCACTTAAAAACAAATGCTCAGACGTCGGCGGTCGCAGTTCAACGTGATCACAGTAACACAAGTATTATAGTAAAAAGTAAAAATAGTCATATCTACGTAGGCGAGGTGCCGATGATACTTTTCTATATAAATACATTTATTTATAGAACATTCTCATCTTTATTTAAGTACACAAGTTCGACGCCGACGTGTGCAACTGGATTATGATGTCGCAATCATTTCAATCTGTGCTTTGATGCTATATATATTAATGCTATTATGGCGTGTAGGATTAGTGACGGGATGTCTTTGGAGTAATTTTAACGTGATTCCTACAACTACTATATTATCGAACATTACGTGGGAGTAATAATTTCGGTTTCGTGTTCAATCAAACAACTAAATCAGCAAACTCTTATAATCTTAGTATATTAGAATCTTAGGAATTGATAATTTTCGTACAGCTGAACTGAATTCCAAACGAAGACCAACCAACTACACAGGAGATATTACACAAGTGTGTGCGCAAACACAGGTGCGCTCTCTGTTCGTTCTCTCTCATAATCCGATTGGACGGTTAACCAACACGATCGCGGAGAAATCAGGCGCAGGTCCATCAGCTTTACGTGCTCTCCGAGGCACGGGGGTTCAAACCCCAACTTCCAAACTCCGAGCTGTTATTTAGTATTTCCCTGATCAGAAAAACTCAATAACAATTTTCTAAGATCTCCTTATATCAATCAATCATGGCCGCTCATACATACATGTAACCTAAGGATCACAAATGTGTTTTAATCCTTCACTCCTTTCCTTCCAGAATCATGAAGAGGCGGAGGGTTTGGACTCCAGTAACTCCACTTGGTGAAAAACTAAAGGCCTATGTTCAGCAATGGACTGTGATAGGCTGATGATAATTAAGAAGATATCGTGTGACTGTTCTATTTACTTATATGTTTTGCACCAACTGCAATATTATTGGCTTAGTTTAGAGCAGCTGCAACTTTGAAACCAATATTCTAATCAATGTATCTGTAATTACTAATAGCATATTGGCTAACAGCTAACCTTTGGCAAATTCCATGATGAATGCGCTATAGTTTCTTGGAAGGGGCTCATTCATATACAGATTCGCATCTGGGTCATACAAAAATAGCAGCCACGACATGCGACGAACATAATTCAAGTATTGTTGAAGTATTGGAATGTTTGTAGTAATAAAACGTTCATAAATTTATTACGAGCAAGTAAAGTTGACAAATATGCTGTAACAAAACTGTGGTATGAGCTTCTGTACTAGAATATAGTAAAAGGTAAGCTTCTCAAAGAATATATTAATATGTATTTTTACGCGAAGCGAAAACTTTGTGCCTTTTTTCTGAAAATTATGCTATAAGAGGAGTATAAAATTTGCCACAGTTAAGGTTTACGTTAAGGTGGAGTGCAGAAAGAATCATAGTCGAATTTTAATCACTGGACGACCAGAAGTATCAGGTAAACGCATCCGAAAATAATAAATAAATAAATAAATATTTCGGACATCTAAACACACAACGCCATCTAGCCCCAAGATAAGCAGAGCTTGTGTTATGGGGTACTAGATAACTGATACAAATACATATATACTTTTTTTTTCTGTGAACACATACATATTATAGATAGAACACACCCAAACTCCGAAACAAATATTTGTAAATCATACAAACATTTGGTCCAACCCGGGAATCGAACCCGAGACCTCATGAAGGTAGATAATCTAAAATAGTAGTATAACTCAATGAAATTATAATTTCATTATAAAAAAACATTTTACTCAAATAAATGTCAGTTTGGTGAAGGGTTAAGAAAATGAAGTGTCATCTTTCTTTTTCATACCGCGGGTGTCGTCAGAACAGACTACGAGCTGCAGTATAACCAACTTCCTGTGAGATACGGGTCATTCAAGAAAGCTGGTAGTAAAAGTGTTACAATAAATTTGTTTTTCATAGGAAAAGCTTTTGTAAGTATCTAGCATGGATTACTATTGTTCAAAAACCTGATAGTTATTTAAATACCATCGATAATGTACGAACCACATATCCATAATATAACTTTCTTAAATTATGTGAACATCAACGTCAACCTATTGCACGCCACTTGGTTCGATCCTCGGCTTCTCGAATCTATCTCCTGCTAGCCGTGTTACGCAAATCATCGCTCCACCTGGCCTGTGGACGTCCTACCCTACATTCGACGAGATGCGGTCTCAATTCAAGAAATATCTTTATTTTAAAACTAGCTGAACCCCGCAGTGTTACCCGTGGTTATTGTTGTACCGCGAGTAACGCCGCGGGGCAAAGTTAGTCTAAAAAAAGTAGCCTAAGTTACTCCCCGGATCATCAGCTACCTGCCAGTGAAAGTCCCGTCAAAATCCGTCCAGCCGTTCCAGAGATTACCCGGAACAAAAAGACAGACAGACAATTTTTTTTAAAGTACAGTTTTGGTATATGTATCGTGTATACATACATATGCATTGATTAAAAAACTGTTATTTTAATATTACAAACAGACACTCCAATTTTATTTATTTGTATAGATTAATCTTACAACTTTGTCACTTGAAAAATCTAAAAACTATATAAATACAGGTACACACATATTTCAATATCATCTCTATGCACACGCTCTTCAAGATCACGAAATATATGTTTGGCGATTTACGTCGTCTGGCAACGTAAAAAAAAACATCAAACTTCACTACGAAAATACAAGCCAATTTATGTAAACGCTTCGTAGACGGCGACACGAGTCCTACAGACAAAACATATAGAAATAGTCGTAACGATAGATAAATTAGGCTAGACTGTATTGATACAAATTATGTTAAACAAAATTGTATGAACATTGATCTTTTTAGACAATTGGGTATTATACGCGTCTTCGCTTGTTGATTCTTTTTGTAA
This sequence comes from Spilosoma lubricipeda, assembly GCA_905220595.1. Taxonomy (NCBI): domain Eukaryota; kingdom Metazoa; phylum Arthropoda; class Insecta; order Lepidoptera; family Erebidae; genus Spilosoma; species Spilosoma lubricipeda. Next base: position 20,559,451 of record HG992281.1, on the reverse strand, counting down.
GTGTCAAACGATCAAATAGCTCATGTGAAGTGGCTATTGCTACTAAGAATACTAGCATCTGAAGAGTAAAAAGTTTAGAGCCCGTATTTTAAAAGGCGTCTCAAGAATCCGTTGAACTCTGATCAGCTGAAACTAGTTTTAAGTTCACATCAAATCGTCGCTCTTATTACCCGACAGCAAGAGAAGGAGGGTAATGTTTTCGAGTGTATGTGTGTATGTATATTCCATTGGCACGCCCTAGAGCCTAAATGGCTTGTCGTATTTTTATGTGAGTGGTGTCAATAGATTTGTCTTAGTCGTGAGTGTGACTCTGGATACATCAAAATTAAAAAAAAACATAATTAAGGATTTTTGACGTCAAAAAGTAATCTCAAAAAAAATGGTTTTAAAAACACATCGAGTGTGGTATCGAAATAAATATTTTTTAATGGTGATTACGAATATAAAACTTATACGTTTTATTAAAAAAAACTGAATTTAATATAGATGGCAAACATTGACGCAGTCGGGTTTTTTTTTAATAATTTTTCTTGCTATAGAATGCGTTTTAAGCAAAATTGCATGATATCTGACTCACTAAAGTAAAACAAAAAAAAAAACTCATGTTAGTGTCTATAATATTATGGTGAGGACAAGGACGTCTGTGAGTTGTGTTTACAGACTCCTTCGCTCAACTACACGATATAAGATACAGTCATATGGTCTGTACCTTATATCGTGATTATACTACAGTCATATACAACAATACAACAAGGCAAGAACCCAACAAAATCTACAGTACATTAAAAAAAACAATAGGTATATTTTGTCAGCAGTTGCTAAGACTTTCGTTGGTCTAGATATATTTCTGTGGTCTAGACAAATCGATAGTGAGAATAATCGATTCAGATAACAAATTAATTTACGATCGAAACGTCGTTAATCGTTTATAAATAGATAAATCGACGATGTGAGTAATCGCTCATTAAGTCTGTTACTTCAAGAATAATGTGTTATGTTCATGTGCGATTTATAATATGTATCGGTTAATATTTACTAATATAGTTCTAACAGTATATTATTTACCACTATATATATATATATATATTATATATATATATATATATTATACTGTTAGAACGTAACTGTTCTAAGAGGTCTCCAAGAAAGAAGGAATCACGCCATAGCTTAAATTATTTGTAGAAATGTTCACTCAAATATTATATCAAACTTGCTGACCAGGTGAACTTCGTTCCGCCTTATTTACATATATCTGTCTGAGTTTCCCGCGCGTTAAGTTTGTATTGCCATTGGTTACGCTGACTTCCTTACAACCATTTATCCGCAACCCTTTTTAGGAGAAATCCCTTTATTCTTCCTCAGTGGGTGCTTTTGACAAAATAAAAAAAACAGCTGCCAATATTTCAACTTCTTAGCTCTAACGATTAAGACCTGATGAGAGGCATGAGCAGAATCCAAGAATAGTGGTCACCATACTCGTTGCGAATGCTGACAATGCAATAATGCAGCTTGGTAACTCACACTATGACGGCCTATTGAGACTAATCTACAAATAATTTTATTTGCATAAAATACTTAGTTTAAAGAGGGAATTAAGCCAGTTTACCGGTTTCAAACAAGAATTGATGATTAGAAAAACAAATTTATAATAAAGATGTTTGCAAGAAATAAGAATTGTTTTGATCCTAACAAGAAATATTTTGTAGTGACAAGTCATATAAAATTTTGAAAGTACTCGACGAAATGAAGAAACGGCTGTTGGCTGTAAGCCAGGCGTCGGAGGGTTGCGTTGGTTTTACAGAGGGCGCCGGCGCCGAGTTATACACAGAGAGGGCAGCAAATAGTAATAGTCTCAAATGAGACAATAAACTGTCCATAAATCTGTAATGTGCATAATTTATAGTCAAACATTACGACGGAGCAATAAAATGGAAATTAAAGAAGCACTTTGCATTAACTCGCCCTGTATGAAGTTCACTCCTATTGTGTTTACAGCAAAGGCATATCGTGGCCATTTTGTGATTGGAATAGAAAACACATTTCTACGGCTAGACAAAGTCTAGTCTAGCCAGTATATTTTACATATTTTTGGCTTCACTGCGAATTCACGGCTTACTACTTCCAAATATAATGGTACAAGTTAATTTAAATCCGCTAAAAGATATTTGCTTAACTACATTTTTATACGGTTTTTTTTCACCAAAGAATAGACAGCTGACTCTTAAAAACCCAATTATAATAATAATATATTTACACATCTCATACACGACAGTCTGATCCCAAATTATTTGACTGCATATTTGTATGATCTGCAAATATTTGTTTAGGAGTTTGGGTGTTTTCTATATATAATATATTTACAAAAAAAGTATATATTTATATCAGTTGTCTAGTACCCACAACACAAGCTCTGCTTAGCTTGGGAAGTAGTAAAGGAAATAGTAAACTACACCCAGATTAGAAGACCGTGCTAAATCTATGGATCCACTAACCTCTCGACAAGACCAATAGAGGCATTTTTGGACGTTTATCGTTCACTAGCTTATTGACAGTTGTTTGTACCTTACCCTCTAACCTATTTTACCTCTTTTAGGGTCAATTTTCAAAAATGATTTTTATGGGTTTCACTAATAACTAAATGATTTCATGTCATATTTATAGGGTGAATCGCCCTAGTTTGAACTGTGCACCGGTGATTGACCTGTGAGTATTTAGCCTTAATCTCTGATGGGCCCGGGTGGTTATTCACTAAGGTATCCCTCCACTCGAAGGGTCCACCACTGGTGTACAGAATTAAACAATCGTCAAAATGCAGTTCATAAACGACGAAGTTATATATCTATACTAATATATAAAGCTGAAGAGTTTGTTTGTTTGTTTGTTTGTTTGTTTGAACACGCTAATCTCAGGAACCGCTGGTCCGATTTGAAAAATTCTTTCAGTTTTAGAAAGCCCATTTATCGAGGAAGGCTATAGGCTATATATCATCACGCTAGGACCAATAGGAGCGGAGCAGCAATGAAAAATTTTTCGAAAGCGGGGGAAAGTTATCACGCTACGGGCAATAGAAGACGCAAACGAGGTTGCGTGGGTCGGCTAGTATAAAATATATATACGGTCGAATTGAGAACCTCCTCCTTTTTGGAAGTCAACAAATTACTAAACAAAAACTGTAAAGGGTCAAAAAAGACATATTTGTTTGGTGCAGAATCCGAGAGAACTGTCAGAATAAGAATTATTCAAACATTTTAAACAGGGAATGATGACCAAGTGTTCTAGATTTACGATTATTTATTTCAACAGATGATGTAACTTTTAGTCTAACACCGACCCGCTGGCATTGAATCTTTTTATCTTGCTTGATTACATTTAATCTAATGACGTCTTTCTGGCCGAGAAAATATTAAATGATGTAGTATACATTACAATACTATATTTTATACTTCGCGTTCTATGATTTATAATCCTTACTTACCATCACCATTGACGTTATTGCATATACATATATGTATTACTAAATATACATATATACATATTTTATTGACTTAGGGACAAGTCACAGTCGGAAACACGACACGCGATAAGAGCCACTAGGGAGGATTGACTCGAGAGGAATCACGGGACCCTCCAATACTGGACTGGGAATTCGCTTGCTGAGTAACATGATCGCGGTCATGGTACGGAGCGAAAGCGCGTGGAACTCCGTCATCTCCTTCTGCGAAGACGTTATGCTTTCAAAAGAGAAGGCGGAGCAGGATCGGGAAAGGTTTAGAACCCTCCCGGTCCCCCGAGAGTTCGGTACTCGGCCCTGGGAACGAGTTTAGTTTTTACTTTTTATCCAAATTGATGATATAATACAAACAGTGGACAACGGATAAATATGACAGACTGACATTGCATAAAGGTTCCTTGTTGGTCGATGTTTTTTTTTTTTTGTGTAGACCAAGGGCATAGTATTTAAGTCTAAACTTCTAGGAACAACTTCAGATAATGCCAATTATTTAATTCTCATCAAACTTCTGGCACACGTCTGTTAATGAAACGAGAAAACGCACTCGCAAACGATTCTGAGTCAGATTCTATTATTGATGATTAATACTCGCTCAACATTGCACTTCGGTTAAAAATAGAACACATTATGATGAAAGAAATAGCTAATGTCATTGTTATATCAGGATTCTCAATGATCATTTAATAGAAAGTTGCGGTAAAAGAAGACATCACTCACACCTAAATGAATGTTGACATGACATGTCCTAATAATTTCAGATCAGTTTCATTCGTTAATACATTATGCATACATTAGTTTCGATTTATAATCACTTTTGTTGTTTTATTGATAACGCTATTTTTAATAACTTCGATGATAGACATTGTTGATAGATACTTTATTTCAAACTTAGGAGACTATTCTAACTAAATATCTATTTACTTATCATAACACCCATAATAAAATTGAATTTAAAAAAATCTAGAACATAAAAAAAACAGTAAAAGTATTTGCAATATTTACATCCAATCGTCAAAAAATTCCTCCGCATCATCTACTGGTAGCGTTCCCAAAAGACTCTCGCCATTGCCACATTGAATTGCAATGCTAATTCTCTGTGCTAGAAAAAAGCCAGCCTCTGGTCACGAGAAGTGTCAATCAGTTCCTTAGCTAGTTGTTTAATCATAGCACGAGCACTCGGACCCCATGAACCTAGCGTTTACGTTGCTTGAGACTTTCACCGACTTTCTTTTCAGCTGTACTTGGAAGATGAGATGGCGCGAGGGTGTCGACGCAAGACGCGCCCTGAAACAAAGGCTTACCCATCTTTCATGGCAGTAATGACATACAATCTACCATTAGTTGTATTATGTTTACAGATAAGACACACTCCGTACCGCGTAAGCTTATGTTTTATATATTTTCACCGCAATCTTTAACTTCAAAGGAAAAATACACGTCTAGAAAATTAAGTTCGATGCATATAGTAAAGTATTAATATAACTAATCATCATCTGTGCATTTACTAATAGCCAGTCACTATGCATAATCTCCAATTTTATCCACGCGACCAAATTACCTCAACATATTCCAGAGCTGAATGCAAATTATAAAACAATAAAGATTGTGTGTAACGAAACATCCGCTTCCGACCTTGCCAACAATTCAGAACTAGTCCAACTCCACGACACCGGAATCAGAATAGAAATGCCGTAAGACGGGAAACATCCGTCATGTGCTCACAAATCAGGCAAGGTGGATGATCTCACGGGTCAGTGTTACATGCATATGCATGTTACTATTAGCTATATTTGTTTTGGCAGGGTTCCTTAGTTTCACAGCTATTATTTAAAGTGGTTTTTCATTGATAAGGGCGATCAACGTATTGCTGTTGAAGAATAATGTGGTTTCAGGTTGTGTTTTTGAAGTTTTACTAACACTAGCATGTTCAAAAATACCAGAATGCTTAAATTTTAAGATATGTGGCATGTCGAAACTTCTCTATTGCTTGTGGAAACAATTGACGTGATGGCAGTATCCATATGATTCACAATATTCATGCTCCAATAACTAAATACGTAGAGATACGGATTTATGGAGAATTCAGATACAACTACAAGATATCAATAGTAAATAGTGTATACAGTCTGCAGCTTCTTATTACATAATTTCCATTCTAATTCTAGTCAGTAAGAAGTCACGTTTCTAAGTACTATTCTAAACTATTCTCTCTCCATTCTAGGGTTACATCAGCTGCATTCACCACACACTTACTTATATTTCCACAAGACAAACATAATAGATACTCGGAGAAATTGAAACTGGCTATAACTATTCTGGTCAATATTTGAGAAGTATGCCTCACTCCTGATCACATAAGAACCCATCTAACAAAGTCATTAACCATTTTCAGGAATCATACCCAAAGCTGAAATTATTCATATAAACTCTATCTGTATATGATTACAGTATGTTTTTGTTTAAGACTAAAATACTAATCTACATTATGAGGAAAATGTATGTCACTACATATTTCACTCTCAGAACTTTAAGATTTTGGCTGGAACTTGGACTATACGTTTAAATTCCAAGTTATTGTCAAATATCATTTCTCGTGTGCCTTGAACCCTAGCATTGTGAACATGATTAGCAACAAAATGAAACAAACCGCAGAGATAAAAAGTAAAAGAAAGTTCCGAAAATATTTTTAGACATAACACAAATAGTTCAGCAAATGTAGTTAAACAGAGCGGAAAATGAGATCAAGCTCCAACAGAGCACATTTTAGCTAAAAGCATTTCACATTTAGCCAAAGCTGCAATTGAGTGACAGCCGCGCTCATGTCCCCGTTACAGTTTGACGGGATGTCCATGCACTCCACCGCCTCAGAAATTATCGTTTTTGGCATATCACCAACCGCTGTATGTCCAGTTATTAAATGGCAGTTGCAATTGCTTTCGATAGCTACAGTGAGGATAGTAAAACTTTGGTTGGCTAAGCAACTAGTGAATTCGGTGGACGTGTTCTGTTCAATGAAAAATTAAAGAACTTAAATAAATTTAGTAATTACAAGGCAGCGAATTCATATTCGATTCGTGTTGTGCAGATTTAAAGCAACCAAGAAATATATATACGGTCAAATTGAGAAGCTCCTCTTTTTATGAAGTTAGTAAAGAACTCATATTTATGTTTTTACAGATAATCTGCTACTTATAGTCCGAATCAAGAAATATTTGCCTTAGTCATGACATTTTTGTGTATTATCTTACAAAGTCACTAAAGCAATTTTTTATCGTTCCAGCGATATGCCTGGCTATTATTTTTCGTTCCCTTGTCTTCCTGCTATTAAATTACAATTGACATCAGTCATGCGATGTTTGTCTTTAAGACGGTGGTTTATTTACGGTCTCCCCTTTCTATGTTTTGTTTATGTATTAAATTCACATAGAAGTATTTTTCACTGCACGGTTGGCCTAGTGGTTAAAGGGGTCACCACGTCGCTTCCTACTGCGCCAAGTGTTGTGGGTTCAAATCCTACATAGGACAATACTTAGTGTGATCCACAAATTGTTGTTCTAAGTGGTGGGTATACTTTGTGTCCGTTTCATGTATGTTTGTAAGTGCCCCGCGACACAGGATAAATACTTCTAATGCGGGAACTGTCATTATGGTATGTCGTTATTATCAGATGGTATGTCGTTACTACCATAGAAGATGGATAAGCCTTTAGTGTGGGACGCAACTTGCATTGATACTGTCGCACCATCTCATCTTCTAAGTACAGCTGGTTATGCCGGCGCTGCTGCTGCTTCTTCAGAAAGCCTCTATAGCAGATTAACATAGGTTTACATAGGGTTAACATTTTTGAACCGTTTGGAGTAGAGACGCTAGGTTCATGGGGTCCGAGTGCTCGCGCTATATTTAAACAACTAGCTAAGCAACTGATTGACGCTTCTCGCGACCAAAAGGCCGGTTTTTTTCTAGCATAGAGAATCAGTATTGCCATTCAACATGATAATGCTGCCAGTCTTTTGGAAACGTTACCAGTTGGTGAAGATATGGAGTTTTTTGACGCTTGTATGTAAATATTGTTATTGTTTTTTTAATTATGGTTATGTATATATAATATGTGTTTATATATTATGTAATTAAAAAACCACTGGGGATTTAGTCATTGTTATTTAAACGAACATTAATAGTAACATCATTAATCAATGTAATATTTAACAAGGTACTGCATAGATTTCCTTCTCTAGCATTTAGCAAATCATATGATAATTAAGGTGTGGATAAAATAAAGATAGTTATATCAATAATTTTCTTAACGTGAGATTTCTCCTCAAGTTTCTAGCACATTTGTAAGGATATGTGGGTGTAGTGACGTTAGTGGAAGACAGTTTACGACTGTTTAATTTTCCACATGATCGCTATTTAGGCATGTTGGCAAAATACAAAAGATATTGTAAAGAAAATTATATTGTAAATTACTAAGTAGACATTTTTTTTATGTATGGCCCTGCCAAAATGACTCTACTCTGCCTGATGGAAAGTGTACCTTATTTTCTTACCCAACTCTACACAATCTGAATTATTTTCTTGTTCCATCCTTTTTAAACCCCTTTCATGTTAAAAGGGGTTTTAGGTTTTTAAACTGTATTTTTTTATATATATTTATTGGCGAGTAAGATAAGTTGTAAGTATATACATAAATTCCGTTCAAATTGTATAATTACGAGTAACCTAGTTGCAATAATTTGGCACCAGTTGCGAAACAATGATGTACTTACTGTGTAAAAATGTTGCATTAGTTAAACCTACGCTGAAAATTTTAACTGCACTAAGATCCTCTATTTAAAAGTATTATAGCTATAGAAATTTAATTTATCAAACTGAAAGCCTTTTTAAATTAGTCATCTAATATAAAAAGAAGATTAATTTAATTAGATTTCGAACTAAGATTTGTCCATTTCGATTTGGCAGATTCTCTTTCAGTTGCATGGAATTTGTCGATTTAAAGCAGTTTAGTTTAGCTTTGTTTAATAGATAAAACGAGATGCAAAAATATTAAAGTAGTTGGAGTCCAACTCCCTACCTACCTACTCATTCATCACCATCATCATTACCACAGTACATACAGAGCTCCTTATAAGCAGCAATTTTGTTTTAGTGACTAAAAAATCAGCAATACAAAGCAATTAAGATTATACATATAAAATACCACATCAACCATAACTTAAATCAACCACCATACGTAACGCTACAAAAATATTTCCAGATGTTAGAGACATTTCAGACTGACTACGTAACGCACTATTACATTTCAAGTTTCTAGACCAGACGTTAGTTCGGTTTGAATCACCAGTTCATATTGTACCAAAATTAGTTCTAAAGGAGCTAAAATTAGATACATATAACATTAAAGTACCTGTGTTCAAAGTAGCACTATAAACTTTGACGTTGGGAAATCGATTATACGCAAGACTTACGACCTGAGATGAACTACGTCATAAAGTGTTTGATATGCCGCCCTTTTTCTTAGTTAGTGCTTTAATGTGTGTGTTATGTTATTGCCTACCCGTAATCGAGTTCAGTTGCATGATTTCAATCTGGCCAATAAAGAAATTTGTCGATAGAAAACTTACAAAAGCAAAAGCGCCTCTCTCTTTTGCAACTAGAGAACATGCAGCTCTCCAATTACGTGCCAATTAGGTAGTAGGTTTACAAGGAGCAGTGAACAAAAAAGAGCCAGCTATTTTTTTTGATTAATTAAAAGATTTAGCGTATACCTTGATCGATCTCATGCCATATTTAGATAAAAACCCTATACTTCCATACACAATACACTTTAAGTTAGAAAGTCCGAAAATTAAGAAGGTTTTAATTATCAACATCGTTCAAAACAGATAGTCAACTAAGACAAAGAAAAAGCATCTGAGTTCAATAACCCACTGTTCCTTTGCTTTGTAGATTTTCGTAAAGTGTTCGACACCGTTACATGATGGAAGTTATGGGAAGAGCTGTTGGTAATGGGTATACTGCAACATTTAGTATAAATAAATGAAGAGAGTACCGATACGTCACAGCTGTAGTTCGAGTAAATGAATCGGTTTCGGGAATTTCAATACTCAAGCTGGTAGCCCACAGGGGTTCTATTCTTTCTCTTGTTTCAATATTTAAACTAAATACACTGAGGGATAATTTCGGAAAACAGTGTAAGGATGTATAAACAAGAGGTCAGTAGATGCCACACCAGTATAAAACAGTTGCTTTAATTTTTGGTAATAAACAATTACCTATTTCTTTTTTTTTTTTGGATGATTTAAGAAAGTTTTCCAAAAATGGAAACGTACCACAGATAGCGAGAGACATAGAAGAATTATAAAAACTTCAATATATGTTCTTCGCAAGCACTAAAAGAAGAATTTCCTCAAAATTTATACGGAAGTAGATTTTTATATTTACTGGTTTACCTCTATGTTTAGTTTCAGAACCAACTAAAAAACTCTATTGATTATAATTAATTTTGCTTAGTTTTCAGAGTTTTAACGAAATCATTTAGTAATTTTCTATGCGAAAAAGATACTGCATAAAAACCAACATTAATACCGCAGGCAGTTATTCAAAACATTATCTGGCAATAATAGAAATGCATAAAGTAAATATTTTGTCACCTCAATTAAGCAGATGCTGCTGTATGTGACTGCGTACTAAAAGCTTAAATATTAATTCTTATTTTCCATTCCTAAATAAACAACCTACTCGATGTCTTATTCAAATAACAAGTCTGACAAATCATAAAAATATTCAAACGTGTTTATCGATGCATAGTTTCATGGTTATAAATACCACAACAGGTGCAGTCGAAAATAAACACATTAAAAAAGCATAAACTAGCAGTGTTTATTAAAAATAAAACTTTTGTAGTAACGAAATGAAATCGTTTTTCTGCAAATAGACTACAAGAACACTTTTACAAGAACAATTAAATTACCTAATCTTCAAACACGATATTTGTAATAGCGTAACTGTTTTAAGAACTGAAGTAAAATTTGTAAACATTACAATTAGTCAGGATACAGAAACGAATATTGCATTTAGCCAGCTTCTCGAGAAATTACTGTGAAACAGTTTCGCAAATGAAACCATAAAAGGCCATTCCCCGTGTATTTACAATACACTCAAAATGTGAATGAATTTATACTTCTTTCATTAATCGAATGGTTTGTTTGTTGTTGAAATTGGCACAACCATGTACTTGTACACAATAGTATTTTATATAAATGGTAATTAAAAAATAAATATAACAACCGACAGTTATGAAGGGAAAAAGTATTGTTTGAAACTTTAATTCAATCTCATAAAAACAATCTATTTATGCAAGCTATTTCGGAATATTGTTCTTAAAATGCTAAACATATGCTATTAAGTTATATGGCTCATAAAGTGCATGTAAAGAGATGGAAGGCAAAACATAATTCTGTGGTAGAAACCAGAATTCGTACAACTTGGTAATTATTGTCACAAAACCGCACTATTATCATTTTAATGGGAATAATCTAAAATTTCTGGACGCCAATCACAAAGAGTAAAAGTTACTCACGAAAACGTCACTATTTATTCTCAATGCACGTCTGTTTTCAAGTACCACTTACCTTGCAATAACTGAATCGTGGCTTGATACTCTGCTAGTTTTTCATCTACGTAGCCTTCCTGAGACTGTTGAGCGATGATCTCTGCGGTAGAAGGACCTCGTTCCTCTTCGTCCTCCTCGTATATCATAGGCCGCGGCGGCGGAGGAGGTTCTAACGGCACTCCCGCGTAATCGTACTCCCGAACCGGTTCGTAAGGAGATGAGTAAAAATACTCAGGACTTTGGCCCAGAGTCGGAGACATAGGATAAGGTGAGATGGAGAAATGAGAGCTAGGAGACGGTGAATGTTGTCGTAGTGTGTGAGGGGAGTGGAGAGGCCTGAAGGGTTTTGGGGATGGATGAACTGGAGGGGGTGTAACTATGGCTGTTGAGTGCCTGGGCCCGGATATGAGTGGGGGTGGGCTGGGAGCCCATGGTGATGGTGGACGGTATTGAAGGGGGGATGAGTGACCCGGGGGTCGCGCGCGACCTCGCCCCGGTGGCGGTTGCGACATCTTGCGAGTTAATTCTAGTCAACCCCGTGTCACACCACCGTGTGCATCGCTGTAACAATAAAGAAAACACTTTTAGTACTTTTGGATTTATATTTCGGTATTTTAAGTATCAATATTTAGAACATAGAGAACGATAATTCATTAGAGTCACCTAAAATATTTAAGGGCAAACTTTAACTTTAACAAAAATTACGTAACACGCGTATACACATAAATGTTTGAATCATACAAGTGCACTTTATTGCTAAATTGTTTATAAATAAGTCAAGAGTTTTCTTTTGTTATTGAATTGAAAAGATTTACTTACACCACATAAAATATTTTCCAATTTCACAAAATAAGATCTAGTATTGCTACATCAGCAAATAGTAGACAAGATGAATAATGCCTTGTAATTATTTCCTCAACAAAATCAATAGACACAGATCTAACAAAAATATTGAATGCCGGTACAGTGAATGATACTATTTCTGTTGGAAACTTGTTTCTATTTCCGGATCCAAGAAGGGGTTACGACCCACATTTACACCATACACAATATGCACACAAAACAGATGCCCTGATACTTTTATTAGGTACAAATCGTTTCATAAGTGATAATGCAAGAATTAATAAAATGAGGGCACTTATTTCAAATTTAGATGAAACTGAGAATTCTTTTGCTAAACATTAAGAGGCTTAAAATATAACTACATAATTATTACACACGTATTGCATTAAACTCAGACATGTAACTATAGAAGCCTTTATAACAGATATTAAACTTTGGAGTTCTCAGAATGCTCTTTGCGAATGTTAACAAGACGAAGACTAGCTTGTTATATTTAAGAATCAAGCCGATGTATGAAACAAGTCTATTTAAAAGTGGGTACAGTATTTTAGGCATAGTTTAGATTTGTATAGGTAAATAAAAATTTCATTGGTTTCCACGGGAGAGCGAAAACTCCGCTTCCCCCTTTTCTCCTTAATTTGCAGGCAAAAGCGTTACAATGATTGATTACGCACTTGTAACTCTTGAATTGTAGATGCTCAGGGGAGCTGCAGTATGATCAGGTAATCCATCCCTTTCCTTCCACGTAATAAAATAAGGCATCATCTTTCATTAACTAAACCAGATGAGATCAGATGTATTTGCTAATTCATATAAATAAGCTTGGGCATGGAAACCTTGACGACGCGGCGTCGGCTGCACGATGCAATGGTGATATTTTGAAAGACACAACTGTTAAATAAATAATATTGGAGGTTTGCCAATGTCAGAGGGAATGAAAAAGTGTTTAGCAACAACACGCCCAACGACAAAGGTGAAACTTAACTATAACAGACAAGGGAAATGCGAACAAGACAGAGACAAATGATTATCTCAAATGGATTCCTGAACCCATTTCTATTGAGGACGAGAAAATTTACAGTTTCAGCTGTAAATGTGATAATCGTTAGAACGTAAACGGTAATAGGAACTAGACAGTTAATCTTATTTTTATCTAACAGTCTGGGTTGCATTACTTGCCACAGGAGACCCTGTGATGACCAACGTTTGTGAAACCTTTTTTTATTATATCGTCCATTGAGATCAATGCAAGGGACATTCAAACAGTGAAAACGAACGATGTTGATGAATGGCCGCCGCCTCTTGGCTTGCAATGGGCTGTCAAAATAAATGCCCTTAGATAAAGATTACAGGGCAATATTATAAGTGTGCCTAACGACAAATAACCGTTGTCACCCATTCTAAAAGTTAGTTTTACCTCTCAGAGTGGAAAAATTCTGTATAAACATAAAAACTGCAAGCTTGATATTAGAAGGCTTACCATGCAATCAACATTATGTCTAAATTGCCTCAAATACTTCAGCAGTGATACTTCAGAATACTCCTACAATGTATTTTGCATAATAATATAGAGATCCAGACATCAGTGCTTTGCAAATTCAGATGTCAGTGGCCACTAGCCAGACGATAGCAAAAAAATATACTTGGACAATGCATTACTGGCCTGCCTCCAACGGTGTCAGAGTGAAGACCAAATCAGAAAAAAACTGGAGAAACGACGACTTGAAAATGATTGTTATGATCAGAATGATGGACGCAGACAGGTGACTAGGAATTAATAGGCTGTAGTCGTAAAATGTCATGACGAGTAGATATTAATATAACTATAATAATATTTAGATTGTGGTTTCATAACGGTTAGGATTTCATTAATTCAATGAATATAGTTTTCTGAATCTTTGAACAAAAAATATCTATGAATGTTAAATATTCTGTTTGATGCGCTAGATATAGAGGTTGAAGATATATGTGGTAACATAAGCTAAATACGAATACTAAGAAACAATACAGTTGGATACCAAGGGAATCCCCGGGTTATAAACGCAGGCCTTCCAACGGACTACAATAGAGCAAGCACTGAGTAAAATGCATAAATTGAATTTGTGCATTTTATTTAGCGTGCCGTCAAGATCATTAATTTCTTATTAATAATTTTGACCATTTTTTACTATTTCTGCGGGATCGCTATGTACTTAAACAAAAATCCTTCAAAAAACATAATTATTTGCTAGTTTAGCTTGGATTTTTTTAAGACAATGCTCTACACGTTAAACCGGATCCATTCTGATGCATCCATCATCAAATGCGGCCCACATAAGAAATAATCGTTTTATGTATTAAGGGAAATCGTCGGAATTAGACTTAATCCATTGTTTATTCTTAAATTCGAGGGAGTGTCTACATGGATAAAAAGGAGAAAAAGAAGTTACAGGTTCAATCTTCAGATAAACTAATCATTTTGAAAGTGTAACTTCTACAGTTATAACGAAATAATAAATTTATCATTTCGTACAAGAAAATCCATGTAGCATGAGATTGAACCACGTAGCAAATATTTATAGTATAATATACGTGGGAGTGTGCGTGGGCACCCATCAAAGCAACAAAGAAAAAATTAAATCAAGTATGTTTGAAACATGAAAACCAATAAATATTTGAAAAATGCGTATATTGAAAAACTTTTTGAAATACAACAAGGATAAGTGGTAAATTTTATAGAGAATGTGATATTTGTTTGAATTCATGCTTATTTCTAAGTGATCGTTGGAGAAAATACTGTCAAAATCTTTAATTTCATATAAAATGCTATTTGATATGATGTTGAAAATGCATGAACCAGTTCAACCGTAGTGATTAAATGAGTTTGTGAGGTTATCGTAAGCCAAACTTTGATCGGTTAGTCAGATGATAGCGATTATTTATTAAGAGGTTATCTGTTTACCGGTGACCTCAAACTACTATACAATGAAAAAACTGAGTTTCAAGAACAATTACTGTGGCCCAATGATATAGAAGCATCAATAGACCGCCATAGTGTGGGTCACCATGCTGCATTGTTGCATTGTCTGCCATCGCAATGAGTATGGTGAACACCACTCTTGGATTCTGCTCATGCTTTCCATCAGGCGGAGTAGAATCAATTTGACAAGCTCATACATAAAAATATACAAGCTTACAAGAAAACTCCAAAAGTCCTCACCATATCAAAATTAGTTTATCGTGTCTAGATTCTGACAAGCTAAATAAGTTTACCTAGATCAATATGTCAATCCCAGCTGGAGTCAATAGACGCGTCTAATATTGGCAACGATATCAGTAGCAATACCAACCGGTGATACAACCGACGGATTTAGATACAAACTCTTATCCAACTTCTGATGTATCGGCTAATTTTGTTTCTTTTATACAATCGATAATTCTTCTTTTATCTCATGTTTATTTTAACAACCACGTAACATGAACTCTTATTTGATTTGGTTTTAGTAATCTGTTTACTGTTGGACGCAGGCCTCTGCTTAGAAAGGAGGCTTTGGCCTTTTATATTACCCTGGTCAGACTGGTTGGTGTAGAATTTATGTCACGTTCTCCCTCTTTTTACCCGACTACGAAAGAAGGAGGGTTATGTTTTCAAGTATATTTCTTTCGCACATCCTAGAGCCTAAACGGCTTATTGTATTTTCATATGAGTGGTGTCAAAAGATTCGTCTGAGTCGTGAGAGTGACACTGGATCATCAAAATAATAAAAAACACTCTTTTTTCAGTTCTTTAATGAATTTAATAAAGATGGCAGATATTGACGCAGTCGGGTTTTCGGTTAGGATTCCATAGCCAAATGGCAAAATACGGCACCCTTATAGATTCGTCTTGTCTGTCTGGCCGTCCGTGTGTCACAACCACTTTTTTCCGAAACTATCAGAGCTATACTGTTGAAACTTAGTAAGAAGATGTATTCTGTGAACCGCATTAAGATTTACACAAAAAAAAAATAGTTTTGGGGGTACCTCATACTTAAAACTGAAACACAAAAATGTTTTTTCATCAAACCCATACGTGTGAGGGATCTAGGGACAGGACTATGAAAGTGGTAAAATGTGTGTATGTGTCCTGTAACTTCTAAAATAAGAGAATAATAAAACTAAAAAAATATATGATGATGTACATTAGCATACAAATTTTCGTCGAAAATTGGTTGGTAGGAGATCTAGTAAGTGGGTTTTTTTTCAATACGTCATAAATCGTAAACCGCCATTTACCTTTAAACCAATTGTATACTGTCATTCATGCAGTGCGCTGAATGCAGGACCTTATTACTTCTATCTTCACCAACTACGCGAGGAGGCATACAAATTAATAATATTTTTGGATTTTTTTCTTGTAAAACTGGAATAGATATTTATTAGCTTGTTTAGCTATCACAAGCCTATATGGGCTCGCATATAGTTAGATGTAAATCCCATCATTTAGGTACCTAATTATAAAGTTGACTTATCAATAACTTAATTTAAAAAAATATTATTAAAATTTTGATGAAAGTTACAAAGTACTACAAGAACTTTATATTATGTCACTTACTGCACGGAACCCTTCATGGGCGAGTCCGACTCGCACTCGGCCGTTTTTTTTTTAAATAATTCGTTACTTGTTACAGTGTAAACTACACAGAACAACACTGCATATTTTACTCCCTTTGCGGGTTTTCACCACACCTGCAGAATGAATATTGGTGACTTAAATCATCAGGCTACTTAAAAGCTATATCAGACCTTTCAGAAGTCAGGAAAGTGGATTTGACCAATGAGCGCGCTCGGTGATAGAGATGCCTGTCAGGTGATTGGTCAGACGCCACTACTACTTTTTTAATGAAATCCCTAGATGAAAACTTTTGTATAGTTTGTGAAGAAAACTTTGTTAAACTAATATATTTATTATTTACCGCTACTACGCTTTATCTAATATTTCAATCAAAATTCAAATAATCAAATAATTATAATAAAAAGTTTCGTAATATTGATAGTAAAACCCTGCTCTGCAAAATCTCCTGGAGGACGACGAGGCACCTCCAAGTGGTTTTCTATCAATATTATGATATTTTCATGAAAATCTTTATGATACCATTCGCTGTGAAATACCCATAAAATTTTAGTATGTTTTTTATTTATAAAAAATGATAGTTTACTACATAATAATTTTTTTAACAAGATAGCAAAACTGTGAGTTATAAAACTATTTTGATTTCACACAGAGTATAGTTAAATTCAGTACTTAGAATTGTATCAATTACTTTAACAAATTTATGAATATAAACTAGGTCGGTTTGCTGACAATAAACATAATAATTAAGTTCATACATACTAAAAATAATATTTAATTTGAAACGAACAAACTAATAACAGAACATATAGCAAGAGATGAAGAGAATCAATTATAAACATACATTAGATGTTTAGAACATAAATATTTCTTTCGCGACAGTCGGTCCTTAATGCGCTTGTATTAAAGTCTGGCACACCGCCAGTCAGCGTAGGCAAGAACAAACTGCTAAACTTCATTTAAAAAACGTACTAAACCTTTAAAATACTCATAATTTAACTTTTAACGTATATTCTTGGTTATTTTACATTATTTTAAGTAAACTGACCTAGATGTTTATTCATTACCTGGTAAAAAATATTGGTTTCATATTTAAGGTTTTAAACTTGGAAAGCTTTCGGACAGACTGACCAGTGACTTGCTTTAATTTAGATTTATTGTAAGAATCAGCCTAATTGAGAAGAACGATTATGCATATACTGCTGGTAATTCATTTGTAATTTGTTATTTGAGAAATAGTATGTTTATAAAAACCTAAGATCTTTCAAAGCAGAAGTTCTTTTTTGGAGAAAAAATTTTACGTTATCAAAATACAGAATTTTTCATGTAGCAATACAACATAAGATTCTTAATCCGTTAATGGACAAATTCACACATTTTTTACTGAGGTATCGTAGTATCAAGCTGAACTCGCTTGAATTTATTGAATACATATCAAGCCTTTAATTCTTAGGTTGGCTGGAAGAGTTTGCTTTTGGCAATAAGGCCATCCTTTGTATCCTACATATTGGACATTTTATGTAGGTATTCTTTAATCCTGTACTATGTTATGCAAATAAAGAGTATTCAATCTATCTGAGACCATATATATTTTTGTAAGCAGAATATTTTGACGGTATGAATTTTTGAACACTTATATTGACGATTTAAATATTTCATACAAAAAGCCACAAATACTTAAATTATAAAGATATGCTTGAATCATATCAACAGCCCTTAATAGGCGTTTACTGGACTAGGTGTCTACTTATAAGGAGGTCTTGGCTTATTATACCTATACACTATATATATATACCTATATACTATGTTGACCTGAATCGGAATTATTGAACGCTAATTTTAATCGTTTATCTTGCATAGCTCTTATTCCAAGGCTGATAATTTTAAATAGCGAGCATACGAGTGGATCATAAGCACCTGAAACTCAAAAGTCAGAAGTACAATTCTAGTCTATGAGACAGTAATTTAACGATCGGTTATCTCACTTATACGATAAAATGCGACGTGAGAATTGCTTAAGCTAGTGTTTCCATGTGAGACCATGGTATCACATCAGCTGAACCTTCCCACAAGTGCTGAAATATGGCTACAAACTAGTAATGAAATAGAGCAAGTGTAAAAAGAAACCTGCGTGGAAAATGGTTTATGTGCACGTGCTGGGCCATTTTCATAAACAATCATCTAAATATTAATGAGATATAATTTCGAAATTAGGTTAAGTATATCGTTCATAAAACAAATATTTTATAGAGGAATAAAAAGGCAATCATAAAAATGCAAATATAATACAGTCACATCTGCAATAATAAAGTAAATAAACAAATAAAGGGGTGACTCAACACGCAATGCTTTCAAGGAATGAAGGAAAATAACGAATTTCACCTACTTATAAATAAACAAGACTAGATGTTGCCCGCGGCTCCGCCCGCGTATATGACGTTTATCACGGCAAATAGAAGCCTATGTATTATTCTGATGCATAAGCTATATTGCTGTAAAGTTTCGTCCAAATCCGTTCAGTAGTTTTTGCGTGAAGAAGTAACAAACATACACAAACTTTCGCCTTTATATATTAGTGTGATGTGATGATTACTGAATAGTATTGGTTTCTAAAAACAGTTTAAATAGGTCGATGAAATGATTTACGATAAAACAAAAACAAGTAAACTAAATACCCTACATATAGTTAATTAGAAGCAAATCGGTCCAAGAATAAATAAATAAAACACGAGATCTAAAGCCGACATTTATGCGTAGACTTCTGAATTCGTTACGCTTCCAAAATCTAGGGCAAAGGCTAACAAATCTTTATATATATAATTCTTCTGTGAGTGTGTATGTCACTGAACTACTCTCAAACAACTGGACCGATTTTGATGAATTTTTTGTGTGTGTTCAAGGGGATCTGGGAATGGTTTAGATTCACAATTTTGTCCGCTGGACAATGTTTTTTTTATTATTTTTTAATTTATTAGTAGTTATGACAAAACGACGTTTGCCGGGACAGCTAGTACTATATAATCTTCTTATATATTAAAATCAATTGCTATTCGTTTGTCTTGCTAAAAATCGAGAACGGGCAGGCCGATTTAGCTGATTATGGTTTCGAAATATTTGTCGTAGTTTAAGAAAGATTTAAATTAAAATAACTTGAAAATCCAAATCCAAATGTCACGTGTACGAAGTAGCGGGCACAGCTAGTAATAGATAATTTTAAAAACCTAGCTTCCTGATATTATAATCAAATTATTATTATTATATGTGTTTAAAAATGGTAAACATGAGTATTCTAAATACATAAAGGATTCGTAAAAATATATAAATTATCCACTATTGAGACAAGAGGATCGTTTTCGTCTTGTCTTGTCAAAAGCTTTTACAAGCAAACTGCGAAGACTAAGATAGTTGACGCTTCTAAAGGGGTGGCCTTCGATCAATGGACGGCGATAGACTACTAGAAATGAGGACGATTCAGGGTTACTATAGATATGCGGCTTTGCTTATAGGTGCGTGTAACAGTCGCGGTATGCAGCAGATGAGTTTGTTTCGTCCTTTCTTCTCAGGGCTAGTCCAGTTAGGAAAGGCCGAACTCATATGCTCAAAAAAAAGTTTAACTTGTAAAAGTGTTTATACAACCTCATTTCATTTCAGTAGAACGCTACAACCCTTTACAAAGCGTCGATTTCAAATCTAGTTAAGCATTCCGCAAAAAGTTAAGTGAAATATATCATATGCACATACACATAAAGATCATAATTCCACCGCATTCAAAATATTCTTAACAGAATGTAATTAAAACTGGTTATCGAATGCATGCCAAGGTTCGCTTATTAGATCATCTATTACGAAGACTGGATGACGAATGTGTTTAGTTGGAAAAGCAAACTTGGCGCCGGCGCTAAATATTGCAGCTGCAGTTTTTTATGGTACATGGAGTCACATTAGTGTGTTGCTGACCTCAAAACAACACTCCTTCCCCCCAAACTCCTCAATCCTTACTTCTTCAGAACTGGCTTTCGGGCTCTGATAAAATATACATGCAGCTAGAGTTGTGTAGCAAGAAAACGGTATTAAATCAATTCGTGTTTTTTTTTAGAAAACGTTGATCAAGGAAAATCAATTAATTTATATACAATTTCTTTCAAATCTTTCAACAAAATTGAATGTATGAGACGAGTAGCTAATTGAAACGGTGATCAGATCAGAGTGATTAAGATTTCTTTCTGCATTTGAATATAATACTAGTGAAGGCAAATTATCTAAAATTAGTTAGTTTTGCACTGATGATGATGATGATACTTTTAGAGTTTATACAACTGATAAAATTAAAGACAATCATGAGAGAGGAAATTTATATTTAGGAAGTGTTTAAGACCACCACAAACAAATAGACACTGTTCAGCTATTAGTAGGTAGGTAAACCGAAATACATTAGGATAATATTAATAAAAGTAAAATAACACATAAAGAAAGAAATAAAGTTAATTTAAAGGAATAAAAAGCAAACAGGCAGGTCCGCAAACAAATGTCAAAGAAAGTTCGATAGCTCACAAAGTCACGCAACTGTTAAGAAATAATTTCAAAGTATAATAGTCTATACAATTTTTCTCCAAACTTGAATTAATTTAGAGGTTTCATGTTTTTGTTTTTTTTTACTTATTTGTTTATCAAAACAATTTAAATTAAAACATTGCAAAAAACAAAAACTGAACATCGCAGAGATATTTGATAGTGACCAATACTGACTGGGTTGTCGTCTGGATCAATCCGTCTGGATTAATGCAGCTGTAAAAATATCACCAAATTCTATTTGCCTACGACATGATGAATAGAAATCTTCATTCATTCAGTTTCCTCCCTTAGATTGGTGGTATTTCATCTTCAAATAGAAATGGGCAAAGAGGGAAGGTAACACTCCCAAAAATGAAATGAATCTATACTAATCTATACTAAAATATAAAGCTGAAGAGTTTGTTTGTTTGAACACGATAATCTCTGGAACCGCTGGTCCGATTTGAAAAATTCTTTCAGTGTTGGATAGCCCATTTATCGAGGAAGGCTATAGGCTGTATATCATCACGCAAAAACCTACAGGAGCGGAGCAACAATGAAGAATGTTACAAAAACGGGGGAAAATTATCACGCTATGGGCAATAGGAGACGCAAACGAGGTTGCGTGGGTCGGCTAGTACTGATATATAAAGCTGAATAATTTGTTTGTTTGTTTGCTAGGACGCGCTAATGTCAAGAATTATTGGTCTGACTTGAAAAAATATTTCAGTGTTGGATGACCTATTTATCGAGGAAGGCTATAGGCTATATATCATCACCCTAAGATAAACGAGGGGAAATTATTATGCTACAGACAATAAGAGACGCAAACGATGTAACATTAAGGTATTTCCGTAAATTATCTTAGTAAACGACTAGATTAAGATTATTAGAAAGGGGAGAAGCAGGAAAAAACAAAGTTTATAGTGATTTCGCGTGACTTGTGAGTTTCGTGACGGTAGTTGCAAAACTGATTGAAAAGACACGTGTTTACTTGAAATGAAAACGGTTGGGAAATTAAAGTGTTAGGACGTGGTCAACGAAACATGTACAACATCTTTCAGATTTAAAAGGGACAACATTTCTAATCTTTGATATTCATTCTAACTAATAATCCATAAATATTTGGCAATAATAAATAATAATAAATAAATATTTCGGACACTTAACACACAACGTCATCTAGTCCCAAACTAAGCAGAGCTTGTATTATGGGTACTAGACAACTGATATAAATACTTATATCTTTTTTTTTTGTAAATACGTACATATTATACATAGAAAACACCCAAACTCCGAAACAAATATTTGCAGATCATACAAACATTTGGTCCGACCCGGGAATCGAACCCGAGACCTCAAGAACAGCAGTCGCGCAGCAATTTTGTTAAGTACTTCTTTACAATCAAACGGCAGGACCAATTTTGATAATATACATAGACAGTGTACTTTAACGCGAAAAAACGTAGTCTCAAAAAAGGATGAGCAAATAATCTGAAAGACATGATAAGCAAAATAATGGAAAGTCTTGTAAAAAAACGCTAATCCTTCTTAGTAAGAGATCATAATTCTCCATAATACGATTTAAAAGAAATATTAATTTGTTTCAGTTTACCACAGATATCACATAGATCTAGTACATAACTATATAATACTGAAAAGAGTAAGCATTTTATGGAATCGATTAATTACGATAGGATATAATCGATGTAATAGCCATACATATCTGATGCCAGATTTGATGAAATAAGTATTCAAACCTCACAACAAACGAAAAAGATCACACACAGTCCATTGGGTTATAAAACGCCTTGCTCTTCCAATGTTAAGAAATAGTAGCGTTTAACAAGCATCATTAAAGACAGACTACATTAGTATTTATCTTCAGAATGAGATAAATGATATTTATGTACATTTTTAAACATAGACATAATATAAACGTAAGTAAAAGTAACAAAAAAGTATTGCAAATTATTGCACAATATTTGACGTGGACAAGTTGTCTATACCATAAAACAAATTGACGTAAGCTCCAAAATAGCAAATGCAGTTATCTTCAATAAGATCAAACTAAAATAATATTATATTGTGCTCACATGGTTCTCGAGGTTAAAACAAACGTTAAACATACACACACAAACTTTTAGAGTTTCTATTTGTGCTATTATATTTTAAAAAATATCTAGTGTTACAAAACACTCAAAAACCCTTTTAAATAAAAGTTTTTGGGTTCGAAAATCTACCCAGTATGTTTTACAAAACTACGAGACTAATCAAGAAGACGCTGTAAGATAAAAAATCAATACTGGTCAGCCTCTGTGTCTAGACTACCGGCGTCTACTTAGACGCACTGCGGAAAATACCTTGCTTAACTAAGAAATGCAATTAAATCCCCATTAAAACACACAAAAAAATACGGTAAGCGACAACATGCTGCAGATTTATAGGTTATAAAATTAACCGATGCAGGTGTTAAGCAAAAAATAAAGAAAAATCACACCGAACACCCAAGGAATGACGGAGAAAATAATTTTGGAACAGGCAGGCGGACATATTGAAACTCAATACCCTCGCTTCCAGAGCAATCAGCGACTCGCCGGTAAAACCGGTGTTAGCAAAGCGATAGAACATAAACAATTAAAAAAATATTTAAAAATAAAATACTTTACCGGCAACAAGGCACAACGTTCAAAAGGTCCACAACACTGTCACTTCAAGCACCGATTCAAAATTCAAATTCACTGGATTTTTTTTTTATTTCACGGGCGCGTTCCAAATTTGGAATTTGAAAATGTTTCGTGTATACAGTCGAATGCCGTATACGGTGTGACCTTACCAAGAGAACGTTTCGTTACCGCGCGTTCGGTTGCGATGGTTTGGGAATGTTCGAGCGGCAGTTAGCGATGGACTGAAGCGGGCGGGCGGATTCGGACGCCTTCGGTTCTATTCGGCCACATTTAATTTTAGAATTTGGCTCTCTCCCCGGTTTTATATAGCAGTGAGTACATCGTATAAAGCGTATCCGAGATCTATACGTATATGTAGTTATATTATATGTATATATAGAAATTACGGTTCTTTATTGAGTGGATTGTAAATTTTTGCATGCGGTCGGTTGGTGCGAGATGGCCGATATTTCTGGGCGGACGGGACTTTTTTTGGCAATGTTAGCTATGTTCACCCACACGCTGCATATAACGAATTCTTATGATTCCACACTAAGATAGGTTTAATAAAAGTGTGATATATTGAAATAGGGATACTTAAACGACTTGGTCGTTGCAATCGTGGTTCATTTGTTTTTGTTTATTTGTGTTTCATGCATAGATACTATTTGTTTTTCATGCAACAATAATGAATATGAAAGTTGCGATGGGTTGATCTATGCCGTACAGTACAGTACGAAAATACTATAAATCTCAATATATGTTTTGGATATGGAAGAAAAGCTACTGAAAATATTTTGAATCAAATCTGGTATAAGATCGCATACCTACTATTTTTAATATATTCTAGAATTAAACTCACTTGTACTTATTCCACTATTTTAGTTCCTTTTTACACCTGACCGGTTTCGCCTTATGGCATTCTCAAAGGTTATGATTACATTTACCCAAAACACTTACATCTAAAACCTAACAACTGTGGGTACTTGGAAATATCAGTGTGTCAGTGTAAGAACTTCTCCCCGAAAATAGGGAAATTGTACTCTGTGTCTACCCCTGCTATTTGCTAATTCGATACTTTTAAAATTAAATAAGTAAAAGTAATGATATTAATTTACGATTCCAAAATAAGTAGATTCTATAAATAGATAATCATTAAAAAAATCCTTGAAATGAAATGATAATGTCATGTCCTATTTCTATTTATGTCCAAATTTGTTTTATATCATATGTCTATTAACCTATATGTCTAATAAATTACATGTCTAAAAAGAATAAAGTCATTAAATTATAAACTATAAATCTTTCCACACCAAAGATGCAGATGACATTACTTAAAATATTTTAACAGTTTATTATTGATGTCTAATTGCTGATTCAGCACCTTGTCACGATTCCCTATCAACAACTTATTAATTTCCAACGCCTCGAAAGCGGTTAGTTTTTTGCCCTTGTCACATATGTGTAGTGCCTTAAAGTCCACTTTAGGATCGAACGAATGCTTTCCACTATTAAGTGTTCTGCAAAATTGGACTCTGTCTTTTTTAGCCTCCAACCCCTAGTATGTTCTGTTATTCTGGTTTGGAAAGACCTTCCTGTTTGGCCAATGTATTTTTTGTTGCACACTGCACATGTGAGTTCGTATACCCCGCTTTTTTCTGTGATAGGAGTCCTATCTAGACTGTTACCTATGAGGTTTTTTAGACTACGGGTTGTGTAAAACGCTGGTTTTGTTACATCTAAGGATCTGGAACACCTATATGAGACTTGCCCTATGTATGGTAAACGAGCCCACCGTTCTTTTTCTGTCTTAGGAGTCGGTCTGTTAGCTTGATATACCAATTTTAAACCCATTTTTGATGTCCTATGCTTAACCATAGTGTCTATTAGATCGGGGGAGTAGCCATTATTATGTGCTATTGTTTTTATTATTTGTAGTTCTTTATTGAACTCTTCCTTAGACATTGGTATCGATAGTAATCTATGTACCATGGCATGGAATGCTGCATGTTTGTGACTTATAGGATGGTTTGAATCAGCTGGAATAATGTTGTCCGTGAAAGAGGGTTTCCGGAATTTTTTTAAAAAAAATTCCGGAAGCCCTCCGTTGTTTCGGAGGAGTATGGCAACGAAAACTGTGACACGAGAATTTTATATATTAGATTAGATTGTATATTTTGTACGGTCTGATTATATATATATTATATAAACTTCGTTCCATCCGGGTGTCTCTTGACACCTTTCAAGTTTTTATTATTACTCACTTCCCTGCTTCCCCTAATGAAAATCCTTTTAAATACGTATTCGGGAAACTAGTGTGACTGAAAATAGTTGCTACCTTCATCATCATGATCAAGTCTTTAATAGTTACCTTTAGAAATGAGGTTTTTGGTTTCTATACCGCGCTAGCCATCGGCTCTTATGAAACCCACAGGATAAATACAGGTACTGACACTCCACGTTTTTAATCCGTCACCACAGTGAAGTTAGAAACATACCTTTCAATTCTAGAAACGTTTTTTTATATTATGTTTTACCTACTAAAATTACTCTATTCTGCCTGATGGTCACCCTCCTCAATACGAACGCGGACAGTCCAGCATGGTGATCCACACTGTGGCGGCCTAGTGAAATGCTTTTCCACGCCCCGCTTAAAGGACCGAGCCCCCTAGCCAAGTTGCAAGCGTTCTTTCTGCAATCGTTAACGCCTAAATTCTCGTGCGTCATTGGCTAATACCTTGTCTAAGGCTGAAATTTATAAAGCGTGCTTAGACTTTACTCAGACTTTGCTTACGCTAAAATTACGTAAGTTCCTACTCAGTGTAATCTTAGCATTCGAATTTATAGTCCTTTGGGCTAAGAATGTACTGAGTGTATGCTAAGCAAGAACTCAGGAAAAAATGTATAACATTACAATTTGCATAGCATATTTATTTGAATTATATAGATATTTTAAAAACATTTTACATATTTGAAAATAGCTGTTATAAAGTAAAATATTTGTAATCTTATAAACTTTATTATATAACTAGCTGTTGCCCGCGGCTTTGCTCGCGTGGAAGTTGATCATATGCATTTAATTAAAACTGTGTAAAAGAATGTATCAGTAATTCATTCATGTTTTAAACGTATTTATTTATTTATTTTTGATCATTATCCCATTTAAAAGAACTTTCATACAAACATTCGACCCATATTTCAACCCCTTTAGGAGCAGAATTCGCATAAATACTGATATAAGTATTCATCTATTTGTAATCAGAAACATGAAAACGAAAGTTGTTAGGGTGCTAAATTAAAAAAATGACGGATTTCCCAACTAACCAATACATGAAATGCCAATGACTATTTCTCCCCTTAGGGGTAGAATATCCAGAAACGCTTAAATATGCATATTCTCGTTTTTAATTAGTAACCCAAAAATAATATTTTATGTTTCTAACTCAAAAAATAATAGACTTCCATGCAATCTTGCAACCCCTATTTCACCCCTTAAGGGTAGAATATCCAGAAACCTTTAACAGGTATCTACTCATTTTTAATCAGTAGCCCAAAAATATAGTTTAATGTTTCTAACTTAAAAAATGATGAGCTTCCATACAAACTTTCAATTCCTATTTCACCCCCTTAAGGGTAGAATAACCAAAAACGCTTAAATACGTCTCTACACTTTTTTAATCAGTAGCATATAAATAAAGTTTTATGTTTCAAACTTCAAAAATGACGGAATTCCAGACTAACCTATGCACGAAATGTTAACCCCTATGTCACCCCTTAGGGATAGAATATTCAGACAGGCTGAAATACGTATTTACTCATTTTCAATCAGCAACCCAAAAGTAAAGTTTCAGGTTTCTAAGTTAAATATGACGGATTTTCATAAAAAAAATTAACCCCTATTTCACCCTCTTATTGGTAAAAAATGCAGAAACACTAAATAGATATCTAGTTACTTTAAATCAGTAGCCCAAAATAAAATTGCCGTGGTACTAATTTAAAAAATAACGGACTTCCATACAAACTTTCAACCCCCATTTCACCCCTTTAGGGGTAGAATATCCAGAAACGCTTAAATACGTCTTTACTCTTTTTTAATCAGTAGTACATGAATAAAGTTTCATGTTTTTAACTTAAAAAATGACAAACTTCCATACAAACTTTCAACCCCTATTTCATCCCTTAGGGGTAGAATATCCAGAAACGCTTAAATACGTATCTACTCATTTTTAATCAGTAGCCCAAACACAAAGTTTCATGTTTCGAACTTCAAAAATGACAGACTTCCAGACTAACCTATATGCGAAATGTCAACCCCTATTTCACCTATTAGGGGTAGAATATTCATAAACGCTTAAATAGGTATCTACTCATTTTTAAACAGTAGCCCAAAAATAAAGTTTCATGCTTCTTACTTAAAAAATGACGAACTTCCATACAAACTTTCAACCCCTATTTCACCCTCTTAGGAGTAGAATATCAAGAAACGCTTAAATACGATTAACTCATTTTTAGTTCTTAGCACGTGAATAAAGCAACATGTTTCTAACTTAAAAAATGGTGAACTTCCATACAAACTTTTAACCCCTATTTCACCCCTTAGGGGTAGAATACCAAGAAACCCTTAAATACGTATTAACTCATTTTTAGTCAGTAGCCCGAACACAAAGTTTCATGTTTCGAACTTCAAAAATGACAGACTTCCAGACTAACCTATATGCGAAATGTCAACCCCTATTTCACCCCTTAGGGGTAGAATATTCATAAACGCTTAAATAGGTATCTACTCATTTTTAATCAGTAGCCCAAAAATAAAGTTTCATGCTTCTTACTTAAAAAATGCCGAACTTCCATACAAACTTTCAACCCCTATTTCACCCCCTTAGGGGTAGAATACCAAGAAATGCTTAAATACCTATTAACTAATTTTTAGTCCTTAGCATATGAATAAAGTTACATGTTTCTAACTTAAAAAATGACGAACTTCCATACAAACTTTCAACCCCTATTTCAACCCTTAGGGGTAGAATATTAGGAAACGCTCAAATACGTCTCTACTCTTTTTAAATTAGTAACACATAAATAAAGTTTCATGTTTCAGACTTCAAAAATGACGGACTTCCAGACTAACCTATGTACGAAATGTCAACCCCTATTTCACCCCTTAGGGGTTGAATATTCAAAAACGCTGAAATACGTGTTTACTCATTTTTAATCAGCAGCCTAAAACTAAAGTTTCAGGTTTCTAACTTAAAAAATGACGGACTTCCATACAAACTTTCAACCCCTATTTCACCCCCTTAGGGGTAGAAATTCCAAAATTCCTTTCTTAGTGCGTGTCTACTCAATAAAAGGATCCTACTCACCAAATTTCATAGCCCTAACTATCATAGTTTACGCTCGGCGATGATGAATCAGTCAGTCAGTCAGTCAGTCAGTCAGGACTTACTATTTTATAAGTATAGATTTAAGTTCATTTTATCAGTTTTCCCCAATTTTATTAATATTATACTATTATAATAGTTCATAATACAGTAGAAATTCTGCAAAATATCGGAATGTGCTAATTATGTAAAAAAGAATAATTTAAAACGATTTCCAATAATTAGTCAAATAGCCTATTATTGGGTAAAAGTGGTAAGTAAAGTAACGAATTTAAAAATTTGATCCGGTAAAGTAGTCATTTCACCACCCGATGGATGAAGCAATATTCTGTACTTTGACCAGACATGCGACATAATATCTTATTGTTTAAAGCTGTGCCCGCGACTTCGCCCGCGTGGATCTCCTTTTACAATAATGTTTTTTTTGTAACTATAGACTATTAAACTACAATTTAATAGATAAATATGACACTGCCTTTAAAATCTATTTAATTACATTTATTCAAAGTGGACGCTTCCGGTACGTATGCATAAAGATTTGTGGAACTACTGACCCAGGAAAAAGCGACGTACAACTGCCCATGTGAAAAACATCTGAGACTAAGATCTACTCCAGCAACGCGGAAAGTCTGATGATGCGATTTATTTATTGTCATTGCATAAATTTACTTATTTGAAATTATACTTATTAATTTTACAACTATAAATATAAAGAAAAGAAGGAGAAAAAAACACTATACAAACTAATTATATTATTATCTAATACCTACTTTAAACTGATATCTAAAAACTACGTATCTATGTATTTTTTAAATCTAAAGCGCGCTTATTCCGAGAAGAGTCAATAAGAACCACGTTCGTTCGCATTAACAGTGACAATTCGAGTGGAGTCAGCGCGTGAGCGCTCCCGCCTTTTTCCCGCCGCTTCGCGTGTTAAACAAAAATCAACCGTAATGTTGTACTTATTCTGGTGTGGCGAGATTTGGAAGTTTTATTTCATCTATATCTTGTGTGTTTATTAACTATAATTTTATAATTCTGTATTTTATTTTAAAAAGATATTAAAGTGTATAGTGATAAGGATATATCCATGTGAAATACAACATATTGAAGTATTTAATACACCTTGAAGAAATGCCTAACACTTAAACACGTTATTGTGGCTAATTTATAAAAGATAGAAATATACTATTTAGGACTTTTTTGTAGATCTTTTGAAGACCATCATTTTTGTAGTACATATTTTTGGTGTATGATCAACGTATGCGAGGATAAGAGCTCGAAAGCGAAAATTTACATCCGACTTGCTTCAAATTTATCGTCACTGCTCAGCTCCTATGCATCTTAGCGTTATGGTATATAGCCTATAACCTGCCCAGGACTATGGCCTATAATCGTACCAAGTTTGGTTAAAATCCCTTCAGTAGTTTTTGATCCATGCGTGCACATACAGACAGACAGACAGACAGACAGACAGACAGACAGACAGACAGACAGACAAAAAACTTACTGATTACATTTTTGGCATCAGTATCGATAACCATTCATCCCCCAATAATAATTTTTAATATATATTCAATGTACAGAATTGACCTCTCTACAGTTTTATTATAAGTATATAGAAGATTGTATTTCAATCAATTTAAACCGTTGATTTTTATTAATTTTAAGTGAAAAAAGGGCAACAATAACACATGTACAAATAAAAGAGTATATTTGACTTGTCAGTCAAATGTCATAACATTTTTTATGGAATATATGGGAAAACGAACCAACATTTCGCCTCAGGTATCCTCACTCACTCGGTGAAACACAGCACAAGCGCTGCTTCTTATCGGTTTTCTGTGAGGCCGTGGTATCACTCCAGTAGTATTTGAATATTTCAGATTGTTTCGAGATCAATCGCATATAATTACTAATTTTTAGAAAGAAATTTTAACTTTGACCCTGGCATGCCCTAAGCGTTGTAACAGAAGTCCTGTTACAACGCTTACAAACTAGATTACGGCTTTTCTACTTGAACCATCAAACCATCTTTACAAGCGCGTAAGTAATCGCTAAGTCAAGGATTTCGGTGACTTAGATAATGCTAAGCATTTGCTCAGCTTGAGCTAAGCATAATGACTATAAATTTCAACGCACACTTAACTCGTGAGGTAAGTCTAAGCAAAGACAAAGTACGCTTTATAAATTTCAGCCTTAGACAATGCTAAGCATTTGCTCAGCTTGAGCTAAGCATAATGACTATAAATTTCAACGCACACTTAACTCGTGAGGTAAGTCTAAGCAAAGACAAAGTACGCTTTATAAATTTCAGCCTTAGACAATGCTAAGCATTTGCTCAGCTTGAGCTAAGCATAATGACTATAAATTTCAACGCACACTTAACTCGTGAGGTAAGTCTAAGCAAAGACAAAGTACGCTTTATAAATTTCAGCCTTAGACAATGCTAAGCATTTGCTCAGCTTGAGCTAAGCATAATGACTATAAATTTCAACGCACACTTAACTCGTGAGGTAAGTCTAAGCAAAGACAAAGTACGCTTTATAAATTTCAGCCTAAGATTACTTTGTCTAAGATTATCCAATGACACGCGAGAATTTTAGGTTCATAATGGAAGGGAAACACATGCGGTGGTAGTGAGTTCCAGATTTTGTCTTTCTTGAAGTGTTTAAAAATGTAGATTTGAAATTTATCTTTGTTTACGTAAAGTGATCGTGACATCAGTTTACCTATTTGCTATGATATGATATGATTCTGAGTCAATAGTTAGCTTGTGTAAATAGTAAAGTCATTACTTTCCGGTCTTATTTAGTTTATCATTGCATTAATTGAGATAAGAAACTGTAATGTAAATGTTTATCCATATAAATAAATAAAATTTAAATGTCTTGTCTCAAACTAACATGTTTCACTAAAAAAACTATTCTTAAAAATTTTGTTTGTCTGGCTGTGTCAACAACCGTGGGTAACACCATGGGGCAAAGCTAGTGTGTAAATAAATCAAATAGCTTATTTCTTGCCAAAATATAGTATACATACATATTATCCTTTTTATAATATTGTGGAAAACTGGTGCCAAAAGCGGGCACCGTAAAATTGGTTTGCTCAATTAGATACATCTGTATTATGTATCTAACTAGCCGACCCACGCAACCTCGTTTGCGTCTTCTATTGCCCGTAGCGTGATAATTTTCCCCCGTTTTCGAAACATTTTTCATTGGTGCTCCGCTCCTATTGGTCCTTCCTCGATAAATGGGCTATCTAACACTGAAAAAATTTTTCAAATCAGACCAGCGGTTCCTGAGATTAGCCTGTTCAAACAAACAAACTCTTCAGATTTATATATTAGTATAGATTGAGATATAGTATAATGAGAGATATATTTTTACTAAATGCATATGTATATACACGGTACATACACCAAAAATTTTTTTTACAATCGTTGTCTGTCTGTCCGTCTGTCAGTTTTTTCCCGCTAATCTATGGAACTGCTAGACCATTTTTGACGGACCTTTCACTGATAGGTAGCTTAACTGATGATATAAGAAGTAACTTAGGCTTCTTTTTTCTGACTAGCTTTGACCCGCGACGTTGCCCGCGGTGCTACAATAACCGCAGGCAACGGGTTTAGTCAGTATATTATATTATTGTTGTGTTGTCTCTGTATGCATGATTGTATGTATGTGTGTTAATGTGTATGAATGTAAACATGTGGATACGAGCGAGTGCGCACGGAAAGAATAGAAAATTATCTGTCAGTTTGTTTTTGTGGTATATTAGTATCTTCTTGCCGTTTCTTAATTTTATTTGAAGTCGGTGCTATCTGCAATATTCCAAAAATATTTTTGGTAAAGGATTAGATTATAAAAGAAACCTTTTTTATGTGTGGAAACTCGCCTTGCCCATTTTCTAACTTTGATTTGCGCTAAGGCAGTATCTGGAACAGGCTAGGACAGAGATCCAGACCTCCATTAGCACTTACCCGCAAAAGCGTTTCGTTTTTGTGTTTCGGTTTTCGTTGGTGAGTGTGAGACCGTAGGCCCAATGATGCAGAAGCGTCACTAGGCCGCCATAGTGTAGGTCACCATGCTGCATTGTTGCATCGTCTGTACGAGCAATGAGTATGGTGACCACCACTCTTGGACTCTGTTTATGCTTTCAGCAGCAGAGTAGAGTCATTTTAGCAGGCATTTTATAAAAAAAGAAAAAAAAACTCTGATTTCAAAACGAAATCTTTCATTTTCTCCTCGCTGCTGAACCCTTAAACGAAACCAGGGGCTGTTTTCTTTTATGGCCATTTGCCATGTTGTGTTTCGCCGACACCATATAGAGCTGGCCAAGAGTTACGAAGATTACTCTGATTATGAGTCTTTTCGTCACACATTTTGCCGTTGTAGACGTGGTGACAGGTTAAAAACTACCGAGTTAACTTGCCAATTTTTAACCGACTTCAAAAAAGGAGGAGGTTTTCAATTCGAGGGTATATATTTATATGTGATTTATATATTATTTATATATTAACTGCCTCGTTTGTCTCGCGGTTGGCGTGTGCGACTGCTGATCATGAGGGTTCGATTGCCGGGTCCGACCAAATGTTTGTATGATCTATAAATATTTGTTTCGGAGTTTGGGTGTTTTTTATGTATAATATGTATGTATTTACAAAAAAAAGTATATATGTATTTGTATCAGTTGTCTAGTACCCATAACACACAACAAGCTCTGCTTAGCTTGGGACTAGATGGTGTTGAGTATTAGATGTCAGGAAAAAAATATACATGTATTTATATTTTTGGATGTGTGTTCGCGGATAACTTCGTCGTTTATGAACCGATTTTGATGATTATTTTTTTAATGGAAGTAAAGAAGACCAGAACTTTAGACTGCCTCGGTCTACTATGCCAGTGGTAGCTTATGCGACTGTTGTGCTAGAGTTATCGGGTTCGATTCCCGGGTCGGACCAAATGTATGTATGATCAGCAAATATTCGTTTCGGTGTTTGGGTGTTTACTATGTATAATATGTATTCACAAAAAGTATATAATATGTACTTATAACACAAGCTCTGCTTAGCTTGGGACAAGATGGCGATGTGTGTTAAAAAAAAAAACAAAAAAAACTTCCTTTCTAATGAGATGCATGTGGCCAGTAGTGAACCATTATATAAAGTGTTGAAGAAGATTGTTTTTTCGATGTGATATCTGAAGTATTTATTCTTCATGATATAGTATGAACACTAATAGGTATCCATGACTCACATCTACATCTAGTATATTTAAATTAATGTTAGTAACGGATGTGTCAAAATGTTTTAATACGTGTAATATTCTAATAATCTACATAAACCTTGCGACATCCGGGCTTTTGCACTTTACTCAGACATTACAAGGTCGCCACCTCTTTTGATTCCTTTAATTTATTAATTAGTATATCATATTATTAATGTATGGTTGAGTGTAATCTAATTAAACTTTGTTTCATTTAATAATAAGTTAAAAGGGACTCTTTTGAAAATAAATCCTAAAAGACCAATGATATCTATACAAATAAATAAAATTGGAGTGTCTGTTTGTAATATTAAAATAATAGCTTTTTAATCAATGCATATGTATGTATACACGATACATATACCAAAAATGTGTTTACAAACTTTTTTGTCTGTCTGTTTGTTCCGGGTAATCTCTGGAACGGCTGGACGGATTTGGACAGGACTTTCACTGGCAGGTAGCTGATGATCCAGCTTACTTACTATACATTCCGAAAGCGATAAAGTGAAAATTCCGACCAAATTTAATAGTCACAAAATATAGGGGTTATCTGGTAGGATTCGCACCGCATCGCAATTGTATTATGATTTTGTAATCTATACTTATAAAGTCCTGACTGACTGACTGATTCATCATCGCCCAGCGTAAACTATGATAGTTAGGGCTATGAAATTTGGTGAGTTGGATCTTTTTATTGAGTAGACACCTACTAAGATAGGAATTTTGGAATTTTATAAGAGGGATGAAATAGGGGTTGAAAGTTTGTATGGAAGTTCGTCATTTTTTAAGTTAGAAACCTGAAACTTTATTGACTACTGATTAAAAATGAGTAGATACCTGTTAAAGCGTTTCTGGATATTCTACCCCTAAGGGGTTGACATTTCGCATATTGGTTAGTCTGGAAATCCGTCATTTGTGAAGTTCGAAACATGAAACTTTGTTTTTGGGCTACTGATTAAAAATGAGTAGATATGTATTTAAGCGTTTCTGGATACTCTACCCCTAGGCGGGTGAAATAGAGGTTGCAAGATTGCATGGAAGTCTGTCATTTTTTGAGTTACAAACATAAAATGTTATTTTTGGGTTACTACTTAAAAACTAGAAGATACATATTTAACAGTTTCTGAATATTCTTCCCCTAAGGGGAGAAATAGGCATTGGCATTTCATATATTGGTAGGTTGGAAGTCCGTCATTTTTTAATTTAGCAGCCTAAAAACTTTCGTCTTTATGTTCTGATTACAAATAGATATCAGCATTTATGTGAATTCTGTTCGTAAAGGGGATGAAATATGGGTCGAATGTTTGTATGAAAGTTCTTTTAAATGGACTATTGATCAAAAATAAATAAAAACGTTTAAAACATGAATAAATTATTGATACTTACTTTTACACAGTTTTAATTAAATACACATAATCAACTTCCAGGCGAGCAAAGCCGCGGGCAACAGCTAATAAAAAATAAAAACTATGTTTTCTTATTTTTTAATTCCTGAAATTAGTTATTTAATTTTGCATATTTTACCAATTTTCGTACATATTTCAAGCACTTTTAATGCACATTTGCATGCATATAACAAACTTTTTATGTTGCATATAATCCGGTCTCTAGATGACTTTGATAGAATTATTTAGTGAAGCTGCGCATGATATTGTGATTAATGCTTGGCTAGCACGGCCTATTATATGGACCATCGGTAACTAATTTGTATGCCGATAAATGCGGCCAAACATGACTGAAATAGTTATTGTTTATTGATATCTTGCATGCAATGTATATACACCATGTTTATATATATATATATATAAACTATCTATCTATAAGTACCTGTTCTCCATGATATTACTTACCTATGGAGATGCTGCAAAATTAAGAACAGGTAGTTTGTACGGTTCTTTTATTTCTAACCAGTACGAATGGCGTTTATAGATAGCTACTCAACAGTTAATGTTGTAACTTTGAATCAAACCGACTGCAATTAACTTAAATCCATTTTTTTTTAGTAAATGTTATTTGATTTAACAAGAAAAAGTTTCTCTATGACTTTGCCTATGTGATTGCCATTATAACGAATCTATTGACACCTCATTCAAAATCGGTTCAGTAGTTTCGGCTCTACGGTGGAACATCATAACATAGGTACATAGACTGCCAAAACTGTTACCCTTTCTTTTGACTTTGCCGCTTTGCCGTAGTCGGGTAAAGAGAGTGCCTCTTCTAGTTTATCTATTAATTTGACTCAAGCATCTTATCAAACTTAGGATTTTTTCTCACGTAGGTAGGTATAACGTATAAAAAGTATAAGCATACAATACAGATAACACCGCAATTTTATGTTAATCGAATCTAGTCAGCACCATATACCTGATTATCCCATTTCCCATTTAAGAAATAAATGCAAGCACTTCGTAGGTATGACCGCAATGCAGTTCCATTACAGACTACCAATATTGTAGTACCTATGATATAAACCTTAGTCGCAATTCCTGGATCGAGCTACGTTTTACAAACATGAGCTAAGAATATTTTATAAACGGTGAACTTTAATTTTGATCTCGTTCATGCTCTGCTATTTCCCTCTCAGACTCTGTTTCTTTCTCTTTCTAGAATTATTTATAAGTACCTTTACTAATAATTTTTGTTTAATTTTTTTTTTTAATTTAAAACTGGTTGGATAGAAAGAAACAGAGTTTTGGAGGAATGTAGGTAGCTGATCTTGATCCAGATTAAAGGTATAATGGCCGCTTATGGGTTAGCAACTCTGAACTCCCGATTCGTTCGGTATGTATCTCTATCATCAGTGTCTCTCTATCAAACGGAACGGGGACTCCCCCTCCATTTTATGGGCGACATATTGTGGGCGTATATTATCTGACTTTTCTAGAGTTGTGGATAACTTTAAAAAAATTATACGTTACGATTTAATATGTTAATAACGATTTTGCTCACGTGTTTAATACTAGCTGAACCCCGCGGTGTTACCCACGGTTATTGTTGTACCGCGAGTAACGCCGCGGGACAAAGTTAGTCTAAAAAACAGTAGCCTAAGTTACTCCCCGGGTCATCAGCTACCTGCCAGTGAAAGTCCCGTCAAAATCCGTCCAGCCGTTCCAGAGATTACCCGGAACAAACAGACAGACAGACAGACAGACAAAAAAATTTTTAACTACATTTTTGGTATATGTATCGTATATACATACATACGCATTAAGTAAAAAGCGGTTATTTTAATATTACAAACAGACACTCCAATTTTATTTATTTGTATAGATTATAACATAGTTTTCATGCCTCTTACGCGATTAACGTTAACACCTAAAATATTCCATATTTTATGTGATAATAACTATGTTCCGCTAAGTATACCCACATCACGTATTTTTTTATTGGAGAGTGAGTACCTAAGTATATTTGGCGTATATACGTTGCCACCAGGCCATAAGCACAAAAAATTGTGAGTGAGTTTATAATATGGAGGAATTCCCGCTGCTTTTCACCTAGCCTAATTTTGTTCTTTTTGGCGGTTCTGTTCTCAGTCCCAGATCTATCTTACAATGATCAGCTAACTATCGTACTTCGGTTTTGGAAATTGCAAACAAAGAACATTTATATTAATTAACTAGCTGTCCCGGCAAACGTCGTTTTGCCATAACTACTAATAAATTAAAAATTAATCAAAAAAACATTGTCCAGCGGACAATATTGTGAATCTAAACCATTCCCAGATCCCTTGAACACACACAAAAAAATTCATCAAAATCGATCCAGTCGTTTGAGAGTAGTTCAGTGACATACACACTCACAGAAGAATCATATATATAAAGATAAGGCAGTCTAATTAAATTTAATTAGACCGCCTCGTTGGTCTAGCGGTTGACGTGTGCGACTGCTGATCGTGAGGTCTCGGGTTCGATTCCCGGATCGGACCAAATGTTGGTATGATCTACAAATATTTGTTTCGGAGTTTGGGTGTTTTCTATGTATAATATGTATTTATTTACAAAAAAAAAAAGTATATATGTATTTGTATCAGTTGTCTAGTACCCATAACACAAGCTCTGCCTAGCTTGGGACTAGATGGCGTTGTGTGATAGATGTCCGAAATATTTATTATTATTATTATTATTAAATATTAGTTTATCAAGTAAATAATTTCTTTTTTTTAGAAACTGCACTGCACTCTACAGTTCCATTGTATTATGTTCTGAGTTTGTATTAACATTATTGACAGGTTGAGGGTTTTTATACATATCGACTATAGGGGAAACGTTGGACGGTATTTTTATATTATATTGAGTTAGTGTTTGGATGAGAATTTGGATTATATCTGAAGTTGACATCATTGTAGGATTTGCGGAATTGGTGTTAAAGGCACAGCAATTTTGTGACGTCGGCAACCTGTATTCGGTAACTAACTGTTGATGTTTTTCTCGATTGAAACCTTTACCTAGTTTGGGGGGAGGGTGCCAATTGATATAGACTGTTTTTTTATGTGAAATGTGTGAAGGAAAATGTGGTGCATAAGATTGTGAGTTTCGGAAAGCAGTGGTAGTAACCGGAGTACTAGCTACATTGGTATATTTATTTAATTTTGACTGCCTGGTTGGTCTAGCTGTTGGCGTGTGCGGCTGCTGATCATGAGGTCTCGGGTTCGATTCCCGGGTCGTACCAAATGTTTGTATGATCTACAAATATTTGTTTCGGAGTTTGGGTGTTTTCTATGTATAATATGTATGTATTTACAAAAAAAAAAGTATATATGTATTTATATCAGTTGTCTAGTACCCATAACACAAGCTCTGCTTAGCTTGGGACTAGATGGCGTTGTGTGTTAGATGTCCGAAATATTATTATTATAAATAGGTGTAATCATTTTAGCAACTTCGCCATAAGAAATACATTTTTCTGTCATAACAGTCTTAATTTCTTTTTGCACTTGCACACTTATAGCATTTAGGTTTGGACCTGCACTGTATTTTTGTGTATCCAAAGCGACAACAATTGTAGCATTGGATAGTGGGATACACGTACAGCTCTACAGGTAGTGAGTTGTAGCACATGAATATACGTGGAGGAAGAACTTAATCACTATATTTTGCGTTGGTTTCCAAACAGGGGACCCTTCTATGATAGTTTTATAGTTTAACCTCCTAACTTTTAGAATTTTTCCACAGTTATCAGGTACTGAATCATTTTCAATGATTTCTTCGGGCGACCATTCCGATGGAACACCACGAACAAATCCCATTCGTGTTAATTGATAAGTTGGTATAAATGCTTTTAAATTAGTTTCAGGTAACTCACTATCTATACAAATAAATAAAATTGGAGTGTCTGTTTGTAATATTAAAATAACAGCTTTTTAATCAATGCATATGTATGTATACACGATACATATACCAAAAATGTAGTTAAAAATTTTTTTGTCTGTCTGTCTGTCTGTTCCGGGTAATCTCTGGAACGGCTGGACGGATTTTGACGGGACTTTAACTGGCAGGTAGCTGAATATCCAGGGAGTAACTTAGGCTACTTTTTTTAGACTAGCTTTGTCGCGCGGCGTTACTCGCGGTATAAAATAACCGCGGGTAACACCGCGGGGTTCAGCTAGTTTGAAATAAATTCATTAGCATCCTGAAAATCTGAGAACACTAAAGAAATTCTATTTCTACCAATCCTCTTAACCGATCCATCTACAATTTTGTGAATAGCATTATCTCGTATACATATAGGTCTTGAGAAACCTACCGAATGTGACCGGTTGCAATGTGGTATTATGATTTGGCGACTTAACCTCTTTCTGGACGTGTACAACAAACGGGCCAATGTCATTGACATCATACTTGGCCCTAGCAACTCCTGATACTGAACCCTGGGGGCCCGAACCACTACTCGGTGTGACTTTAATATTATTACATTCAACCGGGCTAACAGTGGGAGTAGAATCACTATTCTCATTCTCTGCACTAGCACAACAACAACCCTTGTTACCATCAACAGCCTTACTATGCTTCCTCTTTTTTTTGTTACATACTTTACATATTTTATGTAGCCGTGTTCTTTTGTATCCACGTTGGGCACTAGAACTACCAGTTTCCATTCCAGATTCATTGGATACAACTGATGAAGCAACTGTTATGAAATTAGCAGCCGGGGGTACAAGGACCCCCGGGTCCGCCAAGTCAGGCGGCTCGTTCATGAAAAAATATTTTAAAACTTACCGATTCTGGTAAACTATACACTAACACTAATATATATACACTAAATGTAAATAATATTTACAATATAAGCCAAAACTGATCCTTTTACAATGAAAAATTAAAATTAAAAATTTTATCTAGAAAAAATGCACCGGTACGCTTGAAGTTTCCCGCGCTTTCCCCGTTCCGTTTTTACTGTATAAAAGAAAAAAGAAGTCTAATTATGTTACTAAAACCTAAAATTTGTATTGTGATTAATGAGATCAATATATTAAAATATATAATGTAATAATAATAGAATAAGATTTTCCGAAATTATATTTTTTTTTATTTAGATTTCTAAAATAAAACTTACGTTAAGATCTTAAAAATTTAAAAACGGAACGCAGATATTGTCAAACAATGAAAACATTGACTAATTATTTTGTAAAATATTTACTATAAACTCGTACTTTAAATAAATACTATTTTTAGACTAAACTATCGTACCAGAATGTGTTATTAACAAGATATAGAAGAGTTTACGTGAAGTGTTTGTAAATTTTGCTGTTTTGACTCGAATAAATATGTTTAACCCTGACATCAATGATTATCAGCTTACTTCGATTATCACGGAGTGTTGTGGTGGTGTAGCAGTTGTTTACTCAGCGCTGTACAAGCCCAGCAACCAAAATGTCGCTATCAAGAGGTATTTTGTTGATAAAACCAAGGAAAATGCCAGTTTAATACAGGTAATAATCCTTACTCACTATGTCTTTTCTTAATATGACTTGCGGCCAGTTTGAAGAGATCATAATGACGTAAAATATGATACAGAAATTTGTATAGTATATTTCGAACGTTCAAAAGTTTGTAGGTCATCCAAGGGCTTCTAAAGGACAATATTTCATTTACAATTTAAAATTCTTTAGTCTTCTTAATTATTTATTTTATTTATTTATACAACTTTATTGCACACCACTACAGTAAAACTTTGTACAGATAAACATACGGAGATCACATCAGGTATTACAGTTGTTTTTCAGGTATTACAATTTGTGGAAATGTCACTAATTATTACTTGACAAATGTGGAAGGAACAGAGTACTGTATAGAATGGAGAGAATATGAACATTCCGGCGAAGGCGTATAGGTAACCATTTGAGCTTAACACGAAACTCAGAGATGTGGTCATATTTACGTAAACCGAATATGAACCTTAAACAGACATTTTGGAGACACTTAAGTTTGTTCAATTGTTCTTCGGTAATATCTCGATAGCTAACATCACCATAGTCAAGGATAGGGAGGAGAAGGGATTGTGCTAGGGTGATTTTCGTCTTGGTAGGAAGAAAGTTACGAAGTCTTCGCAGCGACCCCACTGCAGCGAATAATTTTCGACCAACCTCACCAATCTGGGGAAAATTAATTATACACAGTATCCATAGACTTCTTGAATGCATGCTAGAATACCAACAAAAAAAAAATGGAACAAATAACTTTCTGTAATTTATAAAAACATTCACGAGGACTGCCAATAGAATTGAATACTTAAACTATAAAGAAAGAGTTGTCATATTTAGATATTCAAATAAATTGTTTGTGCATTATGTCTCTCTTAAATAAAAATTGTTGACATAAGTGTGGCTGTACTGGTTGCTTGTGCACACTAGTGAGTATATAAATATATTATTACATTAACACATTAGGTAGAAGAGCCACCCTGATTTCAGTAGGATGTCGGGCCTGCTCTACCGGGGCAATACTAGCCTCGCACAGAAAATCAATGTAAAATGACAGAGATAATGCTGTCCCGTTTCGTTTGGTGAGTGCGAGACCGGAGGCCCAATGATGCAGAAGCATTTCTAGGCCGCCATGCTGCATTGACCACCACTTTTGGATTCTGCTTATGCTTTCCATCAGGCAGAGTACAGTCATTTGGGCAGGGCCAAACATAAAAAAAAAAACAAAATCTTACACACTTGCCAGACAGATTGGTACCTACAGGGTGTGTGACAAACTTCTCACTTTTTGCGTTGTTGATATCCTGAGTAGTTTACTCCGTTAGTTGTATCTTACTCCACCCACAGAATAATTACTAGTAGTGACACTTTATATTCTTGATCTTTAATCACACATATATATGTTTTAAATGAGTCTTTTATAAATACGGACCCTCTTTTAGAGGTAACAAGTAAATATTGATTTCATCGGTAGACACAAGGCTGTAACAGCTAACTATTCTGATGGTATTAGTGATGGATAGTAATTGATAAACTAATTATTTGTTAATTGTTGCTGTCGCTTTTGTGGTTAATGATAGTATGTGTATGTCTGAATTGATAGTGTCAATTAAATAATTATTGGTGCTAATTCTGTTGTTGCTTCACTTAACTTGAATGCACCAAGCTTAAACTGCAGGTGTAGTATTCTAAGCAGTAGCCACTCCGCTTTCTATTGTGCTACGATCTTAAGAGTTCAAATGCCACATGGGATAACACTTTGTATGATCCACAAATTGTTCTGAGTCTGGGTGTCTTTTGTGTCTGTTTCATGTATGTTTGTAAAGTTCCCAGTGATACAGATGTTTTCCTAATGCAGGAGTTCTTTTAAAGTAACCAATATCATTTCTTAAATTATTATCTTCTATTCTCTTATTTTAGTGGAAAAAATTTAGTGTGTTTTTTTATATGTATGTATTTGGATAGCATAATTTTTTTTGTGAAAATCGAATTTTAGTAAATCTTTGACATTTAGAACATGGTTTGACAGGACAAAAACTAATTTTTAGTGATTTTTAGCTTAGAGTTTTTGAACAACAGAATTAATACCATTGTCTTATGTTATGTTACGAAATAAAGATTGACAACCTGGCCTTCAAGTTGCAGTGCTGATGTCCTGCATAGTTTGCTC
This sequence comes from Spilosoma lubricipeda, assembly GCA_905220595.1. Classification (NCBI taxonomy): domain Eukaryota; kingdom Metazoa; phylum Arthropoda; class Insecta; order Lepidoptera; family Erebidae; genus Spilosoma; species Spilosoma lubricipeda. The sequence goes on along the minus strand of HG992281.1, from coordinate 20,515,937 downwards.
CCTAGATACATTTACGACAACCATAGAATGAATAGGGGTGATAATACCCTGTATTCTTTCTTAATCCATAACAACATGAAATAAATATTTTTAATTTATTATTCTAGCAAGACATCCTAACAAGAAAAGAACTTCAACATGCGAACATACTGCCATACCTGACGTCATTTGTACATGGTCGGGAGCTCTATGTGGTGTCTCCGTTAATGACATTTGGTTCCTGCCGTGATATATTAGATCGGTATTTCCAAGAAGGTTTACCGGAGCTGGCCTGTGCTATAGTACTTAGAGATGTACTACAGGCATTACAGTATCTTCATAAACAATTATATATCCATAGGTGAGTTTCTTTGAGAAGTTTTACACTGATTAAATATGCAGGATACAGACAATTTTGACCAATTTTAAGAAGAATTCTTAGAAGTTCTCATTTGGTGTCCCAGGAGTATTCGCGCGAGCCACGTGCTGGTGGGGGCTAACGGCGTGGTGCGAGTATCGGGGCTTCGCAGTGCCGCGGGACTAGTGGCTCGGGGCCGACGCCAGAGACAGTTGCACCTTCTACCACCTCCTGACCATGATAACACCAACCTCATGTGGCTCAGCCCTGAGCTGCTGGAACAGGTTCGTGACTCTCCATTCTTCACATTATATTAAGTAGTGCATCCATGGTTTTTTAAAACCTTAGACTTTTTAACACTGATAGAACACACACATAGGAACCAAACCACCTGTAGGAGAATTATCTTACCGAACTAAACGATCGCATCGTATCGCAGCTCACGGTTCAAATTCAGGACTATGCTTTACGTTTAAAAGAGCTTTTGCATGTAGGCTCGAATGTAAGACGAGGTGCAATCAAAATTTAATTTAAATTGGCTGGTTAGGGTATGAAAAAGAAAAGGAATAAATCGAACTTGCTCTCTAATCACTGAATTCATCATCGTGATCAGCCTATAGCAGTCTACGGCTGCACGATTACACGCAACTCTGATCGATTTTGGGTTTGTCGCATTTAGCTCCTGCCTGCTATCTTGCGCTATCACTTCATTCTGACTTTTAAAAGAACATTTCCAATTTTTTGGATCAATTTCCAGAATCTCAAAGTTATAACGGACTTTTAAAAGAACCTACCCAATTTCTTGGATTAATTTCCAGTATCATTATTATTATACATATCAGTATTAAAAGAACATTCCCAATTTTTTGGATCAATTTCCAGAATCTCAAAGTTATAACGGACTTTTAAAAGAACCTACCCAATTTCTTGGATTAATTTCCAGTATCATTATTATTATACATATCAGTATTAAAAGAACATGCACAATTTTTTGGCTCTAATTTCCTGAATCTCAAAGGTTATGACGGACTTTTAAAAGAACTTGCCCAATTTTTGTATCAATTTGCAGAATCTCAAGGGTTATGACGAGAAGTCTGATATCTATTCAGTGGGCGTGTTGTGCTGCGAGCTGGCCAACGGCGCGGTTCCATTCGCCGAGGTGCCCACTACGTTAATGTTCACTGAGAAGGTCCGGGGTTCACGCCCACAACTCTTGGACTGTTCCACGTTTCCTGAACCCTGTCTCGACGAGTCGGAGATGAAAAGTAAGTAAAGACATCTTTCAACATTATACATTAACAGGATTTATCCAGCAGCAAATAGGCTGCTGGATAAACGCTGTTAATAAACAAAAGTTTGAACAAAAAAAAACGACTTCAAGAACTAGGCCAAATTGAAATGGGACAACACGGAAAACATCAAGTTAAAAAAAAACCATTCATCAAAATCGGTTCGCCTCAAAACCTCCTTTTTTGAAGTCGGGTAAAAAGAGCTAAAGTCGTGTTATATGAATACAGACACTACTTCAATTTATTACATGACATGTTTGAGACCCGTCTAGCTAGCGTTGTACAGTAGGTCCTTTTACCTTGGGAGCCACGCTTCGGCATGAAATGGTCGGCTCGACCAGAATGATACCACGGCCTCACAGAAAACCGGTGTGAAATAGCGCTTGCGATGGTTTCACCGAGTGAGTGAGGATATCGGAGGCCCTTTCCCCACCCCCCTCCCCCTATCTCCGCCTCATCTCCCCAAAGTCCGGCAACGCACTTGTGACGCCTCTGGTGTTGCAGGTGTCCATGGGCGGCGGTAATCGCTTACCATCGGGCGATACATAAAAAAATAAATACCTCTTTTGCTCGCTGAGTATCTTAAACCAACTACAATTCCTCCCCTATTTACAATCTTAAACTTTCGTATATTTCAGGTATGTACAATACGGACAGTGGAGTGGGAGATAGCGCGGATGCTGTATCTCGACTGAGGCAAGTTTACGCGGGTCGTAAGCTGTCAGAGACCTTCCATCATTTAAGTGAAATGGCGCTTCTGAGGTCAGTAATCACTACATATTATAAAACAAAGTCCTCCGCCGCTTGTCTGTCTGTTCGTGATAAACTTAAAAGATACTGTACGGATTTTTATGCGGTTTTTACTAATAGAAACAGTGATTCTTGAGGATAATTTATAATTTTTTAAATATATTGTCTGAAATATAACGATATTTGTTGAAGAAGTCGGGAACAATTGAGCCGCACATTTTCTCAGAGTAAAATAGGATAATATATTTTCCGTAGTGAACCCGTGCGAAGCCGGGCGGATTGCTATTATTATAATAATAAAAAAGTAAGCTGTCACGGGACGCCTGACAGAAGTGAAACATCGAAATTGTTTTGTATAAGTTTTATAATAAAAAGGAAGATTATTTAACTTTTTTCATAACGTAATATGATTATTTATTATAAACATTAATTTTGATTAAATACAAAAAATTCTAAATATTTCAATTTATTTGAAATCGCGACAACTCAATTATCTTCATCAGTGACTTCGGTAAGGCAAAGCGGCGAGGGTCGCCATGGCAATTCTAGACTACAGGCCCGTGCTGAAAAAATTATGGGTCATTTGAACCACCAGGTGACCTATTTACAACGATATAAGAGCATATAATAATAAGATTTAGCACTATGCCGTCACTTGTAAGCTGTCCAACTGAGTGCAGGTGAGAATTCGAAAGTACAGGTAGAGTGAGTACATTTTGGTCACATTTTTGTACGGCATTCTTACCACCGATAGATCCATGAAAAATAATGAGAAAACGCGCTGTGCCGTAAAAAAATGGTGCGCCACAAAGTCGGAATTTTTTTTTATTTTCCGACAATTACCAGGGTAAATTTGGTCATTTGACTTTGTACGGCATCTGTGTCATACTATTTCAATACTGCTTCTAATCCATTATTCCGCAACGCCGTACAAAAATCATGCGACAAGGGGAAAAAATCGAGGGTTGCAATCCCCTCTCTTTCCGTGGTCCAGGAGGTGATTTGAAAAAGTACGGCTTTGGTTCCAAAACATTACCTAGCACTCAAAAGTACTATTAAAAATAATGCCGTCAAAAAATGATTGTTCATTTGAATGTATATCAATAATTATCTTAATTTCATCGTATTCTTGATTTATAGAGCTGTAAAGTCATTTGATCCTGTACGGGAACTTTTTTTTTAACATGATATTGTAAAATACAATTGTTATATAGTATTGCCGTTCAAAAGAAACCGTTCTGAAAAAAAAATATAAAGAAATACAAAAACTGAAATTTTGCAAATTATTGTAAAAATTTAAATATCATAGATTAATGAAATATAGCAGTCTTCTACATTTTATCCCTTGTTTTAAATAGTATTAACATAGATAAATTAGGAAAAAATGATGCCGTACATTTTTATGCAGACCATATCTTCTAGGCTGATGAAAATGACGCTACAATTTTAAGGGTACTTTATGGCCATCTGATACAGTACGGGATTAATATATTTTTGAAGAGAACAATTGATAATATGATAAAATCACTATGACGTCTAACTGAACTGAAACGGTGTGTATATTATGTCCAAGAATTGAAACTGTCAATCCCAGTATCAACAGTTTTATATGCTTTTTGGTTTAATATATAATTCATACATTATGGATACATACATATAATTGATTTGTTTCGTTGTAATGATGTGAATAAATAAAACAATCATTTTTTAGAAATATTCGATATATAAAAAAAATGGTCATATTATATGTCTATATATATATATATATGTCTGCTAACTTCAGTGTCATGAGTACTTCTCAAGAATACGTTGTATTTTGGAATTATCAGTGATATGACAACATGTTTATATTTTGGTATAAATCGATAGTATATAAACCCACATTTAACATGGTTTCTAACTAGGAGCGTAGAATCACGAAAAGACTATGAAAATCAGTACCATTGAACTATCTAAATGCCGTATAAAAAAAAATTCACCTTAAATTTAGTTATATGGATTTTTTCTTTTTGATTTTTTCTTTTTCAGTTTTTTTTTTCCCTATGGACCAACAAAAATGTACGGCATATGAAAAAATATTATCTATGCATAAAATACTTTCAGAATAAATTTATTTCATGTTGTGTCAAATCACCCCCTGGACCACGGAAAGAGAGGGGATTGCAACCCTCGATTTTTTCCCCTTGTCGCATGATTTTTGTACGGCGTTGCGGAATAATGGATTAGAAGCAGTATTGAAATAGTATGACACAGATGCCGTACAAAGTCAAATGACCAAATTTACCCTGGTAATTGACGGAAAATAAAAAAAAAACCGACTTTGTGGCGCACCATTTTTTTACGGCACAGCGCGTTTTCTCATTATTTTTCATGGATCTATCGGTGGTAAGAATGCCGTACAAAAATATGTGACCAAAATGTACTCACTCTACCTGTACTTTCGAATTCTCACCTGCACTCAGTTGGACAGCTTACAAGTGACGGCATAGTGCTAAATCTTATTATTATATGCTCTTATATCGTTGTAAATAGGTCACCTGGTGGTTCAAATGACCCATAATTTTTTCAGCACGGGCCTGTAGTCTATTCCCGCCACGCCAAAAATCAGGTTTACCCGCACCTATATAATTTTCACATCAATATCTTTACACATTTTACACGCGACCCTCTCGTCCCAAACTTAAAACCACGAGGTCACCCCTCCCCCCCATTAGCATGACAATGAGTCACAAATTAAATTGAAGTTGTACCTTTCAGGGATCCAGAGAAGCGGCCGTCAGCGACCCAGATGCTGAACCACGCGTTCTTCAGGCAGATCAGAAAGACAGACTACCTGCCGGGACTCATCGGACGAGTCAAACCTATCAAGCCTGACCCTAGTGAGTTTCATTTTATTTGTCCTTAGAGAGGACATTTTAGTCTACTATAAAACATTGGTCCAGTAGTTAGCGTAAGCTAGTCATCAAGAGGTGTCAGGTTTGATTTCCGGGTCGGACTACTGTTGGGTTTTTCTAGCAGGAAGTTCTTAATAACAGTCTGGAGTATGGAAGATTACGATTAAGCCATCGGTCCCGGTTGTCATGATCATCTGTAGTAATCGTTATTAGGAAGTCAGCCCTCAAATATACTGACAACTAGTTCAACCTTCGAATTCAGTTCACCCTCAGGGTTGCGAAGGTCAGATGCCAGTCGCTCAGTGGAAAAACTGATATTCAAATAAAACCGGTTGAACTAGTAACCGACCCCAAATGATCTGGAGAATAATAAAGGCTAGGATGATTGTGAAAATGATACCAACCTGTTTGCTATAGATAATAGGGTATGGGTAGATGACTGTATCTATACAAATAAATAAAATTGGAGTGTCTGTTTGTAATATTAAAATAACCGCTTTTTAATAAATGCATATGTATGTATACATGGTACATGTACCAAAATGTAATTTTTTGATTGATCGGATCTGGATCGATTTTGACGGGACTTTCACTGGCAGATAGCTAATGATGTAAGGAGTAACTTAGGCTTCTTTTTTTTAGACTGGCTTTGTCCCGCGGCGTTACTCGTACAACAATAACCGCGGTTAAAACCGCGGGCTAGTTTTAATCAAATAAATATTGAAATATATTACTCAATTGAATAGTCTAAATATGCTGACGTCACAAGGTTGTATTTAGTACATTTCTCATACAAAGTTATCGTTTTGACCGATGAAAAAAAGTAACTGATTTGACTAAGGTGTCATCAACTCTATTATTTGTGTTCCAGATGACATGTCCGCACTGCTGTTACAAGAGAAGCTGTCAGAAATGGAAATAGAGAAAACCACGGAGTGGGACTTTTAGAAAATTTAGTGCGGTGACGTTTGTCAGTGTGTACCTGTTCTATACGCCTCCATCTGTACTCATATTACACTCGCCTTATTAGAACTAGCTGGATAAAACTTTTATGGTCACTGAACCACTCTCAACGATGATAGCGTGATAATATTACCATGATCATAACCAAAATCATGAAATTCCTGAAACGTAATTTATGGATGACTCTAACGATCAATGATTAGGGATCGTCCATATATTACGTTTGAGTTTTTAAAGGTCAATATATTTTGGTTTTTAGAAACGAGTTTATATAGACAATAAATAAGTATATTTGGAGTATATTGTAGGAGGCGTATAATTCAGGTTGTTTTATCATGAATTTATATTGTAATGTTAGTTGAATAGACCAGATGTTGAAGCTGTGATTATTAAAGAACAATTTTATGTGTTATTTTGTTGTTCCTTTTATCATCATCATTAACGGCTTTTAATAGTCCACTGCTGGACAAAAACCTATCCTTTTATAATCTAAATATTTTACAAAACAACCGACTTCAAGAACTGGACTAAATTGAACCCACCAACTTTCAAATTATAAAATAAAATAATCATCAAAATCGTTGCACCCAGTCGAAAGTTCTGACTTAACAAACATAAAAAAAAACAGTGGAATTGAGAACCTCTTCCTTTTTTGAAGTCGGTTATAAGGAGATTTTGGCCCACTATACCACGCTGGTCGGGCGGGTTGGTACAGAGTTCGTTTCAAGTTTAACTTCTATAGGCAGTGCTAGTGTCCTCCATAGTTTGCTTTTTTTAAGCTATAGGGGACAAACATCTCATGGTAAGCAACACCAGAGGCGTCACAAGTGCGTTGTCGGCCTTTGCGGAATGGGGAAAGGGATGTAGATAGGGGTTGGGGTATGAGCTTACGGTATCCTCACTCACTCGGTAAAACACAGCGCAAGCGCTTTTTCACACCGGTTTTCTGTGAGGCCGTGGTACCACTCCGGTCGAGCTGGCCCATTCATGCCGAAGCGAGGCTCTCCCACTGCATGCTACCTTAGTCGGCACCCATAGCATGAATAGGGGTAGTGATGTATTCTAAATCCATCCAAGGACTGCTATAGCGAACTTATTGTACGAGGAATTAACAACGGCGGTGAAAAACTTTGTGGGCTGTATTTATTATGTTTAATGTCTAATTATATATCTTAAGTTTTATCGGTCAATAACATATAATCACGTCTTATTCTCGACGAGATAATGAATGTCTAAATACTACGTGATCGATAACATCTCACATCTGTAATCTGCTGACCTAGCTGGTCGGTCTTATCTATAATATAAATTATAATGATTTAACAATATATGACGTGGGAATAACTGCCTCGTTGGACTCGCGGTTGGCGTGTGCGACAGCTGATCATGAGGTCTCGGGTTCGATTCCTGGGTCGGATCAAATGTTTGTATGATCTACGAATATTTGTTTCGGAGTTTGGGTGTTTTCTATGTATAATACGTATGTATTTACAATAAAAAGTTTAGATGTATTGGTATCAGTCGTCTAGTACCCATAACACAAGCTCTGCTTAGCTTGGGACTAGATCGCGTTGTGTGTCAGATGTCCGAATTTTTTTTTTTTTTTTTTATATTTGACCCTGCCATAATGACTCTACTCTGCATGATGGAAAGCATGAGTAGAATCCAAAAGTGGTGGTCACCATACTGCGAATGCAGACAATGCAACAATGCAGCATGGTGACCCACACCATGGCGGGCTAGTGATGCTTCTGCATCATTGGGCCTCCGGTCTCGCACTCACCAACGAAACACGACAGCATGATCGCTGTCATTTTACGTTGATTTTCTGTGCGAGGTTAGTACCGCCCCGGTCGAGCCGGCCCGTTCGTGCTGAAATCAGCGTGGCTCTACTACCTTGAATCGCTTTATTATTAATATTATTATCTCCACACGGATATCTTGTTTCTTTAAACCGACTTAAAACTAGAACGTTTTAAATTCCACAACCCTGAGCTATAAAACCAACAAACTGTTTTCAACCTTATGTAGTCATAAAATAAAGTTGAGAATATTTCTACTTGTTATCTGCTAAAACATATTGTTGTTTTCTGTGTATAATATGTATGTATTTACAAAAAAAAAGTATATATGTATTCATATCAGTTGTCTAGTACCCATAACACAAGCTCTGCTTAGCTTGGGACTAGATCGCGTTGTGTGTTAGATGTCTGAAATATTTATTTATTTATTATTATTATTATATAAAATTATTTACGTTCTTAAATAATGATTTTATTTCTATCTTTATCTGTATGTGGTTTTCAACTATTCATTATTATTTTGTAAGTCTATATAAAAGTCATAAGTTTGTTCGTAATCGTAAATATCCTAAACTTATTTAGGTACCTTTTTACCCGACTACCGTGAAGCTAAAAGAAAGGATACATTTTTGCAGTGTATGTATTTTCGTATGTCACACCGTAGCGTCTAAACAGCTCAACTGATTTTAATGACTGAGGTGAAAATAGATTCGTAGTAATAGATTGAATGACAAAGGCTACATATATTTTAGTAACAGTTTTTACGTAGTCGAATTATGTTTTTTTTACTCTTTTGTTGTTTCTTTACTCTCTGTGAGTATTTATTTATCACATTTCACATTAAATTAGCAGGAATAAAGCAATATATGGTAACTTACATCCAAAAAGAAACGAAATAAAAACAAAAAAATTGTAATTCATAAATTTTAATATTGATTGTATCAAAACATACAAGGAAATATTTTTACAAATATGCCATTACACATAAGTCAAGAATCACCACGTAATTAAAACAAATCATATCGTATTGAGAATAGAGTCGAATATCGCTTGCAGCCACGTGGCAGCCGCTCGGGCTCCAGCGTCCTCGCCTTTCGTGTAGCTCGACGATACGTATGAGGCGCGACCCGCCCTGGAACATTACATATAACACATCACATCACAGATCAACAGCTGTAAATAATCTACTGCTGGGCAGAGGCCTCTTCTTGTCAAGGAGGTTTGACGTACAATAAAACACTGGCCAGAAGGGTTAGTAGGTATAGGGTTTATTTTATATTTGGCTGTTGTTTTAGTGATGTTATTCTGCGTAATTTGTTCCCTTAGCCATCTCTTATGACACCCGTGGGGTGCATAGGGTTGGTTAAACTCTGTATTCTTAATGCGTCACCACTCGAATAAAAAATACTAGTTATAATTAAAAATATCATTATACCAATAATTCCTGATGTTCCTGATGTTTATCCGATTTTATTTCGATCGCATTTTAAATTTGGAAAAGTAGAAAAAAAAATCATACGGTGGAACATAGAACCTCCACCTTTTTTGAAGTCGGTTGAAAATTAAATGATATCGAATAAAAGTGGTGAGTCCGGTTAATCCTTCATCATACGGATGGATCTGTCACCACACGGGTAGATCCGTTACCACACAGATAGAACCGTTACCACACGTGCAGATCCGTCACCACACAAGTAGATCCGTTGCCACGCGGGTAGATCCATCACCACACGTGCAGGTCCGTCACCACGCATACAGATCCGTCACCACGCATACAGATCCGTCACCACGCGGGTAGATCCGTCACCACACGGGTAGATCCGTTACCACACGGGTAGTCCGTCACTACAACATGGATAATTGCCTATAGTTGTAGCTAACAAGGACATCTATGTGCTATAATTAAGCAGGCACTACAAAAAAAAAACAAAAGTAACCAAAGAGCCACACTAACTTAGCAACCATTTTCGCTGTAGCCTGTGTTCCCGTTTCCACAGCTGCACCAGTATCTCTCAACAACTTATCCAGATTTTCTTTGAGTCGTCCTTTGAATGCCTCCGCGCCTGCGTGTAAGGTGTCAAGCTGAAAAAAACGTACAACATTTTTTTTAAACGAATTCTATCTACCTATTTTATAATAAAAAAGAAATATTTTGGACATCTAATACACAACGCCATCTAGCTTCAAACTAGGGAGAGCTTGTACTATGACAGCAAAATTGACTGATGATGAGAATCTTATATATAAAATCAATAGCTGTTTGTTTGTCTAGCTAAAACTCGCGAACGGCTGGGTCGATTTAGCTGATTTTGGTTTTGAAATGTGTGTCGTAGTCCAGGGAAGGTTTAAATGGTGAAAAACTAAAAATAACTTGAAAATTCAATTGTCACGTGTACGAAGTAGCGAGCACAGCTAGTATTTATACCTTATAAAAAATATTATTACCGATATCTAATACATAACGCCACCTAACTTCAAGCTAAAACTCTGCTAATAAACACCCTAGTAAAACACAAAATCAAAATTAAAATAAAATCATGGCTGCGTACACTTGACTACACACAAACTGAAACCTTATTACAATGAACACACACACACACCCACACACACTTTTACCTACACACACACTCGCATACACATTCATACATTTACCTACACACTAACACACGCATAAATACACACACACATTGCATACTTCCAAACACACACACACACACACACACACACACACTCTTTACTGCATGTTTTATTGTATAGTTTGATGTAACATAATGGGTGAGGACACTGTCTCCTGTAACACAGGTTGTAACCTACCACAGGAAGCAGGGTTCCAATGTATTTTAACACTGTCTATATCAATAAAAATTATTATTATTATTATTAGCTAAGCAGAGTTTTTACTATGACAGCTCAATTGACTGATAGAATTTTGATATTATTATACTTTTTTGTGAAATGTGTAATATGTATGTAATAAACATAAAAAACATCCAATCTCCAAAACTAATATTTGCAGATCATTCAAACATTTAGTCCAACCCGGGCATCGAACCCGAGACCCCAAACACCTCAGTCGCACATGCCACCACTTTGCCACCGAGGCATTCACCTATAATTGTTTTTATTCTTTCAATTTTTTAACAGTAAGTACCTAAGTTACTTATTTCTAAGCTTTCATTTTTGACAAACGCGTCTCAAATGCTCTTTTCTTCTTTAGGTATTTATAAAAATATAGTACATACATATGTGTATTCTATGCTACTTACCATAGTCCTATCCCCAGGATCCGCACCGCCATATTTAGAAATGGCTTGTATGGCAGCCTGCCACGCTTGCAGCCAAGCTTCGGAGTCATTTGTTTTCGCTCTGGAATAGCAACAATAGGAAAACATATAAGCCTTTCTATGAAGATTTTTTTAAGTAGAATTTTCACAAAAAGAAAAGAATAGGCTTCAAGAACGACCAAATTGAAATGTGACCACATGGAAAGCACCAGCCTTCAAATAAAATAAAAAAAAAACAAGGTTTCCCTCGATTTCTCTTGGATGCCATCATTAGATATTAGTATCCTTATCATGGTACCACTGTTAGGATATCTCCTTTCTATTAAAAAAAGAATCATCAAAATCGTTTCATAAATGACGAAGTTATCCGAGAACACAGATAAAAAAAATATACTATCGAATTGAGAACATTCTCCTCTTTTGAAGTCGGTTAAAAAGGCATAAAGATCATAATGTTGGCTGTACCCACCTAGACATAGTTTGTGAAGCGGCTGCCAAGCCTAAACTGTAAATTCCTCCGGACGTCCCTCCCATATCCGTCTCGGCGATGTCAGAGAGGTCCCACAACACGTCGGACGGGTACTCCATTGAGGCCGTTTTCAAATATTTCTGGATGGCTATAACCAAAACAAAGTACAATAAAGAGATTTAAAATTATCAAGCTATCAATCAAAGGTAGTAGAGCCACGCTGATTTTAGCACGATTGGGCCGGCTCGACCGGGGTGGTACTACCCTCGCACAGAAAATCAACGTAAAATGACAGCGATCGTGCTGTCGTGTTTCGTTGATGTCCAATGACGCAGAAGCATCACCATGGTGTGGGTCACCATGCTACATTATCTGCATTCGCAGTATGGTGACCACCACTCTTGAATTCTGCTTATGCTTTCCATCAGGCAGAGTAGAGTCGCTTTGGCAGGGCTTAAAACTAAACATATAAATAAAAAACAAAAACATCCTTGTTGATATTAACACCTGTAGGTTAATCATCATCACCATCATCAAAAGCCTCTAACAGTCCACTGATGGACATAGGCTTCTCTCTAGAAAGCACGCTTTGGTGTACTATAACATGCTGACCAGATGGGTTGGTATAGGGTTTGTTTCAATTTTTCCTTGTATTTGCAATGATGATGTCCTGCGTAGTTTGCTTCCTTAGTCGGCTCTTACGACACTCATGAGATGTATAGGAATGGTACTCCAGGTTCTTAATCTTATCACCAAGACAAGTTGATTATAAACTCCCTGTTATAAAGATGTCGATTTTTGAAAGAAATTTCGGTACAAATGGTATCTGGGTGTTTTAGCAAGTATATGCCTATGTCTATCAGAAGTTTGGTTAGTAAAACAAGGTGTCTGAAGACAGCCGTATGTAGGTATGTCTCAAGTTATTAATATTCATCACCATTACCTCAGCCCATAGACGTCAACTGTAGTACAAAGAACTCCAGCAATGTTTGCCGTAACAACTCATCCTGTGTTCAGAATTTGAGACTTACTCGTATTATATTATCTTTTGAGTTATTTTCATATGCCTACTTCAATTTTTTAAAAGGCTCAATATTACCTTGGCCAAAATTCTTGAACGTCGTACCGCAGTCCCCATCGCCACAACCCGAGTCCAGTTTATTGAGCAAGCCCTCATTCTTGACCAGGTCCTCAGCTGCAGCGGATAGACTTGCCCTGAATACTTCTTGGTGGTTTGGTGACAAAGCTGGTCCTATAGCTGTCTGCAACCGAATTAATTGTTCTTAGCTTTTAGTGCGGCTTATTTATAATTTTTAAAACAATATAATTGATCGTGTTCATTACGGAATGTTTGCCCTGGATGGGAAAGTGACCCATAAAATGGAAGGGAAGGCAAAATTCGGGCAGTTTAAAATATCTTAAAAGTTCAATATCTTGAAATTGACGGCTTGCAGTATGGTACTTCTGTCAGCAATGATAGCAACTACAACTTTCTAAATTATTTTGGTCGAACTAACCAGTAGTCCTGTATACGAGTACCTGAAAACGCTGAATTTCATAAACTTCATAGCATCTTACCTTTCGTCCATGAGTAGTAAGTAAAGTATCATCATCAACGTGTGGGTCATTACTTCTGACCGATAAAGGTCCTATGCTCCAGGCTCCACTGTCAGTGGGCGCGTCAATGAGATCCAGCCAATAATCACCGTTCTCCTCATTAAGATGAAGAAGACAGATTTGGAAGCCGTGCATCTCTAATGAACTCTTGATGTGTCCAGAGTATATGCGTTCTAGTACCATGTTTTTGGAATCTGTAAAGTGGGTATTCGTAAGATGTAGTACATTACATAGAATGCAGTGTTACTTAAAAGTATTTGGGGTATGGGCCTCCGGTACCCTCACTTACTAGGTGAAACACATCGCAAGCGCTATTTCACACCGCTTTTCTGTGAAGCCGTGGTATCATTCCGGTCGAGCCGGCCCGTGCATGCCGAAGCGTGGCTCTCCCACTTTCACAACGTAGTTTTTATTTTATTTTAAACAGGCAGTTTAAATTAACTCGGTCTCGATTCTCGAAGTCTCGGGATCGATGCCCGTCGGTTGGCTCGGTGAAATATTTGTATGACCTGCAAATATTTCTTTCGGAGTTTGGGTGTTTTTATGTATTACCAAAAAAAAGTACATAAGTTTTCTATCAATAAATCTAGCGGTCATAATACAAGCTCTGCTTAGGTTGAAACTAGATGACGTTGTGTGTGAGATGTACCATTTTTTTTAAATAAAAGTAATAGATAAATATCATAAAAATCTTGTATAAAAAGATAAACAAAATATTTACCAAAGTAATCTTTGATCTCCGCACTGATGATATTCATTTCGAAGATGGAAGTTCCCCCCAAGTTGTTGATGCACGCCACTACTCTATCGCCTGTAGCTAGCTTCAAGTGATTCACTATCTGGATACAAATATTGCCATCATCACATCAACAGTCTTCTTATCTTATCTACTTTACCAAGCTGGTACACACCTCTGGGGTATAAGGTACGTGCCAAGTTAACCTTCTCCTTTCAGTGCTGTTCTCCTGCGTAGCTTGCTCCCTTAGTTCTTACGACATCCCCTGAATGAATGGAGCTGGTGACACTTTACATTAACTGCCTCAGTGGCGCAGTGGTAGCGTACGCGACTGCTGTTCTTGAGGTCTCGGGTTCGATTCTCGGGTCGGACCAAATGTTTGTATGATCTGCAAATATTTGTTTCGGAGTTTGGGTGTTTTCTAACTATAATATGTATGTATTTACAATAAAAAAGTATATAGTATTTATATCAGTTGTCTAGTACCCATAATACAAGCTCTGCTTAGTTTGGGACTAGATGAAGTTGTGTGTTAGGTGTCCGAAATATTTATTATTATTATTATTATTTTACATGAAAAGTGTTTTTAAACTGGTCATAGTTTTAAAAATAAATATCAATCAAAGGACATCACAAGCTAAGGATTTTTTGATAGTTATCCCAAAATCTTTCAATAGTTTTCATTTGCTGACTGTGCGTACGTTCTATAAGCGCTAGGTATGCCGCTTCCTACTTCGTCAAGTGTGTGGGTTCAAACTCTTTGTTTGTTCAAACAATTTATATGATCTACAAATTGTTGTTCTAAGTCTGAGTGTTCTTTGTGTCCCTTTCTATGTTTGTTTTGTAAAGTCCCTGCGACACAGGATATATTCCTAGTGCGAGAGTTGTATTTTTAATAAACAACAAAAAAACTTTTATTCTCACTTCTAAGACTTGAATGTTTTAATTATATAATTGTTATCTCTTTTAATGAATACCTTATCAAGTATTAACGAAACCAGTTCTTTAGCGGTGCCCATCTTCATTTTAGTGATGCCAGCTTCTCCGTGAACTCCCGCGCCGAGTTCAATTTCATCATTTTCTATCTCGAATAATGGAGGCTGGCCTAAAACGCATAATATTACAATTTCGATAGAAATTAAAACGACAATTTACATTTCTATAGAAGCGAAACATTACATTTGTAAAAAAAAGTAAAAGTAACGTAATTTAAGTCGATTTTAAATATGTATTGTTATTTTCCATGCTGCAGTGTTGCATTGTCATTGCATTTTGCAATGAGTATGGTACCACTACTGTTGGATTCTGCTCTTGCTTTCCACCAGTCAGAATAGAATCACTTTGGCGGAGCACATTTATAAAAAAAAATCATCTGAAATTAAAATTTATCGACCAATGTTATGTGTACTGGCTGCATACGCATCAGTGAATCCAGTCCAGTCAAGACGTAAAATCGTAAGTTGACCGGTCTGAAGTTGGCAGCATAACAATGTTTTTGTTCTTAGCCCGTACCTAGTAAGAGGAAAGACTGGGATAATAAAAAAAAAATTAGAACGTCTTCACACATACCGGGTAATGAGCAAGCACTGAGACAGACTCCCAAAGTTGCCATGTATTTAACTGCCTCGGAAACCACATTATGGATAGTAGTCAAATCATAATGTCTTTGGGACAACGCTCCACATATCTGAAAAAAGAAATGGACACCCACCAAAAATAAATTGAAATATAAAATGTGTATATGATACGGTAGTAACTTCATCATTTAATGAATTCAGTTTATGTCTGTCAGTGAATGACTGATATTTTTATTTTAGTAAATTTTCTAAAATGAATCCTAGTTTCATCGATTTATAGTCTACGAAATCCCGTACACAATAAATTTCATGACAATAGTAGGAGCCGTTTTCGAAATTCAGATTCTATACAGGGTTACTGATTCAGTCGACCTATTCCCGTTAGCGCGTGTAGTTTACATCGCCTCTGACTGATTTCACTATAAAAAATCCTTTCCTAAATCTAACCGTTTTTGAGATAATTGAATTTAATTGATTTTTACAAAAAAATCCCGATTGTAGACTGTCAGCTTAGATATTTTGAAATGTGTAAGACTTATTATTATTGTTATTTGATTTTTACATGTAAAATAAGATGCTTTATGCCCTTGAGAACCAATTTTATACGTATAATGAATAAATAAGTCGTTATAGACGATTAAAACCTAAAAAAAGTTTTTTTTTTTTTTTTCTTTAATGGTTATCTTAAAAAATATTATGGAGCCTGTTTTGCACATATGCTTAAAGAAATATACGTTTCATTAGCTAAGAGATATAATATAGAAGTATTTAAAAATCCTACATCCGAATCCAAAATCTTTAAATTTTCTTATCTTTGCTAAGCTAAAGATGATAACCACTAAGATGGCAAACTAGCATACTTTCTGCTAGAAAATAAATAGTTACAAGTGTCATTAATAGTAACAACAGTATTATTGTAAATTGTACGATAAAAAAATTTAAAAGAAATACGAGTCCCGTTTGATTTTTATTTTCAAAATCTGCTATCAATCATTTTTTACTCTCTTTAACTGACCCACCAAGTAGAGGTTGTAAATTCTACTGCGTTTCTTGTACGTATTTTGCTACTATTTGTTAGTAGATTTTGTTTGAAGTAAGTTCAACATTTTTAAATAGTGATTGTTGTTTATTGATAAGGTTACCTTGTAGCAAAGAACTTCTGCGATCATTCCACGTCCACCCGTCTTGTTTTCACTTGAGGCTACATCTTCTCCCACTATCAGACTTTCAACCTAACAGAATATCACTTGGTTAGATTATTACATGTTATGTTTTGACACATATTGATTAAAGTGTCTGTTTGTAATATAATAGCAACAACTTTTTGCAAAGCTAAAACAAAAAAAAAAAAAAAAAATTAATAAACGATTTATATTTTTGGAATTTAATTTAAAAGCAAAGTCCTTGATATCAATCAATTTTATTTAAAACTAGCTGAACCCCGCGGTGTTACCCACGGTCATTGTCGTACCGCGAGTAACGGGGTGGTCGCGGGACAAAGTTAATCTAACAAAAAGTAGCCTAAGTTACTCCCTGGATCATCAGCTACCTGCCAGTGAAAGTCCCGTCAAAATCGGTCCACCCGCTCCAAAGATGAGCCGGAACAAACAGACAGACAGACAAAAATTGAAAAAAAAATTGTTTTGGTATATGTACCGTGTTTATACACATATGCATTGATTAAAAAGTTGTTATTTTAATATTACAAACAGTCACTCAATTTTATTTATTTGTATAGATGTATAGATTTTACTGAACGAAAAATAGTATTTGTATGTTTGTATACCTACTTTATTTAGTGATCCTAAATTAGTATAAAATGAAGCTTTTATTGCGATAATGCCTAAGACTGATGTGTAGATAAAATATAATAATTTTGTTAAATTTAGTTCTGTAGTGTCAATCCACCAACCTTGATTCCAGATATCTTAGCCTTCTCTATAGCTTTCCCGAAGTTTAGCCTGTCTCCGGTGTAATTACCGATGAGCACTAACACTCCGCCTGTAAACAAAAGCATGTAAACAAAGCTCAATTAAGTACCTATTACGTATTACAAAGCCTTAGTTATAGCCTTATTAGCCTTAGTATAGTTGTCGCTTAAAGAGCTTGAAGAGCACCTATAACTGAGATGAGAAGGATAATCGAGTACTGATTGTTACTTCTTCACGCAAAAATTACTAACCGGATTTGGATGAAACTTTACAGTAATATAGCTTATATATCAGAATTACACATAGGCTACTATTTGCCGCGATAAAGGACATACACGTGGGCGTGTACTACTAGTATTAAATAAAACTAAAAAAAGAAATAGTAGCAATTTTTTTACATAAATGGATTACAAATGTATCGTTATTATCAGCCTATTGCAGTCTACTATGAAACGTAGGTCTCACTCATTGTATCGGTAGCAACAATTTGTTATACGAACTTTCCGCAATTCGTACCAAATATCAAGATTCCAAGTTCACGAAAAGTACTCTGTAGGTTTTGATTCACAAACGGGCCGGCTAGACCGGGGCGGTACTACCCACGCACAGATGATCAGCGTAAAATGACAGCGTTCATGCTGTTGTGTTTCATTGGTGAGTGAGAGACCGGAGGCCCAATGATGCAGAAGCACCACTAGGCCGCCATAGTGTGTGTCACCATTGCTGCATTGTCTCATTGTCTGTACGAGCAATGAGTATGGTGACCACCACTCTTGGACTATGCTTATGCTTTCCATCTGGCAGGGTAGAGTCATTTTGGCAGGCGATAGATAAAAAAAAACGCTCCCAGACCAGATATTTCAGAAGATTATTTAGAAAACTTACCGGAATTGTATTTATAAAGCTGCGAGATCGCGTACAGGACATGACCAGTAGGAGGAGAGGCAAAAACGCCCCCAGCAACCGCCCCATCTAACATACCATTTGCGACGAATCCTGGAAGAAGAATGAAGAGTGTCATTCACATGTCAATCAAGCATAGAACTATCTTTACATAGTTAAAACTAGCTGTGCCCATCAATAGAAAAATATAGGTTTCATAAAGCAACAATTACCGGATCAGACTAAGGATCTTTTTTTGTATGGGACTAATCCCGTCCATACGCCCACCACTAACTCCTGTACACCCGGATGAACAGCATTGAACCACTGAGTTATGACACTCGGGAAGTCCCAGGATAGCCGTGAGAGAGCTACGCTTCGGTATGCATGGGCCGGATCGACCGGAGTTATACCACGGCCTGATAGAACACCGGTGTAAAACAGTGCTTGCGCTATGTTTCATCAAGTGAGTGAGGATACCGGAGGCCCATACCCCAACTCCTCCACCCATTCCCTTCCTCATTCCTCAAAGGCCGACAACGCACGAACCCGCAAAGAAATTCATCAGAAGAAAACTGGTGGAATTGTAAATATAATGAGGACTAAGGATCGTCAACAACCTTCTATGGTGACTGTTTTAATACTATATACTATATTGTATTCTGTGTCTTTAAAGGAAAAATGATAGATAAATAATACTCACCAGCTGCGAAAGGTTCGTGTCCTGATCCACCTCCACCAAGAATGGCCACTTTGCCCGTGTCACTCTGCAAAGTGAACATAATTACGTTAAGCTATAGCAGCTCTAGACGGATATTGGTAACAAAACCACTTTGGGCTTCATACAGGTCCCCGTTTAGAAATGGTGTTTGTGTCAAGACGTACCAAGGATTTCAAGGTTCAATGCAAATTTTCCACTCCTAAAGAAATAATTATTGTCCAGTACCTCATTTCGAACAGTGATGACTCTGTGTTTTGGATGGAGCTGTAGCTTCGGGTAGGTGGCTATAACTCCTCGTAAGTTGTCGTCTACGCATGTCTCCGGGCTGTTAATCACCTTCTTTGTTATTGGTTTAGTCGAAGACATCTGAGGAGGAAATTAAGCAGACTCTCTAAGATTATAAAGGCGAAGAATTCGTTCGGTTCAACGGACTTATCTCAGTAATTCATAGGCCGTATTAATTTTTTTAAGTACCTATTCAATAGTCCATTTATAAAAAAATACCATTAAGCCCATTAATCACGATTAATAGGAACTGAACGCCAATGTAAAAGAAAAGAAAACTGCAAAAAGAAGAAAAACTTAAAACCCTATACTGATATAAAATAAAATATAAAATATAAAAATCTTTATTTGGAAACAGATAACAAATATATCTGGACAGTGTGGTTTAGAAGGCAAAAACCACCTTTATAAAGAGAGGATTATGTCCAGTAGTGGACTTGGAAAGGCTTTCAATGATAACCATGAGCCCCAATGAAATTGGCGCAAAACGGAAAAATATTTCTTTTGGGAATCTGAAGCGCTGACGAAGTTGCGCGATTTGGAAAGACAAATCCTAAAAGAATATTGATTAATAACTATAAATATGAACTATAAAGATTATAACATAAATACCAGATGTACTACATTTAGAATTTTCGTTGCAGGCTTATTTATCGTCCTGCGTAGTTTGTTCCCTTAATCGGTTGTTACAACACCCATCACGGGATAAATAGGAATACACGGACACTCCATAGTCTTAATCCATTATTACATGGACAATGTAACTAATGATATGATTAATAAACAGTCATAAACAAAGCTAAACGCACATAAAATAATTGTTTACGTACCTCCAAGAAAATTAGAAGAAAATAATAATTCAAAAGCAACTTACCGTATCCACGAAGATACACACAAAACTGACTCGATTAGCTACATGTACGAAAACAATAAAATCCAAACAAATTACATAATTTCATTAAAGATAAAATTCATATAATCATAAGTTTACGACCCGGTTATCTGTAAAAACTGAACGGAATGTTGATATTAAAAAATAAATGATATGTGACTTACTTCACTTCTGTTAGCATGTCCTTCACAGACACTTCAATCTATTCTATACTTCACTATATCTCACTTATATAATTAGGTCTGTTGACTACTGTTTGCTTGAACTATAATAACGTGGTATGCTTTATCTAATGGATATTGAGTCATCAAATGAATGATGATGATGATATTACCGTGAGAGAGCCACGCTTCGGCATGAATGGGTCAGCTCGACCGGAGTGATACCACGGCCTCACAGAAAACCGGTGTTAAATAGTGCTTGCGCTGTGTTTCACCGAGTGAGTGAAGATACTGGAGGCCCAACCTTGGTTCAAGGAGAACCCTAACCCCCCTACCCTATCTCCCCCTTATCCCCCCAAAGGTCGGCAACGCACTTGTGACGCCTCTGGTGGTGCAGGTGTCCATGGGCGGCGTTAATCACTTAGCATCAGGCGATACGTCTGCTCTTTTGCCCGCCTAATACATGAAAAAAAAAAAAAAAAAAACAGCTTTAAAAGAAATATTTCAGTACCCGTAGCCAAGTTGCAAGTAGTAAACTAACCCATTATTCTCTTTGCTCGATGGCTAATATTTTGTTTGATTTATCGTTAAGATGATGTCTTTTCAATACACTTCTTAGTTTTCTACTAACGCTAACATATCAACTTGGCAAAGGGAAAGAACGTTTTGGCCTGCTATTAATATCATGCTGCCCAGACAGGCTTATCTTGCGTGTTTTTCGTAGTTTATGGGTATATGGATGATGACACTCCATATTCTTAAACCCACAACACAAAGCTCATTAGAAAGTGAAAAGGTATCGCTTTAGCCACTATGCCATCAATGCCGTCAGGTCTCGGGTTCAATTCCTTTGTCGGTCCAAATATTTGTATGATCTGCAAATCTTTGATTATATAATGTCATGACATTATATAATCAAAGCTGCAAATATTGGTTTCGGAGTTTGGGTGTTTTTAACCGACTTAAAAAAAGGAGAAGGTTTCTCAATTCGACCGTATATTTATATTATGTGTGTTCGCGGATAACTTCGTCGTTTATGAACCGATTTGGATGATTCTTTCTTTTAATGGAGAGGAGATGTCCCAACGGTGGTATCACGATAAGAACATCAATATATGATGATGGTATCCAAGAGAAATGGAGTCGAACCTTGAAGTCGGTTTTATTTTTATTAAAATTGTACTTGTTATCTATAAAATGTATGTATTTACAACTAGTTACCCATAAAACAAGCTATAAATAGAAAAGATAATAATAAATGTTAGAAAATATAATATTAGCCGACATATAGCAAATACCACAAGAGTACAGGAAAACAAACGTAATCTTCAAGGAAACTATTCATTGTACACAAAGGAAAGACGTTTGTTGCTATTATTACACGTTCAATACACAACTGTGTTTAACAGATGCAACAAACGAATATAAACCTTATGTGTTTTGGAGTTAGGCAGGAACTCAACCTAAATAGATTATGCGAAAGCGAAAATCTATATCTATACTAATATATAAAGCTGAAGAGTTTGTTTGTTTGTTTGTTTGTTTGTTTGAACACGCTAATCTCAGGAACCACTGGTCCGATTTGAAAAATTCTTTCAGTGTTGGATAGTACATTTATGGAGGAAGGCTATAGGCTATATATCATCACGCTCGGACCAATAGGAGCGGAGCAGCAATGAAAAACGTTTCGAAAAAGGGGGAAAATTATCACGCTACGGGCAATAGGAGACGCAAACGAGGTTGCGTGGGTCGGCTAGTTAACTATATAGAAACTAATAAATATCACAAACAAAATTAACTCTTATAGATAAACCATTTATCGTTAGTACTTCTAATAAAGTATGTATAAAAATATTATTCAGGGTGGAAATCGAACTCACAACCTCCAAGTGATCCTCTGTCAACAATAAATACAACAAATTGTCCTTTGATGAAGTGATAACTTCTTTCGGGTGGATAAACCGCTTCGTTACGTAACGCGTTACAGCGCCAGTCTGTCTGGCTTCCCTTTCTCTCACGCATACGACAGCGGTAGGCAGGCTCTACATCTCTCGCTCTAACTCACAGCGCTTGCCGTATTTCAATATTTTATAGTTTAACTTAGATTAGTTTAAGTTATCACTTCTGTCGCGCGTCCCGAGACGCACTCGTTTTTTTAATTTTTATTGTGTTATTAATGTGGCGCTATATAACAACTACAACACCATCTAACGAAGACACAACACACTTATGAGTAACTAAATCCTGCAGCGCGCTATGAAGTTCTCGTTCCTAAAAGTAAATACTTACAGAACTTCACAATATTAAACACGATATGATTTATTTGGTTATTGTGTGTGTTACAATTACAATATTTGTATGTGAAGTTTTCCTTAAAGCAAATTTTTGCCTTTATAAGGCGCCTTCGCTCTTCCATGACATGTTAGTTACATATTTGTTACACTATTCTATCTATAAAACTATACTACTTACTAATATTTTCTTAATAATATGGGTTGTTGATGCGTATGTGTGTGTACGTGGATATATGTGTGTGCGTGAATATATATGTGTATGGGTATACGTGGGTGTTAATTGAGTCAAACGTTGAGCCGCAATATCAGGGATGATCATCTTGCTTGGTCGAGTGTCTGTTTGTAATATCAAAATGACCGCTTTTTACTAAATGCATATGTATGGAAACACGGTACATAAACCAAAAATATTTTTTTTACAATGTTTGTCTGTCTGTTTGTTCCGGCTAATCTCTGGAACGGCTGGACCGATTTTGACGGGACTTTCACTGATAGGTAGCAAATGATATAAGGAGTAACTTAGGCTACTTTTTTTGGACTAGCATCGCCCAGCGGCGTCGTACGACGTACGACGTTATCCGCGGGTAACACCGTGGGGTTCAGCTAGTGAAAAATAAGACTCTAAAACAATAAATACTAAATTAATTTAATTATTATACAATTGTAAAAGTATTGCTTTCTCCAATAAAAGGCTGGATGGTGCCGCTTGCTGTCTTGGCTGCACCGAAGTATCTTATCCTGTGAGGTACACCCAAGACAGCATCCTCAGGAATAGTCCACTGAATTTGTACTCGGCTGGCGTTCTGTGGCATCCTCTGCCATATGAACCTGTTGGAAATAAAAAGACTCAGTGTGGTGTCGGATTAAGAATGGACATGGAAAAACCTTTTGCAGATCATACAAACATTTAGTCCGACCCGGGAATCGAACCCGCGCCCTCAAGCACAGCAGTCACATACGCAACTACTGCGCCACAGACAGAGGCAGTCAACTGAGGGAGCAAACTATAACATCACTTGCAAAAGGAGAGGAAAACCTGAAACAAACCTGATACCAACTCGTCTGGGCAACATGTTAGTATTAATTGGAAGTTTTGGCCTGCTATGAGTATTCATAGTAGGCCAAAACTTCCTCTTCAAAGAGACGCCCATGTCCAGCCTGGACTAATTAAAGACTGTTGACGTGACGTGATGTGATGATGTGGATTTTACTTACTGAGTATTGAAATCAGCGTCGTTGGTGACTTCGATCCAATCAGTGCCATTGAAACGCTCGATTACAAAATGACTTGATTCGTGTCTCAGATCATTGCGAGGATTTGCCGCCACCTGCCAATAATAACGTTGTATTGTACTATTTTATTTTTATTTCGATGTTCATATTAGAAACTTTTTGCCTCGCACAACTAAACTGTGGAATGAACTGTTGCCTGCGGTATTGCCGGATCAATACGATCTTCAAAACTTCAAGAAAAGAGCGTACTCCTTCTTAAAAGGCCCCAAACGAACTAGTTAACCCTAGTGTTGCCTAGTGTTGCGGGTGTCCAATGGGTGGCAGTAATCGCTTACCATCAGGCGACACGTCTGCTTGTTTGCCCCCTATTCCATAAAAAACTTTGAAGCCGTCGGTCCCAGTTGCCATACGAACAGTTGTTGCTTTAATACGGCTAGTTGGAGCCCTAAAACTTTCACCAAAAAAACGGACTTCAAGAAATGAACCAAATTGAAATGGGGAAGCACCAGTTTTCAAATAAAAAAGAATCAGCAAAATCGGTTCATCCAGTCAAATGTTATGAGGTAGCAACATGAAAAAATACACTCGAATTGACAGCCTCCTCATTTTTTGAAGTTGGTTAAAAAGTTCGACAACAGTTTGAACTACGATATCGCCTAGTGCTTGGATTATGAAGACCTGATGACAGTCGTTCCACTTTTAAAATTGAAGTTCAGTCGTTTCGTGGTACACTCTAAGCTGACCTCAACCTACTTTGGGAATAAAGTTCAGAGGATGATGGTTAAAGACACTAGAGTAATAAACCAGGGCTATATGCCACTACATCATCACCATCAACTGTATCATACTCTCAAGAATTTGGCGTTGTACCCCCGTGTGTTGATCTCTCTCTGGTCGTGCTTTCGGATTGTGAGAGTGGGAGAACAGACAGTGCACCTGAGTTCGCGCACATACTTGGGCACTGTAATATCTCTTACGCAGTTGACTGGTCTTCGTTAGGAGTAGCTGCCGTGGACGAAATCGGCTAGGAGTACATAATCACTATCAGGAATACTCTCTAGAAACAACAAATAATACTAACAAAAATAGCTTCAACAGTCGCTCCCCTTGGTGCTTCGTTTTCAGGCTGATAAAGAGTCTGTCCAAACACACTGTTGGCTTCGGTATTATCCACCTCTGGTGGTGGAATAAAAGTCGTTATTCTGCTTCGGTAATCCTCTGGTGCCGAAGTAATCTCTGCTTCTCCGTCCTGAAAGTATAACATGTTGAATTAATTATAATAGCCCATAGATGACTGTAACACGGCTAACTGATCCTAATATAAGTGGAGCATGTATGCAAGCTATTGTACTCACACTGCTGAAGAACATCTTTATATATATAATTCTTCTGTGAGTGTGTATGTCACTGAACTACTCTCAAACGACTGGACCGATTTTGATGAAATTTTTTGTGTGTGTTCAAGGGGATCTGGGAATGGCTTAGATTCACAATTTTGTCCGCTGGACAATGTTTTTTTAATTAGTTTTTAATTTATTAGTAGTTATGGCAAAACGACGTTTGTCGGGACAGCTAGTATTTATATATATTTCTAAACTCATACATATTAGACAAATTACAAATCAAACCTGCAACCTCTGTCATAGCAGTCACGACCATTAACCTCCAGTTTAAGACAATCTGTCGTGTTTTTTTTTATGTTTGGCCCTACTAAAATGACTCTACTCTGCCTGATGGAAAGCATAAGTAGAATCCAAGAGTGGTGGTCATCATACTGCGAATGCAGACAACGCAGCATGGTGACCCACACCATGGTAGGCTCGTGTTGCTTCTGTATCATTGGGCCTTCGGTCACGCACTCAACGACAACGAAATACGACAGCACGAACGCTGTTATTACACTTTCACTTTCTACGCGAGGGTAGTACCGCCCCGGCCGGCCCGTTCGTGCTGAAATCAGCGTGACTCTACTACCTTGTTTGATTATTGTCTCTCTCTCCAATACAACTCCAGCTTCAAGTTGTTTATTCTATAAAACTAAACGTTAATATATAAACTAAAAAATGCATAACAATTCGTCTATCAACGCCAAGTCACATGGTCAAAACAAAATATACAAGAGAACAGAGGCATTAGCGATTGTGACACACTTGTAACTTTAGGTAAGCGGTTGTCTTAGCAAAGTTAAGTAAGTGTTTTTTAAAACGTATTTTACTCTAATCCTTTTATATACCTTAATAGCAATCTCAGCGTATTCATGGAACTTGTTAAGGAAGATGTCAAGAGTATGAGGGCCGTAGATTGTGGAAGCTGCTTCATACCTTTGTATCTGAAAAAAATATAGGTCCTATTTTAATAAGGAAGATCGGATCAAATGGAGTGTGGACGAAGAGGCTAATTAAGTTCACGCTCACGTTGCTCGCCATCGTTTTATTTCATATCTCAACATACAGTTGTATTTTGAAGAATTTTAGGTTGAATTTAAATTGTTACTGAATTGCGCTGATCCTGAAGAAGCGAACTTCGCCGTACAACAACACTACAAAGAGCAGGAAAACAAGAAACAAACTCTATATCAACACGTCTGGCCTGATTGTTAAAGATTTATACAGTAGGCCAAAACCTGTCTAAGAAGATGCCTGTACCCGGCAGTGGACTGCTAGAGACTGTTGATAAAGTTTTACATGTTCTGATCCCTTAGTTTCAGCTTTTCATAAGTATTTTTACACTAGCCGACCCACGACCTCGTTTGCGTCTCCTATTGTCCGTAGCGTGATTTCATTTTCCCCCGTTTTTGTAACATTCTTGATTGTTGCTCCGCTCCTGATCTTAGCGTGATGATATATAGCCAATAGCCTTCCTCGATAAATGGGCTATCTGACTGAAAGAATTTTTCAAATCGGACCAGCGGTTCCTGAGATTAGCGTGTTCAAACAAACAAACAAACAAACTCTTCAGCTTTATATATTAGTATAGATTCCTAAAAAACCTACAGTATTTTGCTAGCAATAACATTTTAAATCCGCAGTGGCAGAGGGTTTTCAATACGGATTCAATATTAATAATTGAAGCATAGTTTAAAAATAGGGTCTTAGACGTCTTAGTCGTTATTTAATCGTTTACATAATTGACTGCAGAGTTGGTCTAATGGTTTAAATGATCGCCACGCCGCTTCCTACTGCGCGAAGTGTTGTGGGTTAAAATCCTACATGAGACAACACTTTGTGTGATCCACAAGTTGTTGTTCTGAGTCTCGGTATTCTTTGTGTCCGTTTCATATATGTTTGTAAAGCGGGTGTTGTCTTTTAAAAAAAAACATCGTAAAACTAAATACCTTACCTGATACTCCTCAAAAGTGGATACATAATGGATGTAATCGTTGGTCAGTCCAGTAACCACAACCTTAGGGTCTATTCCATTATCCTGCATCACCCGGCCTACTACGTCCATCATGCGACGACCAGCCATGGTGGTAGGTTCACCAGGCACGCCCA
Source organism: Spilosoma lubricipeda (assembly GCA_905220595.1). Lineage (NCBI taxonomy): Eukaryota > Metazoa > Arthropoda > Insecta > Lepidoptera > Erebidae > Spilosoma > Spilosoma lubricipeda. The sequence goes on along the minus strand of HG992281.1, from coordinate 20,488,326 downwards.
CGATCGCCAGGTCACCAAGCCAGATAAGAGACGCTGATATTATGTTGGGGTGCCATGGTAAGGGGTCATCAGACTGGAGATATAATAAAGTTTTTGATGATATTCACAAATGTAAATGGTATTTTAATGATTAAAACTATGACATGTACTAATTGATTACATCGAATCAAAATTTCTCTTTTGTGGAGAATTGTAGATGTCATATCGATAGATGTACATTGATGTCATCTTTTTTTGTACCATTCACTCTGAGACTCAAATATTCTAAAGTATATAAAAATAGTAAGAAAAATCGATAATAAAATTTCTAAAAAAAGTTGCAATAACTCAAACGACCTTTTTTTTTAATCTTAATAATCCAATATCTTTGGTTCGATTGGACTTGAATATGGTATTTTATAGATAAATCTATTTTAAACAATGGCTACTACAAGGCCTAAAAGTATTTAGGTCTATTTAATCAGAAACACTGTAACACATGCTTTAAATTGATTTCGAAATAACTGACCCGTCCAGTGGCCAACAGGATAGGCTTGGGAGCATGACATTCGCGGTCCCACTCGGTCGGATTTGAAATAATGTTTATCACACCTAATACGGGATTCCCTTCGATAGGATGCAGCGTGCCCTGTGGAAATAAAAGGAGTACCATCAAATTTTAACCCTAAAATTAGTAAAGAAAATATCAGGAAAGAGAAAAGAACAAAACTCAAAATCTCTTCATTTCATTAAAAGAAGGCTTTAAAATTGTCTCTTAGGTAGCCTCTAAACTCACATAACAACAACGATCTTTTTAAAACGACTTATTTTTGACACGCTACTTTCTCTACGCTACAGTAAGAAATAATAATAATGAATATTTTGGACATCTACCACACAACGCCATCTAGTCCCAAGCTAAGCAGAGCTCGTTTTATGGGCACTAGACAACTGATATAAATACTTTTTGTAAATATATACATTTTATACCCAAACTCCGATACAAATATTTGCAGATCATACATACATTCCGTGGGAGAGCCACGCTTCTGCATTAATGGGCCGGCTCGACCGGAGTGATGCCACTGCCTCATAGAAAACCGGTGTGAAATAGTGCTTGCGCTGTATTTCACCGAGTGAACGAGGGTACCGGAGGTCCATAACCCAAACCCTGTCCCCCTATCTCTCGTCCCCATCCCCCAAATGCCGGCAACGCACTTGTGACACCTCTGGTGTTGCAGGTGTCCATGGGTGGCGGTTATCAGGCGATAGGAATCCTCGTTTGCCCGTCTATTTCATAAAAAAAACATTTCATATGACCCGAGAATCGAGCCCGAGACCTGCACAGCAGTCGTATACGCTACCACTACTCCACCGAGGCAGTTAAAGTAGAACAGTTGAAGACCTCTTCCCCATTGCTCAGAATTAGAAAGAGAGTAGACACCCAAAAATCTCCAAAAAGACACACCTTTTTTTCTCGTTGCACTCAACTGGGAAACGCTCAAAAATTGTTTATAACTTTCTCGGGATTCGTGAAATTGTTTGATAAGTTGTTCTTGTACCTGTGTTACATTAAGAGTGTTAGCGCCATCTTGAGTTCCAGCAACGAAACTGTAGCCTAAGGCAGGTGCACAGCCTGGTACTAATTCATTCTGAAAGAAAAGTATAATCGGTATAGATACTTAGGCTTTTATACCCATCAGAATAATCTTCTTTATATATCAAAATGAATTGCTGAAATGTATGCCAAATTTTTTTTTGATGTGTTTATCTGTGATGTGTGTGTGTGATATGGTTAGGATAAGGTTTATGTACAAGACAAAATAAAAGTTAACGGGAACAGTCTTTTTTTGTCAGCGACTGTACACTGCCTGTGGGAATATGGCGTTACGAAGTTCGCCGGGTCAGCTAGTCTAACTGTATATAAAAAAGAATTGGCGAAATGCGGGTCAGCTAGTCTAACTATATATATGTAAAGAAGAATTGCCTAAATGCTGATGATAGCATCACGCAGGTGATTGTACTTAAAGCAAATGACAAAAGGTTTTTTTATATTTATTATTGCCCTGATTTTGAAAAAAAATGCTAAAGGTTCAAAAAACATAATGATAAAGACAGTATAACGATATCTAGACACCAAAACCGAAGCTACTTACACTTTCGAAAGACCTCGTCACTGGATTATACCTGGGTACCTCTTGTACTGTCATGTCTACAAACTGATGTACCACTTTGAGCTTTCCCCTCAACTCTTCCCCAGGAGAGTTCAAGATTTCCTGTTGAATAGAATTATTGATTCGATTATTATTGTGGGATACTATATACATATATTTTTTTTTTACATGGAAACACCCAAACTCCGAAACAAATATTTGCAGATTACACAAATATTTGGTCCGACCTGTGCATCAAACCCAAGACCTCAAGCACAGCAGTCGCATACGCTACCACTGCGCTACCGAGGCAGTTTAATTAATCCCACCTCAAAAATTTGCGTACATGAGCCATAGTGAAACCTTCATCATTTAACCCAAGTACTCTATTATCCATTAAATTAAACAGGAAAGGACCATGGCTCGGACCTTCAACTTATAATGCATAAGTTATATTAGCAAGTAAAACCAAAAAGCTTTTATTTCAAGTAGCCCTTTTCAGGCATTTTCGAAACGTTACATTAATCTTTTACATTACTCTAGTTGCTCGTTTTCATAATGTCATTCCCATGGAGAAGAACCGGTAAGAAAAACTCTTTACAAAAGCTGGTTTTCAATTTACATGTATATTATTAAGCATGTATGCAACGAGAACGTTGTATAAGAATATTAGTACCTAATTTTCAAGAATCAAAACAAATACATTTACCAAGATTTACGCGTTCTAATCCAGGTCTAATACTCACCATAGCTCCATCATATATTTTGGTACCGATAATCTGAACACTTTCGAACATATCAGCTCCAGGACCTGGGGCGAAACATCTCTCCCCTGCCCCACAGACTACGAACTGATTATCGCACTCAATGCCGGAGAACTCGCAACGAGCACCGTAGGTGTTTGGAGAGGCATCGCCCAGGTTGGACGCGAAGAAACCAGTCACAATCTTAGCCTGGGACACAGAAAGCCTATATTTACAATTTAACCATTTCTAGTAAACGGGAAACAAATACCAATACTGTCTGGAGAAATATAATCACAATAAATAATAAAATAAAAATAGATATCACTTTTATTTCTATCTCTTTTAATTGTCTAGTAGTTTGGACTACGCTCGATAGTCAACTTTTGACCATTTAATTCAACACCATGCTTCTTAAAATGAAGTCAAATGCTTAGAAAATATTGCAAACATTACCAATATTGGATCAAAGCTGGGCTTTATTATTATGGTTATTGAGTTGGTACTCAACAACTCAATAACCATAATAATAGCAACTACGGAAAAATCAATCACCTTGCCAGGGGAAGCACCTGGATTTAACTCTTGTTCCATCCTGAGTGCAGAGTAACCCAGGTTATCAGATGAGATGAGCGTGTTGGACATATTTATACTAGTTGTGTGGACAGAGAACCAGTTCAGTACACCATGAAGGGAGCCGTTGACGGTCTCAATCCGGACTTGAGTTAAGACTTTGTCTGTGTTGTGATCATACCTGGGGGAAAAACATCGATTTTTTAGTGTTTAGAAATACATAAGATTGAAATAATAGTTCCATTGTAGGGTAGAGTTAAGCACAGGTTGAATGACAGATGTTAAGCGTCTACTATCGCCTCTGGACAACTGTAACTTATCAGTTATTAAGTAAGTCTAGTAATCTGTAAGTCTAGTAGTCTGTAAGTCTTAGCGTGATGATATATAGCCTAGACCAGTAGCTACTGAGATTAGCGCGTTCAAAAAAACAAACAAACTCTTCAGCTTTATATATAAGTATAGATTTCTCTTACCGAGCTCTTTCAGTTGGAGGATTGGCCATATATGAGAATGGAGATCTGTTTATAGACGCATCAGTTACGTTTGTCCGTCCGTAGAACAGACGCGCTGGTACTATATTTTCATGAGCTCGTTCTATACTCTGAAACAATCATCCATACTAATATTATAAATTCGGAAGTAACTCTGTCTGTCTGTCACGCTTACACGGCTAACCCGTTACACCCATTTTAACTATAATTTGATTCTTGACGAAGGACATGGGCTATTTATTGACGCAATAGCGAGAGCTAGTAACACACACTAGTAGCAACTTTGCACTATTGTATAACAAATAACTATTGTTTGTTGTTATTTTGTTTATCATTAAACAAATACTTCAAGGTAGTCACGCTGCTTTCAGCATGAATGGTCTAGATTTACCAGGGCGGTACTACCCTGTCACAGAAGACCAACTTATGTGACAGCGTGTTTCGTTGGTGAGTATGAAACTGGAGATCCAATGACGCAGAAGTATCTCAATAGGCCACCTACCACATAGGAAAAAACATGGCCAAATTATACAAAAGCTTCATTAATAATCGCCTGTGTTTTTCTGATAAATAAGCTATATTATTTTGACGTTTCATCTAAATCAGGTTGGTAGTTTTTGCGTGAAAGAGTGATAAACAATCATACATCCATTCTCACAAACTATGTCAGTTATAATTTTAGTCGGATGCTCTTTTACCAGAGTAATGCCGTCCACGTATGCATTGAAAGACTCTTCTGAGAACCCAAGGATGCTGATGTCCAATAGGATATAGACAAGATGGCCGCCGGGAGCGCTATGGGTGTGGGTACCAGCTATGATGACGTTGTCAAGACTGTACATGTCACCATATTTTTCTTGTAGCCTTTTCACTACCTAAGAAAAAAAATTATGACCCAGATTGTAACAAGTAAAATTTTAACAAACATAAAACCGACTTGAGGGTTCGACTCGATTTCTCTTGGATGCCATCATCTGACCTTAGTGTCCTTATGATGGTACCACCGTTGGGATATCTCTTTTCCATTAAAAAAAGAATCATTAAAATCGGTTAATAAACGACGAAGCTATACGCGAACACACATAAAAAAATACACGGTCGAAATGAGAACCTCCTCCTGTTTTTTGAAGTCGGTTAAAAAATAAATCAATCACTTTAGTAAATTTAGGTTTTTTTGCATTGCCTGCATTCTCAATGTGTACTAGGACCACTACTCTTAAATTATTCTCATGCTTTCCATCAGGTAGCGCGGAGTCACTTTGAGACGCTCGTGTAGAAAAAAATATGTGTTGAAGCATTGCTCTTCCGCGGCTGTATGTTTTCTGAAGATTGAGATAAAGTTATCCCCTTATTCATAAACATTATTTAACGCTAAACAAAGCAAACACTCAAACTCCGAAACAAATATTTGTAGATCATACAAACATTTAGTTAGACCTTGGAATCGAACCCGATACCTCAGCATAGCAGTGCTACCGAGGGAATCAAGCAAGTCGAATATAGCAGAACACAAAGAGTTTTTAAGCGTTTTTTATTTATTTCAAATTTTTTTTCTGATTCAACTTGAAGCGAACTGACGAGCGATACTTGTCAATTAAACGTACCGTTACCGTGCTACAGGTTATATTTATAAAGCCAAGTCTTTTTGTTTATCTAAAGTCATAATCTTAGATTCAGATTACAAAAAAAGGTTTTGTAATCTAAGGTCATAATGTTATCCATCCTACCTCACGTCTGACAGCTATGCCTACTGCCTGGACCTCTGCAGATACGTAGACTATCCTTCTGTCTCCTTCCACGAAGATAAAAGCCCTCGAGAATTGTCGCAAGTGTATTCCCGTGCCGCTTTGTGTAAATTCAGCATAACCCATCTCGAAATAAAAATATTACAGTAAATGAGTACACAATAATACAAAATTTAAGAACTGGACCAAATTGAAATGGGACCACTTGAGAAGCACCAGCTTTTAAATTAAAAAAAGAATCATCTAAATCTGTTTACCCTGTCGAAAGTTCTAAGGTAACAAACATAAAAAATATAGTCGAATAGAGACCCTCCTCCGTTTTTGAAGTCGGTTCAAAAATATATTTTTGTACGCATCGATTACACTTATAAATAAGCTGGAATTAAGCAACCTAATCCAAAAGTTCATTATTTGTTTTTCCTGCAATAGCAAATATGCATGTCTTTTTTTGTTATTCCTTATCTGATCATATAAATCTCCATAACATAGAAAAAAATATAAATAGGCTTGAAAATAGTCAAACAAATTTTCAAAGTTAAAACGTGACAATCGACGTAACATTTCGTTTCGACCAATAGGACGCGTTTTGTTGGTTTAAATTTCCCTCCCTTAATTTTTTCTATTTAATATTTTCTGGGTTCAAACTTTTATGTATATTGTAAAGACGTTACAGAATCTAAAAAAATATGTTTGAGACAAATAAAAAAATTATGCATATTCCCTGTTGGCCGTAGGAGAACATCACTATTAATTACTAGGAATATCTTCTTCCCATTATTTAATACCACCATCTCTAGAAGTAGCTCAATATGACGTACATACTAGGGCCCTTAAGGAGCATTTTCATCGTTCAGGTACAATAAATTGACTATACTTACAAAATTAATTTCGACAGGAGGTCCCGTCATATCCGCAATTCCCACTCCCACCTCATAGATCGGCTCTGTTTTCTCAACAACATCATCAACAACACCGTCACCGCTGTTCACGGTCAGCACTATAACCGTGGTCAAGCCCGCTATCACGCCGAGGGTCAACACCACTATCGCTATTTTACCCACTAAGGGTACCGCCATTTTGTCTGAAATATATTGCTTTTTTCAGATGAAAGCTTTAGCGATTGTAGAAAAAGATACAATGCGAAACAACTGCATCTTGGCTAGAGGGACTGATATCAAGTGAATATGTTTTATTAGAAAACTAGCTGACCCACGCAACGTCGTTTGCGCCTTATATTGCCCGTAGCGTGAAAATTTCCCCCGTTTTTGAAACATTCTTCATTGTTGCTCCGCTCCTATTAGTAGTAGCGTGATGATATATACCCTATAGCCTTCCTCGATAAATGGAATATCCAACACCGAAAGAATTTTTCAAATTGGACCAGCGGTTCCTGAGATTGGCGTGTTCAAACAAATAAACAAACAAACTCTTCAGCTTTTTATATAATTAGTATAGATTAACTGAGCCCCGCGGTGTTGTCCGCGGTACGACAAAAACTAATCTAAAAAAAAGCGAAGTGAAAAGTACAATGACGCTAAAAAAGTTTTCACTTCAAAAAGTAGCCTAAGTTACTCCCTATATCATCAGCCATCTGCCAGTGAAAACCCTCAAAATCGATCCAGCCGTTCCAGATAATAACCGAACCAAACAGACAGACAGACAAAAATTGTAAAAAAAATATTTTGGTATATGTATGTACATATGCATTTAGTAAAAATCGGTTATTTTAATATTACAAACAGACACTCCAATTTTATTTACTTGTATAAATATCTTAAGTTTGACGATAAAAAATCTTAAATACTTACACGACTACAAAACAGTATTAATAAAAAAAAAAACTTAAAACGAGAAACAAAAACACATTACACTGTCCTTCACTTTTAAAAGAAGTCAAATAAATGAAATATTCATTAAAAAATCGATCAAACTAATCCGATAAAGGAATAGATTACGCTATTATCGTACCAAATAGTGATTATTGAGCAACACAAATTATTGCATTAGGTACTTTCAGATGAGGAGATATCAAAAGCAACTGAAGTATCTACGTAGTATAAGATCGATGCTAAGTATCTACTAATGCTTTTCACCCATAAAGTGATCTTAATAGAGATCCGAGGCGCTCATAGCCCAGTTGCACTCGGTGATTATAAACTGTAGTAGAATTAGATGGGATCAATTTATCTGTGGTCAAGTGACAGGAAGGGCGTGGGAGGTTTTGGCGGGTAACACAGCCAGCACGAGGAACTAAAAAGATTAATACTAATATTAATATAAAAAACTAGTAAAAAGCTTAAACCAAGTTTACAACGTTGTTTCTATAACGACATTAGATACTACAGAAACAATTACCGAGGTTAAGTAACGACGGCGCGGTCAGTACCTGGATGGGTGACCGCTGGTGGCATGTTAGCATGAGTATCTCTGTGATTCGGAGGTCACGTTAAGCAGTCGTTCCCGGTTGTTATCATACGATAAGAGTCGTGAAGCTTAGTTGGAGGGCATTTGGACGGCTTAAAAACACCCAACGGTAAGATAACGTAGCCACAACGTTGTCTTGCGAGTAACCAACCCGCCCTTGCGTGAGTGCGTGCGGACCTATGTCTTTAACCCACTCCTGAGAGGAGACCCTAAATGGGACGTTATGGGTTGTGAGAATAGAGATCCAATAAACTACTCAGATGGTTTGACGGTTAGCGTATGCGACTACCGATTTAGAAATCTCTGATTCAATGCCCTTGTAACGAAATTATTTAATTGCCAATATTTTTTTAGATAAATATTTTACACATTATTTCTAAATTCAAACAAACTGTGAACTATCCTTGAGCTCAAGATAATTATCGATCTTAAAATATAGCCTGGATTAAAACGTTTTAATGAATATTTATAATACCTAATCGGTTAAAAGGTATTAAACGTGATAAGACCTCCCAGTACACTATATTACCTCTGTGACACACACCATGTACTCAAAGTAAGTATATTTATATTAATCCATACAAATAAATAACATTCAAGTATCTGTTTGTAACTGCAAATTATCGACTTTTCACTAAATTCAAATGAAAGTTTAAAAGGTACTTTTTTAAACTCTCTAGAACGATTGATCCAATTTTGACGGGACTTCCACTGGTAGATAACTAATAATATAAGGAACTCGCTTTTGCATGCGGCTTCGCTCACGCACACCTTCATCCCCTGGTTTACCCCCTTACAGGTGGTATTTCAAAAATTCCTTTCTTAGTGCTCACTTACGTTATATAAAGAACCTACATGCAAAATTTCAGGATTCTAGGTTCAGCGGTTTGGGCTGTGCGTTGATCTCTGGGTATGTCAGTCAGTCAGTCACCTTCCTCTTTTATATATAAGGAATAACTAAGGCTACTTTTTTAAACTAACTTTGAAACGCGGCGCTACCCGCGGTTATAGTTGTAAAGGTATAACAACAACCGCGGGTGATACCGCGGGGCTTAGCTATAATATTGTAAAGCAGAAAGATCGGTATGTATGTTATGTCTCCATGAACTTAAAATCCACTAAATCGATAAAAATAAATCTATTTAAGTTAGAAAACTACATTACCACGGACTGCTATAAACTAAGTATATTCGAAAGACTGCCTAGTTGGTACAGCGGTTGGCGTATGCGACTGCTGATCATGAGGTCTCGGGCTCGAATTTCAGGTCTAACTAAAAGATCGGAATTTTCTAAGAATTCATATAGAAATGCTTAATAAACTCGTAGAGAGAGAGCATGTAAAGCCGTCGGTCCTGAGCCGCACCTAATCTCTTCCCGGTCGTATCGGATAACCGTCCCATCGAATTATGAGAGTGAGGGTACAGAGGGTGAACTTGCATTTGCGCAAACACTTGTGAACTATAATATCTCCTGCGTAGTTGGCTGGTCTCCGTTGAGATTGGCCGCCGTGGCCGTGATCAGCAAGGAGAACATCAACATCATTAAAAAGTTAGAGATCTCAAAAAAATGGCAGTGATAAGTTCTGAATTAACCCCATGTATTAAAAATTTTGCGAAATAAAATCATTACTTGAGATTTTCTGTACGTACAACATATGGCTAGGTTTTGCCCACGACTTTACTCGTGTGCGTCAATAGTTTTTTTTTTTTGTGTAGAGTAGAGTCATTATGGCCCTGTCATAATGACTCTACTCTGCTTGATGGAAAGCATAAGCAGAATTCAAGAATGGTGGTCACCATACTGCCAATGCGGACAACGCAACAATGCAGCATGGTGACCCACACCATGGCGGGCTAGTGATGCTTCTGCATCACTGGGCCTCTGGTCTCGCACTTACCAACGAAACACGACAGCACGATCGCTGTCATTTTACGTTGATTTTCTGTGCGAGGTTAGTACAGCCCTGGTCGAGCCGGCCCGTTCGTGCTGTCATCAGCGTGGCTCTACTAACTTGAAAAGTTTACAAATATTTCGGACATCTAACACACAATGCCATCCAGTTAACAACAACAAGCTAAGCAGAGCTTGTGTTATGGGTGCTAGATAACTGATATTAATGCATAATAACATACTTTTTTTTTGTAAATGCATACATATATTACAGATAGAAAACACCCAAACTCCGAAACTAATATTTTCAGGTAATACAAAGATTTGGTCCAGCCTGGGAATCGAACCCGAGACCTCAAGCACAGCAGCCGCATACGCTACCACTGCGCCAACGAGGCAGTCAAGTATTTTTTATTTACAAATAATAAAACAATTCTAATCGGTCTATATAAATCATCTAATTTCAACAAATTTACAAACAGCGAGTACTGATCTATGGACGATCGTTACTTATTGATTTGTTAATATTATCAGATAACACATAATTGTAGTACGTATTATCTATTGTTTTAGATAAAGTATTGTGAAGTTAGTAGTTAGTATTTAGGTTAAGTGCTAATGATTACTATACTATTTCCATTTCTTTATTTTCTCGATGACAGTTCTAATTTGATAGTTGAAGTGTTGTGACGAAATAAGTAATTATATCGATGGCATATATAATTATTTTATATATTTAAAATGTGGATAATGCTTCATTAACAGTACAATTAGTGAATATTTGCAAATCGAAAAAAGCCTCCCTAAAAGATGTATTACCAGCAAAATAGCTGCCGAATGTGGTCATTGGGTTTTTCGAATTCCGCCGTATCATTGCCAGTACAATGCTGTATAACTAATATGGGCCCAAATCAAAGGATACGTCGCTCGAAACGATACGCATCCCCCTTCACGGCAAACAAGATGTTAGATTTATTAAAAATGCATGTGTGGAAGTAACCGCCGAACACTGGAAAAAAAATGTGAGAAGAACCCAAAACATTATAGCGTCGGATTGGGAAATTCATGTGGCATTCGATAATATATATGGATACGGCGGTCATTCCACCAGTTGTTTACAACAACGTGACTATACCCTTAAGCGCAGTGGTAAAGAACCTGGGGCTACTTATAGACTCGACACTTGATTGGCGGGCACAAGTCTCATACGTCAGTCAGAGAGTTACCTCGTGTCTCCGAGCATTGTATCGTCTCAAGAACTTCATCCCCATTAAAACCAAGGTTACGCTTATGCAGTCCTTAATTATTCCCCTGATCGACTATGGTGATGTGTGTTATTTTGACCTGAATGCAGATCTTCTCAATAAACTAGACCGCCTTCTCAATAACTGCATTCGATTCGTTTTCAATCTTCGCAAGTATGATCATGTGTCTGCTTTTCGTTCCCAATTGCAATGGCTCCCTATTCGTCAGCGCCGCAGTTTGCGAGCGCTTACTACTCTTTTTTCGTTCCTCAACTCTCCATCGTTACCCAAATACCTGGTACCACACTTCCGTCTCTTATGTTCCAATCATGACCGAAACCTTCGGTCAACAAATAATCTGCTTCTTCTATCCCCTTCTCACACCTCCAACTTTCTCCATTCTTCCTTCTTTGTGCAGTCTGTTCTTCTCTGGAATGCACTTCCTGCTGAGATCAGGATGTCCACAAACCGTCTTACATTCAAACTAAAGGTACGCGAACTTTTTCGGAATGAGTTGGCAATACAGTCACAACCCTAATACCCGACTGTGTACTAGTATAATATTAAATTTATGTATGTGTATGATTATATGTATTTTATATTATTAATTTGTGTAATAGTATGTTTATGTTGATCGGTCCTATTTGATGTAGGTTTATCTTTGCACCTACCGCATCCTATTTCTACATCACCAAGAAGGTAGACTGGGAGAGAATGCCTCATGGCATTAAGTCCGCCTTTTGTACAAAAGTGCAAAAAGTTTAAATAAATAAATAAATAAATAATATAGAAGTGCAGGAACTTATAATGTTAGGGAGAGCTCATCCAGTGACAGTGACGATTCATCAGATTTTGATTATGATAAATAAATAAAAATTCAACATAATTAAATTTTGTAATGAAATGTAATATTATTAAAAATGATAGTCATATTTTAATTCATTGTTATCACTAACCAAGAAACTGTCAAACTAGGATTACGACACATTTTCTAATTAGTGTTTCCAATCGGTTAATAATAAATAAATAATAAATATTTCAGATATCTAACACACAACACCATCTCATCCCAAACTAAGCAAAGCTTGTGTTATGGTTACAAGACAACTGATATAAATACTTATATACTTTTTTTGCAAATATATACATATTATACATAGAAAACATCCAAACTCCAAAACAATTATTTGTGGATCATACAAACATTTGGTCCGACCCGGTTAATAAATTTGTACAAAATTATCCGGCAATAGTTTAGCTTCTTATACTTTTAAAAAAAAATACGGGTCTGTTATCGTGTCACGTTTATCGATAGCACCATCCCTATCAGCTTCTCCGACTCTGCTATGACCTTGTACGTGCGTAAGCGTCATATTTTGATTAAATAATTTATATATCATGTAAAAAAGACGCTCGTTTAAGTTTCCACAGTAGCTGTCATCGAGAAAATAAAGAAATGGAAATGGTATTTTAAAAAAATTTGAGAGGAAATTGTTGATATTCTTAATTTGGACACGAATAATTAAGAGGAAAATATATATTTCATCCTTTTTGGAAATATTCTTCCTAATGTAGATCACATTTCTAAACAATTCTTCTTCTTCTTCTTCGATGAAATGGCAACCAGCCGGATCTCTCGGATCAGCTATTTCCGCCAATGTCAAGTTCAATCATTCAAATCATAAGTCTTCAAGTCTTTAAGTCTTCGTCGTGATGAAATTAATGTTAAAATTATATAAAATATGGATAACATAAAACATGGACCGTCTTTCGAAAAAACATAAAACGGTCCTTTCTAAACAATAGGGTTTGTATTATGAACTTTGACAATTTTCGATTCTTTATTTATGTAAATATTTTTAGAAAAATATGGACATCCCTACAATTTCCTTCACATATTTAATATCAAGGATTTTTAATCAATGTTGAATGATTCCTTTTATATTCCCATACCTCCTTCAAATCGTAGCAGTACCTAAAACGCAGCTGAAACTGGTAAGAATGGCTGATAAAAGCGATAAACAAAGAAAAAAATAACATTCTATTTTTAAATAATATATTTATAATGTTTATATCACATTACTTACAAGTATACACTTAAGTTAGAGTATATTTTATACAAGAACTTTAATATAACTTAATCATTATAAGAAACGACAGTTCCATCTTAGCTTAATCGCTTAGCACGAGAATTTAACAAATTAAAAGTCTCTTGACACAAATCTCGAAGTTATTAAACTACAGAAAGGAACATACAAATAATAGGTAATTGTATTTTTAAGACAACTGCTCTAGGAATATATCCTGTGCGGGACTTTACAAATAAACATGAAGCGAACATAAAGAACTCCTAGACTCATAACAACTAGTTCTGGATACACAAAGTATTGTCATATGTGGGATTTGAACCTAGAACACTAAGCGCAGTAAAACGATTTTTAAACAATTTATGTATGTATGTATGTAACACATAAAATTATGTTATATTATACAAAACCAGAAAATCACTATAAATTCGTATAAAAAAATTCCAGGATAAAAATATGACATCTACGATGTTGGTTAACTTATCCCGGGAATATCCATATTTATTTTTATGTTACATTGTATCATCCTAAAAGAAGTTTTATTACAAAATAAAAATTAAATCATGTAATAATCTATGTTTAAATAAAATACTTACCTATGGCTAACAATACAATGTCAAGAGATAAATAGGAAATTCTAGAAGAAAAAGAAAAAAATAAATTCAGTCCTATTTTCTAATTGAGTAATTTTATAACTTGACTTTGGTTTTTAGTAATACCACTAATTTGACTTACTTAGGGGAAAACATTGGCAAGTATACTAAACTAAAAGGCAATATAGTCATATAATAATAAACATCTCAGATAGATCTAATTTCTAATTATACATATAACTAGAGAGGGCTCTAACAAGCGTTCTTTTCGTCTTATCATTCCTTTCAACTTACGCGTATCTTTCGTCCCTTCCGTCTTTTTCGCCCTTTACGTCTTTTTGCGGAATGTGGGCAGAGGAAATACCTTTACTTAATTTTACATACTATATAAATATCGTTTAATTTTATAATGGCCATTTGAAAACTTTGGCCAACATTACCTATAAACTATACCCACACACAGTATCGGGGTAAAATTTTGATGACTATCTTTTTTACTTAATTCTTTTAATATATTTAAAAAATTAAGTTAATAAATAAATCGTTCTGTACAACAGATATTCAGGAACGACTTAAATTAACAAACAAATTAGTCAAATTGAAAAATTGTACAAAACGATCTGCATTCCTATTTAGAGAAAAAACTTGTCCCGGGAATATCCACATTAATATAACGTTACATTGCATTTTGTAAAAGGTTTAATTACAAAAATATTGCTTTCGCCTTGAACACGCTTCTTGCTATAACGCGGGCGATCTTATTTTGTATTTTTTTGTATTATAATTCTTTTTTTTATTATTATTGATACAAATGCTTTTTCTAGAAATATAAATAAATCAACCTTGTCTGATACTTGAATTTTGTCCAGATTTTATTCATGATATACTTTTGAATAACAATCAACGTTTCTTACACACACACATACAACATTATAAATACTGAAGTATAATATTATACAATATACCTAGTATATAGTTTTCCAGCAATATATATATTTATGTATATAGATATACACATAGAGAGTTAAATGATATTATGCCCAATCAGGCCAAATGATGCAGAAGCATCACTAGGCCGCTAAGGTGTGGGTCACCCTGCTGCATTGTTGCATTGTCTGCACGAGCAATGAGTATGGTGACCACCACTCTTGGATTCTGCTCATGCTTTTTTATCAGGCAGAGTAGAGATTTTGGCAGGTCCATATATCTATACAAATAAATAAAATTGGAGTGTCTGTTTGTAATATTAAAATAACCGCTTTTTACTTAATGCATATGTATGTATACACGATACATATACCAAAAATGTAGTTAAAAAAATTTTTGTCTGTCTGTCTGTCTGTTTGTTCCGGGTAATCTCTGGAACGGCTGGACGGATTTTGACGGGACTTTCACTGGAAGGTAGCTGATGATCCGGGGAGTAACTTAGACTACTTTTTTTAGACTAACTTTGTCCCGCGGCGTTACTCGCGGTACAACATTAACCGCGGGTAACACCGCGGGGTTCAGCTAGTATTTAATAAATATGATACGAAATAGTTCAGTCACCACCAGTCGAATGGTAACTTTATTATGACAAGTGAACACTTGTTCTTTAAGCAGGTTTGGATGGGGAATAAATTGATCTATGTAGTTATCGACATGGTTTCGAGACATGTTAACGCTTGAGACAGCTTTTAATATATATAATTAACGTGTCACGTTGAACTCCGAAACTAACCAATTTTTTTTAAATGTGTGTTATGGTAAGATCATCACGCTTAGTCAAATAGTAGCCGAGCATGATTAAAAAGATATACAGACGAAATTATGGGGATAAGTTTGTAGGTATATTTAAACTCAGTATTACCTGTTGGCACTCCTCGTGAGTGCTTCGTGTTTTTATTTTTTAACGTATCATTAACTTGGCATATCACTTATCACATTGTCATCAATCTCTGTCACCTCTTCTCCTTTCTTCTTCTACGATACCTCGAAACCATCCGTAAACCCATGGTAGGGATATATACCCCCTAGCACATATTTGTAGTTCCCGAAGTGATGGATCCTATAAGTTCCTTTGGGAGTACCAACTGGTATCTCCCACTCAATCTCTACGTGGCTGGTTCCCATGACTTTGGAGTCACGAATCCAAGTAAACCTGGGTAAGAGAAAAAAAGAAATAATATTTAAAAAGTACTTGAAAAAAATACACTTTGCGAGCCACGCTTCGGCACGCACGGCCGACTGAACCGGATTGACGCCACGGCCTCACAAAAATTCGGCGTAAAACAGCACCTGCGTTGTGTTTTACCGAGTGAATGGGGAAACCGGAGGCCAATACCCCAACCTATTCCCTCAAAGGCCGGCAACGCACTTGTGACGCCTCTGGTTTTGCAGGTATCCATGGGCGGCGATAATCGCTTAACATCAGGCGATACGTCTGCTCGTTTGCCCCCTATTCGATAAAAAAAACTGTCACTAAAGAATTCAAACTATATACATGATTACAGTTCAAGTTGCAAGAGTATATATTATAACTTTGCAGCAGCTGTCGGTCCAGGTTGTCATGAACACCTATGATAGTTCCCTCAAATAAATAATAAATAAATAAATATTTTGGACATCTAACCACACAACGCCATCTAGTCCCAAGATAAGCAGAGCTTGCGTTATGGGGTACTAGACAACTGATGCAAATACATTTATACTTTTTTTTTTGTAAATACATACATATTATAGATAGAACACACCCAAACTCCGAAACAAATATTTGTAGATCATACAAACATTTGGTCCGACCCGGGAATCGAACCCGAGACCTCATGATCAGCAGTCGCTCACGCCAACCGCTAGACCAACGAGGCAAATATACTGACAACTACATCGCCCTCAGGGTTGCAGAGGTCAGATGTCAGTCGTAAAATTGGTTGAACTAGTAGCCAACCTCAAGTAATATTGGGCAGAATAAAGGCTAGGAAGTGGAAAACAGAACCGTATATATTCCCCACCCCTCCCCACTTACCCTGAATATAAGATCGGCAACGCATTTATTCAGTTGCAGGTGAGGATAAGCGCTGATGGTCGCTTACCATCAGGTGAACTGCCCATCCCTCGCCTTTATACTAAGCAATACACGTGGTATACATACTTGGTTTCCCAGTCAGCGTCAGTAGCGACCACAACCCAGGCATCGTCTTCTTCAGACTCCAGTCTTTCCACAGCCAGGTACCACTTTCCATGGCGGATGCTGTTGCGAGGGTGACCAGATACCTAAAGTATGGTTTAGAATATAAATTATGAGTTTAAGGGCAATATACGTGATTTATTATAAGTTAGGAATGACTAGCGAGTTAGTATATGCATGATTGACCCTGGTATTGTGGGTTCAAATCCTATATGGTACAACACTTTGTGTGATTCACAAATTGTTGTTCTGAGTCTGGGTGTTATTTGTGTACGTTTCATGTATAGTTCACTCGTTTAGATAGTGTCGGTGCACCCGTACGCAATTGTGGTTGTTGTTGTAAAATACGAATATATTAATTAATACAACGGCGTAAACTGACAAATCATACTTGCTTGTCGGTTTACGTCGCAGGCGGGCCCTTTGATTTTGTGGCGGCTTTCCGCACCGCACCGACCGTATCTAAGCGAATGGACTATATGTTTGTAAAGTACCTACCCCGCGCCACAAGATGTATATTCCTAATGAGGGAAATGTTTCAAAAAAGTAAAAAAAAAACAAATTATAATGTATGAGACGTGAACAAATACTTATTTTACAAATACAGTCATATTAAACTTAAATACATTACACTAAAGCATGTTCACCACCACTGCATGTTCCGAATAGGAATCAAACCCATAACCTCTAACTAACCACTACCGACTCTTTTCAATAACTTGACTCCAGTTTTAACTAGAGATAGATTCAATGAACGGTCTGAATTTACCTTAAAAAAAGAGTATTTTATGAGTTATGAGAACTAAACTTGTCAATTAAAAGAAAAAATCTATTATTTCTGCCTCCCTCTCGGAAACAGGCGTGACTGTATACTGTATTATATGTACTGTATTGTACGGTATGTACTGTATTATAAGAAAAAAAAAATCTAATATAATATACTAACTGTTGCTTTGCTCGCGTGGAAGTTGATTATATGTACTTAATTAAAACTGTGTGAAAGTATGTATCAGTAATTTATTCATGTTTTTGAACGTATTTATTTACTTTTGATCAATAGCCCATTTAAAAGAACTTTCATACAAACATTCGACCCATATTTCATCCCCTTTAGGAACAGAATTCGCATAAATGCTGTTATAAGTATTCATATATTTGTAATCAGAAACATAACGACGAAAGTTTTTAGGCTGCTAAATAGAAAAAAATACGGACTTCCAAACTAACCAATATATGAAATGTCAATGCCTACTTTTCCCCTTAGGGGTAAAATATCCAGAAACGCTTAGATATGCATCTACTCGTTTTTAATTAGTAACCTATGTACGAAATGTCAACCCCTATTTTACCCCTCAGGGATAGAATTTTCAGAAACGCTAAATAATAATAATAATAATAATAAATAAATATTTCGAACATCTAACACACAACAATAGGTCGAGGTATGATTGATTCACTTTCAATGAAAGTGAATCAATCATACTGAAAAAAAAACTTATACCAAGTAAACTCTCCTCTTTCCATTACAACATAAGTTATTAAATAAAATGGCTGTAAATGAATATCATAATTAATAGTTTTCATTAAAATTGATTGATCACCTCCATATATGATAAAATATAAACCTCTATTTTACAATTAATATCAGCTGCGATGGTGGTGTAATGGTCAGCATAGTTGCCTTCCAAGCAGTTGATCCGGGTTCGATTCCCGGCCATCGCACACTTTTTGTTACTCATTGTTACAATCAAATAAAGAAATATTTATTTTGATTAAAAAAATATCAAATACCAAACCATTACTTGAATTTTGTATTTTTAAATCCATATTTTTCAAAGTACCTAAATAGTATTTTACTGATAACAAAATTATTTTAATTAGTAGATTTTTTTACATCATTTTTTACATCGCCTTAAATTTATATGTCTTATCTATACTAATATTATAAAGCTGAATAATTTCTTTGTTTGTTTGGTTGAACATGCTAATCTCATGAATTACTGGTTCGCTTTGAAAAATATTTGATAGCTCATTTATGAGGAAGGCTATATATCCTATTACATCCAATAGGAGCGGGTTGATAAAAACTGTTTCGAAGGAAAGAGGAAAATTATTCCGTTATAGAGGGTCCATTGCGTGTGCTGCGTATGTAGTTAAAATTCGAGAAAATCTAAATTTACAAAAGAGGAAGGTGACTGACATAGAGAGAAATCAACTCACAGCCCAAATCACTGAACCTAGAATCCTGAAATTTTGCATGTAGGTTCTTTATTTAACGTAAGTAAGCATTATGAAAGGAATTTTTTAAATTTCACCCCTAAGGGGCTAAATTAGGGGATGAAAATCTGCGTGAGCGAGCGCTTGCAAAAGCTAGTAATGTATAATAATAATAATAAAATAAATAATAAATATCTTGGACATCTATCACACAACGCCATCTAAGTCCCAAGCTAAGCAGAGGTTGTGTTATGGGTACTAGACAACTGATACAAATACATATATACTTTTTTTTTGTAAATACATACATATTATACATAGAAAACACCCAAACTCCGAAACAAATATTTGTAGATCATACAAACATTTGGTCCGACCCGGGAATCGAACCCGAGACCTCATGATCAGCAGTCGCACACGCCAACCGCTAGACCAACGAGGCAGTATAAAAGAATTGTTCTCTTTTGAAAGTTCTTAAAAAAAGTCCGCGACATTATTTCTATGTTTTAAGGTTGGCTCACCAATACTTTTTTTATGGGAAACTACTAACTAATCAGGTAACGGGCAATTAAAGAAGCAGACGTAAAATAAAGTACCTATTATCAAACTTATACTCACAAACTGCGTTACAACAATATCTCCGTAGCTGTAATGTTTCTGGGGTTGCACCAAACAGTCACCGAACTCGTGGCCCCAGTGGGTCGAGTCCCACAGCACTGGAGGTACCAGAGAGATCAGCTGGGCGCTTAGATCTGGAGGCTCAGGACCTGAGTCCACGGATTGACCCTGGATGAAGGAAAATATTTTATGTTTTAAAATATTTTAATGTACATACATGATAGAAAAATGATATTTTAACAATGTAAAATTAATAAATTTTGAATTAAAGTTTACTTAAAACAATAAATAATAATGTATATGTAATTGTGTAACTGTTTATTTGTTTGTCACGCTTTCAATGTAATGGTAATGAAAAATCTACCTTTTTTAGGAGCGGAATGTTTTCCATAAAAAAAAACTATTGTTTTGTTGCCTGAAATATGTGAAAAGCGAAGTTACCGAAATGTTTGATTTGAGACAGCAAATAAACATTAAAACAACTCAATCTAAATTATATATTACAACTAGCTGTCCCGGCAAACGTCGTTTTGCCATAACTACTAATAAATTAAAAATTAATTAAAAAAACATTGTCCAGCGGACAAAATTGTGAATCTAAACCATTCCCAGATCCCCTTGAACACACAAAAAATTTCATCAAAATCGGTCCAGTCGTTTGAGAGTAGTTCAGTGACATACACACTCACAGAAGAATTATATATATATATAAAGACTAGCTGAACCCCGCGGTGTTATACTCGTGGTTATCGTCGTATCGCGAGTAACGCCGCGGGACAAAGTTAGTTTTAAAAAAGTAGCCTAACTTACTCCCTGGATCATCAGCTACCTGCCAGTGAAAGTTTCGTCAAAATCTGTCCAGCCGTTCCAGAGATTACCCGGAACAAACAGACTGACAGACAGACAGACAAAAAAATTTAAAAGTAGATTTTTAGCATATGTACCCGTGTATACATACATCTGCATTTAGTAAGAAGAGGTTATTTTAATATTACAAACAGACACTCCAATTTTATTAATTTGTATAGATGTAGTTCCTAAAGGCCCATCATCATTCATAACCATTAATAGTCCACTGCTGGCCATAGGATTCTCCTTAGCAAGGAGGTTCTGGGCAACCATACCACACTCGACGGGTTGGCATCAGTTGTGTGTTAAGTTTTTCTTCAAAATGAAAAAACTTACCGAAATCAAAGCCTCGGTTAGTTCCACGTACTTGTTCAGATATATTTCTAGAGTATGAGGCCCGTAGATAGTTGAAGCAGCTTCATATCTTTGAGCCTGGAATAAAAACATTGTGAAACATGTTTGACCATGGGAGAACTACGGCATGAATGGACTTGCTCGACAGGAGCCATACCACGGCCTCACAGAAAACCGGTGTGAAATAGCACTTGCGCTGTGTTTCACCGAGTGAGTAAGGATACCGGAGGCCCATACCCCTTTCCCCTCCGCCCATCCTCATTTGCCCATCCCCCAAAGACCGGCAACGCACTTGTGACGCCTCTGGTGTTGGGAGTGTCCATGGGCAGCGGTAATCGCTTACCAATCAGGCGATACGTCTGCTCGTTTGCCCGCAATTACATAAAAAAAAACGTGAAACGAACGAAAGAACAGAAACGATAACTGGACTCATATTACCTGATACTCTTCAAACGTAGCCACATAATCCGAATAAATATTCGAAAGTCCAGCTATCACTACTTTCTTGGCATCAGGAGCAGTCTTGGAGATGATGTTCCTAAGTCTCCGGCCAGACATGGTGGTGAACTCCCCTGGAACTGCCGCCAGGAACAAACCCCCGATACGTGCGACGGAACACGACACAACTTTTGGCTGCCACTCATACGGGAATTTTGCCTGGAGGGAATAATAATAATTATAATAATAAATATTTTGGACATCTAACACACAACGCGACCTAGTCCCAAGCTAAGCAGAGCTTGTGTTATGGGTACTAGACAACTGATACAAATACATATATACTTTTTTTTTGTAAATACATACATATTATACATAGAAAACACCCAAACTCCGAAACGAATATTTGTAGATCATACAAACATTTGGTCCGACCCGGGATTCGAACCCGAGACCTCATGATCAGCAGTCGCACACGCCGACCGCGAGACCAACGAGGCAGTGAATAAACGGGACAGGTGTGTAGTCACTGAATTTAATGATATATCTCACTTACTCACGCACGCATTGACTTACGAAAGAATGGGACAAAAACTAGGTTTTGTATGAGATACATCTAACCCTTGTGTAGGCTCTTCTAGGGAATATTTAGGTAGGGTTTTCTTCAATACGTAGGTATATTTAAAATTAGATGTACGGATAAAATCCAGAAGTCAATTGTCCTAGTTACAAATGTGATCTATATAATATACTAGCTGACCCACGCAACCTCGTTTGCGCCTTATATTGTACGTAGCGTGAAAATTTCCCCCGTTTTTGAAACATTCTTTATTGTTGCTCCGCTCCTATTAGTAGTAGCGTGATGATATATACCCTATAGCCTTCCTCGGTAAATGGACTATCCAACACCGAAAATTTTTTTCAAATCGGGCCACCGGTTCCTGAGATTAGCGTGTTCAAACAAACAAACAAACAAACAAACAAACAAACAAACTCTTCAGCTTTATATATTAGTATAGATTTTTTAAGTGATCGTTGATAAATTCAAAAGTAACGAAATACGTAAAATTCAAAAAGCGGTATTTTTTATTTATTCGTATGTTCAATAGTTCAATCCCCCTTAGTTCCTCCTTAAGATCCTAGATGGCGCTAGACGTTCTTAACAAACCCTTGCAAGTCAATTATCAGAAAATAATTCAAATGATTTGCAAGAGCGTACAAATCGTAATCTAAACAAGTTTGTTTTTTGAACCCATTTTAATAGATTGTTAAATTTCAATATTTTGCGCATTTCATCATCAACAGCTTTTAATAATCCACGGCTCGACATAGGCATCTAGTATCATAGCAACAATAACGAACACATAAAAAATAATTATTTAATTTGGTGCACCCGATCGAAACTTATGCGCGTACATACATTTCGGTGATTCATTTATAAGATAAGATAAGATAAGATAAGATAAGATTCTTTATTTGCTAGAAATATGGTACAATTTAGAGTTCTTAGGACTAGTTTTTTCAGTTCTTCATATTTCGCCTACTGAATTCGGCATGCAAAAATACAATAATAATTTTACTATCATGATTAATAACAATGTCAATAAAATTATAAAAATAGAACAAAAATGTCAATTAATTGAATTTAAAATCACATACTAAGTCATGTCATATAGGTATATAATGCTATAGTCATTTCAATGCGACCATGTCATGTCATCACATTATTTTATTGATTTTATATGTCATAAACTCATTTATGGTATAAAAACAATTTTTGATTAGCCAGACCCTCAATTCCTTCTGAAAGTGATTGATTGGTAGCTCTCTGATTTCTTTGGGGATTTTATTAAAAAATTTTACCGCCATTACACATATATTTTTATAATAGTATGTTGTGTTGCACATAGGTAAGTAATATATTTATAGATGTACTCACCCGACCAGTGGCTAATAGAATAGGTTTCGGAGCTTGACACTTGATGTCATCGTTGGTGGGTTCAGCGATGAAATCTCTAACAGCGTTCCACAGCGGGTTGGAGGTGGTGGTGCCTTGCTTGAAGTCGAAGGCGCCCGGCCCGTCCGTGGTGCCGGCCGCGAAGCTGTAGCCCATCGCTGGGAGACAGCCGCCCACCCTCACGCTCTGTTGGGAATTAATAGCTTCCTATACTTGCGAACATCTAAAAGCTCAGTAATAATCCATACATACAAATAAATCGAGTTTAAGTGTCTGTCTGAACATCTTTACACCTAATCTAAATCCTACTAATATTATAAACGTGAATGTTTGTAAGTCTGGATGGATGGATGGATGTTTGTTACTCTTTCACGCAAAAACGACTGAACGGATTTGGATGTAACTTTACCGTAATATAGCTTTTACATCAGAGTAACACATAGGCTACTATTTACCGCGATAACCGACATACATGCGGACAGAGCCGCGGGCAACAACTAGTAACAGAATATAGGGTACTTAAATAAAAAAAACAAAAATTTGTCTGCCTATCTGTCTGTTAGTTCCGAGTGATTCCGGTTATTCTCTTCAACGGCTCATAACGGCTGGACCAATTTTGGCGAGACTTTCACTAACAGATAGCTAATGATATTAGGAGTCACTTTGGCCACTTTCGTTTTAGACTAGCTTTACCTCGCGGTTAGACCGCGCGGGACATTTACAGGGTGTAACCAGACGTCTACCGAAAACGAAAGAGGTAGCTTCAGCACCCCAAAACCTATTAAAAAAACAAACAGTTGCCCTTAAAAAAAATTGTAGCCGGAAAAAACAATGCGTCAAGATTTTTATTCATTTCAGAAGCCAGCAATGTATTGCGCGCACCGTGTAGCTAAGTGAATGACTATTTATTACAATTTAAGTACCTACGCGTCGGTACAGTTGCTTATGCTTACTAACGAAAGTAGGTAGTGACTTTATACTCTACGTACCTAATTCTGCGGTAGCCTCGGTCGAACCAGAAATGGCATCAACTGTTAGTTTTTAATTACCAGAGAAAACTAGGGGCGGATACAGAACGTGTGTACTTACATACAACACAATAATAGAAATGTCAACCAAGCAAAACAATAAAGTTATTAACGTTTTTTAAATCACAAAATACGTTCATATTGTAATAATTCGCACGTATCGCGTCACGTGTGTCTCGCTCATCGCAGTCACAGCGGGCGCGCCGCGCTGGCGACGATTGATTAAATATTATTATTGCAACGACTTCAAACACATTTAGGTTTATGGTTAAAAATGCCTTATTATACTTGATTGTAATTATAGTAAAATCATAGTATTTCGGCAAAGTTTTGGGTAAACTGAGTAGCAGAGTGATACCTACCTACTTAACAAAGTTTTTCAATCACACATGCAATTTTATTTTACGAATCTGTTTTTTAAGGCCTTCTCGTTGTGATCAAATTGCGATTTTTAATTTTCGAGTTCGATAAACCGAGAAGTCAGCCTTCAAATTAACCAAACACAAAATACGTACCTACTAATGTTTTCCGATCCTGATACCTACTGTTTTATTATTAGTTACTTTTAAGTTTAAGTAATCAACTGGTAACTACTACAGAACTTAATTTACGTATTTCATACATACATAATGCTTAATGTTGCATACACGAACACACTATTTATTAAATTCACTTTTAAAGTTTTTAACCTTCACTTCATAAATCCACAGGAGTTGATCGGGAGACTGTTTACACTGTCAATTTAGTATTCCTCATTGACCACATACGTTCGTTGCGATGGTTGAACAGTCCTATCCTAACAGTATCACAGACATACACTTAACGAAGTCATAATTGAAACTGACCGACTGACTGGTCATGACCCCTCCCGCCCCACGCCCCCGCGGCCCGCGGCCGTAGCTTTGATGCGCCGCGCCGCCGCGAGCGCAAATCAACACTTATAGTCGTGTATAAAATAAAGTTTTGTACCTACCTAATACAATATTATACGCATCTACATAGACAATTGTTTACGCAGATGCACGCTTCATAAAGTTAGGGCCTTAAATTGTATTCATTGTTAATGGCCACCTACTTTAATCTTTTGCATTTTTTTAGAACTTAGGTTTCTAAGAAGTTCATTTGTAAAATGAAGGCGGGCTGTGCTGTCTAGGTACTAGGTTACCACCTGGTAGTTGCAGCATTATTAACTAGGCAGTATTAGTCTTATTTGTATTATCAGTAGGTACAGCGCAAATGAAGCGGGTCGAGGGGAGACACGCGCGCGCACGTCCGCCCGCGGTCAATGCACCGCGCTAGCGCACGGTACGTTGACCTCCCAGCCAGCTGAGTGATATTAAAATACATTACTGTTTTATTAGTTTAATTTGTTTTTTGGTTTTCTAAATGAGATAATTATGTAGTTAAGGTCCTATTATGTTGTACTATGTGTATGCAACCAGAAAAAAACAAAAAAGAACTTAGACAAGTTAACATATTTTTTGCGTTTTTTTTTCGCTAAACCTATTCAGTATCATGGTCTGAATGCAACCCCCAAGTTTTCGGGAGCAGTCTTTTTACACCCTGTATAATAATAATAATATGCTATTTCGGACATCTGACACACAACGTTAATTGCAAAGCTTATAGTTAGTATAAGCTTATAGAATACTTTATTTATCTCTATTATACACACATAACAGATATAAAAACGAGTTGCAATAAACAATCGTGACAATCATCATTTGTATAAATACATACATATTATACATAGAAAACACCCAAACTCCGAAACAAATATTTGCAGATCATACAAACATTTACTCTCTCTTAGGAATTGAACCTGAACCCGAAGCACATCAGTCCACACCATTGCGTCATTAAAGCATTGAATCTACCAACATTCTTGGTTAAAAATAATAATAATAAATAATTTTCGGCCATAACCGTCTTATTACAAAACGTTAGTACTAGGTTTAAACCACCTTTAATCCAAGTACCAAACAAAATCTGTATTACAAAACATAGACTAACACAAAACCATGGACCATCTGTGGCAACAAAGTTAAACCCCCGAGACCCCTAGTTTAACAGTGGTCTAAATCGCAAACGTCAAAATTCTATTGTGTTGATTGTGAATGTTGTTGTATTTTTGTAGTTATTTACACAGAGAAAATTTAATATAAGGAAGTTATTTAGTTATTACAAGTTAGCCAATAAAATGGATCATAACATGATTGATGTGATTGATTTGAAGGTTAGGATGGTAATAGAAACGCACCGGCAGCAATCCAACAGACCTCGTATTCGTGTGGACCCTTTTGTTTAAATACCTTAATAAAAGTTATCAATCAAACATATTGAAAACAATCTGTTGATTGTGTGTAACTTGCACTTGAAAACCTATTAGTTTAATTGTTATGATTTATAAACTTTAAGATTACGCGCGCATAAACTTTGCTTTGCAAGCAGTAACGGCTAAGTCGTAGGTTGATACTTGTACCGACATAGAAAGATATTAAAGCACGAATACTTTTTTTCTAAGTAGCTAGGGTCAAAACTTAAAACAATTTGTAACTTACAATATATTAAAATAATGAATAGCGCTCAAAAAGTTATTTATTTAACATTACATTTCAAGAAAATATCAACTCTACGGGAAACGGAACGTTATAATTGAATAATATTTAATGGATCTTTTTAATATAGTCTGTGGTTGTTATTTTGGTCCAAGGACTAAATCGCGGTACTAGCTAGTCCACGGTTAGTTTTAGTTTTGTAATAATGTCAGGTTTAAACCATGGTACTAATTTTGATACCGTAACAAACCTAGACTTTGAAGTCCTGGTTTAAACCTAGTACTTTCTGGATTTTTTGTAATAAGACCGTAAGAGTTTTTTAAACTTACCTCATTAAAGGTTTCCGTGACTGGATCGAATGCTGCTACTTTTTCTTCAGACATCTTGACATACTGATGGACAATGCTTACAGGACCTGTCAGGTCCTCACCAGGTTCGTTTAGCACTTTCTGGAAGTATTAGTAAATAGTATCTATACAAATAAATGAATTTAAGTGTATGTTTGTAATATTAAAATAACTGCTTTTTACTAAATGTAATATGTATGTATACATATACCAAAATAACAATTTTTAAAATTTTTGTCAGTTTGTCGGTCTGTTTGTTCCGGCTAATCTCTGGAACGACTGGACCGATTTTGATGGAACTTTCACTGATTGGTAGCTGATAATATAAGGAGTAACTTTAGTTAATTCTTTAGTCAATCTTAGCTCCGCGGGTGACATCGCGGGACTCAGCTAGTTAGTCATAAATCAAGTTTTTAATATACTTAATGTTAAGTTCCAGAGAACAACGAGCATACAAACAAGAACCTTGGTTTTTTTAAATACACCTACCTGTTTTTAAACTCAGATCAAATAAAAAAAGGTTGAAGCTAAAAAGGGTGGCGTAGTTCCAAGTAAACATACGCGTTCACGCACACATATGCTAAAAAATCGTACAAGTCATTATCGTACAAGTTGTCGATACTGACTGCGATGCGAGTTTTTGTACTTTTCTTTACAAAGTCATTATTATTCTCAAATTCGGAAGTACGGAAAAAGTAAACCTCACTTTATTTGTAATTCAACACAAGCGAGTTTAACTCATAATATGTATTCCACTATTTTTATTGACTGTAATACTGAACTTTTTTGGCCCTATGGCATGATCACAGATTATATCAAAATTAAAGTCAATAAAAATAGTAGAATAAGTACAAATGAGTTTAATTCTAGAACACATTTTATATTCTGCTATGGATAGTCAATTTCGCAAATACTCGACAAACCTGTGAGAATTTAAAAAACATCCCGGAAAATGAATGCTTAGAATTTTCTCCGTTCTTGCATTAAATGCAACTATACTCTTTGCGCTGCGGCATGGTGCGGGTGACAGTTGCCTTTACGAGCATTCTGGTTGGTTTAATTTAATTTACTACAGTTATCTATACAAATAAATAAAATTGGAGTGTCTGTTTGTAATATTAAAATAACCGCTTTTTAATAAATGCATATGTATGTATACACGTTACATATACCGAAAATGTAGTTAAAAATGTTTTGGTCTGTCTGTCTGTCGCAGGGAGTAACTTAGGCAACTTTTTTAGACTAACTTTGCCCCGCGGCTTTACTCGCGGTACAACATTAACCGCGGATAACACCGCGGGGTTCAGCTAGTTATTTAATATATTGCGAATGTGGTACAGCTGAGTAAATTCATAATTTGCATATCGCGGCAACTTTCAAGAGTGAAACGAAATGTTACTGAAATGTCACCCGCACCATGCTACTACAGCGCAAAGAGTATAATTAACTAAGAACCAGAAGATACCTTCATCAAACTGTCTTTATTACTCTTAGATTTCAACTCATTTAAAATTCTTACCATAGCAGTCTTAAACATCTTAGTGGCAATAATCCTGGTGCTTTCAAACATATCTCTTCCAGGTCCTGAAGCAAAGCACTTCTCTTTTGGCAGTTTGCATAAGAGTTTCTCCTGATCGCACACCTTCCCGGAGAACTCGCAATGGGGACCACGAGTATTCGGAGATACATCACCCAAATTTGTGGATGCAAACGCACAGACTATGCTGCCCTGTAAGTGAGACAAGATCTATTAGAAAGGCAATCAGAGGAGGGAAGAGTTCTGTGATACCTCAAGTGCTGATAAATTAATTCTAAATAGTACGAGAGTTCATCATTGATTGAGTTAGAAATTCGTTTTTTTTTTTTAAACTACTCATATCTATACAAATAAATGAAAATTGGAGTGTCTCTTTGTAATATTAAAATGAACGCTTTTTAAATGCATGTACCGAAATAACATTTTTCAAAAAATTTCTTTGTCTGTCTGTCGGTCTGTCTCTCTGTCTGTCTGTTTGTTTGTTCCGGATAATCTCTGGAACGGCTGGACCGATTTTGACAGGACTTTCACTGGCAGATAGCTGATGATATAAGAAGTAAAGTAGGCTACTTTTTTCGGCAAACTTTATCCCGAGGCGTTACCCGCGCCACGACAATAACCGCGGGTAACAGCTAGTTATTTAAATACACTGCTTTTTAAAAACGACTCCCACAATAGAAATATTCCTGTGTTGTTGGGAACTTTACAGACATTTGAAACGGATACAAAGAATACTCAGACTAAGAACAACAATTTGTGGATCACATAAAGTGTTGTCCCATTGGGGTTTGAACCCTCAACATCTAGTGCAGTAAAAACGGGCTAAGTGACCGCAAAAACCACTGAACCACCACTACCGCTTTCATTACGCCGCCAAATAGAGGTATATGTATATCTAGCAGTGGACTATAAAAGCCGAAAATAGTCTTTGCCGAGGGAGAGCCACGCTTCAGCATAAATGGGCCGGCTCGACCGGAGTGATACCACGGCCTCACAGAAAACCGGTGTGAAACCCATCTAACCCCAAACCCTCCCCACATAACTTTCTCCATCTCCCAAAGGTCGACAACGCACTTGTAACGCCTCTGGCGTTGCGGGTGTCCATGGGCGGCGGTAATCGCTTACCATCAGGTGATAAGTCTGCTCGTTTGCCCCCTATACCACAAAAAAAAACCATTCAGAGCAACTCACCTTTCCTGGCAGAGTGGTATTTCCATTCAGGGCCTTCTCCATCAAGATGGAAGCATAGCCCACGTTGTCTGAAGATACCAGGTGGTTGGTATTGTTCATGCTAGTGGGGTGGACTGCAAACCAGTTGATTGCACCGAGTATTTTGTCGTCTGGAGTTACGAAACGGATCTGGGAGAGGGTTTTGTCGACATCATATTGATACCTATAGGAAAATTCGCATATTAGTTTAAGAAACTTTTTATAATTAAAAAAATATGAAAATAATTAATTGTGCACGCTCAATAACTCAAAGACGTGTGTGGTTTGAGCTCAAACTTTGATAACGTTTACAAATCCCTTCAAAGATGGCTTTTACGTACATACTAGCTGACCCACGCAACCTCGTTTGCGCCTTATATTGCCCGTAGCGAGAAAATTTCCCCCGTTTTTGAAACATTCTTCACTGTTGCACCGCTCCTATTAGTAGTTGCGTGATGATATATACCCTATAGCATTCCTCGATAAATGGACTATCCAACACCGAAAGAACTTTTCAAATCGGACCAGCGGTTCCTGAGATTAGCGTGTTCAAACAAACAAACAAACAAACTCTTCAGCTTTATATATTAGTATAGATTACTCTAGCCATGAAAGTGTAACAACAAACAAACATCCGAATTTATAATATTAGTACGGCAATATGGATTAATAATTGCTCATCAAAGACAAGATATTTTTGGTAAACCCACAAACGTTTTGTAAGAGTAAATATGAACTAAGGTCTAGGTTAAAAAGTAAGTAATTAAGAACATTCGATAAGCTACAAATCAATTTCTAGAAATTAATACCTGGCTCTTTCTTCTGGTGGGTTCCTCAGATAAGATGATGGTGATCGGTTGATATTGGCTTCCAAGAGTTCAGCTTCGCCATACACCATTCGCGCTTCCGTCAATTTATTGTGCGCAATCAGAATACTCTAGAAGGTTATGAGATAAAACTATATTTATAAAGACACTCACGCTTATATACCTGATAGGGTGGGCAGGTTTATAACGGGGGGGGGGGGGGGGGGGGGAGGGTTTCATGATTCATCACAATCGATCTTATAAATGGCTTGTGATTTCCTGTGCCCTACTGGGTCCACGATTGCTTTTAAGCGTGATATGTTTACCATCTATTCATAACATTGTGGAATGCAAATAAATGATATGAATATGAAACAAAATGGGTAATGCCGCCGACGCCGTCATTTAATTAAATTCATTTTGTATTTATACAGAATCTTCTAGAAATTCATCAATTTGTCGGATATCAACAAAACACGTTTTTCCTTCCCACTATGATTCCAGGTCCTTTAAGCGGGGCGTGAAAAAGCATCTCACTACACAAAACACACAACACAGTGTTGGTCACCATGCTGCACTGTTAAAAAAAAATCTGTCTGTCTGTCTGTCTGTTCCGGGTAATTTGTCTGGACGGATTTTGACGGGACTTTCACTGGCAGGTAGCTGATGATACGGGGAGTAACTTAGGCTACTTTTGTTAGACTAACTTTGTCCCACGGCGTTACTCGCGGTACAACAATAATCTATACAAAAAAATAAAATTGGAGTGTCTGTTTGTAATATTAACATAACAGCTTTTTAATCAATGCATATGTATATATACACGATACATATACCAAAAATGCAGTTAAAAAATTTTTTGTCTGTCTGTCTGTCTGTCTGTTTGTTCCGGGTAATCTCTGGAACGGCTGGACGGATTTTGACGGGACTTTCACTGGCAGGTAGCTGATGTTCCGGGGAATAACTTAGGCTACTTTTTTTAGACTAACTTTGTCCCGCGGCGTTACTCGCGGTACAACAATAACCGCGGGTAACACCGCGGGGTTCAGCTAGTAAAAAATAAAACAAATTCAAAAGAAACCCATCTACGAGTATGTCACCTCCCCACGATTTTCTTTTTCCCTTTCTCATACTAACCTTGAGAATGCCTATAATATATGCAGCATATGTCTCCTTAACGAAACCGAGGATCGGCAGGTCAAAGAGAAAGTCCATGAGGAACCCACCAGGAGTGGAGTGTGTATGAGTTCCACTGATGATCACGTTGTGTTCACCATAAATATCACCGAAGCGTTTGTGCAGCCGTTTGATCACCTGATGAATAATGACAAATATATTAATACCTTCGTAATGAGTACTAGTTTCTGTCTGCGTGGCTTGATTAACTGACTAACCTCCATACAACTCCATCGATTAATATGCCTCTTTAGGAGAGATATTCTCAAAAAGCCTTTCTTAGCGAGCGCTTACAACATTTTTTTTTTATTTGTAGCCCTACGGTGGCTCTCTGTTGATGATACAGTCAGTCAAATAGTGTAAGTAAATTTATATGTATAAATTAGTTTAAATAAAATGAAAAGTAGGTCACTAAGATGTGGCACTGTGAAGTCGCCAGTCGGGTCTAATAGTTTTGAAGTCTGGATTATCTTGAGAGTGGGACGGTGAGCCACAAAATAAAACTTGTCCAAAACATAATATTTTAAATTCCAAGATACGTTCTTGCTACTTCCTACTAATATTATAAACTATTAATATTATAAATGCGAAAGTTTGTAAGGATGGATGGATGTTTGGATGTTTGTTACTCTTTCACGCAAAAACTACTGAACGGATTTGGATGAAACTTTACGGTAATATAGCTTATACGTCAGAATAACACATAGGCTACTATTTGCCGCGATAACCGACATATAGTAATTACACATTTTAACAAAAAAAACGACTTCAAGAATTGGGCCAAATTGTAATAGAACCACACGGGAAGCACCAGCTTTCAATTAAAAAAAGAAAAATCAAAATCGGTTCACCCAGTCGAAAGTTATGAGGGAACAAAAAAAAAACAGTCGTATTAAGAACCTCCTCCTTTTTTGAAGTCGGTTAAAAAACACTACACCTACAATCTTACCTCTTTCCTAACACCATGGCCCATCATAGCAGCGTCAACAGACACAAACACGAGTCTCTGTGGCTTCTCTCCGCTGGTGTCCTCGAACACGAATGCCCTAGAGAACTGCCGCAGGTGGATCCCACGGCCGGTCTGTTCCAGTTGTGCATAGCCCATCTGTAATTAAGAGAAATATTTACATAACATCTACTGTGAACCAGCTCTCGCTTTCTGAAAATAACGAGATAGCATTCGTGCTGTCGTGTTTCGTTGGTGAGTGTGAGACCGGAGGACCAATTACCCAGAAACATCTCTATAAGGCGCCAAAGTGTGGGTCTGGATTCTTTTGGATTATGCTCATGCTTTCCACTATATTTCAAGAAATATGTACATCCTACTAATCCTACTAATATTATAATTATAATCCTACTAATATTATAAATGCGAAAGTTTGTAAGGATGGATGGATGTTTGGATGGATGTTTGTTACTCTTTCACGCAAAAACTACTGAACGGATTTGGATGAAACTTTACAGTAATGTAGCTTATACATCAGAATAACTCATAGGCTACTATTTGCCGCGATAACCGACATATACGCGAGCGGTGCCGTGGGCAACAACTAGTAATTTAATATCGAGGGAGAGTCGTGATCTTTATTGACTTTCGTTAGCAGGTAGCAGATGATCCAGGGAGTAACTTAGGCTACTTTTTTAGACTAGCTTTGTTCCGCGGCGTTACCCGCAGTTGTTGTTGTACCGTGGGTAACACCGCGGGGCTCAGCTAGTTATAAAATAAGGACAATGCAGAATGGTAACCCACACTATGGCGGCCTATTGACACTCGAATTGCAAGTGTGTGTGTAAACATAGACTGGAAATAGTTCCATTGAAGTAATACACAAGAGGAAATTTCAACAGCTTGTTATGAAATATTACCGATTGTTTTAAGAAACAGTTTCATTCTAACAGTAAGCGACGGTTCATTGTCCATGTTTCAAAACAAGGACTTGCAATAGCTGCACACCGATGGCACTGGTTGACTTTGCCTTTGTTAATAAAGCCTTCAAAGAACTCGCACACGGCCGCCTGATCCGTACTCTAGGCAGAGAACGATGATAACCAGACTGCTGCTTAATCTCTTGAATTGGTAGAGCCACGATGACTTTAGCACGGTAGGGCCGGCTCGACCGGGCCGGTACAACCCTCGCACAGAAGATCGACCTAAAATGACAACGTTCATGCTGTCGTGTTTCATTGGTGAGTGCGAGACCGGAGGCCCAATGATGCAGAAGCATCTCAATAGGCTGCTATGTGACCACCGCTCTTGGATTCTGCTTATGTTTTCCATCAGGCAGAGTAGTCATTTTGGTAGGCCCATACATAAACAAACATACTTATCTATACAAATAAATAGAATTAAAGTTACTGCCTACTCTCGGAAGTATGCTTAACGGTAGGCATATAAATCGCAACCTTGATTGAATGAGAGAGCCCTTCCAGTAAGTCGCAATATGGCCATGACTAATAAATAGTAAACAAAGAAGTCGTAATACGAACAACCAATAGCTATAAAGTCCATTGTGTATATGAAATAATATGTGTATTTTTTTGAAAGGTAATATCAATGACATTTTGAAGCAAATACTTGTTTATGTAATACTAGCTGAGTCCCGTGGTACAACGCGGTAAAGGCGCGGCGCGAAGCTAGTCAAAAAAGTTGCTACTTATATCATCAACTATGAACTAGTGAAAGTCCCATCAAAATCGGTCCAGACATTCCAAAGATTAACAAAAACAAATAGGTAGATAAACAGACAAGAAACTTAAAATTGATTTTTTGATGTAGGTAAGTATTAAATATTAAGTGAAAAGCTGTATTTGAATAGAATATCATTGTTGTACGTGTTTTTTTTAACAAAATATGTTTTTTTGAAAGAGGAATGTTTTGAATTTGTCAATTTCTTAGAACAAAAACATACACGGGAGGAGCCGCAGACAAAAACTAGTAGCACAAATAACGAAACCGTTGAAATTTAATTGTGCCATTATTACGGAACCGTACATCGAACGTGGTTCGAGACGGTTTTTCAATAAATGTATAGCACACGAAGCAACCAGTCAGCAGGTCACTAAACGTAACGTGTTGACCTTGACCTCAGCTGCACGGACGAGCGACCATGGCCGGGCACAGCTGCGATTTAAAATACTCCACCTCTTTATAGTTAACATGTTATTGACGAATGTAATTGAAATATTATTACTATATCATCATAGTTATTTATTCTGGAAAACTTAATAATCTATCCTATACTATCTATACACTAATATATAAAGCTGAAGAGTTTGTTTGTTTGTTTGAATCTCAGGAACCGCTGGTCCGATTTGAAAAATTCTTTCAGTGTTGGATAGTACATTTATCGAGGAAGGCTAGGGAGAATGTTTCAAAAACGGGGTAAAATTATCACGCTACGATCATTAGGAGACGCAAACGAGGTGCGTAGGTCAGCTAGTAATATTATGAAATTGAAGAGTTTGTTTCTTCGTTTGCTAGAAAGCGCTTATCTCAGAAAGCACCGGTCCGATTTGAAAAATTCTTTCACTGTTAGATAGCCATGTTATTGAGGTAAACTATAAGCAATATATCATCTTGATCTAAATAAGCGGAGTATGAATAAAAAGTTACAAAAACGAGGGAAAATTATTTCTTTTGCGAGCTTCCACAACGTGTTCTGCGTAAATGGTTAAAGATTCGTGAAAATAATATATAAAAGAGTTGTTCTTAGTAAAAAGTTCAAAAAAAAAGTCCGCTACAGCATGTACATCTATCTAAGATTTTTATTTAGTTTTTTTCTTGTTATTTCCGTTCTGTGTTTTTGGTTTTGTCTATGTTTATTAGCAACTTACTAACCCGTTCAACTTTGTCTCTTGTCTGTAAAAACAATAAATTTTCCCCATGTTTGGAACACACTAATGTTCGATTCGAACCATTAAATTCTGAGTTTTCGAATGCACATGTTTTAAAAACTTAAGGACGGATTACTCAGACCGCCAGTCATATTGCAAGAATGTGATATTGTGACCCTGTCCTACTCAAGCTAACAAACTTACATTCCATTCTACGAAGACATGTGTCTAAATAAATATAATAAATATTTCGGACATCTGACAAACAACGCCATCTAGCTTCAAACAAAGCAGAGCTTGTACTATGAAAACTAGATTGACAGATAGAATATTTTGATTGACGTATATATTTTTTTTTGTAAATACGTTCATATATACATAGAACACCCATACCCCGAAACAAATATTTGCAGTTTATATAAATATTTGTAACGACCTGGGAATCGAACTCGAGACCTCATGCACAGTAGTCGCGTACGCTACCACTGCGCTAACAAGGTATTGAATGAGCGTGTACAATAACAATTATGGCGACAAATCGATTTCCTTGAAATAAACAATCTGTCTCCGATCCTTTGCCGAAATTAGATTAGAGTCGACTTTTTAATCTGCACCAATGGCTAAACTCGATTTTTAAGTAGAGCGACTGCTATCAGAGCTCCACAACTCCAGTATAGTCGATTCGTTTAGATACGGTCACCTTAATCGAGCCGCCGTCACACGTGGGGCAAGCCGCCACAAAATCAAAGGGCTCGCCTGCGGCGTATATCAGCAAGCAAGAATGATTTGCCAGTTTATTCATTTTCATGCCTGTTTATTTTCATAGTGTCATTTTGATCGTATATAATCAAGCCTCCTGCGCTGTCCGCCAACTAATAAGTGTATAATTTTTTTTATACTCTTGTGCGCGAGCGGCTCCCTTGATTCGTGTAGGGGTTTTTTTGACAATGAACCGGCACGATCAAATTGACACAATGAAAATGCACAGGCGGTACGCGGTTTTATCAAATAATATATTCGTATTTCAAAACAATAACCACAGTTGCGTGCGGATGCACTGACGCTATCTAAACGAATGGACTATACTCAATATCAAAGTTCTGTGTGCAGACCGTTGTCAAACTTTTCTGGGCTCAAAAATATTCACATTTAAACTTGGTGGGACCGACGGCTTAACGTGCTCTCCGAGGCACGGAAGGATCTCAATAAATTAGGAATGGTCATCCATCCATTGTCTGACCTCGTTGTGACCTCTTAATTTAGTATAACTCAGTTACTACTTAAGGCTTAAGCACCAGTGCATCTAAATAAAAAACCAGAAAAAATGTAAAAAACCTTTAAAATTCTCATTGTTCATTATTTCTAAAATTTCGTCTAAATCTAATCGATAGGTATTTAAAACTAGCACATCACACATAGAATATGAGTCAGCATGACTTCATCAGTCATCAATATTGGTTCGTCTGAATAAAAATGAAGCCAATTCTGTTGTTTTAAAACTCTCTTAAATAGGTATCACTCATGATAGTAAACGTCCTGTCAAACGACCCGGACGTTCTAAATGTCGAAGATGGATCAAAATATCACACACATTTGAAGGTTGACTAGAAGATAATACCATTAAGTCCGCCGATGTACAATCTTAGTGCATAAATTATTCGATAGTAAATCGGGACTTAATCGCGATAATATCCCCAAGGTACAATACCTTTTTTGGTTGCCCGACGTTTCGATCGAATTGCACCGATCGTGGTCACGGTTAGTCGCGAAAGTTTAAAAATAATTAGTGCATAAAGTTTATAGATATATAAATAAAATAAACATTATCTAAATACATATAGAAAATAATTGCATTTTGGAAATCGCTTTATCAAAATAAAAGAATGATTTTAGAGAAAATTTAGTTTAGTGTAGCAACAACAGAAATAGCACCAATATCGATGAACAACCTAGATATTCAACTCTGGTAAGCGATTTTATTTCCCTACGTTCAATTCCGATGCAATACATCAAAAAATTCTGCAAAATACCTAGTGTTTCTGCGTGCATGTTATTTCGAAATGTTATTTATGAGTTTTATTTAATAACAGTTAATATGTGGAAATTTCCACATCCCGTAGTTTTTTTTTTGTTATTTAAAAACTGCCAAACTGAGTCTACTCTGCCTGATGGAAAGCATGAGTAGAATCGAAGAGTGGTCAATATGCCGCCATGGTGTGGTGACCCACACCATGGCGGCATATTGAGATGTTTCAGCATCATTGTGAATTTCGTTGGTGGTAACGAAACACGATAGCACGCATGGCAGCAGTTACAGAGATTAAGGTATATTATTAGGATCATAAAGGATCTTTAATCATTTACCGACTTCCAAAAGGAGGAGGTTCTTAACCGCACTCACCGCGCGTGACCTTGAGCGGGATATCTACTCTGTGTATAGAACAAAACAATCCAAGACAGCAGACACGCGCGGCGCGGGCTGTCGTGCGTCGTTGACGGTCGTCTCGAAATATAGCGAGTGTGGTACATACTATGGTTTGGCACCGACTTCAAACCTATCAGTAGGTAGCACATGCAAATAATAGAGTTTCATCAATATTAAAGGTTTGCATATAAGGTGTATTTAATTAAATCTTTATTAAGTTATTTTATACTTTTTAGTTTTTGAAGTCGGTTTTTTTATTTTGTATATAAACCTCAATATTTTTGACTATCGTCAATAACAGGTTTTTGAAATCCTCTCCTGAATGAAGACATCCTCTAAGAGGCGCCAACTTATTAATACTACTATTGTTTTTGTATTATTGTATTTTTCAGTCAAGACAAAGGCAAAGCAGTATCTATTAAGGCAGTTGACAGAATCAACCAATACATGAATGTGATCTCGTTTTAGATAAGATATTTATATGCATGTGTGTATTTATATATATTTAATTATATGTATGTACTTATGTATTAGGTATAAATATTAGTTTTAGTGTGATAAGTTTGTATGAGTATTTAAAATAATTCAAAAGTAACTACAGCCAAAATGCACCTACTTCCTATTTTCTCTGCATCACCCATAGGTTGACTGGTAGATAATGCCTTAGGCATTAAGTCCACCATTTTACTCTTTATCTAGGACATAGCTAGTTCTCTATTACTATCATTTATCATTAAAGAATTCAAACTACATATATACGAATATGTCATGTAGGTATATTATCAAAGTCCAATTTGCGAGAATATAACCTTGCAGCATTGCGCTCTTTAAAAACTGTCTAATACGTAGAAATTCGTACCTACATTACTTTGTACAAAATTATGCTTTTTTTTCGGTGCAATTTGTAACTAAACTAAACAAATTGAATATAACACAGTACTAACACTTATAGATTAGTTCCTCATCTTCAAATCCTAGGGACAATTTTTTTGGAAATTGTATTTTTTTATATTGTAAAAACGATCTTCCGTTACCATTTTCCACAGTTTTTACGATATCGGGTTGAGTTTTGGTACATTCTTTGTTCTACAATCAACCTATTTTAGAATTTCTAAAAATAATGTAAGGAGGTATATATAGTCAATTATAAATCCGAGGAAAAGAATAATATAAAAGTGTCACAGAAAGTCGCAGAAAAAATAACAACCGGAGAATCCAAGAGTAGTAGGTATTTATCTTACTCATTGCAAATGTAGACAATGCTTTGACATCATTAGGCCTTCAGTGTCAAACTCACCAACGCAACATGACAGCACAAATGCTGTCTTTTTAGGTTGGTTTTCTGTAAGCCGGCCAAACCTACTGAAATCAGCGTGGCTCCACAGCCTATAATACCTACATATATATAGGTTCTTAAATCTACCTCTAAACGGCTTCTATACTACATCGATACAAATAAATAAAATTGGTGTCTGTTGGTAATATTAAATTAACCGCTTTTTACTAAATGCATATGTATGTAT
Organism: Spilosoma lubricipeda; assembly: GCA_905220595.1. NCBI lineage: Eukaryota > Metazoa > Arthropoda > Insecta > Lepidoptera > Erebidae > Spilosoma > Spilosoma lubricipeda. The sequence continues at coordinate 20,448,362 of HG992281.1, read as the reverse complement.
ACACGGTACATATACCAAAAATATAGTTAAAAAAAATTGACTGTCTGTCTGTTTGTTCCGGGTAATCTATGGAACGGCTGGACGGATTTTGACGGGACTTTCACTGACAGGTAGCTGATGATCCAATGAGTAACTTAGGCTACTTTTTTTTGACTAACTTTGCCCCGCGGCGTTACTCGCGGTACAACAATAACCGCGAGTAGCACCGCGGGGTTCAGCTAGTCTATACAAATAAATAAAATTGGAGTGTCTGTTTGTAATATTAAAATAACCACTTTTTACTAAATGCATATGTATGTATACACGGTACATATACCAAAAATGTAGCTAAAAAAATTTTTGTCTGTCTGTCTGTCTGTCTGTCTGTCTGTCTGTCTGTCTGTTTGTTCCGGGTAATCTCTGGATCGGCTGGACGGATTTTGACGGGATTTTCACTGGCAGGTAGCTGATGAGCCAGGGAGTAACTTAGGCTACTTTTTTAAACTAACTTTATCCCGCGGCGTTACTCGCGGTACAACAATGACCGCGGGTAACATCGCGGGGTTCAGCTAGTACTTAATAAATTAATATGTACTTACAAATCCGATCTCAGCCGGTGGGCCAGTGACGTCAGCGATGCCGACGCCGACACGCAGCGCGTGCGCAGATACCGCGCACGCTATCACCACCACCAATACTTGCATGGGCATCTGAAAGTGAAGTCATTGACCTTAGTATTAGCATAACATGACTATTAATATAACTCAATTTGCAAACATATAATGTAAACTTATTGTCCTAACAGATTAGAAGTACAAATTATAAATTTTCCATTGAAAAACAACGGTCATAAATACCGAAACTTAGTGGATTTGTTTATAAACAAAACAAATATGATGACAGAGTAACAATACAGATTGTCAAAAGTGTAATCTATACTGATATATAAAGCTGAAGAGTTTGTTTGTTTCTTTGTTTGAACGCGCTAATCTCAGAAACCGCTGGTCCTATTTGAAAATTCTTTCAGTTTTGGATAGTACATTTAACGAAGAAAGCTATAGGCTATATATCATCATGCTAACACTAATAGAAGCGGAGCACCAATTGAGAATGTTTCAAAAACGGGGTAAAATTATCACGCTACGGGCAATAGGAGACGCAAACGAGGTTGCGTGGGTCAACTAGTCATCTTATTAGTGTCGTAGCAGCCGACTAAGGAAACAAACTACGGAGGACACAGCGGTGCAAAGAGAAGGTAAACTCGGAACAATCCTTTCCTTCTATCTAAGGGCGCTCGCCCAAGGCGACTTTTGCATCATCGCTACTAACGCGCTGTAGTCGCGTTTGCAACGCGCTACTATTGCGCTATAGCATCGCGACTGTATGGATGTAAAGCACGAGCGTGTCGGAGGACATCGGGGGAAGCACGGAGGGAGAGTGGCGTTTGCAGCGCGACTGAATCGTGGTTATGTGGGTGTGGGCGAGGACACACAGCTTGCGACCGCATCGCGACTGTTTTGATGCGAACGCGCGACAGCGTCGCTGCTGCATCGCTGCAAACAGTCCCCGTGGGCGAGCGCCCTAAGAGACCATGTTTAGCAATGGACTAGTGGAGGTTGTTCCAGTGTTGAAATGAACACTTGTTCTCATTATTAATTAAAAATTAAAAAATTGAATAATTATTCAATTTTAGAATTAAATAAATATCTACTTTAGAACGGGTAACTTTAGCCTCTACCGTAAATAATCCGTTCACCGAAAACAGGCTATTAGAGCGATTAATAATAATATAATTTAAATAGGTAGTTATAATATTTTACAATTGTTAAAAAATCACACAAAAAACAGACGACCATGACTAATCCAATTATTTTAAAACTGTTTGAATTACGATGAATGGCTTCCGTTTATACCAATGTATTTATGACATCAATATTATCATATTAGTCACTTCAAATTCAAAATCGTTTATTCAATTAAGACACCAAGTGACATTTATGAACATAAAATTGAATCTACAGCTAAAAAAATTATAGATCGACACAAGCAGACGCCACAGCATGTACTGTACTATCGAGGTAAATTAGGTAAAAACACCAAAATCCACTGCCTGTCTGTGTCAATCCATAACTTCCAGTTTCCAAACTGCGTGAGCCTTATGAGAACAATATTGGCAAAGAAACTCATGGCCACTGTTTTTAAAAGTCAATCTTGTTAGTTCGAGATTTAAAATTTAATTTAAACCATCCTCGCCAATCGTTTGAAGAGTTGAAACTACGCAATTACATATTTGACGTCATTACTTAGTAAGTTTTATGGTGCAGTACTTGTTATCTTACCACATAAAATCATAGCAACAACAAAAATCCCAATCCCGAATGGAGTTAGTTAGATTACGGTAGAAAAATGATTAATTTTTACGTGAGTCATATTTATTACTAGGTGAACCCCGCGGTGTTACCCGCGGTTATTGTTTTACGACGAGTAATGCCACGGTACAAAGTTGTCTAAAACGAAGTAGCCTAACAGTTACTCCCTGGATCATCAGCTACCTGCCAGTGAAAGTCCCGTCAAAATCCGTCCAGCCGTTCCAGAGATTACCCGGAACAGACAGACAGACAGACAAAAAAATTAATATTACAAAGAGACACTCCAATTTCATTTATTTGAATAGATTAGCTGATAAAAACCTTACAAAACTTCTATGTACCCCAGAACTGCTGCTTTATGTACGTAAATAAAACAATGATAACTAATAAATCGATTAAGATAGCACAAAGTATTCTATAAAAACAACGACAATGTTTACAAAAAGACAAAACAAAGTATTTAAAGTCAGTGACCCGAAAAAGAAATCAAACATAACTACTCAATTAAGGACAATCGAAGCATAAAGCTGGTCATACACGCGTTTTTCCTTGAATTGCACAGAAAAAAAAACAATTGCTAGTCTTTGATAAAGCATTAGAAATTATTTGAAATCAACCAGGAAATTTCTTGCCATTTGTACTTCCAGGATATTGTTGACAACACAAAAATCTTTAAAATTCTCAATAATCTATACTAAAATTATAAAGCTGAAGAGTTTGTTTGTTTGAACGCGCTAATCTCAGAAACCGCTGGTCCGATTTACAAAATTATTTCAGTGTTGGATAGTACATTTATCGAGGAAGGCTATATTATATCATTACGCTAAGAGCGGATCACCAATGAAGAATGTTTCCATAACGGGGGAAAATTATCACGCTACGGGCAATAGGAAACGCAATCTTAAAATAAAACGCAAATATATCTTTTTATTTATACATTCTGGTCATAATTGCATTTCTTTTATTTTCTCTACATCTAATTAATTCTTATTTCTTTGTAAACTTGGTTTAATATGGTTTTCGTTTCATTAATTTATTTTAAAAAGCTAGTTTCAAAAGTAAAGAAAAACTCAGTCATTGATCCATTGACAAGGCGTCATTTGATGCTTGATGAGGAAAACTGCTTAAAAAATTGGTCGTGTCAGTAAAAATCTTTGAATATGTCCATCATCCGTGTTAGAGCCTATTTCAAAGTTATTCACTGAACGTCGCTAAATTCCTTGTCTATTATGTCCATACAGGCTTTACAAACAGTATTAATGTGTAAATATATAAGTAAAACTCGTGCTATTTGTAAGTAGGGAGATGTTTTATATACTAGCGACTCAGCTCGGAAATTTTCGTATTTTTTCAACTATAACATGCATGTATCTATATTTCAATAGTATATTACATATATATAAAGCTGAAGAGTTTGTTTCTTTTCTTGAATGCGCTAATCCCAGGAACTATTGGTCCGATTAGAAAAAAAATTGTAGTGTTATATAGCCCATTTACCGAGGAAGCCTATAGGCTATATATCATTACGCTAAGACTAATAGGAGCGGAGTACTAATAAAGAATGTTTCAAAAATGGGGGAAAATTATTACGCTACGGACAATAGGAGACGCAAACTAGACGCAAAATACAAAAAAAAATCGCTTGTCATCAGGCAATACGTCTGCCTGTATTATTCCTTAAAAAAAAACCAGACGGATTGGCATTTTCCTAAGGCCCTGGCATTTTTTTAGAATTTTGTAATCTTGCTTGTTTGAAATCTGTACCAGCAATCAAATTTGAAGTATGTGATACACAAAAAAAAATGGGTATTACATAATCTGGGTATATCACTACTGCGGCGGTCGGTTGATGCGGAGTTTATGACGGACAGTTTATCACACACATATCTACCATCATTTATTGATTTTGTTAACATCAATTTTGTATGTGTATTTTAATTGTTTACCTCTATTTTTATGCCAAGTACGCTTTGTAGAGTGACGTTGTAAATTACAAGAAATAGTTTTAAGTTCTCATTTAAGCGTAATTAGGTATGTATTCTTTTGAGAAATAAACGTTCTTAAACCGTACATTTTTGATGTCCGGGAAGAACTCAATCACTTTTTAAGTCTGATCAAATATCGTAGAAAGCTTGTAGTATTGGCTGTGAACCATCATTTTCATTATTTTCATCGAGTGATTTTTGTTCAAGATCTTCTTCATACGTTTATTTATATTTACTAGGTCTTCGGACCGCCTTGTAGGGAAGCCCCCTACAAGCCCCCACGCCCCGTCTTACGTCAGTACGTGGCCGCCAAGCTAGAACTTTTTGGCCCCATCGACCGTCATATCTCAGGGCAATGAGGCTCATTACTGCCCACTGCCACTTAACTCTGCCAATTCACCGGGCAATATTTCATCTTTCTAATTCATTTAATTTTAATAACACAAAACTCATTAAAAATGTTTTTGTAAATAAAAGTAAGACTGTTATTTATAAATTACAGAGTTTATAGGTAATAACATTTTAAAAAAAACCAAAGACTTTTAAAAACATGCTTACCTTTAGAGAAGCAGAAATCTACTATTGTCGGCATAAACAAAAACTATCAAAAAATTCATTATATACATTCAGTATATATATACTTTATCAAAGACCGATAGCACATAATTATCCATAAAACTACGCACATAAACACAATTAGAAATTAATTATTCTAGTGGGTCAATGCAAAATTTTACATTCCCAGGTAGCGATATATCGTAATCATAACATACATCCGATAGTCATTTGTAGACGCATAGACACAGGACACAGTGTTGCCAACAGTTAAACTAGCTCTCCACTAGAATCAATTTTTGAAACCACCAGAAAACCACTAACAAATATGAAACTACATTAAAAATACACTATCGTAGGTAAATCAACATAAAATTTATTCAATAACAACTATTCTAAATCAATTCGTCTTTTTCGGACGAATCATTTTTGTCTGTACACTAGTTTTTCATTTTAGATTGTTATGACTCTTTTATACCGAATTTCTTTTACAACGGCTTCGGGAATTTTGTAATCATTACAGCATTTTCCTTCCAACCTCAAACCACAGCGTACCCTCAATTTTTTTTTTAATATTAATCTGCGCCAAAATGACTCTGCTCTGCCTGATGGAAAGCATGAGCAGATTCCAAGAGTGGTGGTCACCATCCTCAATGCGAATAAGGACATTGCAGCATGGTGACCCACACTATGGCCGCCTAGGGAGATGCTTTTTTACGCCCCGCTTAAAGGACCCGGGATCTCTCCCTCTCACTCTTGTTAGCGTCACGATAAATAGTAATGATCTATTAATTAATGTGATTGTATGATACATTTAGGAGTTATTTTATTTACCTAAATTTAATATTTTAATGAACTGTATCGATATTAATTAATATCAGCATCGATATTAATGAATATCGATACATCTATTTTTGTAAGGGTAGCAACATTATAAACGACGGTGGAGAGATCGCTCCTCTATAGCGGGGCATTATATTGTAATTCTTGGCGCCGTCAAGTAGTTGGTTACAATTTAAAACAATAAATCATTATACATTAAAGTAATCCTGGAGTTTTTCTGAGTTGGAGACCTTGATCCTTCAGCTCAGAAGTGGGATACACTAGGCCCACAACATATTTTGAGAAATTTGTGGTAAGAAGATTTTTTTTTCTACCCTCCGTTTGACCATTTAATAATTTTATTTTGCAAAAAAAAAGAAAGATTTATATTACGAATGGAACATTCTGTCACGCCGCCTATTCACCATAAGGTGATGAACACCGAATCTCGATCGAGAAGGAGAACAAATCACAGCAAAGAACGTATGTCGCCACGGGATAATCGTCGTAAGAGGGGACGTACTAGTCATCGACGTTCTTCGGTAAAGAGTGTTGGAAGTGATTCAAGTCGAACAAGACATTCTACCAAACGACGAAGGTATCGTTCTCGCATGCGTCGTAGCAGTGGCTTACGTGAACGACGACGTAGACGTGTGCGTGAGAATTGGAGCAGCTGTTCTTCGGGGTTGAGGAATAATTCACAAATCCGGCCGCGGAGACGTAGAAGCAGTTCTTCTGGTGACAGACGGAGTACATCCACATGTGGGCATCGTAGCGGTCACCTTCGAGGTCGTCGGGAGAGCTGTCATCCTGAGAAACGTAGCAGCCGAAGCCGACGTCGACTCAACCATACTCCACGAGGCATACGGCATAACAACAGAAGGTACAGTAATACTTCGAGCGAGGAGCATAACTCCAAGCAAACTTCACGGCACCCTCAGGTATGTAATTCTACGAGTAACAATGATACGTCGTTGCTATTAACTGAATTAGTTAAATCAATTGTGAATAGTCGCACTGAAGGTAATAAATTTCCTATGCTTGGTAATGTTATACCAGAATTTGACCCAATGGTCAAAGGGCAGACCATACACACTTGGCTCAGTAAGGTAGAAGAGTGTTCCAGATTGTATAAGTGGGGCGATGACCAAATCATACATTACTCTTTACCGAAACTGTCAGGTGTGGCGAAGACCTGGTATCAGGCTTTACCAACTATGTCTTTTACATGGCCCGAATGGAAAAATAAACTTGTGGAGTCTTTCCCCAACAGTGATGATTATGCAGAGTTGCTAACAGAAATGCTATCTAAACGTGTTAAATATAACGAGTCATTGGAATTATATTATTATGAAAAAAATAATTTGTTAAATAGATGTGAGATAGTAGGCAAGCGAGCAGTCGTTTGTTTGCTTTACGGTATCGAAGATAGAGCACTGAGACTTGGTGCTAAGGCTTCTAAATATCAGGAGCCCGAGCAGGTATTAGAGTATTTCCAGTCTAGTACACAACAGTCACGGGATTCAGAAAAGACCAAGACGTATACTGACAAACGCAAGTTCGTAGGTAGCGGTAGCATCGCGCATAAATTCTCTAACGGTGATAATAAAACGAGACAGTCGAGTAACCCTGCAGTATGCTATAACTGTAATGAACCGGGTCACTTCAGTTATAAGTGTACCAAGAAAATATTAAAGTGTACCCTCTGTAATCGATTAGGACATACGGCCATTAATTGTTCAAGACTACCCTCTGATAATAGTAATAAAATAGATAGGGCTAGTGAAAAGAATGTAATGCATGTCGAAACTGATATTTTAAGTGATTGTAGGTATATGGTACTGTTAAAAATAAACGGTAATTCTTTAACCGGATTCGTAGACCTAGGCAGCCAATGCACCCTGATGCAGTGCAGTGATGCACAACGTTTAGGAATTTCGTGGGAAACCCGTGATCGATTGCCGGTTATGAAAGGTATTGGCAACGGCGTAGTGGTACCCTTGGGGGTAGCGATTGTTAATATCGATATACAAAATATTCAGGAACAAGTTGAAGTATATGTAGTTAGTGATGAGATCATTAAGTATTCGGTGCTGATAGGTCATAGTTTTACGGAAAAGCCTAATCTAATCATAACTAAAACTAGTGAAGGCCTCGTATTCGAAAAAGATACTAAATGGAAAGTCGAATTAATATTGAGTGACGACATTAAATTGAATCCTTTGAAAATGTGTGTAGCGCAAGTGTCGTGCACTAATACGTACTCAGGTTCTATTTATGTTCATGGTTCAATTCGGGGTGAACCGAAGCATGAGTATTATTTATTGCCTGGTGAATATCAAATTTCTAAGGGACAAGGTTCCCTGTTGATTCAAAATGTATCTAAGGAATTAATATGCTTGAGAAAAGGTACATTATTGACGCGAATTCGGCCCGTAAACCGTGTTTTGAATGTAAATACTTTGAATTTAGGTAATTCTGAATCAAATGAACAAATCAATTCTGACAAGTCCTTAACAGCTGAGGAGTATGAACAGTTAAGATGCCTCCTAAAACAGTACGAAGGATGCTTTTCTAGCAGCTTGAAGGATCTGGGCTTTACAAACATCGTAGAGATGGTAATTGAACTAGAAGACAATCGACCTGTCGTGTATCGTCCTTATAGGCTGTCATACTCGGAAAGAGATTTGGTGCGATCAATGGTGCAGGAGATGATGGAGTCGGGTATAATCTGTGAGTCAAAATCACCGTACGCCAGTCCAATCTTATTGGTTAAGAAAAAGACTGGTGAGAAAAGGTTGTGTGTAGATTACAGAGCCCTTAACAATAAAACGAAAAGAGAACGTTATCCCTTGCCATTGATTGATGACCAACTGGATAGATTAGCCGGGCATTCGCTCTTTATAACACTCGATTGCGCATCAGGTTACTACCAAATTCCTATAGCTGAGGAATCGCAAGAGAAGACCGCGTTTGTAACACCAGATGGCCAGTATCAGTTTAGGCGTATGCCCTTTGGATTAGCTAATGCACCCTTTCAACGGGCAATTAATAAAATTCTACCTAAATCTAAAGTCGATTTTGCGTTAATATTCATGGACGATATACTAATACCCGCAAAGTCATTTGGGGAAGGGATGATTAGATTGGAACAGGTTTTAAAACTTTTGCTAGAAGCGGGGTTGACGTTGAAAATGAGCAAATGTCATTTCTTTTATAGGGAAATAGATTTTCTTGGTTTTGAGGTAAATAGTGGTGGTATCAAGCCGGGGGAGCGTAAGACTACTGCTATATCAAATTTTCCTGAACCTCAAAATGTGCACGATGTACGGCGATTTATAGGTCTAGCTAGTTTCTTTAGACGTTTTGTGAAAGATTTCGCACTCATTGCACGACCGTTGACGGACTTGTTGAGGTCTAATTTTGAGTGGACATGGGAAGGTACGCACAAATATGCCTTTGAAATACTTAAACAAAAGCTTGTGGAACGACCCCTTTTAGCTCTATATGATGTTACGTTAGAAACTGAACTCCATACCGATGCTTGTAAGTTAGGCGTTGCGGGTATACTTATGCAGAAGCAGATCGATGGGTCTCTTAGACCGGTCGCTTACTATAGTCGCAAAACAACGGGTGACGAACAAAAGTTGCACTCGTTTGAGTTGGAAACATTAGCAGTTATTGCTTCGCTAAAACGGTTTAGAGTTTATTTATTAGGTATTAAATTTAAAATAATAACTGACTGTAGCGCTCTGCGCACCACTTTAACAAAGCGAGACTTGATACCCCGCATTTCTCGATGGTGGATACAGCTGCAGGAGTATGACTGCGAAATTGAGTACCGTGCTGGAAACAGCATGGGTCATGTAGATGCCCTCAGTCGCGCTCCTGTTGCTGATCCCCTACCCGGTGACGAAGATTGTCAAGTATTGGATGTCCTAAACATCGAATTAAAAGACTGGATATCTACAGTGCAAGTAAGGTTAGGTTAGGTGCAAGTAAGTCGTTTCACAAAAAAAATATGTGTCTGCGTGTATTGAGTGTGCTCATCATAAAACACCCGGAGGTCTTAAGGAAGGGATGTTGCACCCCATTCCTAAACTTGAAATACCTTTCCACACTCTACATGCCGATCATCTAGGCCCTTTTGTTCGTTCTAAAAGAGGCAATACGTACATTATGGTAATCATTGATTCATTTACAAAATTTATAAATATTCGACCAGTGAGAGACACTAAAACTGCTACTTCAATCAGAGTTTTAAAAGAACACTTTAGTTTTTTTGGTACACCATCTCGACTAATAACTGATCGTGGAACTTGCTTTACTAGTGGGAAATTCAAAGCTTTCGTGAACACTTCAGGTATTAAACATATACTCAATGCAGTAGCGACTCCCAGAGCAAACGGACAAGTAGAGCGCTTTAACCGAACCATTTTAGATGCATTGGGTACGAAATGCCATGGTAAAAATGACAATTTATGGGATGATTATGTAGGTGACATTCAGTTGGGGCTAAACACCACGGTCAATAAGACTACCGGTAAGACTCCTTCCGAACTATTGTTTGGATGCAGGTTAATTAGCACTTCTGAAAACACATTCAACGATGTAGTAGTAGAGGTCACTGACCGTTTAACGGGTGAAAATTTGGATACGATGAGAAAGGAAACTAGCAACCGTATAGAAGATCAACAGCGTAGATCGAAAGAACACTTCGACAGGCATAGAAAATCGGGTACAAAATACAATGTAGGCGACCTTGTTAGGGTACAACGAATGATATACGATAAGGAACACTTGGGCAAATCAAAGAAATTAGTACCAAAATTTAACGGACCGTACCGTATAACAAAGATTTTGGATAACGATAGATTTCTGATAGAAGATACACCGTTGACAAGAAAGGGTAATAAGAAATATGAAAATGTTATAGCTTTGGATAAAATACATCCTTGGCTGGCATTCCAGAATATTGAAAGTGAATCCAGTGACAATGATAGTAGTAGTAACGATTCAGATGGAAAAGGCGTAGTTAATACTAGCGGTTGATGGATTCGTAACTATTAATATAATTAGTAAATTATATAGGTCATTAATAGGTAATCTGAACCGTAAGAGAGTTTGATTTATATTTATTATATCTTGTACAGAAATGTATTTTTTTTTGTAGAGGAAACAAAGGCTGTGAGCGACCAGTGCCGAGTGCATAAATGGTAGCAGATAACAGCGGATGGTTTACGGATAGACTACTACTGATCAGTGCTGAGGCGTAGATGGTCGTAGATTATAGCAGACTGTGTGCATGGATACTTTGCGACATGGGCTATGAGCGGCCAGCGCTTAGTCGTAGATGGTCGTAGATCATAGTAGACTGTGTTCGTGGGTACTCTGTGGCATGGGCTATAAGCGGCCAGCGCTTAGATATAGATAACCGTATATGATTTGAGCTTGGGCTATGAGCGGTCAGTACTGAGGCGTAGATGGTCGTAGATTATAGCAGACTGTGTGCATGGATACTTTACGACATGGGCTATGAGCGGCCAGCGATTAGTCGTAGATGGTCGTAGATCATAGTAGACTGTGTTCGTGGGTACTCTGTGGCATGGGCTATGAGCGGCCAGCGCTTAGGTATTGATGACCGTAGATCATAATAGACTGAGCAGGATGTCCTGTAATATTGGTATTTGAGTTTGAGCGACTAGCGTTTATAGTAACGTAGGTGGCTGTAGATCATAGCAGGTCATAAAAGGTAGTATAGACATGTATAAGATTTTTAGTATTCATAATAAATTTTGTAAGATTGTTACTAATATAGAATCCCATATCTTGAAATGTAAGATAATTGTGAACAGTAATATTGTATAAGTATATCTATCAATAGGCACATAGCATTGTATAATTTACTTTTACTCCTTCTGTTGCATTGTATAATAGCGTGAGAGGACTCACGATAAAAGGATGGCCGAGCTGTTAGCGTCACGATAAATAGTAATGATCTATTAATTAATGTGATTGTATGATACATTTAGGAGTTATTTTATTTAACTTAATTTAATATTTTAATGAACTGTATCGATATTAATTAATATCAGCATCGATATTAATGAATATCGATACATCTATTTTTGTAAGGGTAGCAACATTATAAACGACGGTGGAGAGATCGCTCCTCTATAGCGGGGCATTATATTGTAATTCTTGGCGCCGTCAAGTAGTTGGTTACAATTTAAAACAATAAATCATTATACATTAAAGTAATCCTGGAGTTTTTCTGAGTTGGAGACCTTGATCCTTCACTCTCAATATAGCAAACAATTCTTTAAACCTCGATTCTCCTTGAGTGTCTTTGAAATACAATACTTCCATTGAAAATTTTTCATTCGTCATTCTTACATCCGAAAAGTCAATATGGATATTTATAAACATGTAAGTGAGTTAGTGGCCGAGTGATGACAGTTCTAGTAATTAATACAACATTTATAAAAGCCGCTAGAGGAATCCACCAGTAACTAAAACCATTATTTCACTACTAAATGAAGGATTCAAACAACCAGTTATAGTGTCAAATCCACTAAGTTGGCAGCACTGCATAAACAATTTATTCTAAAACAAATCACGATATACGGAAGATCCCATTGTCAATGACATTGCCCTGTACGGTTGGGCGTGCGACGAATTCTGATCCATAAATTGTATGCGTCATGGCTGAGGACACTACCCACTCTATCGACTACTGCATTTACGAACAGATGTGATGTGTATATTTATACACTTTACGCGGAACCCTAATTCTTTTTATTAGAATAAAAATTGTATTACTTCTGATAACATAGGCTATCTGCCAGTGAAAGTTTAGTGAAAATCGATCCACCAGTTTTGTTTTCAAGCCATAAAAATAACATAGATAGATGGATTGTTTTTTATTAGGGTATAATGGAATTTGATTTGAGTTCACTTATTAACAGCTGTTATTATTTACTAGCATTTAAATGCGTAGACACGCGGTAGCGTGTTAAGCCAAGTTCAAGCTAACAGAACTGGGAAGCAGCACCGTGTGTAATATATGTATACTAGCCGACCCACGCAACCTCGTTTGCGCCTTATATTGCCCGTAGCGTGAAAATTTCCCCCGTTTTTGAAACATTATTCATTGTTGCTCCGCTCCTATTAGTAGTAGCGTGATGATATATACCCTATAGCCTTCCTCGATAAATGGACTATCCAACACCGAAAGAATTTTTCAAATCGGACCAGCGGTTCTTGAGATTAGCGTGTTCAAACAAACAAACAAACTCTTCAGCTTTATATATTAGTATAGATCAGCACTAGCTGACCCATGCAACCTCGTTTGCGCCTTGTATTGCCCGTAGCGTGAAAATTTCCCCCGTTTTTGAAACATTTTTCGTTGTTGCTCCGCTCCTATTAGTAGTAGCGTGATGATATATACCCTATAGCCTTCCTCGATAAATGGACTATCCAACACCGAAAGAATTTTTCAAATCGGACCAGCGGTTCCTGAGATTCCGTGTTCAAACAAACAAACAAACAAACTCTTCAGCTTTATATATTAGTACAGATAACTTTTAAACATATGTGATGTTTCTGTTTTAAACTACTTTTTCATAGAATGCTGACTGACAAATAAGTACACACGAGCAAGAAATAACAATAAAAATGCTAAAACAACTATTACGTGCAGGGAAGTCTGAAGAAGATCGCAGCTGTGTTAGGGGCGCCATGAACGAATCTCCGCACTTACTAAAGAGGGCTAGAATAATGATTGCACACGGGCACTTCACTAGGGCTAGGACGCCTGTAACCATGTGACGTCATTTTATTCCCTTACCTACTCTTTTGCCTCTTAAATTATAATCATTATCAGCCTATCTCAGTCTACTGTTGGACAAAGCTCTCTCTAACTGCTTTATCTCATAAGCTTATGGCATTTTATTGCTTTGTTTATAGATAGTTTGATGCTTTGCCATTTAATATAGGACGGTAAACGATATCGGACGATATCCTCTCATAATATCAGCTAAGAAGATTATAGAATGAAATGGAGGCATTGAAGTTGTTGATCGTGTGGTGATTGATTAAGAATATAGAGTCAAGGAAACGCGACAGCACGAATACTGTCGTTTTAGATTGGTTTACTATGAGAGGGTAGTACCGCCCCGGTCGAGCCGGTCCGTTTGTAATTATGTCGTAAGAGCCAACTTATGGAGCAAACTATGGAGAACAACAGCTTTGTAAAGAGAAGGGATAACTTGAAACAAATCTTATGTCAAAGCATCTAGCCAGGGTGGTGCAGTGGACGATGAAATTGTTGGGCCAGACAGATACGTTGACAAATGAACGCCTGAACGCCTTGTGAACGGGTGATCTGGACCTGACGATAGAGCATCACTATTTATGATAGATCTATGTATCCCACTCACTTATGATTCTAAAATTACTTGTTGAAATAATTTGAAAAATTCTTTCAGTGTTAGATAGTCCATTTATCGAGGAAGGCTATAGGGTATATATCATCACGCTAGTACTAATAGGAGCGGAGCAACAATGAAGAATGTTTCAAAAACGGGGGAAATTTTCACGCTACGGGCAATATGAGGCGCAAACGAGGTTGCGTGGGTCAGCTAGTATATTAGTATAGATAGAAGGGATACGGTAGACCACTTGAAACAATTCCAGGAGGCGGCGCGCCTGGCCACCATTGGTGTTTCTCTGGTGGTCGGGCGCATCGAGGCGCTGGGCTTGCGGGTGGCCCTGGACAAGACGGAGGCCCTATTGTTCCATGGGCCCCGTCGTGGGCCGCCCCCCGGCGCCTCCATAGTGGTCAACTCGGTCCTCGTACCGGTTCGGGCCCAGATGAGGTATCTGGGCCTGATCCTCGACGGTAGGTGGCTCTTCGACGAGCACTTCCGACAGCTTGGTCCCAAGCTGGTCGGCGCTGCCTCTGCCCTTGGGCGACTATTGCCCAACTTGGGCGGAGCCAGCGTCGCAACGCGACTCCTGTACACGGGGGTGGTCCGGTCGATGGCGCTGTACGGCGCACCGGTGTGGGTGGCGGCTCTGACCGCCCTCAACAAGGCACGCCTCTGGCGGCCTCAGAGGGTATTGGCGGTCAGAGCCATACGCGGATACCGCACGGTGTCGACCGAGGCGGCGTGCGCGTTGGCCGGAACACCCCCGTGGGATTTGGAGGCGGAAGTGCTCGCCGAAGTTTATCGACGGGTGGCTTCGTTCCGGGCGGAGTGTGGCATTCGCCCCCCGCCCGAGGAGGTACGTGAGTGGCGTGAAGCCGCCCGTCGAGCCACGATGGCTCGCTGGTCGTTCCGGCTGGAGACTCCACGCGCTGGCTTTGCCGCCGTGGAGGCTCTCCAGCCGGTCATCCACGAGTGGGCAGGGCGGCAGCACGGGACCCTTTCCTTCCGACTGACGCAGGTGCTTTCCGGGCATGGATGCTTCGGGAAGTACCTGCACTCGGTCGCCCGGAGGGAACTGAGTCCCGCCTGCCACCACTGCGACTGCAGTGAGGACTCGGCCCAGCACACGCTGGCGGCATGCCCCGCATGGGCGTCGCAGCGCCGGGCCCTCACTGCAGTCATCGGAGGAGATCTCTCGCTACCGGCCGTCATCCGCTCCATGGCCGGTAGCGACAGCAGTTTTACCGCGGTCGCAGCCTTCTGCGAAGACGTAATTTCGCAGAAGGCCCGGGAGGACGATATCCACTCGGACCCGATCCGCCGCCGGCGAACTGGGCGGCGGAGGCGCGCATACCAGCGCCTCATGCCGCCCTGAGTGTGGCCGCGGATGGTGGGGACGGGTTTTCCCCTCCATCCGCTTTAGTGGTCACCCGCGAGGGGGCGACGTTACGCGTGTGCCGTACGTCGCCCAAATTGAGAGTCTACCAGCAGACGGTGCCCGCTTCTGTGCGGGCAAGCGCTGGGAGGGGTCCGGATGTGTTAATAACAGCAGTTCCCGGATCCCTCCCGTCTCAGGCGCAGAGTGGCACACCGTGTGGTTTTAGTCGGTTCGATTCCGACACACCGCCCCGCCGCAAACCCCGGCGGGGTGACGGCCCGAGGGGGTTTCCACACGTTAAAAAAAAAAAAAAAAAAAAAAGACCACTTGAAACAAACCCTTACACCAGCCCGTCTGGCAAGCGTGGTTAAGTAGAAGTAAGCCTTCTTTCTAAGGAGACGTTTATGTCAAGCAGTGGACAGTTGAAGGTTGTTGATGTGTGATTATGTGACCCTTATCTAAGCTACGCAATAATACAGAAGCCAACAAATTATTATTATAGTTATCTATACATCTATACAAGTAAATAAAATTGGAGTGTCTGTTTGTAATTTTAAATTAACTGCTTTTTAATAAATGCATACGATATGTATCGTATGCATTTACCGAAATAACATTTTTTTAAATTTTTGTCTGTTTGTTCCCGGTAATCTCTGGAACGGCTGGACCGATTTTGACGGGACTTTCACTGGCAGATAACTGATGATCTAAGGAGGATTTTTTTAGACTAGCTTTGTCCCGTGACGTTACCCGCAGTATGACTATAACCAGTAGTTCAGCTAGTGAATCAAATATAATTTGAACACAAACTTGATTAACAGTTAAGAAATAGGTGTCTCGTTGCTCAATAATCTACATCTGA
The DNA here is from genome assembly GCA_905220595.1 of Spilosoma lubricipeda. Lineage (NCBI taxonomy): Eukaryota > Metazoa > Arthropoda > Insecta > Lepidoptera > Erebidae > Spilosoma > Spilosoma lubricipeda. Next base: position 20,431,980 of record HG992281.1, on the reverse strand, counting down.
ATATGAAATGTACTGCTAGAGGTGAGATCTAAAATGTCGAGGTTAGTTGGCTGTTATATATTGACCGATTAGTGTCAATAACTAACAGTTACCTTGGACGAAAGACGATCACTGTAATTTCGGTATAAGGAGTCTCACTTTGAAAGAGTGATAATTGGCAAATGTAATATTCTTTATCATGGGTCTAATATACCTCCCACACGACCACCGGGGGGAATGCTTTTCGCACCATACCCTCAGATAGGGAGACGAAGGCCGTGTGTGGGACTCCCGGAAAACTACCCTCTAAACTCCGCGGCGGTCTACCTCGGCAGTCGGGAGAGGATCTAGGAACGCATCAACGGTTTCTGGAGTTAACACTCAGGAAATCCTACGAAAAATGAAACTATCTTGGAACCCGTAGAAAAGAAAATTAGAGTAGTTACAAATATGTAAAATATTTCCATTTCTCCCTTTAACAAAGCGGGAAATGAAAAATTCAGTTATACTAGGCAACAGGGAGTACCGGGGCAATAAAAATTTACCATTAAATACCAAACGAAGAAATTTACGCAACGAAGAAGTTCTAGAAAGAGTGAAAAAGAGAAAGGCTGCTGATATCTACTATAAAAATTAGAAGAGGCAAGATGGTAGGCCTCCTTATATCACGATAACTTTATAAGTAAAATCATAGAAAGAGAAGAAAAATAGATGGTAAGAGAGGAAGAGAAGGCCGAGACACAGTTATATAGACCAGATTAAGGAAAAAGTGGCGGTTGCGACGTACGGTTCTTGAATGGGGTAAGCTGGATAAGGCTGAATGAACAAGACTGTAACTATTACCCCTATTGTAGTAACTTACCTACATATTTATTTTTAAGAATATGCAGAACTTTTTGAAGTTCAGTAGAGTATAGAATTCAATTTTACATATTAGACTAGCAGACCCACGCAACCTCGTTCGCGTCTCCTATTGCCCGTCGCGTGATAATTTCCCCCCGTTTTTGAATCATTTTTCATTGGTGCTCCTCTCCTATTGGTCTTAGCGTGATGATATATAGCCTATAGTTTTCCTCGATAAATGGGCTATCTAACACTGAAAGAATTTTTCAAATCGGACCAGTAGTTCCTGAGATTAGCGTGTTCAAACAAACAAACAAACAAACAAACAAACAAACTCTTCAGCTTTATATATTAGTATAGATGAGTATGCATCATCCATCAATCAATTATCATCTTGAACAGCCTTTAACATTTCAGTACTGGACATAAGCCTCTCGGTAGAAAGGAGGATTTGGTCTACTATTCCACGCTAACCAGACGTGTTGGTATAGGGTTTGTTTTAAGTTGGAGTCCGGAGGTCTTAATAACAGCAGTTCCATGATCTCTCCCTTCTTAGGCGCAGAGTGGCACACCATGTTGAAAAAAGGGATTGTTTCTAGTTTTAGCCCCACCAAAATGACTCTGCCTGACGGAAAGCATAAGCAGAATCCAACAGCAGTGGTCACCCACCATACTCATTGCGAATGCATACAATGCAGCACGGTGACCCACACCATGGCGGCCTAGTGATGCTTCTGCATCATTGGACCTCCGGTCTCGCACTCACTAACCAAAAACGACATCACGAACGCTGTCATACTACGTCGACTTTCTGTGCGAGGTTAGTACCGCTCCGGTCGAGCCAGCCTGTTCTTGCTGAAATTCTCTCCTTTTAGTGATATTGTCCAACGTAGTTTGTCCCTTACTCGCCTATTAGGACACCCATGGGATGAGTAGAAGTGGTGTTACTCCGTTTACTATATCGTCACCACACAGATGTATGTGTGTGTGTGCATATAGTAAACAAAGCATTGCACCACTACTTAGCATTTAGCAATAACTGCAAGGTAAATGCACTCTGCGTACTTTCATAATGGCGGTTGTTGTAATTCCAGCTCATTAGTGATGTGCCGCGACCGATATTGTCAGGAAAAGTTATCGATAGATACCGTACTAACATAAAAGTGTTGAGAAACCTTTAATAAGCTGTGAATGAAGTTGTAATCGTTTTAATATTTGTTTTGCAATTACCTACTGTTGTTTTTCTGCTATATTCTTTAAGAAGAATCCTTTAATGAGTGCTGCCTTACAGGGGCTCGAGGCTCAGTGGCTGCCGAGTAGGTTAACACATTGAAAAGTTAAGGAAATTAAGCCTGGTCAATCTTTGATTGGATATCTTTTCTTAAAATATTTAGACCCCTCCGGGCATCGGAGACCGTATTAAGTTGTTAGTACCGGATGCCATTACGATCATTTGTTACGATCATTATAGGTAGTTGGAACCTTAAAAAGACCAACAATAGTTTATTATATACTAGCTTTTCGTACCGCGAGTAACGCCGCGTGGCAAAGCTAGTCTAAAAATGTAGCCTAAATTACTCCCCATATCATTAGCTACCTATTAATGACAGTCCCGTCAAAATCGGTCCAGCCGTTCCAGAGATTACCCGGAACAAACAGAGAGACAGACAAACAATTTTAAAAGTAAATTTTTGGTATATGTTTGTTGTTGTTCTGAGTCTGGGTGTTCTTTGTGTACGTTTTATGTATGTTTGTATAGTCCCCCGCGACACAGGGTGTATATATATAATGCGGGAGTCGACTAAAAAAACTTGGATGTCGATTAGTATTTGGTCTGATGGGAGTCACTCCATGTAAAGCAGACTTAGAACCGACTCCAATGGGAAAATATGCTCGGAGGATGAGGTTCGTTATATTGTACATAATGTTTCAGAGAGCACCGAACTATAAAATTCCTATAATTTAACTGTATAATATCAGTTTAACTACCCACTTTGCGCCTGGCTTCTTTCGACAAGAATATAGTTTTCTATTCCTTTTCCTGTAATCGCTTACCATCGGGCAATGCGTCTGCGTTTGCCACTAAATCAATAAAAAAACTATATAATTTTTTGTACCTAAAAATGATGACGATGAGAGACGCCTGCATGTAGTTGAAATGCGAATGTTGAGATGCATGTGTGGTGTGACTAGAATGGATAAGGTGAAGAATGAATACATTAGAAGGAGCCTGAAAGTAGAACCAGTGAATGAAAAGTTGAGAAGCAACAGGTTAGCCTGGTATGGACATGTGATGCGTAGATATGAACAAAATGTAGTTAAGAAAGTGTTAAGTATGGAAGTCGACGGATATAAGAGTAGAGGACGACCGAAGAAGAAATGAGATACAAGTGATAGATGAGAATGGAGGAGGAAAACTCATTGCACAGACCCCAAATAAATTTAGGAAAAGAGTAGGAAGAAGATGATTTTTTTGTACCTCTTAAAATATGTAATCAAATAGTTTATGATAAACAGTCGCATAGTTCAAAGCCCTAATCGTTTTGGTGCTTAACTCCGGATTCCGCGTTTATAATGACGATCTTTTATGCCTCGTGGTAAAGTTGGCTAGGTAAGCCAACCCAGCTCCTTTCAGAAGATCAGAATCCTCCTAGGGAGTTCACAGGCTTCTAAGATCATTGTATTGTATCTAACAAATGAAGAAATAAATTCACTTTCGCATTTATGATATTAAGATTTGCAAAACCATATTTAAAATTGAGAAAATACAACTTTATGTATGTTTGTAACTTTTTCGTTACTTTCATAATAAGTAATTATGTATATATTTTCATAATAAGTTGTTTAAAATAATTATGATTATTATGAGTTGGTTACCTACTAAGTTACAGTGTAAGCAATAAAATAGTTGTATGTGAACACTTGGATTAATATTTCAAGGTTTGTTTTATAAGAGGTGGTAATAAAACTTAACGTTTCGATGTTATTAATATGTATAGCTAAGTTAAGGTATAGTAATATCAAACAATTCACCGTAATGAACAGACTTTGACAAATGTTTTCAAATATAATTTACTAGCTGACCCCCGCAACTTCGTTTACGTCTCTTATTGCCCGTAGCGTGATAATTTAAAATGGTTTTGATGGTCAATCAATAATGCAAATAAAATGTACGTAAACACTCACACTGCCAAGGCTTTTTAGACGCTCACACATATTATTGTAAGATTAATTTAGACTTCTTCACTTACGTAATCGTAAATAGGCACTTTGGAATTAGGTGGTTTAATGGAGAGCCTCAGATCAATTAAGAAAAGGTAGATAACGCACCGCCTTGTTCTTGTTGAAGCAGAAAAAAGTAGCGTTGTGCCAAGTAAACTCGAGCATTACGCACTAACTATGCTATAAACTACGCTACTTTTTAACCGACTTCAAAAAAAGGAGGAGGTTTCTCAATTCGACCGTACATTTTTTTTTATGTGTGTTCGCGGATAACTTCGTCGTTTATGAACCGATTTTGATGATTTTTTTTTTAATGGAAAGGAGATGTCCCAACGGTGGTACCGTGATAAGGACATTAATATCTGATGATGGCATCCAAGAGAAATCGAGTAGAACCTTGAAGTCGGTTTTATTTTTGTTGAAATTGTACTTGTCGTCAGTATTGTTCAAGTTGTTGTTTGAACACTTTTTTCTGCAAGGCGGTGTGTTATCTACCTTTTTTTACCCGAATACGGCAAAGGCAAAGGAGGGTTATGATTTTGACAGGCTATATATGTATGTATTTCATTTGTTCCCTCATAGCTCCTTACCTACTCATTAGAACCGGACAAATGAGGTGTCGTTAGAAGCGTCATGATCGTCTGCTGGTTATAGGCTATATGGCGTGTCAATGAGTCTAATGTGGCGCCCTCTAGTCGACAAAAAGTACTGTAGAAAAAAAAAAAATTTTAGATAAATATGTCATGTTTGGTATCATTGGAAATGGTGTTACTTGTACATTTCAAATATATATATATGATTAGCATTTTCTCATGACTTTGTCCGTATTTATTCGATAATTGTGATATTTCTAAGGTACCAAAACGTAAGGTAGGTATTATAGAGGCAACAAAACATTTTAAATAAAAAAAAGTAAAACCCAACTACAACAAAAAACGATGCTGAAAAAGCATGAAACAAGTTTCAAAAGCCGTAGTCACGCGTTGTTAAAGTGTTATGGACTATGGTACATTACACTACATGGACAACGGCTTTTGAAACTTATTAATGTACCATAGTCCATAACACTTTAACAACGCGTGACTACGACTAAAATAAAGCTATATAAAGCTAAAGAGTTTGTTTGTTTGAACGCGCGAAAGGCAGGAACCGCTGGTCCGATTTGAAAAATTATTTCAGTGTTGGATAGTCCATTTATCGAGAAAGGCTATATATAATCTCGCTAAAACCAATAGGAGCGGAGCTCCAATGGAGAATGGTTCAAAAACGGGGGCAAATTATCACGCTACGGGCAATAGGAGACGTAAACGAGGTAGCGTGGGTCAGCTAGTAATTGAATATAAGGCCTAGGTCTCTCCCTAGTGTACATGTACATTTGTTTGTTTTTTGTTTGTTGGTTTTCCTTCCTTTTTCAATGCCGTAATTGTCCTGCACAATTTTCTCTTACGAAACCCATTGGATGATAAGGGTGAGGGGTGGTGACGTTCCCTATTCTTAATTCACACGGATTATTGATAAACAAGCAAATAAAGACACTAAGTTCTCTACACTTTCGAATTGGGACAAAGGAACCTATTTATCGATTTACCGATTACCTATATCTATAAATTATCGCTTTCATTACAAAAAAATACTAAGCGGCTTATCAGATACATAACTAACTACTCGATAAACGTACGCAAATCGATTTCGACATCACATAGGTAGGTAGGTAACTCGGATTTCTGTTTACACCTAGTTGTACTTGTATCTTATAAATGCGTCAAAATTTAATTCATTTAGTTATTCAGGTTAAGTTAATAATAATAGGTAATTTAATTTTATTCAGCTAGTCATAATGGTTCAAATAATCTCGAACATTATTCTATAACAATTAACTAGGTAATTAATATTGTAATAAACTGAATTCGGGGCAACCTTTGGCATTAAGTGGATTAAATAGTGGAATCACAGAACAGAGAATAAGTGTCATTGGCTAATACGTTGTCTAAGATTAACCAATGACACACGAGAGACAGTCTTGACTTCCCGCCCTTGGATATCCTGGCGGATATGGACGCGAAGGTCTATTACCAATTTCGTGCCATCCGCCGGGGTGAGAGCGGGGAAAAGCAGAACGAGCTCGAAATGCCTAACCACGAAGCTTGGGTAGAAAGGGAGGGAGGTCGCCTCACCTACCGACTGATGCAGATACTCACCGGGCATGGTTGCTTCGGTGAGTATCTGAATTACATCGGACGCGAGGAGACGGCACAATGCCACCACTGCGCAGCCGACTTGGACTCCGCCCAGCATACGCTGGAAGACTGGGCCTCTGATCGCGAAGTCCTAGTCAGCCAAATCGGACAAGACCTGTCCCCGCCAGCAATAATTGATGCCATGCTGGAGGGTGAGGAGGGCTGGGATGCAGTGGTCTCTTTCTGTGAGGCTGTAATTCTACAGAAAGAAACCACTGAAAGGGATCGGGAGAGGGCCGATCCCGGGCGTAAGCGACGTCGCCGCCCACACCTGCCGCCGACAGGACCGTCTGCTGCCAGAGAGTGGGGACCTCTGGTAGATGATTAATTTATGCGGTCAAAAATAGGGGTCGGCCTGGTCGCAAAACTGTGGTCAGGCCGCAACATATAACGGTTGGGCCGACAGGCAAGGGGAAGCCTACGCTTCTCCCAGGATAGAGTCTTTATAGAGGCGGCGGCGTTCCTGGGGGTGGCCTGAAATAATATGGTCCGGGTCCTTCTCAGAGCAAGGCGCCTGAGACCGGCCGCCGGGGTGGTTTTTAGTGGAATCACCACATACCTGGCTCCTGCCAGTGTCATAACTCGGTGTGTTCGTTGGTCACTGCTGTTGATCCTGGTGTACAGGAGTTACAGTGGTGGTCGTGTGGGCGGGATTAGACCCAACAAAAAAAATACCTGGCTCCTCAGCCTCCAGTCAGGGGCCGGAGAACCGAAGGGATTTTCCACAAAATTTTCATTCATTTGAAGATGGTCGCTACAGATACAAACAAGCCATTTCAACCATCAAATTGCGAAACATAACCGATTTGCGAGTTCATTAACAATAAAGAAATGTCTTACAGATATTTTCAAGGTCACGTGTATTCAGACAGCATGAAATACGGAACAGTGTAATCATTCAGATCGTAGGTATTGAGAAATAACGTAGCCATTTCGAGGTTAGCGACTCATTGTCTATGGTGCGTAACCAGGCAGCGTAACTAAAAAGACATGGTGGGCTTCGATCAATTGTTGATCGGCACTTAGAACTTAATATAAAAGTTGTTAGTTAATTGATCTTTGCGCGTAAATTAACGTTATGATATTTTATGATCTGTATTTTTGCTACGCGACTAATTTAAAGAGTCGCTGTATCTTTTGAAATTTCTAGTACAATTTTTTTTATGTATTTTTATTATTATTTTTATTGTGTGTGCCAAAATAAATATTTTTCATTTCATTTAATTTCTTTGATATTTCGAATTGTAATAACATCTTGGCAAATATAGATTATTAGTTATTACAATAGGTAGGCAGTCTTATTACTCACGGAGATTTATTTCCAACAACCTTTTTCACGTTCTGTGAGATAAAGGTTCATTACACGACAGTATTATCCTATTACTTCTATACTAATATTATAAACGCGAAAGTTTGTAAGTATGGATGGATGGATCTTTGTTACTCTTTCACGCAAAAACTACTAAACGGATTTGGATGAAACTTTACAGTGATATAGCTTATACATCAGAATAACACATAGGCTTCTATTTACCGCGATAACCGACATACACGCGTGCGGAGCCGTGGGCAACAACTAGTACAAAATAATATAAAACTTCTAATAATAAACATATTTTGCGCTTACTGTTTTATTCTCATATCTCCAATTGAGGTAAAAATCTTGATAATCTTTATGCGCCATCATTTATGCAAGGCATGCAGCAACCTCGTGAGAATATTAACATAATTACTTATTTCATCTCAGACTTAATATGGAAAGGGCCTTTATTTAATCTTAAAACATAATCTTTGTGATAAGTTTACTTTTCCCGTTTTCAGTTTTTATGATTCTTAAAAAATATTTCGCATTTGACGTGCCAAGGTTTAGGTTGGAGGTTCGACTCCGACCTTGGGAGCTCACGATAGCTCACGATGAACTCCGAAACTGTGAAATGATTTTACACGTTTTTTTAAGTGTTTTGCTAACATAAGTTAACATCACGCTTAGACCAATAGCCGAGCCGAGCATGATTAAAAAGAGACGCAGACAAAGTTGCGTGGTACAGCTAGTGTACATACATATATTTAGAAATCTATACATACACACATAATTAAATTGTAAGAGGCCATTCGACTCGAGAACTTAAAACAAGAACTTTTAGAATTTTCGTCTAGTTGTCTGTCTGATCTCAGAAGCGTCTTCATTGATTTGGAGTAAGCTCAGGGCCGGATATACCATTTGGCTTTTTGGGCTTCAGCCCAGGTAGCTACAATGGTGTACAAGCATTACTAAAACAAAACAATAAATCTGCGGATAACGTGCCATGTGCTGCGCATTCTCTAAACCAAGTTGGTGAAGAATCTGTGAAGATTGGAATCGAAATTGAAATTTTTTGAGTAGTGCAAAAATTATATGTTTTATTTTCTGCTTCAACCCATAGACAGGAATTGTTAAATAGTGTAAGAAAACTGAAATTTACGTTAAAAAGTTTAAGTCAGACAAGATGGTCTCACCATTACGTTGCTATCAAAGCTTTAAAAAATAACTATGAAAACATTCTGAAAATTTTGAGAGGAAAAAGCTGATTTTCGAAATAAACTGGCAATTTTAAGTATTTTTAGGAAGAATTTTTTTAAAGGTTGTTAGCAACATAAACCAAAATAAGATTAGAAGCTAAAGGATTACGAATAAAAAGCCAAGAAAACTAAGTATAAATGTACAAACTAACTACGGACACATAGCCATAACTAAGAGACACATTACATCAAAGTATTCTGATAAATGTACAGAGAAAGTCGAAGTACGCGGCGAAGAAAAGTTTCAACTGGATGGTTGCACTGGATAAACTGAATACGAATTTAAATCAAAGAATTTAAATACACGGGACATGTAGCAAAAAAAAATCATTTGTATGAAAATAACAAGCAACACATTAATTTAGAAAGCGCACGTAAGGTTATTGACTATGACGTGCGTTGGTTTGTTTGGTTGGTTTCTTAATCAGTATGAAGATATGGGAGTGCGCACATTATAACGATTCGGTATCGGTCGACAAATAAGCCAAAAGTCAACCCGATCAAACTGGTCTGCGGGGACTCTTAAGTCTTTGCTTTATTTAAATCGATAGGCAAATAAAAGTTATATCATTTTAAAGAATCACTGCAATAACCCAGAAATACGCAGGCGGAGTATGTTTATCAGCTGCCTAGTTATGCCCTGCCGGGGCCTTTGCTATGGTCTGGGAAGGGTCCGGATGAGTGTATATCAGCAGTTCCCGGATCCCTCCCGTCTCATGCGCAGATTGGCACACCGTGTGGTTTTAGTCGGTTCGATTCCGAATGTCCGACACATCGACCCGCCGCAAACCCCGGCGGGGTGACGGCCCGAGGGGATTTCCACGTGTAAAAAAAAGAGCCTTTGCGTAACTTGTAGTTTGGCATTAAATACCGTGAGTGAGACGGGTAAGCGGGCGTAAACATTGTACCATGATTCATCTGACATTTATGTGTCTAATGCTATATAAAAAGACAAAGGATTTGTCTATTATCAAGTAACACGAAAGATCAACAGCCGCAACGATAAGAGAAAAAGAAACAAAGGTGATAACATAAACACTTAGTCATGAAATTGGTGATAGCGTTTTTTCTTATCACATTCAATAATAGGGACACACAATTATTGGGCACATAAATTTCATCATCACAAACAAACAGTTGGACGCTTATCTATACTAATATATAAAGCTGAAGAGTTTGTTTGTTTGTTTGTTTGTTTGAACACGCTAATCTCAGGAACCGCTGGTCCGATTTGAAAAATTCTTTCGGTGTTGGATAGTCCATTTATCGAGGAAGGCTATAGGGCATATATCATCACGCTACTACTTATAGGAGCGGAGCAACAATGAAGAATGTTTCAAAAACCGGGGAAATTTTCACGCTACGGGCAATATAAGGCGCAAACGAGGTTGCGTGGGTCTGCTAGTCTATACTAATATATAAAGCTGAAGGGTTTGTTTGCCTGTTTGAACACGCTAATCTCAGGAACCGATGGTCCGATTTGAAAAATTATTTCAGTGTTAGATAGCCCATTTATCGAGGAAGCCCATAGGCTATATATCATCACGCTAAGACCAATAGGAGCGAAGCACCAACGAAAAATGTTTCAAAAACGGGGGAAAATTATCACGCTACGGGCAATAAGAGACGTAAACGAAGTTGCGTGGGTCAGCCTGTTGTGTATATTCTTCCGTGTTCTGATGGATTAAAAATACAGGGGATCACCACTTACTTATTCATTTCTTGGGTTCCGTAAGACTTGGGGAGCAAACTATGCAGGATCACAGGCTACAGAGAAGAGAAGGAATACTTGACACATCTATACAAATAAATAAAATTGGAGTGTCTGTTTGTAAATAAAACCGACTTCAAGGTTTGACTCGATTTCTCTTGGATGCCATCATCAGATCTTAGTCTCCTTATCATGGTACCACCGTTGGGGGCATTTCCTTTCTTTAAAAAAAGAATCATCAAAATCGAAGTTATCCGCGAATACACAAAAAAAAAAAGATAAATACGGTCGAATTAAGAAACGTTCTCCTTTTTATGAAGTCGGTTAAAAAGGAAAGCTAATAAAATAATACTTAAATGAAGTAAAAATTCAAAACAATTTATTTATTTGATTTTGATAAGTCTGTGCCTCCGCTCGCGTAAGTATTGGTGTTTATCGGTCATCATGGGGATTCTACTGACGTAACCTTTTTTAAAAAGAAACAAAAAATCATTCACATCAGACAAGCTATTTCTGAGACTAACGTTCACTGACACACAGAAAAACAGACTAAAATTCTAAAAATTGTTGTTTTGAGTTCTGCCACTTTAATAATGACAATGCAGAGAGACAACACATTATTTTCTTTTAATGTGAAGACGTTACCGGTTGACCTCATAATCAATGAATATTATCTATACAAATAAATAAAATTGGAGTGTCTGTTTGTAATATTAAAATGCATATGTATTATACACGATACATATACTAAAAATGTATTTTAATTAACAATTTTTAGCAACAAGTCGCCACAACAACAACATCAAACAACACTATATACACTTGAAATTGGCAGAAATAGCTGATCCGAGAGATCCAGCTGGTTGCCATTTCATCAAAGAAGAAGAAGAACATCAAACAACAACAGTATCAATCAAAATTTCATCAATGATTTATAATTTGTTCCCGACACGGCTACTCTTAATTTGCATGCCTATTACTGGCAAAACGTGTAGTGCCTTTATTCATTTTCGCCATCTTTTTGTTCCACATTTAATGCAAATAAAATCATAATTAACCGACTTTAAAAAAAGAAGGAGGTTTCTCAATTAGACCGTATATTTTTTTTTATGTGTGTTCGCTGATAACTTCTTCGATTATGAACCGATTTTGATGATTCTTTTTTCAATGGAAAGGAGATATCCCAACGGTGGTACCATGATAATAACACTAAGATCTGATGATGGAATCTAATAGAAATCGAGTCAAACATTGAAGTCTGTTTTATTTTTGTTAATTTTATTACCTATTATTATTCAAGTAAAAATTGTACACATGGCACAATTTTTTTATGACTAGCTGAACCCCGCGGTTATTGTTGTACCGCGAGTAACGCCGCGGAGCAAAGTTAGTCTAAAAAAAGTAGCCTAAGTTACTCCCTGGATCATTAGCTACCTGCCAGTGAAAGTCTCGTCAAAATCCGTCCAGCCGTTCCAGAGATTACCCGGAACAAACAGACAGACAGACAGACAAAAAAAATTTTAACTACATTTTTTATATATGTACCTACCGTGTATACATACACCTACATATGCATTTAATAAAAAGCGGTTATTTTAATATTGCAAACAGACACTTCAATTTTATTTATTTGTATAGATGATCATTTTAGGTACAAAAAAAATTAGTGTTTTTTTTATTGATTTAGTGACAAACTAGCAGACGTATCGCCTGATGGTAAATGATAACCGCCGCCTACCTTGTTAGAATTGCTTTGACCCTTGTAATTACTTTACCTTCCTGGAAATTGCAATAAAATAACATACTAGACGAATACATTTTTTATATCTACTTCAGTTTAGGAATGTAATTTTAATGATGTTTCAAGGTCAGATAACAAATTTTTTGGTCTGTTTATAAAATTTTAATTAATAGTTAATTAAATAAAAGTACTTTAATTCGGAAGCATAAGGTTATCTTTGTATACTTTCTGCTCAGTTTGAAACAATATTTTTTATTCAGTCATCGCAAAACCACAGTCATTTTTTGATTTATTATTTTAAGTACCTACTACCTACTTCTTTAAAAGGCAAAGATTGCATTTAAGATTGTTATTTTATGGTCGGGGCACTGGGGGCAACAACAACCCGGACCGGGCGGCTCGAGTGACAAAATGCCTTTTTATAAAGGCCAAAAAGGCATCAAATATTTTTTCTAAGTTATTTAAAATAATTATGATAATTTTACCGTATTTCAATTTTGATTACTTTGTATAAAATATATGTATGCCAACAAAACACGCGTTAATTGGATCGTAGGCAGAACAAATTTTGTTCTGCGACTCGACTAAATAGATGTCTCAAATCAAAAATTATTTTAACAAATTAAATATAAATAAACTGAAAATATTTTACCTACCATTCTTATTTGCAGATGTGGTTCATCGGCGATATTTTTAAATAAAAGATTATAATTTCACGTTCATAAATCACATTTTTTGCATAAATATTTTTGTTAAAACCTTCAATTAGCACAAATACAGAAACACTTTATTTAACTCTCTGTCAACTAGGTAATTAACAAATGTACTTAAAGGTCAATTTAATTTAAAAATAAACACTTAAAAAGTGAATGCACCTCACAAAGACAAAACAAAAAGACGTAGATCCGCTCTCGCTGTGTCAATCGCACTAAATTATTATACGGCGCACTGTGCTGAATCAAAGCCAAATCCGTAAACACGTATCTGTGACAAATGTTTGAACCAAAACGCTATGCGACATAATACAGAAGGTCATTCTCACCGTGCATGTTTACAGAGATATTTGTGCATTTTAATTTTGTAGAGTACTACTCGTATTATCCTTTGTTGTTAAACTGGCGGCTTATGACCCTTATTTGGCAGGCGCTCTATTTTTTAGTGCAACAACAAAATGTGATACAAATACGTGAAGGATTTATTTAACGAAAGTTTTTCTAAATATTTTGTGAGATTTCGTAATCCTTACTTGTTTTCTTTTAACTTTTTGTAAAAAAAATATCTATACAGTTAAATAAAATTGGAGTGTCTGTTCCTAATATTAAAATAACCGCTTTTTAGTAAATGCATATGTATGTTTACACGGTACATCTATACTCTATACAAAAAAATAAAATTGGAGTGTCTGTTTGTAATATTAAAATAACCGCTTTTTACTAAATGCATATGTATGTATACACGGTACATATACGAAAAATGTAGTTAAAAAAATTTTGGCTGTCTGTCTGTTTGTTCCGGGTAATCTCTGGAACGGCTGGACGGATTTTGACGGGACTTTCACTGGCAGGTAGCTGATGATCCGGGGAGTAACTTAGGCTACTTTTTTAGACTAACATTGTCGCGCGGCGTTACTCGCGGTACAACAATAACCGCGGGTAACACCGCGGGGTTCAGCTAGTATACCAAAAATGTAGTTAATTATTTTTTTTCTGTCTGTCTGTTTGTTCCGGGTAATCTAGGGAAAGGATGGACCGATTTTGACGGGACTTTCACTGATAGGTAGCTGATGATATACGGAGTAACTTAGGCTACTTTCTTAGACTAACTTTGTCCCGCGGTTTTACTCGCGATACGACGATAACTGCAGGTAACACCGCGGGGTTCAGCTAATCTATACTTATAAAATAACAAGTCCTGACTGACTGATCTTTTAATTGAGTAGACACCCACTCAATAAAAGGATCCTACTCACCAAATTTTATAGCCGTAACTATCATAGTTTACGCTTGGCGATGATGTATCAGTCAGTCAGTCAGTCAGGACTTGTTATTTTTGTTTGTGATGTTATTTTACTAAGAAAGGAATTTTGGAGTTTCTACCCCTAAGGGGGTGAAATAGAGGTTGAAAGTTTGTATGGAAGTCCGTCATCTTTTAAGTTAGAAACCTGAAACTTTATTTTTGGGCTGCTGATTAAAAATGAGTAAACACGTATTTCAGCGTTTCTGAATATTCTACCCCTAAGATTAAAAAAGAGTAGAGTCGTATTTAAGCGTTTTTGGTTATTCTACCCGTAATGGGGTGGAATAGGGATTGAAAGTTTGTATGGAAGTTCATCATTTTTTAAGTTAGAAACATTAAACTAAATTTTTGGGCTGCTGATTAAAAATTAGTAGATACCAGTTAAAGGTTTCTGGATATTCTAGCCCTAAGGGGCCAAATAGGGTTTGACATTTAGCATTTAGGTTAGTCTGGAAATCCGTCATTTGTGAAGTTCAGAACATTAAACTTTTTTTGGGCTACTGATTAAAAACGAGTAGATATGTATTTAAGCGTGTCACGCGGCAACATCGACCTGGGATATTCTACCCCTAAGGGGTGAAATGGGAGTTGCAAGTTTGCATGGAAGTATGTCATTTTTTGAGTTAGAAACATAAAATATTTATATCTTTGGGTTATTAATTAAAAACAAGAATATGCGTATTTAAGCGTTTCTGGATATTCTACCCCTAAGGGGAGAAATAGGCATTGGCATTTCATATATTGGTTAGTTTGGAAGTCCGTCATTTTTTTAATTTAGCAGCCTAACAACTTTCGTTTTTATGTTTCTGATTACAAATAGATGAATACTTATATCAGTATTTATGCGAATTCTGCTCCTAAAGGGGTTGAAATATGGGTCGAATGTTTGTATGAAAGTTCTTTTAAATGGGATAATGATCAAAAATAAATAAATAAATACGTTTAAAAATATGAAAAAATTACTGATACATTCTTTTACACAGTTTTAATTAATAAATGCATATAATCAACTCCCACGCGAGCAAAGCCGCGGGCATCAGCTAGTACAGTTATAAAATTTAAATAAGTGCCGGTTCGTTTTTTCGGCCTGATTTTCGATCCCATTTGTTTATAAACTTAACTTTGACTAGAGATGCGATTAAAAACATGAGGATAATGAGTATGGAATTTAGTTATTGATTGGGATGTCGAAGTTTTTTTTTTAAATGTGGCTC
Organism: Spilosoma lubricipeda; assembly: GCA_905220595.1. NCBI lineage: Eukaryota > Metazoa > Arthropoda > Insecta > Lepidoptera > Erebidae > Spilosoma > Spilosoma lubricipeda. The sequence continues at coordinate 20,416,458 of HG992281.1, read as the reverse complement.
TCCTAAATGACTCTACTCTGCCTGATGGAAAGCTAGCTTAAGTTACTCCCTTTATCATCAGCTACCTATCAGTGAAAGTCCCGTCAAAATCGCTCTTTGATTGGCTCGGAGGATTTGATTGGTATTTTTTGTTTCTGAATTCCTAACAATAAAATTTAATTTCGTGTTATATTTGTAAATATCATTAGGTAAACTCTGAAAAAAATTGCCCAGGTGTTTTCCAGTCATTTCACTTATTAGCACATTACTGAGTTTTTGGTTGGGAGCGTCTAAATGTACGATGTACTACAAAGATAATGAAAAAAAAATGAAAATGAAAAATATTTATTTTGGCACACACTCTAAAAATATTTGTTTCCAAACAAACAAAAATAGGAAAGCAGATAACAAAAAACTGTACTAAAAATGGACCCAATTCAGCATTGTGTCAGGCAAAACCCTAAAATGAATTAATTATACATTAAAAATCTACAAATGGCAACCCAAGTGCAGATGGATTTTGGGGTAAACCATACCTATGGTTATGGTGATACGTCTATTACCTGATTGATGGTTTACTTACTGAAACGATTACCGCGGCCCATGGACACCCGCAACACCAGAGTGGTCTTAAGTGTACCTTTGGGGCATGGGAAAAGAGATGTGGGGAGAGGTTGGGGTATGTATGGGTGTCCGATATCTATAGCTATAGTAAGCGCTATTTAATGAAAACCGACATCGGCACGTTGATTTAAAAACACATAGAGGTATTCCTTATTCATAGTAAAAACAGAACAGACTATCTCATTTAGAAAATCATAAATTCAAAGCCGTTTTATGCCTATCCAATCCATGATTATCGATGGTTACTCCTGGCCGTCCTACGTATGAACTAAAATTAGTCCAGCCCTGGCCCTTGCCCGTTAAAATAAATAAAATTACAGAATACCTTTAAGAACTTCTTATTCACGTTTGTTTCAATTTTATAGTAAAATATAAATAAAGGTGCTCAAAATTGCCAATTAAATTGATTTAAAATATATCGTCTAAAAGATAAGTATCCAAAATCCAAAATGAAAAGAAAAAGAGAACTGTCAGTTACTGGACTGGTGACGTGACGTACCTACCCAAGATTTCAAACCGGGCAAAAGTTTCGTTTTTCATTTGAAAAGATGTATGTTCTTCGTCATACTTTTCTTTCATTTGTGTTCTAGCTTTTACTATTAAAAGTTGGTTATTTTGTAAAAGTGATGTGAATAGTGTTTAGATCCCAGGCTTGTGTGTGTGTGAATCATGTTTTTTGAAAAAGTTTCAATGAAAATTATTATAGATATGTTTTAATTATTTTTTGTGAAAATTATCCGTCGCCAGTAATACAATTTAGTAGTCCTACATTACTGTAACTTGTCAACATTTTGGTCTTTCGTAAACCCACGAAAATCCTTGAATGCGAACTCAGAACTAGTTCTGAGTTAGCGTTTCCGTGAAATTTATGAATAAAAGATTTCAATATTCTAACTTTTAAACAAAAACGATCGCTTTTCAGAATATATGTTTACGAGAATTAACACAGTCACAACAGGTAGGTTTAGGCATATTTTATACCTTTGAAATAAAATACCTGATGTTTCGAACAGGTCACCAGATCGACCACTCAATACCTATCGAGAGCGCGTAAACATAATTTTGAATATGTAGGTACATTTTCTTTTCTCAAGTCATTTTATTTAATCATTTTGTAGTAATTTTATACTTTTACGGAACGTTACGGAAGAACCGATTTTCATGATTCTTTTTTTTATTGAAAGCTGGTGCTTCCTATTTGGTCCAGTTCTTGAAGTGAGTTTATTTTTATGTTAAAATGTTGGTTTGTTTCGCTGTTATATTTTGCCTTCGGAATTGTTGAAGCCATTAAGATTATATTTCAAAAAAGCTGAACCCCGCGGTGTTACCCGCGCTTATTATCGTACCGCGGATGAAGCCGCGGAGCGAAGCTAGTCTAAAAAAAAGTAGCCTTAGTTACTCCCTATATCATCAGCTACCTATCAGTGAAAGTCCCGATGAAACCGGTCCAGAGATTTCCCGAAACAAACAGACGGACAGACAGGCAAATTTTTTTTAACTACTTTTGGTATGTGTACCGTGTATACATACATATACATATGCATTTAGTAAAAAGCGGGTTTTTTAATATTACAAACAGACACTCCAATTTTGTTTATCTAGCAGTTTACGAATACAAGTTAAAAGTCCCGCCAAATGATGAACACTAGCGCCATCTGCTATCGAGAAATGGAATTAGCATAACTTTCATGTTTCGCGGGAAACATTACTGCTATCTGTGCCATACCTCGTCTTGAATAATTTATAAATACTAACCGCTAGATGTCGCTAGTTTGTTATTCTCACTACATTCCAAGGCTGCATTCACACGATAGACGATACTACCGTTATCTTACCGGATACCTAGGTACCTATTTCAAATTTTATAGAAGTTGATACAAGTATGTATTTTCCAAATAGATATGAATCTTCGAAAAGACAATAAAGTAGGTGTCTACGTAACCATGTATTTACTTAAGTAGGTACTACTGTATACATAGTGTAGTCAAAATGACAACTAGCAAATTCTCGACCTCATCCATGCCTTCGAACTAAGAAGGAACCACTGTAGGTACTAAAATGCAATCAGGTGGGTATAGGTGTACTGTGCAAAAGTTAACTAGGGGTTTTTTTAAACTAAGGACAGCTGAAAACGGATTATTTTGGACCTGAAACTGTAATAACCCACTTCTATCCTTTTATATAAGGTGTAAGGAACTTTTGTCATTCACATTGGAAGAACAAAATTGACATCTTGAACTAAATGTATTTATAATTTGTATGAACTCTGCTCAACGAACTGCGCTTCTAAAGATATGCGCCATATTTATTTTTATAACACTACAAGTCTTTACGTCATCATTATCTGCCTTTTAAATGAATTATTTTAGTTGGGAACTTTATTCCGACAACGTGGGACAAATAAATAAGCATAAAAACAAAATAACGTTTTACTTAAAATCGGTTGTATTTACATTTCGTCCATTGTAGAAAATCAATAGTGTTCAACATCACAAATAAATAAAATCGTACTAAGGTATTCACATAAGTCGTACATAGTACAAATATGCGACAGCTCAATCTTACCACAAAAAATGAAAAGGCGGGACAACAAGATTTACTCATAAGATAATTTTATTGATTTCCATGTCAATTTCCTCTAATGAAAATATCTTTGCTCCCTTTGGTATTCAATCGCCAATGGAACAATTCGCTAAATGCTTCTCAAAACCTCTCGTCTCTCGCAGGGGACGACGGCGTCATATTTACTGATTTTATGTAGATTTGACGCATCAACACCCGAGGTGCATGCACGTCGCCGCCCCGCGACAGACTAACTGGTGTAGGAGAAAACTGATGCAACAAGAAGTATCAAAAACGCTCATGTGACGATCGGCGTCTAGGCGGGCCGGGCGTAGAGCGCGAGCACAAGCCGAGCGGCGATGTACAGCGCACGCCGGGTGATTTTCCACGCGAGAGCGCGGCGACGCTCGGCGCGGTAACGAGGCCGGCGGGGACCCACGCACCCCGCCCCGCCCCACCCCGCCCGTGGCGTCCTTTCATAAAAAATGATCGTACATCCTACATACTAAATCACTTTAACCTATGAATCTCTTATTCCACACCGTGAGACGCTGAATTACAGAGCCGGGTGTCAGATAGGTATATCCTAAATAACGTTTTCGGACAAAAATTACAGGCCGGTTATTGTAAATTTTTAAGTGCTATCGCTTCGCGGCGACCGTCGCGCTCTCTTTATCGGTCGCGCGGAGCGGGCGGCCGGCGCGATGTTCGCGAGATAATGGCAAAATTGTGATGTTTTTCTAGTGAGCTGACGTGTGGAACACGTCTCGTGTCGGCGGCGCCGCTGCAGGTGACGCTACTTCGTTCCGACCCGGTGGCTTTGGACGACACCGACCTGTATCGATTCTATTGCTAAATGACTAATTCGCTAAGTTTTACTTCGTTATCATAAGTTATCACTCGATTCCAATGAGCGACCGAGTCGAACGAGGGAGCGATTGTGTTATAAAACCAATGTGGATGTACTGTATAAAATAATACGATTAACCTGAATGCAACGATCATACTATGTTACATCACTGATTATCAAAATCACAGGCTTCACTTACGCTAAATATGTACACACAAACTCTCATCGACAACAAGAAAATGAAGAATTGAGCTTTGTGACTTATAGCTTATTTACTAAAACGCGCCATACCGGCTTATTTCTATAGTTTAATAACGGATAGGTTCCTATTGCATAGAAAAATATCACAACTTCACCATTCAACGGGCTCACAGGTAGACCTAGAATATAGAGCGGATTTCACTTAGAATAAAGTTTACTTTCGAAAAACACATTTGTACATTTCATGACAAAATTCAACAGCATTCTACTAAGTCTTAATAATTACATGCTCGTAGTCGAGCCGAAAAAGTAAAGATACAGTTTTCAGTACCGAACTTAAACATTGTAAAAAAAATTATAAACTGCATTGAATTTGACTTAATTAATTACATTTGTCATTTAAATAAAAGTGCACCCTTTTTAGGTGGGAGCGTTGTCGGCCCCGCGTGTTCCCAACTGTTGCTAGTGTCTGTGGGGCTGTCGCTGAGGGTGGGACAGTTGGGGCGAGGCGGGGCCAGCCGGGCCGTCACAAGCACTAACACATCACTGTGACATTGTCCATAGAGAGGCACGTGGCGTATTACGCGTCCTCTTCCTCCTCGTCTAGAATCTCCTCCTCGACGTCCTCCTCTGTAACAAAAACAACATGCGTTGAGTCAACTGAAACACGTGCCTTACTGTTACACTATCGTCCGTCAATAACTTATCAACACTCTTACACTCGTATAGAGGACGAAGATTGTAATGGCACTAGATAAAAACAAATAAAGATAAAGCTGGAATTGTAACTAAAGAATAGCGAAACGTTCACAAGATGTAAATAAACAAGCATTGAGTTTTGCCAAAATACTTAACAAAATGAATATAAGATTGCAATAATAACCTAAAAGAAACAATAAAATATTTATTCTGATAGTCATGGTTATAAAAATAAATAAAACAAAACTGACCATCGCCTTCGAGATCATCCTCTTCTCCTTCTCCAATAATTTCTTCATCGTCCTCTTCTCCTTCCACTTCTTCATCATCGTCTTCCTCGCCTTCTCCTTCTAGGTCTTCCTCGTCACTGTGAGGATCGTCATCTCCACCGCCGCCGTTTTCTTCCTTTCGCGCCTTTTTTGCTTCCGTTACCTTTTCCTGAAAACGCAACAGATTAGTGGCGGGAAAACATTTTTTTATTGTTTATGTACATAACATTATGCGGTCCACCATGATGTATACAAAATCAAACAAGTAATAACTGGCTATTGGCCAATATATAATTTTGAATGTACAAAGATGTCTATAGTCTATAAATAATGATTTTAAAGTTACCTTTATAAAACAACACGCATGTGACAAAGATTCGTAAAGATAAAGAAGCGTGGGTCATTATTTAGTTGTATGGGGGAAAGAACGATATAAAGCGGGACTAGCGCTATACGGCCCTTTTTCCCGTAGCAATGTTCGGAACGCGGTCACCGCGCATACCTACCTAACCGTTCGCAAGTGACGCCGCCGTCTACTCGATATTCAACTAAAAACTAACCAAATTATACACATACATTTACACTCTTAGCTGCGTCGTTCATTACAATACGTGTTTTCGATATGCGAACTTAAATCTATTATAAAGCACAAACGCCATGCGTTTTCAAACACGCACGTAACCTACAAGTGGGAACAGGACAGAAGATAAGCATAAAATATTCCCCCTTTTCGATGAATTACAAACAATCTTAACGATTCCCGCTTATTTCACGCGTTGGGAGAATCTTCATATGAGTATAGACTAAGAACAAGTGCTACTAGAACAAAGGATATGTATACTACACGTAATACACCTACACGCAAAATAATGCCGGGTCATTGACTAGGCACCATTCAGTCGAAGTGCCGAAATAAAATAATTATTAAACGATCGAGTAAATAACAAATTGCACATTTATTTTACTTCGAATAGCGGTGAAGGAATAATATTTTGTAGATAAGGCGGAAAGATCATTTACGCGGCGTTTGTGACAGTCCATCCGACTCAAACACTGACACTCGCGCCGGCCATGTTACCAATCTATCTAGCGTCACGCTATGGTGAACTCAAGCCCTGAGAAAGTCTATCATAGTAATTACATGCGATATAACTACTGCTAAGTTATTATCAGGTACCGAAACATCTACTTGTAAACTATTTCAATAATAACCACATGAATGAGGACAGCGTACGTTCTCGCGCCATGTTTTTTTTCCGCCAAGGTCATGCCTTCGTATCGAAAACGAGTAAACAAAAGCTAAAAAAAATTATAGGCTAACTTTTATGCACAAAGCTTACATCTCCGTATGACCACGCTTCACTGGGCTAACTTTTATTGGTTCATCAATGTGCACTTGCTAAAATGCATAACTCCTCAGAATGACATCCAAAAATAAGCCGGTTCGAATCAGAATCATTTCCGTGCTTACACAGTGTAGTCTACTTCTGCTATGTTTAACTGTTGTATGAAGCCTACTAAAATCGGTAGAGGATAAGCATAATGCCTTTATAAATGTTCAATAAAATGGCGAGCGATTAAACGAATATATTTGTTTGACATGTGCACTCACCTCTGCTGCCCTTTTGGCTCCTTTTAGGTCACTTTTAGCGTCACCCTTCTCATCACCGACCTTGTCGACGGCCACTTCACTGTTATTTTCATTGGTGCTCATGATTGTTCTGATTTTGGCGTTAATTACTTATAATATGTTGTACGGCTGCTCGAATCCGACGCGCGACTGACTGAGTGAGCAAGCTAGCGGCTAGCGGCCGAGTTTGAAAACGAAGATGGCGCGGGCTTCTGCACGCGTGCTCTCTCATTGGTCGAAAGCATCCGCCATTAACAAGCTATGACTAGCATGTGGGTAAAAATGAGCACATTTATTTTCAATAATAAATCATTTAACCCCTGACAGAATGCTTAGATCGGTGTTGAAACTTAATTTGTATGTGTTGATAACAAAATAATTAACTAAAACAATCTTGTTTTTGTAAAATATTAAATAATAAGAGCGCGTCGATGTCAATTAGTGTCAAATTATGGCACTAAGTGGCGCCACAATCAATTCGAGAAACGCGGGAAACTAAAAAGTTCAATATGATAAAATATTAAGCTACACGTTGTTTAATTTTGTATTGCGATAAATGTACATAACGCGATGCATTGAAAATTTTACAATTCAGCACATTGATCCTTTACTTTATATTGATGATGGTGAAATTTAAACATATTTGGATAGTACATTAACAAATTGCATTTAATCAATTTTTCAAAACACGATAAATGAATGCTATGTCTTGCATTTAAATTTAGGGTTTTTTTTACAGCAATTAAATGTTCATATCTTAAACATATTTAAGTACTTATAAAATTTTATTCGTAATAGCAGCGTGCCTATTTCTTCGACGCCATATTGAAAATCGATTTTCTTATGGGGTGACCTAGAAGGGTGGCCGCACTCAACCCCTTTTTAGTTTTTTCAACCCTGCTTCTATTCCCCTCCTCCGCACCCGGTATTAAAGGAAATAAAAAGAACAAATATTGAAAATCATCATTTATTTACACATTGAGACTAACCTTACACTTTTTTACTCCATGCACGTTTGGAGGTAATAATAAAAGGATAAATAAAATTACATTCGAACTAAAATATAATTATATGACCTAGGTGAGCGGTGGCAAACATAATATAGAAAACATTTAATTACCGTATTAAAGTATCCAGTTTAGAAATAATGACAAAATAACATTTTTACACTCAATATATCCGGTTAAATTAAATTAAATAAGTATAATAATTGTCTAAATACAACTTGCCCTTTTGGTTGAACAACAATATTATATATAATAGCTATAGTTGTAATTTCATCTGTTGGAAACTGATATTAGTATATACTTACGGCCAAAACACTTTAATATTGTAGGAAATATTTTTATTTTATAACAACAAATGGCATTATTTCCTTAGTAATTAATATGCTCTTAGCTGGTCACATTATTATTAATGGCAGTTTAGCACAAGATTTGCAATTTAAATTTGAAAAGCTGTTTTATTGATCTTAAAAGAACATGAACTGCTATACCAAATTTACCATGTATTAAAATTAGAGATTTGAAAAGAATTTATATTATCTGTAAAATATGGATCTGTATAAATTGATTACAGGGCTAATCGTCAATAAAAAAGCGGGAATCCTCTTGCCATTGCAATGTCTAAGGAAAAAATGGAAGATTCAGTTACACTACAGTTCTTCAGAACATTGAGAATAAAATCAATAAAATTTTCTAGAACTTTCTTTAAATACTACATTTAAATTGGTTATTTAAATTACAATAGTAAATGAAATGTGTTGCCATACTTATTCTTATTATCAGAATTATATCCACAAACTATTTATTAACCAACTTGGTATTGTTTAAAACGAATAAAAATATTATTCCTAGTACATATATCAAACAAAACATTCGTCAAATTAGTATATCACAGGCATATACATTATACAAAAAATATATATAACAGGGTTTCAAAGTATAATTTTTTTAATATGTAAACACTTGCTGTTTTGATACTTATACATTTCTGAAATCAACACCTTATCGCTTTATCTGTGTAGTAGTTTACTTATATAGTGAAAATAGGTCTTAAGTCAAAATTATATTGTAAACCTGAAGCATAGAGCAACACGATAGGGAGTAGCCATACGAAGTCGTGCCCCTCTGTCAAAGTATAAGCCCAAATGGGCCTACAGGGGCGTTACACTGTTATGACTAAGTGTAGTGTGTTTGTGTGCGTGAAATTCTGAATGTTTTGTCTAATTTTTATGTGTGAGTTCGTGTGTGTGTGCGAGTCTAAAATGAGTATGAGTGAAGATCTTCCCAGCTAAAAATTACAGACTGTATTGTTTCGAAAAAAGACTTGAGGATACTCCCCTCCGCTTGGTGACCCGTCTTGCTCTATGACCTGAAGATATACAGAAATATAATTATTATCAAATTGACACTGTAATATAGAATCCACAAAGGTGAGCAAACCAAAAACTGTTTGACCCAAGGCCATAATCTCGTTTCTAAGGAGATGCCCAGTAACTATTAATATAATGTGTGCACCTAAAGGCTAGCTGTTTGCGTCCCATTATATATTACATTACACTAGCTGTGCCTGCTACTTCGTACACGAACATTTGGATTTTCAAGTTATTTTTAGTTTTTCACTATTTAAACCTTCCCTGAATTACGACAAACATTTCAAAACCAAAATCAGCTAAAAAGCCCAGCCGTTCCCGAGTTATAGCGAGACAAACATACTGCAATTGATTTTTATATATACTAAGGTTATCACACTCTCATACTCGGTATTAATCGACGACCGGGTAGCATTAGCCGTGGTCACAAGATGACTTGTGTATCACCAAGGTATTTTCAAACTGTGTGTCACAGCCTGTCTCTACTTATAACATTGTCAACAGCCTATCGCAGTCCACTGCTGGACATAGGCCTCTCCAATCGCACGCCACTTAATTCGCTCCTCGGCCTCTATAGTTAATAATGTCTGTATGAAATACTATAAAAATAATATAACCAATGTTACCCGAGCCATTACTACAAGTCTTTTTTTTAGACTTTTTAGACGATACAGTGGAACATATATATGTACATAGATTGCCAAAATTAATAACCATCCTTTCAGGTGACGTCGAGCAGCTGATTGGGAAGTAGTTGTAAAGTTTTTTTTTTCATAGATATCGTTAAATTTTGTATTATTTATTTTTAGATTATTTAAAGTATTATAACAAGCGGTTCCCCCGGCATGTAATCTACATTTACAACACAAAATTAATATACATGTATTATATACATAAATCTTCGTCTTGAATCACTCTCTTTAAAGTCCCTTGCGTAGATTTAAACACTTAAGTAAAATTAAATACAGGAATGGGCAGCGGCTTCATTTTATACTATCTATACTAATATATAAAGCGTTAATATATAATAGAAATATAGAAAAAATATAATAAGAAGAGTTTGTTTGTTTGTTTGAACACGCTAATCTCAGGAACCACTGGTCCGATTTGAAAAAATCTTTCAGTGTTAGATAGCCCATTTATCGAGGAAGGCTATAGGCTATATATCATCACGCTAAGACCAATAGGAGCGGAGCACCAATGAAAAATGTTACGCTACGGGCAATAAGAGACGCAAATGAGGTTGCGTGGGTCTGCTAGAGTTAAGATAAGTAGAGTAAGTATACATACATACCGAGAGATAGAAGTTATTAAAAACAACACATACAAAACAAATGTGATGATATCAGCATTAGATACTAAAGGTCGTAACTCAATAGTTATTTTAAATACATTATGACTAATGCAACCGTTCACGATTGCATCACATTGTGTATTTATATATTAGATTAGCTACATCTTTAGAATGACGTTTTGTTGACAAATGAATTTTGTGTGCTGGCAGTAGTGTAGATGACACCTTAGTCAAATTAGCTACTTTTTATCATCTGTCAAAACAATCACTTTGTATGAAAAATGTTCTAAATACAAACTTGTGACGTCATTGTTTTAGACTACTCAATTGAGCAAATATTTGAATTAAATTTGTAATAGAAATGAAAAGCTGTAATGAACACATTTTTGAGATGTTTTGTAATTTATAATAAAATACTCGTTTTTAATGAAGGAGACATCGGTATTTATTTACGATGCAGTCATCCACTCCATTTTAGGACATTCATAGTTAATAAACAAGTCAGTTCGTACAAGATTTGACGTTAAAACATAGGCATAAATGCCATAAATTAAATATGCCATAGATATTTTCATGTATAGTGGAAAATATTCTGGTTTCGGTTTTCAGTGGGGCTCTGGTATTACTCCGGCGAATTCGTTCCATATTTGAAATATTTTCAAAATAAATAGAATATTTAACGAAAATTCTGTAACAATTACTAATATGTACTTTCAAGATTCCTTAAAATAATTTAAATTGCTTGTGTTAAGCGTGTATCCAACTTTAGTGCACGAGGTGAGATTCGAACCTGGAACTCGCAAGTACTACTTTAGCCATTACCTATAGTATTGCTGCTCTATAATATCTTGGAAATTGTTTACCATTCCATTCTTTATCAAATATGAGTTTATAAAATATTAACTGTGCCCACTACTTCGTACATGTGACATTTGGATTTTTAAGTTATTTTAAATTTTTTAGAGTTTAAACCTTCCCTGGACTACGACAAACATTTCAAAACCAAAATCAACTAAATCGGCCCAGCCGTTCTCGAGTTTTAGCTAGACATACGAACAGCAATTGATTTTTATATAAATGAAGATGTATTATAAATACCAAAAAAACCCATGTCATCCATACCTAACTTTATACCACAAAGGTTGTATGGAAGCACTAACTGAAATAATCACAGCTACACAAACATCAGTTTTAACGAGTTGATATCAAATAATTAAAAAGATCAAACTTCAACAGTCTTATTACAAAAAATCCAGAAAGTACTAGGTTTAAACCAGGACTTCATAGTCTAGGTTTGTTACAGTATCAAAATTAGTACCATGGTTTAAACCTGACATTATTACAAAACTAAAACTAACCGTGGACTAGCTAGTACCGCGATTTAATCCTTGGACCAAAATAACAACCACAGACTATATTAAAAAGATCCATTCAATCTGAAATTATTCAATTATAACGTTCCGTTTCCCGTAGAGTTGATATTTTCTTGAAATGTAATGTTAAATAAATAACTTTTTGAGGGCTATTTATTACTTTAATATATTGTAGGTTACAACTTGTTTTAAGTTTTCACCCTAGCTACTTAGATCAAATTTATTTGTGCTTTAATATCTTTCTTTGTCGGTACAAGTATCAACTTACGACTTAGCCATTACTACTTGAAACAAAGCAAAGTTTATGCGCGCGTAATCTTAAAGTTTATAAATCATAACAAATATACTAATGGGTTTTCAAGTGCAAGTTACACACAATCAACATATTGTTTTCAATATGATTGATTGATTATATATATTAAAGTATATTTAAACAAAAGGGTTCACACGAATACGAGGTCTGTTGGATTGCTGCCGGTGCGTTTCTATTACCATCATGTCCTTCAAATCAATCACATCAATCATGTTATGATCCATTTTATTGGCTAACTTGCAATAACTAAATAACTTCCGTATATTAAATTTTCTCTATACAAATAACTACAAAAATACAACAACATTCACAATCAACACAATAGAATTTTGACGTTTGCGATTTAGACCACTGTTAAACTAGGGGTCTCGGAGGTTTAACTTTGTTACCATAGATGGTCCATGGTTTAGTGTTAGTCTATGTTTTGTAATACGGATTTTGTTTGGTACTTGGATTTAAGGTGGTTTAAACCTAGTACTAACGTTAGTCTACGTTTTGTAATAAGACGGCAAATGTCCTGTTTAAAATTCCAAACCTCATTGTAATATATCGCATTCTATCATGTTAAGATGGAAAGAGACAAAATATCATACATCTAAATATGTTGAAAGAGTGCAGACATTCACAGTTGGTATTAAATCAAGTAAACATATATAAATATTGCTATGAGAAGACAAAACTTTAATTCCTATACATATCGGATCTAGATGAACGCAGCGCTATCAACAATATATGTATATTTTATTTACTAGTAAATGAACGGAATAAACCATCAAGAAAAAGCATCAACAATCTCGCAGAACATAATGCCCGAAATACACTGAATAAAATAAACATTATATTTATATATATACGTCTATAACACAACCTCATTTAGAGTCCCAAACTAAGCAAAGCTAAATACAAACATATTATACATAGAAAACACCCAAACTCCGAAACAAATGTTTGCGGATCAAACATTTGGTCTGACCTGAGAATCGAACCCGAGACCTGAAGCACAGCAGTCGTATACGCTACTACTGACATAAGCAGTCAAAGTTTGAGAAACCTTGTGGATGGAGCATATGGAGTGTCACCATTCATCCCGTGGGAATAGTAAGAGCCTCGTTGGTTTTGTGGTTAACGTATGCTACTGCCGATCACAAGGTCTCGGGTTTGAATCCCAGGTCTCGGGCCAAAAGTGATATTGAGTTTTCCGATTATATAAATACTTAATAACAGCTCGGAGTTTGGAAGTTAGGGTCTGAACCTCCGTGTCTCGAAGAGCACCTATAGATGGCGGTCCTCTGCCTGATCTCTCCCCGATCGTATCGGTTAACCGTCCCGTCGGGTTCTAAGAGAGAGGGAACAGAGAGTGCACTTGTGTTTCCGCACACACTTGTACACTATAATATCTCCTTCGTAGTTGGGTGGTCTCTGTTGAGAATGGCCGCCGTGGCCGTTATCGGGGTAAGAGCAAGGGAGCTAACTACTTATATCAACACATTTGGTCAGAGTGGTACAGAAGGCCAAAACCTCTATTCTAAGAAGAGGCCTTTGTCCTGCAGTGTACTGTTAAAGGCAGTTGATGTGATAATGTATGTTAGAGTCAGTATATATGAAACTGATGCTTTGCTTGATTGTTGCTGGTTTATTACTATTACTCTGAACTATAACTGATTTTAATTAAGCAATTTAGAGCTTGTTTTGACCAGCGGTAACGAAATAATCTTCACTGAGTTAAATGCTAACATATGATATTTAACTTTAAATTATTGCACTCCTAATTTAGTCTGACAAAGTGACTACTCTCCCTGATGGTAAGCATGAGGTAGAATTCGAGAGTGGTGGTCACCACACTCATTGCGAATGCAGACAATGCATCATGATGACTACGGCGGTCTAGTAAGATATTTTTTCTCGTTTAACTCCTTTCCTATTTGTAATGGTGCTCCCACACAGCTGTTATAAAATGTTAGAGAATGTTGGATAACATTTTATAACAAGTTGTAACAAAAGTTATAAAATGTTATCGTTTTACACAATGTTTTATAACATTTTATAACTGCTGTGTGGGAGCACTCAAAGATATTGTACTACATTATAACAAAAGATATTGGTATTCAACTGTATTTTTATTAGGTATAGAGAAATAGTATTATACTTTTGAACCACCGTCGAAAAAGAGGGGTGTTATAAGTTTGACCGCTATATCTGTTTGTAGCATCATAGCTCCTGAACGGATAGTCCAATTTAGATGCGGTTTATGGAGAGAGTACTTCGGGCAATTTATAAAACTGCATATACATATAGCTATACAAACAGACTGTACATAGTCGTGATTTACAACGAAATAACAAGCAATCTAGAACTTCCTAAGACTCTCGCTATAATCAAAATGGCTTCATATATATATATACATCATTTATTCAACAAATATCTTAACCCTCGTATTATAGACACAATTATATTAGTATCCACAGATATATTTAAGTCATTGTCACATAATGTGTTCTCGTTCTAATTTATGTTAAAAGACCTATCTTATATTTTCTTTGAAATGTTATATCCCTGTGGTGACAGATTAGAATACAGTCACCATCTTATCATTAGAACTCTCTAAGAGCTCGTTCTCACTTGTCGGTACTGTATATTAAACGGCGGTTCTATGCCATTCATACTTATTGGAAACCGATTTGGTATTGGCGCCGACAACAAGAGTTATTAGCCCGAGAGCACATTATGTGATAATGACCGCTAACTAGATAGTAAGTAAATTAAAGAAGAAATGAAACAAACCGCTGCCTCCTAGATCCGTGTAACGCTGTCCCTATATAGTAGTGCATACATTGCCATCAAACTCAATATTACTGCCGTAAGAGAAAGGAACATTTTCATCGGACAATGTGATGTTGTCATCGTCTGAAAATAGTCGGTTCTCTCCTCGCCAGGCGCTATAGAGTGTAGGTAAAAAATCGTTGAACAGCGGACTCCTGGCTTGCGACATGCTGTTGTCTCTTACCACCTGAAAGTTGAGAATAAACATATTTTATCAACATTAGTAAAAAAAAAAACATACGGTTTAACAAGACGGCGAAGGTCGATTTTACTTCAGATCTTACAAGTAGAAATACACATGTGTGACAGAACGTAGAACATACTCAACGTCAAAAATTTGACCTAGGGTATAATTTTTTCCTGAAATTTCAGGAATTTAATTCTGTGATGTAAAAAGTTAATTTGTTGTGCGATTTTGTATCAAGGCAAAGGTGATAATAACAAAACGGTCAAATCAAATTTGATGATCTGATATTGGCACTCGTTTACTATGCAATCTAGTTATGTATATAAAATCAATATTTATTTGTCTACGTTTACACCAACCTACTAGATTTGTTTTAAATTTCTTAATCTGAACATTAACGTCTCTATAAAATAGAAAAAAAACTGACTAAAATTGAGCTATTCAAACGCCTCCGTTTTGCGCGGGCTTTTGACACGGCCAATGACATTAATGTCATTTCGTGTTTGCTTACTATTGAGTGTTTCAGTTACTTTATACTTATTTACAGTTTAAACTGTTAAAAACTTTAAAATCATGGAAGAAATTATGTTTTTCGTACAAAAACTACTAATACAGTATGAATTTCGACGCCGATAATTTCGATAAAGTGATCATTGACGTCACATTTCGTTTCAACCAATAGGGACACGTTTTGTTAGTTTGAATTTAACTTTTTGTTTGATATTTTCTGGCCTTAAAATACTAATAATAACTAGAGCGACAGTCATATTTGTGACTAAGCTCCTTAAATAAATAAATCAAAAAACTTTTTAAGTATATTGTGAAGACAATAAAGAATTTAGTAAAAACATTTGAGACAAATTAAATTTTTTTACATGTAATATCGTTCTAGTACACATGCTAACGCGCGGTTTTACATGGAGTTGTTAACGCGCGTTGAGCGTCGTTATCTGAACATGGCCTTAAGCATATTCCCTATCTATACAAATAAATAAAATTGGAGTGTCTGTTTGTAATATTAAAATAACCGATTTTTACTAAATGCATATGTATGTATACACGGTACATATATCAATAAAATAGTTAAAAAAAAATTTGTCTGTGTCTGTGTCTGTCTGTCTGTCTGTCTGTTTGTTCCGGGTAATCTCTGATACGGATTTTGACGGGACTTTCACTGGCAGGTAGCTGATGATCCAGGGAGTAACTTAGGCTACTTTTTTTTACTAACTTTGTCCCGTGACGTTACTCGCGGTACAACAATAACCGCGGGTAACACCGCGGGGTTCAGCTAGTTATAACTAAATTTGCATACATACATATTACTAGGGATACCTGAAAGAACATAGTGTCTGTGTACTTTCAGAGGATGGAGAGTCTCAGACGGAAAAAGGATTTTTGTGAGAGAAACTGTGGATAAAAGGTATTGGAGAAGTCTGATAGAACACTCTTCTATTCTTCTCTCACTCTCTAGTTAAAATGATCACATGATATTACTATTGACAGGCTTATATAACGTTTTTATATAATGCTCCGGTCGTACCGACTTATGAGTATCGGAAGCATGCTTCTTCCACAGTAAATACTAAGTTTTATTCGTGAACTTTTGATTTCGGGAAAAGACCCACAGGCCCTTTGCTCTGGGCAGATCAATCTGCTCTACTCTCAACCATGCTCATCCATGCTACCCTGCACACTTTTAATGACAGGCACAGGTGGCAGTCACTTGTAGAATACTTCCAAATAGAGGTCACAACCCACTGAATTTATTTATTTGCACAAAAACAAATTACAGGTTTTAACTTATAAACGGTTACCGCACTAAGCTTGAGGCGTGTGTCGCGGTTTGATGCTAATCCTGTTATTTTAAATCTCTCCAAACAATACCAAAAATCAACAGAAAATTAGTTTGTGTCAAGTCAATTGAGGTATAGTTCCCGGCACGTAACTTGGCAAGAGTCGTTATATGCGCAGAAGTCATATTTTAGGTCCCTTTGGTACGCGCGCGGGACGCGGGGTGTGAGACAGCGCCGAACCGAGCGCGCGATTGGTGCATTAGTAGACCTTCGCCCCTCGCATTGTGCCTACGTCCCGTTCACTCCCGAATACACTTGCGAGCACGAAAGTTGACCGCTTTGTTTATGTTAAGTTTTGGTTACGAGTTATTGTTATGTTTTAAATTTCGTTTTTGTTATTAGTTGTTGTTATTGTTAGAAATTTATTTTTGTTACGAATTGTTGTTAATTGTTATTGTTGTTAACATGTAATAGACCTAATTAAGGAGAAAGGCAAAGGCAAAGGCACTAATGGGCGCCGATGAATGGGCTAAATTATGCGAGAAATTCAAAAAAACCTTTTTATTATTTACGCCAGTGACGACAGCCACTCCTCCAGTAATGAGAGCGAATTGGACAGTTTTATCGATGATGAAGAGCCACGTCCTTCCACCAGCTCAGGTGGTGCTGTCAATTTGATGCCAGGGATAAGATATTTAAGTGATAGTGACGAGACCACTTGACTATATTTTTAAATAAAAAAATACTTTTAAATGCATATTTTTTATTTCTGACATCTAATAAACATCACGAATTCTGTTTGTTCCTTATGAACAGACACGATTAAAAATAAAAATAAAAAATAAATGATGGCAATAACCATAGAATAATGACAAGCACTAAAACTGACCACTTTTTTGTGCCACTAAGTGCACGATGCGCGAACTTACCCCCACTATACCAAATCCTTGCCATGTTACGTGCCGGCTACTATAAGCGACACAAGGACACATAAAACACTACAAATGTACATGAAGTGTATGTGTCTATTCTCAGTCACTTCATTAGTAACGCATTCATTCATTCACTCAGTCATTGTACTATCTGTGAACGAATGAGAAGGAAACATTTTGTCATCGTGCGGTCGTGACACAGTTCAGTGAGGTGAGCGGGCACCTGCATCTCAGAGCCAACAATGTATATGGATATACTACAGTACAGACAAACATACCCTTTCTAAGCCTTCATACGTAGGGTCGTTTTGACTCCGAGGCACCCAGATCTTGACATCCTTGTCCAGCCCGCTCGTGGCAAGCACGGGACATCGCGGGTGAGCTTCTATACAATTTACCTGAAATTTAAAACAATTAATTTTAACAATCACATTCATGATCTATAGGCCTAAGCATCTCAGTAGGGCGTAGTGATAGCGTTTGCGACTGCTGTGCTTGGGGTTTCGGGTTCGACTCGCGGGTCGGACCAAATATTTGTTACGAAGTGAATTGAAATCACAACCTATTAAAGTATAGAGATTTATTTAATTAGTACCCATATATATAAAAATGTTACGTTAATTTGAAGCTTTGACTGACTGGGTTCGTGTTTTCTCATCAACATAACCACAATGGACTACGGCAAAGCGTGACATAGCTAACAGAAACTTATTTTTTTTTTTAAATATGTGTATTCTTTTTGTGGTAAAAAGTAGAGTAACGTATCATATAATTAGATATCAAGATGGCAAAGGCAAGGCAAAACCATGTCTGATTTTATTGATATCATCGATATTATATATATTGTTATTAAAACATATTTTCTATACTGGCAACATTACTTGTATTGCTATCTGCTATCCTTAAATATATTGTTGAGAATACTTACAACACCGTTCATATCGCCTGGCAGCCACTGAACGATAGACTCAGTTTTCTTATCCCAGATATATATAAAGGAACAATCTGAGCCGGAGACCACAAACTCACTCTTGGGACCAAAGAACGCCACTCCTTTGAATGTAGCACTATTTCTATGGCCGCTATACCGGTGTGTGTAACCTTCTTTTAGCTCGTTTGTGTTGTCTCTGGAACGTGAAGAAAATATTAATTATTTTTTTTTAATCCGAAAGATACTATAATTTGGTGCTGTTATGTAGTCTATTTATAGAAATTATAGGAGTTAGGGTTGCTTCTGCTTAGCACTTTCCGGTATATCGTACATCTTCTGCGGTACGGAAGAGTACTAGCTCTCTAACCGGAACAGCAAGTCCCTGCTGCCACCAATTGTATCTGCCGATTGTATGTTGCTTCCTTGACATCTAAATGACCTCAATTCATTAAATATGTACTTAATATGACGACCTGCGCGGGCAACGCCTCGGTTGATGTCGTCCGCAGGTAACATCGCGGGCTCAGCTAGTATATTATAAGTTTATCAGCCCAACATCATTAAACAAGTAAAAGCACAGACTCCGAAGGCTTGGCCACGTCGAAAGAATGGGAGAAGGGTAAAGATAGCCAGAAATCGCTGAAGAGATCCAGTGCGAGCGGACTTTAGGGAGCTTAAAGCCGACAACTTTCGACAGGCAGCCTAGAGTGTTTTCTTTTTGTTTTTTTTTTTATGTTATGGCTTACCAAAATAACTCTACTCTGCCTGATGGAAAGCACAAGCTGAATTCAAAAGTGGTGGTCACCATACTCATTGCTGGTGCAGACAATGTAACAATACAGCATGGTGACCCACACCATGGCAGCCTAGTGATGCTTCTGTCTCGCACTCAGTAACTACTCAGTCGAGCACTGCTGCTGTCATGTTAAGTAGATGTTCTGTGCGAGGGTAGTATCGCCCCGCAAGAGCCGACCCAACTTTTGAATCTTTTTTGTTCTTTCGTGTCGGAGGCCAAGACGTACTTTGGGTCTTTGAGCCAACGGAGTAAGTATGCTCTGCCCACTTTAGGATCAGACGGATGTGTAATATGATAAAATGAATAACTCACTTGTCATAGACGTCGTTTTTAGTGTCAAATAGGTATATATCTTCATCATTGTAAGAACCTAATATTTCCGTGCCATCGTGGTTGTACACGGCACATGTGAGATGCATGTTTGTCCTCAATCTTTTCTTCGCGTTTACCTGCAAATTATTTTGAATATAAATTAGTAAAACATAAAAACATAAAAATAAATACTTTTAATTTAGTCTGCATATTCTAGGATGGCCTGATTTTTTTATCATCGTTCATCATGAACACCACGGGATAAATATAGGGGTGGTGACTGAAGCTTTGCGCAGAATAGTCTCTCTAGACGCGGTGTAGTTCCTGGTGTGAACCTGAAATAACATGGTTCGGGTCCTCTCCAGAGCAGGGTTCCTTGAGACCCGTTGTTCGAGTGGTGTTTGGTGGAATCACCAAATACCCGGTTCCTTAGTCCCCGAGTACTTTCGAGTGAGTGAACCGCTTTTGATGATTCTTTTTCTATTTGAATGCTGGTGCTTTAGTCCAGTTCTTGAAGACGGATTTTTTTGTTAAAATTTAAATTATTTCCAAATTGATACAACGTTACCTGAATTTCTACTATGGGGACAGGACAAGTCACATAAACACACATAAATAGTTTTTTAGAGAGTATAGTAAATATCAATGATGCAGAAGATGATGCATGCTGCATTGATTCGCAATGAGTATAGCGACTATCACTCTAGGATTCTACTTATGCTTTCCATCAGGCAGAGTAAAGTAATTTAGGCAGGGCCATATAAAAAAGAAAAAGGTAGTTACGGCAGGGTCGGTAGTGTCGGCGGGGTCCACGGGGTGGAAGTGTGCGGGGCAGTAGGTGGCGAGCGGGCGCGTGCACTTGCGGCGGTCGTAGAGGCGCACGAAGCGGTCGCGGCCCGCCACCACCAGCTCGCGCGCCTCCAGCGGGTGCCCGCACACGCTGTACAGCGCCACCACCAACCCGCGCTCCTTCACGTGGAACAGCCTGCCAGCACCACCCACCACACGGTTACTTTAGTTATACCTTATCGTCACACTATATACAATCATTCCATCTTTTCAATATTATTCTGATTTCAGCACGAAAGGTAGTACCTTCGCACGAAAGTTCAACGTAAAACGACATTTTGGTAAGCGAGACCTGAGGCGCAATGATGCAAGAGCATCACTAGACCGCCAATTGTCAACAAGAGCAATGAATATGGTGGCCACCACTCTTGGATACTGGTTATGCTTTCCATCAGGCAGAGTAATGTCATTTTAAGAAGACCAAACATAAAAAATAAGACAACTCCAGCTGTAGAACTACATCCTGTGTCATGCGAAATTTACAAAGATTTATGAAAGAAACACAATAAAGGATCAAAGCAAAATGTTGTCCGCTTTGGGAATCTAACCCACAACACTCAAAGCAGCGAGAAACGGTGAAATTATACCACGGCATCATCAGTACAATCAATTTTAAATGCATACGTAATATAGCAACAAATAATTGTGTTCATCACAAATTTATCTACTTTTCACAAAAGACTAATCCAAAATGACAACATTTGTGCTGATATATTTCGTTCATGAATGACCAGTGACCCAATGATGAGGAAGCATCTCGCTAGGCCGCCATATTCTGAGTCATTGTCTGCATTCACAATGAGTGTGGTGGTGACCACTACTCTTGGATTCTACTTATGCTATCCATCAGGCAGTGTAGACTCACTTTGGCATGCTATTACATAAATATTTAAATATCTAAATCTAAATACTCTTGTCTTCTGATTAGTTTCGTTGCGGATTCAAAAACAGATTAATTTTTCTTGGAAATTCCCGAGTGTCAAAACTCAAAGTGTTCATGGGTCACTGCTGTTGATCCTCTTGTACAGGAGTTACAGTGGTGGGCGTGTGAGCGGGATTCTTCCCATAAAAATAAGATATACCTAGAGGCTTGCTCAGCCCGTACATCACACTGCATGACGAGCCCGTCCTCGCCGGCGGATATGACGAGGTGTGGTTCTGACGCACACACGTGCAGTTTGTGTGCTGCCCGAGAGTGAGACGCGAGCTTTCGTCGCGACACCGTCGTACCTCCTGCAGGGTGGCACTGGAGCAGGCGGACCTGGACATACGAATATGTTAATAATAAATACAAAACTTTAATTCCTATACATATCGGAGCTAGGTGACCGCAGCGATATCAAAAATATATATTATGTATATTTTATTTACTAGTAAATAAACCATCAAGAAAAAGCAACAACAGTCTCGCAGAATATAATGCCCGAAATACAATGTATAAAATAATATAAATGTTT
Source organism: Spilosoma lubricipeda (assembly GCA_905220595.1). Classification (NCBI taxonomy): domain Eukaryota; kingdom Metazoa; phylum Arthropoda; class Insecta; order Lepidoptera; family Erebidae; genus Spilosoma; species Spilosoma lubricipeda. Next base: position 20,394,213 of record HG992281.1, on the reverse strand, counting down.
TCGGACATCTAACACAACGCCATCTAGTCCCAAACTGAACAGAGCTCGTGTTATGGGTACTAGACAACTGATATAAATACATACGTACTTTTTTCTTGTAAATACATACATATTATACATAGAAAACACCCTAGATCCGAAACAATTTTTTTCAGACCATACAAACATTTTGTCCGACCCGGGAATCCGAGACCTTTATTTAGACGCAGAGGCTACTTAATACCATGAGACACTCTCTACCAGTCATCTTCAGGTAATTTAGAAATATGATGCGGTGCAAAAATGTAACTTAAAGGACAACGGTAGGAATGTATTGGAGTTTTGTATCGCCTTGCCTATCTCATGGTAGGGATTGTTTGTGGTAATATCATGGAAATAAACACTTTAAATTTCTTAATTTTTAGAAGCTTGCGTTATAAAGTAGTTTCAGTTTTTAGTTTACAATGTAATGTGTACAATGTAAACATAGATTACAAATGAATTATCATTGTTGTCAACAAGATGGCGCAGTACCATATTTTTGAAATCAAAATCATTCGTTTACGACTTTTTTGTCCTGTCAATACTCATTATTAAATATCAGCTTTAATTTTTTATAGTTTTTATGTAATTTGTCTATACTTATAATAAAACTGTAGAGAGGTCAATTCTGTACATTGAATATATATTAAAAATTATTATTGGGGGATGAATGGTTATCGATACTGATGCCAAAAATGTAATCAGTAAGTTTTTTGTCTGTCTGTCTGTCTGTCTGTCTGTCTGTCTGTATGTGCACGCATGGATCAAAAACTACTGAAGGGATTTTAACCAAACTTGGTACGATTATAGTCCATACTCCTGGGCAGGTTATAGGCTATATAGCATAACGCTAAGATGCATAGGAGCTGAGCAGTGACGATAAATTTGAAGCAAGTCGGATGAAAATTTTCGCTTTCGAGCTCTTATCCTCGCATACGTTGATCATACACCAAAAATATGTATTACAAAGATGATGGTCTTTAAAAGATCTACAAAAAAGTCCTCAATAGTATATTTCTATCTTTTATAAATTAGCCACAATAACGTGTTTAAGCGTTAGGCATTTCTTCAAGGTGTATTAAATACTTAAATATATTGTATTTCACATGGATATATCCTTATCACTATACACTTTAATATCTTTTTTAATAAAATATAGAATTATAAAATTATAATATAGATGAAATAAAACTTCCAAATCTCGCCGCACCAGTATAAGTACGACATTACGGTTGATTTTTCTTTAACACGCGAAACGGCCATCCAAAAACGGCCAAAAAGGCGGGAGCGCTCACGCCGCTCACGCGCTGACTTCACTCGAATTGTCACTGTTATTGCGAACGAACGTGGTTCTTATTGACTGGGAATAAGCGCGTTTTAGATTTAAAAAATACATAAGACGTAGTTTTTAGATATCAGTTTAAAGTAGGTATTAGATAATAATATAATTAGTTTGTTTTGTGTTTTTGTTTGTTTCTCCTTCTTTCCTTTATATTTGTAGTTGTAAAATTAATAAGTATAATTTCAAATAAGTAAATTTATGCAATGAGAATTAATATCAGACTCATCGTCAGACTTTCCGTGTTGCTGGAGTAGATCTTAGTCTCAGATGTTTTTCACATGGGCAGTTGTACGTCGCTTTTTCCTGGGTCAGTAGTTCCACGAATCGTTATGCATACGTACCGGAAGCGTCCACTTTGAACAAATGTAAACAACAACTCTTTAGTGACGATGCAAAACAAAAATTACTCTTCGGTCTTAAATAGATTTTTAAAAGGCAGCGTCATATTTATTTATTATAAATATTGCTTCATTCATCGGGTGGTGAAACGACTACTTACCGAATCAATTTTTTGCAGAATTTCTACTGTATTATGATTAATTATGAATTTCAATTTAAGATAAAGTTCAAGCTTGACAACCAAAAACGATATTTCTGTAATGGCGCTGGTCACATGAGACGCGTGACGTCACACTCTAGCCACAACAAAACAAAACAGCGCGGTTTAAGTTAATTTTATCAGTTTTCTCCAATTTTATATTAATTAAAATAAATGGTTTGTAGTGCCATAGTGAACAAATCTATTCATCTATAGGTACAAATAAATAAAATTGGAGTGTCTCTTTGTAATATCAAATTAACCGCTTTTTACTAAATGCATATGTATGTATACACGGTACATATACCAAAAATGTAGTAAAAAAATTTTTTGTCAGTCTGTCTGTCTGTTTGTCTGTTTGTTCCGGGTATTCTCTGGAACGGCTGGACCGATTTTGACGGGACTTTCACTGGCAGGTAGCTGATGATCCAGGGAGTAACTTAGGCCACTTTATTTAGACTAACTTTGTCCCGCGGCGTTACGCCGAAATGTATGTATGCGCGTAACTTTCGATCGGCTACACCAAATTATATATTTTTTTAATGTGTTAGTTATTCTTAGGACAAGGTTTGTACAAGAAAAAATAAAAAATAAAGGAAAAAGTTTTTTTGTCCGTGACTACACCCTACTCATGGGTAGCTGGTAACGAAAGAAAAATATGGTGGTACGAAGTTCGTCGGGTCAGATAAGATCTTTAAATACCACGCTTTGTACTATTTCAAAATGTAACCTAAAAGCATTGAGATATACCTACCTACATAAAGTAAATTAGATTTTACAAAAATAATGAATGAATTTTGCCAGAGGTTATTACAGAAACAATTTTCATGTTGCACTTATGCAAGTGCAACATAGCTGCTTTAACATTTTTCAGTTCTGTAGCATAGTTATCAATGTTTTTATTATGTACTAGCTGAACCCCGCGGTGTTACCCGCAGTTATTGTTGTACCACGAGTAACGCTGCGGGCCAAAGTTAGTCTAAAAAAAGTAGCCTAAGTTACTTCCTGGATCATCAGCTACCTGCCAGTGAAAGTTCCGTCAAAATCCGTCCAGCCGTTCCAGAGATTACCCGGAAGAAACAAACAGACAGATAAAAACATTTTTAACTACATTTTTGGTATATGTACCGTGTATATATATACATAGGCATTTAGTAAAAAGCGGTTATTTTAATATTCAAACACACTCCAATTTTATTTATTTGTAGGTATAGATAGAAAAGTGCAACCATAAAAGCGTCTATCTCATGTAGGTTGCTGTTATCGGCACGCACAAAATTTGGTTCCTTTTTGTTTCGAACCACTTATTAAATAGTTTATTAAAAGAAGTCCTGCAGAAATAGCTCACAGATCGATTATTACCACTCCGAAAACATAAAACGCAAACAATATTCAATAGAGGAATCTTTCGTTTATTAACATGTGACGTCACCAGAGTTGCAACCAATCACAAGACGTTTATGTCGAAGACAAAATTTCAAAAAAAATGATAGTTTTATTTCGTGCAATCTGCGAGAAACTTAAATTATTTTGTTTGATTTATAGTGAAATATGTCTTTTTAGACTATTATCTTAAAGGATGACCCCAATCCATAGTTTATTTTCCTTTCCGCTTCAAACGCGTGCAGTTTTTGGTGATTCTGTGAGTCTATGCTTTGCGAAGACGATAAACAAGACATAAGGTCAGACGTTGCGCACCGCAGGCATAGACGAACTGTTTCAGCAACGGAAAGCTCTATGTGGCTCTGTCGCGGGTGAGCGACAATGCTAATATGTTCGTATATTGTTCCAATGGCATTACACATAACATAGTATACAGCGAAGCTCTTTAAATAAAGGTAACACTGTCACAATATGTGGACATATCAGTGAAATTGCACGCAAAAACTACTAAACGGATTTGAATGACACTACAGGAATTTAACTTATACATCAGAATAACACATAGGCTACAAATAATAAAGATATTGTGTGAATTCTCTAAAATATGACGATAAGTGTCAAGTAAGTAGTGGAAAAAATCTACCATCTATACTGAGCTATACTGGCGTGCGCCGCCAAAATCGCTAAAGTTTTACATATGTAATGTTTGATGGAAATGTTTATCTTAAAAGCTGTTATAGTTAAAATGTGTAAGCCATTAAAGCCAACATAGTGAACCATAACTACAATAAAAATTAATGATTTATTTCAAATGCACATTTGGTATGGTAGTATTAAGTTGATTCCTAAATGAAAATGGACACATTTATCGCTTCTGGTATTTAAAGTAGATAAAATATATCTTTTACGCTACATCATTTGGACAAATAAATATTTATGCAAATAAATATTTATACAAATAAATAAATATTAAAATTAATAGTTGCGATAATGACAAACCGAGTGCACGATATTACGATGGCGCATGGCGGTTGGCGCGGGGAATAGGTTGCTCATCGCTGAGTGTACGACCCGAACGAGGGTAGGTAGGTAGACGCATGAGGGCAGACGTCGATGATGGTTGTTTCCGTTTTGCGAATTTTCAAGACATTTACGATTAGCTAAAAACGCATTTTACTTAAAATAATATAGGACTAAGGTTAAGTATTGACAGTTTTTTTTAGAAGTTACACGTACAAAATTCCACGTACAAACTTCATTTTTATTTTAATTATTATAGATTACGTAGCTGTAATTATACCGAATTACTTCGTTTTTATTTTAATTAAATTACATAGGTAGGGAAGTTGTCATTGTCAGGCTGTTATATTTTTCAAATGCGACTAGCACCAAATATATTATATGTTAAATTATACATGGTATTGTTTTTGTTTGTTTAACCGTTTTTATCATCAATTACACTAACATTATAAGGGTGAAAGTTTGTAAGTGTGTATGTTAGTTACTCTTTCACGCAAAAACTACTAAACGGACTTGGATGAAACTTTACAGTGAAATAGCTTATACATCAGAATAACACATAGACTACTATTTGCCACGATAACCGACATACACGCGGGCGGAGCCGCGGGCAGCAGCTAGTTTTATAATAAAATGTAAAAATATTTTCGGATATCTGAACTAGTTTTTAAATTAAATAGATTTTAAGCATAGCAAGTATAGCAAATATATAAATGCGTTTTGTATTGCATTTATAACAATTCAAATTCTTTTAGCAAAGTTCTAAAAATATCACAAATACATAGAAATAGCTAACTATTTCAACATGAAATTCAATTCGAATTCAAAATTCGACGCAAGCAATTCGACCGTATATATACATATATTTAAGAAATCAAACAAATTAAAGAATTAGGAATCGTATCGTCTGATTAACTAATGCGTATATCACATGGATTTGGATGTTTCCGACAAAATAATGTTATTTATGACTCAATATGCATTATGCCTTGAAACTGCCGAATTGTTTACAACAATTAAAAATGGTTTGTACAATTAAAAATCATATATATATCGATTACTTGACATGTATATTGCATTGATTTAGATGATTTCGACGATATAATGTTATTTGTGATTAATAATGAGAAGTTCGTCGTGTAAGGACCGATCAAGTGTGCACAGATACATTTTACTCGCACCCCAGTGCTATCTTTCTCCTCAACTGTCAAGGAATTATGCTAAACAGCACCGCCTGTCTTTGTACCTACTTTCTTTAAATCACTCAGACGAACATTTATATAAATTACAACTTTACAAAATAAAGTTTATTTTCATCGATGATGTAATTAGTTTAAAAACACACCCTTCGGTTCGCCTGGCAGGTACTTGTACTTATCGGAATCGCCTGTCATTTTATCTTTTAACTTCTTAATGAATGAACTCAATTCTATTAAAAACTTCAGGCTCACAGGAACTAGTTTTTCTCTCTCATTTTTTTACACTTTCAAAAACATATTAGTTGATGATGTGCAGGCCTAAGGCCTTCCAGGCGATGGTTACCGTACTTAATATGCTATGACTCATCATTACAAGAATTTCTACCCTTACAGACACACCGTTACTCGAAGGTTCAGTAGCTCTCTTACTACCCTAGAAAAGTTGATTGTGGGGTTTTTTGGCTCAACAGAGATAGCCATAGTGAAAAACCAAGAGCAGCAATATATTTTTTTCTGTAATGATACCATTAAAAATATAGACTTGAGAGTTTATAATGTTTTTTTTAAATACCATTTTTATTAACGAATTATATTTTTACTAATTCACAAGAACAAGGGTAAAGTTATAATGGTAGTACAAAAAAGAATAGTCAAAATATAAACATTTACTAATAACTTCAAGTCATTTACTGGCAACACTACAAGAAAAATGGCCGACACTGCTTGCTCACCTTTATCTTGTACTTTCGGTTAATTTTCGATAATTAATCCAATTTCTATGAGAAGTTATTATTAAAAAAATATTATTTTTACTTTTAATTTTTCATAATTTTAAAAAACGGCAAAGTATCTTAATCACATTTTAGAAAAGATTATTTAAATATATAAATATTTACTAATAATTTCGTGTGGCAACACTACAAGAAAATGGCTGCCACCGTTTGCTCACCGTTTATATTATAATTTTTGATCATTTTCGATAAATCAACTAATTTGATTTGTTCCACATTAAAAACGTTGAATCTAATAATTCGTTCCTCCGTTGTAGTATTTTAGTGAATTCAAGTATTTTTTGTATTTCTACTGTCAATTTCTCCATTCAAATGTTGCCAGGAAGAAATTGCTTCTAGGCGATATAACCAGCATGGTCATGCGTGGTACATACATGGTCAGCAGATTGATGTGGTTCTATATTGAAACTGTTTTAAATGGTTTATTAAAACTTTTATTGTATTCTGTTCTTTAGACTTTAGTTCTGAGAAAGTGACTTTTGTTGTTTTATGGGTTCCAACAAAAAAAAAGCGATCGTGTTAATTTTTATATTAACACGTGAAGCAAAAACTTTCTCTCCCTTTTTATGAAAATCATGCGAACGGAGTAGTATGAACTTTGGCACAGTAAAAGTTTATATCAAAGAATTATGGCAAATTTCGACCACTGGACGACCACTAGTTTGTATAAATGGCCAATAAACCTTTCATAATAAAGTTACATACTTTTTCGAACACTCCAAACTGTGTTTTTCGATATTTTTTTGCAGTGAAATCTTCTTTAGCCGCATTGAGGACTTTTTGGTAGGAGAAAATCTTATGGGTTCGAGTCACCGACATGCTAATGTTTGATGTTTATAATTTTAATGTTTACATTATGAAATTTCTCTTCCTTCAATCAGCAGTCCTTATGACTTGACTGCCAATTTTTTTTATTTGATGACGTGGATCGCTGATTTGATTAATAACCAGATTTCTATAGAATAACAAATCTAACTCAGTGTACACATTAACTTCAAGGAACTCTTCGAAAACAGTGCTTCCAATTTTGAGCCCAAATAGATTTATCTACTTGCACATATACACAAAACTATAAAGACAAAACCATATAATATATAAGTTGTGTGAGCAGCGAAGAGATGGCGCCAGAAGCTATGGAAAAAAATTGCAAACCTCGTACGAAATTGACATTCTTCTATTATAAATTTTCTGTGATTGTGTATGAAGTCTCGTTACAATTTTTTCTTTTATTTATATACAACTTATGTACACGACTAAATCCCTAGGCATTTTCTACCAACCTACTTTTACATTACTCACTCCTCGTCGTTACTTACTACATCTACCTAGAGATCTCAAATATTGAAAACCAAAGGCCAAAATACTAGGCTATCATGCTTGATAAAATATATACGGTCGAATTGAGAAACCTCCTCCTTTTTTTGAAGTCGGTTAAAAATCACCTGAAAAAAAATGGCAAAAATAATTGTTACCAGCGCCAAACTCCATGAACTTCGATTTGAAGTAATGAACCATCAAACTTATTCGCCTGATTTAACAACATTATGCACTTACCTAGTCCTTTAGATAAAAAAATACTATTACTAATTTTTAACAAACGAAGAAACGACAGCTGAGGCATAAAGATTTTATCGAGGAGTTGCAGGAATCGGATTAAAAATCTTTTGACTGCACAGATGGCCCACACACTTTGTGTGATCCCCAAATTGTTGTCCTGAGTCTGGGTGTCCTGTGTTCATTGTATGTATGTTTGTAAAGTCCACGCGACACGGGATAAATAATGCTAGAGTTGTCTTGGAAAAATAAACTTTATTCCTCTTGTCACAATTACCTATCCATGTAATATTAATTTATATCACAATACAAAATAGTACAATACAGTAAATTGTAAAAGGACTGGTGTCCGAATCGGACGTGAGTCTGTTGCTCAGATAAAATGTTGTGTTAGGGTTCGTTTATTTTCCCGGATCCCTCCCGTCTCAGGCGCAGAGTGGCACACCGTGTAGTTTTAGTCGATTCGATTCCGACACACCACCCCGCCCCCCGGCGGGGTGACGGTTTATTTCGGAAAAGCTTTTTGACACTAGAAGAGACTATTACAAAAACTATTAATTATGTTCACACAATACAGAACAATCTTCGAGATCGCTGGGTTAAACATTTAGATCACTTCGGTGTTTATCGCACTGTAGCTCGAAGTAAACTGTCCGAGGAGACGAAGCGCCTTCATTTATACCTATTGGTCGCCACAGCACTATGTAGATAATTGCAGAATTCTCTAACTAAGGGCTCTCACACATAACCACGATCGGCGTAAAGTTCTTGCGGTGGATTCACGCCAGCTCGCAGATATTTACGATGCTTTGCGAATTTGCAGTTATGTGAAACGAGAAATGTTCCAATACGTTCCAAATGCAATCAACTCAATTGTGCGGGTTCAATCCATATTCGATCTTATGCATATCCGAGTAAAGTTTGTTGTTGAGCACCACTATTTTTTATTTTTTTTTATTTTTGGCCCTTCCAAACTGACCCTGCTCTGCCTGACGGAAAGCATAAGCAGAATCTGAGAGTGGTGGTCACCATACTGCGAACTGCGAATGCAGACATTGCAACAATGCAGCATAGTGACCCACACCATGGTGGGCTAGTGATGCTTCTACATCATTGGGCTTCCGGTCTAGCACTCACCAACGAAACACGACAGCACGATCGCTGTCATTTTAGGTTGATTTTCTGTGCGAGGGTCGTACCGCCCCGGTCGAGCCGGCCCGTTCGTGCTGAAATCAGCGTGGCTCTACTACCTTGGCCTAATTTATCAGTTTTAGAACTTAATCTAGAATCGGTATTATTCGTGATATTTCGTAACAATATAAAAGCGATATAACAAAGATGGAATAAGTGTACAGATATCGGGGATGAAGAAAAACAATAATAAAAAAAGTTTTTTTGTGTTTTTATTGGTCAGGCGGAAAACTTTTAGAACAGCCCTAGTATATTTTTAATCATTACAATAAAAATAATAATAAAACGATTTTATGAGCTTATAGGGCAGGCGGAACACTTTTATAACAGCCCTAGCACATTATTATCATTACAATAAAAAGGTGAGAAAACATGAAGGCAGATTTATTTATAATAAGGCACTAAAATTTAATTTTATTTTCTTCTAAATCTAATTCCTAATCTAATTTAGGCTCTAGGACATTCGCGTTAAGAAAATACTGACGCATTGATCAAGCCACGCCCCTTGGCCAATGAAATGCCACGAAATTATTATAAAACTTGAAACGTACTGCGTCATTATTGCGTCACTATGTGGTGCGTCATGCTACACAGTGTCACCACACCTATTCAGCACGCGTGTCGTAAGTCCTTTGTAAAGCTCTCCTTACTTCTTCGATTATAATTTGGTACACCTGCTCTTTTGAGATCTCAATGATATCACTTATTTTATGCACTAAACTTCGGTCTTCTAAAACCGTTTTATGGATTTCAGAGATAACTTGTGTGGTCGTTGACATCGTCAGCTTTCCACTTATTCAATATTTATACTAATATTATAAAGCGAAAGAGTTTGTTTGTTTGAACGCGCTAATCTCAGAAACTACTGGTCCGATTTAAAATATTATTTTAGTGTTAGATAGCCCATTTATCGAGGAAAGTTATAGGCTACATATCATCACGCTAAGACTTAAAGGAGCGGAGCACCAATGAAAAATGTTACCAAAACGGGGGAAAAATATCACGCTATGGGCAATAGGAGACGCAAAAGGTTGCGTGGGTCGGCTACTCTAATAACCTATGGGAGTTACTCAAGACAACAGCACTGTAATGAGAAGGACAACTTGAAATAAATCTTATACCAACCCGCAAAAACCTCCTTTCTCAGGAGCGGCTTATGTCCAGAAGAGGTAAGTTGACGATGACTATTTTCTTAACGCGAATTTACTATTATAGCTTCATGTTCTCACCTGTCCATCTCTGGCACATGTGACTATATTCAACTGGCTCTTAGCGTTCAAGTGGAGGAATTTGCTCTGGAACACGTTTGATTTGTGACCAGTCTTTATTGTTTGTATGGCGGTGTTGCGTGCCCAGTCCCACACAACCACGTTCGTGTCGTCAGAACCAGACGCTAAGAGGTGTCCTGTAAGAGTGAAAATAGTTTAGTTCGGCGACAGGAATTATCTTCTAGTTGGAAGGATACAACTACTGTTTTCTCCTTATAAGTAAAATATTGGAGTGTGGTCCGAGAGATTATAATAAAAACTTGAGAGGTGTCAAGGGACACCCGGATGGAACGAAGTTCACTGTCAGGATTCATTATAGTTATTATTTATTATGTACAAAAAACCTGTATATACTCAACAAAAATAATCGTCGCGACACCACACTGTTCAATGCGAAATAGAAATGAAAATATCTAGCTTGCTTTCTGTAAGAGAGAGACAGACAGAGAAACATGCGCACGCCGCACGGCTTACAATAGCTTACTATAGCAAAAAGTGTCGTTACAACTTTTCGTGAGATTTTTTTCCGTCTAGCCCCCTTTCACAACGCGCGATAAGGAACTTCGTTCCAATAATATATTTTTTCTCGAGAATATCGTGAAAGTCGAAAAAGAAAAACAAATAAAATATTTGGATTTATATCACGAGATTGTCGATATGTGAATTTGGTGATAATTGTTCCGATAGTCTGCTCACGGATTGATAGCCAAGAGCCTCGACCAATAACCTTAAGCGGCTCACGTTAGAGGGCTGGATCAAGGGTCTGATGCAGAAGACAGTCCTCCTTGACACGGCACGTATAGTGAGGAGGTTCCTTGGTCCCTGTACCCGTAGTCAGGTGGTCTACTATTTTTTATATTTTTAAATGTATTTGTTTTTATATATATATTTAAAAATGTAATTAACATGTATATATAAATGTAATAAAGAGAATAATAATCTAACAATTCACACACGGTCATCTGGTTCCAAACTAAGTATAGCCTGTACCATAGTAACTTTTTCTATATACTAGCTGATCAACGTAACCTCGTTTACATCTCCTATTACCCTATTGTAATCATTTTGCCGTGGGAGAGCTTCGGATTGAATAGGCCGGCTCGACCGGAGTGATACCACGGCCTCACAGAAAACCAGTGTGAAATAGCGCCTGCGCTGTGCTTCACCGAGTCAGTGAGAATACCGGAGGCCTATAACCCCAACCTATCCCCCATCCTCCAAAGACCGGTAGATTACTATTATTGATACTATTTATATTAATCTATACAAATAAATAAAATTGGAGTGTCTGTTGTAATATTAAAATAACCGCTTTTTGCTAAATGTATTATGTATGTATACACGGTACATATACCATAATTACAATTTTAAATTTTTTTGTCTGTTGTCAGCCTGTCTGTCTGTTTGTTCCAGCTAATCTCAGAAACGGCTGGACCGATTTTGACGGGACTTTCACTGGTAAGTGGCTGGTGTTTTGATTAACTGCGCCTCGCGGCGTTGCCCACGTTATGACAATAACCGCGGGTAAAACCGCGGGGTTCAGCTAGTATATATTATAAAGCTGAAGAATATGTCTTTACCAGACTACGGCGAATTCAAAAAGAATGGTAATAGTTTTAGCGGTCCATATTTGTTTCATTGTAACGCCTCAACTACTGAACCGATTTTAACGAATGATGGGTGTCAATAGAGTGGTAATAATGGCCCGGATAACATAGGCTTTATACATTTTGACAAAAGCTTTTACATTTCAAACTTTTTCTTTTTAGGGTTTAGTCCATCTGTCTGTTGTATCTCATGAACCGTGTTAGTTAGACAGTTGAAATTTTCAGCGAATATGTATTTCTGTTGCAGATATAAGAACAAATACTGAAAAACAGAATATAGGTGGCTTTTTGCTGGTTTTTGCTTGATTTTGATAATCGCAACAGGTAGACGCTTTGAATGTATAGTGTGTGGGTACGGAACCCATACTGCGCGAGTCTGACTCACACTTGACCAATATTTTTGTTTGGAATATGTTATTCTCAGGGAGTAAAGATTTGAATTGTGATTAAATCCCTTACCTTCTGGGTGAAAATTTATAGAATTAACACAGCCTCTATGTTTATTGAGATGGTGAAGCTTCTTCATCCTATAAATGGCGTGTAGAGAACCATAAAACCTCCGTTCAAACATTACATCCTCTTTGGCCGTTTTACCGCTGGGAAATGTCAGTCCCATCTCGCGATTAATTATTTCTGAGAAAAAACAAAACAAACACTTTTTAATAAGTTTCTTGCTTACAGTTTTACTTCTTAACTGCTCAATCGATTTAATAAAATTTTAAACAGCTATAGAAGATATAGGATTTGAATAATTTCTGCACAATAGAGAGAATATTAGACCCATTTTTGAAACGTATCTTAATTAAATTCTATAGTGCTTAAACCACAGAAAAAGAACACAACATTTTTATTCAATCGATAAGTGCCATAAAAATGTATTTAAATTTTACATTTTAAAATTTCGCGCGTAATTTGTCAAAGACGCTCTGGACGCCATATTGCTCTGTGGTAATGACGTCAGTTCGCTTTGTAAAGAAAAACAAGTATAGAGCATACGTTGAACAGTTGACATTTAACACTGTAGCTTACAAAGCTGTATGACGTATTAACATGGCGGCTACTATTTCATGGTGTTAAAGAACAGATTAAAAAACTGAAAACTTTGAATTAAATTATGAAAAATATTTTATTATTTTGTGAACTAAACATTTTCCGTCTGCTTTTTGCCTAAGGTATCTCAGTAATATATTTTTTTCTATATCAACATAGTCTTATCCTTACAAAAAAAAACAGACAAAAAAAAAGGGTGGCAACACTGAGTATTCTTAATCTGTCCGGACACGGACAACGCTTTTTATATTTTAGCAATAAAAGATAAATATATTTAGTCTTTACTAGAATTAAATACCTATCATAGAAAAGCACTGAACTAATGTTTTAAAATGAATGTGTTAAGCAAGTAATACCAACTCCAAACTAAGCAGAGCTTGTACTATAAGTACTAGTACCGATAACCCAAATTTATGCAGAAACCCGAGACCACACGCACAGCAGTCGCATATGCAACCAATGCACCACCGAGGGAATTAAATGATTCATCACATATTTACCTCTAAGCATTAAATAACTATGATTAGGCCTCGTCTTCAGCAGCACACTGGGTGGTTTGCCTTTGTTCTCTTCATTTTCATCATCTTCATTAGACCGAGACAGAGGGTTGTCCTCATCAGAGTCTGAGTCTCCCGAGTTCATGTCTATCATGGGGTCAGATTCATAACTGTCATTCGTGTCTGAGCTGCTCGAGGTGGTGTCATTGGAGGTAGAGCTTTAAAGAAAATCAGTTTAATTAGTATACTTTGAAGAATAAATAAGCTGATCCCTGCAACCATGTCTGCCTGAACTAATTTAGTTAGCAAAAAAGGGTTATAGTGATGCAACCTTAAAATATAAGACATTATGCTGTTGCCGACTTTTTTAAGAACTTTTGAAGGGAAACAATTCTATCGTACACGATTTTTGCAAAACTCTAACCGTTTACGCAGCGCACGCAGCGGAAGCTCTCAAAAGAGAAAATACCCCGATTTTGAAACACTTTTCATTATATGCTCCGGTCTCATAGGTCTTAGCGTGATGATATTATTATAGCCTATAGCCTTCCTCGATAAATGGGCTATTTAACCCTGAAATAATTTTTCAAATCAGACCAGAGTTCCTGAAATTAACGCGTTCAAGCAAACAAACACTCTTTCACAAACATTCTTCAGTTTTATATTTATATTCTACTAATATTATAATCCTATTAATATTATAAACGCGAAAGTTTATAAGTATGCATGGATGGATGTTTGCAATAAAGATTATTATATATTACTAGCTGCCCCGGCAAACATCGTTTTGCCATAATTTTTTTTTTAAGGTTGGGTGACCCTTACCATTTAGGGGGATGAAAATAGATGTTGGCCGATTCTCAGACCTACTCAATATGCTCACAAAGTTTCATGAGAATCGGTCAAGCCGTTTCGGAGGAGCATGGCAACGAAAACTGTGACACGAGAATTTTATATATTAGATTATTACCAATTCTAATGAAATTTGGCATGGTGATGCTTTGACTTTTGAAAAAGGGCAGGAGGGCAGGGCAGGGCCCTGTAGGGTACTCCTTACTACAATAACTGATATATACGCAGGCAGAACTGTAGGCAAAAGCTAGTACAGTATAATAGTTAATGATTAAATCCTTAATTAGGTCTTTTTAGTAATTATCACTGGGGTATCTATGGACTGTGGGGTATCTATGGATAGGTCTTCAAAAATGATATTGAGGTTTCTAATATCATTTTTTTCTAAACAATTCATTTCATTTTTTTCAAGGTAATAGAGCCACGCTGATTTCAGCACGAACAGGTCAGCTCGACCGGGGCGTTACTGCCCTCGCACAGAAAATCAATGTAAAATGACAGCGATCATGCTGTCGTGTTTCGTTGGTGAGTGCGCCCAATAGAATAGAATAGAAAACTCTTTATTTGCACACCTTATTACAGAGCTAAATAAGTACATAATGCATAAAATATCCGAAGTGTAGTGTACAAAGGGCGGCCTTATTGCCATAAGCAATCTCTTCCAGGCAACCTTTGCCCAATGATGCAGAAGCATCACTAACCCGCCATGGTGTGGGTCACCATGCTGCATTGTTGCATTGTCTGCATTCGCAGTATGGTGACCACCACTCTTGGATTCTACTTATGCTTTCCATCAGGCAGAGTAGAGTCACTTCGGCAGGGCAAAAAAAAAAAAACTTAATAGTTTGTACGAGAGACACTTCCAAAGTGGTAAAATATGTCCCCCCCCCCTGTAACTTCTAAAATAAGAGAATGATAAAAGTAAAAAAAAAATATATTAAGTGTACATTACCATGCAAACTTCCACCGAAAATTGGTTTGAATGAGATCTAGTAAATAGTTTTTTTTTTTAATACTTCATTAATCGTAAACCGCAATTTATCAATCAAAGTTACAATCAACTACAAGAACTGTTATATTATGTTACTTGCTGTTTGCCTTCCTGTGCAAGTCCAACTTGCACTTGGCCCCTTTTTTTTGTTTGTTTTAAGCAATCTCTTCTAGGCAACTTTATGATACTATTACATTTTTTTATATTATTTCTTGAAGGTACAAAGCAATGCAAATTTAATCAAACTAATAATTAAGCTAATCTTTGATAATAATATTCATACTAACTTTTAAACTTTCACGTTCCATGATATATTAACAATTATTTTAACATGGTGATGGTGATGGTAACATGACCAGACCAGCATGACCAGCTGGCCAGCGCAACCTGGTCGAAACGTCAGGCAAATCAGAGGTATGTAATATCTTTTAATAAGAGATTGCGTTAATTCCCGTAAAAATAATTGTTAATAATATTAATAACAAAGCATAATAATATGTTGTTTCTATTTTATTTCAAACATCATTGAAAACAATTATGTATATAGTTTCACCTGCCTTGTCTCTTATTGAACTAACTAAGATTGACTTAGTCAGTTTAATAACACCATGTGGTAATTAGTCCGCCTTCCTAATGGTATCTAGTACTACCAAAAATGGGTAGTTTCTCTGAGCTGAAGATTATTTGTTAATTTTTTTCTTTAACCTTAACTCTCTTAAATCATTGGTCACAACTGAATTGAATGAGTTGAATTGATGAATTGAAATGATGAGATGAAATGAATTGAATGAGAACATTCTGCGTTAGATAGAGTATTTATTGAAAAAGATTATTAGTTAGAAAATATCTTTATTTCCAACTAGCTGACACGCCGAAATTGTGTGTGGTCCCATTTGTTTCAGTTCTTGAAGTCAGATGTATTTTGTTCAAATTTTTGTGCTCACTCAAACTTCAGTAGGCCACGGACTAGGAAGAAGCCTGACTCAATAATTTTGTGAAATATCATCATCAACAGCTTTTAACAGTCCGCTGCAGGGCATAGGCCTCTCAATAGAAAAGAGGTTTTGGCCTATTCTACTAAGATGGGCATATCATCTATACAAATAAATAAAATTGGAGTGTCTGTTTGTAATATTAAAATAACCGCTTTTTACTGAATGCATATATCTGTATACACTGCACATATAATATAAAAAATTTAGCTAAAAAAAATGTTGTCTGTCTGTCTTGTCTGTTTGTTCTGGGTCATCTCTGGAACGGCTAGACCGATTTTGACGGGACTTCCACTGTCACGCAGCTGATGATCCAGGGAGTAACTCAGGCTACTTATTTTGGACTAACTTTGTCCCTTGGGATTACTTGTGGTACTAGAATGACTGCGGGTAACATCGCAAGGTTCAGATAATATTTTATAAATTTCACAATATTATGACACTGTTGTTTCTTGGCCACTTATAGACTTCTAAGCTAGCTGTCTACATTAATTTTTGTAGAAAGTTCTTAGTTATTGTCACAAACAGTAAGGGCACAAATATATAAGCAGGGCACTATATCATATGGGATACTTATTGCATAAAAAAGTATACATTAAATTAGCTTTGGACTTAGCTATTGATTTTTTTAAGGTCATATTTATCAATATAGGTTATCATTCCAATCTACACTGTTTATAATCTGTGTACAAGCAATATACAAGATGTTTAAAAATTAAAATCACAATTTAAACTCACCCATTCTGTGACATGCTACAATCCATATCAGGATTAAGGAAATGAGCCAATCCAGCCAACCTTCTAAGACCATCATTCTCATCTTCAGAGCCACTATTTTCAATGCTCCTTGAAGCTGGAACATTTTCTTCTGCAGACAAATCATCAGAATCTCTAGAAGAATCCGAGTCTCTGTCTGGAGTTTTCCGTTTTCTGTAGAGCCTAGTACATCTTGGACGTCTGATGTTCAGAAGGATCGCTCGGACATTACTTCCTGACGGTGCTGCATTTATTACTTCGTTCGAGGGGCCTTCAGAGGTACCCACAGCACGATCTTCGCTGCTGGTACTCTCAGACTTGTCCGCAGACACTCCACTGTCCACATTTTCATCCTTCTTCGTCGACATCGCTACAAAAACATCAAAATGGACACTTTAGTTTTTACGTCATATTCTTTTAAGTGGACGTTGAATTAGCAGAATGTTTTACCTGTCTCCTGTAGACTGTCCTGTGAACTCCCATCATTTAATTTCAACTTTTTTACACCTAATTTGGGACTAGCAGGAGAGTCTTTAATTTCGTCATCGCTTGAAGAATTATCTTCCATCGCTGCTTACGTTGTAAATATATTCTATAGAACTATGAAGGAACAGTTAGAGAAACTGGCTAAGCAATAGAATTCCAGCTGATTTAGAAACTTAATTTACAATGGTAAACTAAAACGGCATCTGAGACTCAATGGAGGATTTTAATAAAATTTGGCGATTTTGGCAGCGAGAACAAGGACAAAAATATCAATGTTTCCAGACTTAAAAAAACCATCAAGTTGATTGATTTGGAAAGTTCAATTTTATTTCTAAAAAACGCTAAAATTAATTCTAACATCACAGTGGTTAAGTGATTCAGCTTTATGGTGTTTACCTGTCCCTTGTTTTTTTATACACTCTTAATAACAACACTATATTTAACATAAAAGTTTTAAATTTTCTTTTCAATGTGCGATTTTTATTATGGCAATTTGTTTTGTTAATCAGCTGTCATGCAGATGCTCTCTTTCTGTCAAATTAAGTTCCAGATCATAGAGTTACATGAGGTCATTTTGGACGTGAAAGCTAACACACGTGTGAGAGAAGTTTTCCAATTTTATTAAGAAATCGGAGCTTTTCCGACCAAAATTAAGTGTTGTTAAACAGATTTTTGTGTTATTAACCGTATTTAGTATATATTGTGTGTGTTATCGGTAAGTCATAGTAGTTATTAGTGTACGTTTATTTTTTAGTTACAATTCCTTTGGGAGGAGGCGCCCATCATGGACGACCTCCCCCCTCCTAGACCCCCAGACATCCCAAACAATGTCATGGATATTGTTGAATCAACGCCCAGGTCTTCAGTCGCTTCAAAACGTCCATTACCCGTTGAAGACGCACCGACTCACGCTAAAAAGCTGATCACTAACACTGAACTACCGAATGCTTCAATTCAACATCTTTACGTTCATCCATCGCTAGTAGTAGGAGTAAAAGCATATACAAATCTAGACAAAGGCCCATATATCATACATGTGTCCAGATCAGAACCTGACCCCTCAGCAGGGACTACTATACGACCAATCAAATTTGGGCAACTCCTTTCCCGTCACAACATCCAAAATATTTGTGCAGATGGCGTCAAAAAAGTTGGTAGGAACAAAATATCTATTGAATTTAAATACTATACTGATGCTAATACTTTCCTAGATAATCCAGTTCTTGAATCCAATAAATATGTAGCCACAATACCAACCTACAACATCACTAAAATGGGTGTAGTTCGCCAAGTGCCAGTTGACTTGTCCATGGAAGAATTTGTAGAATCATTAAAATACCCAAATGGCTGCGGTGTGGTTTTGAAAGCCCGTCGTCTTAACAGAAAGTCTGCAAATGATGGTAGGATAGAATGGATCCCAACCCAAACCATAGTCCTCACATTCCAAGGCCAAATCCTCCCTAATAGAATTTTTTCCTTCCACACCTCTCTCCCTGTTGAATCATACACGTTTCCCACCATCCAGTGCAACAAATGCTGCCGTTTTGGGCATACCAAAAATCAATGTCGCTCCAAGCCCCGATGCTTTAAGTGCACCCAAACCCATTCAGGTGATGAGTGTGATGTTAGTGAGAGTAGTGCCACCTGTCTTTATTGTTCTGGAGGTCATTTTGCTACTAGCAAAGATTGCCCAGAGCAGGGGAGACAGAGAGCTATAAAGATTCTTATGTCGCAACAAAACATCTCTTATGAAGAGGCATCCACACATTTACCTCATGTAAGCAGACCATATTCTGAAGTTGCCCAAAGCTCAGTTCCTTCTCAAATCTCCTCTAAACTAATTTTAAGCCAACCTAACCAATCTTCCCAATACAGTCAGTCCCTGCAAATCAATAATCCCTCTTCTTCTTACATAAGTCACTCCAAAACTGTAATGTCCCAACCTCATCCCAGGGCCCCGTTAGGTAGTTCCTATGATAAGGCTGCCCACCAAGCTCTGATTAGTAATGAACCGTCCACTCTACCCAATGGTTGTGCAATTCAGGCACAACAAACTAATCATCCAGCAGGCCAGGATACCCTCCTAGAAACCCTTCTTATTATCATCCTTGATATCCTATCTAAACAAAACTCTCATTTACCGTCCCACGTTGCCCAAAAACTTTCAATACTCCTCCAGTCTCTAAATGGACAACATGGCCCAGCCCACCCTACTGCAGTGGAACACTAAGAGCATTCGCAGAAGAAAACCTGAACTCCTTCACCTAATAAATAAATTCCATCCATTAGTTATTGCCATCTCGGAGTCATGGTTGGTACCTGGATCCCGATTTAGGGTTCCGGGATACTCCTGCCTCCGGGATGACAGGTCTGATGGCTACGCAGGTAGTGCCTTACTTGTAAAGCGCTCGCTTCCCTTTGTCCAAATCTCTCTTCCTCCCTTCCCCCAAGAGATTAATGTCGTGGCCGTAAGGGCTTTGGACATCTCATTCCTTTCTATATATATTCCCCACCCCCGCTCAAATATGAT
Source organism: Spilosoma lubricipeda (assembly GCA_905220595.1). Lineage (NCBI taxonomy): Eukaryota > Metazoa > Arthropoda > Insecta > Lepidoptera > Erebidae > Spilosoma > Spilosoma lubricipeda. The sequence continues at coordinate 20,374,145 of HG992281.1, read as the reverse complement.
TCCTGACATCTTATACATCATTTCCTCTGTCCCGTCTCCCATCATCCTAATGGGGGATTTTAACGCTCATCATAGCTCATGGGGCTCCGGTCATGATGATCTTTTTGGAACTGCCCTTCTTGAATCATTTGATGATGCAAATCTTTGTGTTATCAATAACGGGTCCTCAACCCGTAGATCTTTTCCTAATCAAAACCCTAAATGTGCTGTAGACCTCACTGTTTGTTCCCCATCCTTAGCCTCTACTCTATCCTGGAATGTTTTGTCCCATTGTCATGGTAGTGATCATTTTCCTATCGTCATTTCCATTCCCAATCAAGCTGTCCCAACTTATAATTTTTTCCCGTCCCTCAAATACCGCTTATCGAATGTTGATTGGTCCTGTTATGCTTCATCTCTTGACACTAGGATTGAGTCTCTTCCTCCACCTAACAGTGGTAACATCTTGGACACCTATTCAAAATTTACGGATGCCATCATCGCTACCGCCGATGAACAGTTTCATGTTAAAAAAACTCACGAGTTTAGAGTCTCCACACCTTGGTGGGACTCAGAATGCACTGCTGCAGTTAAAGAGAGGAAACACTATGAAAAAATCTATAATATTAACATGACGAGAGAAAACTTTATTAATTACAAAAAAAAAGCTGCTGCAACAGTAAAACTTCTTACACAGAAAAAGAAAGAAGGATGGTTACGTTTTTGCGAAATCATTTCGCCAAAAACTCCTCCTTCTATAATTTGGAAGCAAGTCAAACGATACAGAGGATCCCTCAACATCGATAATATCACAATCAACGACCCATCATCCTGGTTAGAAGCCTTTTCAAATAAAATGTCTCCCCCGTTTGTCCCCTTTGTTGATAATTTCCCTTCCCCTCCAAAAATTCTTCCAAGCTCGAACTTTTTAAATAGCCCGTTCAAACTCTCCGAGCTTCATCTGGCACTTGACGGATTAGTTGACTCATCTCCTGGGTTGGATGGGATCCCATACTCCTTTATTAAAAATGCCTCAGATAATTTTAGATTATACTACCTTGAGTTAATTAATAAGTTCTTTGAAAACGGCTTAGTCCCAGCTGCGTGGAAATCCCAAACTATAATTCCAATTCTTAAACCAGGCAAGAACCCCTCAGATGCGAATAGCTACAGACCAATCGCCCTATCTTCTGTCCTGGCTAAAGTCACAGAACACATGGTCAAGCACCGACTTGAATGGTTTGTGGAAAATAGCAATTTATTGGGAAAATCTCAGTTTGGTTTCAGAAAAGGTAGAGGCACAATGGATAGTCTTAGCTTACTTATTTCTGATATCCGTCTTTCATTTTTAAAGAAAGAAAACCTTGTTGGTGTTTTTCTGGACATCTCTGCAGCATATGACAGTGTCCTCCTTCCGGTGCTCAGGAATAAACTTATTCATCAGCTTAGTATCCCTGAGAAGTTGGTTCACTTCATATGTAATCTTTTTATGGAAAGAACGATTACTATCAAATACAAGAACTTTTCTCTTCCTTCTAGAACAGTCTGGAGCGGTCTTCCTCAAGGCTCAGTCCTTAGTCCCCTGCTATATAGCTTGTACACCTACGACTTGGAACTATCGGTCGAGCCTTTTTGCCAAATTCTGCAGTATGCCGATGATTTGGCATTATACATTCCCAATAAGTCCCCGGAAGAGGCTGTTGGCAAACTGAACACTGCCCTTAATTACTTATCAGTTTGGCTTCTTCAACATGGCCTTTCTTTGTCAGCTCCTAAAAGCAGCGCCGTCGTATTTACGAGAAAAAGAACTGTTCCGCCCGTCTCCATTGCGGTTGATAATGAACCTATCCAACAAGTCTATAAAGTTAAGTTTCTGGGTATTTGGTTGGACTCTAGACTCTCTGGTACTGTACACACTGACTATGTAGTTCAAAAATGTGAGAAAAATATAAATATTTTACGTTCCCTATCTGGAGTGTGGTGGGGTGCTCACCCTGTTACTCAAAAACTTATATATAATGCTTTAATCCGTAGTCACATGGATTATGGGCTATTTTTGGTAGATCCCTGCAATCAGTCAGGCCTTCAAAAACTTGATAAACTCCAAGCTAAATGTCTGCGCATTATCCTTGGTGCGATGAGATCATCTCCAATCAATGCCATGCAGGTGGAGTGTGGTGATCCTCCCCTCTCATTGCGCAGACAATTCCTAGCCAATCGTTTCTTTTTCAAACTTGTCCAAAATTCCGAACACCCACTCCTTCCTAAGCTAAATGAACTATCCTCGTTCTTCAATTTTCGTGATCAATATTCACCGTTGAAACCACCCTGTCTTCTACGTGCCTACATAACTTTCACTCGTCTTCCTAACCCACTTTTTCAAACTCCTTTAATGCCCGTTTACTCAGTCCCTTATGATTCCCTAATATTCCAACCCAACATTTTACTGGATTTCAATATTGACAAAAACACTGTGGAAGCAAATAAGATACTCATTAATACTGTTAATACCAAGTACACAGACTGGCTGCCTATGTATACTGATGCTTCCAAAATCTCTGATGATAGTCCGGTTGGTGTTGCGGTTTGGATGCCTTTTACTCATATAATTTTGAGTTATAAATGTCCTCCTATAACCTCAGTGTTTACAGGAGAATCCCTCGCCATTCTGGAGGCCATTCGTTTTGCTAAGTCCCATAATTTAAATAAAGTTATAATCTTCTCAGACTCCAAAAGTTGCCTACAATCCATTTTATCTAATCCTTTTCGTTCTAAATCTAGATTCCCCACCATTCTTAATATAATAGAGGAGTTGTTCCAATGTCACTGCCTCGGTATTAACATTATCCTAGCCTGGATTCCTGGTCACTCGGGTATTCAGGGAAATGAAATAGCTGACTCCTGCGCCAGAAGTGCTATTGAAACAGGTACTCTTGAACACACACTAATATATAGCCATGACATCAATGCTACACTCAATTTAAATTTACACAATTCATGGACTAAATTGTGGCAAATCTCAAAAACCACCAAAGGTAAATTTTATGGGGACATCCAACCCTCCATCCCTATCAAACCCTGGTTTTACAAACATATGCATTTTGATAAATCCACCATATCTACAATCTGTCGCCTGCGTTTAAACCACTCCTGCACCCCTGTTTTCCTAGCCAAATTGAGGATTAGGGACTCCTCTCTTTGTGAGTGCGGCCTGGAAGAAGGGCATGTTGATCATTTGTTTTTTGGTTGCCCTAAAATGCGTTACTCGTTACATGATGTCATTCCTTCCAATATCCCTCGTCCTATATCCTTTAAATTCCTTCTCTCCCTTGGGTGTAAAACTATTATAAATATATTATGTAACTATATTAGAACTAATAAAATAAAACTGTAATTATATTTAAGTATGGTATATTGATTGTGTTAGATAATTTTATTTATTTTGTGTGATTATGTTCTATGTGTGTTATTCAATATTTCAATCTGCTTAATGGTTTTTGACCTTTCTGCTCACCAGACAACTTCCGTCGTTTGTTGGTAACCCAACATTTTACTGGATTTCAATATTGACAAAAACACTGTGGAAGCAAATAAGATACTCATTAATACTGTTAATACCAAGTACACAGACTGGCTGCCTATGTATACTGATGCTTCCAAAATCTCTGATGATAGTCCGGTTGGTGTTGCGGTTTGGATGCCTTTTACTCATATAATTTTGAGTTATAAATGTCCTCCTATAACCTCAGTGTTTACAGGAGAATCCCTCGCCATTCTGGAGGCCATTCGTTTTGCTAAGTCCCATAATTTAAATAAAGTTATAATCTTCTCAGACTCCAAAAGTTGCCTACAATCCATTTTATCTAATCCTTTTCGTTCTAAATCTAGATTCCCCACCATTCTTAATATAATAGAGGAGTTGTTCCAATGTCACTGCCTCGGTATTAACATTATCCTAGCCTGGATTCCTGGTCACTCGGGTATTCAGGGAAATGAAATAGCTGACTCCTGCGCCAGAAGTGCTATTGAAACAGGTACTCTTGAACACACACTAATATATAGCCATGACATCAATGCTACACTCAATTTAAATTTACACAATTCATGGACTAAATTGTGGCAAATCTCAAAAACCACCAAAGGTAAATTTTATGGGGACATCCAACCCTCCATCCCTATCAAACCCTGGTTTTACAAACATATGCATTTTGATAAATCCACCATATCTACAATCTGTCGCCTGCGTTTAAACCACTCCTGCACCCCTGTTTTCCTAGCCAAATTGAGGATTAGGGACTCCTCTCTTTGTGAGTGCGGCCTGGAAGAAGGGCATGTTGATCATTTGTTTTTTGGTTGCCCTAAAATGCGTTACTCGTTACATGATGTCATTCCTTCCAATATCCCTCGTCCTATATCCTTTAAATTCCTTCTCTCCCTTGGGTGTAAAACTATTATAAATATATTATGTAACTATATTAGAACTAATAAAATAAAACTGTAATTATATTTAAGTATGGTATATTGATTGTGTTAGATAATTTTATTTATTTTGTGTGATTATGTTCTATGTGTGTTATTCAATATTTCAATCTGCTTAATGGTTTTTGACCTTTCTGCTCACCAGACAACTTCCGTCGTTTGTTGGTCTTTCTCAAACTTGACATTGGCGAAATTGTGGTTACATCTCCACAAAGGCCACAATGAAGAATTGAATTGAAATTGATAGAGTTACATACTTAAAACATTAGCTTCGTGCTATCGTTATCATCTATTTGTTAGATGAAATGCCTCAGCGCATAGCGCCCCGGGCACAGTGGTGTTATGGGCGCCGCGGCTTACAGGTGTTGTACATAGCATAGACGTACAGCTCGATGCTCCAGCGCTGTCCATAACAAAGATACACGCTGCGGCACCTCGGCACTGTCCATAGCATAGACACACGGCTCGCCGCCCAAGCGCTATCGATAACATAGACGCACGGTTCGGCGCCCTGGCGCTGTCCAGTGCCGGATTAAGACCGCCAGCCTCTCGCAGGTACATCGCCAGTCCCGTTTTCAGAGAGACGACCGGCGATCGAGACTCGAGGCTGACTATGCAAAATTACCAACTCATGTAATGAGCTGAGTGATATAATTTCAAGAACGGTGACTGGCTACATCCAGCCTCATCTAGACACCGCGAGATTTTCATACCACCATCATGGTCATGAAATGCATATAAATATATCCCAATTGATATTTTAACTTAAGTTTGCCAGGAGGTCAAAATTAGAATAAAGAAAATTGTTGGATGTGAGAAGCTAATACGAAGCCCAGAGTAACCTATTATTTTCCAACATCACTGTAACTGTAAACACTTAGGGTGTTTACAATTTGAAACGTTCCTATGTTAATATTAAGATATGGCTAAAAATAAAAATTGAAATAAAAAGACTCTCTACAAAACTCAATCACCTGGATTGGGTTAGTATGAAAAACGAGTGTTTTACAATTACCGTAACGTGTATGTGAAAATGTTAACTTTTGTACCTCTTACATTTTGACCGCGCATTTAGTAGGGGGGGGGGCTAGGGTAATGTTTGCACTCGGGCGCTACATGTGGTAGAGCACAGAGTACAATGTATATTTATATATGGTAGAGCCGCCTCTGCTCACAGGCACTTTCGAAATATTGCGAGAAGAATACAGCTTCTTTTTTATTTATTGATACTGCAATTAATAAAAAGTAATTAAATACACACACACACAACATCCTATCCTGAATCTACTGCTGCCTTGAAAGTTAATTGTGGAACATTTGTTTACTGTAGATCATTCATGTTCAAATTCATTGCATAGTCAAGAGTTGTACATCATTTCGCACGTTTTTCTGTCAGTGTCACTGTCATGTCACGAGTGACATGACATGACTGAGATCTCATCATCTCGTTGGGTTTGGGTTTACGTTATGCTGGACTTTGACTAAATTTATGTTTTTAATAATGTTCTGAAAGAAGCTGTTTAATAAATATGGATGTACAAGAAGGTGTACTGTCATTCCTTGATCTATTAGATCTAGATGAAGAAATAATAGACAAACGCCTCAAATCTATCATGTTAAAAAGTAACCACACGAATAAACATCTTCAAAACGTGTTTCTGTTATTGCAGTACAAACATCTAATAAATACCAAAGAAAATAGCGATTGTGAAAATGATGATGAGTTTGACTTTACGGCACAACTGATAAGAAACGCTAATATCGAGAATATTGAGTATATTTGTAAAATTATAAACATTGTATTGTGTCTTAATAATGAAAATATAATGCATAAATCAGAACATTTATTACAGCAAATATTACTAGATACAGATTTCCATAAAGATATCAGAACAGAAGATAACACAAATGCGAATATCAATGAAATAGGCTTAAACATAATGATTAAGTTAAAAGTATGTGGTAGCATTTTAGATGCAGTTATAAAAACCAATAACAAATTGTCTTTGCCTTTTCTAGAAACTCCTATAGAGAATATACTGGACTCAAATGACGAAAAATTAAAAATGTACTTTTTGACAGACTTGGTACCCAAATTATTTGAAGGCGTAATCGGCTACAATATTTTAGATCGAATATGGAATTACATAAAGCAATTAAAAGAAGAAAAAAAAGAAAAAGCGTTAAAGATTTTGAGCTGCCTTTCCGAGTACTACATTCCAGCTCATGATGGAATTGGAAGTGTGAAATATGAATCGGAAATTATCTTCCTTTGTAAGTTCTGGAACATTATTCTCTATGGCCTCATGTCAAATGATACAGCAATTAGAAAAATATCAATTTATTTATCAAAAAGAGCTGTAGATTACATAATTTACACTAGAAAAGATATTTGTATAACATCAGAATCTGATATTATTTTTATGTGGAATAAAAATGATTCCAAAAATTTGAAAACGGTTTGGGATAATTTTTTCATACTCATAGACAGTCTGGAAGAGAAACAGAGCAATATAGTGTTGCCATCACTAAAATTATTTGAAACAGTGAATGTAGGAGATTGTTGGTTGGATGCCGCATACAATATCGGTTTAAAACATGATAATACACAAGTCAGATTAAAATGTGCCGAATATAAGTTTAAGGCAAGAATAGGGAATGAGTATGTGGCTAAGGTTTTATTGGAGGCCTATAATGATGTAAATATTTATGAAAATGACATAAATTTACAGGTGCTTAAGGCAGGAATACATCGTCTATTTAAAGATCCTACATCATTAATGGCCATATTAAAAGCCATACCCACAGTGAAGTGGGCACCAGTACCGTTTTACTACTTAACGGATATTTTAGCTAACATTATGTTTGAAACAAGTTGTGATATATCTAAAGTAATTATGGACATTTTAAAAGTACCATGTAATAGTATACTAATTAGAAAAGCAGTCCACATAAACTTAGCAAAATTTATAAGAAATTGTAGCAAAAATTTTAACTGGAGAGATGCTGCGAAGATTGTATCTATTTTACAATTAGAGCCAGAAAAGTACACAATTCTGTTACAACCTCACACTTTGAAAGATGACGGAAAAGATTTTTTTCAATCCTTATCGGAAAGTATAAAAAATATAGACCTTATTCTTTTATACCTTACAAATAATAATAATGAAGAAATCCCTCAACAACCTATAACGTCCCAGAGCAGGGTTCGGGACTCCTCTGAGGATAAGATTAAGGCCATAGGTCCTAATAATGAAGAAATGAACATCTTTATTGATATATTAAATGAAAAAATAGCCAAGTTAACTGACATAATAAATAGACAGTATTCTGATAAAAAAGAATGTATGAAAGATGCAATTTTCCTAATACATTTGTTAAGCAAAACAGAGGATAGTAGAAACTCTGTTCAGAATATTTTACATGAACTAGTCGCCAGGCAAAATAGAACCTTAATTCAGTATATTATAAGTCTGTTTTCGAGTGACAATTTTTATATGGGTGATGCTGGGCCTATGTTTGAGAAGGATAGTTGCATTTTTACTGATACGAACTTAGGTGATATTTTACTACAACTTTACAAAATATGCATCCTCTTTTTAAAAGATAATCGTGAATTGCACAAATCTGTTCTCGGTTTATATTGTATAAAAGTGTTACATAATAATACTGTGTTACGAACGAAATCTCATCATGAAATGCTTAATTTAAATGGATTTTTAGAAATAATTTTAAATTATCAATTCAAAGATTCTCAGAACGAAAGTGAGGGTAGAGTAAAAAATATATTTTACGAGAAGAGTTCTCAAGTAACATATCAGCTGATAGATGAAGAGAAAGACCTCAAAGAGTGTGTAAAACCATTAATTTCTTATGTTGAAATTGTGATAGAATGCGGAGGGTATGGTTGTCTTAAATGGATTTTAAAGATCGTTAATAAAATTGTAAAACTCCTTGTTGATAGTGAAAACAAATTTGATATGGTACAGTTCATAAACCGAGTATGGTGTGAGATTGAAGAATTGAAGTCGAACAATCAGTACTCACCATGCATTGAAGAGTTAGTTCAATTGTTAACCCAAGATGCTCTACTATCAAATGCGATGTACAACAACGTTATAATTTCATACTGCAGAAAGATAATTGAAAATGGCTCAGCTAAGACAAACCCTTTATATTATTTAATTAGGAATATTAATGAGAGAGGTGTTCATGATTATTGGCATTTAGTTTATATTTTATGTGAGATATTGTTGTACTGTCCTGTGCCAAGGAAGGATGAAAGGTAAAATATTGGGTTTATTTTGTTGTTAATTTAGTTTTTTGGTGTAAGGTCAAACAAGCAAATAATGCCAAAATTCATTAAAATTGGTGCAGTGGTGTACCGGTACAGACAGAGTTAATTTCGAATTTATAATATTATTATTGGTTTTGTTGCTTATTGTGCCATGTTTTTTTAAATAGTTTTAACCATGATTAACTTTTTTTTCTTTTCAGAATAACTGATAACTTGTGTTTGAAAATACTTCAAGATGATGCATATGGAATAGACAAAAATTGGTAAGATATTAAGGATTTGATTGACTGCTTCGGTGGCATAGCGGTAGCGTATGCGACCGCTGTATTGGAGGTCTCGGGTTCGATTCCCGGGTCGGACCAAATGTTTATATGATCTGCAAATATTTGTTTCGGAGTTTTAGCGTTTCCTATGTATAATATGTTTGTATTTACAAAAAACAAGTATATTTTTATTATATAAGTTGTCCACTACCTATAGTGCAAACTCTGCTTAGTTTGAGACTAGATGGCGTTGTGTGTCAGATAGCTGAAATATTATTATCCCCCCCAATCTCCTCCTCATCCCGCTCCCCATCCCCCAAAGGCCGGCAACGCACTTGTGACGCCTCTGGTGTTGCGAGTGGCCATGGGCGGCGGTAATCGCTTACCATTAGGTGATATTTTTCCTCGGCTGCCCCCTAGTCCAAACTTGGGAGATAGGGTAGTTTTTATCTCAATTATTGATCTCAATATTTTTTATTGCAAATTAAATGTTTATGTCGACTGTAGTGTGTATTTATAGGTTAGTTCTATAAAATCCTTATAGATGGCGGTTTGGCATCTAAGTTGCACATATATTCGATATATGGCTCCGTATTTCTATGTGTAAATATAGTTTTTATCTCAATTATTGATCTCGATATTTGTTATTGCAAGTTAAATGTTTATTATACAACTTGTATATTTATCGGTTAGTTCTATAAAATTATAATAGATGACGGTTTGGCATCTAAGTTGCACAGATATCAGGTAGATTGGGGCATTAGGCACCGTATTTATATTTCTATAATTTACATATTATTTTCATGCTTATATTTGACCAACCAGTCTTATTCCGCTTAGTTCTATACACTGCACTTGACACGGGTTTACTTAAAGATTTTTTTCGATAATGTCATACATCTATATTATCTACTGATCATGACCGCATGGGTGGAGTAGTGGTTTAAGTGGTCACCTCGAGTGTTGCAAGTTCGAACCCCAGACACCACTTTGTGTGAGAATTGTTGTTCTGAGACTGGGTGTGACCGTTTCATAAATCTTTGTAAGGTCTCCAGCAACACAGACAAAGCGTCTTAGAATAGAATAGAATAGAATAGAAAACTCTTTATTTGTACACCATTATAGTACATTGTTACAAGAGTACATAAAATGTGAAATGTAGTGTACAAAGGGCGGCCTTATTGCCAGAAGCAATCTCTTCCAGGCAACCTTAGGATGGATTAAAATGTACAGGAGAGACAGTGGTAGTTGTCGGTGCAATGAGTTTTTAATTAATTTTAATTTTATTATTTGCTAATAAATATAACAAAAACCATATATATATACACATACTAACATAACACATACTTATACATACCAGTTGATATACATACACATATAAATAAATAAATCACGTATGTGAAATATATTTAGTTATGTATTCACAGCACATTCTAAATCGTGCCTGTTCTAGTTAAGGTAATGTTCATGAACCAGTTTCTTGAATTCGTTTATTGTTTGCGCTTGCCTGATTTTTATCGGCAGTGCATTCCACAAGCGTACAGCTTCAACAGTGAAAGACTGGTGTCTTAACCCGTGAAGCGCCCGTGTGCCGTCATAACTGTAGCGCCCTTCAGTAAGTCAGTACCGCAGCCGGCGCCCCTAACACTGCTTCGTCCCTGTAAAGACACCTGAACACAGAATATATAAATAAATCACTTAGTCCAAACACAAAACACCTAAAGACAAAATGTTTTTAAATTAGGAGATCGGTTTTACTGTACTGTATTCAATAAAATAGAAAGTTAGCCAAATGCAACAGAGAAATAACGGAATTACACAAACTAGTCCCACTTATAAAAGGGGCAAAACTATTTCCGTCACTCAGGCACCATAGGGATTAGATGGGAAAATCTATACGAATAAATAAAATTGGAGTGTCTCTTTGAAATATTACCATAATATACATATACAATAATATACATATACCAAAAATGTAGTTAAAAATTTTTTTGCTGTCTATCTGTCTCTCTGTCTGTCTGTTTGTTACGGGTAATCTCTGGTACGGCTGGACCGATTTCGACGGGACTTTCACTGATAGACGACATCATGATACATAGGTAGCTTATGATACAGGGAGTAACTTAGGCTACTTCTTTTTAGACTTCACTCGCTGTACGCCAATATTCATAACTAGCTGAACCCCGCGGGTAACACCGCGAGGTTCAGCTAGTTATGAATAAATTCAAAGGGAAAGGTAGTTGAAAACGGAAGGCAAGAGAAAGAAAGGGGTTTATGTTCAGTTGAGGTTCAGTTTTGCTGAGGAGAAAAGTGTATTTATTTTATTTCCAACTCTTCCAATTTGTTACTAACTAATTTGCGGATTCCAAGACACTTAAACTATTCCTGGGACTTCCCAAGTGTCATGACTCGGTGAGGTCTTGAGGGACATTGCGGTTGACCCTGACTGTTAGCCCCAATAATTTATCATCTCTACTTTCTAATTAATAATGTTTTTGAAAATAGTTTATATTTTTTATAACAAATTTTTATTTTGCAGTATCGACGTCCACTTCAACTTTGAAATACAATATTTGTCAATAGCAACACTCTGCCATATAAAGGACACTGAAACACTAACGGTTGTTTTAAAGTTTATCACCAATAAAATTGACGACATCTTTCGGAATAAGCAGAGGTATGTTCATTTAAATAAAGCAATAGACTTGCTTGTTTCAACATGATTTTATTAGTTTTTTTATTTAACAGATTCTCTCGTTTAAACCAAGTGGGTTTTAGGCGAGAGGGAGTTGGTCCATTAGTAAACATTAGATTATTTAAAAAAGAAATAGTAAGAACAAACTTGCTTGTTTCAACATGATTTTATCAGTTTTTTTATTTAACACATTCTCTCGTTTAAACCAAGTGGGTTTTTAGGCGAGAGGGAGTTGGTCCATTAGTAAATATTAGATTATTTAAAAAAGAAATAGTAAGAACAAACATAAAACTTAAACAAAAGAACAATAGGGCAGTAGGGCATATATACAATGTCTTATGGACAATATAACACTGCACCCAGCAAATCAGACTTTGGTTTAGTAAAAACGCTATTCTATGATATTAAGACCTGTTCTTGGAGTAGGACCAAGACGATCAGGAATCTCCTATGCTTTATTATTTTCTTTTTATGTATGGGACTGTCAAAATGACTACTCCGCCTGGTGGAAAGCATAAGCAGAATCCAAGAGTGGTGGTCACCATACGCATTGCGAATGCAGACAATGCAACAATGCAGCATGGTGACCCACACCATGGCGGGCTAGTGATGCTTTCGCATCGTTGGGCCTCCGGTCTTGCACTCACCAACGAAACACCAGCTCAAGCGCTGTCATTTTACGTTGATCTTCTGTGCGAGGGTAGCACCGCCTCGTTCGAGCCGGCCCAACCGTGCTGCTAATCTCTGCTAAGCTCGTGCTAATCTTGCCCAAAAAAGCTTTTAGCCTACTACCATGCTGGGATAGAGTTTCTTAAAGTATTCCTTCTCGTTGCAGTGCTATTGTCCTGCAGATCACTCCCTTAGTCAGTTCTCAGACACCCATAAGATGCGTATGGGTGGTGGCATTTAATCGTTTATACGTTTTTTAATTGATGTATGTTTTAAAAGGAACTCTGCTAAATAATATACTATTTGGGTATTTAATAAAAATCTTAATGTTCTTTTTTTCCTTATTTTAGGTACCATGGCAACTCTCAAGTACATAAAATACTTCTTGCAACACTGCAACACATGTTGATGATTTTGTTGAAGTCTCCTACAAATCTGGATTGGTTGCTAAACTGGTGTCTGGATTTGTTGGTCAAACTGCCTCACCAACAGAGTGTAAGAATATGCTTAGAATGGCTCATATCGTTATGTTTTTATATACAGGTAAGAATGTTTTAAAATTTTTATTATGTCTTAAGTTAATAATTGAATGGATCTGGTTAGTGTTTACTACATCATTATTAGCTTATCGCAGTCCACTGCTGGCCAAAGACCTGTCCTATTTTACGGCCGAATTTGAAATATTTTTTGAAATTAAACCCCCTATGCCTCGTTGAGGTTAAATTTCATACTTTATTTTACCCCCTGTAGGGCTGGAAAAAAACCTTTATTTTTAGCATCAGCTGCCAAAATTGGTAACTTAGGCTTTGCGTTGATGACCCAGTTAGGGCAAGTTATTTTTTATGCCTATTTATATTTTTTTTTTTCAGAAAATATCACTAGAAGAGAAACTCTTACAGTTCCTAAAGTCAAAGAATGTGCCTCTATCATCTCAGTTCTTTATCATGTATTGGTTATTAAAACATAAAATGACAAACAAAAGCTACACTGATTTCGAATACAATCAAGTGTTAGACTTCCTTATCTCGCATACAATGGGACAGCTCTTCAATGTGCGACTAAACGCGCAATATTTATCCACCATTTTGTACAAAATGGCGGGAAAAACAACAAAATTTGATTACACAATAAGTGTCATCGAAAACACATTTAATGACAGTAGCACAGATAAGAATTTTATCAAACTACAAACAGATTATTACGCGAATAATTTTGATATAATTGCTAATTTGAATCCATATTTTATTTATTATTTATTACCAAAATATTGTGAGATTGACAATAATGAATGCGTTGACATAGAATTTGTTAGAAATCAATTAAAAGACTTTGATGAAAGTTATGTGGGGGCTGATGATGAATTCAAAATCGAATGGAGTTATTGTCAAAGGGGAAATGAGGAGTTTATTGAACGGAATGGTGAAGAGAGTGGGAGTAAAGTTGTTCAAGATGATGAATTAATGGGTACTATTCAGAAGAAATATGTACCTTGGAAGAATATGACCGACATTAATAGTTATGAATTTGGGAAAAAGGTTAGTATTATTTTTGTCATACATTTTTTCTAGTTTGAAATTACTTTGACGGTTTATGTATTTTTTTTTATATTAACTATTTTAGGTTTTTTTAACAATAAAAGAAAATCTGAGCGGGTCGCGACTCAACGGTCGTAAAATTATTTCAACATATACTATTTCGTGTCAGAGCTTTATTTGCGCGATGCAGCCTAAGAAGTTATATCGTGATTCGATGTAACTCCGTTAGATGGCGTTAAAATTTTTTTTTTTTCATTGTGTTTGGAAAATTAATTTCATTCTTTTAATTTAGAATAGAAGTTTTCTATCAGAACAAACACTTTTGTGAATATTATTCATTTTTATATCCAGTAAAGCTCTAGTTGAATCCGAAACTAGTATCCGCATCTTCGAAATACGCAAATGCATAAAGCCATATTCTAGTAATTTCATTTGTTCCTTTTTCTGTCCACAGACTGAACCCAAAGGCGATCTAATACTAGTAGCCTCTCTCATAGATAAGTTACCGAACCTTGGAGGAATGGCGAGGACCAGTGAAGTGTTTGGAGTAAAGACTTACGTTGTTGGTAGTTTGAGGCATTTGCAAGATAAACAGTTCCAGGGTTTAAGGTGAATACATTTTAATTATATATGTGGTGACGGATGAATGTTTGATGATGAATATTCGTGCCGTGGATGTCGAAAGCTAACTAAAGGAGGACAACAGCACTGCAAAAAAAAAGTAAAAACTAAAACCCAACTACGACAAAAAAGGACGCTTAAAAAGTATGAAACAAGTTTCAAAAGCCGTAGTCACGCGTTGTTAAAGTGTTATGGACTATGGAACATTCCTGAGTTTCAAAAGCCGTAGTCTATGTCGTGTAATGTACCATAGTCCACAAAATTTTAACAACGCGTGACTACGGTTTTTGAAACTTGTTTCATACTTTTTAAGCGTCCTTTTTTGTCGTAGTTGGGTTTTAGTTTTTACTTTTTTTTATTTAAAATGGTTTTGGTGCCTTTATGATATTTATTGTTGTGCAAAGTTTATTTCAAGTAGGTACCATAGAAATATCACACTTATCGAATAAATACGGACAAAGTCACGAACAAATGCTAATAATATATATATATTTGAAATGTACAAGTAACGCCCTTTCCAATGATACCAAACACGGCATATTTACTTCAAATTTAGTTTTTAATACAGTACTTTATGTAGGCTAGAGGGCGCCACATTCGATTCAGTGACACGTCATATAACCTCTAAGCAGCGGACAATCAAGACACTTCTAACGATACCTCATTTGTCTTATTCTGACTAGTTAAGAAAGAATGAGGAAACAAAAAAGCATACCATAGAAATATCATACTTATCGAATAAATACGGACAAAGTCACTAACAAATGCTAATAATATATGTATTTTTGAAATGTACAAGTAATGCCCTTTCCAATGATACCAAAACACGGCATATTTGCCTCAAATTAATTTTTTAATACAGTACTTTATGTCGGCTAGAGGGCGCCATATTAGATTTAGTGACACGTCATATAGCCTATAACCAGAAGACGATCATGACGCTTCTAGAGACACCTCATTTGTCCAAATCTAATGAGTGGTTAAGGAGCTAGGAGGGAACAAATGAACATACATACTTAGCCTGTCAAAAGGGGTAGTCGGGTAAAAAGAAGGAAAACTTGAAATAATCCCTATACCAGCTTGTCTGGCCAGCGTGGTGTAGTGGACTAGTCGTTGGTTCGACTCTTACTAAGGACCTATGTTTTGCATGTGTGATGACTTCCACATACAGCGCAACAGAAATATACTACAGCGCCATCTACCAAAGTTATATTGTTTTAAACTTTCATGGTCAGTAACATTAAAATGGGAATCTGCGGGATTGCTACCATGTAACTTTTTGTTTATGAGTATCCGATATTTCGGCGCTGTTGCAAGTGCCATGATCACGGAGTAACTGAAGATCTTGCAACACAGTGAGTTAGTGAACAGTGGTACGGGGGACAATCGTAATAAAAGACTACGAAAGAGGGTAGACCGATATGTCTGCCAATAACAGCCCACCCGCAAGATCTTCAGTTACTCCGTGATCATGGCACTTGCAACAGCGCCGAAATATCGGATACTCATAAACAAAAAGTTACATGGTAGCAATCCCGCAGATTCCCATTTTAAAGTTATATTGCACTACGGAGTAACTTACAATATCAAGAAACTACCAATCCTGAATCGCGCAATGGAAGTTCTCGCGCCGATTAACTTATACACATACGATCCCAACATCAACCGTGGGACCGTGGCGGGCTACGGTCCCACGGTTGATGTTCATGGCATGATCACCTCGCTTGGTCGGAGGATCCTACCTTGTTGTTAGAGGAACATGACGGCCATTCCTCTACATATGTATTTAGAAACATAAGTATATTTATCAATAGTTTGGTCAACATAGTGCAGGCTCTGTCGTGTCGTGTGTAGTTATTACCATATCAGATTATCTCTATGCCAAATTTCACTGATATCGGTGCAGCGATTTAAGTTTAACATACAGAGGTATAGTCCATTCTTTTAGATGGTGTCGGTGCGTCCGCACGAAATTGTGGTTAACGTTGTGAAATATTAATATATTAATTCATACAACGGCGTAAACTGACAAATCATAGTTGCTGGTGGATATACACAGCAGGTGGGCCCTTTGATTTAGTGCCGGCTTGCCGCACGTGCGATGGCAGCACGATCAAGGTGACCGTATCTAAGCGAATGAACTATACTTTCGAATATATAGTACGTATTAGTATGGATTAAAACATTTTCTTACAGTGTGTCAGCCGAACGCTGGGTTAGCGTCGAGGAGGTACGACCAGGTCGAGCCTTAAAGGAATACCTCATGCTGAAAAAGTCAGAAGGATACGTTGTAGTGGCCGCAGAACAAACATCAACCAGCTCCAAACTGCAAACCTTTAAGTTTCCTAAAAAAACCATTTTGTTGCTAGGGTAAGTTAAAATACTTGGCATAATAAGATTATCTAGTGGTCGGCCAGTGGGCGAAATTGGACCAGAATAAATCTGATAGCGTCCTGAACACCTCCTCTATTAACTGTGCAAAATTCCACACTCCTCCGTTTGCATTATTTAGGTAAAAAAGGGGCACAAAGTTTTTGCTTCCCTAAATCGAGAGCCATGCATTGGTACGTTATGGCCTGCTCGGTAAGGTTAAAATGGCCATGACTTTACCAAATCTTTGATTAAATTTTATCATATCAACGAGTTTATACTAATAAAACAACAAATTGACACTTCTTCTAAAATATTGTATTGTTTCCCTGAGATGGTTCCCTTCAAAAATTGAGTCTTATAATACTGGGTGGAGCACAATAATAACGCGATTTAGATAGAACGAACAACGCCATCTATCGAGATTTAAACAAAATTATTATGTTCAGTTTGTGTTTCAATACTGTTTTTTTTTAAAGACTATTCCCGCTTTAAGAATAAACATCCTGCGTCACGGGGGACTTTACAAACATACATGAAACGGAGACAAAGAACACCCAGACACAGAACAACAATTATTTGCGGATCACACAAAGTGTTGTCCCATGTTAGATTTGAACCCACAACGACAGCAGGTGGCGATCGCTAAAACCACTCTGCTCTGCTGCTCAGTCGCATTAATAGACTTACATTTAATAGACAATTTCTTTTTTTTTTCCAGACATGAGAAAGAGGGCGTACCGTGTGATTTATTACCAATAATGGATCATTGCGTTGAAATACCACAACAGGGATACGTGCGGTCTCTGAACGTACACGTCACGGCCGCCATATTTGTTTGGGAGTATGTTAGGCAAAATGTACTGTAATTTAATGTAAATAGGTACAAATTTTATTTATAACTTTTAAGCGACATTATATGCAAATTTTATTGTATTTATTGTTTTATTTCCTTGTATTATCCTGAAATATTTTCTTTGAAGCTTTCTTTTGGTAATTTAAAAAGAGTAGTGCTAAATACTTGAAGTGTCCACGAAAGATGATATTCAAGAAAATATATGATATATTTCCAACGGTAAAAGACTGTACCGACTGACGCGGGTATCACAGGACTGATTGCTGTGGAGAACGTAGTGGAGGTATATTTTGACCGCCTCGGTGGCGCAGTGATAGCGTTAGCGACTGCTGTGCTGTGATTGAGGTTTCGGGTTCGATTCCCGGGTCGGAGCAAATGTTAGACGATCTGCAAATATTTGATTCGGGGTTTGGTTGTTTTCTATGTACAATATGTATGTATTTACAATAAAAGTATATAAATATGTATTTATATCAGTTGTCTAGTACTCATGGTACAAGTTCAGCTTAATTTCGGACTTGATGGCGTTGTGCTGTCCGAAATATTATCATTATTATATCAAACAGTGCACGTTCTTCGGCTGAGATGGTGATGCATTATTTTCAATTTGCTGGACTTAAACCTCTCATATTGCACGCCACTTGGTTCGACCTTCATTTTCTCGCAACCAGCTCCTGCCAGCCGTCTTGCGCAAATCATCTATACCATTTACCCCAACGGTTATCAGTTCTGCGGCTAACACGGATAGCCCACTGCCTGCTAAATCTGTGGACTATATCAATGACCTTGGATCTCTGCCGGATCCTTAATAACTATTTTTATCACATCAAACTAATATATAAAGGCGAAAGTTTGTGAGTGCGTATGTTTGTTATTTCTTCACTTAAAAACTACTTGACGGATTTGGATTAAACTTTACAGTAATATAGCTCATACATCAGAATAACACATAGGTTACTATTTGCCGCGATAACCGATATACACGTGGGCGGGGCCGCGGGCAACAACTAGTAATATTATAAACAAGAAATTTAAATGGATCGTAAATGCGTTACATTTACAATTTTGCCAATAAAAACAAACGTTACTTACCACGTCGTCTTTTAACTAAAAAGCCGTAAACCATCGATAATAATAATCGTAATGATAAATTTTTACTTATTGTTGGAAGTAATAAAGTTCAAATTTCATTATATGTATTACTAGTTGTTGCCCGCGGCTCCGCCCGCGTATATGTCGGTTATCGCGGCAAATAGTAGCTTACGTGTTATTCTGATGTATAAGCTATATTACTGTAATCAAACAAAAACATATCAAATTAACAAATTAAATTAACAATGAATCGAATTAACAATTAAGTGGTTAAGTTAAAAACAAGTTATTTGTTGGTAATGTTAAACACGGTTGGCCTAATCATTTAAGCGGTCGACGCACCGCTTTCTATTGATTTTTTGTTCTTTATTATTTATCTACAATATGTAGGTATTTAGAAATATATGTGCATGTATTATTACGGACTGTTGTTGGGGTTTTCTTACAAGAAATTCTTAATAGTAGCCCTGAGTAAGGAATATGGTGGTTACCTGCCAGTCCCTGAGAAAGAAAGTTAAGCCCTCGGTCCCGGTTGTCATGAACGCCTATGGCAATCGTTATTGGAAAGCGAGTGCCCTCAAATGAATGTGCCGGCTCGACCGGAGTGATACCACGACCTCACAGAAAACTGGTGTGAAATAGCGCTAGCGCTGTTTCAGCGAGTGAGTGAGGATACTAAAGGCCCATTCCCCAACCCCTCCCCTCATCCCCTCCCTATCCTTCAAAGGCCGGCAACGCACTTATGACGCTTTTGGTGTTGCGGGTTTTCAATGGGGGGCGGTAACCGCTTACCATCAGGCGATACGCCTGCCCGTTTGCCCCCTATTCCCCAAAAAAAGTTGACCCCCAATTAATCTTGGGAATAATAAGAGGCTAGGAAGATGTTGTTTATTAACAGTAGATACATACTATGAAAGATTATCTGCTTAGTTTGAAATTAGACTGCCGTGTGAAGTTATCTTTACTTTACCAGTGGCTTTACCTATATGCAGTGCCGGATTAAGACAGCGCGGGGCCTGTAGCAAATTCGGCCAAGGGGCCCTTAGTTTACTTTAGGTTCTCAAGTTTATGATGATTTCAGATACCAACGGTTCTCGTGATAGGTATTATACATATACGACTTAATGTAAGGAGTGTAAGGGGTCCTTCTAACATCCTTCGGGACCCTTTTTTTTTTTTTTTAACCTGTGGAATCCCCCCTCGGGCCGTCATCCCGTCGGGGTTTGCGGCGGGGTGGTGTGTCGGAATCGAACTGACTAAAACCACACGGTGTGCCACTCTGCGCCTGAGAGGGGAGAGATCCGGGAACCGCTGCGGTTATGACCTCCGAACCCCTCCCAGGTCCGGACCCCTCCCAGATCCTTTGGGACCCAAGCCAACCCCGCCTGACCGCGGTGCACTCCGCTGAATAACGAAGAAAGTTCCGGCGATCCGCCAACAAGCACTGGACCAGTGCGGCGGGTTCCGGTCCAAACCCCCTTATGTGATGATCCCTCGTAAGCAACGTGGTATATATCACGAATGTGTCGAGCCTGGTACCTGATACTCAGAGTATGAAAGAGATACTCGTTGAAGGTCATACAGGTTTACGCACCGACCTCGGCGCACCCGGACGACGAAGTGGAAATTATATATGAGGACATCAGTGAGGCCATACATACTTCCAAAATATACCTACTTCACTATTGTCATGGGGGATTTTAATGCAAAACTGGGTAGGAGGGGCGATGACGAGTTGAGAGTGGGGCAATTTCAGGTGGGTGGAGGAATCCCAGGGGTCAGAAGTTGGCCGACTTTCTGGAGAAGGAGGTACTTTTTATGATGAACTCCTTCTTCATAGGAAATGGACCTGGATGAGTCCCGACGGTTCCACGAGGAATGAGATCGACTTCATTATGTCTACAAAGAGAAGAATATTCAATGATGTCTCCGTGATCCACAGAGCGAAAACCAGGACCGATCACAGAATGGTTAGAGGCACATTGAATATTAATGTTCAACTGTAAAGGTCTCCACTAATGAAGTCCACGCTCCGACCTACTGCAGCCCAGATACAAAACCCCGAGAGCCTTTAACTCGAACTCGCAAATCGCTTCTCTGGCCTGGATTGCGTTTCTGTGGACAAGGTCAACAACATGCTTGTAGAAACTGTCTACAAGGTAAGAAAACCCTTTTTTAAACCCCGCCGGAAAGAATGGATTGGATTTGGATTTTGATAAAGATCCAAGAGCCAAATCAACAGCCTGTATTAGGTTGACCCTCAAACAGTTCAAAACCAACAATGCGGCGTGTGAGAACGAAATCACATCGGATCTTCTGAAAGCTGATGGAACATCGATACTGAAAGTTCTTCAGAAGCTCTTCAATTGCGTTCTGCTCGACGGTACTACGCCCGAAGCGTGGAATAGAGGCGTTCTTCAAGAAAGGCGACAAAATAATAATAATAATAAATCGTTATTGTTTCATAAGTATATAGGTACAGGATTTAATCCTTAGATCCCCCATCTCGCTTCTGAGCCAGGTTTATAAGCTGTTTTTTTCTCCCACGCAGGTTTGATGACTTCCAACCTCCCGAACAAGCCGGTTTCCGTAAGGGCTATAGTACCATCGACCACATTCATACGCTGCGACAAATTATACAGATGACCTAGGAGTATAATTTGCCACTATGCTTAGCGTTCGTGGACAGTGAGAAAGCGTTTGATTCGATCGAGACTTGGGCAGTGCTGCAGTCTCTTCAGAGATGTCACATTGACTATCGGTATATCGAAGTGCTGAAATGTTTGTATAAAAACGCCACCGGTCCTAGTACAGGACCAGAGCACATGGGGTATTCCGTTGCGGAGGGGAGGTGGTCAGAGTGATGTCATCTCGCCTAAACTCTTTACCAATGCAATGGAAGACGCCTTCAAGCTTCTAGATTGGGAAGGATTCGGCATCAATATTAATGACGAATGCATCACTCACCTTCGGTTTGCCGACGATATCGTAGTAATGGCAAAGTCTTTAGAGGAGTTTAGCACGAAGCTCGGAGGCCTCAATAAAGTGGCCCAGTGGGTGGGCTTGAAGATGAACATGGACAAGACGAAAGTCATGTCAAATGTCCATGTTTCACCCACCCCTGTATTACTGGGAGGCTCGGCTCCCGTAGATGTTGATGACTATGTATATCTGAGACAAACGGTCTAACAAGGACAAGAGGTCAATCGACGAAGTCAAATCGGCTGCGCTACGTTCGGGATATTACGCAGTGTCTTCTCGTTCAAAATACCACAGTCCTTAAAGACGAAAGTCTTTAACCAATGCGTGTTACAAGTGATGACCTACGGTGCCGAGACGTGGTTTCTTACTATGGGCCTCTTAAGGAAGCTTGGGATCACGTAGACAAACTAAAGTTACCGACATAGCAGAGCGAGTCAGCAAGCTGAAGTAGGCAGGCCGCATAGCTCAGAGAACTGATGGCCGATGGGGCAGAAAGGTTCTTGAGTCCACTCACCACCACCTGAGGGTAAACGCAGCGTAGGAATGTCTTCAGCAAGGTGGAACGACCTGGTTAAGATCGTAGAGTCTCGTTGGATGCAGGCCGCTACCGACCGGTTGAAATGGAAATCGATAGGGAAGGCCTACGCTCAGTAGTGGACTTCTCACGGTTGACATGATGACTTAAGATATAACGTGACGAATCGAGTTTTAGATTTTCAGGTGGGATTTAGATTTTCTAGGTGCTTCGCGATTAAGGCATGCAAGATATTTTACGCTTATCTAAACTTATTTTTTTTATGGTCGGACAAGCGTTTAAGTGCGGGGCCCCAAAATTCACGGGGCCCGTAGCATTTGCTACTCTTGCTACGTGGCTAATCCGGCACTGCTACCACTGCGCCAACGAGGCAGATACTTGGCATTGTAATGCATACTTCCATAATCATACACGAAACAATAGTGCAATGTAAATAAAATACGCAGTTCGAAACATCTCAAAAGTGTTAATGACGAAATTTTAATTAAACTGTTAGTGGTTACATGTGACCTCAACATTGAACAACAGCTTCAAATATTTATTATGATGACTGACGAAGGGTATATTCCAAACTAATATTGTGAATCCGAAGTAAATCTGTCTGCCTTTTTTTATGTATGACCCTGCCAAAATGATTCTTTTCTGCCTGACGGAAGGAACAAGCTGGATCCAAAAATGGTGGTCCTCATACTCATTGCGAATGCAGACAATGCAATAATGCAGCATGGTGACCCACTCCATGGCGGTTATACTTCTGCATCATTGGGCCTCCGATCTAGCGCTCACCAACGAAACAGGACCGCACGACGAACGATGTCATTTTACGTTGATTCTCTGTGCGAGGGTAGTACCGCCCCGGTCAGGCAGCCCGTTCGTGCTGAAATCAGCGTGGCTCTACTATCTTGTCTGTATAACAGTTACGCTTTTACAGTTAAACCGCTGCACCAATATTCATGAAATTTGCCACGGAGATACTTTGATATTTGAGGAAGGACGTAGGCTTCTTTTAATAATAATAATAATAATAAATGTTTATTTCATCTCCACAAATTACATCATGTTTACAGTATAGTTGACAGAATTTTTACAAGCAATTCGTAATTTGTGGGAGATCTGGAGTCCAAACTAAGCCGAGGCCTGTGCTATAGATCTCCAGGCCCCCAATTCAGAACAGTGAATAGACTGTCAACATGTGAGTGTATTGTAAAGCGTGAAAGCATATGTGTATGTGTGAGTGTGTGTGTGGTGTGCGTGTGCGTGTGTGTGTGTGTGTGTATTAAGAGATATTCAATTTTGACGAGTATTGCTTACATGTTACAACAAAGTAAAAAAGCAGTACATTAAAATTGCAACAGAATGTAGTCTATCTATATGTATACATTGCACACATCAGTCTATATTCGCACCTCTAGGATTTTTTCCGTTTCCGAATAATTAAGTTGCTGTAACCAATTAAGTATTCTACTCTTACATTCAGTTTTGCAATAGTTGGTTAAGGTAACCATTTTATTTACCCTGTTAAACAGCATGCCTCCTCGGTATGGATAAAATCTTTGTGCAAAAGAGGTGTTTACGGGTATCGTCTTACATACCGCGTAGTTTCTTCTAGTTTGAGCTATGTGTTTTCTTCTATCCTCTGGTACGTCACTCAGTTTATGAAGTATGGATAGCATTATGTAAAGCTGGCGCACCGTAAGGACCTGCGCTTCTTCGTAAAGTTTTGAAGTAGGAAATAGTCTAGGTTTTGATAAGCTTATTTTCAGTATCATTCTTTGAGCTCTTTCAAGAGTTATGATTTTTGTTTTACAAGCTCCACCCCAGGTAGTGATGCAGTAAGATAATATTGACTGCGCCAAGGCCTCATATACTAACATGATGGTCTGTTTGTCTGCTACATTGCGTAGTGTTGAAAATATGTAAGTTAATTTTCGCAATCTACTAGATAAAGTTTGAATGTGGTTTTCAAAATTTAAATTACCGTCAATTTCGATCCCAAGATATTTCATGCAATTGGTGCGGGTAATCTTGGGACATGTACAGTCTGGGGCAGGAGGAAAATCACATTTATGTGCATATATGTTGTTTGTAAGGTCAGCTATTTCTCTTCGTTTTTGGATAGAGAACACAATGAATTTTGTTTTATCTTCGTTTAAAGTCAAGGAGTGTGAAATTAGCCAGTGACAAATTGTGTTGAATCCCTCCTGCGCTACATTAAAAAGTTCACCCCAAGAATCAGCATAAAAGGTTAGAGCTGTATCATCCGCATAGGCCGAGATGCGACAGTTTTTGTTACTAAGTGTACAGAGCTCATTGATGTAACAGAGAAACAGTGTTGGGCCGAGTATACTGCCCTGCGGTACCCCGAATGCAATTGGCAATTCGTCACTAATGTAGTCACCGATTTTTACGCATTGGGTTCTATTCTGCAGATAGTCAGTTAACAATGCCAGAGGGATGCCTCTCACACCATGGGCTTCCAGTGTCTTAACAAGACAGGGGATAGAAACAGTGTCAAAGGCCTTTGCAAGGTCCAGAAATATAGTTAAGCATTTCTTTTTATTATCCAACTTATCAACCACAAAGCTGACAAGGTCAAGCACAGCATTATTTGTTGAGCGGCCAGATCTAAAACCATATTGAGAGTTTGAAAGTAGATGACCGTCTTCTAGGTATTGAGTAAGCCTGGTATTAATAATGCGCTCAAATAACTTCGATAACGTAGTTAAGATTGCAATTGGTCTATAATTACTAACACTGCTTCTATCACCCGCTTTGTAAATTGGGAGTACTACAGCTCTTTTTAGAGAATCCGGATAAACCCCAGCCTCAAGACAGCGATTTATCAAATCTGTAAGCACCGGTATTACTGACCCGGAAGTAATCCTAAGAATCTCAGCACTAATTTGATCCCAACCTGGTGCACAGTCACTTTTTAGAAGCAGGATTGTTCTCTCAATTTCTTGGTTGTCGGTTGGTAGGAGTACAAAAGATTTAACGGGAGGCTCAATAACTTTCTTGAAGTTTGGAAAGCGAGAAGGCTGAATCATATCAGATAGGCGTTTACCGATATTAGAAAAGTATATGTTAGTTTTGTTGACCGCCTCTTTTGGATTGCCAGAAACTGATAAAAGTTGTAGTGGAAATAGATTTTTATTATTGCTGTTTGTCATTGTTTTAATAGTAGACCAAAGCCTTTTTGAATTATTTTTAGACATCATTAATTGATCCCTCTCATACTGTTTCCTAAGTCTCTTCAACAAACCATTGCAATAGTTCCGATATCTTAAGTACGTTATCCTTAATATTTCATTGGTTGAATCTGATTTTAGTTTTTTATGCACCCTATCCCTGTTTCGTATGCAACGCAACATACCAACAGTTATCCAAGGTTTTATTATAAATTTACTTCTAGGAGTTAATCGTTTTATCGAGTTATTTGCAATTAAAAGCTGCATTTTTTTAATGAAATTGCTCATTGCCGCATTCAAGTTGGATTCCTGATAAACTTCCACAAAATCGTATTTTTCACAATCAGATTTCAGTCTTTCCTTGTCAATTTTACAGATCATCTTTGGTTTTTTGGGTTTATTTATAGGCACGATGGTTTTTAAACTAAGTAAGACTGCCTCATGATCCGTGATACAGGTGCCTAGGGTAAATGTATGCGAACTTAACTTTGTCTTTAGTAGTACATGATCCAAGCAAGATTTACCCCTAGTGGCAGTACTGGAGGCAGGAAGCAGTCCATGGAAGGTAATTGTATCCATGTATGATGTGTTAATAGGGTTTGTTTTAATAAGATCAATATTTACATCGCCAACTATTACAATATTTTTGAAAGTTGAAAAACCTTCCAATAATGTATGTAAGGAATCAATAAAAATATCAGGTGTTCCAAAACTTGGTGGCCTATAAATCGCAATTAATATTGTGTGATCTTGTATTTTAATTGTCAGGCAGTTGGCTTCAGATAGAGGAGGTTCCTCTACAATACAATTCAAATTACTTTTTGTATAGACTACAAGGCCATCGTTTTGATTGTAGTTATCATTCGTTTTAGAAAAGTTATATCCTTCAAGAAATGGCAAATTCTTGACCTGGGATAGCCAGCATTCTGATAGCACTATAATATCACACGATAATTTCAGTCGTTTTAGGAGAATGTGTAACTCCTGGAAGTTGCAGTTTAAGCTACGGATATTCTGTTGCAGAATATTTAGGCACTGTTTAGACTCATGAAGATATGAAATGCATTCCTCCGGTTCACAAGAAACAGGGGTAGAAATATTAAACTGGTCGATACTTTGTATTAAATTATTTGTGGTATCGAATTTTGTGTGAAATTATTGCTAATGAGAGGAAAGTACATGTGATGAGTACAGTGTAAGGTTGCAGATTTATTGATCGTGTTTGTCATTGTGTGATATGAACGCAACAATCCATAATAATTTGAAGTATTATTATGTACTTCACTTTTAAAGGTTTGGGAAAATATAATATGTATGTAATGTTTTTTGTAAGTGTAATAGTAAAAATTTAAAATAAATGAACAAAAGACATGCATCATTAAACTAAATGGTAAATATAAAAGTTTAAATATTTTTTTATGATAAAATGTATGGTTCATAAGAGGTAGAAGATTGACACTAATACACAAATAAATAGCGACACAGTAAAAATAAGCAACTACACATCTTAGCAAGATCATTGTCTTTGCATTACTAATGCGGTAAATGGCAGTCGGTTGTGTGAGAAGCAAGACATAATTTACATTTATATGTGGTGATAAGTATATATTAATATGATAAATATAATCATCATTGCAACAAATATAAGTATGTGCTTTATAATGAAAAGTTTCGTAACGTACACACTCGCCCAATACTATAAACAACAAGTGCAGTGAAAAAGTAACAATAATTATAGTTAAAACTAATCTGTCAAATTGGAATACTTTACAATTTATCACATTGTTCAATCTTAACAATAAATCACCCGGAAACAGTGTTATCATAAACATCGTTAGTAGGGGCATGAAACTACTCGCATTTTTGTAATTTTTTAAGTGATTGGACAGATGTAATTTGAATGATATCTGTGTCTTCTCGTTCTCTAAGAAAAATCCTTTCATTTTGGTGCCAGCAAAACTTATACTTGTAGGTTTTAGAGAACATACGCGCTTCATAAAATAACTGTCGGACGCTGCCCGGTAAATGTTCCGTTACATAAACTGATGTGATAGGACCACTAAGGCCAATATGGCCACTATTTAATTTTTCAGATATAGGCAGGCCTCTATTGAATATACGTGATGCGTGTAATACTTCATTTTTTCTTCGGGACGCTTTGGAATTCAGCAATAATAGGTCTGTTAATTCCCTTTTTACCAGATAAGCGGTAGACATCCCGCAGGTCTGAAGGTTTTACTGCAGCTTGTACCGCACTACATGTTCGTATCACTAGAGAGGTAAGATCATTTGTGGTCTCTTTTCCGGTCTGTGGTACATTTTTGATCTCTATAAGGGAAGATCGAGAACCATGTTGTAAGTCACAAACTTTTTTCTCTAGTTCTAAAACGTAATTACGATGTTCTTGACGTTCTTCCTCAAGTCTCTTTATAGTCTGTGTCATTTCTTCAAATCTGTTATTCATAAATGCCATTGATTTTTCTATTTCGCTATTTGTGTCTTGAATAATTTTATTTTGTTCTTTAACCTCCAATAGGTCAGAACGTAATTTTGAAAATATTTTGTCTTGCTCAGACTTCCATGCCGCGAGCATATTGGATATTTTATCCTCAAACGACTTCCAGTTATTTTCCGGCGAGAAATCGGGCCTAAGGCGTTTGTTTCTACTTGTAATCTTGGTTAACTCCTGCTCGTTGTGAGTATATGTATCAGGTGTATTGAATACATCCCGATCCATAGTTTCGCCTGTGGGAGGTGGCGTACGTGTCGTTCTTGGCATATTAAATAAATTTGTAATACAGTCCTACAATGCTACAGATATCACAACAATAAACCACGGCACTTTGTATCTCTTTGTTGTAAGTAGGTAGGTATATAGATATTATGCAGATCGTGGCTATGTATTAAGTGTTTTCAGCGGCAGATCCTGTATTATAGATTAGTTATTTCTGTGGATGTTCAGTAGTGTGGCGCTGTCATACAACTTGTAGAAAGACATGTGAGAATGATAAGAACCTCAAAATATATATCGGTAGTATTTTACTTGAAGTTCAATACAAAAGGTTTCGTAATCAAATAAAATCACAAAAACTGATACCGACACCGAGATCCGAACTCGATTCTACTTAAATGAAAGTCTGTACCGCTACGACAGAGCCAATTTCGCATTAATAATATTGGGGAATTAAGTGATCCAATTTCAGATATACACTATTAGTAATGAGGGTATGAGCTTTTGATTCAGTAGCGGCCTCACTGTCTATGTCAATTCTTACAAATTGATACCGACGGATCTTGAAAGTTTTTTCACAATAAACTGGTTCACATTGATCACTGGTTGTTAAATTTTTAACAAATAGTAAGATTTTTTGTCTTCCATACACCGGACACAAAACAACACTGATAAAGAGACAATTTCCTTATTTAGAATTTAATGATTTGATTGCGATAATCGATATACACACGGTCGGAGCTGCGGAAAAAACTATTTAAATCAATATATACCTTTACCTGACAGTTCGTTCAGATTATGGGGGAACTCACTGTCACACTGACATATTTATGGCACCGAACACAAATTACCGTGATTAATAATAATAATTTATACACAGAGCACTTAACAAATTGCATATATTGCTTTATGTATTTACTAATAATCATAATTGCGAATTATGTTTCATGTTATGAAGAATAACAGCCGATCTACCTTATAAACCTGTATCTTACATATTGACTGCACGGTTGGCCTAGTTGCTTAAATGATAGCCACGCCGCGTTTTACTGCGCCAAGTGTTGTGAGTTTAAATCCTACATGGGACAACACTTTGTGTGATCCACAAATTGTTGTTCTGAGTTTGGGTGTTCTTTGTGTCTGTTTCATGTATATTTGTAAAGTACCCCGCGACACAGGATGTATATTTCTAATTCAGGAGTTGTATTAAAAAAAAATCAACATATTGTCGAGTGACACTAACACCTAACACTTGGGTACGAAAAACAATGCGATTGTACATATGTTATTTTAGAGCTGTGACGAGTAAACCGTTTGTTTATTATGGTAGAATTTCGTGCTTGAGTTTGTGTGATTTGATAACCTTATCCTCGCTTTTTCTTCATCATCATCTTAGTCGAAATCAAGGTTTCCATAACAACGGGTGCTGCCTGCATCCTACGGGTTCTGGGATACTACATACATCAGGTCGTCTTATCACATTGTGGAGGACTTACCTATCCTTTCTTAAAGTCTGTTTCTGAAAAAAACATTTATTAACGAAAAAAAGTTACTTTGACTTTTTGTACATGAATCCTTACTAATATAATAAATGCGAAAGTAGCTCAGTCTGTCTGTCTGTCTGTCGCGCTTTCACTGCTGAACCGATTTAAATAAAATTTAGTACACAGATAGTCTAGAGGCTGAGAAACAACATAGGCTACTTATTAATGCGAAAAAAGGTTTGTAAAAGAATGAAAGGGGTGATGAAAGGTTGAGTAAATGCTACTCAAAGTCACTATTCTACGCATACTTAGTCGCAGGCACCGCTAGTATAAATATATACTTATTAGAAATGTGAAAAAGTTTAGTCAGAGACACTCCTTATTGTGAGAAAGTAAATAAAATGTCATAGAAAAATAAATGGCTTGTTACACGTAACTATATAAGTGTAATTGGTAATTTGATTGATTGAATATGCGTGAAATTTTTAATGCAATTGTTAACTTGCCTCGACGTCCGTCAATTCACACACTCTTACTACACGTTACGAGATTTGAGTGTATAACTTAATTGATTACTTGAAGTAATTACAATCGCAATTATCTCATAGTTGACGATGAAGCCGTAATGATTTAGCCTAATGTACTTATTCACTGGGTTTGTTACAAAAAGGAGAAAAGTAAGATTACAAGTTATCGACATCTGTTGAAAAAATAATAATATACTTATCATCGAAATTCGTTCAAAATTTGACAAAATTACTTAAATTTTCATTTTAGACTTTACCTGCCATGACCCAAGTTACTTTAATATATGTAACACATATTGTATCTGAGTTTATATACTTAAGGTAAATTTTACATCCCCGAATTCGCTTAATTTTCTATGATAAGCGTGTTTACAAAATATTGTATTGCGTGTTTATATAGGTACAATTATTGATTCGCCCAGTGGTCGAAATTCAACCACAATTCATTCAGTTGATTTTTTCTATATTTTTAGTTTTCTGGATTCCTCTTCAATATAAACTTTAACTGTACCCAAATTTCATCATCAGTCGCATATTTTTTTATAAAAATTAGTACAAAGCTTTTACCTCACGTTTATATGTACATGTATATAATATCAGCTATTATATATAATTTGTGTGGTGTCCCGCGGTATTACCCGCGGTTCAACAACAACTGCGGGTAAAACCGCGGGACAAAACTAGTCTGAAAAAAATTGGTTGCCTGTAAAGTCGGTATACGGGCGAAAGTTTTACGTGACAACGACTTTGAGTGGAAAATAATTTTAATGTGAATATTCATTCGTATAGTAGGAAGAAGGATGAAATAATAGTAACAATTTAAAACATTTATTTATACAAAGAATTATATTTAAAACATTAATTTATACAAAGAATCTCGCACTGAATTTCATATTAACAAAATTTTATTTTTACCTTTACACATACATACGTATTTATATACAAATATACATACAATAAACTTTTTATGTCTGTCTCTCTCGCTCTTAGGTGGGCTAACCATGCCCGAGTGGAAGGGACGCGTGCCTCTCACTCGCTCTCATTGTGAGCGCATAACGTGAGCGTAGCGTAACGCAGTTTCTTGAAGTGTCACCCGGCAAACCAATTTATAAGACGTTGTCACGTCAAAATTAATTTTATATACAGACACCCCAATGTATTCATTAATATTAAGAATATATATCAGTAAAAGCCCCGTCAACATCGGTCCAGCCGTTTCTGAGATTAACCGGAACAAACAGACTGACAAAAATAAAAAATAAAATTTGGCACAATTATCGTGTATACATACAAATACATTTAGTAAAAATTGTTTATTTTAATATTACAAACAGACACTCCAATTTTATTTATTTGTATAAATGTATAGATGATCAGTTTTACTATAATTTAAGATCCCAGTGAGTTCAAATAGTTAGAGACTTGAGCGTTTTGTAACCGTATCTAAAATCATACTTATTTAATAATTATTTGTATAGATAATAATAACCATCTTCAGATGCTCATGTAAGACAGTTAAATTAAAAGTCTGATGCAGAAAGCAGTAGGTACTTCTCGATACGGCACGTATTGTGAGGTTTCCCTGGATGGATGCCGATGGAACACTATTTATGCATATATTCCCAAATATATTTTTATATGTATTTAAATATATTTTAAACTGTAAATCTATTTGTTACATTATATATTTATAATGTAACAAAAAGAATAATAATAATCAGTCATCATTTGTTATTTATTCATGTAAATACAACATCAGATGAGATTTTTTTAGTCATATTCACGTGAAAATTTCTAAAATATGAGTTTGTATCTCAGTATCTTCATTTGTACGTATCTACGTATAAGTATAATCTCTGGGCACCCAATTCCCTTGCGAAGTGTTTGAATTTAACATAAAATATAATAGCCCATTAAGACATGGTGTGAGAGCACTATCGCGCAGCGTTACTGTTATATCCACATTAGCTGAGCGCTCTCTTAGGAACAACTCTCACTTTGAGCGGGTAGACTCGCTTATGATTACTATAATAATTATATTATTCTACATAAACCCCTTCGTTTTAGAATCTTAAATGTGTAAAAGCCACGTTTTGTCAAATATAACCACGTACTAGTGACGTCTTCCACATACGTCAACTAAAGAAACTATAACGCCATCTATTGAAGACACGCCAAACTACAGTACCTCACGACTAACCTGCTAAACCTGTATCGCGATATAGGAATTCTCGTTCCAATTAATTCAACCGTTGGACCGTAGGCATTATCCAATCGCCTGATCGGAGGATCCTCTCTTTATGTAAAAGGGAAATGAAATAACCCCCTTTCCTCCACAGACTCATAACCAGTGTTACGGTTATCGGAGGTCAAACGCTCACCCTTCCGCTGATTCTTCTAAAGGCCTAGAAAATACACTTGTAGCTTTTGAGTAGCAGGTGGCAATGAGCTGAGGTAGTCGCTTACTGTTAGTTTAAATAATAAATACAGTTTAAAAAACTAAAACACGGCCTAGAAAATTCGATCTCAAGCAAACATACAGGTGAAGTTAGTAAAATATTGTTAAAATAACGGTTCTACTTGTTTCCCCTTTTTGTAGGTGTCTAGTTCGACACCTACATATCTATTTACAAATTTAGTAATTATTTTTCACAGTTATTTTGTCCATTTATACTATAAATCATTTTAATAATAAGTACGCCCAGTGCCCGCTATTTCGTAGTGCTGCTGGGGGAAAAATTTCTTAGATTCTCAAATTAATTAGATTTTTCAATTTTTGTGTTTTACAGCTGAAGGTTTTTTTTTTATGGAATAGGCGGGCAAACAAGCATACGTATCGCCTGATGGTAAGCGATTACCGCCGCCCATGGACACCTGCAAATACCGGAGGCGTCACAAGTGCGTTGCCGGCCTTTGGGGGATAGGGAGGGGAGATAGGGGGAGGGGATTTGGGTTATGGGCCTCCGGTATCCTCACTCACTCGGTGAAATACAGTGCAAGCACTATTTCACACCGGATTATTTAGTTTCGTTGAAAATTAAAGTGTTAGTTTCCGCGTGCTGGATTAGGAATACAAAGTGTAATCTCCCTAATTTATCCCATGCACTCATGGGATAAATTAGGGAGATATGTATAAAGTAACTAAGTTGTGTGTGCCTCGGAGAGCACGTTAAGCCGTCGGTCCTGGTTGTCAGAACATCTATGGCAAACGTTATTGGAAAGTCAGTGCCCTCAAATATACTGACAACTAGTTCAACCTTCGAATTCAGTTCACCCTCAGGAGGGTTGCGGAGGTCCGATGCCAGTCGCTCCGTGTAAAAAACTGAAATTCAGGTTAAACTGGTTGAACTAGTAGCAGACCCCAAATCTTGGGAATAATAAAGGCTAGGAAGATGATGATATATAAGGCAACTAAGGGAACAAACTATTTTATTTTAGTAAGTAAAATTTTGCTGATATTTTACAAGTCGGACTTTTCACCTAGTAGGCGGTGGTAAGAAATGCCGAAACAAACTATAGAATTGTCTTGTATGCTTTTAACTCCGTAAACATTAATCACACTTCACACTAATATAT
This sequence comes from Spilosoma lubricipeda, assembly GCA_905220595.1. Lineage (NCBI taxonomy): Eukaryota > Metazoa > Arthropoda > Insecta > Lepidoptera > Erebidae > Spilosoma > Spilosoma lubricipeda. The sequence goes on along the minus strand of HG992281.1, from coordinate 20,340,266 downwards.
AAAGGCGAAAGTTTGTTACGTCTTGACGCAAAAACTACTGAATGGATTTGGATGAAACTTTAGAATAATATAGCTTATACATCAGAATAACACATGTGCTATTATTTCCCGCGATAACTGACATATCCTCGGGCCGAGTCGAGGGCAACAACTAGTTGAATAAAACTATGCGAGTACAATAAAGTATGGATTGGCTTTTTGACCAAAGGATCATAGTTTTGAGTCGGCCTGTCCATAAAGATGGCATACTGACCCCACTCATCATGTTACCTAACCGATATTAGTCAAGGTCAACGACCCGAAGTGTGACACTACCGCCCGCAGGAGATAGATAAATGTAAATTTTCAAGTTTCTGTATAAAACATGGTCACCCTACTATATCCACGCGACAAAACAGAACATAAACGCATGTGTGTAACACAAATAGGTCTAATACTGGTTTTTATATGCACATGAACTTTAATCAGATATGTACCAACGCTGGCCTTGATGGGAGGGAAAGGACTAGATTGCCACATGGTTGAGTGACCGTTAAACATATGATATGTATTGCCTTTGCTGTATCGATGCCGACAAATAGATTTGCTGAAAAGTTGATTTTATCTAGGATTTTTTGCAGTTCAGTGAGTATTATAACAGTTACCAGTACATAAAGTTAATCTCATTAGGAATATGATATCCATATGAATATAGGCTCGTAAACAGCCGCTTGTGGTTGAAGGTGGTTAAATATTTTGATGAAAATTGCTACGTTTTTACAAAAAAAATATGAATATCAGAGAATTAAGAACGTATAATGTATTCATTTAGAATCGTCATTGATAATATGTTATTAATTCAAATCGGTATCTACTAACATATTGTGTTAACGCCTGGCAGTCATCATAACCATTTTTTATTTATTTTTTATTTTTTATTTGGGACTAATCCCACCCACACGCCCACCGCTGTAACTCTTGTACACCAGGATCAACAGCAGTGACCCACGAACACACCGAGTTATGACACTCGGGAAGTCCCAGGAAAAAATATTAACTGTCTTGGAACCCGCAACGAAATTGTATATTACTTGAAGTAATTACAATCGCAATTATCTCATAGTTGACGATGAAGCCGTAATGATTTAGCCTAATGTACTTATTCACTGGGTTTGTTACAAAAAGGAGAAAAGTAAGATTACAAGTTATCGACATCTGTTGAAAAAATAATAATATACTTATCATCGAAATTCGTTCAAAATTTGACAAAATTACTTAAATTTTCATTTTAGACTTTACCTGCCATGACAGAAGTTACTTTAATATATGTAACACATATTGTATCTGAGTTTATATACTTAAGGTAAATTTTACATCCCCGAATTCGCTTAATTTTCTATGATAAGCGTGCTTACAAAATATTGTATTGCGTGTTTATATAGGTACAATTATTGATTCGCCCAGTGGTCGAAATTCAACCACAATTCATTCAGTTGATTTTTTCTATATTTTTAGTTTTCTGGATTCCTCTTCAATATAAACTTTAACTGTACCCAAATTTCATCATCAGTCGCATATTTTTTTATAAAAATTAGTACAAAGCTTTTACCTCACGTTTATATGTACATGTATATAATATCAGCTATTATATATAATTTGTGTGGTGTCCCGCGGTATTACCCGCGGTTCAACAACAACTGCGGGTAAAACCGCGGGACAAAACTAGTCTGAAAAAAATTGGTTGCCTGTAAAGTCGGTATACGGGCGAAAGTTTTACGTGACAACGACTTTGAGTGGAAAATAATTTTAATGTGAATATTCATTCGTATAGTAGGAAGAAGGATGAAATAATAGTAACAATTTAAAACATTTATTTATACAAAGAATTATATTTAAAACATTAATTTATACAAAGAATCTCGCACTGAATTTCATATTAACAAAATTTTATTTTTACCTTTACACATACATACGTATTTATATACAAATATACATACAATAAACTTTTTATGTCTGTCTCTCTCGCTCTTAGGCGGGCTAACCATGCCCGAGTGGAAGGGACGCGTGCCTCTCACTCGCTCTCATTGTGAGCGCATAACGTGAGCGGAGCGTAACGCAGTTTCTTGAAGTGTCACCCGGCAAACCAATTTATAAGACGTTGTCACGTCAAAATTAATTTTACATACAGACACCCCAATGTATTCATTAATATTAAGAATATATATTAGTAAAAGCCCCGTCAACATCGGTCCAGCCGTTTCTGAGATTAACCGGAACAAACAGACTGACAAAAATAAAAAATAAAATTTGGCACAATTATCGTGTATACATACAAATACATTTAGTAAAAATTGTTTATTTTAATATTACAAACAGACACTCCAATTTTATTTATTTGTATAAATGTATAGATGATCAGTTTTACTATAATTTAAGATCCCAGTGAGTTCAAATAGTTAGAGACTTGAGCGTTTTGTAACCGTATCTAAAATCATACTTATTTAATAATTATTTGTATAGATAATAATAACCATCTTCAGATGCTCATGTAAGACAGTTAAATTAAAAGTCTGATGCAGAAAGCAGTAGGTACTTCTCGATACGGCACGTATTGTGAGGTTTCCCTGGATGGATGCCGATGGAACACTATTTATGCATATATTCCCAAATATATTTTTATATGTATTTAAATATATTTTAAACTGTAAATCTATTTGTTACATTATATATTTATAATGTAACAAAAAGAATAATAATAATCAGTCATCATTTGTTATTTATTCATGTAAATACAACATCAGATGAGATTTTTTTAGTCATATTCACGTGAAAATTTCTAAAATATGAGTTTGTATCTCAGTATCTTCATTTGTACGTATCTACGTATAAGTATAATCTCTGGGCACCCAATTCCCTTGCGAAGTGTTTGAATTTAACATAAAATATAATAGCCCATTAAGACATGGTGTGAGAGCACTATCGCGCAGCGTTACTGTTATATCCACATTAGCTGAGCGCTCTCTTAGGAACAACTCTCACTTTGAGCGGATAGACTCGCTTATGATTACTATAATAATTATATTATTCTACATAAACCCCTTCGTTTTAGAATCTTAAATGTGGAAAAGCCACGTTTTGTCAAATATAACCACGTACTAGTGACGTCTTCCACATACGTCAACTAAAGAAACTATAACGCCATCTATTGAAGACACGCCAAACTACAGTACCTCACGACTAACCTGCTAAACCTGTATCGCGATATAGGAATTCTCGTTCCAATTAATTCAACCGTTGGACCGTAGGCATTATCCAATCGCCTGATCGGAGGATCCTCTCTTTACGTAAAAGGGAAATGAAATAACCCCCTTTCCTCCACAGACTCATAACCAGTGTTACGGTTATCGGAGGTCAAACCCTCACCCTTCCGCTGATTCTTCTAAAGGCCAAGAAAATACACTTGTAGCTTTTGAGTAGCAGGTGGCAATGAGCTGAGGTAGTCGCTTACTGTTAGTTTAAATAATAAATACAGTTTAAAAAACTAAAACACGGCCTAGAAAATTCGATCTCAAGCAAACATACAGGTGAAGTTAGTAAAATATTGTTAAAATAACGGTTTTACTTGTCTGCACATTTTGTAGGTGTCTAGTTCGACACCTACATATCTATTTACAAATTTAGTAATTATTTTTCACAGTTATTTTGTCCATTTATAGTATTTTCATTTTAATAATAAGTACGCCCAGTGCCCGCTATTTCGTAGTGCTGCTGGGGGAAAAATTTCTTAGATTCTCAAATTAATTAGATTTTTCAATTTTTGTGTTTTACAGCTGAAGGTTTTTTTTTTTATGGAATAGGCGGGCAAACGAGCATACGTATCGCCTGATGGTAAGCGATTATCGCCGCCCATGGACACCTGCAAATACCGGAGGCGTCACAAGTGCGTTGCCGGCCTTTGGGGGATAGGGAGGGGAGATAGGGGGAGGGGGTTTGGGTTATGGGCCTCCGGTATCCTCACTCACTCGGTGAAATACAGTGCAAGCACTATTTCACACCGGATTATTTAGTTTGGTTGAAAATTAAAGTGTTAGTTTCCGCGTGCTGGATTAGGAATACAAAGTGTAATCTCCCTAATTTATCCCATGCACTCATGGGATAAATTAGGGAGATATGTATAAAGTAACTAAGTTGTGTGTGCCTCGGAGAGCACGTTAAGCCGTCGGTCCTGGTTGTCAGAACATCTATGGCAAACGTTATTGGAAAGTCAGTGCCCTCAAATATACTGACAACTTTTTTTTTTTTTTTTTTTTTTTTTTACGTGTGGAAACCCCCTCGGGCCGTCACCCCGCCGGGGTTTGCGGCGGGGCGGTGTGTCGGAATCGAACCGACTAAAACCACACGGTGTGCCACTCTGCGCCTGAGACGGGAGGGATCCGGGAACTGCTGTTATTAACACATCCGGACCCCTCCCAGCGCTTGCCCGCACAGAAGCGGGCACCGTCAGCTGTTAACTCTCTATTTAGGCGCCGTACGGCACACGCGTAACGTCGCCCCCTCGCGGGTGACCACTAAAGCGGATGGAGGGGAAAACCCGTCCCCACCATCCGCGGCCACACTCAGGGCGGCATGAGGCGCTGGTAGGCGCGCCTCCGCCGCCCGGTTCGCCGGCGGCGGATCGGGTCCGAGTGGATATCCTCCTCCCGGGCCTTCTCCGCCGCCTCCTTCTGCGACATTACGTCTTCGCAGAAGGCTGCGACCGCGGTAAAACTGCTGTCGCTACCGGCCATGCAGCGAATGATGGCCGGTAGCGAGAGATCCCCTCCGATGACTGCAGTGAGGGCCCGGCGCTGCGACGCCCAAGCGGGGCAAATCGCCAGCGTATGCTGGGCCGAGTCCTCACTGCAGTCGCAGTGGTGGCAGGCGGGACTCAGTTCCCTCCTGGCGACCGAGTGCAGGTACTTTCCGAAGCATCCGTGCCCGGAAAGAACCTGCGTCAGTCGGAAGGAAAGGGTCCCGTGCTGCCGCCCTGCCCACTCGAGGATGACCGGCTGGAGAGCCTCCACGGCGGCAAAGCCAGCGCGTGGAGTCTCCAGCCGGAACGACCAGCGAGCCATAGTGGCTCGACGGGCGGCTTCACGCCACTCGCGTACCTCCTCGGGCGGGGGGCGAATGCCACACTCCGCCCGGAAAGAAGCCACCCGTCGATAAACTTCGGCGAGCACTTCCGCCTCCAAATCCCACGGGGGTGTTCCGGCCAACGCGCACGCCGCCTCGGTCGACACCGTGCGGTATCCGCGTATGGCTCTGACCGCCAATACCCTCTGAGGCCGCCAGAGGCGAGCCTTGTTGAGGGCGGTCAGAGCCGCCACCCACACCGGTGCGCCGTACAGCGCCATCGACCGGACCACACCCGTGTACAGGAGTCGTGTTGCGACGCTGGCTCCGCCCAAGTTGGGCAATAATCGCCCAAGGGCAGAGGCAGCGTCGACCAGCTTCGGACCAAGCTGTCGGAAGTGCTCGTCGAAGAGCCACCTACCGTCCAGGATCAGACCCAGATACTTCATCTGGGCCCGAACCGGTACGAGGACCGAGTTGACCTCTATCGAGGCGCCGGGGGGTGGACCACGACGGGGCCCATGGAACAACAGGGCCTCCGTCTTGTCCAGGGCCACCCGCAAGCCCAGCGCCTCGATGCGCTCGACCACCAGAGAAACACCCCCGGTGGCCAGGCGCGCCGCCTCCTGGAAGTTTGCCCCCCGAGCTGTGACCAAAGTGTCATCGGCGTAACAAATTACGCCCAGCCCGGGGGGGAGACGTTCCCGCAGAACCCAGTCGTACCCCACGTTCCACAGGAGCGGTCCAAGGACAGACCCCTGTGGAACGCCGCACGACATGGGCCGCCGTCTCAAGACGCCCTCTCGGTCCTCGTACATGACGGTACGCTCCCTCAAATAGTCTGCCACCAGCCGCCTCAGGTACTCTGGCACCCCATGATACTGGAGTGCTTCCCCGATGCAGCTGAATGGCAGACTATTGAATGCGTTGGCGATGTCTAACGACACCGCCAACAGCACGCCGCCACGGCTCACCGCCTCTTCGGTCACGGCCCTAAGGCGCATCACGGCATCGACCGTCGAACGCCCCTCTCGGAACCCGAATTGGGCGTCCGACAGGTCGGGCCCCACCTCGCTGAGATGCTGGACGATGCGGGCAGAGAGAATCCTCTCAAAAAGTTTGCCCGCCTCGTCCAGCAACACGATGGGCCTATAGGCCGTGACCGAATCGGCAGGCCGTCCCGGCTTCCTCAACAGGACCAGCTTCCCGCCTTTCCAGCACTCAGGAAAGCGACCGGACGCCAGGCTGGCGTCCAGCACTTCCCTGAGGCGGTCCGACATATGGTCGAGGGTTCGGGCCAGAATTCGGGCAGGAACCCCGTCCGGCCCGGGGGCGGTGTTCTTCGAACGGATTCTCAGAACCGCCGCCCCTACCTCCGATTCCCTAACGGGCGGCACATCGTCCTCTGGACCCCCGTCGTCTCCGACCGCATAGGCCATCGACGGGGGTGTGTGCTCCGCCCGCTCCGGGAAAAGGCCCTCGACCACTTCCTGCAGGAAGCTGGGCTGGAGAGTCTCGGTAAGGGGGGGGCCCGCCGTGCGGAGCTTCTGTCGCACCGCACGATATGGGCGACCCCAGGGGTCACGGTCGAGACTCTCCAGCATCTCCTTTCTCTTCACCTCTTTGGCGCGGCAAATGGCCAGCTTCAGAGTTTTCCGCGCTTCGCGGTACTCCTCATGAAGCTGGTCCCCGCCACCGTCTCCGCGGTGACGTCGCCGGCTGCGGGTGTAAGACCTCCGGGCACGAGTACAAGCCGCACGGAGGTCCGCCAACTCCTGGGACCACCAGTAGACCTCCTTCCGAGGAGGCCGACGACCCTGGACGCGGGGCATGGCCGTATCACAAATCTGCGTAATCGCATCGCGAAAACGGCCAGCCCCCACGTCCACGCCGACCTCCTCGGTCGGGGCCTGCGGAGACAGCCAAGATTGGACAATGGCCGCCTCCTCTAGTAGGTCCCTGTCGAGCTTGGCGACCGCCCACCGCGGAAAGCGGGATGTATGCCGCGCTGTGTGACCCCTACTGGGGCCCTGGGACCGGGAGAGCTCAAATCGGATATAGAGATGATCCGAGAGCGTCTCGACCTCTTCCAGGACACACCAGTTCCTTACTCGTGCGGCGACAGCAGGGGTAGCGAACGAAAGGTCCACTATCGACCCCCCCTGCCGTCGCACGCACGTGTTGGTGGCGCCTCTGTTCAGCAAACAGAGGCCCACCGAAGCCGCCCACTCCTCGACGGCTTCGCCCTTGGCGTCCGTCCCGGGGGACCCCCACGCAATGGATTTTGCGTTGAAGTCCCCCAGCACGAGGACGTGCCCAGACGCTAATCGCCGCATCGAGGTCTCCAAGCTGTTAAGGAAGACCTCGAAGTCGCTCAAACTCCGGTTGGGGGAGAAGTATATACCGTAAACGGTGATCCCCCCCCACTCGGCGGCAACATATCCCGAGCCCTTGTCTCTAAGCGACAAGGGCGGGGAATGAGCCGCCCCGGAACCGACGACTGCCACGGAGCCGTCCCAGTCACCTATCCAGTTTGGACGGGGAGGAACGTAATAGGGCTCCGCGACTACGGCAACACCGATCGACCACTGCGCCATACTTTGCAGGAAGAGATCCTGCGCCGCGGCGCAGTGGTTGAGGTTCGTCTGGACAAGGAGGCTGGAGAATCGATCCATTACTGGATCGCTTCTACAGCCCCCTCCATGGGCGTCGGCGTAGACGCATTAGTTACGCCGGAGGCAGCCTGGGTCGACTGGCTGACCCCCGACGCTTGCCGAGAAGCAAGAGAGGCCCTAGGGGGCTTGCAGCCTCCCTGCCCCATCTGATGATTGGCAGGCTTATTGCCCGCCGCACAGATGGGGCAGTGAGGGGCGGCAGAACAATCCGCCGCCTTGTGCCCCGCCAGACCGCAGCGGAAGCAAAGTCCGCTGCAGTCAAAGCAGCTACTGCACTTGGTGCGAGTGTGACCCGCCGACAGGCATTTAAAGCACCTCATCGGCCTCGGCGCCAGGACTGTTATCCTGGCGCTCACAAAGCCGACGAGAAGCCTGCCGGCATCTCCAAGAATTTTGGCTGCCGCCACAGGGCAGCTGAGCCACACCGCACCAAGGCCCCCTGGACCGGTACGGACAGTGCCGACTCTGATGCTGTCCGCGCTGCAGTTCGTCCTCTCCTGAACCGCAACGCGGACATCCTCGGCCGTCACGGAATCGTCCAGGCCCGAGATGCGCAAGTCTGCGCACTTTGTAGGCCTGGCGATCCGTACACCATCCGTTTCCGAGAACATCTCTCTCAACTTCTCGGCAAAAGCGTCTGCCGACTTTGCGCCCTCAGCCCCGGGGAACTCTAAAACTCGAGCCCCCGTTTGGGCGAGGCGCAATCGCACCCCTGTTGTCCCGAAAGAGGCGAGACTAGCCCGGGCCCTTTTGAAAAGGGCCGCGTAGGATAGCCCGCCTTCAGTCGCCTCCGGAGACACGGTCACCACGACCGCCGCGGTTTTCGGCGGCTGCAGTTTCCGCGGCTTCTTCGCGGCGGCCTTTGCCACCGGCGGCGACTGCGGGCCAGAGGCCGCCTTCTGGGCAGTCTTCTTGGCCCGCTTTCGGGACTTTTTGGACCCGCCAACTACCTGCCAACCCTCATTGGAGGGGGCAGAAGTGGAGGGTCCAGGTGCCGTCGTTGGAGTGGGGAGCGGAGGGAACTCCGCTCCAGCATTCGCCACTGTTTTTGGCGCCGTCTTTTTAGGGGCCGCCTTAGGCGCCGCCTTCGGTGCAGCCGACTTTGCCGGCGCTTTGGCCCCCTGTCGTGCCTTTTGGGCAGCCGAAGGAGCAGGCACCGACGTCGCAGACACGTAGGAGACCCGGCCGCCCACCACGGGGAGCGGCGCCGGCGCCGGGAAGACCTTCGGCCTCGGGGGCGCGAGCGGCGGCCGAACGACAGGGGCCGGGGGCAGCCTAGCCTCCAGGCCGGCCAAGCGGCCGTCCACTAGATTCCCCACTGCGATGAGGATCTGCTGCATTAGAGCGTCAGATTCCCCAGGGACAGTGGGGGTCGCCCGCGACGCCAAATATACTGACAACTAGTTCAACCTTCGAATTCAGTTCACACTCAGGAGGGTTGCGGAGGTCCGATGCCAGTCGCTCCGTGTAAAAAACTGAAATTCAGGTTAAACTGGTTGAACTAGTAGCAGACCCCAAATCTTGGGAATAATAAAGGCTAGGAAGATGATGATATATAAGGCAACTAAGGGAACAAACTAAAAAGAAAAAAAAACAAAATAAAAAGAAGGAAAACTTGAAACAATAGCAAAGTATAGTAGGCCAAAACCTCCTTATGAATAAAAGACTATCTACGTCACTGGACTATTAAAAGTTACCGGTGATTGATGATCTATACTTATAAAATAGTAAGTCCTGACTGACTGACTGACTGATTCATCATCGCCGAGCGTAAACTATGATAGTTAGGGCTATGAAATTTGGTGAGTAGGATCCTTTTATTGAGTAGACACGCACTAAGAAAGGAATTTTGGAATTTCTACCCCTAAGGGGGTGAAATAGGGGTTGAAAGTTTGTATGAAAGTCCGTCATTTTCTAAGTTAGAAACCTGAAACTTTACTTTTGGGCTGCTGATTAAAAATGAGTAAACACGTATTTCAGCGTTTTTGAATATTCTACCCCTAAGGGGTGAAATAGGGGTTGACATTTCGCATATAGGTTAGTCTGGAAGTCTGTCATTTTTGAAGTTCGAAACATGAAACTTTGTGTTCGGTCTACTGACTAAAAATGAGTTAATACGTATTAAAGCGTTTCTTGATATTCTACCCCTAAGGGGGTGAAATAGGGGTTGAAAGTTTGTATGGAAGTTCGGCATTCTTTAAGTAAGAAGCATGAAACTTTATTTTTGGGCTACTGATTAAAAATGAGTAGATACCTATTTAAGCGTTTATGAATATTCTACCCCTAAGGGGTGAAATAGGGGTTGACATTTCGCATATAGGTTAGTCTGGAAGTCTGTCATTTTTGAAGTTCGAAACATGAAACTTTGTGTTCGGGCTACTGACTAAAAATGAGTTAATACGTATTTAAGCGTTTCTTGATATTCTACCCCTAAGGGGTGAAATAGGGGTTAAAAGTTTATATGTAAGTTCGCCATTTTTTAAGGTAGAAACATGTTACTTCATTCACGTGCTAGGGACTAAAAATCAATTAATACGTATTTAAGCGTTTCTTGGTATTCTACCCCTAAGGGGGTGAAATAGGGGTTGAAAGTTTGTATGGAAGTTTGTCATTTTTTAAGTAAGAAGCATGAAACTTTATTTTTGGGCTACTGATTAAAAATGAGTAGATACCTATTTAAGCGTTTATGAATATTCTACCCCTAAGGGGTGAAATAGGGGTTGACATTTCGCATATAGGTTAGTCTGGAAGTCTGTCATTTTTGAAGTTCGAAACAAGAAACTTTGTGTTCGGACTACTGACTAAAAATGAGTTATTACGTATTTAAGCGTTTCTTGATATTCAACCCCTAAGGGGTGAAATAGGGGTTGACATTTCGTATATAGGTTAGTCTGGAAGTCCGTCATTTTTGAAGTCTGAAACATGAAACTTTATTTATGTGTTACTAATTTAAAAAGAGTAGAGACGTATTTGAGCGTTTCTGAATATTCTAACCCTAAGGGGTGAAATAGGGGTTGAAAGTTTGTATGGAAGTTCGTCATTTTTTAAGTTAGAAACATGTAACTTTATTCATATGCTAAGGACTAAAAATGAGTTAATACGTATTTAAGCGTTTCTTGGTATTCTACCCCTAAGGGGGTGAAATAGGGGTTGAAAGTTTGTATGGAAGTTCGGCATTTTTTAAATAAGAAGCATGAAACTTTATTTTTGGGCTACTGATTAAAAATGAGTAGATACCTATTTAAGCGTTTATGAATATTCTACCCCTAAGGGGTGAAATAGGGGTTGACATTTCGCATATAGGTTAGTCTGGAAGTCTGTCATTTTTGAAGTTCGAAACATGAAACTTTGTGTTCGGGCTACTGACTAAAAATGAGTTAATACGTATTTAAGCGTTTCTTGATATTCTACCCCTAAGGGGTGAAATAGGGGTTAAAAGTTTATATGTATGTTCGCCATTTTTTAAGTTAGAAACATGTTACTTCATTCACGTGCTAGGGACTAAAAATCAGTTAATACGTATTTAAGCGTTTCTTGGTATTCTACCCCTAAGGGGGTGAAATAGGGGTTGAAAGTTTGTATGGAAGTTTGTCATTTTTTAAGTAAGAAGCATGAAACTTTATTTTTGGGCTTCTGTTTAAAAATGAGTAGATACCTATTTAAGCGTTTATGATTATTCTACCCCTAATGGGTGAAATAAGGGTTGACATTTCGCATATAGGTTAGTCTGGAAGTCTGTCATTTTTGAAGTTCGAAACATGAAACTTTGTGTTCGGGCTACTGACTAAAAATGAGTTAATACGTATTTAAGCGTTTCTTGATATTCAACCCCTAAGGGGTGAAATAGGGGTTAAAAGTTTGTATGGAAGTTCGCCATTTTTTAAGTTAGAAACATGTTGCTTTATTCACGTGCTAAGAACTAAAAATGAGTTAATACGTATTTAAGCGTTTCTTGGTATTCTACCCCTAAGGGGGTGAAATAGGGGTTGAAAGTTTGTATGGAAGTTTGTCATTTTTTAAGTAAGAAGCATGAAACTTTATTTTTGGGCTTCTGTTTAAAAATGAGTAGATACCTATTTAAGCGTTTATGATTATTCTACCCCTAATGGGTGAAATAAGGGTTGACATTTCGCATATAGGTTAGTCTGGAAGTCTGTCATTTTTGAAGTTCGAAACATGAAACTTTGTGTTTGGGCTACTGATTAAAAATGAGTAGATACGTATTTAAGCGTTTCTAGATATTCTACCCCTAAGGGATGAAATAGGGGTTGAAAGTTTTTATGGAATTTTGTCATTTTTTAAGTTAAAAACATGAAACTTTATTTATGTACTACTGACTAAAAAAGAGTAAAGACGTATTTAAGCGTTTTTGAATATTCTACTCCTAAAGGGGTGAACTAGGGGTTGAAAGTTTGTATGGAAGTCCGTTATTTTTTAAATTAATACCATGAAAATTTAATTTTGGGCTACTGATTAAAAGTAACTAGATATCTATTTAGCGTTTCTGCATATTTTACCAATAAGAGGGTGAAATAGGGGTTAAATTTTTTATGAAAATCCGTCATATTTAACTTAGAAACCTGAAACTTTACTTTTGGGTTGCTGATTGAAAATGAGTAAGTACGTATTTCAGCGTGTCTGAATATTCTATCCCTAAGGGGCGAAATAGGGGTTGACATTTCGTGCATAGGTTAGTCTGGAATTCCGTCATTTTGAAGTTTGAAACATAAAACTTTATTTATATGCTACTGATTAAAAAAGTGTAGAGACGTATTTAAGCGTTTTTGGTTATTCTACCCTTAAGGGGGTGAAATAGGGATTGAAAGTTTGTATGGAAGTTCATCATTTTTTAAGTTAGAAACATTAAACTATATTTTTGGGCTACTGATTAAAAATGAGTAGATACCTGTTAAAGGTTTCTAGATATTCTACCCTTAAGGGGTGAAATAGGGGTTGCAAGATTGCATGGAAGTCTGTCATTTTTTGAGTTAGAAACATAAAATATTATTTTTGGGTTACTAATTAAAAACGAGAATATGCATATTTAAGCGTTTCTGCATATTCTACGCCTAAGGGGAGAAATAGTCATTGGCATTTCATGTATTGGTTAGTTTGGAAATCCGTCATTTTTTTAAATTAAGCAGCCTAACAACTTTCGTTTTCATGTTTCTGATTACAAATAGATGAATACTTATATCAGTATTTATGCGAATTCTGCTCCTAAAGGGGTTGAAATATGGGTCGAATGTTTGTATGAAAGTTCTTTTAAATGGAATAATGATCAAAAATAAATAAATAAATACGTTTAAAACATGAATAAATTACTGATACATTCTTTTACACAGTTTTAATTAAATGCATATGATCAACTTCCACGCGAGCAAAGCCGCGGGCAACAGCTAGTAAAGAATAAAATTAAAGCACCTCTGGAATTTGAAAAGCGGGAACGCATAGGTGACTCTATTTGTGGGTGTCAGTGAGCGGCAGGAGTCACTTACCATCGGGTGAACCGTCTGCGTATTTGTATACCTTTACCTTACTTATAAAAAAAACTTTACAGTACATTTTTTTGTTATAAATGCTATTTAATTTTTATTTTAGTAAGTAAAATTTTGCTGATATTTTACAAGTCGGACTTTTCACCTAGTAGGCGGTGGTAAGAAATGCCGAAACAAACTATAGAATTGTCTTGTATGCTTTTAACTCCGTAAACATTAATCACACTTCACACTAATATATAAAGGCGAAAGTTTGTTACGTCTTGACGCAAAAACTACTGAATGGATTTGGATGAAACTTTAGAATAATATAGCTTATACATCAGAATAACACATGTGCTATTATTTCCCGCGATAACTGACATATCCTCGGGCCGAGTCGAGGGCAACAACTAGTTGAATAAAACTATGCGAGTACAATAAAGTATGGATTGGCTTTTTGACCAAAGGATCATAGTTTTGAGTCGGCCTGTCCATAAAGATGGCATACTGACCCCACTCATCATGTTACCTAACCGATATTAGTCAAGGTCAACGACCCGAAGCGTGACACTACCGCCCGCAGGAGATAGATAAATGTACATTTTCAAGTTTCTGTATAAAACATGGTCACCCTACTATATCCACGCGACAAAACAGAACATAAACGCATGTGTGTAACACAAATAGGTCTAATACTGGTTTTTATATGCACATGAACTTTAATCAGATATGTACCAACGCTGGCCTTGATGGGAGGGAAAGGACTAGATTGCCACATGGTTGAGTGACCGTTAAACATATGATATGTATTGCCTTTGCTGTATCGATGCCGACAAATAGATTTGCTGAAAAGTTGATTTTATCTAGGATTTTTTGCAGTTCAGTGAGTATTATAACAGTTACCAGTACATAAAGTTAATCTCATTAGGAATATGATATCCATATGAATATAGGCTCGTAAACAGCCGCTTGTGGTTGAAGGTGGTTAAATATTTTGATGAAAATTGCTACGTTTTTACAAAAAAAATATGAATATCAGAGAATTAAGAACGTATAATGTATTCATTTAGAATCGTCATTGATAATATGTTATTAATTCAAATCGGTATCTACTAACATATTGTGTTAACGCCTGGCAGTCATCATAACCATTTTTTTTTTTTTTTTTTTTTTTTATATGGGACTAATCCCACCCACACGCCCACCGCTGTAACTCCTGTACACCAGGATCAACAGCAGTGACCCACGAACACACCGAGTTATGACACTCGGGAAGTCCCAGGAAAAAATATTAACTGTCTTGGAACCCGCAACGAAATTAATCAGAAGAAAAACAGGAGGAGTTGGAAATATGATAAGTCCACTTCCCTCCTTAGCAAAGCGGGAGACAAAATGAAGTCAAAATAGGCAGACACCTTTTTTTTAAACCGGGAAGCACCACGGATAAAGTATTAGGGGTCCTAAGTGAGCTATATTTGATTACTATAGTATGTATGGCAGAATCGTCTAAACGCACGGAAATTCACCGCAGTTGACACAAGATCCCCATAGTATACCGCCCCAGATGTCATTTGTAAGCTATTTAGCATTGTGTTACGTTCATTGTACCAAAGACTACACTCCCAGAGAACATGATGAGCCGACTGTTCACAGCTAGTATCGGGTGTTGAGCATTGACACAATGGTGAATCGACTAATTTAAATGAGTGTAGTTTGCTCTTAAAGTTACCGTGGCCCGTAAGAAATTGAGCGACACAGTGATCTACCTCGAGCCATGTCCTCGACATCCGTTCGCGAACAGATGGAAAGAACTGGTAGAGGTGGCGCCCCTTAGATGATTCGTCCCATCGTTGTTGCCATTCATCCATTAGGTCGTCATAGACATTGGATTGCTGTTGAAACAATCTTATCATTTTATCGCGGTCTCGTACGCCCAAAAAATCGCATTCCATGTTTTGTTTTGTAGAATAGTACATGGCTGCACGTCTTTGCACCTCGAGATCGACCGGAAGAACACCCGCCAACACCGGTAAAGCCTCAGTACTAACCGTCCTATATGCTTTGCATAAGAAGATTAATGCAAGTCGTTGGCCTTGTAGCAGTTTGCGACGGACAGCACCTACAGTCGCTCTATCGGCCCATACGGGAGCACCATAGCAAACAGCACCCAAATAAGTAGCTCCATATATGATTTTTAATGTATTAAATGAAAGACCCCATGTGGCAGTTGATATTCTCGTCAGAGCAAAGAAACTTTTTTTAGACTTTTCATTAACTGTTCTAATATGTTCGATAAATGAAAAATTTATTTCTAAAACTAATCCCAAATAGCAAACCGAGGTTTTATTTTTAACAGTAACATTTTGAAATTTAATACACGGCGGTGATTTGAGGTTACCTTTCAGAAGTAGCTGGAAGGTTTTGTTTGGTGCAAAAGTCAAGCGATTACGTACACCCCATAGAGATACTAAGTTCAAACATCTATTAGCCAGACTCTCAAGCCCCGCTCTAGTATCAGATTCCACCAGTAATAAACCGTCGTCCGCATACGCATTTAGAGTACATCCGGGTGGTATAGGTATTGTAAGAAAATCGTCGAAGCCTATATTCCACAAGTATGGACCTAGCACCGAGCCCTGAGGACACCCCATCGTAAGCGCCTTCGACACAGAATGATGCCCAAGTCTTAATTTTGTTGTGCCTTGTGTGAAGTATGAGGAGATAAGGGAATAAATATTTTTAAAGCATCCTCTTGATTTTAATTTTAGCAATAACATGGGCCACCACGCGTTGTCGAAGGCGCCAGATATATCTAAGAAGATACCTAAGACGTATTGAAACCTTGACTCGGTGACAGTTTTCCTTACAGATATGACCGCATCTGTTGTTGATTTTCCCAACGTAAATCCGAATTGTCTATCATGAAATTTAACTCCACCCGGTAGAAGTCGTGGCACTACAAGACGTTCTAAAAGCTTTCCTAGCGATGGTAACAGTGTTATAGGTCGATAGGACCCAGGATCGTCCGGCGGCTTATCGCCGTGTTTTGGTATTATACGAATATTACCGCACCGCCAAACACTAGGAAATACTCCTTCCGCAATGCAACGTTTAAAAACTGTTAAAATCGTATCACCCGAGAGTTTACAAGCTTCTTTTATCATTTTATTTGATATTTTATCGTCGCCCGAAGCCTTGTTTAGTGGTAATGACCTAACAATACCAAGAAATTCGTCTGAAGATGGTAAGTCAGACGTTGGAGACAATGGTGGTTCGATGGCCCACTGCCTAATTTGTCGGTGATAATCAGTGTCATCCTCCGGCCGATCGTCGGGCACAAGTGATTCTAAAAGATATATTGCTGTTTTAACCTTTTATTATGATTATTTATGTAGGCGCTTCAAAGTATGTCGGTACTTAGAAAATAAATGACTTTTCAAGCAAAGTAAAAATTACTACCTCCTATTATATACTTGTACTTGCCATTCTAAATTCGATACGAACATACACGAATTGTAAAAAAATACTGTAATAAAACGAATTTCAACATTAAGGTCAATTATTGTGTCGTTTTATTGAGCGTCAAAGCTCCAGTGTCTAGAGAATAGACATAATTGGCGACCGTGACAGGACAAAAGTCTGAAGGGAGTTTGCAGTACCAAGGTCTATCTGGAGCTGGTTAGCACAGCGCCGCAGTCAACAGCCGGTCAGCACTGCGCCACATCTAGAGCCTTGGAAACAGCCTACACGGGTATCGGAAACACCAGCATTGCCGGACATAGACGCCATATACAACGTCGCACCGCAGCACAGCAATAGCATTGAAGCTAAGTGGCTTCCCTTACTCCTAAACTTCCTGTTATCTCAAGTAACCTATTGCCTACCCATTGTTTGGGTTTCATAACTGTGCAAATTACGTGTAATTTGTAAAAGTACAGATTTAACTTGTCGAAGTTACAATATCACGTCATACATATTTTTTCGTTATATTCTTACAAGCTCGCCTTTATAGTTTGTTTCTTTGCAATCCATATGAATATTTCTACTGCGTATTACTAAATATATACACTTTTATCAAATTTAAGGCGGATTTTTCAAAATATTACTTCTCGTTTACCCACAACGGTTTATTTTTGTGAAAAATTTTCTTCGTTAAGTCATTTCTCTCATAGAAAACTCTACAAAAGGCTACCGCGCCTTATAATCTACATTGTAGTGATTATTTACGCCGAATATTTCAGCTCGGACTGCATAGCCGCGCGCTGCTGAGCGTCGCCAACGCTAGCGCAGCTCGCCGATCCGTGCTGAGCACAGCTGCTTCTCGACCTCCAGTACAGTAAACACCACCAACGAGGAGCGTGAGCTTATTTTATATATTTTTAATTTAAACATAATTCCGTTAATTATCATAAAAAAAAAATATAAATTTAATTTTTTGCTCTAGAGGCATCTCTGTGAAACTATTAAGTTACCAAGCCAGTAATAAATAAATATCAATAATGACTTCAGGTGACGATACAAAGAGCTTTGCGAAATTAATTGTTAGACGTAGCTCTGTCAAAGGCCAAGTAACGAAGTTTAGAAATTATTTAGAAAAATTGTCGCAGCTCGACTGCTTTACTGCCACACATCGGGCAGAAGCTAAGTGGCTTCCCTTACTCCTAAACTTCCTGTTATCTCAAGTAACCTATTGCCTACCCATTGTTTGGGTTTCATAACTGTGCAAATGACGTGTAATTTGTAAAAGTACAGATTTAACTTGTCGAAGTTACAATATCACGTCATACATATTTTTTCGTTATATTCTTACAAGCTCGCCTTTATAGTTTGTTTCTTTGCAATCCATATGGCGTATTACTAAATATATACACTTTTATCAAATTTAAGGCGGATTTTTCAAAATATTACTTCTCGTTTACCCACAACGGTTTATTTTTGTGAAAAATTTTCTTCGTTAAGTCATTTCTCTTATAGAAAACTCTACAAAAGGCTACCGCGCCTTATAATCTACATTGTAGTGATTATTTACGCCGAATATTTCAGCTCGGACTGCATAGCCGCGCGCTGCTGAGCGTCGCCAACGCTAGCGCAGCTCGCCGATCCGTGCTGAGCACAGCTGCTTCTCGACCTCCAGTACAGTAAACACCACCAACGAGGAGCGTGAGCTTATTTTATATATTTTTAATTTAAACATAATTCCGTTAATTATCATAAAAAAAAATATAAATTTAATTTTTTGCTCTTGAGGCATCTCTGTGAAACTATTAAGTTACCAAGCCAGTAATAAATAAATATCAATAATGACTTCAGGTGACGATACAAAGAGCTTTGCGAAATTAATTGTTAGACGTAGCTCTGTCAAAGGCCAAGTAACGAAGTTTAGAAATTATTTAGAAAAATTGTCGCAGCTCGACTGCTTTACTGCCACACATCGGGCAGAAGCTAAGTGGCTTCCCTTACTCCTAAACTTCCTGTTATCTCAAGTAACCTATTGCCTACCCATTGTTTGGGTTTCATAACTGTGCAAATTACGTGTAATTTGTAAAAGTACAGATTTAACTTGTCGAAGTTACATTATCACGTCATACATATTTTTTCGTTATATTATTACAAGCTCGCCTTTATAGTTTGTTTCTTTGCAATCCATATGAATATTTCTACTGCGTATTACTAAATATATACACTTTTATCAAATTTAAGGCGGATTTTTCAAAATATTACTTCTCGTTTACCCACAACGGTTTATTTTTGTGAAAAATTTTCTTCGTTAAGTCATTTCTCTCATAGAAAACTCTACAAAAGGCTACCGCGCCTTATAATCTAAATTGTAGTGATTATTTACGCCGAATATTTCAGCTCGGACTGCATAGCCGCGCGCTGCTGAGCGTCGCCAACGCTAGCGCAGCTCGCCGATCCGTGCTGAGCACAGCTGCTTCTCGATCTCCAGTACAGTAAACACCACCAACGAGGAGCGTGAGCTTATTTTATATATTTTTAATTTAAACATAATTCCGTTAATTATCATAAAAAAAAAATATAAATTTAATTTTTTGCTCTTGAGGCATCTCTGTGAAACTATTAAGTTACCAAGCCAGTAATAAATAAATATCAATAATGACTTCAGGTGACGATACAAAGAGCTTTGCGATATTAATTGTTAGACGTAGCTCTGTCAAAGGCCAAGTAACGAAGTTTAGAAATTATTTAGAAAAATTGTCGCAGCTCGACTGCTTTACTGCCGCACATCGGGCAGAAGCTAAGTGGCTTCCCTTACTCCTAAACGTCCTGTTATCTCAAGTAACCTATTGCCTACCCATTGTTTGGGTTTCATAACTGTGCAAATGACCTGTAATTTGTAAAAGTACAGATTTAACTTGTCGAAGTTACAATATCACGTCATACATATTTTTTCGTTATATTCTTACAAGCTCGCCTTTATAGTTTGTTTCTTTGCAATCCATATGGCGTATTACTAAATATATACACTTTTATCAAATTTAAGGCGGATTTTTCAAAATATTACTTCTCGTTTACCCACAACGGTTTATTTTTGTGAAAAATTTTCTTCGTTAAGTCATTTCTCTCATAGAAAACTCTACAAAAGGCTACCGCGCCTTATAATCTACATTGTAGTGATTATTTACGCCGAATATTTCAGCTCGGACTGCATAGCCGCGCGCTGCTGAGCGTCGCCAACGCTAGCGCAGCTCGCCGATCCGTGCTGAGCACAGCTGCTTCTCGACCTCCAGTACAGTAAACACCACCAACGAGGAGCGTGAGCTTATTTTATATATTTTTAATTTAAACATAATTCCGTTAATTATCATAAAAAAAAAATATAAATTTAATTTTTTGCTCTTGAGGCATCTCTGTGAAACTATTAAGTTACCAAGCCAGTAATAAATAAATATCAATAATGACTTCAGGTGACGATACAAAGAGCTTTGCGAAATTAATTGTTAGACGTAGCTCTGTCAAAGGCCAAGTAACGAAGTTTAGAAATCATTTAGAAAAATTGTTGCAACTCGACTGCTTTACTGCCACACATCGGGCAGAAGCTAAGTGGCTTCCCTTACTCCTAAACGTCCTGTTATCTCAAGTAACCTATTGCCTACCCATTGTTTGGGTTTCATAACTGTGCAAATTACGTGTAATTTGTAAAAGTACAGATTTAACTTGTCGAAGTTACAATATCACGTCATACATATTTTTTCGTTATATTCTTACAAGCTCGCCTTTATACTTTGTTTCTTTGCAATCCATATGAATATTTCTACTGCGTATTACTAAATATATACACTTTTATCAAATTTAAGGCGGATTTTTCAAAATATTACTTCTCGTTTACCCACAACGGTTTATTTTTGTGAAAAATTTTCTTCGTTAAGTCATTTCTCTCATAGAAAACTCTACAAAAGGCTACCGCGCCTTATAATCTACATTGTAGTGATTATTTACGCCGAATATTTCAGCTCGGACTGCATAGCCGCGCGCTGCTGAGCGTCGCCAACGCTAGCGCAGCTCGCCGATCCGTGCTGAGCACAGCTGCTTCTCGACCTCCAGTACAGTAAACACCACCAACGAGGAGCGTGATCTTATTTTATATATTTTTAATTTAAACATAATTCCGTTAATTATCATAAAAAAAAATATAAATTTAATTTTTTGCTCTTGAGGCATCTCTGTGAAACTATTAAGTTACCAAGCCAGTAATAAATGAATATCAATAATGACTTCAGGTGACGATACAAAGAGCTTTGCGAAATTAATTGTTAGACGTAGCTCTGTCAAAGGCCAAGTAACGAAGTTTAGAAATTATTTAGAAAAATTGTCGCAGCTCGACTGCTTTACTGCCACACATCGGGCAGAAGCTAAGTGGCTTCCCTTACTCCCAAACTTCCTGTTATCTCAAGTAACCTAATGCCTACCCATTGTTTGGGTTTCATAACTGTGCAAATTACGTGTAATTTGTAAAAGTACAGATTTAACTTGTCGAAGTTACATTATCACGTCATACATATGTTTTCGTTATATTATTACAAGCTCGCCTTTATAGTTTGTTTCTTTGCAATCCATATGAATATTTCTACTGCGTATTACTAAATATATACACTTTTATCAAATTTAAGGCGGATTTTTCAAAATATTACTTCTCGTTTACCCACAACGGTTTATTTTTGTGAAAAATTTTCTTCGTTAAGTCATTTCTCTCATAGAAAACTCTACAAAAGGCTACCGCGCCTTATAATCTACATTGTAGTGATTATTTACGCCGAATATTTCAGCTCGGACTGCATAGCCGCGCGCTGCTGAGCGTCGTCAACGCTAGCGCAGCTCGCCGATCCGTGCTGAGCACAGCTGCTTCTCGACCTCCAGTACAGTAAACACCACCAACGAGGAGCGTGAGCTTATTTTATATATTTTTAATTTAAACATAATTCCGTTAATTATCATAAAAAAAAAATATAAATTTAATTTTTTGCTCTTGAGGCATCTCTGTGAAACTATTAAGTTACCAAGCCAGTAATAAATGAATATCAATAATGACTTCAGGTGACGATACAAAGAGCTTTGCGAAATTAATTGTTAGACGTAGCTCTGTCAAAGGCCAAGTAATGAAGTTTAGAAATTATTTAGAAAAATTGTCGCAGCTCGACTGCTTTACTGCCACACATCGGGCAGAAGCTAAGTTGCCTCCCCTTACTCCCAAACTTCCTGTTATCTCAAGTAACCTATTGCCTACCCATTGTTTGGGTTTCATAACTGTGCAAATTACGTGTAATTTGTAAAAGTACAGATTTAACTTGTCGAAGTTACAATATC
This sequence comes from Spilosoma lubricipeda, assembly GCA_905220595.1. Lineage (NCBI taxonomy): Eukaryota > Metazoa > Arthropoda > Insecta > Lepidoptera > Erebidae > Spilosoma > Spilosoma lubricipeda. Next base: position 20,318,194 of record HG992281.1, on the reverse strand, counting down.
ACGTCATACATATTTTTTCGTTATATTCTTACAAGCTCGCCTTTATAGTTTGTTTCTTTGCAATCCATATGGCGTATTACTAAATATATACACTTTTATCAAATTTAAGGCGGATTTTTCAAAATATTACTTCTCGTTTACCCACAACGGTTTATTTTTGTGAAAAATTTTCTTCGTTAAGTCATTTCTCTCATAGAAAACTCTACAAAAGGCTACCGCGCCTTATAATCTACATTGTAGTGATTATTTACGCCGAATATTTCAGCTCGGACTGCATAGCCGCGCGCTGCTGAGCGTCGCCAACGCTAGCGCAGCTCGCCGATCCGTGCTGAGCACAGCTGCTTCTCGACCTCCAGTACAGTAAACACCACCAACGAGGAGCGTGAGCTTATTTTATATATTTTTAATTTAAACATAATTCCGTTAATTATCATAAAAAAAAAATATAAATTTAATTTTTTGCTCTTGAGGCATCTCTGTGAAACTATTAAGTTACCAAGCCAGTAATAAATAAATATCAATAATGACTTCAGGTGACGATACAAAGAGCTTTGCGAAATTAATTGTTAGACGTAGCTCTGTCAAAGGCCAAGTAACGAAGTTTAGAAATCATTTAGAAAAATTGTTGTAACTCGACTGCTTTACTGCCACACATCGGGCAGAAGCTAAGTGGCTTCCCTTACTCCTAAACGTCCTGTTATCTCAAGTAACCTATTGCCTACCCATTGTTTGGGTTTCATAACTGTGCAAATTACGTGTAATTTGTAAAAGTACAGATTTAACTTGTCGAAGTTACAATATCACGTCATACATATTTTTTCGTTATATTCTTACAAGCTCGCCTTTATACTTTGTTTCTTTGCAATCCATATGAATATTTCTACTGCGTATTACTAAATATATACACTTTTATCAAATTTAAGGCGGATTTTTCAAAATATTACTTCTCGTTTACCCACAACGGTTTATTTTTGTGAAAAATTTTCTTCGTTAAGTCATTTCTCTCATAGAAAACTCTACAAAAGGCTACCGCGCCTTATAATCTACATTGTAGTGATTATTTACGCCGAATATTTCAGCTCGGACTGCATAGCCGCGCGCTGCTGAGCGTCGCCAACGCTAGCGCAGCTCGCCGATCCGTGCTGAGCACAGCTGCTTCTCGACCTCCAGTACAGTAAACACCACCAACGAGGAGCGTGATCTTATTTTATATATTTTTAATTTAAACATAATTCCGTTAATTATCATAAAAAAAAATATAAATTTAATTTTTTGCTCTTGAGGCATCTCTGTGAAACTATTAAGTTACCAAGCCAGTAATAAATGAATATCAATAATGACTTCAGGTGACGATACAAAGAGCTTTGCGAAATTAATTGTTAGACGTAGCTCTGTCAAAGGCCAAGTAACGAAGTTTAGAAATTATTTAGAAAAATTGTCGCAGCTCGACTGCTTTACTGCCACACATCGGGCAGAAGCTAAGTGGCTTCCCTTACTCCCAAACTTCCTGTTATCTCAAGTAACCTAATGCCTACCCATTGTTTGGGTTTCATAACTGTGCAAATTACGTGTAATTTGTAAAAGTACAGATTTAACTTGTCGAAGTTACATTATCACGTCATACATATGTTTTCGTTATATTATTACAAGCTCGCCTTTATAGTTTGTTTCTTTGCAATCCATATGAATATTTCTACTGCGTATTACTAAATATATACACTTTTATCAAATTTAAGGCGGATTTTTCAAAATATTACTTCTCGTTTACCCACAACGGTTTATTTTTGTGAAAAATTTTCTTCGTTAAGTCATTTCTCTCATAGAAAACTCTACAAAAGGCTACCGCGCCTTATAATCTACATTGTAGTGATTATTTACGCCGAATATTTCAGCTCGGACTGCATAGCCGCGCGCTGCTGAGCGTCGCCAACGCTAGCGCAGCTCGCCGATCCGTGCTGAGCACAGCTGCTTCTCGACCTCCAGTACAGTAAACACCACCAACGAGGAGCGTGAGCTTATTTTATATATTTTTAATTTAAACATAATTCCGTTAATTATCATAAAAAAAAAATATAAATTTAATTTTTTGCTCTTGAGGCATCTCTGTGAAACTATTAAGTTACCAAGCCAGTAATAAATGAATATCAATAATGACTTCAGGTGACGATACAAAGAGCTTTGCGAAATTAATTGTTAGACGTAGCTCTGTCAAAGGCCAAGTAATGAAGTTTAGAAATTATTTAGAAAAATTGTCGCAGCTCGACTGCTTTACTGCCACACATCGGGCAGAAGCTAAGTTGCCTCCCCTTACTCCCAAACTTCCTGTTATCTCAAGTAACCTATTGCCTACCCATTGTTTGGGTTTCATAACTGTGCAAATTACGTGTAATTTGTAAAAGTACAGATTTAACTTGTCGAAGTTACATTATCACGTCATACATATTTTTTCGTTATATTCTTACAAGCTCGCCTTTATAGTTTGTTTCTTTGCAATCCATATGGCGTATTACTAAATATATACACTTTTATCAAATTTAAGGCGGATTTTTCAAAATATTACTTCTCGTTTACCCACAACGGTTTATTTTTGTGAAAAATTTTCTTCGTTAAGTCATTTCTCTCATAGAAAACTCTACAAAAGGCTACCGCGCCTTATAATCTACATTGTAGTGATTATTTACGCCGAATATTTCAGCTCGGACTGCATAGCCGCGCGCTGCTGAGCGTCGCCAACGCTAGCGCAGCTCGCCGATCCGTGCTGAGCACAGCTGCTTCTCGACCTCCAGTACAGTAAACACCACCAACGAGGAGCGTGAGCTTATTTTATATATTTTTAATTTAAACATAATTCCGTTAATTATCATAAAAAAAAAATATAAATTTAATTTTTTGCTCTTGAGGCATCTCTGTGAAACTATTAAGTTACCAAGCCAGTAATAAATAAATATCAATAATGACTTCAGGTGACGATACAAAGAGCTTTGCGAAATTAATTGTTAGACGTAGCTCTGTCAAAGGCCAAGTAACGAAGTTTAGAAATCATTTAGAAAAATTGTTGCAACTCGACTGCTTTACTGCCACACATCGGGCAGAAGCTAAGTGGCTTCCCTTACTCCTAAACGTCCTGTTATCTCAAGTAACCTATTGCCTACCCATTGTTTGGGTTTCATAACTGTGCAAATTACGTGTAATTTGTAAAAGTACAGATTTAACTTGTCGAAGTTACAATATCACGTCATACATATTTTTTCGTTATATTCTTACAAGCTCGCCTTTATACTTTGTTTCTTTGCAATCCATATGAATATTTCTACTGCGTATTACTAAATATATACACTTTTATCAAATTTAAGGCGGATTTTTCAAAATATTACTTCTCGTTTACCCACAACGGTTTATTTTTGTGAAAAATTTTCTTCGTTAAGTCATTTCTCTCATAGAAAACTCTACAAAAGGCTACCGCGCCTTATAATCTACATTGTAGTGATTATTTACGCCGAATATTTCAGCTCGGACTGCATAGCCGCGCGCTGCTGAGCGTCGCCAACGCTAGCGCAGCTCGCCGATCCGTGCTGAGCACAGCTGCTTCTCGACCTCCAGTACAGTAAACACCACCAACGAGGAGCGTGAGCTTATTTTATATATTTTTAATTTAAACATAATTCCGTTAATTATCATAAAAAAAAAATATAAATTTAATTTTTTGCTCTTGAGGCATCTCTGTGAAACTATTAAGTTACCAAGCCAGTAATAAATAAATATCAATAATGACTTCAGGTGACGATACAAAGAGCTTTGCGATATTAATTGTTAGACGTAGCTCTGTCAAAGGCCAAGTAACGAAGTTTAGAAATTATTTAGAAAAATTGTCGCAGCTCGACTGCTTTACTGCCACACATCGGGCAGAAGCTAAGTGGCTTCCCTTACTCCTAAACGTCCTGTTATCTCAAGTAACCTATTGCCTACCCATTGTTTGGGTTTCATAACTGTGCAAATGACCTGTAATTTGTAAAAGTACAGATTTAACTTGTCGAAGTTACATTATCACGTCATACATATGTTTTCGTTATATTATTACAAGCTCGCCTTTATAGTTTGTTTCTTTGCAATCCATATGAATATTTCTACTGCGTATTACTAAATATATACACTTTTATCAAATTTAAGGCGGATTTTTCAAAATATTACTTCTCGTTTACCCACAACGGTTTATTTTTGTGAAAAATTTTCTTCGTTAAGTCATTTCTCTCATAGAAAACTCTACAAAAGGCTACCGCGCCTTATAATCTACATTGTAGTGATTATTTACGCCGAATATTTCAGCTCGGACTGCATAGCCGCGCGCTGCTGAGCGTCGCCAACGCTAGCGCAGCTCGCCGATCCGTGCTGAGCACAGCTGCTTCTCGACCTCCAGTACAGTAAACACCACCAACGAGGAGCGTGATCTTATTTTATATATTTTTAATTTAAACATAATTCCGTTAATTATCATAAAAAAAAATATAAATTTAATTTTTTGCTCTTGAGGCATCTCTGTGAAACTATTAAGTTACCAAGCCAGTAATAAATGAATATCAATAATGACTTCAGGTGACGATACAAAGAGCTTTGCGAAATTAATTGTTAGACGTAGCTCTGTCAAAGGCCAAGTAACGAAGTTTAGAAATTATTTAGAAAAATTGTCGCAGCTCGACTGCTTTACTGCCACACATCGGGCAGAAGCTAAGTGGCTTCCCTTACTCCCAAACTTCCTGTTATCTCAAGTAACCTAATGCCTACCCATTGTTTGGGTTTCATAACTGTGCAAATTACGTGTAATTTGTAAAAGTACAGATTTAACTTGTCGAAGTTACATTATCACGTCATACATATGTTTTCGTTATATTATTACAAGCTCGCCGTTATAGTTTGTTTCTTTGCAATCCATATGAATATTTCTACTGCGTATTACTAAATATATACACTTTTATCAAATTTAAGGCGGATTTTTCAAAATATTACTTCTCGTTTACCCACAACGGTTTATTTTTGTGAAAAATTTTCTTCGTTAAGTCATTTCTCTCATAGAAAACTCTACAAAAGGCTACCGCGCCTTATAATCTACATTGTAGTGATTATTTACGCCGAATATTTCAGCTCGGACTGCATAGCCGCGCGCTGCTGAGCGTCGCCAACGCTAGCGCAGCTCGCCGATCCGTGCTGAGCACAGCTGCTTCTCGACCTCCAGTACAGTAAACACCACCAACGAGGAGCGTGAGCTTATTTTATATATTTTTAATTTAAACATAATTCCGTTAATTATCATAAAAAAAAAATATAAATTTAATTTTTTGCTCTTGAGGCATCTCTGTGAAACTATTAAGTTACCAAGCCAGTAATAAATGAATATCAATAATGACTTCAGGTGACGATACAAAGAGCTTTGCGAAATTAATTGTTAGACGTAGCTCTGTCAAAGGCCAAGTAATGAAGTTTAGAAATTATTTAGAAAAATTGTCGCAGCTCGACTGCTTTACTGCCACACATCGGGCAGAAGCTAAGTTGCCTCCCCTTACTCCCAAACTTCCTGTTATCTCAAGTAACCTATTGCCTACCCATTGTTTGGGTTTCATAACTGTGCAAATTACGTGTAATTTGTAAAAGTACAGATTTAACTTGTCGAAGTTACATTATCACGTCATACATATTTTTTCGTTATATTCTTACAAGCTCGCCTTTATAGTTTGTTTCTTTGCAATCCATATGAATATTTCTACTGCGTATTACTAAATATATACACTTTTATCAAATTTAAGGCGGATTTTTCAAAATATTACTTCTCGTTTACCCACAACGGTTTATTTTTGTGAAAATTTTTCTTCGTTAAGTCATTTCTCTCATAGAAAACTCTACAAAAGGCTACCGCGCCTTATAATCTACATTGTAGTGATTATTTACGCCGAATATTTCAGCTCGGACTGCATAGCCGCGCGCTGCTGAGCGTCGCCAACGCTAGCGCAGCTCGCCGATCCGTGCTGAGCACAGCTGCTTCTCGACCTCCAGTACAGTAAACACCACCAACGAGGAGCGTGAGCTTATTTTATATATTTTTAATTTAAACATAATTCCGTTAATTATCATAAAAAAAATATATAAATTTAATTTTTTGCTCTTGAGGCATCTCTGTGAAACTATTAAGTTACCAAGCCAGTAATAAATGAATATCAATAATGACTTCAGGTGACGATACAAAGAGCTTTGCGAAATTAATTGTTAGACGTAGCTCTGTCAAAGGCCAAGTAACGAAGTTTAGAAATTATTTAGAAAAATTGTCGCAGCTCGACTGCTTTACTGCCGCACATCGGGCAGAAGCTAAGTGGCTTCCCTTACTCCTAAACTTCCTGTTATCTCAAGTAACCTATTGCCTACCCATTCTTTGGGTTTCATAACTGTGCAAATGACGTGTAATTTGTAAAAGTACAGATTTAACTTGTCGAAGTTACAATATCACGTCATACATATTTTTTCGTTATATTCTAACAAGCTCGCCTTTATAGTTTGTTTCTTTGCAATCCATATGAATATTTCTACTGCGTATTACTAAATATATACACTTTTATCAAATTTAAGGCGGATTTTTCAAAATATTACTTCTCGTTTACCCACAACGGTTTATTTTTGTGAAAAATTTTCTTCGTTAAGTCATTTCTCTCATAGAAAACTCTACAAAAGGCTACCGCGCCTTATAATCTACATTGTAGTGATTATTTACGCCGAATATTTCAGCTCGGACTGCATAGCCGCGCGCTGCTGAGCGTCGCCAACGCTAGCGCAGCTCGCCGATCCGTGCTGAGCACAGCTGCTTCTCGACCTCCAGTACAGTAAACACCACCAACGAGGAGCGTGAGCTTATTTTATATATTTTTAATTTAAACATAATTCCGTTAATTATCATAAAAAAAAATATAAATTTAATTTTTTGCTCTTGAGGCATCTCTGTGAAACTATTAAGTTACCAAGCCAGTAATAAATAAATATCAATAATGACTTCAGGTGACGATACAAAGAGCTTTGCGAAATTAATTGTAAGACGTAGCTCTGTCAAAGGCCAAGTAACGAAGTTTAGAAATTATTTAGAAAAATTGTCGCAGCTCGACTGCTTTACTGCCGCACATCGGGCAGAAGCTAAGTGGCTTCCCTTACTCCTAAACTTCCTGTTATCTCAAGTAACCTATTGCCTACCCATTCTTTGGGTTTCATAACTGTGCAAATTACGTGTAATTTGTAAAAGTACAGATTTAACTTGTCGAAGTTACATTATCACGTCATACATATGTTTTCGTTATATTATTACAAGCTCGCCTTTATAGTTTGTTTCTTTGCAATCCATATGAATATTTCTACTGCGTATTACTAAATATATACACTTTTATCAAATTTAAGGCGGATTTTTCAAAATATTACTTCTCGTTTACCCACAACGGTTTATTTTTGTGAAAAATTTTCTTCGTTAAGTCATTTCTCTCATAGAAAACTCTACAAAAGGCTACCGCGCCTTATAATCTACATTGTAGTGATTATTTACGCCGAATATTTCAGCTCGGACTGCATAGCCGCGCGCTGCTGAGCGTCGCCAACGCTAGCGCAGCTCGCCGATCCGTGCTGAGCACAGCTGCTTCTCGACCTCCAGTACAGTAAACACCACCAACGAGGAGCGTGATCTTATTTTATATATTTTTAATTTAAACATAATTCCGTTAATTATCATAAAAAAAAATATAAATTTAATTTTTTGCTCTTGAGGCATCTCTGTGAAACTATTAAGTTACCAAGCCAGTAATAAATGAATATCAATAATGACTTCAGGTGACGATACAAAGAGCTTTGCGAAATTAATTGTTAGACGTAGCTCTGTCAAAGGCCAAGTAACGAAGTTTAGAAATTATTTAGAAAAATTGTCGCAGCTCGACTGCTTTACTGCCACACATCGGGCAGAAGCTAAGTGGCTTCCCTTACTCCCAAACTTCCTGTTATCTCAAGTAACCTAATGCCTACCCATTGTTTGGGTTTCATAACTGTGCAAATTACGTGTAATTTGTAAAAGTACAGATTTAACTTGTCGAAGTTACATTATCACGTCATACATATGTTTTCGTTATATTATTACAAGCTCGCCTTTATAGTTTGTTTCTTTGCAATCCATATGAATATTTCTACTGCGTATTACTAAATATATACACTTTTATCAAATTCAAGGCGGATTTTTCAAAATATTACTTCTCGTTTACCCACAACGGTTTATTTTTGTGAAAAATTTTCTTCGTTAAGTCATTTCTCTCATAGAAAACTCTACAAAAGGCTACCGCGCCTTATAATCTACATTGTAGTGATTATTTACGCCGAATATTTCAGCTCGGACTGCATAGCCGCGCGCTGCTGAGCGTCGCCAACGCTAGCGCAGCTCGCCGATCCGTGCTGAGCACAGCTGCTTCTCGACCTCCAGTACAGTAAACACCACCAACGAGGAGCGTGAGCTTATTTTATATATTTTTAATTTAAACATAATTCCGTTAATTATCATAAAAAAAAAATATAAATTTAATTTTTTGCTCTTGAGGCATCTCTGTGAAACTATTAAGTTACCAAGCCAGTAATAAATGAATATCAATAATGACTTCAGGTGACGATACAAAGAGCTTTGCGAAATTAATTGTTAGACGTAGCTCTGTCAAAGGCCAAGTAATGAAGTTTAGAAATTATTTAGAAAAATTGTCGCAGCTCGACTGCTTTACTGCCACACATCGGGCAGAAGCTAAGTTGCCTCCCCTTACTCCCAAACTTCCTGTTATCTCAAGTAACCTATTGCCTACCCATTGTTTGGGTTTCATAACTGTGCAAATTACGTGTAATTTGTAAAAGTACAGATTTAACTTGTCGAAGTTACATTATCACGTCATACATATTTTTTCGTTATATTCTTACAAGCTCGCCTTTATAGTTTGTTTCTTTGCAATCCATATGAATATTTCTACTGCGTATTACTAAATATATACACTTTTATCAAATTTAAGGCGGATTTTTCAAAATATTACTTCTCGTTTACCCACAACGGTTTATTTTTGTGAAAATTTTTCTTCGTTAAGTCATTTCTCTCATAGAAAACTCTACAAAAGGCTACCGCGCCTTATAATCTACATTGTAGTGATTATTTACGCCGAATATTTCAGCTCGGACTGCATAGCCGCGCGCTGCTGAGCGTCGCCAACGCTAGCGCAGCTCGCCGATCCGTGCTGAGCACAGCTGCTTCTCGACCTCCAGTACAGTAAACACCACCAACGAGGAGCGTGAGCTTATTTTATATATTTTTAATTTAAACATAATTCCGTTAATTATCATAAAAAAAATATATAAATTTAATTTTTTGCTCTTGAGGCATCTCTGTGAAACTATTAAGTTACCAAGCCAGTAATAAATGAATATCAATAATGACTTCAGGTGACGATACAAAGAGCTTTGCGAAATTAATTGTTAGACGTAGCTCTGTCAAAGGCCAAGTAACGAAGTTTAGAAATTATTTAGAAAAATTGTCGCAGCTCGACTGCTTTACTGCCGCACATCGGGCAGAAGCTAAGTGGCTTCCCTTACTCCTAAACTTCCTGTTTTCTCAAGTAACCTATTGCCTACCCATTCTTTGGGTTTCATAACTGTGCAAATTACGTGTAATTTGTAAAAGTACAGATTTAACTTGTCGAAGTTACAATATCACGTCATACATATTTTTTCGTTATATTCTTACAAGCTCGCCTTTATAGTTTGTTTCTTTGCAATCCATATGAATATTTCTACTGCGTATTACTAAATATATACACTTTTATCAAATTTAAGGCGGATTTTTCAAAATATTACTTCTCGTTTACCCACAACGGTTTATTTTTGTGAAAAATTTTCATCGTTAAGTCATTTCTCTCATAGAAAACTCTACAAAAGGCTACCGCGCCTTATAATCTACATTGTAGTGATTATTTACGCCGAATATTTCAGCTCGGACTGCATAGCCGCGCGCTGCTGAGCGTCGCCAACGCTAGCGCAGCTCGCCGATCCGTGCTGAGCACAGCTGCTTCTCGACCTCCAGTACAGTAAACACCACCAACGAGGAGCGTGAGCTTATTTTATATATTTTTAATTTAAACATAATTCCGTTAATTATCATAAAAAAAAAATATAAATTTAATTTTTTGCTCTTGAGGCATCTCTGTGAAACTATTAAGTTACCAAGCCAGTAATAAATAAATATCAATAATGACTTCAGGTGACGATACAAAGAGCTTTGCGAAATTAATTGTTAGACGTAGCTCTGTCAAAGGCCAAGTAACGAAGTTTAGAAATTATTTAGAAAAATTGTCGCAGCTCGACTGCTTTACTGCCGCACATCGGGCAGAAGCTAAGTGGCTTCCCTTACTCCTAAACTTCCTGTTATCTCAAGTAACCTATTGCCTACCCATTCTTTGGGTTTCATAACTGTGCAAATTACGTGTAATTTGTAAAAGTACAGATTTAACTTGTCGAAGTTACAATATCACGTCATACATATTTTTTCGTTATATTCTTACAAGCTCGCCTTTATAGTTTGTTTCTTTGCAATCCATATGAATATTTCTACTGCGTATTACTAAATATATACACTTTTATCAAATTTAAGGCGGATTTTTCAAAATATTACTTCTCGTTTACCCACAACGGTTTATTTTTGTGAAAAATTTTCATCGTTAAGTCATTTCTCTCATAGAAAACTCTACAAAAGGCTACCGCGCCTTATAATCTACATTGTAGTGATTATTTACGCCGAATATTTCAGCTCGGACTGCATAGCCGCGCGCTGCTGAGCGTCGCCAACGCTAGCGCAGCTCGCCGATCCGTGCTGAGCACAGCTGCTTCTCGACCTCCAGTACAGTAAACACCACCAACGAGGAGCGTGAGCTTATTTTATATATTTTTAATTTAAACATAATTCCGTTAATTATCATAAAAAAAAATATAAATTTAATTTTTTGCTCTTGAGGCATCTCTGTGAAACTATTAAGTTACCAAGCCAGTAATAAATAAATATCAATAATGACTTCAGGTGACGATACAAAGAGCTTTGCGAAATTAATTGTTAGACGTAGCTCTGTCAAAGGCCAAGTAACGAAGTTTAGAAATTATTTAGAAAAATTGTCGCAGCTCGACTGCTTTACTGCCGCACATCGGGCAGAAGCTAAGTGGCTTCCCTTACTCCTAAACTTCCTGTTATCTCAAGTAACCTATTGCCTACCCATTCTTTGGGTTTCATAACTGTGCAAATGACGTGTAATTTGTAAAAGTACAGATTTAACTTGTCGAAGTTACAATATCACGTCATACATATTTTTTCGTTATATTCTAACAAGCTCGCCTTTATAGTTTGTTTCTTTGCAATCCATATGAATATTTCTACTGCGTATTACTAAATATATACACTTTTATCAAATTTAAGGCGGATTTTTCAAAATATTACTTCTCGTTTACCCACAACGGTTTATTTTTGTGAAAAATTTTCTTCGTTAAGTCATTTCTCTCATAGAAAACTCTACAAAAGGCTACCGCGCCTTATAATCTACATTGTAGTGATTATTTACGCCGAATATTTCAGCTCGGGCTGCATAGCCGCGCGCTGCTGAGCGTCGCCAACGCTAGCGCAGCTCGCCGATCCGTGCTGAGCACAGCTGCTTCTCGACCTCCAGTACAGTAAACACCACCAACGAGCAGCGTGAGCTTATTTTATATATTTTTAATTTAAACATAATTCCGTTAATTATCATAAAAAAAAATATAAATTTAATTTTTTGCTCTTGAGGCATCTCTGTGAAACTATTAAGTTACCAAGCCAGTAATAAATAAATATCAATAATGACTTCAGGTGACGATACAAAGAGCTTTGCGAAATTAATTGTTAGACGTAGCTCTGTCAAAGGCCAAGTAACGAAGTTTAGAAATTATTTAGAAAAATTGTCGCAGCTCGACTGCTTTACTGCCGCACATCGGGCAGAAGCTAAGTGGCTTCCCTTACTCCTAAACTTCCTGTTATCTCAAGTAACCTATTGCCTACCCATTCTTTGGGTTTCATAACTGTGCAAATTACGTGTAATTTGTAAAAGTACAGATTTAACTTGTCGAAGTTACAATATCACGTCATACATATTTTTTCGTTATATTCTTACAAGCTCGCCTTTATAGTTTGTTTCTTTGCAATCCATATGAATATTTCTACTGCGTATTACTAAATATATACACTTTTATCAAATTTAAGGCGGATTTTTCAAAATATTACTTCTCGTTTACCCACAACGGTTTATTTTTGTGAAAAATTTTCATCGTTAAGTCATTTCTCTCATAGAAAACTCTACAAAAGGCTACCGCGCCTTATAATCTACATTGTAGTGATTATTTACGCCGAATATTTCAGCTCGGACTGCATAGCCGCGCGCTGCTGAGCGTCGCCAACGCTAGCGCAGCTCGCCGATCCGTGCTGAGCACAGCTGCTTCTCGACCTCCAGTACAGTAAACACCACCAACGAGGAGCGTGAGCTTATTTTATATATTTTTAATTTAAACATAATTCCGTTAATTATCATAAAAAAAAAATATAAATTTAATTTTTTGCTCTTGAGGCATCTCTGTGAAACTATTAAGTTACCAAGCCAGTAATAAATAAATATCAATAATGACTTCAGGTGACGATACAAAGAGCTTTGCGAAATTAATTGTTAGACGTAGCTCTGTCAAAGGCCAAGTAACGAAGTTTAGAAATTATTTAGAAAAATTGTCGCAGCTCGACTGCTTTACTGCCGCACATCGGGCAGAAGCTAAGTGGCTTCCCTTACTCCTAAACTTCCTGTTTTCTCAAGTAACCTATTGCCTACCCATTCTTTGGGTTTCATAACTGTGCAAATTACGTGTAATTTGTAAAAGTACAGATTTAACTTGTCGAAGTTACAATATCACGTCATACATATTTTTTCGTTATATTCTTACAAGCTCGCCTTTATAGTTTGTTTCTTTGCAATCCATATGAATATTTCTACTGCGTATTACTAAATATATACACTTTTATCAAATTTAAGGCGGATTTTTCAAAATATTACTTCTCGTTTACCCACAACGGTTTATTTTTGTGAAAAATTTTCATCGTTAAGTCATTTCTCTCATAGAAAACTCTACAAAAGGCTACCGCGCCTTATAATCTACATTGTAGTGATTATTTACGCCGAATATTTCAGCTCGGACTGCATAGCCGCGCGCTGCTGAGCGTCGCCAACGCTAGCGCAGCTCGCCGATCCGTGCTGAGCACAGCTGCTTCTCGACCTCCAGTACAGTAAACACCACCAACGAGGAGCGTGAGCTTATTTTATATATTTTTAATTTAAACATAATTCCGTTAATTATCATAAAAAAAAAATATAAATTTAATTTTTTGCTCTTGAGGCATCTCTGTGAAACTATTAAGTTACCAAGCCAGTAATAAATAAATATCAATAATGACTTCAGGTGACGATACAAAGAGCTTTGCGAAATTAATTGTTAGACGTAGCTCTGTCAAAGGCCAAGTAACGAAGTTTAGAAATTATTTAGAAAAATTGTCGCAGCTCGACTGCTTTACTGCCGCACATCGGGCAGAAGCTAAGTGGCTTCCCTTACTCCTAAACTTCCTGTTATCTCAAGTAACCTATTGCCTACCCATTCTTTGGGTTTCATAACTGTGCAAATTACGTGTAATTTGTAAAAGTACAGATTTAACTTGTCGAAGTTACAATATCACGTCATACATATTTTTTCGTTATATTCTTACAAGCTCGCCTTTATAGTTTGTTTCTTTGCAATCCATATGAATATTTCTACTGCGTATTACTAAATATATACACTTTTATCAAATTTAAGGCGGATTTTTCAAAATATTACTTCTCGTTTACCCACAACGGTTTATTTTTGTGAAAAATTTTCATCGTTAAGTCATTTCTCTCATAGAAAACTCTACAAAAGGCTACCGCGCCTTATAATCTACATTGTAGTGATTATTTACGCCGAATATTTCAGCTCGGACTGCATAGCCGCGCGCTGCTGAGCGTCGCCAACGCTAGCGCAGCTCGCCGATCCGTGCTGAGCACAGCTGCTTCTCGACCTCCAGTACAGTAAACACCACCAACGAGGAGCGTGAGCTTATTTTATATATTTTTAATTTAAACATAATTCCGTTAATTATCATAAAAAAAAATATAAATTTAATTTTTTGCTCTTGAGGCATCTCTGTGAAACTATTAAGTTACCAAGCCAGTAATAAATAAATATCAATAATGACTTCAGGTGACGATACAAAGAGCTTTGCGAAATTAATTGTTAGACGTAGCTCTGTCAAAGGCCAAGTAACGAAGTTTAGAAATTATTTAGAAAAATTGTCGCAGCTCGACTGCTTTACTGCCGCACATCGGGCAGAAGCTAAGTGGCTTCCCTTACTCCTAAACTTCCTGTTATCTCAAGTAACCTATTGCCTACCCATTCTTTGGGTTTCATAACTGTGCAAATGACGTGTAATTTGTAAAAGTACAGATTTAACTTGTCGAAGTTACAATATCACGTCATACATATTTTTTCGTTATATTCTAACAAGCTCGCCTTTATAGTTTGTTTCTTTGCAATCCATATGAATATTTCTACTGCGTATTACTAAATATATACACTTTTATCAAATTTAAGGCGGATTTTTCAAAATATTACTTCTCGTTTACCCACAACGGTTTATTTTTGTGAAAAATTTTCTTCGTTAAGTCATTTCTCTCATAGAAAACTCTACAAAAGGCTACCGCGCCTTATAATCTACATTGTAGTGATTATTTACGCCGAATATTTCAGCTCGGGCTGCATAGCCGCGCGCTGCTGAGCGTCGCCAACGCTAGCGCAGCTCGCCGATCCGTGCTGAGCACAGCTGCTTCTCGACCTCCAGTACAGTAAACACCACCAACGAGCAGCGTGAGCTTATTTTATATATTTTTAATTTAAACATAATTCCGTTAATTATCATAAAAAAAAATATAAATTTAATTTTTTGCTCTTGAGGCATCTCTGTGAAACTATTAAGTTACCAAGCCAGTAATAAATAAATATCAATAATGACTTCAGGTGACGATACAAAGAGCTTTGCGAAATTAATTGTTAGACGTAGCTCTGTCAAAGGCCAAGTAACGAAGTTTAGAAATTATTTAGAAAAATTGTCGCAGCTCGACTGCTTTACTGCCGCACATCGGGCAGAAGCTAAGTGGCTTCCCTTACTCCTAAACTTCCTGTTATCTCAAGTAACCTATTGCCTACCCATTCTTTGGGTTTCATAACTGTGCAAATTACGTGTAATTTGTAAAAGTACAGATTTAACTTGTCGAAGTTACAATATCACGTCATACATATTTTTTCGTTATATTCTTACAAGCTCGCCTTTATAGTTTGTTTCTTTGCAATCCATATGAATATTTCTACTGCGTATTACTAAATATATACACTTTTATCAAATTTAAGGCGGATTTTTCAAAATATTACTTCTCGTTTACCCACAACGGTTTATTTTTGTGAAAAATTTTCATCGTTAAGTCATTTCTCTCATAGAAAACTCTACAAAAGGCTACCGCGCCTTATAATCTACATTGTAGTGATTATTTACGCCGAATATTTCAGCTCGGACTGCATAGCCGCGCGCTGCTGAGCGTCGCCAACGCTAGCGCAGCTCGCCGATCCGTGCTGAGCACAGCTGCTTCTCGACCTCCAGTACAGTAAACACCACCAACGAGGAGCGTGAGCTTATTTTATATATTTTTAATTTAAACATAATTCCGTTAATTATCATAAAAAAAAAATATAAATTTAATTTTTTGCTCTTGAGGCATCTCTGTGAAACTATTAAGTTACCAAGCCAGTAATAAATAAATATCAATAATGACTTCAGGTGACGATACAAAGAGCTTTGCGAAATTAATTGTTAGACGTAGCTCTGTCAAAGGCCAAGTAACGAAGTTTAGAAATTATTTAGAAAAATTGTCGCAGCTCGACTGCTTTACTGCCGCACATCGGGCAGAAGCTAAGTGGCTTCCCTTACTCCTAAACTTCCTGTTATCTCAAGTAACCTATTGCCTACCCATTCTTTGGGTTTCATAACTGTGCAAATGACGTGTAATTTGTAAAAGTACAGATTTAACTTGTCGAAGTTACAATATCACGTCATACATATTTTTTCGTTATATTCTAACAAGCTCGCCTTTATAGTTTGTTTCTTTGCAATCCATATGAATATTTCTACTGCGTATTACTAAATATATACACTTTTATCAAATTTAAGGCGGATTTTTCAAAATATTACTTCTCGTTTACCCACAACGGTTTATTTTTGTGAAAAATTTTCTTCGTTAAGTCATTTCTCTCATAGAAAACTCTACAAAAGGCTACCGCGCCTTATAATCTACATTGTAGTGATTATTTACGCCGAATATTTCAGCTCGGACTGCATAGCCGCGCGCTGCTGAGCGTCGCCAACGCTAGCGCAGCTCGCCGATCCGTGCTGAGCACAGCTGCTTCTCGACCTCCAGTACAGTAAACACCACCAACGAGGAGCGTGAGCTTATTTTATATATTTTTAATTTAAACATAATTCCGTTAATTATCATAAAAAAAAATATAAATTTAATTTTTTGCTCTTGAGGCATCTCTGTGAAACTATTAAGTTACCAAGCCAGTAATAAATAAATATCAATAATGACTTCAGGTGACGATACAAAGAGCTTTGCGAAATTAATTGTTAGACGTAGCTCTGTCAAAGGCCAAGTAACGAAGTTTAGAAATTATTTAGAAAAATTGTCGCAGCTCGACTGCTTTACTGCCGCACATCGGGCAGAAGCTAAGTGGCTTCCCTTACTCCTAAACTTCCTGTTATCTCAAGTAACCTATTGCCTACCCATTCTTTGGGTTTCATAACTGTGCAAATTACGTGTAATTTGTAAAAGTACAGATTTAACTTGTCGAAGTTACAATATCACGTCATACATATTTTTTCGTTATATTCTTACAAGCTCGCCTTTATAGTTTGTTTCTTTGCAATCCATATGAATATTTCTACTGCGTATTACTAAATATATACACTTTTATCAAATTTAAGGCGGATTTTTCAAAATATTACTTCTCGTTTACCCACAACGGTTTATTTTTGTGAAAAATTTTCATCGTTAAGTCATTTCTCTCATAGAAAACTCTACAAAAGGCTACCGCGCCTTATAATCTACATTGTAGTGATTATTTACGCCGAATATTTCAGCTCGGACTGCATAGCCGCGCGCTGCTGAGCGTCGCCAACGCTAGCGCAGCTCGCCGATCCGTGCTGAGCACAGCTGCTTCTCGACCTCCAGTACAGTAAACACCACCAACGAGGAGCGTGAGCTTATTTTATATATTTTTAATTTAAACATAATTCCGTTAATTATCATAAAAAAAAAATATAAATTTAATTTTTTGCTCTTGAGGCATCTCTGTGAAACTATTAAGTTACCAAGCCAGTAATAAATAAATATCAATAATGACTTCAGGTGACGATACAAAGAGCTTTGCGAAATTAATTGTTAGACGTAGCTCTGTCAAAGGCCAAGTAACGAAGTTTAGAAATTATTTAGAAAAATTGTCGCAGCTCGACTGCTTTACTGCCGCACATCGGGCAGAAGCTAAGTGGCTTCCCTTACTCCTAAACTTCCTGTTATCTCAAGTAACCTATTGCCTACCCATTCTTTGGGTTTCATAACTGTGCAAATGACGTGTAATTTGTAAAAGTACAGATTTAACTTGTCGAAGTTACAATATCACGTCATACATATTTTTTCGTTATATTCTAACAAGCTCGCCTTTATAGTTTGTTTCTTTGCAATCCATATGAATATTTCTACTGCGTATTACTAAATATATACACTTTTATCAAATTTAAGGCGGATTTTTCAAAATATTACTTCTCGTTTACCCACAACGGTTTATTTTTGTGAAAAATTTTCTTCGTTAAGTCATTTCTCTCATAGAAAACTCTACAAAAGGCTACCGCGCCTTATAATCTACATTGTAGTGATTATTTACGCCGAATATTTCAGCTCGGACTGCATAGCCGCGCGCTGCTGAGCGTCGCCAACGCTAGCGCAGCTCGCCGATCCGTGCTGAGCACAGCTGCTTCTCGACCTCCAGTACAGTAAACACCACCAACGAGGAGCGTGAGCTTATTTTATATATTTTTAATTTAAACATAATTCCGTTAATTATCATAAAAAAAAATATAAATTTAATTTTTTGCTCTTGAGGCATCTCTGTGAAACTATTAAGTTACCAAGCCAGTAATAAATAAATATCAATAATGACTTCAGGTGACGATACAAAGAGCTTTGCGAAATTAATTGTTAGACGTAGCTCTGTCAAAGGCCAAGTAACGAAGTTTAGAAATTATTTAGAAAAATTGTCGCAGCTCGACTGCTTTACTGCCGCACATCGGGCAGAAGCTAAGTGGCTTCCCTTACTCCTAAACTTCCTGTTATCTCAAGTAACCTATTGCCTACCCATTCTTTGGGTTTCATAACTGTGCAAATGACGTGTAATTTGTAAAAGTACAGATTTAACTTGTCGAAGTTACAATATCACGTCATACATATTTTTTCGTTATATTCTAACAAGCTCGCCTTTATAGTTTGTTTCTTTGCAATCCATATGAATATTTCTACTGCGTATTACTAAATATATACACTTTTATCAAATTTAAGGCGGATTTTTCAAAATATTACTTCTCGTTTACCCACAACGGTTTATTTTTGTGAAAAATTTTCTTCGTTAAGTCATTTCTCTCATAGAAAACTCTACAAAAGGCTACCGCGCCTTATAATCTACATTGTAGTGATTATTTACGCCGAATATTTCAGCTCGGACTGCATAGCCGCGCGCTGCTGAGCGTCGCCAACGCTAGCGCAGCTCGCCGATCCGTGCTGAGCACAGCTGCTTCTCGACCTCCAGTACAGTAAACACCACCAACGAGGAGCGTGAGCTTATTTTATATATTTTTAATTTAAACATAATTCCGTTAATTATCATAAAAAAAAAATATAAATTTAATTTTTTGCTCTTGAGGCATCTCTGTGAAACTATTAAGTTACCAAGCCAGTAATAAAAAAATATCAATAATGACTTCAGGTGACGATACAAAGAGCTTTGCGAAATTAATTGTTAGACGTAGCTCTGTCAAAGGCCAAGTAACGAAGTTTAGAAATTATTTAGAAAAATTGTCGCAGCTCGACTGCTTTACTGCCGCACATCGGGCAGAAGCTAAGTGGCTTCCCTTACTCCTAAACTTCCTGTTATCTCAAGTAACCTATTGCCTACCCATTCTTTGGGTTTCATAACTGTGCAAATTACGTGTAATTTGTAAAAGTACAGATTTAACTTGTCGAAGTTACAATATCACGTCATACATATTTTTTCGTTATATTCTTACAAGCTCGCCTTTATAGTTTGTTTCTTTGCAATCCATATGAATATTTCTACTGCGTATTACTAAATATATACACTTTTATCAAATTTAAGGCGGATTTTTCAAAATATTACTTCTCGTTTACCCACAACGGTTTATTTTTGTGAAAAATTTTCATCGTTAAGTCATTTCTCTCATAGAAAACTCTACAAAAGGCTACCGCGCCTTATAATCTACATTGTAGTGATTATTTACGCCGAATATTTCAGCTCGGACTGCATAGCCGCGCGCTGCTGAGCGTCGCCAACGCTAGCGCAGCTCGCCGATCCGTGCTGAGCACAGCTGCTTCTCGACCTCCAGTACAGTAAACACCACCAACGAGGAGCGTGAGCTTATTTTATATATTTTTAATTTAAACATAATTCCGTTAATTATCATAAAAAAAAATATAAATTTAATTTTTTGCTCTTGAGGCATCTCTGTGAAACTATTAAGTTACCAAGCCAGTAATAAATAAATATCAATAATGACTTCAGGTGACGATACAAAGAGCTTTGCGAAATTAATTGTTAGACGTAGCTCTGTCAAAGGCCAAGTAACGAAGTTTAGAAATTATTTAGAAAAATTGTCGCAGCTCGACTGCTTTACTGCCGCACATCGGGCAGAAGCTAAGTGGCTTCCCTTACTCCTAAACTTCCTGTTATCTCAAGTAACCTATTGCCTACCCATTCTTTGGGTTTCATAACTGTGCAAATTACGTGTAATTTGTAAAAGTACAGATTTAACTTGTCGAAGTTACAATATCACGTCATACATATTTTTTCGTTATATTCTTACAAGCTCGCCTTTATAGTTTGTTTCTTTGCAATCCATATGAATATTTCTACTGCGTATTACTAAATATATACACTTTTATCAAATTTAAGGCGGATTTTTCAAAATATTACTTCTCGTTTACCCACAACGGTTTATTTTTGTGAAAAATTTTCATCGTTAAGTCATTTCTCTCATAGAAAACTCTACAAAAGGCTACCGCGCCTTATAATCTACATTGTAGTGATTATTTACGCCGAACATTTCAGCTCGGACTGCATAGCCGCGCGCTGCTGAGCGTCGCCAACGCTAGCGCAGCTCGCCGATCCGTGCTGAGCACAGCTGCTTCTCGACCTCCAGTACAGTAAACACCACCAACGAGGAGCGTGAGCTTATTTTATATATTTTTAATTTAAACATAATTCCGTTAATTATCATAAAAAAAAAATATAAATTTAATTTTTTGCTCTTGAGGCATCTCTGTGAAACTATTAAGTTACCAAGCCAGTAATAAATAAATATCAATAATGACTTCAGGTGACGATACAAAGAGCTTTGCGAAATTAATTGTTAGACGTAGCTCTGTCAAAGGCCAAGTAACGAAGTTTAGAAATTATTTAGAAAAATTGTCGCAGCTCGACTGCTTTACTGCCGCACATCGGGCAGAAGCTAAGTGGCTTCCCTTACTCCTAAACTTCCTGTTATCTCAAGTAACCTATTGCCTACCCATTCTTTGGGTTTCATAACTGTGCAAATGACGTGTAATTTGTAAAAGTACAGATTTAACTTGTCGAAGTTACAATATCACGTCATACATATTTTTTCGTTATATTCTAACAAGCTCGCCTTTATAGTTTGTTTCTTTGCAATCCATATGAATATTTCTACTGCGTATTACTAAATATATACACTTTTATCAAATTTAAGGCGGATTTTTCAAAATATTACTTCTCGTTTACCCACAACGGTTTATTTTTGTGAAAAATTTTCATCGTTAAGTCATTTCTCTCATAGAAAACTCTACAAAAGGCTACCGCGCCTTATAATCTACATTGTAGTGATTATTTACGCCGAATATTTCAGCTCGGACTGCATAGCCGCGCGCTGCTGAGCGTCGCCAACGCTAGCGCAGCTCGCCGATCCGTGCTGAGCACAGCTGCTTCTCGACCTCCAGTACAGTAAACACCACCAACGAGGAGCGTGAGCTTATTTTATATATTTTTAATTTAAACATAATTCCGTTAATTATCATAAAAAAAAATATAAATTTAATTTTTTGCTCTTGAGGCATCTCTGTGAAACTATTAAGTTACCAAGCCAGTAATAAATAAATATCAATAATGACTTCAGGTGACGATACAAAGAGCTTTGCGAAATTAATTGTTAGACGTAGCTCTGTCAAAGGCCAAGTAACGAAGTTTAGAAATTATTTAGAAAAATTGTCGCAGCTCGACTGCTTTACTGCCGCACATCGGGCAGAAGCTAAGTGGCTTCCCTTACTCCTAAACTTCCTGTTATCTCAAGTAACCTATTGCCTACCCATTCTTTGGGTTTCATAACTGTGCAAATGACGTGTAATTTGTAAAAGTACAGATTTAACTTGTCGAAGTTACAATATCACGTCATACATATTTTTTCGTTATATTCTAACAAGCTCGCCTTTATAGTTTGTTTCTTTGCAATCCATATGAATATTTCTACTGCGTATTACTAAATATATACACTTTTATCAAATTTAAGGCGGATTTTTCAAAATATTACTTCTCGTTTACCCACAACGGTTTATTTTTGTGAAAAATTTTCTTCGTTAAGTCATTTCTCTCATAGAAAACTCTACAAAAGGCTACCGCGCCTTATAATCTACATTGTAGTGATTATTTACGCCGAATATTTCAGCTCGGACTGCATAGCCGCGCGCTGCTGAGCGTCGCCAACGCTAGCGCAGCTCGCCGATCCGTGCTGAGCACAGCTGCTTCTCGACCTCCAGTACAGTAAACACCACCAACGAGGAGCGTGAGCTTATTTTATATATTTTTAATTTAAACATAATTCCGTTAATTATCATAAAAAAAAATATAAATTTAATTTTTTGCTCTTGAGGCATCTCTGTGAAACTATTAAGTTACCAAGCCAGTAATAAATAAATATCAATAATGACTTCAGGTGACGATACAAAGAGCTTTGCGAAATTAATTGTTAGACGTAGCTCTGTCAAAGGCCAAGTAACGAAGTTTAGAAATTATTTAGAAAAATTGTCGCAGCTCGACTGCTTTACTGCCGCACATCGGGCAGAAGCTAAGTGGCTTCCCTTACTCCTAAACTTCCTGTTATCTCAAGTAACCTATTGCCTACCCATTCTTTGGGTTTCATAACTGTGCAAATTACGTGTAATTTGTAAAAGTACAGATTTAACTTGTCGAAGTTACAATATCACGTCATACATATTTTTTCGTTATATTCTTACAAGCTCGCCTTTATAGTTTGTTTCTTTGCAATCCATATGAATATTTCTACTGCGTATTACGAAGTATATACACTTTTATCAAATTTAAGGCGGATTTTTCAAAATATTACTTCTCGTTTACCCACAACGGTTTATTTTTGTGAAAATTTTTCTTCGTTAAGTCATTTCTCTCATAGAAAACTCTACAAAAGGCTACCGCGCCTCATAATCTACATTGTAGTGATTATTTACGCCGAATATTTCAGCTCGGACTGCATAGCCGCGCGCTGCTGAGCGTCGCCAACGCTAGCGCTGCTCGCCGATCCGTGCTGAGCACAGCTGCTTCTCGACCTCCAGTACTGTAAACACCACCAACGAGGAGCGTGAGCTTATTTTATATATTTTTAATTTAAACATAATTCCGTTAATTATAATAAAAAAAAAATATAAATTTTATTTTTTGCTCTTGAGGCATCTCTGTGAAACTATTAAGTTACCAAGCCAGTAATAAATAAATATCAATAATGACTTCAGGTGACGATACAAAGAGCTTTGCGAAATTAATTGTTAGACGTAGCTCTGTCAAAGGCCAAGTAACGAAGTTTAGAAATTATTTAGAAAAATTGTCGCAGCTCGACTGCTTTACTGCCACACATCGGGCAGAAGCTAAGTGGCTTCCCTTACTCCTAAACTTCCTGTTATCTCAAGTAACCTATTGCCTACCCATTGTTTGGGTTTCATAACTGTGCAAATTACGTGTAATTTGTAAAAGTACAGATTTAACTTGTCGAAGTTACAATATCACGTCATACATATTTTTTCGTTATATTCTTACAAGCTCGCCTTTATAGTTTGTTTCTTTGCAATCCATATGAATATTTCTGCTGCGTATTACTAAATATATACTGAACACTATTTCAGTCGGAATACGGGCGCTTTGTCAATAAAACAACCAGATACCGTGGAACCTGTTGTATTCACTCAACGAATTACTGTACAACTCCATATGTCGACGAATTACATTTAGTATTATCAGTTTATATATCGCTTTGGCAACAAAATGACTGCGCGATTTAGATTTTTTAGACAACGCCACCTATTGAGTGACAGGTACAACTTACATATCGTAGACATACCGCCCACCAAGGACATATTGCAGAATGTCCTTAAACAACAAGGAGTGCTAACCGCCCCCCAGGCAATAAGTTAGGCAAAGACAAACAAATCTGTCATTGGTGGGTTACAACATATTACAATATTAAATTAACCAAAAAAAAAACAATACATAAATCCTCCAAACAATTCGTACAATGTACATATTTAAAGAGTAATTAAGACGTACGAGCCAATGATAATGAGTAATGTTGTTGTTGAATCTCAATAAACTTAACCTTAATTCACTTACTATCTAAACAATTATTGGTTTTTAAACCAAAACTGAAAGAAATAAAGCTATAAAACCCTTAATACTATATACGAGAACTATATCCAAAAGCTACTATAAATTAGTCTTAATTACATACTGGAAGGACACACACCTTTGAGACGGGTCTTTTTATTAAAGAATTTTTTGTGCGAAGAGTAATTACACGTGTGATACCATCAGAACCTGGATGCTTATGTTCTATGCGTCCCAGCAACCATTTGCCAGGAGGTAAGTCATCTTCTTTAACTAACACCACGTCTCCAATATCAGGTTCAGGTGTTTGGTAAGTCCATTTATGTCTCTGAAGAAACTGATTTAAATAATCTTTTGACCAGAGCCGCCAAAAGTCTTGTCATTTTTTGGGTTAGTTGCCAACGTCTGAGATTCGATACATTTGTATTTTCAAAATTAGTATCAGGCACTAATACTAGAGGCTCTCCAACCAGAAAGTGACCCGGAGTTAGCACTTCTAGCTCTTTTTGATCCTCAACATAAGACAGCGGTCTCGAATTGAGACATGCCTCGATTTGAGCTAAAACAGTCGTCAGCTCCTCAAAGGTCAAGGTTGAATTACCGACAACTCGTTTGAGATGGTACTTGGTTGACTTTATGCCCGACTCCCATAGACCGCCTTGGTTTGGCGCATGTGGAGTAATAAAAGTCCACTGAGTGCCATTATTCGCAAGGCTCTCAGATAGCTCCGGTACAAACGCTGACTTTTCTTCGTTAAATAACTCGGCTAACTCACGAGCAGCTCCCACAAAATTTGTGCCATTGTCACTGTACAACCTAGCACAGCGACCCCTTCTAGCTACAAATCTTTGAAATGCTGCCAAAAACCCTTTTGATGTCATATCACTGACTACCTCGAGATGGATTGCCCTCGTACACATACAAACAAATAGTGCAATATAGCCCTTGTAAGATTTATTGCCGCGTCCCGGTGATACCCTGATATTAATAGGGCCCGCGTAGTCAACCCCACTATTTAAAAATACCTTATCAGGCGTAACTCGCGGCGAGGGGAGTTGGCCCATTAATTGGTTCCTAGTTTTGTTCGAATATCTAATGCATATAACACAATTTCTGTAACAAGCCTTCACTAGTACCCTCACTCCCACAACCCAGTACTTAGACCTCAAATAGGTGATCATGGCCTGAGGTCCTCCATGCATCGTCTTCAAATGCGCGTCTGTTATTATTAATTTTGTGAGAAAAGAATCCTTAGGTATAAGAATTGGGTGTTTGCGATTATACTCCAATTGCGACATCTCCAAACGACCCCCCACTCTAATGACCCCTTCCGAGTCTAAGAATAAATTCAAAAATTTAAACTTGCCTCTAGTATTTAATTTCGAATCGGACGATTTCAATTCTTGAATTTTATCTAGAAAACATTCCTCCTGGCACTTCTTTATACAAATTTCCATTGCTTGATCAAGTTCCGCTTTCGTTAAATAATTATCTCGATATATTGTTCTATTACCTCTTGATCTTGTACATTTTAGGAAGCGTCTACAGTATGCTACAACTCTAACCAATTTTTTAAGCGAGGAATATCGACACCAAAAAGAAGGATCAAGAATGCCTGTATGAGCCTTTACTTCTTCTAAATTGGTAATTAAATGTTTCGGTTTCTTATAATCGATTATTGCCTCACGTAAAAATGGAGGCCCCTCAAACCAAAGTGACATTTTGTGAAGTTCACTCGGAGCTACCCCACGGGAAGCACAATCAGCTGGATTTTGCTTGGATGAAACGTGGTACCAATGTTGGGTATCCAGGGTAGTAAGTATTTTAGATACACGGTTAGCCACAAAGGTCTTTCAACGATTCGGGTGACAATTAAGCCAAGCTAGAACCACCTCTGAGTCCGTCCAAGCTCGTAATTCATTCACGTTCAAAACCTTTGCTACTTCCACCATCAGTTTGGCAAGACTCTTCAAAATAGCCTCAATACACTGCAAATGCCGAAATCCACCCTAATGCTGATTCAAAAAGCAGTTCTTCTAAATACATGCCGTCTCACACGAAAATTTCTCGCATCATCGTCATCCTAATCTCACACCCCCTGGCACACTTGGCTAAGGCCCGTGTGTTAGATTTAACTTCCCTTTTAAAATAAAAAGGAGACCAGAAAAGGTATAAAAAATAATAATAATAATAATAATAACCCTAGCAACACTGAAAGCAGATGCGGAATTTTTCAAACAAATTTTCAATAATTTATTTTCTCGTTTTAAAACATTCTGGAGTAACAAAATCAACAAAAAATAGTTTCGAAATATATTAAAAATGCATTATTATCATCAAAGCAGAATTAAATTGAACAAAAAGGCGTTATAAAAGAAAACATCCGATAAGTAAGACATGACGTTTTGAACGTCAAGTCACAACAATGATTTTCTATGTGAATAAATTCCTAAAATGCTAACAAGGGCGAGATCGAGAGCACAATTACTAACTCCGGACTCGTCGCTACGCTCCGCCTTGCCGTCTTCGGATGCCAGAACAGAAGTGCCAACTGTCGCAGAGGCGTCGAGCTCTTCATCAAGTGACGAGTTTTTCTCTCCGCCGACGTCGCCAACACCTGTACGTCGGCAGGAGAGATACCGGCCACCAGATAGCTTGGGACCCCGAGGACCACTGACCTCGAATAGGGCCCCCGCTGCCGGTGGTAATGTGCGCCGCATGAAGTGGACACATTCAATTAATGAGAATGTCATGCGGGCATATTTTCGGGCTACAGAGTTGGGAACGAACCTTACTGCGTACCGTGTTCGACTAGTCTCTCTGTTTCAGGAGCTTGAGCCAGCTGTCAACGTGTCGGCACAACGACTGTCGGATCAAGTGCGAGCTATACAGCGTTGTCACCTGCTGGATGATGCTGTACTTGAGAGGATACGCTCTGACATACGGAATAGCTTGGCTGTCCCTTCTTCATCACATGTTGTGGATACGATAGTAAACACCACATCACAATTACCACGAAGTGAATACATTGATGAACTAGTGGACAGTGAAATTATCTCCGTAAGTACCCAGTGTAATGATACGATAAGGAGCACTTTGGAGGATGCGATTCGGGAATACCGATATGTAGATTCTAATAACAGACCCCGGTTGTCTCGTTTGCCCATATATAAACGAAATTTAGCGCTGGTGAGTGCCTTGGATTCGTTATTGCCTGATTATTTTAATAATAGCGAAGATCTCAGTGATACACATTCCATTCTATACTGTGCGGCTATCGCAGTTTGTCGAGTAGCTGGTGTTAATTTTGTAGAATGTAAAACTGCTACTCGACCAAAAAATACTGTGCCAGCTTGGCAGTGTAGAATTGAACGTCGTATTGCTGGGACCAGGACACTCATTGGTAAGCTAATTAGCTTCAGATCAGGTAATACGCGACCAAAAGTGATGCGCTTTGTGAAACAGGCATTCTTAGGGACTACTGTCAGTCCTCAACAATACATGTCATGTGTCACAGAGCGCATAGACTTTCTGAAGCAAAAAGTTTATGCATGGGCAAATAGAATTAGGCGCTATAGAAAACGAACAGATCGGTATAATCAGAATCGCACTTTCCAAAGAAATGAGAAGTGGGTGTACCAGAAGTGGGAGAAACTGAGTCCCTGTATGAGTGATGAGCATTTACCAGATAAAAATGCCACAAATTATTTTTGGCGAAACATCTGGTCAACGCCTGTCACTCATACAGAGGGTCATTGGTGTCGGGATGTCGAGCGCTCATGTGAGTCAATAACACCTATGGAACCAGTTAGGATTGATAAGGAGGATGTAAGTTGTGCGGTCCGTTCATTAGCGAATTGGAAAGCACCTGGTCCAGACGGACTGCACAACTTTTGGCTTAAATGGTTCCGTAGCTCACATGCGTACTTGGCATCTCAATTCCAAACGGCATTGGATTCAGGTTCATTACCACAATTTTTAACCACTGGCATAACCCACTTACTCCATAAATCTGGCAGTACCATGGATCCCAAAAACTTTAGACCTATTACTTGTTTACCAACGTTATATAAACTTCTAACATCTATTCTGAGACTCAAAATCACTACTCATATTAATAATAATTCGATAATTTCCGTTTCTCAGAATGGATGTAGAAGTGGGACCCGTGGCACTAAAGAGCTCCTTATAATAGACATGACCATTAGCCAGCAGGTACGTCGCAATCGTAAGAGCCTGGCGACATGCTGGATAGATTACAAGAAGGCTTATGACTCGGTGCCACATACATGGCTTTTGAGGGTGCTGGAGTTGTATAAAATTGATACAACTCTGTGCACTTTTTTGAAGTCATGTATGGGGCAATGGAGAACAGTACTTCGCTATCCAGGATGTCGGCAGTCTACGATGAACGACGTACTTATAAAAATCGAGCGGGGCATCTTTCAAGGTGACAGTCTGAGTCCCTTGTGGTTTTGTCTAGCTTTGAACCCTCTTAGTACTCTATTAGAGGGTTCAGGGATAGGCTATAGGTTGCAGAAAGATGATCGAGTTATAAGTCACCTCCTTTATATGGATGATTTGAAACTACTTGCCCCCACTAAATTACAATTGACAGCGTTACTAAAGGTCACTGAAAACTTTAGTAATTCTATCAAGATGGAATTTGGTGTAGACAAGTGTGCAGTCATGTATGTAAAGAAGGGACTGATTGTGGAATCCGAAGGAGTAGAGCTTTCAGATTCCACAAAACTTCGATCTCTATCTGCCACTGAAACCTACAAGTATCTAGGCTTTTCACAGTCCTTGGGAATACCAGAATCTGACGTGAAACAAATGTTGCGGGAACGTTTCTTTGGCCGCCTGAAAAAAGTGCTAAAAAGTCTTTTATCGGGTGGTAACAAGGTGCGGGCCTACAATAGTTGGGTCATGCCGGTTCTGATGTATTCCTTTGGTATACTTAGATGGACTCAGACCGAATTAGATGCTTTTGACAGGAGAGTCCGTACATTGCTAACTGCATTCCGAATGCATCACCCACGTTCATCGGTTATGAGATTGTATATCCCGCGAAAGTTTGGGGGTCGTGGACTATTAAATATCAAGACCCTACACAATCGCGAGATATACAATCTTAGAGAATATTTTCTCCATACTGATGTGGAAATGCATCGCAATGTAGTTGCAGTGGATACCGGACTCACTCCACTCGCTTTGGCTAAAGAGAATTGGCGCAAACCTGTAGTACTTGGTACTAATGATCGCAGGGAGGTATGGAAGGGCAAAGAACTTCATGGTCGATTTTATCGGGCCCTTAATGGGCCTGATATAGACTTTAAAGCATCTACGTCCTGGCTACGGTATGGTGATCTCTTCGGAGAAACCGAAGGTTTTGTCTGTGCGATTATGGACGAAGTTATCATGACGAATAACTATCGGAAATATATCCTGAAGGATGGTACGGTCGACATCTGTCGGGCATGTCACCGTCCTGGAGAATCTATCAGGCATATTATTTCTGGTTGTTCTCGTCTTGCTAACGGCGAATATTTGCACAGGCACAACCAAGTAGCCAGGATTGTACATCAACAACTTGCCCTTAAATATCATCTTGTGAACTCAGAGGTGCCATACTACAGGTATGTGCCCGACCCAGTTCTCGAGAATGGTCGTGCTACGTTATATTGGGATCGATCTATTATCACAGACAGGACTATTGTTGCCAATAAGCCTGATATTGTGGTGATAGATCGATTGGAGCGTCGCGCAATGATTGTCGATATTGCCGTTCCACATGACGAGAATCTCGTGAAAGCCGAAAAAGAAAAACAAATAAAATATTTGGATTTATCTCACGAGATTGTCGATATGTGGAATGTGGATTCGGCGATCATTGTTCCGATAGTCGTATCTGCTCACGGATTAATTGCCAGGAGCCTCGACCAACACCTTAAGAGGCTCACGTTAGATGGCTGGATCAAGGGTCTGATGCAGAAGGCAGTCCTCCTTGACACGGCTCGTATTGTGAGGAGGTTCCTGTCTTTGGAGCCCTAACCACCGGTTTCTTGGTCCCTGTACCCGAAGTCGGTGGTCTACTATTTTTTATATTTTTAAATGTATTTGTTTTTATATTTATATTTAAAAATGTAAATAATGTGTATATAAATGAAATAAAGGAAATAATAATAATAAGATTGGATCAAGGGTCTGATGCAGAAGGCAGTCCTCCTAGACACGGCACGTATAGTAAGGAGGTTCCTGTCTCTGGAGCCCTAACCACCGGTTTCTTGGTCCCTGTACCCGAAGTCGGTGGTCTACTATTTTTTATATTTTTAAATGTATTTTTTTTTTATTTGTATATTTAAAAATGTAATCAATATGTCATATATATAAAATAAAGAGAATAATAATAATATCTGTAAGTACCCTATACAATGATAAGATAAGGAGCACTTTGGAAGATGTGATTCGGGAATACCGATGCGTAAATTTTTTTAACAGACCCCGTTTGCCCCGTTTGCCCATTCATAAACGAAATTTAGCGCTGGTGAGTGCCTTGGATTCGTTATTACCGGATTATTTCGGTAATAGCGAAGATCTCGGTGATACACATTCCATTCTATACTGTGCGGCTATTGCAGTTTGTCGAGTAGCTGGTATTAAATTTGCAGAAAATATAACTACTACTCGACTAGAAAATACTGTGCCAGCTTGGCAGTGTAGAATTGAACGTCGTATTGCTGGGGCCAGGACACTCATTGGTAAGCTAATTAGTTTCCGATCAGGTAACACGCGACCGAAAGTGATGCGCTTTGTGAAACAGGCATTCTTGGGGACTACTATTAGTCCTCAACAGTATATGTCATGTGTCACAGAGCGCATAGACTTTCTGAAGCAAAAAGTTTATGCATGGGCAAACAGAATAAGGCGGTATAGAAAGCGAATAGATCGGTATAATCAGAATCGCATGTTCCAAAGAAGCGAGAAGTGGGTGTACCGAAAATGGGAGAACCTGAGTCCGTGTATGAGTGACGGGCAAGTCCCAGATGAAAATGCCACGAATTCGTTTTGGCGCAGCATCTGGTCAGTGCCTGTCGCTCATACAGAAGGTGATTGGTATCGGGATGTTGAGCGCTCATGTGAGTCTTTATTACCTATGGAACTAATTAACATCGATAAAGAGGATGTAAGTTGTGCAGTCCGTTCATTACCGAATTGGAAAGCACCTGGTCCAGACGGACTGCACAACTTCTGGCTCAAGTGGTTCAGAAGCTCACATGCGTGTTTAGCATCTCAATTCCAAACAGCATTGGATTCGGGTTCATTACCACAATTTTTAACCACTGGCATAACCCACTTACTCTACAAATCTGGTAGTGCCATGGATCCCAAAAACTTTAGGCCCATAACTTGCTTACCAACCTTATATAAACTTCTGACATCTATTCTGAGACTCAAAATTACTACACACATTAATCAGAATTCGATACTTTCTGTTTCTCAGAATGGATGTAGAAGTGGGACCCGTGGCACTAAAGAGCTCCTTATCATAGAGATGACCATCAGCCAACAGGTACGTCGTAATCGTAAGAGTCTGGCGACATGTTGGATAGATTATAAGAAGGCTTTTGACTCAGTTCCACATACATGGCTTTTGAAGGTGCTAGAGTTGTATAAAATTGATACAACTCTCTGCACTTTCTTGAAGTCATGTATGAGGCAATGGAGAACAGTACTTCGCTATCCAGGATGTCGTCAGACTGCGGTAAACGATGTACCAATAAAGATCGAGCGGGGCATATTCCAAGGTGACAGTCTGAGTCCCTTGTGGTTTTGCCTGGCTTTGAACCCTCTAAGAACTTTATTAGAGGGTTCAGGGTTAGGCTATAGGTTGCAGAAAGAGGCTCCAGTCATATCACACCTCTTTTATATGGATGATTTGAAACTATTTGCCCCTACTAAATTACAATTGACAGCGTTACTAAGGGTTACGGAAAACTTTAGTAATTCTATCAAAATGGAATTTGGTATAGACAAGTGTGCAGTCATGCATGTAAAGAAAGGTGTGATTGTGGAATCTGAAGGAATAGAGCTTTCAGATTCTACAAGACTCAGATCTCTGTCTGCAACCGAAACCTACAAGTATCTTGGTTTTTCACAGTCCTTGGGAATACCGGAATCTGACATGAAACAGTCGTTGCGGGAACGCTTCTTTGGCCGCCTGAAAAAAGTACTTAAAAGTCTTTTATCAGGCGGTAACAAGGTGCGAGCCTACAATGGTTGGGTCATGCCGGTTCTGATGTATTCCTTCGGTATACTTAGATGGACTCAGACTTAATTAGATGCCCTAGACAGGAGAGTCCGTACATTGCTGACTGCATTCCGTATGCATCACCCACGTTCATCAGTTATGAGGTTGTATATCCCGCGAAAGTTTGGGGGTCGAGGTCTATTAAATGTCAAGACCCTACACAATCGCGAGATATACAATCTCAGAGAATATTTTCTTCATACTGATGTGGGAGTGCATCGCAGTGTAGTTGCAATGGATACCGGACTCACTCCGCTCGCTCTGGCTAAAGAGAATTGGCGCAAACCTGTAGTACTTGGTACTAATGAACGCAGGGAGGTATGGAAGGGCAAAGAACTTCATGGACGGTTTTATCGGGCCCTTAACGGGTCCGATATAGACTTTAAAGCGTCAACCTCCTGGCTACGGTATGGTGATCTCTTCGGAGAAACCGAAGGTTTTGTTTGTGCGATTATGGACGAAGTTATCATGACGAATAACTATCGGAAATATATCCTGAAAGATGGTACGGTTGACATATGTCGGGCATGTCACCGTCCCGGGGAATCTATTAGGCATATTATTTCTGGTTGTTCTCGTCTTGCTAACGGTGAATATTTGCACAGGCACAACCAAGTAGCTAGGATCGTACATCAACAGCTTGCCCTTAAATACAAACTTGTGAATTCGGAGGTGCCATACTACAGGTATGTGCCCGACCCAGTTCTCGAGAATGGTCGTGCTACGTTATATTGGGATCGATCTATTATCACAGACAGGACTATTGTTGCCAATAAACCTGATATTGTGGTGATAGATCGATCAGAGCGCCGCGCAATGACTGTCGACATCGCCGTTCCTCATGACGAGAATCTCGTGAAAGTTGAAAAAGAAAAAGAAATAAAATATTTGGACTTATCTCACGAGATTGTCGATATTTGGGATGTAGATTCGGTGATCATTGTTCCGATAGTTGTATCTGTTCACGGATTGATAGCCAAGAGCCTCGACCAACACCTTAAGAGGCTCACGTTGGACGGTTGGATCAAGGGTCTGATGCAGAAGGCAGTCCTCCTAGACACGGCACGTATAGTGAGGAGGTTCCTGTCTCTGGAGCCCTAACCACCGGTTTCTTGGTCCCTGTACCCGAAGTCGGTGGTGTACTATTTTTTATATTTTTAAATGTATTTTTTTTTATTTGTATATTTAAAAATGTAATCAATATGTTATATATATAAAATAAAGAGAATAATAATAATATTTTTTTTTAATTTGTCACGCAGTGGATGTAGTTTTAAGCTTCATTAAGATTTCCTTCAGTTCCGTTTTATGTTCTATGTATAGCTCTTCGACAACATCGTATACACAATTTTTGTGATAAGCCGAACTATACAAATCTGTTCGTTTAACCTGCCCGATCATATCATTGTGGTTGTTACAAAACAATGCCCATTGTTTTTCAAAGTTTTCTAACCTAGTTTCCACATATGATATGGTTCGTCTATCCTTAGGGGACTTTTTGAAATTGGTAACTGCTTTAAGCATTTTTTCCTTTATGTCCTCCTGTAGAATATCGAACGACTCCATATTTTCAAAAGTATTGCAAGAAATCACTAACTTGAATTACTATTTAAATTGATTTTTATAAAACACAAATATGTAGGTAAAATAATAAAAGTTAAAATAAATTAGAGGACTTGTAATCATAAATTACACCAGCTTTGAAATATAAGATAAAATTATTCTAAGTCTCAAATGACTCGATAATTTCTAAGTGTTTTTCACTAATTCAACTGGGAGTGAAATCGGGCATAGGTTCCCCGTCTCACCCGACCACTATTGACTTAAAATTACACAAGTCCCAAAACCAAATAAATTCTAAAAGCTATAACAAATCTCAACTATTACATCAAATATATCTACAACTATTCTAAGTCACTAGAGTCTCTAAGGTTGAAAATACACTAACTTTTATCTTCTTATAAATAAATTTTAAAATGTACTCAGTTGTCCGGGTTTACACCACACAAACCAATTCACTTCCAATCGTCGTTGAAGTTTTGTACCAGTGTCGACCTCTTGCGGTCGATTGATGGAAGCTGCGTTGTCGTCGTTGGCGATCCTTTAACCTCCTTGTCTCCACTATAAGCTCCGTTCGGTATCGCTTCTCCTGTCTGTTCTGAGTGGCGCCTATTGATTCACATCAAGCCTTGGCACCACTTAATTACTCCTCCAGCGCTCGACACTTCCTTGTGCCCACTGTAGGGAATTATGCTCTGATCCGCAATCCACGAATCAGTCCTAACAAGACGGGTGACACCGTATCACCACCGAAGAGCTACCAAAAAAAACGCTTAACGTATTCCAGAATCCGGCTCGCAAGGACCATGAACACTATTTCAGTCGGAATACGGGCGCTTTGTCAATAAAACAACCAGATACCGTGGAACTTGTTGTATTCACTCAACGAATTACTGTACAACTCCATATGTCGACGAATTACATTTAGTATTATCAGTTTATATATCGCTTTGGCAACAAAATGACTGCGCGATTTAGATTTTTTAGACAACGCCACCTATCGAGTGACAGGTACAACTTACATATCGTAGACATATACACTTTTATCAAATTTAAGGCGGATTTTCAAAATATTACTTCTCGTTTACCCAC
This sequence comes from Spilosoma lubricipeda, assembly GCA_905220595.1. Classification (NCBI taxonomy): domain Eukaryota; kingdom Metazoa; phylum Arthropoda; class Insecta; order Lepidoptera; family Erebidae; genus Spilosoma; species Spilosoma lubricipeda. The sequence goes on along the minus strand of HG992281.1, from coordinate 20,283,063 downwards.
AACGGTTTATTTTTGTGAAAATTTTTCTTCGTTAAGTCATTTCTCTCATAGAAAACTCTACAAAAGGCTACCGCGCCTTATAATCTACATTGTAGTGATTATTTACGCCGAATATTTCAGCTCGGACTGCAGCTCGCCGATCCGTGCTGAGCACAGCTGCTTCTCGACCTCCAGTACAGTAAACACCACCAACGAGGAGCGTGAGCTTATTTTATATATTTTTAATTTAAACATAATTCCGTTAATTATCATAAAAAAAAAATATAAATTTAATTTTTTGCTCTTGAGGCATCTCTGTGAAACTATTAAGTTACCAAGCCAGTAATAAATAAATATCAATAATGACTTCAGGTGACGATACAAAGAGCTTTGCGAAATTAATTGTTAGACGTAGCTCTGTCAAAGGCCAAGTAACGAAGTTTAGAAATTATTTAGAAAAATTGTCGCAGCTCGACTGCTTTACTGCCACACATCGGGCAGAAGCGAAGTGGCTTCCCTTACTCCTAAACTTCCTGTTATCTCAAGTAACCTATTGCCTACCCATTGTTTGGGTTTCATAACTGTGCAAATTACGTGTAATTTGTAAAAGTACAGATTTAACTTGTCGAAGTTACAATATCACGTCATACATATTTTTTCGTTATATTCTTACAAGCTCGCCTTTATAGTTTGTTTCTTTGCAATCCATATGAATATTTCTACTGCGTATTACTAAATATATACACTTTTATCAAATTTAAGGCGGATTTTTCAAAATATTACTTCTCGTTTACCCACAACGGTTTATTTTTGTGAAAATTTTTCTTCGTTAAGTCATTTCTCTCATAGAAAACTCTACAAAAGGCTACCGCGCCTTATAATCTACATTGTAGTGATTATTTACCCCGAATATTTCAGCTCGGACTGCATAGCCGCGCGCTGCTGAGCGTCGCCAACGCTAGCGCAGCTCGCCGATCCGTGCTGAGCACAGCTGCTTCTCGACCTCCAGTACAGTAAACACCACCAACGAGGAGCGTGAGCTTATTTTATATATTTTTAATTTAAACATAATTCCGTTAATTATCATAAAAAAAGAATATAAATTTAATTTTTTGCTCTTGAGGCATCTCTGTGAAACTATTAAGTTACCAAGCCAGTAATAAATGAATATCAATAATGACTTCAGGTGACGATACAAAGAGCTTTGCGAAATTAATTGATAGACGTAGCTCTGTCAAAGGCCAAGTAACGAAGTTTAGAAATTATTAAGAAAAATTGTTGCAGCTCGACTGCTTTACTGCCACACATCGGGCAGAAGCTAAGTGGCTTCACTTACTCCTAAACTTCCTGTTATCTCAAGTAACCTATTGCCTACCCATTGTTTGGGTTTCATAACTGTGCAAATTACGTGTAATTTGTAAAAGTACAGATTTAACTTGTCGAAGTTACAATATCACGTCATACATATTTTTTCGTTATATTCTTACAAGCTCGCCTTTATAGTTTGTTTCTTTGCAATCCATATGAATATTTCTACTGCGTATTACTAAATATATACACTTTCATCAAATTTAAGGCGGATTTTTCAAAATATTACTTCTCGTTTACCCACAACGGTTTATTTTTGTGAAAATTTTTCTTCGTTAAGTCATTTCTCTCATAGAAAACTCTACAAAAGGCTACCGCGCCTTATAATCTACATTGTAGTGATTATTTACGCCGAATATTTCAGCTCGGACTGCATAGCCGCGCGCTGCTGAGCGTCGCCAACGCTAGCGCAGCTCGCCGATCCGTGCTGAGCACAGCTGCTTCTCGACCTCCAGTACAGTAAACACCACCAACGAGGAGCGTGAGCTTATTTTATATATTTTTAATTTAAACATAATTCCGTTAATTATCATAAAAAAAAATATAAATTTAATTTTTTGCTCTTGAGGCATCTCTGTGAAACTATTAAGTTACCAAGCCAGTAATAAATAAATATCAATAATGACTTCAGGTGACGATACAAAGAGCTTTGCGAAATTAATTGTTAGACGTAGCTCTGTCAAAGGCCAAGTAACGAAGTTTAGAAATTATTTAGAAAAATTGTCGCAGCTCGACTGCTTTACTGCCACACATCGGGCAGAAGCTAAGTGGCTTCCCTTACTCCTAAACTTCCTGTTATCTCAAGTAACCTATTGCCTACCCATTGTTTGGGTTTCATAACTGTGCAAATTACGTGTAATATGTAAAAGTACAGATTTAACTTGTCGAAGTTACAATATCACGTCATACATATTTTTTCGTTATATTCTTACAAGCTCGCCTTTATAGTTTGTTTCTTTGCAATCCATATGAATATTTCTACTGCGTATTACTAAATATATACACTTTTATCAAATTTAAGGCGGATTTTTCAAAATATTACTTCTCGTTTACCCACAACGGTTTATTTTTGTGAAAATTTTTCTTCGTTAAGTCATTTCTCTCATAGAAAACTCTACAAAAGGCTACCGCGCCTTATAATCTACATTGTAGTGATTATTTACGCCGAATATTTCAGCTCGGACTGCATAGCCGCGCGCTGCTGAGCGTCGCCAACGCTAGCGCAGCTCGCCGATCCGTGCTGAGCACAGCTGCTTCTCGACCTCCAGTACAGTAAACACCACCAACGAGGAGCGTGAGCTTATTTTATATATTTTTAATTTAAACATAATTCCGTTAATTATCATAAAAAAAAAAATATAAATTTAATTTTTTGCTCTTGAGGCATCTCTGTGAAACTATTAAGTTACCAAGCCAGTAATAAATAAATATCAATAATGACTTCAGGTGACGATACAAAGAGCTTTGCGAAATTAATTGTTAGACGTAGCTCTGTCAAAGGCCAAGTAACGAAGTTTAGAAATAATTTAGAAAAATTGTCGCAGCTCGACTGCTTTACTGCCACACATCAGGCAGAAGCTAAGTGGCTTCCCTTACTCCTAAACTTCCTGTTATCTCAAGTAACCTATTGCCTACCCATTGTTTGGGTTTCATAACTGTGCAAATTACGTGTAATATGTAAAAGTACAGATTTAACTTGTCGAAGTTACAATATCACGTCATACATATTTTTTCGTTATATTCTTACAAGCTCGCCTTTATACTTTGTTTCTTTGCAATCCATATGAATATTTCTACTGCGTATTACTAAATATATACACTTTTATCAAATTTAAGGCGGATTTTTCAAAATATTACTTCTCGTTTACCCACAACGGTTTATTTTTGTGAAAATTTTTCTTCGTTAAGTCATTTCTCTCATAGAAAACTCTACAAAAGGCTACCGCGCCTTATAATCTACATTGTAGTGATTATTTACGCCGAATATTTCAGCTCGGACTGCATAGCCGCGCGCTGCTGAGCGTCGCCAACGCTAGCGCAGCTCGCCGATCCGTGCTGAGCACAGCTGCTTCTCGACCTCCAGTACAGTAAACACCACCAACGAGGAGCGTGAGCTTATTTTATATATTTTTAATTTAAACATAATTCCGTTAATTATCATAAAAAAAAAATATAAATTTAATTTGTTGCTCTTAAGGCATCTCTGTGAAACTATTAAGTTACCAAGCCAGTAATAAATATAAAATAAATAAAAAGAAAAAAGAAAAAAAAGAAAAAAGCCTTTTATTCCATGTAATTACCATATTTTTACAACATTAATTTTCAAATTATATACTTAGATTTATTATTATTATATTATACTAGATTTATATTATTACATTACAATTTAATTAAATTCATATAATGTCAAATAATGTCATTATTATAATTTTTATGCATGGACCCCTCTCAGGTGAAGGCCTCCTCCAAAGATTTCCACTTATCTCTGTCTCTAGCTACTTTAATCCAATGTGGTCCGGCGGCTTTTTTGAGGTCGTCCTCCCAGCGTGTGTATGGTCTACCAACACGTCTCTTGCCCTCAGGGCCGTCCCATAAAGTTACTTCAGATGTCCATCTCTTATCTTTCAGTCGTGCTACGTTACCAGCCCACTTGAATTTTAATCTATGAGCATATTGGAGCGCATCTAATGTTTTGGTTATACTTCTTATTTTTGTATGACGGATTCTGTGTGTTTTTCTAATTTTGAGCATGCTGCGTTCCATTCCTCTCTGACACGTCGTTATTTTACTCTTGATGTTATTGGTGAATTTCCATGTCTGGCAACCGTATGTAAGACAAGGTAAAATGCAAGTGTCCATCATTTTCTTTTTTACTTCTATTGACATGTTACTTTTCATCACTTCTCTGTATTGGTTTGTGTTCTAGTAAAATGGTTCTTTTATAACTGTTTGTCATGATTTTTGTCTTTGTTAAGTTAATTTCCAGTCCGACTTGTCTGCTCGCTTCGTGTAGTAATTGTATCATGCGTTCTAGGATGCCGCTTGTTTCAGATAGCAGTACCAGGTCATCTGCGAATCGTAAATGATTTATGAATTTTCCCTTGATATATAAACCATACCTTTTCCAGTCTAATTTATTTATAATTAATTCCAATACTGCAATAAATAGCTTTGGAGATAATGGGTCACCCTGCCTTACTCCTCTTTTAATGTTGAAATCAGGGCCAGTTGATTCAAGTTTGACTCTACTTACGCAGTTGTTATATATATTTTTTATTACTTGTATGTATTCATTTTCTACTCCTTGTCTATTTAATGCTTCCCATATACTTGTATGTGAAATTGTGTCAAAAGCCTTCTGGTAGTCTATATAGGCTATGTAGAGCGGTCTTTGGTTTTCTTGGTATTTTTCGATAATAAGTTCCAGAGTATGTATGTGATCTATAGTTGAAAATCCCTTGCGAAAACCAGCTTGCTCTATGGGTTGACTCTTTTCTAAAGTTAAAGATATTCTTTGGCTTATTATGGAAGAGAAGAGCTTGTATACAGCCGGTAGAAGGCTTATTGGTCTATAATTTCCGATGTCATTAGGGTTTCCTTTTTTGTAGAGCAATATTATATTCGATTCTGACCATTGTACAGGTGTGTTCGCAGTTTTTAGTATTAAATTAAACAATGATGCCAGTGGTGACGCTAATATATCACATCCATGTTTAATTGCTTCATTACAAATAAAGTCCGGGCCTGGGCTCTTTTCCATTTTCAACTTATTAGCCGCTTGTATAATTTCCATTTCATTGATAGAGTTGATATTAGTTTTTAGGCCTTTGTGTGTTTCTTGTTTGTTGATAAGTGTCTGTTGTGTAGTCGTACTGTAAAGGTTTTTATAGAATTCAGTAGCAATATTTATTATTTCTCTACGGTTGTGTGTCGTTTCTCCTGATTGATTTAATCCTTCAATCCAAGTCTTATTTGTTCGGAGTTCTTTTATCGCTTTTTTCAAACTTTTCCCTTGTGTAAGATGAGATTGTATTTTTTCCTTTCTGTAGTTTTCATAATCATGTTTTATGTATTTGCTCGTTAATTTGTATAGGGCGCTAAGTTCTTTTTTTTCCGAGCGAGTCTTGTTTGGTGTTTTTTGTAATGTTGTTGCAGTCGAGCTGCGACAATTTTTCTAAATAATTTCTAAACTTCGTTACTTGGCCTTTGACAGAGCTACGTCTAACAATTAATTTCGCAAAGCTCTTTGTATCGTCACCTGAAGTCATTATTGATATTTATTTATTACTGGCTTGGTAACTTAATAGTTTCACAGAGATGCCTCAAGAGCAAAAAATTAAATTTATATTTTTTTTTTATGATAATTAACGGAATTATGTTTAAATTAAAAATATATAAAATAAGCTCACGCTCCTCGTTGGTGGTGTTTACTGTACTGGAGGTCGAGAAGCAGCTGTGCTCAGCACGGATCGGCGAGCTGCGCTAGCGTTGGCGACGCTCAGGAGCGCGCGGCTATGCAGTCCGAGCTGAAATATTCGGCGTAAATAATCACTACAATGTAGATTATAAGGCGCGGTAGCCTATTGTAGAGTTTTCTATGAGAGAAATGACTTAACGAAGAAAAATTTTCACAAAGATAAACCGTTGTGGGTAAACGAGAAGTAATATTTTGAAAAATCCGCCTTAAATTTGATAAAAGTGTATATATTTAGTAATACGCCCTTAAGAAGTCCTTAAAACCTTACATCGAACAATTTATAGGCTTCACGGAAATAGTCGCTCTGTTAAACCTCAATATTCAAGGATATAAAATAAGCATTATACAAGTCTATGCCCCCACAACTCTATCAAGTGAAGAAGAGATAACAGAGTTCTATCAAAATTTGGATATAGCAATACAGACATCTTCTAAAAACCTTATAATAATAGGAGATTTTAATGCAAAAATAGGGCAACCACTGAAAGATGAGCATATTATAATAGGAAAATATGGATATGGAAATAGAAACGATAGAGGTCAAAGATTAATAGATTTTGCTTTTGAAAATAGACTCTCAGTTATCAATACCTTTTTCAAAAAAAGAACAAGTCGGAGGTGGACCTGGCGTTCATCCGGCGGGGCAATCAAGAACGAAATTGATTATATACTGTCGAATCAACCTAAGCTATTTCTAAACATAGAAACATTAAACCTAAACTTCTCCACAGACCATAGAATGGTAAGAGGTACAATAACTTTAAAAGTAGCAAATAAAAGCCGAATTAAGTTCACCAACAACCAGAATAGTACTTTAAAAACGAAAGAAGAAATAGAAGCATATAAGCAAGTCCGGGCCTGGGCTCTTTTCCATTTTCAACTTATTAGCCGCTTGTATAATTTCCATTTCATTGATAGAGTTGATATTAGTTTTTAGGCCTTTGTGTGTTTCTTGTTTGTTGATAAGTGTCTGTTGTGTAGTCGTACTGTAAAGGTTTTTATAGAATTCAGTAGCAATATTTATTATTTCTCTACGGTTGTGTGTCGTTTCTCCTGATTGATTTAATCCTTCAATCCAATTTATAGGCTTCACGGAAAGAGTCGCTCTGTTAAACCTCAATATTCAAGGATATAAAATAAGCATTATACAAGTCTATGCCCCCACAACTCTATCAAGTGAAGAAGAGATAACAGAGTTCTATCAAAATTTGGATATAGCAATACAGACATCTTCTAAAAACCTTATAATAATAGGAGATTTTAATGCAAAAATAGGGCAACCACTGAAAGATGAGCATATTATAATAGGAAAATATGGATATGGAAATAGAAACGATAGAGGTCAAAGATTAATAGATTTTGCTTTTGAAAATAGACTCTCAGTTATCAATACCTTTTTCAAAAAAAGAACAAGTCGGAGGTGGACCTGGCGTTCACCCGGCGGGGCAATCAAGAACGAAATTGATTATATACTGTCGAATCAACCTAAGCTATTTCTAAACATAGAAACATTAAACCTAAACTTCTCCACAGACCATAGAATGGTAAGAGGTACAATAACTTTAAAAGTAGCAAATAAAAGCCGAATTAAGTTCACCAACAACCAGAATAGTACTTTAAAAACGAAAGAAGAAATAGAAGCATATAAGCAAAACCTAAGGCACCATAAATTAAACTCAGTTGATTTTGCAGTGGAGATGACAGTACAGGAATATTATAACAAAATATTATATTTTATCAACGTCAGTCTACAACAAGCACGACAAGTTAAGAAAACCTCTATAGGACACAACATTTTCTCAGAGCGGACAAATACATTACTAAATAGAAGACAAACATTACAAAAAACACCAAACAAGACTCGCTCGGAAAAAAAAGAACTTAGCGCCCTATACAAATTAACGAGCAAATACATAAAACATGATTATGAAAACTACAGAAAGGAAAAAATACAATCTCATCTTACACAAGGGAAAAGTTTGAAAAAAGCGATAAAAGAACTCCGAACAAATAAGACTTGGATTGAAGGATTAAATCAATCAGGAGAAACGACACACAACCGTAGAGAAATAATAAATATTGCTACTGAATTCTATAAAAACCTTTACAGTACGACTACACAACAGACACTTATCAACAAACAAGAAACACACAAAGGCCTAAAAACTAATATCAACTCTATCAATGAAATGGAAATTATACAAGCGGCTAATAAGTTGAAAATGGAAAAGAGCCCAGGCCCGGACTTTATTTGTAATGAAGCAATTAAACATGGATGTGATATATTAGCGTCACCACTGGCATCATTGTTTAATTTAATACTAAAAACTGCGAACACACCTGTACAATGGTCAGAATCGAATATAATATTGCTCTACAAAAAAGGAAACCCTAATGACATCGGAAATTATAGACCAATAAGCCTTCTACCGGCTGTATATAAGCTCTTCTCTTCCATAATAAGCCAAAGAATATCTTTAACTTTAGAAAAGAGTCAACCCATAGAGCAAGCTGGTTTTCGCAAGGGATTTTCAACTATAGATCACATACATACTCTGGAACTTATTATCGAAAAATACCAAGAAAACCAAAGACCGCTCTACATAGCCTATATAGACTACCAGAAGGCTTTTGACACAATTTCACATACAAGTATATGGGAAGCATTAAATAGACAAGGAGTAGAAAATGAATACATACAAGTAATAAAAAATATATATAACAACTGCGTAAGTAGAGTCAAACTTGAATCAACTGGCCCTGATTTCAACATTAAGAGAGGAGTAAGACAGGGTGATCCTGGTGTACAGGAGTTACAGCGGTGGGCGTGTGGGTGGGATTAGTCCCAAAAAAAAAACAATCACTAAATGGACTACGGCTTTTGAAACTTAGCAATGTACCATAGTCCATAAACTTTATCAATGCGTGACTACGGCTTTAGAAACTTGTTTCAAGTTTTTTTTGCGTTTTTTTTATCGTAGTTGGGTTTTAGTTTTTACTCATTCCATGAGTGTCGCTACTAAGGGACAAACTACACAGGACAACATCACTGCAATGAGAAGGAAAACTTGGAACAAACCCAAAAAGCCCAAAACCTTCTTGCTGAGATTAGATCTATGTCCAGAAGTAGACTAATAATATATTTTGATGATGATGATGACGATCTGCCTTTGTTGTATCGTTTTGACATTTTGAACAATGTTTCATATAACATCCTCAGTTTTGCGTGTAGCTCCGCCCCGGTGTTCATCGTATATCCTTCTTCAAGAATCAAAGTACCTCCTTGCCAAATTTAATTAAAATCGATGCAGCGGTTTGGCCGTGAAAGCAGGGCAGACATACAGATAAAGTTTTTTGTAATAGAAGTATGGAAACATACACTTCAAACGTCAAAAATAAAATGTTCCGCCGTAAGACCGGATTATTTATTAAAATCTAGTGAAAGTCGGCTACAAAGAGTTTACGTGGACAGTTTTCAACTTCACATACAATAGGAATGTTGTATATTCTTCTTACTATGTTCAAATCTCCTTGTATGAAATTTAAGTACAATAGTTTGAGTGAATAAAAAAATTTTGAAGTAAAGAAGACAAGAACTTCATAAACTTATATTAAATAAACACGAATGCTTTATACATTAGTAATACAGACAGACAACAGACAGAAGAGTTAAAAGGAGAATACGATTTTGAACGCTTAAAAAATTCCAATTAATAAATAATAATTTAATAAATATTACATTATGGTGTGATAAATGGACCATGTGTATTTATTTTCACGAAAATCGTATGGCTACCGTAAAAATAACTAAAGTTTTTGAGGATATATGGATGTTTGTTACTCTTTTACGCATAAACTACTACGTTTAGATGAACCTTAACACTAATATAGCAAATTCGTCAGAATAAACACATAGGCTTCTAGTTACCGTTATAATCAAATTACAAGTGGGTGAAACCACGAGCAAAAGCTAGTTAGAAATATTTCTAACACTCAAAACTCCACATGGTTCAAGAATCCTGCTTAATACCTTAGAAATATGGACTAGAAAAGTTCATATTGAAAGTGATCTTTGTGGGGACGGGAGTCATGTCCCTCCAAAACAAAGGGAGGATCCTCCGACCAGGCGAGGTGATCATGCCTGGCGGGCCACTGCCCAACGGTTGATGTTGGGATGCGGTATATGTGTTAATCGGCGCGAGAACTTCTATTGCGCGATGCAGGATTGGTCATTTCTTCGTATTGTATGTTACTCCGTACTTCAGTGTATCTTCAGTAGATGGCGCTGTCGTATGTTTCTGTTGCCGCTGTATGTGGAAGTCGCCACAATCTTCTTATATAGAACCATTTTAAACAAACTAGTCTGACAAAGTTTACAAAAGAATCTCGTAAAACACAACATAAAAATATTTGACTTGTCACCGATGTCGATACCAAATAGTAGTACAAAGGAAGTAGGAAATTTGAGAACCACCTGCTATTACGCTACCTACATATTACATTTGTGGTGGAATTCTCGAAATGTCTGCTTCCATGTGAATGTTATTTCGCTTGCGAGAATTCCTTCCAGATTGACGTTAACTTTTTTTTTTTTTTTTTTTTTTTTATGTTTTGATGGAAAGCATGAGCAGAATCCAAGAGTGGTGGTCACCATACTGGCGAATGCAGACAATGCAACAATGCAGCATGGTGACCCACACCATGGCGGGCTAGTGATGCTTCTGCATCATTGGGCCTCCGGTCTCGCACTCACCAACGAAACACGACAGCATGATCGCTGTCATTTTACGCTGATATTCTGTGCGAGGGTAGTACCGCCCCGGTCAAGCCGGCCCGTTCGTGCTGAAATCAGCGTGGCTCTACTACCTAGAGTCTTTTTTTTTCAAGACTCTCTTATTTTTCAAGAATATACCAAAAATATGGACGTCTACCAAATGTTGTGACAAAATTAAGCCCGAACTCATATTTTTCCGAGTACTTGGAAATACTCAATTTAAATAAACAAACCTTTTTCTGTGGGCATTTGAAGATTTCGACTTCATTTATTTTGTCACTAGATGTAGTAGGTATATATACGATCATTAATAATTTATTAAATGTTTGTCTTAAATTTTAAAAAATTAAATTATCTGCAAGAAAATACATAAACTTTATTCAGTGTTTGAATATTGATATGTGTTCTTGTAAACAAAATGAAAAGTGCGAAAGTGCATAACTTTATATGGCAAAAGTGATATTGCTACCTTTATAATTATGAAAGACTAGTCTATTTAAAATGTACCTAGTCCTGTCGTGTCCTAGGGCATGCAACATCATCATCATGAAAATAATATGCAACATATTCTTGATTATTTTTGAACAGTGTCTTAAATTCCCGACAAAAATTTTGTGTAATAAACTAGTTATTTTTATGGATCGCTGCCTTTCAATATTTCAAAATATTCCTGGATATTTTGTATGTATTCTTTCCACTTCTGTCTAAAGTTTAACATTACATAAATATTTGCATTTTCAATTTGATATAGTCTTACAAAATTAGAATTTATGGTGACTCTAACTTATGACGATAAACAAGTTCAGAGCGTGAAATATCTAGAGTAATGTTGTGTCCTGGAATGGGTACTTAGATTATACGAAGCATTTAATCTTACAATAGTTCCCTCAAAAAATGTTGGAGCTAATTTGCTGGTAGGTTAGGTCTTGAAGTCAAAATCCAACAGAGTTATTTAAGTAGTCATAGTTCTTCGCAGTATCACCTACACTTTTGAAATAAACTTTATTTTAAGCCATATGCGATGATGAACAAGCACCTAGTTAACTGAACTGTTTCTTAACTTCTTGCATTTCTCTAGCGTTATTTAACTACTGGTATATATTTACGTATAGGATATTTACGTTTAGGATTGTAGTTCACTTTATGGACTACGTTTGTAAATGAAAGGATATATAAGGATCTCTAAAAGTCTTGACCGGTGGTAGATATTGTTAGCAACTATTAAACTGAGAGAAATAGCCTTCACTAACTTACTCTATCTGGTACCCGTCTGTTCTCTCATTTACAGGGATATAAAAGTATGGATGGAAGTGACCGTCTCTTTGTTCTAATAATTTTTCATATCAGCAGTTGATGATGTTTATAAAAGAATATTTTTTGCATATTTTTGTACGAGTTTTAATATGATGTGGATCAAGCAAAGAAACCAACTCCAACTTAATATAGTATTACAACTAAATAAGCAGGGCGACACGACAGTATTATAGTATTAAATGCAACTTCAGTATAGATAGTGCAATCCACGAAGACGCGCCCCACTATTCCTCTTAACCGTTTATAGTATATGTGTGCAAGCATCGGACAATGTTTGAGTGTTATCGGTACACACTAATTACTTATGAGTGCACGCGCACACTACTATGAATAGACCAATCAGGTGAAAGCGTCACGGCCAAAGGGAAAGATGCTCTACTTCAATTTTATATATCTCTGGAACGGCTGGACGGATTTTGACGGGACTTTCACTGGCAGGTAGCTGATGATCCGGGGAGTAACTTAGGCTACTTTTTTTAGACTAACTTTGTCCCGCGGCGTTACTCACGGCACAACAATAACCGCGGGTAACAACGCGGGGTTCAGCTAGTTTTAAATAAATATAAAGTAGAGCAAATTTCTTGCTGTGTCTAGATTTTTGCGTCATAAACCATGCTACTTGTGGTGGGGCGCGTCTTCGTGGATTGAATTATCTGTAACGTGTAACGCATTTCTTGATTTCAACCAAATACAAAACTTTAATAAGCAGTTACCTTAGCTTTTAACATTACATATGAATTGAAATACTTATAAATGGTCCATAGGTAGCGGTCAATGTAGAAAATTAAGATAGTCGTTTGTTTTGTCATATGTGTATTATCTCCTGCATAGTTGCCTGGTTTTCGTTGAGACTGGTCCCGTGACCGTAACGAGCCAGAAGAACATCATCATTATGACAGCTTTGTACCTACCTGTTTTATGCAAAGAAATGATTTGATTTGCACACATTGCTAACCATCGTATCTCAATCGTTTAACACTACAAACCCTCCAACACAAAGAGAAAACCCAATGAGTAGATGGAGTCATGGTTGCTCGACCACCTAGTACTAATTAGTAGCAGAATTATAACTGCCCCTAACAGGCAATGCCCAAGGATATTTTTAATGTAAACAGATGTCTCCACATACCATCTCCTATCTTTTCGATTCTTCCTACATCCGTGTACTTCAAGTACATCGAACTGCATTGTTTCAGTAGTTAGCTCCGGCTCCGACGGTCTTTACTGCTCGAGTTTGTTACAAAACCAACCTAACTACATTTGCTATGTAATCTAAAGGCCCGTATTCACTTTGATTAGTGCGAGTGCAGATGTGAAGTGCAGGTAATCGATGATTGGTAGAAAATACGTGTGGACAGCGAATTCGTGGTCCATACGTATTTTGTACCAACGATTGATCACCTGCACTACACCTACTCTCACTCAAAACACGTACGGGTTTGATGAAAAAAAAAAAATTTGAGTTTCATTTCTAAGTATGGGGACCCCTAAACTTTATTGTTTTTTTTCTATATTTGTGTATCTTAATGCGATTTACAGAATAAATCTACTTACCAAGTTTTAACATTATAGTTCTTATAGTTTCGGAAAAAAGTGGCTGTGACATACGGACAGACAGACAGACAGATAGACATGACGAATCTATAAGGGTTCCGTTTTTTGCCTTTAGCACGGAACCCTAAAAAAGTATTACAAAATTTTGAATATTGCAAAAGATAATTCTGGACTTGGTTTTAAGTCTAGTCAAATGTATGTATGAGTTTAAGACCCAAAATCCCTTATGAAATATGATTATACGAATACAGTCAGTAAATTTATGCTCTATCTATACTCATATATAAAGCTGAAAAGTTTGTTTGTTTGTTTGAACGCGCTAATCTCAGGTCTAAACTGCTGGTCCGACTTGAAAAAATCTTTAAGTGTTAGATAGCCCGTTTATCGAGGAAGGCTATAGGCAATATATTATCACGCTAAGACCTCCAGGAGCGGAGCACCAATGTAGAATGTTACAAAAACGAGGGAAAATTATGACGCTACGGGCAATAGGGCAAACGAGGTTGCGTGGGTCGGCTAGTATGTGATATTTGTGTGCGTACTTAGTGGTAAAGATAGAATAGTCATAAAATATTTCCAATTGCATAGATACTAAATTACAATAATTAGCGGTCAATTAAGTCTAATTATCATACAACTAAACAAATATTGTGTAAATATATATCAGCATTTATTAGTATACGCACAAAGTGTCTAAATACCTCAGTGGCACGGTGGGAGCATTTACGACCAAATGTTTGTATGATCTGCAATTATTTGTTTCAGAGTTTGTAGGTTTTCTTTGTATAATATGTCAATTAAAAAATAAATATGTCAAAAAAAAAAAAAATACCCCTGATGCACCACCAACTTTTTGCAGCCCCATGGGTGAGTCTTCTATTGACGTGACGCTTACGCGCGGCGACGTCTCGATATCTGGATGGCGTGTCCTACCGGACGCATCCTGTAGTGATCACCGCTTAATCGTGTACGAATTCATACCAATTGTTGCACAACATCCACTAATAACTCCGTACAATTTTAGATATAAAACTAAAGGGGCAAATTGGGCTTTATTTGGTTCACTCTTTGCAGTACATGCCAAAGACTTCACTCGCAGTTGTCTATCAGCTGAGGAAAGCGCAGAAATATTGTCAGACACTTTCACATATTGTGCTGATGTTTGTATAGGCCGCGGATCTATCACTAGCACTCGTAGATGTGATTGGTGGAACTATAAATTGGTCGAATTACGTAGAATCCATCGGAAAGCTCGTAAAAAACTAAATGTCATTAAAAAGCGTAACGTAACAGGAGATATTTACAATAATGCTCTCATTGCTCTTAGAGTTGCTAGGTCTCACTACAGGGCAGCAGTGGAGAAATCAAAGGGAAATTTAATACGCAAACTTGTAGATAAACTTGATAGAGAGGGTCCGTGGTCACCTTTGTATCATGAATTTAAGGCAAATAGATCTATCGACCTTGCATACGTACAGAACATCAAAATTCATAACAGTTATACTACAGGAGTAGAAGAAACAGCAAAATATCTTTTAGAATCACTTGTGCCCGACGATCGGCCGGAGGATGACACTGATTATCACCGACAAATTAGGCAGTGGGCCATCGAACCACCATTGTCTCCAACGTCTGACTTACCATCTTCAGACGAATTTCTTGGTATTGTTAGGTCATTACCACTAAACAAGGCTTCGGGCGACGATAAAATATCAAATAAAATGATAAAAGAAGCTTGTAAACTCTCGGGTGATACGATTTTAACAGTTTTTAAACGTTGCATTGCGGAAGGAGTATTTCCTAGTGTTTGGCGGTGCGGTAATATTCGTATAATACCAAAACACGGCGATAAGCCGCCGGACGATCCTGGGTCCTATCGACCTATAACACTGTTACCATCGCTAGGAAAGCTTTTAGAACGTCTTGTAGTGCCACGACTTCTACCGGGTGGAGTTAAATTTCATGATAGACAATTCGGATTTACGTTGGGAAAATCAACAACAGATGCGGTCATATCTGTAAGGAAAACTGTCACCGAGTCAAGGTTTCAATACGTCTTAGGTATCTTCTTAGATATATCTGGCGCCTTCGACAACGCGTGGTGGCCCATGTTATTGCTAAAATTAAAATCAAGAGGATGCTTTAAAAATATTTATTCCCTAATCTCCTCATACTTCACACAAGGCACAACAAAATTAAGACTTGGGCATCATTCTGTGTCGAAGGCGCTTACGATGGGGTGTCCTCAGGGCTCGGTGCTAGGTCCATACTTGTGGAATATAGGCTTCGACGATTTTCTTACAATACCTATACCACCCGGATGTACTCTAAACGCGTATGCGGACGACGGTTTATTACTGGTGGAATCTGATACTAGAGCGGGGCTTGAGAGTCTGGCTAATAGATGTTTGAACTTAGTATCTCTATGGGGTGTACGTAATCGCTTGACTTTTGCACCAAACAAAACCTTCCAGCTACTTCTGAAAGGTAACCTCAAATCACCGCCGTGTATTAAATTTCAAAATGTTACTGTTAAAAATAAAACCTCGGTTTGCTATTTGGGATTAGTTTTAGAAAGAAATTTTTCATTTATCGAACATATTAGAACAGTTAATGAAAAGTCTAAAAAAAGTTTCTTTGCTCTCATTTAATACATTAAAAATCATATATGGAGCTACTTATTTGGGTGCTGTTTGCTATGGTGCTCCCGTATGGGCCGATAGAGCGACTGTAGGTGCTGTCCGTCGCAAACTGCTACAAGGCCAACGACTTGCATTAATCTTCTTATGCAGAGCATATAGGACGGTTAGTACTGAGGCATTACCGGTATTGGCGGGTGTTCTTCCGGTCGATCTCGAGGTGCAAAGACGTGCAGCCATGTACTATTCTACAAAACAAAACATGGAATGCGATTTTTTGGGCGTACGAGACCGCGATAAAATCATAAGATTGTTTCAACAGCAATCCAATGTCTATGACGACCTAATGGATGAATGGCAACAACGATGGGACAAATCATCTAAGGGGCGCCACCTCTACCAGTTCTTTCCATCTGTTCGCGAACGGATGTCGAGGACATGGCTCGAGGTAGATCACTGTGTCGCTCAATTTCTTACGGGCCACGGTAACTTTAAGAGCAAACTACACTCATTTAAATTAGTCGATTCACCATTGTGTCAATGCTCAACACCCGATACTAGCTGTGAACAATCGGCTCATCATGTTCTCTGGGAGTGTAGTCTTTGGTACAATGAACGTAACACAATGCTAAATAGCTTACAAATGACATCTGGGGCGGTATACTATGGGGATCTTGTGTCAACTGCGGTGAATTTCCGTGCGTTTAGGCGATTCTGCCATACATACTATAGTAATCAAATATAGCTCACTTAGGACCCCTAATACTTTATCCGTGGTGCTTCCCGGTTTAAAAAAAGGTGTCTGCCTATTTTGACTTCATTTTGTCTCCCGCTTTGCTAAGGAGGGAAGTGGACTTATCATATTTCCAACTCCTCCTGTTTTTCTTCTGATTAATTTCGTTGCGGGTTCCAAGACAGTTAATATTTTTTCCTGGGACTTCCCGAGTGTCATAACTCGGTGTGTTCGTGGGTCACTGCTGTTGATCCTGGTGTACAGGAGTTACAGCGGTGGGCGTGTGGGTGGGATTAGTCCCATTAAAAAGGAAAGTACTTAAATGATTTCTTAGTTAACCTAGCTGTCGGAATGCAAGCTCTGCTAAATTTGAAGTTATATAGATTTGTGTCAGATGTTCGAAATATTTATTCTTATTATTACTGTAATGTCTGGACACATTTGCAGAACCCCTTTCCAAATCTAAGTCTAACTCTCAGTTGCTTAAATATTTCTACATACTATATAGCTACCAACCTAAATATTGCTTAGAGTAAATTACTATTATTGTTCGGTTCTCCTAGGAACTAGTTTTCGAAGGACCATGTAGTAACCAGTGATTTTGCAACTGACCAATAATTCTTGCTCAGGGGTTTTTAAGCACTATAGTGGAAAAGAGAAGGGATTATAGGAGACTGTTGATGCCGTTATTTTATAGTTAAAGATATCCATTCGAAAATTATCTTACTAGATACCTGTGCTTAGAAAGTGTTCCTATTTTGTAATCAAAGGTACCTAAAGTTTATGTGTGTTTCGTGAATTACTTAGACTATATTATTTACTTTGTGTTGTTTATATGGTTACAAATACACGCGGTATTTTTTTTAGTATCTCATAATACCAACTCGTAGTGCTAAAAGGTTTTTTATTTTAAGGTTTTTTTACTTTTTTTTATAGATTAGCGGTCAAACGAGCAGACGTATCACCTGATGGTAAGCGATTACCGCCGCCCATGGACACCCGCAACACCAGAGGAGTTACAAGTGCGTTGCGGAACTTCTGGGGATAGGGAGAGGGATGGAGGGGTTGGCTTTACTTACTTCTGCAATTGCCTCTGCCCACTCATAATCGTATCTAACCGTGGGTAAGTCATGGTTCAGTATGAATGGGCCGGCTTGACCGAAGTGATACCTGGGCCTCTTAGAATGTGTTTTCCTCTCAATGTTAGAATCAAGGTTTAATTTTGATAGGTAATCCGGTAAGTAACCTTACTTCAAAAGAAAAAATGCCTTTTTTATGATGCAGAGGGGTCAAACGAGCAGACATGACACGTGATGGAAAGTAACCACCGACCTGCAACTCTGGAGACAAAAGCACATTTTTGGGCATAAAATTTACATTTCATCCGTGACGAGAGTCGAAGACTCAAGACCTCGGGTAGTCTGTCGCAAACGAAATCTCTGCGCTTCTGAGACAGTAAAGACACATCATAATCAGCCTATCGCAGTCCTCTGCTGGACAAAGGCCTCTCCAATTTTACGCCACTAAGTTCGATCCTCGGCTTCCCACATCCAGCTCCTACCAGCCGTCTTGCGCAAATCCACTCCACCTGGCCTGTGGACGTTACGTTTACCGAGACGCGGTCTCCACTCAAGAACACGTTTACCCCAACGGTTATCGGTTCTATGGCAAATATGGCCAGCCCAGTAAAGAAACACTTATGTAAAAAACGCCAAGTATAAAGATACGATGTGCGGTTAGTGTCGCGTTCACCAGCCCGTGGAAACCGAAAGTGTTAGCTATTACCTCAGCAATTCATTTCTCATGCACCACGCGATAACTATTATGTGATATGACAATTATACTTCATGGTTTTTCATTACATGCAATTAGACATCATGCATTATACAGTATACTTTCGGAACATCAGGATAATAGAAGGTATCGTATCCTTTTAAACAATTGATCGCGAAAAAGTCCCGCTATACAAGAAAAACTATGTGTCAAACTCGCAAAAGTTTTTACGTTCATTGTATTGTACACTAAAGTTTTTAGATCACTCTTATTAGCACACAATTTTACAGCAAGCACTTACTGGACCCATTATCGCAATTACTTTTCTTTTATGTTTTTCTTCGGTGGATGGTCCATTAAAATTTCCTAGGAACCTCTGAATGTTGCAGCGGTGTGCCAACGACAGCCCACATAAGATTATAATTTTTAATGTAGCTGTTTTGCAATAAAGAAAATATTGTTATGAATATATATCATTACGCTAAGACCTACAGGAGCTGAGCACCAATGAAGAATGTTACAAAAACGGGGGAAAATTATCACGCTATGGGCTATAGGAGACGCAAACGAGGTTGCGTGAGTCGGCTAGCATAATATTATAAAACTGAAGAGTTTGTTTGTTTGTGTGAACGCGCTAATTTCAAGAACTGCTGGTCCGATTTGAAAAATTATTTCAGTGTTAGATAGAAAATTTATCGAGGAAGGCTATAGACTATATATCATTGCGCTTAAAGCAATTGGAGCGGAGCACCAATGAAGAATGTTCCAAAAACGGGTGAAAATTATCACGCTACGGGCAATAGGAGATGCAAACGAAGTTGCGTGGGTCGACTAGTATATTATATTTAGAAACCGATCTTTTGTCCTTCAAGATAGAGGGTGCATAATTTGACCCGGCCAGATGGTTGCATCTTTCAATTCAACTGTTTATATTTCAACTAGCAAACCCACGCAACCTCGTTTGCGTCTTCTATTGCCCGTCGCGTGATAATTTTCCCCCGTTTTTGAAACATTTTTCTACCCCTAAGGTGGTGAAATAGGGGTTGAAAGTTTGTATGGATGTTCGCTATTTTTGAAGTAACAAACATGAAGCTTTGTTTTTGGGCTCCTGATTAAAAATGAGTAGATACGTATGTAAGCGTTTCTGGATATTCTACCCCTAAGGGGTGAAATAGTGGTTGACATTTCGTACATAGGTTAGTCTGGAAGTTCGTCATTTTTGAAGTTGGAAAACTGAAACTTTATTTATGTGTTACTGATTTAAAAAGAGTAGAGACGTATTTGAGCGTTTCTGGGTATTCTACCCTTAAGGGGGTGAAATAGGGGTTGAAAGTTTGTATGGAAGTTCGTCATTTTTTTAAGTTAGAAACATGAAACTTTATTTATGTGCTACTGATTTCAAATAAGAAAACACGTATTTAAGCGTTTCTGGATATTTTACCCCTAATGGGATGAAATAGGGGTTGAAAGTTTGAATGGAAGTTCGTCATTTTTTAAGTTAGAAGCATGAAACTTTATTTTTGGGCTACTAATTAAAAGTGAGTGAATCCGTATTTAAGCGTTTCTGGATATTCTACCCCTAAGGGGATGAAAAAGGGGTTGAAAGTTTGTACGTAATTTCGCCATTTTTGAAGTTACGAACATGAAACTTTGTTTTTGGGCTCCTGATTAAAAATGAGTAGACACGTATGTAAGCGTTTCTGGATATTCTACCCCTAAGGGGTGAAATAGGGGTTGAAAGTTTGTATGGAAGTTTGTCATTTTTTAAGTTAGAACCATGAAACTTTATTAATGTACTACTGATAAAAAAAAAGTAAAGACGTATTTCAGCGGTTCTGGATATTTTACCCCCAAGGGGACGAAATAGGGGTTGAAAGTTAGTACGCAAGTCCGTCATTTTTGAAGTTAGAAACCTGAAACTTTTACTTTTGGGCTACCGATTAAAAATGGGTAAATACGTATTTCAGCGTTTCTGAATATTCTACACTGAGGGGTGAAATAGGGGTTGACATTTCGTACATAGGTTAGTCTGGCAATCCGTCATTTTTGTAGTTCGAGACATGAAACTTTGTTTTTGGGCTACTGACTAAAAATGAGTAAATATGTATTTAAGCGTTTCTAGATATTCTACCCCTAAGGGGGTGAAATAGGGGTAGAAAGTTTGTATGGAAGTTCGTAATTTCTTAAGTTAGAAACATTAAACTTTATTTATGTGTTACTGATGTAAAAAGAGAAGAGACGTATTTAAGCGTTTCTGGGTATTCTAACCCCTAAAAGGGTGAAATAGGGGTAGAAAGATTGCATGGAAGTCTGTCATTTTTAGAGTGAGAAACATAAAATATTATCTTTGGGTTACTAATTAAAAACGAGAAGATACATATTTAAGCGTTTCTGGATATTCTAGCCCTAAGGGGAGAAATAGGTATTGGCATGTCATATATTGGTTAGTTTGAAAGTCTGTCATTTTTTAATTTAGCAGCCTAAAAACTTACGTCTTTATCTTTCTTTATACAAATAGATGAACACTTATATCAGCATTTATGTGAATTCTGTTCCTAAAGGGGATGAAATATGGGTCGAATGTTTGTATGCAAGTTCTTTTAAATGGGTTATTGATCAAAAATAAATAACGAAGTTTAAAAACATGAATAAATTACATCAGTAATTTATTCATTATCAACATACTTTTATACAGTTTTCATTATATACATATAATCAACTTCCACGCGAGCAAAGCCGCGGGCAACAGCTAGTGTTTGTATAAAAATGTCACCTGTCCGAGTACAGGACAAGAGCACAGAGGCTATTCCGTTATGGAGGGGAGTTAGGCAGGGTAATGTCATCTCGCCTAAACTCTTTACCAATGCAATTGAAGACGCCTTCAAGCTTCTGGATTGGGAAGGATTCAGCATCAATATTAATGGCCAACACATCACTCGCCTTCGGTTTGCCGACGACATCGTAGTCATGGCAAAGTTTTTAGAGGAGCTCAGCACGATGCTCGGTCCAATTCTACCTTCGAGAAAGAGGTCAATCGACTAAGCTAAATCGACTGGGCTGTGTTCGGGAAGTTAGGCAGTGTCTTCTCGTCCAAAATACCACAGTCCTTAAAGACGAAGGTTTTTAATCAGTGCCGAGACGTGGTCTTTTACTATGGGCCTCATAAGGAAGCTCGGGGTCACACAGTGAGCTATAGAACGGGCTATGCTTGGGGTCTCTTTACAAGATCGAATCAGAAAATAAGAGATCCGTAGACGAACTAAAGTTACTGACATAACAGAGAGAGTCAGCAAGCTGAAGTGGCAGTGGGCAGGGCACATAGCTCTGAGAACCGATGGCCGATGGGGCTTAAAGGTTCTTAAGCGGAGACCACGTGAAGGCAAACGCAGCGTAGGAAGACCTCCGGCAAGGTGGACCGACGACCTGGTTAAGATTGCAGGGACTTGTTGGATGCGGGCCGCTATCGACCGGTCGAAATAGAAATCAATAGGGGAAGCCTGATAAGATGACTTACGATTTAATGTGACGAAATCGCGTTTTAGATTTTTAGGTGGGAATGAAGCATAGCCTAGGTGATTCGCGTTTAAGGCTTGCAAGACATTTTACGCTAACCTGAAATTATTTTTTTATGGTCGGATAGACGTTGGAGCGCGGGGCCCCCCAATGCGCGGGGCCCGTAGCATTTGCTACTCTTGCTACGTGGCTAATCCGGCACTGCCTATATGTAAAATAATATGAAGTAGAATTTATTAATAGTATACTACTTAACTATTAAGTATAAAACAGAAATTCAGTAGGATTCCACCGCAGACGCTCGATAGCCCTCATTCGAGTAAAGACAGCCGTCAAATAAGTATTTGTAACAAAATGGTCGTAACGACTTCTCCGCGTTTTGTGTTAAGTGTGGGAGCAATTGTTACCATATTGCTCGGAGTCCAGTTTCAGTGAGTTTAAAAAAATCGTTTATCATAACTTTTTTTAAATTTAAAATGGAACGTGGCGCTTTTTCTTGATCGTGCGTGATCTCGCTCGGTAACATGATTGCGGCTATTTTGGGGAGCGAGAGTGCCTGGAACTCCGCCATCTCTTTCTGCGAGCAAGTTCTGCTTGCGAAGGAGAAGAGCGGGACCGGGAGAGGTTTAGAACTCTCCTGGCTCGCCAAGCCTGGGATCGGGCAAGGTACCGCAGTCGACTCAGACAGTTTCGTCACATGTACATTTCAAAAATATATATGTACCTACTAGTTGTTGCCCACAGCTCCGCCCGCGTATATGTCGGATATCGCGATAAATAGTAGCCTATGTGTTATTCTGATGTATAAGCTATATTACTGTATAGTTTCATCCAAATCCGTTCAGTAGTTTTTGCGTTTCGCGAGTAACAAATATCCATTCATCCATCCATACTTACAAACTTTCGCGTTTATAATATTAGTATAAATTATTAGCATTTGCTCGTGACTTTGTCCGTAGTTATTCGATAATTGTGATATTTCCACGGTACCTATTTAAAATACACTTCGCAAAGACATGTCACTGATGTCACGTGTGCGAAGTAGCGGGCACAGCTGGTATTACATAAAGACACCAAAACTTTTTAAATAGAGTCTTTGTCAGGCTTTATATAAAAAAAGTAAAACTAAAACCCACCTACGAAAAAAAACGACGCTGAAAAGTATGAAACGAGTTTGAAAAGCCGTAGTCACGCGTTGTTAAAGTGTTATGGTACGTTTCTATGTAAAATCTTTTTTATATATTTACAAGCCTGACAAAGGGACTCTACTCTGCCTGATGGAAAGCATGCGCAAATCCAAGAGTAGCGGTCACCATACTCGTTGCTAATGCAACAATGCAGCATGGTAGCACGCTATGGGGGCTTTTTTTTTTTTTTTTTTACACAACGCCGTCTAGTCCCAAGATAAGCAGAGCTTGTGTTATGGGGTACTAGACAACTGATACAAATACATATATACTTTTTTTTGTAAATACATACATATTATAGATAGAACACACCCAAACTCCGAAACAAATATTTGTAGATCATGCAAACATTTGGTCCGACCCGGGAATCGAACCCGTGACCTCATGATCAGCAGTCGCTCACGCCAACCACGAGACCAACGAGGCAGTCGTCTATTGAGATACTTATGCATCATTGGGACTCTTTGAAGAACTAAAACTCTATATTCTTGAAGTGTAGGTCCGGAAATACCGCAGACGATAACTGTTCATTAAAAATTCATCAATGGTTTTAGGAAATGGTTTATAGCTTAATTTCTAAGTGATATTGGAAAAGTTAATTATCACTAGGCACACAATGGTCATAGTAAAAACGAATAAATATACTTTCAAACATGATATACCTATAGGTATAAACAAATACACTGTTATACACTCGAAAAATAACTCCTTAATTTCTTTAGCGCTCTGAAATAAGGACTACAAATTTGCCTCCAGGTCCTTCAAAGAGCCATTGCTAGGATTGGCGAGAGGCTTGAGCGTCTTCCTTCGGGAACTGACGCATCCTGGTCTCTTGCCAAGGCTATCGAAGGGAATTTCTGTAAGCCATCCTTTCCACCTCTACACAGGAAATAATTCGAAGGCCACGCAAAGGAGAAAGCCGATATTCTGGCAAAACACTTTGCGTCCAACTCGACCTTGGGTGACGGGGAAGAGGAGCTGCATGTACTACAGCTATACATATTACACATACCAGCGCACAGGTTGCCTGGAGATAAGTGGTTATCGCCACTCATCATATATATCAATCATCACATCGGTAGTCTTTGAAAATCTACTGCTGAACAGAGGCCTCTCCTTACAAAGGAGGTTTTGGCCTATTATATACCACTCTAGTCAAACGGTACTTGGTATAATGTTGCTCTGCGTAGTTTCCCATCTTAGAAAACTCTTATAGCATCCAGGGGATGAATAGGTTTCTGACACTTTATTATTACGGCATATTATTTAGCTTTCTTAACCCGTCACCAAACAGGGAACAACTCTGACCATAGACTTCAAATAAAATTCAAAAGACATACTTAATGCCATTGCCACTCTTCCTCTCATCCTATAAGTGGGGGAAAAATCTCTTATCACAAGCTTTTTATTAGATACTTATTCTGAATTACTCGTCGTAGATACACTTTTGAAAATCCTTGTTTTTATTCCTGTTAGATACACCTTTTAAATCCTCAACGGTTGTTCCCTTTTGATACACTTTTCTATATAATTGCATACCTAATAAATAATTATCGTTAAGGCATCTAATAGGAGTAACAATGAGAGTTTCTCAAAAATGTAGGTACCTACCAATCTTCTTAACATAGTATAAAAAAGTCGTTTCCGCTGTCTGTCCGCTTAGATCTCCAGAATTTCAAGGTGCGAAGCACGACCGAGTCGCAAGTAAAGACTAAAATAAACATTATTTATTTTCTCTTTACAGTTTTATTCTAGAATCGATATGTATTTTTGAAGTAAAAGTTCTTGGGCCTCTTATAGAAGCAATTGAAGTAGCGATCGTCGCTCTATCAGCCATAAAACTCGGAGTTTCGAAATACCCACCACAAGCTCACGTTGAAGGTAAAATATAGATCTTAATATAAACAAACTACCTTTATACGTCAAGAAAATATATTTAGGACCAGATTCACCACTTGCTGATAAAGTTCCTATTTTAAATTTATCTGCTAGGTAACTACAGATTTCGGCTTCACAAGTCCCGAATAGAGACAG
This sequence comes from Spilosoma lubricipeda, assembly GCA_905220595.1. NCBI lineage: Eukaryota > Metazoa > Arthropoda > Insecta > Lepidoptera > Erebidae > Spilosoma > Spilosoma lubricipeda. The sequence goes on along the minus strand of HG992281.1, from coordinate 20,257,718 downwards.
ATAAATTCAGATAATCATAAACATATCAGCAACCTTTATCTGGGTTACTGATGACACATAACTATCTGAAACTTTATCAGACACTGGTGAAAATAGAAAATAACGTTTGACAAAAAGATCAAGATTTAACTTGACTGGCAATTATATAAAGCTGAAGAGTTTGTTTGTTTGTTTGAACACGCTAATCTCAGGAACCGCTGGTCCGATTTGAAAAATTCTTTCAGTGTTGGATTGTACATTTATCGAGGAAGGCTATAGGCTATATATCATCACGCTAAGACCAATAGGAGCGGAGCACCAATGAAAAATGTTTCAAAAGCGGGGGAAAATTATCACGCTACGGGCAATAGAAGACGCAAACGAGGTTGCGTGGGTCTGCTAGTTTAATATATAGATGTTTTTATCCCAGATGGACAGATATTCGACTTTATCATAGTCGGAGCAGGATCAGCGGGCTGTGTGTTGGCCAACAGACTCACAGAGATATCGACCTGGAAAGTTTTACTCGTAGAGGCTGGAGATGATCCCCCCGGCGCTTCAAACGTGAGTATACATGCATGCATACATATAAATTCCCGAAGAGTTTCTGTTGGAAGAATAATCCAAGGCAATGCACTTTTAACTATTGATAGCCGGTAACCTAATTAAAATACATGTGGCAGGATGGCGGTGTTTAATAATGTTTGTAAAAGAAGAATATATTTTATTTCAGACACCAGGGATATCAGTTTTGGTGGCGTCAAAATTACCTAACTGGAACTACTTCACCGTCAACGATGGCTATTCAAGTCAAGCACATAAGTTAAAGTGTATAGAACAGCTCACTGGTCGGATGCTGGGAGGATCCAGCGGTATTAACTTCATGTTCTACCTCCGAGGAAACAAGGCCGACTATGAAACCTGGGTCCAAAAAGGCAATCCAGGTTGGGAGTGGAATAACGTCACGGCATATTTCAAGAAGAGCGAACGCCTCAACGACAAAACCATTATGGAAAGCGAATCTGGCCCATTACACAACACAAACGGTTACCTGGGGGTTACGAGGCCAGATTGGTCTAGCAGAACAAGTGAATACTTAGACGTTTTCAAACAAAACGGCCATGAAATTCTGACAGAAAATAATGGATACCAGCAGTTAGGTTACGCTCCAGCGAGTTTTACAATAGACAACAAAATTCGTCAGAATACGGCTAACGCTTTTCTCAATCCTGTTAAGTATCGGAAAAATTTATATGTCCTTAAAAATACTAAAGCCAGAAAGATCTTATTTGACACAGATAAGAGAGCAGTAGGAGTACAGTTAAAATTAAATGATGGAAAATTAATGAAAGTTAAAGCTAGAAAAGAAGTCGTACTGTCTGCTGGCGCTATTAATAGTCCACAACTGCTTATGGTTTCTGGTGTAGGGCCCAAGGAACATTTAGCGAAAATGTCTATAGATGTATTATTCAATTCACCCAACGTAGGTAGAAATCTACAAGATCACCCAGTGGTACCAACAGTTATTACCAGAGACAAAAAGTTTTCATCGGTCTTTGAGAGCATTGAGCCTTTAAAATATTTGGACCGCTTCCCTATGCCAGTCATAATAGGTTTTGCGGCTCTGAATAAGTCACAAGATTATCCAGATTACCAAGTAACCGCCGTGCCAGTGCCCATGGCCCCCAGATTACCAACCAATTTTTTTTCCACTGTATTTACGACAAACGATGCGTCTTGTTCTATGTCAGCTAAAGACAATAAAATAAAAGGGGCCTTAGTAGCTTTAGTTACCCTCATGCAGCCAAAATCGAGGGGACATATCATGTTAAGGACTGCAGATCCAGAGGACAGTCCTCTGATATATACAGGGTTTTATAACAATACCGAGGATTTGGAGAACTTTGCTACCTACGTTGAGGATTATGTTAGCGTAATGAATACACCATATCTTCGGAACTTGAACCCAGAGATAATAGATCTAAAAGTGCCTCAGTGCAAAGGTCTCAAGTTTCCCAGTCACGAGTACTGGAAATGTTACCTTTTGAACTTGTCGAGCAGCAACTATCATCCAGTGGGAACTTGTGCGATGGGAGTGGAAGGAGTTGGAGTGGTGGACGAGAGACTTCGAGTTCGAGGGGTGAGGGGATTACGAGTGGTAGATGCTAGTATAATGCCGGCTATTACTAGAGGAAACACAAATGCTCCTACTATAATGATTGCTGAGAAAGCTTCTGACATGATTAAGCACGATTATGGAATATACTTATAATTTAGGTTTTCATTGCTGCTGCAGAGAAGGCTGCAGACATAAAAGGCAGGGGAGCGGTAATAGACTTGTAGAAGATTATGGTATTTATATATTTCTTTCAAAATATTTACGAACTTAATATTTTAACCATTCATCGCTGTGTGAATGCAATCCTCAAACTGGTATTTTTACCCGACTACGGCAAGTCCAAAAGGATGGGTTAAAGTTTTAGCAATCTATGTATGTTCCATGGAACAAATTTTAATCAATGAGATGTCAATAATAATAATAAATGTCCAAAATGATAAATGTAGAAAATGTCACCGATCCGCAGAAACTATTCAACACATTACCAGTACAAGTTCATGTCCAACCCTAGCTAAAAACGACATACCAATACACACAATCAGATCGCTCATATCATCCACCAGCTAAGCATAATTTGATAGGTACCACCTAAAATTATACCATACTATCAATACTTTCCAAAACCGGTGTTGGAGAACCAAAGTCACAAGATATACTTCGATAGAGCCATATTAACCGATAAGACTATCCACAATAACAGACCTGACATCACTCATAGATAAATATAATAAACACACATACTTAATAGATATTGCAGTTCCTAACACACATAATTTACAGAGAACAATTACTGACAAGATACATAAGTACACAGAACTAAAAGAAGAAATAATTAGAATTTGTAAAATGACAAAAGTACATTACATGGAGTACAGTACAATACAGTACGTGGAGAGTACTAAAGGCACAATACTCTCCAGCAAAAAACATCTCACCACTATGATAGATTGAACTCCCCACTAACACATACATTACCATGCAAAAAGGTGGTATCCTAAACACTTGCCGCATTGTCCGAAAGTTTTACAAGAAGACACAAACATCACAGATCAGAGATTTAGTCCAAAATCCCTCAAATCAACTCCACTTGGTCTAGGCTCGTGGTTTTCGTTATACCAACGAAATTCTGATTTAGAGAAAAATAAAAGCACAAATAATAATAAATCTTTATTGTACCAAAACTGTATTACAAGACACTGTACAGCCCTGACTCCCAAAGTAAGGCTAGCTGTGTGTTGGGAGTCAGTTCCTATTCACAGGCAAAAAGAACAATCCAATAGTTACAGTAGTAGACATAATAGACAGTAGATAACTAAGTGTAAGTTTGTATATTTAGATAATATGTTTATGTTTGTGTGTGAGTGTGAGTGTGAATATAAATGCGTGAGGAAGTATGATTTACATTGTGTTAGAATGAGTACAAGTGAGTTTTATTCTGGAATGTAACTTAATCTGATTGTTAAATGTGCAGGTAGGTACATGACCAAAGACTAAATAAAATTTGGAATAGTACAGATTTTTTTAATTTATACACCTTTTCACATAGAAAATGTAAATATATATATGTCGGAGAACGAGTAGATTTCTTAAGTTTTAATTTGAATTCGTGTTTATTTCAATCGATTATTCGAAACATCAAACTGTGCATCGAGAAACATGGCAGTTTGGGTGGAATCTGTGGACGGTGTATGCAAAACAAGGCGCACTGATTATTTGTTATTAACGATGTGATTATTACGTCTTAGTTTACTTACAGCTTGATTTAATAATGTTGGTTTAGTTTTAGTCGATTCTGTAAGCAACATTAAATTTAATGTTACTAAAATGTGTGCGGGTAACACCGAATACAGTGGTAGGTGTCACCACTAGTTAAAGCAAACAGCCGGTATAAAAGAGAGCGGCCGCACGAGTTGCGGGACTACTAACCTTTTGGCTCTTAAACTAACTACCCACCGTTTCGTATTGAAGTAAAATAGAATCAACAGATCAGTTTAGTTCGGACATTGTACGAGGAAGGACAAGCTGTAAATAAGCTAAGTACATAGGCTTCTTAATTGTTGTAATTGACTATTGATAGTTTGTAACTCATAAGTTAAGATGTAACTTTTAAAAGAGTGGCCATGAGTTTCTTTGCCAGTATTCTTCTCATAAGGCCCTACGCATTTTGGAAACTGGAAGTTATAGATTGGCACGGACGGGCAGTGGATTTTGGTGTTTTCACATAATTCACGTTGACCATGTTGTGCCGATCTATGATTTTAACTGTAGCTTCATTAATTCAATAAACTATTTGGAATTCTATATTGTCTTTGGCTGTGCAAATAAACCCTACCTACCAACGTGTGTAATAATGAAGGTTGATTACTAGACTAGACTAGACATGATTAAGAGCGATTTCTATTGCTTTAAATCATGAGTGCCACTTGACAAAATATCCAAGTGACGTCGGCGAAGCTGACGTCACCATTTCATAAAAACCGCTTCGACCGATCGATCGCCACACTGTGACTCCGACATATATATTATATTATATTGACACGCGTAAATTGAAAGAGTCTATCTCCGACTAAAGGACGCCTATCCCAATCAAATGAAAACGTTTTTACTCAACGACACTGGCAGAACATGTCGAAAATAGGGCGTACTAAACAAGTCTTCATTTGATGTCGATAGATGTCCTAACGGCCAAGTGCGAGTGGGACTCGCGAAGGAAGGGTTCCGTACTATTATCTAAACATTTCAAGCGTCTACCTGTACCGTGTACCGCAAGAAAATCTCGTTTGTTGCATGGGAGCCCTCTTAAATATTCATTTTATTCTGTTTTTTAGTATATGTTGTTATATCGACAACAGAAATACATCATCTCTGAAAATTTCAACTGTCTAACTATCACGGTTCATGAGATACAGCCTGGTGACAGACGAACAGACAGACGGACAACGAACTCTTAGTAACAACCTTTGGGTACGGAACTCTTTAAATGCACATAATGGTGGTCAAAATAAAACTATATAAGTTTTTATCCAGTATTTACTGCAGGTTTACAGAATAATTTAACAACTTTAGGCAACAACGTTATTTTTACAGGCTTCACTTCAAACTCCTCCTTGTCTATTTCAATAGTCGCATCTTTCTCTATGCCATTTGGCAGAAGCTCTATAGTCCGAGCTAAAATTGGCTGTGAAACATTGGTATTATTCACACGATTCCAGCCTTCAGCAACAAAGTCTTTATATGAATACCCGTTTTTACCAATAGCTATGCTTAAAGCAGGTACTTCGTCAGTATGATTAACGTTGGGTGATAATATTCTGAAATCGCAGGTCTTAAAGCATAACTCTTCTGTTTTTGAACAGTTCGCATTGACCAATTCAGTTGGATCTGACGTTTTAGTCTGAGAAGAGACACTTGGCATCAAAAAGAACCATTTCCTTTTCAGTTCTGGCCTTTTCCTTAAGCAGTTGCTGCATCCAGGACAAGGTGGAGTATATTTGATAGTTCCGCTGCAATTCCAACATAGAGATTCCTTGTAGCCGTTAAAAATGAATGATGCGTAGTCCCTTAAAGATCCGTATATCCAGTATTTATCTTTCTTTGCGAAGACATCTTTGAAAGCTCCCCACTCGACGGAAGACATCGCGTAGATTGGTTTGGAGGGTGCTTCTATATCTTCAGCGATTGGTTCTATTTTGATAGCATCTTTCCAGACTGTGTTACCGTTAATAATGGCCATGGAAGCTTCAATTAGTTGTTTCACTTTCTCAACATTACCGCCGCTACCGCTGTTAGGGAATAATCTGTTTCCGATTGAGTTTGTACGTCCGAGAGGCAGGACTCCTAATGGGAATCTGTTTGCTTCATCATTCCTTCGTAATAATCCTGAAAATTACAAATTAGGGTATATCACCAGGCTACTAGATTAAAAAATATTCCCAGTGTAATAGAAAATTATTTCAGTGACGTTGGTGATTATATTTTTAACCGACCTCCAAAAGGAGGAGGTTCTCAATTTGATTGGTATTTTTTTAAATATATTTTTACACTGATTACTCCGTCAATAGTGGACCGATTTTAGAAATTAATTTTGTATTCGAAAGGGTATGCTCCGTATGAGGTCTAATTGCCACTATATCAGGATCTAGTGATGGGATCCCAAGGAAATCGAAGGAAACCCTCAAACTTGTTAGCCACGTACAATGTTTTTAATATATTTCCTTTTTATATGAGCCTGCCAAAGTGACTCTACTCTGCCTGATGGAAAGCATGAGCAGAATCTAATAGTGGTCGTCATACTCATTGCGAATGAGAACAATGCAACAATGTAGCATGGTGACCCACTCTATGGCAGTCTATTGAGATGCCTCTGCATCATTGGGCAGCCTGAGTGCATTCTTGAGTAGTCATGAGTTGAGGCCCATACGTGGCAATAGCCAGTTACCATCAAGTGACTCATCAGTTTGTTTATTCCCTATTCCATGACATAAGAAACTAGTTCAAACAATAGTTGACTCTTAAGCCAAATTACTTCCTAGTATCTTTACTTATTAACATTAAAACAGTATGTATAGTCCATTTGCTTAGATACGGTCTCATTGATCGAGCCGCACGTGCGGCAAGCCGCCAAAAAAAACCAAAGGATTCGCCTACGGCGTACACCCACACGCAAGTATGACTTGTCAGTTTACACCGTTGTATTAATTAATATATTCGTATTTCACAACTATAATCACAATTGCGTGCGGGTACACCAATACTATCTAAACGAAAGGACATATCGTACACCGTATAATTTTAGAATCATTAATTTTGATACTTTGTACTTGTCCATCCAAAGGTTTCCAGGAAGGTTTAACTTCTTCATACAGCAGACGTTCTTATCGCATTGTTTAATTAATGTATGTATTAATTGTGTCTGTAAACTAACTTGAGGCGATTAACACACGGCAGCGCGCACAGCCGCGGAGGGCGGTGGCGGTAAAGCGGATTTCGTGGTGGTGCCCCGCGCGGTCGGTCAGTACGTGTGCTAGGCATCAATGGATTAATAGACACCAACACGACATGAGATCCGCTTCACCGCCTACCGCAGCGGTGCACGGTGCCGTGTGTTAATCGCCTGACTGCATGGCTTAATGGTTTGAGCTGTCGCCACGCCGCACTCGATTGCACTGAGTGTTGTAGATTCAAACCTCATCTGGGACAAGACTTTATGTGATCTACCAATTGTCATTCTGAGTCTGGGTGTTCATTGTGTCCGTTTCTGTTTGTAAAGTCCCCCGCGACAAAGGATATATACGCGAGTAACGCGGACGTTGTCTTTTAATAGAAGTTTTCTTTTTCTAAGGTGTACAATAAATGTTAAATGTGATTCGGATATATGCCTGTTACTCAATCCTGCGGCAATGGCTTTTACGGCTACGGTTACGGCTACGGCTAAGACGAGTGCAAATGCTAGTATTGCAAAGTTATTATGAATGTTTATTTCACTTACTTATTAATTTACGAAAAAAACTAGCTCATCGGGCAAACCTTGTTTTGTCATAAAAATAAAAATATTTTGGGGTGAGTCACCTTTATTAGCCGTTTTGGAGGAGTTTGGTAACAAACACCGCGACACGAGAATTGTATATATAAGATTAGATCTTACATTTATTTTTTTATTGACCATCTTAATATTTATTTATTTATTTATTTAATATGTTACATTCCAACAATTTTTCTACACAGTGATGGCAGCAAGTACCTATAAACTCTATTTCCTACTTTATTTGATTAGAACTTACCGGTAACAGTTTCCGATAATGTTCCATCACCACCAGCTACAATTATAGCCTCCGTACCCTTCAACGTCTCCACAATCTCTTTAGCATTGCCTTCCGTAGCTGTCTGTATAACATCAACTTGTAACCCGGCTAAATGTAAGAGGGGCTCACAATACTTTTCAAAGTCCTGCTTTGCTTTCCTTTTATTCGCGACAGGGTTAAGTATCACCGTAATAAGAGTGGGGTTCCGATCCATTGGTATCACTGAATCACCATATTTTGCTGCTTCTCTACAAGCTGCACGCATCAATAAATTGATTCTGAAACATAATGTAAACTGTCTTAAATACAGCCACACATAACTCTTTTCAGATGCAATGAAAACCTGTATGTGTGTATTTTTAAACATTTCAAGTTAAATTTAGGTCAGATGCGCACTATGAGCTTTTTTTCACTAAAGGAAGTAAATCATGAATTTTGCAGTACTAATGTAATCACCCTCTTACAAGTTAACGCTGTAACTCATAGTAGGTGTATGGCCTTATTCAGATATTTTAGCCATTACACAGTTAAATGAGATCATAGCTCCACAGTAGCAGATGTGTGGCAGCTCTTATAGTCAAATTGATTAAAAAGTTTTTAAAATCAATCTACATAAATTTATCATATTTAATACAAGTATTTAACTTCATATTTATAAGTTATTTCATGTTTAATACAAGTAAAATTTATAACTCTATTAATAGCACATTGCAATAATTGTGCAAGTGATTTGGTGGCCTAACAAAGCGAGGAGTGAAGCAATTTTTTTCTTGCTCATTATTGAATTTAGAGAGAATAGCAGGGGTCAGAGCATTCACATAATGCAAGCACACTTGTGTGTGTGGTGTTAAGTGTCAATGGGAACCAGTTGTCGGTTACATTACATTTATTTAAATATTTTTGTTTATACAAATCACCTAATTGTTTTATAACCTATTCTAGTCTATTATAGAACTATTCACAGTTAGTTACTTTTCAATTATGCTCCGCTATTATTGATCTAAGCATGATGTTAACTATCCTATACCAGTCATACTTGAAAAACACACATATGTGAAAATCATTTGAGAAGGTGCGCATTGGGCAGCTTGTTTGGGATAAGAATGATAAGACAACCGTGTGTACAGTGTTTCAATTTATTATTACTATTCCTAACTGTAGGCTGATGCAATATCTATGCAAGTCCCACATAATTGGCACATTATATTAACTGACTAACAGATAATGTAGTACCCCTTACCTTTAGTACCCTTACCTTTAGTACCCTTACCTTTAGTACCCTTTACCCCTTAGAACCTTAATTTGGAGGGAATATCCCTAGGATATTCTAATAAGAACAAATAAAAAAAATGCTTTATTGTGTACCAGATTAATTACGATACCTTAAAACAAAGATGTACAAGTGGTGGTCTAATCGCTCGAAAGCAATCTCTTACAGGCAACTATGGGATGGAAAGAAAAACAAGGATGCAAATTAAAGGGTATTCTATCTATATTAAAATATTTAAAAATAAAAGCAATACTACTTAACAGAATCACTTAAACTTTTACCATTTTATGAAAAAAAGTTTGTTTTTTCAATAATATATCCGTTGTGTAGCGCTATTAGAACTAAAATAATTAATTAATGTACTTACTCATATTTTTCTTTGACTGTCGCCGCACCGTAATACAAGGCTATAACACCAACTACAGACTTTTTCCAATTATTTCGAATGGTTTTACCAAATTTTACAACTTTCTCCATTTTAGACTTTTGATTGTTTAATTTAATGCATAAATAAATTTCGAGGTTAAAAATCAGCTGTTCTTATACGTTTCAGATTTGCAGCTGTCTATAGCTGTCTATAGTGTGTAGGTATTGTAAAATCTGTAGTGAGAATTTTGAAATTTTTAATTTGTGTTGCCAACTTCTTCAATCCTTATTTATTTATGGAACACATTTACTCTTATATTTAAATTTAATTTACATACGTTTTGATTTAGTGCATATATAAATACATAATATGTGTCTACAGTTCTGAGTGTCCAATGTTCAACTTGCCTGACGTGGTCCGCCAGGTCACCGCATGATCAACTCGCCTGGTCGGAGGATTCTCCCTCTTTAGAGCACAAATACCTGAACTTTGCATTCGAACGGGCGGATAACGTGTTCGGAGTAGGGAAAGAGAGAGACTGAGTATGGGTAGTGTCCATCTCTCTTTCTCTCTACTCCTTAGTTAAATATGCTCTAAGTCCTCGCTTTGTTTTGAGGGATGCGACACCTGTAAACCTGTTCCACACTCTATTCTTTGACAGTTGCATAAGAACTTCTTTTCAACGTTTATTAATTATTATGCTTTATTTAGCATTTTTTTGTCACATTTTTAATAAAAATAAAAGCAACTTACAAACCTTTTAGATGTGCTGTCCTCCATCCTCAATAAAACATGAAATAACATGATGATAATGAATTATCGCCTAATATATTCCCGGACCAATAGGATTTTTGAACTTTCAAGGAAAGAGCGTATCCTTTTTAAAAGGCCAGAAACGAACTTGTGACGCTTATGGTATTGTAATTGCTTACCATCAGGCGATACATCTACCCGTTTACCATGAAAAAAAAAGAGGTAACTGCGCTTTGACTGTACTGCTTGACACCGCGCGTTGTACAGGGTAACTGGTAATTATTTAGTTACCTGTAGATAAAAAGTGATATGATTATTATGCATCAATATACAAAAGAAAATTGGAGATTTGGTTTAACCCAATGTAATAGCAAAAGTTGTTCGTTTTTATGAGAATAAACATATCATGTTTTTCAGTTATACAAGTCTGCCAGCACTGCGCTTCATAAACACGTGTCATATGAACCATGCAGGCTGGTATTTAAGCACGCCTAATAAAAATCATACTATCAAATGTGCTATTTAGGTGTAAAGATAATATTGAAACTTGTTGATTTTTTTGGAATAACTTAGTGTTGGTAGATTAACTCATGGAAGATTTCTGAATACTTACTTTTCATTTCAGAAAGAAAGGGATACATGCATGATATATTTTTACACCTTTGATTAAAAGTTTTACTACTAACATCAAGGGCTTCGTTGCGACTACCGACTTGATTTAAAAATTTACATCTACAAAGTAACTTCACTATGGTACCGGGTGGGTGTTTTAAAAATATATGAAAGTAAACCTTAACAGTACCTTGATAGAGTTATAAATTGTAGCATATTCTGGTCTTGTCATTTCAAGTTAAAACCAAAGACTAGACACAAATTGATTTGTCAAATAAATAAATGTATTTTTCATTTTGTGATGTATCAATGATATTTATTTATTATATTCCTTAAACATCGTCATGAGCTCTGATAAAAAAGGGCAGATAAAATTGTCCGATGGTTGGGTAGTTTGTTCATCAAAATCAAATCCCGGTAGAAAGTATTATTTCAATAAGAGGACAGGAAAATCTTCGTGGACTCAACCGCAGGTGAATTTCGTAATTTTCTGTAATGTACTTAATTTTTTAAATCATAACTGGTTTCTACTAACACATAAACTAGAAATATGTAATATTACGTTATGAATTTAATATTATTTTTTACGTTTTTGACGTAATATTTAAATTTTACCTTCCAAGGCTAATGAGAAGTCTGATAGAAAACATAAAAATAAAGAGAAAGTACACAGAGACAAATGTAAAAAAGAAGAGTTGCAAAAAAAGAACTTAAAGAGGAAAAGCGAGGGTGCAGAAGAACAGAGTATAAATAAGAATAAAAAGCAGAGAAAAGGTGAGCTTGTTTGTGTTAAATCTACACTTAATTATTTAATATTAATGTATGTAGCTAGCTAGCTACGCCAGCATATATGCCGATTATCAGTATTATAACAGTAAAAATCAGCCTAAGTCCTTCCACAAGAATCAAAGTATCATCATGCCAAATTTAATTGAAATCTGTGCAACAGTTTAGCAGTGAAAGTGTAACAGACGGAGACATAGAGTTACTTTCAATTATTATATTAGTATGAAACCAATGTGGATGCTTATTGTTTATTTTAAAATAGGCCTACTATCTCTTAAATGTTGAAACTAGGACAAAAAGTGCAATTTACCCGGATTTTAGACTTTAAAAGCCTGGCTCATCTAGTTTTTTTTAAAGAGAAAATTTCTTTATCAGCGTTGAGCACTTTTTGGTAGGGTAACATCTTATGAGTTTGCATCACCGACATGCTGACTTCACAAAACTTTGACTGCCTTGAGCACTTTTTGGTAGAAGAAAATCAAATGAGTTCGTTCGTACCGACATGCTAATGTTTGATGTTGATAATTTTAATTTTAACATTATAAAATTTCTAATTTTACACATTAATGTTACCAATAAGATACTAAGTTATAAGTTTTCACTTCTATCTGTAGTTCTTATGACTCCCACTTTTTTTTCATTTAGTTAAAATAAAAGAAATTGTTGAGATGGCTCTCAATTATTTATTTTTCTGTATGTTGTAATCTTATTAAAATAGCAGAATATTTTTGACAATCTTAAATGTTATAATTTTGAGGGAACTGGTTAAAATTGTTGCTAAAACTAATAACCTCAATAAATAAAGATGACGGGAAAATTTTATCATCTGGTTTTAACCTCAATTGCAAATGAAACCCTGTCCGGATGCAATATATGATAGATTAGGGTATTTAACTGTATACCATAAAAAAATCCAAAACTACTTATATCATTGAGATACCTTAGGTAAAAAGCAGTTGGAAAATCTTACTACGATCACAGGTTCATAAAATAATAAATTATTTTTATAATTTATTTCAAAGTTGTCAGTTTTTTATCCGTTCTTTAACACCATGAAGTAGTAGCTGCAATGTTATTACGTCAAACCGCTGTGTAAACTAAAGTGTTCAGTGTCAACTGATCAGTGTATGCTGTCATATTGTGCGAAATTTGAAAATGTAAATTTTTTATGCATTTTTATGGTTCTTATCAATTGAATAAAAATATTGTTTTTTTCAGTGGGGTAATAGCACTATAGAATCTAATTTTCAATTCAAATTTCAATTTTCAAATTTATTCCCTTATAAAAATTCTTAAAAAAAAGTCTCCAACATTATATCTATCTTTTAATGTTAGCTACTATAACCTCTTTTATGGTTAGCAAATTTGTTCACTTATTATAACATCATGCTATGGGTAACAGGAGACGCTAGGATAGATGAGGTTGAATGGGTCAGCTAGGCATACTTATCTTTATACTAAGATTATAAATGCGAAAGTTTGTAAGAATGTGTGTGTATGTGTTTCTTACTCTTTCATGCAAGAACCGAACATTACAGTAATATATCTTATACATCAGAATAATACATATTCTTCTACTAGCAGACCCACGCAACCTTGTTTGCTTCTCCTATTGCCCGTAGCGTGATGCTTTCTATATTAGTATAGATTTGCTGCGATAATCGACATATACGCGGGCGGAGCCGCGAGCAACAGCTTGTATTCCATAATCTTAAGTCATTAGCAATTATAAGAAATTATAAGTTAAAAACCTATTCCTCAACTATAATTCTGCAGTAAAATTTGTTATTTGTACAAAATGTTTTCTAAATTGTAATTGATAATTGATAATAAAACTTATTTTTAATTGATGTAACATACATTAAATTAGTTAATTGTCATATCGCTTGTAAAATAATTATAAGTGCCTTCTGAAAAGGTTTAGATTTTACAATACATATTATTGCGAATTGTTTAAAATCCTATTTATTGCTATTTCAGAGACCCCACAAACACATACAACACCTCAGAAAAATAGAAATAAGAAAGAATCAACAGTAACTGCAGCAAGCAGTTCAAAATCAGCACATAAAAATTTAAAACCTCCACCTAGTAGCACTAAAGTCAGTGTCAAAGCCACACCCACCAGTACAAAGAAGACTGCTCCAGAAAATCTACAGACAAACGTTAAAAATGCTGCAAATCAAAGACTTGCACAACTCAGAACCCGGCTATCCGCTGAATCCCAAGATGATAGCATCAGCAATGAAAAATCACCCGTTAAACCTAAACAAAAGATTAGCCCAAAAATACAACCAATCGAAACTAAAACCACAAAGACTGAAAACAAAAGTCCGAATCTTAACGAAGCAAAATGCACGGGAACAACACAGTCTCCGAGCAGCGACAGCTTGCAATCCATTCCATCACCATCTCAATTCTTTGCGGCAAATAAAATTATATCATCAATGAAAGCCCAGTTACCTGAAGAATACTGTGATAAGGCAAAACAGAAAGACACATTTGCGGATATTGAGCAGGGTATTTGTAACCAGATGTCTGAATATCCTTATATGAAGCATCCGGCTACACCACCTCAGTTTTCTGAAGCCAGCAAGCTAGTCTCTGCTATTAAATCGAAGTTGACAAAAATCGTTTCTAAAGAAACTACTGTGACAACATTTTCGTCTGCTAATGAAAGGTTAGCAGCTCTACGGACAAGTTTGAATAACGAGAGTATGGATATCATAGAAACTGAAAGCTCTTTGGTTATAAATCATGAAGAAAAGTGTACCACTGAAGCTATGGATGTGGATTGTAAGGAGGTTTGTCTTTTTTTTAAATGTTTGTTCAAATTGATATTAACAATTTAATGAATATCAATAAATTAGAAGGATTAGGAATTGCAGAGAGTAAGATTCGACTAAGGAGCATACTGTGTAAGGCAATAGCATTGTAAAGAAAAAGGACACTTAACACAAACCCGTCTGACAATGATGGTATAGTCGGCCAAAACCTCTTTTATTTTCCTTTTCTCATATCTGGCAGTGGACTAGTAAATTCTGACGACGAATCTGTGCAGTGACACGGATCCAGCAATTACTAATTTATAACTTAACCTGTAGGCCAGGTCTTCAATGTCGCACTCAATATATCGCTTAAATAATAGTGTGCAAGCTGAATTGCACTTTATTATGTTAAAGCAAGAGTTACATTTTGTTCAAAAGTATCTGTTGATGCAAAGTATACCTTAAAATGTTGCCTTTAATAGGTTATTGCTGGATAAATGCCCCTCCTCTTTTGTTAAGAGGATTTCACTTAACAGAACTGCTACTTAGTGGCTATAAACTTCTATGATTTTTTTATATAAAATTAGTCTTAGAACAACGTCCATGATCTAACAGAGTGAGAGATCAGGCTATGTGTATTATAAAATAGTCCTCTATTCTTGTATTTAATGGAACTTTTCTCTTTTCCAGCTACCACTAAAACAAGCACCTCCACTAGTGAATTGTACAAAGGATAATGTAAACAGTAACTTGGTTTTAGTTGTAGACACAAATATATTTATACACGAGTTGGATGTTATCAAGAGTGTGCTTAATTCTAATATTAAAGGTAAACTTTTCTTTTATTCTTAACTATGTTTTCATCTCCCTCTTTTCTTTTTGTTTTTGTTATACAGACCAATAATGCATATACTAATGTAATATATCTATACTAATACTAGCTGACCCATGCAACTTAGTTTACGTCTCTTATTGCCCGTAGCGTGATAATTTTCCCCCGTTTTTGAAACATTTTTCATTGGTGCTCCGCTCCTATTGGTCTTAGCGTGATGATATATAGCCAATAGCCTTCCTCGATAAATGGGCTATCTAACTGTGAAAGACTTTTTCAAATCGGACCAGCGGTTCCTGAGATTAGCGTGTTCAAACAAACAAACAAACTCTTCAGCTTTATATATTACTAGCCGACCCACGCAACCTCGTTTGCGTCTCCTATTGCCCGTAGCGTGATTATTTTCCCCCGTTTTCGTAACATTCTTCATTGTTGCTCCGCTCCTGTAGGTCTTAGCGTGATGATATATAGCCTATAGCCTTCCTCGATAAATGGGCTATCTAACACTGAAAGAATTTTTCAAATCGGACCAGCGCTTCCTGAGATTAGCGTGTTCAAACAAACAAACAAACAAACAAACAAACAAACTCTTTAGATTTATATATTAGTACTAGCTGACCCACGCAACTTCGTTTACGTCTCTTATTGCCCGTAGCGTGATAATTTTCCCCCGTTTTTGAAACATTTTTCATTGGTGCTCCGCTCCTATTAGTCTTAGCGTGATGATATATAGCCTATAGCCTTCCTCGATAAATGGGCTATCTAACACTGAAAGAATTTTTCAAATCGGACCAGCGTTTCCTGAGATTAGCGTGTTCAAACAAACAAACAAACAAACAAACTCTTCAGCTTTATATATTAGTATAGATATAAAGCTGAAGAGTTTGCTCAGGAACCGCTGGTCCGATTTGAAAAATTCTTTCAGTGTTAGATAGCCCATTTATCGAGGAAGGCTATAGGCTATATATCATCACGCTAAGATCTACAGGAGCGGAGCAACAATGAAAAATGTTTCAAAAACGGGGCAAAATTATCACGCTACGGGCAATAGGAGACGCAAACGAGGTTGCGTGGGTCGGCTAGTTATATAATAAAATTGAACTAATGTTTGTTTAATAGGACTTATCTCATCATCAGCATATATCAGTTAGAATTGAATGTTTCTTTTTGTATTGAATATACTGTATTATGCTACATTAACTGTAAATAATAAAAAGGCAATAAACGCTCATAAAAGCTGCAGGAAATTGCTAGTTAACCTTAAAATCTTATCATAAACTTACAAAAAATGTTTATGTTATCACAATAATGGTGGTTAATGAACTTTATCAAGAAGGTTCGTGATAGTTTGTCTTTTTTTTTATGCTTCGCCCTGCTAAAATGACTTTATTCTGCCTGATGGAAAGGCAAAGCAGAATCCAAGCATGATAGTCACCATACTTATTGCGAATGCATACAATGCAGCATGCTGACCCACACCATAGCGGCCTAATGATGCTTCTGACGAAAGACGACAACGCGTCGTTGTCATCTTTCGTCATTTCTTAGGTAGTACCGCACCGGTTGAGCCGGCCCAAAGTGCTGAAATCAGCGTGGCTTTACTACCTTGTAGAAGTTGTGAATTGAACGATAATATATATAGATATAATAAATAATGGGACCAGCCTCTTTCTACAATCGCTTACGCCTCTGCCTCTATTCTCTTATATTATTGGCTAATATTTTGTTTTGAATATTATTTAGCGCTGAGGAAAGTCATTTCCATACATTTGTTAGTTTTCTATATACCTATACGTTTGTAGAATACACCTTGGCTATAGGGGGGTTACACTAACCGCGGTCATAGCCCGGCTCACACTAATTCCTATATTTAAGTTACAGTAGGTAAAAGTTTAAAAGTTAATATCAAAAGGTAGTTATTGGAGGCTTTCAATCCTCAGGTTATGCAGAA
The DNA here is from genome assembly GCA_905220595.1 of Spilosoma lubricipeda. Classification (NCBI taxonomy): domain Eukaryota; kingdom Metazoa; phylum Arthropoda; class Insecta; order Lepidoptera; family Erebidae; genus Spilosoma; species Spilosoma lubricipeda. The sequence continues at coordinate 20,240,480 of HG992281.1, read as the reverse complement.
CAGCCGACATTGCTGGTTCCCTGGAGAGTAGTCAACGAGTTGGACCGATTGAAGGACAACAACAATTGCAACGGAGCTATTTGGAAACGCGCCAGACTAGCCATGGATTATCTTTATAAATCGATACCAGAAAACAGCAGGATCAGAGGTAAATTTAGATTTATAAACATTCTACTGTCTCCATGTGGTGACGGATTAAGAACTCAGTTTCACAATTGATCCCATCGGTGTCGTAAGAGGCGACTGAGGCAGCAAACTACGCAGGACAACTTCACTGCCTTCCTTCAAGTTTTTGAAACAAACACTATAACACACTGTCTGGCCAACATTATATAGTAGACAAGCCTTCCTTCTACAGAAACGCCTTTGTTCAGCTGTAGACTGTTAAAAACTGACGAAACATGCTACTGTAATCCATTCGCGTTAAGAAAACAGTGACGCATCAATCAAGCCCCGCCCCCTAACCAATCAGATGTCAAGAAATTATCGTTTCGTACGAAAGTTTGGAATCTGATTGGTTGAAATGCGGACCTATGTAGGGGGAAAACGGGTAAACTGGTCACCTGATGATATGTGACTACCTTATCCCAGGAACACCTAAAATTGAAATATAATAACTATACTTCCCACCTCTTGCTCTTTCTCCTCTTTATGGACCTGTAGATCTATAACTGTGATTTAGCATTACTTTTTACATTATGTGTAAGATTTATATTGTGTTAATAAGGTGTAAGGGCTATGGACTCTTCTGTCCATAAATAGTGCCTTCCCCCACCATATGAAACTATAGAAACCTCATAACGAATGTGTTTAAATAATGTGTTGTAATATTACAAAGAAGTTGTTTACTTCAGGTCAGCCGCTCAGAGATGCGAATTCACATATTTACCCCTGCGAATCACCTGACGACGAGATCCTGAATTGCTGTCTGCAGCAAGCTGAGAGGGGGAAATCTGTGGTGAGTATACCTGTAAACTTACTGTGGTTTGCAATAACTCTGTAAATGTCTTAATAACAGCAGTTCCTGGATACCTCCGATTTCAGGCATTGAGTGGCACTCTGTGTGGTTTTAGTCAGTTGGTTTTCGACACACCATCTCGCTGCAAACCCCGGAGGTTCAGCGACCTGAAGGGGTTTCAAAAGCCGTCAGTAACCTTGTATAAAAAAGATCTAAACAGTTCCATCTATTTCTTTAGCATATAAAACTGATATAATAATAATAATAATAATAATAATTTATTGACACACAGAAAGATTTACAATGTTCATATACATAGTTATTGTTAGATACTAATTTGAACTTGAAATATGGAACTCTGCCTCTCAAACTAGGTAAGTACCTGTATCTTAAGAGACAGTGTTCAGCCTTACAGTTTTTATTTCATAACAGCTATGATTAAATTTAGTGTATGTTCACAAATGTAACAAATTCATTTATTACAATTACACTTACTACTTTTTTTGTAAATTGGAGCTGCATATGTGTGTGTGTGTGTGTGTGTGTGTGTGTGTGTGTGTGTGTGTGTGTGTGTGTGTGTGTGTGTGTGTGTGTGTGTGTGTGTGTTTATGTGTGGTGTAATGTTGGTATTGAATCTTGCTGTGAGAGTAATACCTTATTTGAGGTATATTAGCAACGTTTCTGTGCTGGAATAATCCTGAGTTAGAAGCCATTCTGTAACTTTATGTTTTAAAGTGTACCTATTTAAACCCAGTATTTTTAGTTTTTTGTGTATTTGCTTGTATATGTGAGAGCCCAATACATAGAAGTGGTGTTTTGCAAAAGCGGTTCTGTGTCGGATACTTGGTGGTAAATTCCTGCGCTTCTCGGGATCAGGTCGGTTGAGACCGCGATGTTGCCTCATAATAGATTGGAGCACAAAGAGTTGGCGTACAGTTAAAACTTTGCAGTCTGTATACAATTGAGCCGTAGGATATCTCCACGGTTTTCTTGACATTATCTTAAGAATGGCTCTCTGTGCTCTCTCCAATCCCAGGAGTAGTGTCTTGTGAGTGCCACCCCAAACCGTGATGCAATGGCCTATGATGGACTGACATAACGCAAGATAAACCATTTTTAGGGTTTCCCAATTGGCTGATTTACGAAGGGCCGCGAAAGTACCGATCAGACGCAGGGTTCTTTTTATGAGTGCGTTGATTTGTTTGTCCCATTTTAAGCAGTCATCTATTAGGACCCCCAGATACCTCACAGAGTCGGTTCTCGTCAACAGTGAACATGAACATGGGTCTAGTGAACCTGAGCATGAGTGTGCTGTTAAAGTAAACGTATCAGGTGGTCTTGTAATACTACGAAGTGCGAATGGTATATAGACAGTTTTCATTAAATTTAACGTCAATAGGTTTTGATTTAGCCAGGTCATCACATGACTCAAGGCTGATTCTGCACTAGTTTTAACGTCCTCCCAGTCTGGTCCATAAACAACAATTGCAGTGTCGTCAGCATAGGTGTAGATTTTAGAGTTTGTAAGAGTCATCAAGCAAAGGTCGTTTATGTAGATCTGGAATAGGGTTGGTCCCAGCACGCTACCTTGTGGCACACCGTATGATGTATGTTCCTCATCGCTTAGATATTTTTTTATTTTAACCTTTTGAGTTCGATCCGTAAGATAGTCCCTGAATAGGTCTAGTGTGACACCCCGTACCCCGATGCGTTCCAGCTTTTCAATAAGCGTAGGAACAGAAACTGTATCAAAGGCTTTCGTTAAATCTAGAAATACTCCCAGACATTTTTTATGTTCGTCCAAACCTCTTACAACAAATTCCGTTAAATCAAGTACCGCATCTTCAGTTGAAATCCCAGAACGAAATCCATACTGATTATCCGCTATAATGTGATTTTTGTCTAGAAAAGATCTCAACTGCTTGTTCAAAATCTTTTCCAGTATCTTAGAAATAGCGGACAAAACAGAAATCGGTCTGTAGTTACTGATACAGTTTCTGTCCCCTTTCTTAAATATTGGGTGGACAATAGCTTTTTTTAGGACGTTAATATATAAGCGACAAATCCATAGTAATTACTTTCATATACATTGGGCTTAGCCATCCTATAAATCCCATCCCCTAGAATCAGCAATAGGGAATCTTGAGGTGCCGAAACTTTCTGTGAGGCACTGGAGTCAGGTTTAATCTTCTTCTTCGTTAATACTTCCGTACACACACTAGTGTTCGTAAGCTATTTGCTGTTAAAACTATAACAATAAATAAAATAAAATTAGCTAAACTGACGGTTTTAAGATGTAACATCTAGTTATTCAGGCAATTCAATTAATTCAAAACGTACCAATGTAGGGTAGATTAAGAAAATTTTAGGATGATGTTTATAATTGCGACTAATTCTTGTCTTGTTTATTCCAGATTCTTCTATCGAATGACAAGAATCTATGCAGCAAAGCGCTAATAAATAACATAAAGAGTATAGGTCTGAGTGAAATTAAGGGTCTACTTGAGAACAAACCTCAGGAGACGGACCCCAACTTGTATGACAACCTCAAACATTACCAGGACACTATATACCAGCTGCTAGCCAATATTTTAGAGGTGAGATTGTAGCTTTAACTATTCATTTTAAATAAACAAAAATTTTAACGACTTCAAGAACTGGACCAAATTTTAATAGACCCACTCGGAAAGAAAAAAAGAATCATTAGAATCAGTCCACTAAGTCGAAAGTTCTGAGGTAACAAACATAAATAAAATACAGTCGAATTGAGAACCTCCTCCTTTTTTGAAGTCGGTTAAAAAGATGTTTTGCTGTAGTGATTAATGAGAGACCAAAACTACTCCCGCATTAGGAACATATCCTGTGTAGTGGAGGACTTAACGAACAGTTTTGGAACGGACACAAGCACTGCCCAGACTATCAGAATAACAATTTGTATATTTGCTTGTACCATGTGGGTATCGGACCTATAAAACTCAGCTCAGTGGGACGCAGTGAGCTGAACGGTAAATCATGACATCTGAAACTCCCATCACATGAGAATGTTAGATTTGGGGGAAGATGTTTGACTGCACGGTTGGCCTAGCGGTTTAAGCGGTCGCCACGCTTTCGACTGCGTCAAGTGTTGTGGGTCCAAATACCACAGGAGACAACACATTGTGTAATCTAAAAGTTGTTGTTCTAAGTCTGGGTGTTCTGTGGGTCCGTTTTTGTCGTAGTTGAGTTTTAGTTTTTAATTGAGATATTTGATTTAAGAATTGCTCTCCTATGAATATCTTCTAAAGCTCTGTTAATTTTCAGAATGAAATGCGAGCGAAATATAACAACCTATGGCAGCACATCTTGTTCAAAGCACCGCCCTGGACATTGGACGATGTGCTCCAATGTTTGCTCAAACATTGGATAGCCGTGTTCAACGAAGTGTTCCCAAGGATAGAACATTTGTTCAAAGATTTGAAGAACAATCTGGCGTGTGTTGAGAGTAAAAGTAAGTCTATATAATTAAAATTAGTTTCATGATAACAGTTATACTGTAACGAACGACGACGTCTACATATCGGAAAGTTCTCGTTGCTTCTTGAGGCACAGAATAATGAACCTTATGGCAATATACATAAAATCGAATATGGATTGATTGTGTGTAGCACGTAAAAACACTAATGACGTCACATGTTTTAGATACGGCATTCTAATCTCAATTTAGGCCTAGTCTGTATTATAGCAACCAGACTACTCATATACATCAACATCATATCAGCCGTGAGAAGTTTACTGTTGAATGTAGGCCTCCCCTATTGACTTCCATTTCCACCATTCGATAATAACTATATGAAGTCGCTTCCACTGTCTGTCTGTCCCTATAAAGGCTTAGTACTTTAAACTACTTTGGATTTCTTTAATAGTTAATTAATTCAAGAGGAAGGTTTATATGTATAATACATATATAATATAGTAAAGAAACGATGATAATTTTAGAGATTCTAATGTGATGTCGTAAATAAACACATTTTTTTGAGCTTACAATGCAAATACTGGCGCAAAATAGGTGAAAATAATATACTACAATATTGTACACCTTAAAAAGCTCTACAAAAAATTCGTGATGGTATATATGTATCTCTTAGGGATAACCCACAATAACCATTTTATTACTTTCTTTTTACGAGAAATAATGGCTTACTTACAAAGCGATTTTAAGCAGTATAGCATTAAACCTTATTCAATTAAGTACATTTAATACGTTGTGCATTTAGATCAATATGGCCCTTCACAGTATGTAATTTAAATGAATACATTCTAAGATATTACAGATTTAAGATGCACAAATCGTGTCGTCGCTCGGTGGGTGCATCTGAAACCCACGCGTGCGCAGCCGCGAGTCTCTAGTAGCTGATATACTTTATATATTTGTAAACACACATCTATATATCTTTACAAATAAATAAAATTGAAGTGTCTGTTTGTAATTTCAAATGAACAGGTTTACGCTCAATGCGTATGAAAGAATATACGGTACTTACATTAAAAACCCATTTGTTAAATTTTTTTGGTATCAGTCTGTTTGCACCGGGTGATCTCTGGAACGATTAGATTTTAATGGAACTTTCACTGCCAAATAGCTGATAAGATGTAATTTAGGCTAGTTTTTTTCTAGACTAAGTTCTTCCTGCAGCGTTACCCACGGTTGTTATGAAACACACTGCGATGCTCAACTAGTTAAAAATAATAACAAGAACATTTTTTTTAAGGTGCAAATACCTTGTCTGAATCTGAAGTGTCAACCTTCAAAGAGTTATGTCTAGACATAGCTAGAAAGTGTCAGATAATACCGGAGTACATGGAGCTGGCCAAATTGACTGTGGACCGGCTACTGCAGAATAGGACAAGCGAGGAACAGGAAGGGAGTGGAGAGATGGTGGTTATTGATGCGTTTGAAGGAGTTTGGACAGTCATGTCTAGTTATTGGTGAGTTTTATGGTACACTAGCTTTTTTATGTTTGTTACCTCAGAACTATCGACTCCGTGAATCGAGTTTAATTATTCTTTTTTTTTTTAAGTTGGTGCTTCCCGTGTAGTGCCATTTCAATTCGGTCCAAGTCTTGAAGTCGTTTTTTTTGTTATTCTTTTAAAATACATTGCAATATTTAACATAGACATGTATTTTATTCCAGTGCCAAGTTATCGAACTGTCTGGGTGTGCATCACAACATTGAGGACAAGATCCCTGGCCAGGAGCCCCTTGAAGTGCTGACAACTAAGCTGATGCTCTTTAGTAATCAGATAAGCGCCTTCGCACTTGCTTTAAAAGGGTACCTATAAAACTTCTAATTCAAATTTAACCGGCGAATCAATTTTATTTTTGCTGACTTTATAGCTGATTTAGTTTAAAAGACAACTTCCGCTTTTTTTTTAAATAAAACTATTTGTGGATCACACAAAGTGTTGTCCCAAGTGGGATTTGAAACCACAACCCTTGGCGTCGAAGAAAACGGCGTGACGTCCCCTTAAATCACTGTGCCACCCGTGCATCCTGATTTTTTAAATTTTGAAGTCTTCTATGATCTTCTCTCTTCTTCGTCCTAGCCTTTATTATTTCCAAGATTATTTGGAAGCCGTCGGTCCCGGTTGTCATGAACATCTATGCCAATCGTTATTGGGAAGTCAGTCCCTCGGCAAACTAATTTAATCTTCAAATTCTAGTCACTGTCAGGGTCATGAAGGTCCCTCTGTCTAAAAACTGATATTCCGGTAACAGCGGTTGTACTAGTAGCCAAAACCAAAATGATCTTGGGAATATTAAAGACTAGGAAGTAATGCCCGAGGAACGAACTGACATGGGAAGTACAGTCAGAGTTTACTAAAGGAACTGAAGTTGTCGTGAAAGATATCTTATAGGTCACTTCCCTGGAGCTAATCCCGTGGGGTCCCATACGATGTAAAGTAAGTCTTCCAAGGTTCACTTCTACTAATGTACATTTTGTCAATCTAGACTATTGGAACGAAGTTCCTTATGGCGCGTTTCGAAAGGGGGCTAGACGGAAATAAAGTAACGACACTTTTAGCTATATATATGTATATGTGTGTGTGTATGCATATGTACATTTTTTTTGCTTTTTTATTTCAATAACGAATCAACTAAAGCATCGACTACTGAGGTACAAACTATAACTTCGTTCCATCCGGGTGTCCCTTGACACCTCTCAAGTTTTTTTTAAGTTTAGTATTTGTATATATTATAGATATATAAGTATATATTATAATTACCGTGGGAGAGCCACGCTTCGGCATGAATGGGCCGTCTGGACCGGAGTGATACCACGGCCTCACAGAAAACCGGTGTGAAATAGTGCTTGCGTTGTGTTTCACCGAGTGAGTGAGGATACCGGAGGCCCAATATCCAAACCCCCTCCCCCTATCTCCCCTCCCCATCCCTTCTCCTCCGCCTCCCCCAAAGGCCGGCAACGCATTTGTGACGCCTCTGGTGTTGCGGGTGTCCATGGGCGGCGGCAATCGCTTACCATCAGGCGATACGTCTGCTCGTTTGCTGGCTTATACTATAAAAAAAAAGTTTTTACTGCGATAAACACTGTTAAATAATAAATGAAATAAACAAACACCGATAAATGAAATGTCCTGATGTTTTTTTTTTACTGTTACAGTGTGCTAAACACAGATGCAGTGGAGTTTAGTATAGAGGACCAAGTGTCTCAGTTGGAGAGTGTATTCAAAGACAGTCTGCAACTCATATGTATGGACGCAGCCGTCGTCAATAGGAATAACTTAAAGATATTTTGTACAAAATGCAGGTGAGTACATGACAAAACCTCCATTTTAATGTAATTATAGTCCATTCGCTTAAATACGGTTACTTTGATCGTGCCGTCGTTCCTACTTGCGGCTTTTTGAAAAAGCGAAGCCACCACGAAATGAAAGGGGTACACCCACAAGTACAATATGATTTGTCAGTTTACACCGAAGCAGTGTGAATGGTTGTGGACGTTGACTCTTCCAACATGTAAAATGAAAATGTTTTGATAAAGGCTGGGATGATGAGATGTTTTTATTTTTCATGTTATTTGTCTTTGCTACCGAGGCAAGCACCTAACTTGTATGAATTAATATATTCGTATTTCACAACGATAACAACAATTTTGCTGACTGCCTCGTTGGTCTCGCGGTTGGCGTGTGCGACTGCTGATCGTGAGGTCTCGGGTTCGATGCCCGGGTTGGACCAAATGTTTGTATGCTCTACAAATATTTGTTTCGGAGTTTGGGTGTTTTCTATGTATAATATGTATGTATTTACAAAAAAAAGTACACACGTAGTACAAAAAACAAAAAATTGCGTGTGGGTGTACCGACACTGTCTAAACGAATGGACTATACCTGATAATAGTAATCTTATACATCTCACAAACTAGGCAAAACATCTGCTGTGGTAACCAGACTGCGGATAAACATATTTATAAAAATATTTCTAAACGAGCGCTCCGTTTAACTACCACATTTTTCGGGATCAAAAGTAAATAAATAAATATTTCGGACATCTAATACACAACGATATCTAGTCCTAAGCTAAACAGGGCTTGTGTTATGAAAACTAACAACTGATTTTTTTTTTTGTAATAGTAAACATCCAAACTCCGAAACAAATATTTGTAGATTACACAAACATTTGGCCCGACCCGGGAATCGAACCCTAGACCTCATGATCAGCAGTCGCACACGCCAACCGCGAGACCAACAAGGCAGTCTTATTTATTTTGTATCCTATAGTATTGAAATATATCTTTATAAACGCCTTCTCTTACAGGAATATGCTACAAGAAGCGTACACGAAATTTTCACAACTAACTGAGCTGATTGAAATTTGTAAGAATGCTATTGCTAATAAATAAATCATATCTATGTACTGTCGCGGTCACAAGTGTTTTTTGTCGTGTTAATATATTTTACATATTTTTTTTGTAAAAAAATGTATTTATTAGGTAATATTTTTCAGGTATTTATCGAATGTGTACGTAATATGTAAAAAATATCAATTTAGTGAACTTACTTGCTATAAACCAAATAAAGAAATTACGAATTTAACTATAATTTTCTTTTTTGGATCCGGTCAGTGATTTAACTTGAAGGTTGCCAGCGTTACCTAGGTAGACCTTGAGAAATGCATGTTTCGTAGTCTAATAAGGTCCCAGTTACTATAAACATTTAGATTATAGCATTCATTGTGTCTTGTTTTCTTAAAATAGACTTTACGGGTATATTTTAAATATAATTTTCATAGATTGATGTTACTATTTTCTAAAATTGTAACATATAACAGTACTACAGTCTTTTAATTAAAAAACCGTTTACCCCAAAAAATAGTATTCGTAAAAGTAAAAAAAAGTTTACAAAAGTGAAATTAAATAGATTTATTGCTGGCGATTGAGTTACAGAATAAAATTCCAAAAAATATTTTATCTTTCTTTAAATTTCGTGAAAAAACGAAAAAAGACAATGAATTTTGAACTTTATCACTACTTATAAAAAGCGAAAATTAACTATTACATGGATAATGGCTTTTCGGTTAAAAGACTGCAGTTACATTAGCAGTTACAGACAAATATTAATGTAATGCATTTACGATGTATTTGAAGTTGCATTAATATAATACATTTTTAGCTTATAGTTCTCGTTTCATATTAGTTAAATATACAGGTTTTTGCTGTCAAGCTTTTTACCCGACTACAGTGAAACAAAAACATTTTTGACAGTCTATGCAAGACTGTCAAAAGTATTTTTATTTTTGGCAGTCTATGTTAGACTGTCAAAAATATTAAAAGACTTATAGTGTTTGTGAATTCCACCGTAGCGCCTAAACTACTGAAACGATTTGAATGAATGATGTGTCAATAGATTTATAATAGTAGCCTGGCTTAAAAGGCTATATGAATTTTATCCAAAGTTTTTACGTAGTCGGGTTTTTTAAAGTTTTCTTGTTAAGATATCATCAAATGTGTATTTACTATTTATATATTTGTAAATAAATGTGTTTTAATCGTCGCCATGTTAGTACAGATATACAGATGACGACGGTATATCCCATAAGTAGTGATGTGTTGAATTGTTTAAAGTGTTAATGTGGGTTATAAAGACTTGGAACTAGATTGATTTAGAAATAGTCTAACCTTAAATATTTAGTTTTTACGATATAAATTTAGATTTTCACACACAATACCCGTCAAAACGTAATAGATATTTACCGATACTGAAATCCAGCACATCACTACGATGTCGTGTTCTCAGTACTAAAAGATGCAGGCAGGGAATAAAATAAGTGTATTGTAGTATAACACTTTTGACCGTGACTGTACTAGTTTAAAAACCTCACTGTGCTGACCTAGGAAACGAAAAGATCTACTTTGAAGGGAGAAAAGAAGAGTTCCTCCAATATCCTCAATTGTTAAATTTTGATGTATGTTAAAAAAAAAAATCATCAATGTTAAAATTTTATGTCTTTTGTCGTTTGAGTCATTTGATGTTAATTTTATTGTGATAAATAATATGTGTATATTTGTATTAGACTGTGGGTAGGCTGATGAGCAAATTTAACTTTAACCATCTTTTGAGGCAGACTTTATCTATTAAAGTTTTTTTTAAACTTGTTTTTTCCAAATTCCGTTCATATATTTTCATTATTTACGCATCACCTATATTTTCATTCTTTACGCGCTCCGGAACGGCTTGACAGATATGGGCGAGAATTTCACTGGCAGATAACTGATGATATAAGGAGTAACTTAGGCGCTATTTAGTTTAGAAAAAAAAACATAAATGGTGTTACCAAATGTTTACTGTGTTAAAAAATGTTTACCGCCCAAGGAAGTGGGCACGGATCAGCTAGTACATTGTAAATATAAAATTTCTTAAATTACATCGTAAAGTAATGAATTATTTAATAAAAAAAACCGACTGCGTCAATATCTGCAAATCTTTATTAAATTCATTGAAGAGCTGAAAAGACTTAAGATAGAAATAACTTGTTTTTTAATGTGGATGTTTCCATTGTCATTCTCACGACTAACACGAATCTATTGACACCACTCACATAAAAATACGACAAGCCGTTTATAATCTAGGGCGTGCCAAAGAAATATAAAAACCCTCATTCTTTCACAGTCGGGTAAAAATACAAAAGTACCTCCTAAATTCTAAAATGACACAAGTGACAATTGTCACAGAGATCAAGCTATGTTCTAAGGACTATAGTTTTTATTCTCGTCAGTCTACTCACCCAATATTTAAATAGTATAATACTTTGCTATCTATGTATGTTAACAGTAATATTAAAAGAGACTTCACTGTTTCGAAGACTGATTAATCATTACACTTTGATCAATGTTTTTTTTTCCTATTGCCTCTCCGTTTTGGATTTCAGACGTCTTTAAATAACTTACAACTTTATTCAACTGTTTTAGACACCATAAGCGTATAGGAAAGCATGTATTGTAGGTAGAGATGGGTAATCACCCGGGTTGAAAACCCAAAGCTGGGTAAAAACCCAGTTTTAACCCGATTTTCACCCATTTATAACCCATTTTACTGGGTGAAAACGGAGGTGGAGTTTGGGGTAGCTTTAGGGTTGAGTGATGGAGATACTCTACCTGGTGGAAAGCATGAGTAGAATTTCTTGAAATGTCTGACATTAACAATTAAGATTTTTCAGATTGTGATAATATTTCCGATTCAACTAGAGATTCCTATTAATCTAACTTGTCAAAATATTTTACTTTGTTTTCGGTTCGTTGGATTTTAGGTTCAGAATTTTGATTTTAGTAGCATGTTTACAATTTTTATTTTCACCTACCAAAATGGGAGGTAATGGCTTAAAATCGGGTTAAAATCCAAATCACCCAGTTTTAACCCAATTGGGAAGAATGGGTTTTTACCCATTACCCATCTCTAATTATAGGTTTCTTTTAGGTTACGTGACCCGTTCGTTTATCCTCCAAACCTTACAAAAAAAGTCATAATAGTTAAGACCAAAGAATATTAAGACTTTTTTGCCGACTACGGCGAAGGGTAGTAGTTTTGGCAGCCTATGTATCTATGATCCTTAGCGCTTAAACTACTGAATCAATTTTGATGTATTAAATGTCAATAGAATGGTAATAATGTCCCAGGTGCCACAAGTTATATAACTTGCATCAAAAGTTTTTACTTATTCGGGTATAGTTATATATTTCTTCACAGAATATGTATATATATATATATATATATATATATATGCTTTCCTTTATTGCTTTAGTAAGTACATGTATTATGTAATGATACATGTGTTTAAAAAAACATTATAAATGGTGTCATTAATTAAGTACGAAATGTTAATTCCGCCGATCCAAGGTATTCAGAATATGTAGTTACTAGGCAATTTTAAAGTTGTGAACTACTAAAGTGGTATTGACAAATTAAAAAAACTATCTAAGCAACTTTTTATTTAAGGAGTGTCTTATATAGGGTGTTACAAAAACTGTGGTTAAATATTTTGCTATGGTAATCGAGAGGGCAGTAAGTAAGGCAGATTTTTTTAGTATTTCTCAATTGGAATGTACGTGATACGATTTTCTTCCTGTTTCATACATAAATTCGCAATGCATTTTCTTGTCAGATAAAGAGCAGTAAGTAAAATGGCCCTTTCAGTCTTACTGCCCCTCTCGATTATAACGCGAGTATTAGGGCAGTAAATAACTTGAAGCGCTAATATTTTAGAAATATTTGTGATTTTAATACATAAATTTTGTTTTGAAAATAAGGAATTTAATTTGAAAATGATTTCGTTGGAGACAGAGTTGACATGAATGAAATGATGAATATTTAACACCATGAAAGTATTTTTTATAGGAAATATGTGCATAAAAGTAACTTAAAAAATCTGTATAGAAAGGAATAGCGTTTTAGTTAATTAATTCAAATCCATTTTCTTATGAAATCAATCAGTCATGAGTTAGGTACGGCTTGGGAACTGTGATAGCCTAAAGTTTGACCACATGTTTATAAAACTCTACATAATTACTACGATTCGATACTCTATATAATTATACGATTTTCAAGCCAGATCAAACAACTGATTTTCATTTAAATTTAGTTTTGCGTTGCAAAGTCGTTTAAAAGCTAAGTATAATTGACTATCTCTTTTTAAATTTTAAAATTGTTGTTAGTAGTACATCTTTTGTTAACGTAATATCTATGTAAAGGCCATTCGCGTTAAAAAAGAGTGATGAAATATCATACAGCATTGGACATACGTTAGCGTTATTAGAAAACTAACAAATGTATTGGTATGACGTCTCTCAAAGCTAAGTCGCGTGGTCAAAACAAAATATTAGCCAATAATAAAAGAGAATGAATATATTAGCGGTTGTAGAAAGATAATAGACGCGAAACACTTGCATCTTAGTTAAGGGAGCTGATAGGTCTGACACGTCACTATTTTCTTAACACGAATGGACTCTTGTGATTTATATGTAGTTTAATTTAATAGGTTAGTTTACAATGACCGAATAACTATTAATTGTCAATGTTTTCTTTAAGGTCGATTACGAATTTTGCTAATGAAAAGTAATTCGCTTGGCAAATTTTGATATACAGGATGTTTTAGAAAAGGGTGGCCTATAAAGTCTTAGTATAGTAAAGCTCTTAATCTACTAAATAATACAATCACACAAAGTCATTTCTTTTGAAGTGGAAATTTCATTTTATAACAAACTTCAAAAAATTATCTGTATTGATGAAAAATAAGGATCAAAATAAACGCGAAAAAATAGATAAAATCAATCTTTGAATCGATCTCTATGTCTTTTGGTATAAATCAATTCAAAGACATATAAGAAAAGCTTAAACGGGTCCACACTGATGCAGTGAGTTAAGAACTCTTTCAGTTTTACATATTTATAGATAGGTATAGATGTGTGGCATTATAGTCATTACTGACAGTGTTTCGTTGGTGAGTGCTGTGCATCTCGTTGGGTCGCCATGTTGCATTTTTCATTGTCTGCATTCTCAGTAAGTGTTGTGACCACACTTTTTCGAAACGTCCTGTATATAAATTAATATTTACGTTTAAATAGTTTAGCTTGTAAGTTGCCAAGATTATTTCCTACTCGATTTATTTGTATAACTTTTGTAAATATCTTGTATAAAACGATGTTAATATTTTTATGTTAAATGTTAGCTAGACGCTGGTATAATTGTTGTAAGGCATTAAAATAAACTTGAATGGCAGTGGGTGAAATACTAATTTGTTTCAATTTTTAAACAAGTTTAAAAAGTCGTGAGGTGTCGTGGGACACCAGATAGGAACGAAGTTCCTTATCATAAAATATAATAAAACATGCAAATTACAGATGCCGGCTAGGGTGTATACCCTATGATGGCGCTACACTAAATTTTTAAAATCTTACGGTTTTTGTTTTTCTGTCTATTATGGATGGCCTGCCAACATGACTCTTGGGAAGTCACCACTGTAGAGTAGTAGACATACGTTCTCGAACTCATCGCTTCGGTTCTTCCTTCCTGTGCCGAGCGGTCACAACCTGGAACTCACTACCGGCATACGTGTTTCCTTCCCACTATGATCCCGGGTCCTTTAAGCGGGGCGTGAAAAAGCATCTCACCAAGCCGCCATAGTGCGGGTCACCATGCTGCTTTGTGCTTATTCGCAATGAGGATGGTGACCACCACTCTTGGATTCTACCCATGCTTTCCATCAGGCAGGGCAGAGTCATTTTGGCAGCTAACTATAAAAAAAAAAAAATCTCTACTCCTGCCTGATGGAAAACATAAGCAGAGTCCAAGAGTGGTGGTCACCATACTCATTACTCGTACAAACAATGCAACAATGCGGCATGGTGACCCACACTATATATATATATGGTGACCTAGTGATGCTTCTGCATCTTTGGGCCTCCGGCCTCTCACTCACCAACGAAACACGCCAGCATGAACGCTGTGATTTTACGCTGATCTTCTGTGCGAGGGTAGTACCGCGCCGGTCGAGTCGACCCGTTCCCTCCCCTCTATTACCTGGATTTAACGTTACGGACGTTTTTTGCCGGCTAGGGTAGCCCTCCGCAACACCCCATAAGGAACTTCGTTCCAAAAAGACTCTTTTTCCAAAGTATATGATTTATAATGCAATTTTGAAAATCTATATTAATACATGGAAAATAAACTTTGTACCTCTGTTTGTACTTTGTTTCTGTAGGAGTATGAAATTTGGCACAGTAAAGTTTATTGGGAAGAAGAGAAAGCTAAACAGAAATGAATTATGGTCGAATTTCGACCAATGGGCGACCAGTAAACCACGTCTCCATATAAAATTTTAACTGTTTGTTCATTGTGAATACTTTAAAAAAATACCCGTGATGTTATACTAAAATTTATTTAGTCTTTGGTCATGTAGGAATCAAACAATCAGATTTATTGTATTAACAATAAAAAGTTGCAAAACAAAACAATAAACAAAATGCAATAAACAAAAAGCTTGTGGATATCATTTACACCAGCCATAAGCATTTGTAATTTAAGGGTCATGGATAAGTTGCTTAACATTGCAAGCCATTTCAGGGCCTTTTAAAGGATATCACTTTCGCTTTCTAGGACTTTTTCAGCTATAACCTCTAACAAGTCTATTACTTATCTGCCTTTCATGTCTGCAGCCTGCAGTTTTCAGATGAAAACCTAAATTATTCGTATATTTCATAATCGTGCTTGATCATGTCAGAAGCTTTCTCAGCAATCATTATAGTAGGAGCATTTGTGTTTCCTCTAGTAATAGTCGGCATTATACTAGCATCTACCACTCGTAATCCTCTCACCCCTCGAACTCGAAGTCTCTCGTCCACAACTCCAACTCCTTCCATTCCCATCGCACAAGTTCCCACTGGATGATAGTGGCTGCTCGACAAGTTCAAAAGGTAACATTTCCAGTACTCGTGACTGGGAAATTTGAGATCTTTGCACTGAGGCACCTTTAGATCAATTATCTCTGGTTTTAAGTTCCGAAGATATGGTGTATTCATTACGCTAACATAATCCTCAACGTATCTAGCAAAGCTCTCTAAATCCTCAGTATTGTTAAAATACCCTGAATATATCAGAGGGATATCCTCTGGATCAGAAGTTCTTAACATTATATGTCCTCTCGATTTTGGCTGCACGTCTGCAATTAAAGCTATTAAGGCTCCCCTTAATTTTGTGTGTTTAGAGAGAACCGCACAAGATCTATCGTTTATCGTGAATACAGTGGTACAGAGTAACGTTGGTAATATAGGGGCGACGGGCACAGGCACCGCAGTTACTTGATAGTCTGGATAACTTTGTGATTTATTCAGAGCCGCAAAACCTACGATGCTTGGCACAGGGAAGTGGTCTAAATTTTTTAAAGGCTCAATGTTCTCGATGACCGACGATAATTTTTTGTCTCTGGTAATAACTATTGGTACTAGTGGATGGTCTTGTAGATTTTGACCCACATTTGGCGAATTGAATATTACCTCTATACCCATTTTTTTTAAATGTTCCTTGGGTCCTACACCAGAAATCATAAGCAGTTGTGGACTATTAATAGCGCCAGCAGACAGCACGACTTCTTTTCTAGCTTTAACTTTTATTAGTTTTCCATCATTTAATTTTAACTGTACTCCTACTGCTCTCTTATCTGTGTCAAATAAGATCTTTCTGGCTTTAGTATTTTTAAGGACATACAAATTTTTCCGATACTTAACAGGATTGAGAAAAGCGTTAGCCGTATTCTGACGAGTTTTGTTGTCTATTGTAAAACTCGCTGGAGCGTAACCTAATTGCTGATATCCATTATTTTCTGTCAGAATTTCATGGCCGTTTTGCTTGAAGGCGTCTAAATATTCGCTTGTTTTGCTAGACCAATCTGGCTTCGTAACCCCTAGGTAACCGTTTGTGTTGTGTAATGGACCAGATTCGCTTTCCATGATGGTTTTGTCGTTGAGGCGTTCGCTTTTCTTAAAATATGCCGTGACATTATTCCACTCCCAACCTGGGTTGCCCTTTTGGACCCAGGTTTCATAGTCGGCCTTGTTCCCTCTAAGGTAGAACATAAAGTTAATACCGCTGGATCCACCCAGCATCCGACCAGTGAGCTGTTCTATGCGCTTGGCCTTAAGACCTTGACTTGAATAGCGATCGTCGACAGTGAAGTAGTTCCAGTTTGGTAATTCTGGCGCCAACAAAACTGATATACCTGGTACCTGAAATCAAAAATGTTTTTTTTTTATTAAATTTAATTTGCAACATCGTTTTATCTATCAAAATCATTATTTCATCTATAATTGAGTCATTGGACTCTTAAGGGTTTAATTAAAGGTAAGACATACATAAATAGAAGATAAGTGTTGCAGACAAATATTGCTTACAATCCTGGACCGAAATCCCAAAATCGACTATAGGTCTGGGTACTGCAGAGATAGACCCCGTGGGTCTATCTCTGCAGTAATATATATGATGATGATAGTAAACTTGAGAAAACTTTCCAGCAATAATTAATACGAGTTACATGAGCTTGTATTTCTCAATTCATCCGCTTGAGTTTTATCCCGTTTCTACCATTGACTTACTTTCTTAGCTACTTTCCTTTTAATATATTCCCAATTTTTCCATCTGGGCCTAAAACTAGCCAAATTGACAGATGTTTTGCCTTCCCCGTCGGGTATATAGATGTAATTATATATATATCTATATTACCATATCCAGCAGGGAACTATTAAACTCTGTTGTACTCACGTTTGAAGCGCCGGGGGGATCATCTCCAGCCTCTACAAGTAAAACTTTCCAGGTCGAGATCTCTGTGAGTCTGTTGGCCAACACACAGCCCGCTGATCCTGCTCCGACTATGATGAAGTCAAACTTCTGTCCATCTAAAAAAAAGACAATGTGTTAATACGCGCGGAAACGCGAATTCAATCTGGATTGTATTCGTGTCCTTTAGCAGAAATATATTAGACCTAACAGATTATGGGATCTGAAATTACAAGGTCCTTGTCCTCTCAAAGTAGGTTCGGTAGGTAGCCGCAGAGGTTGGGGTGGTGATTTTTGGAGGAAATAACAACACCAAACACTCCTGACTACTGAATCCCCAAGAAGCAGAGGGTTCAAAGGGATTTTCTATGTTCTATGATAGAACTTGGGGCTTTTTTCCATTACGAGAAAAATGAAGTTTTGAAATCAATGAGGTTACTATATCAGTTACTTGCATTATGATTATGAAAATTATGTTGAACCATCTATTAAAGCAAAAAAATATTTGCCTATAACTGTATATAATACGTACCTAGCTGTTTTTCTAACAAAACGACAAATAGTATATGTTACGCTTTTGGGGTTTAACACAGGAGAGAACTTGGTAGGAATCAAACTGGTTATCTCTGTCTTACCAGTCAGGTAACCACTAGACAAACCATAGATGTAGAATACCATAGATTGGTTGTGCATTTCAATAAGCGAGACCCGAGACCAAAACAGAAATGCAATGATGTGCGTCAAATTTGCATGTGCGTGTAACATGCTAGTGATGTGCCATGCAAAATTATTTTTTTCGATAGCCTGTACCACAGGCACACCAACATAAATCCACAGGCACATCGAGTTACGTGTTCAGTGCAAATGAGTACAAGAAAACTACAAAATTAAAAAGACAAATCTTTATTGACAGAATTTTTAGTGGATGCACAAAAACAAGGGACAACTGTTTAAATGTTTAATGTGTTAATTAAAAATAATATTACGCAACATTGCTCGTTGTTTTAGAAACATAAATATTTAACCACAAACAGCACTGTAAGCATGAATAGGAATTCATTTTCCTTAAAACAATATAAATTTATTATAGAAATGTCTCAAATTTTCCTTTATTGCATTACATCATCACAACTTTGCCTCATTTAATTCCTATTTAATTCTAATAGACACATATATTTCTATAATCAGTTTAATTAATATATATTTAAGATTTAGGAGGTTTGGCGAATCATCCTAAATCCTATCCTAAAATTTCTGAAATATTCCTGAAATATTTTCGACAAGTAGGTAATTTTCCAAAAAAATGTTGCTAAGTGCCTTACTCTATAAGGCATTGAGAAACATTTTTTTGGAAAATTACTTTGTTCATTGAATGTTGCTGCTGTTCGGAAAACTCGTTCACATTTTAAGCCTATTTCTATTATATCTTGAGATGAATAATAGTGTAGGTACTGATGCAGAACGCAGCTTTATTCTTTGTGCACTTCTGTTTACAAAACAGTTTTCTTCAAAATGACTGCTACAATTGGTTGAATGTTTTTTTGGGACCCAATCCGGTCTATTCAACATTTTTAACCATTCTCCTCGCATGTCTGCATTTTGAGCAAATCTGTAACCATATTAATTAGCAAAATTAAAATGCCAAATACTCAGTATAAAAAAACTAATAAATGATATTATTTGATCACGATATTTTTATCGACATTGCCACTTCAAACTTCTAGGTATGTGAGGTTTGAAACAACATAAATTCACGTATTTAATAAGTCGTTTTATACGATGACAAAGCATCTTAATTTATAATGAAATTAAACAAGATAATATTCTCTACCGCTTGTTATATAAAATATACGCTATCACATTGAAACAAAGCTTATTTAGAGGCAAATATGGCATTGTTTACTTACATGTGAAATGAAAGATTTTGTGGATTTTCATTCTTGGAAGCGTTACATCCAGGTACTGCACAAGTCACCATGATAAAACACTCTTAATAAATAATAAACCACAACAAAATACTCAAGATTCTGAAAAAATAACAACAATAATGTTTCGACCTCGACGGGCGCTAGGCCGATACAGGCTCATAGCGTATCGGTGTTTGATCTCGTTTATCTGTCGCGCTCTAACACACGTAAACTCGTATTGTCTCTTTTCCGCATAGCCAATATATGGTATTCTATATCTATGAGACATACCGACCCGTCTCGTAAACTTTTCCCTCTCTTTGCAATGATGTTCTCCTAGATTGCTATCTTAGTTAACTCTTACGACACCCACGGGATGAATATCGGTGATGACACTGCGTATTCTTAATCCGACACTGCATGGATACGACGCTTTTATGACTGTTAAGCATGCCGTTATGTAAACAACGGCTATATATATTGCTGTCATATCAACAGCCTGACTTTATGAAAAAAATAGATTGTTGTAGAAGAACTGATTTATGTCCCTCCAACACAAGGGGAAGATTCTCCGACCAGGTGAGGTGGGCATGGTGGTACGCGACTCAATGGTTGGATGTTGGGCAGATATTTTTTGGTTTTATAAAAGACAATTCCTAAAAAACTCCTGCATTAGGAATATACGTCCTGTATCGCGGGGCACTTACAAACATATATGAAATGGACACAAAGAACACTCAGAATCAGAATAACTATTTGTCGATCAAACAAAATCCGTGTGCGCAGTAGAAAGCGATGTGGTGACCTTAAACCACTAGGCCAAACGTGCAGTCAAAAGTTGTATATATGTTAATCCCTAATATCATATATCGTCGTCATATAATGTTATCCTAATTTCTATATCGCGGTACAGGACTAGTAGATTCGTTGCGAGACACTTATTGTTTATTATTGGAATAAGCTTCGATTAGTATTATTGATCGAAGGGAATAATAAGGGCGCGTTTACGATTCGTACAAAATTATGCTTTTTTTCGGTGCAATTTGTAACTAAACTAAACAAATTGAATATAACAAAGTACTAACACTTATAGATTAGTTCTTCATCTTCAAATCCGAGGGACAACTTTTTTGGAAATTGTATTTTTTTATATTGTAAAAACGATCTTCCGTAACCATTTTCCACAGTATTTACGATATCGGGTTGAGTTTTGGTACATTTTTGTTCTACAATCAACCTATTTTAGAATTTCTAAAAATAATGTAAGAAGGCATATACAGGGTGTAAAAAGACTGCTCCCGAAAACTTGGGGGTTGCATTCAGACCATGATACTGAATAGGTTTAGCGAAAAAAAAACGCAAAAAATATGTTAACTTGTCTAAGTTCTTTTTTGGTTTTTTCTGGTTACATACACATAGTACAACATAATAGGACCTTAACTACATAATTATCTCATTTAGAAAACCAAAAAACAAATTAAACTAATAAAACAGTAATGTATTTTAATATCGCTCAGCTGGCTGGGAGGTCAACGTACCGTGCGCTAGCGCGGTGCATTGACCGCGGGCGGACGTGCGCGCGCCGGTCTCCCCTCGACCCGCTTCATTTGCGCTGTACCTACTGATAATACAAATAAGACTAACACTGCCTAGTTAATAATGCTGCAACCACCAGGTGGTAACCTAGTACCTAGACAGCACAGCCCGCCTTCATTTTACAAACAGAACTTCTTAGAAACCTAAGTTCTAAAAAAATGCAAAAGATTAAAGTAGGTGGCCATTAACAATGAATACAATTTAAGGCCCTAACTTTATGAAGCGTGCATCTGCGTAAACAATTGTCTATGTAGATGCGTATAATATTGTATTAGGTAGGTACAAAACTTTATTTTATACACGACTACAAGTGTTGATTTCGTCACCGCGGCGGCATCGCCGCGGGGCGCAGGGCGGGAGGGGTCACGACCAGTCAGTCCGTCAGTTTCAATTATGACTTCGTTAAGTGCATGTCTGTTATATTGACACTGTTCAACCATCGCAACGAACGTATGTGGTCAATGAGGAATACTAAATTGACAGTGTAAACAGTCTCCCTATCAACTCCTGTGGATTTATGAAGTGAAGGTTAAAAAGTTTAAAAGTGAATTTAATAAATAGTGTGTTCGTGTATGCAACATTAAGCATTATGTATGTATGAAATACGTAAATTAAGGTCTGTAGTAGTTACCAGTTGATTACTTAAACTTAAAAAACAGATTCGTAAAATAAAATTGAATGTGTGATTGAAAAACTGTGTTAAGTAGGTAGGTACCACTCTGCTACTCAGTTTACCCAAAACTTTGCCTAAATACTATGATTTTGTAGCGGGTTCATGTTTTACATTTTAGTATTTATGTATTATTTAAATATTATGTTTTAATAAAATTAGTATGTAGAAGAGGGACATGCATTCCTTATGATATTCTGTCGCTACACGCGCGGACGGCCGCGCGGCCGCTGGGAGCTCACTCGCCGGCTCCGGCGCCCGCGCTGCCGCCTCGCCAGTCACTTGCTAGCTTTGACGCAGAGTGCATGTCGCTTGATACCTACTTTCTACGATGGCTCTAATTGTTTTCTCTCGCTTCTATAATTTTACTAAAATTACAATCAAGTATAATGAGGCATTTTAACTATTTAACCATAGACCTAAATGTGTTTGAAGTCGTTGCAATAATAATATTCAATCAATTACGTATTTTATGATTTTAAAAACGTTAATAACTTTATTGTTTTGCTTGGTTGACATTTTTATTATTGTGTTTTATGTAAGTACACACGTTCTGTATCCGCCCCTAGTTTTCTCTGGTAATTAAAAACTAACAGTTGATGCCATTTCTGGTTCGACCGAGGCTACCGCAGAATTAGGTACGTAGAGTATAAAGTCACACACACACACACACCTACTTTCGTTAGTAAGCATAAGCCACTGTACCGACGCGTAGGTACTTAAATTGTAATAAATAGTCATTCACTTAGCTACGCGGTGCGCGTAATACATTGCTGGCCTCTCAAATGAATAAAAATCTTGACACATTGTTTTTTCCGTCTACAATTGTTTTTAAGGTCAACTGTTTGTTTTTTTTAATAGGTTTTGGGGTGCTGAAGCTACCTCTTTCGTTTTCGGTAGACGTCTGGTTACACCCTGTATAGTCAATTATAAATCCGAGGAAAAAAATAGTATAAAAGTGTCACAGAAAGTCGCAGAAAAAATAACAACCGGAGCTTATATTTTCTCATATTTTGCTATTACGGATGAATCGTAGTCGATTGCAATAAGGGTTATTTTATTTTTTTGAACCTCTTTTGATTTATCGCGTAAAAATTTCGTAATCTCAGTCTGCGCTCAGCCGCCGTCATGAGTGGACACTGTGTCGCCTGTTTGCATTAGCTCTTGTTGAAAAGATCGCTCTTCGAATTCAATATATTCGATAAACCAGAATAGGTTGACACTTGACAACGTAAGATTATTTTTAACCGACTTCAAAAAAAGGAGGAGGTTTCTTCTATTTACAGATTTTTATAACAATATTTTAGTTTGCTAAAACTAAGTAGTATTGTGCGAGTTCGGGCTCGATTGATGAGACATTACCTCCTACTTAGGTGGAGTGACCTGAAGGTGTACTACGGTGACTGCTTTTCTAACTTCTAGACGAGTTGACATAGTGTAATCGAGTTTGGGCTCATTTTGTTAGTTATGATGAGACCTTACCTCCGGACTACATGGAGTGATCTGAAGGTGTACTTCGGTAACTGCTTTTGGAACTCCTAGACGAGTTGACACAGTCTTACCGAGTTTGGGCTCATTTTGTTAGTTATGATGAGACCTTACCTGCGGCTTAGGTGGAGTGACCTGAAGGTGTGCTTTGGTGACTGCTTCTGGAACTCCTAGACGAGTTGACATAGTCTTATCGATTTTGAGCTTCTTTTGTTAGTTATGATGAGACCTTACCTCCGGCTTAGATGGAGTGACCTGAAGGTGTACTTCGGTGACTGCTAGTGGAACTCCTAGACGAGTTGACATAGTCTTATCGATTTTGAGCTTCTTTTGTTAGTTATGATGAGACCTTACCTCCGGCTTAGGTGGAGTGACCTGAAGGTGTACTTCGGTGACTGCTTTTGGATCTCATAGACGAGTTGACATAGTCTTACCGATTTTGAGCTTATTTTGTTAGTTATGATGAGACCCTACCTCCGGCTTAGATGGAGTGACCTGAAGGTGTACTTCGGTGACTGCTAGTGGAACTCCTAGACGAGTTGACATAGTCTTATCGATTTTGAGCTTCTTTTGTTAGTTATGATGAGACCTTACCTCCGGCTTAGATGGAGTGACCTGAAGGTGTACTTCGGTGACTGCTAGTGGAACTCCTAGACGAGTTGACATAGTCTTATCGATTTTGAGCTTCTTTTGTTAGTTATGATGAGACCTTACCTCCGGCTTAGGTGGAGTGACCTGAAGGTGTACTTCGGTGACTGCTTTTGGATCTCATAGACGAGTTGACATAGTCTTACCGAGTTTGGGATCGTTTTGTTAGTTCTGATGAGACATTACCTCCAGACTAGATGGAGTGACCTGAAGGTGTACTTCGGTAACTGCTAATGGAACTCCTCGACGAGTAGAACTAGGTGTGCCGAGTTTGGGCTTGTTTTGTTAGTTATGATGAGACCTTACCTCCAGACTAGATGGAGTGACCTGAAGGTGTACTTCAGTTCCATTAGCAGTTACCGAAGTACACCTTCAGGTCACTCCATCTAGTCTGGAGGTAATGTCTCATCAGAACTAACAAAACGATCTCAAACTCGGTAAGACTATGTCAACTCGTCTAAGAGATCCAAAAGCAGTCACCGAAGTACACCTTCAGGTCACTCCACCTAAGCCGGAGGTAAGGTCTCATCATAACTAACAAAATAAGCTCAAAATCGGTAAGACTATGTCAACTCGTCTAGGAGTTCCACTAGCAGTCACCGAAGTACACCTTCAGGTCACTCCACCTAAGCCGGAGGTAAGGTCTCATCATAACTAACAAAATAAGCTCAAAATCGGTAAGACTATGTCAACTCGTCTAGGAGTTCCACTAGCAGTCACCGAAGTACACCTTCAGGTCACTCCATCTAAGCCGGAGATAAGGTCTCATCATAACTAACAAAATAAGCTCAAAATCGGTAAGACTATGTCAACTCGTCTAGGAGTTCCACTAGCAGTCACCGAAGTACACCTTTAGGTCACTCCATATAGTCCGGAGGTAAGGTCTCATCATAACTAACAAAATGAGCTCAAACTCGGCACACTTAGTTCTACTCGTCGAGGAGTTCCATTAGCAGTCACCGAAGTACACCTTCAGGTCACTCCGTGTAGTCCGAAGGTAAGATCTCATCATAACTAACAAAACGAGCCTAAACTCGGTAAGACTATGTCAACTCGTCTATGAGATCCAAAAGCAGTCACCGAAGTACACCTTCAGGTCACTCCACCTAAGCCGGAGGTAAGGTCTCATCATAACTAACAAAATAAGCTCAAAATCGGTAAAACTATGTCAACTCGTCTAGGAGTTCCACTAGCAGTCACCGAAGTACACCTTCAGGTCACTCCATCTAAGCCGGAGGTAAGGTCTCATCATAACTAACAAAATAAGCTCAAAATCGGTAAGACTATGTCAACTCGTCTAGGAGTTCCACTAGCAGTCACCGAAGGTCACTCCATGTAGTCCGGAGGTAAGGTCTAGTCATAACTAACAAAACGAGCCCAAACTCGGTGAGACTGTCAACTCGTCTAGGAGTTCCATAAGCAGTCACCGAAGTACACCTTCAGGTCACTCCAGCAAGTCCGGAGGTAAGTACCTATTACATAGAAATGAGAAAATATAAAAAACTTTCAAAATATCAATTTAGGCAAGTTGACATTTATACCTGCCGCTATCCGATTTGCACTTGTTTGTGTAACTTGTGTCAACGTAGTAATTCGATTCTGTACCTATCAATTTTGCAAACGCGTCCTTAACTCTTTAGGTGCGTAACTTGGATATATCGTATCTATACTCAAACACGTCATGTATTCTTATTATAATAGATTTATATATTTTTAGTTACATTTGAATATTACAATGTAACTTTGCGCCATCTAATTTACATTTTATGAATGTCTTCTGACATTAGCTCACAGCTGATAAGACGCAGATAAAGATAAGAAAGTGGAATCTTCGAGTCAAATTATTTCGGTACAAGAATTAACCATCTATTTTGAGTTTATGTTTATGAATCGTAAACGATCATGAGAGCTACATTTAGTTATGAATGGGTCAGCTCGAATGGAGTGTTCATACGGTGTTACCTTCAACCGGGGTTGGGCAATTCGTTTTTAGCTTTTAACTGAATAGTGACGTCATAGGAGCCCGCTTCGCCATGATAGAAAAGGGCTTGCTTGTAAGACGTGACGTGACGGTGACGGATTAAGAATAGGTACAGAGTCTCACCAGTGCACTATCCCTGTTCATCCCGCAGGTGCCGTAAGAACATATTCAGGACAGCAGCTCTACAAAGCGCTGAATGAGTCTTTTTTCCTAAATTAGATTGGGGTCCGCTGTTCATAATGAGTTCAATACGGCTTCGATAATTTATGAGGAGTGACTGCTGTCGGACCTCCAAAACCTAAGTACTATAGGTACAGGTGGTATGAAATTCTGTATTAAAAGACTTGTCGTACTTTTTAGGATTCCAACTACCTACGGCTTTACGTGCTTTTATGCTACAGAGGGGTCTCAATATGTTACGAATGGTTACCTATCATAGACCAGCCCCCTGTCTATAATCTATGCCTAAATTCTCGTGTGCCATTAGCTAATCTTAGACAAAGTATTAGTCAATATGACATGAGAATTTAGGCGTTAACGATTGCAGAAAGAAAAACGCTTTCAATTTGGCTAGAGGGGCAGGATAGATTTGTTGAATTTTGCAATGTTAACCTCTGTGGTTATGGTTAATACTGAGCCCCGAGCCACTCCAACTAAGGCTAGATAGTATCTATACCAATATTGCTGTAGAGTTACCGAAGAGTTTCTTTTTTTGTTTGGCTGAAGCCGCTAATGTCAAGAAGTAATGGACCGATTTTAAAAACTCTTTAAGTCTTAAATATCTCATTTATGAAAGAAGGCTATAGGATATATATCATCACGCTACGATCAATAAGAACGGAGTACGAATGAAAAATGTTTAAAAAACAGGCGAATATTACTTCTTTTGGAAGCTTCCTTGTTGCCTTGCAGACGGTGCTCCGTGGGTCAATTATGAAGTTACAAGTGTAGTATTCACACCTATATTATAATTAACGAGCGAGAGTAACTGTCTGTCCTGCTTTCACAGCCAAACCGCTGCATCGATTTCAATAAAATTTGGCATGCAGACACTTTGAATCTTGAGAAAGGACATAGGCAATCTTTGCTGCGATAATCAACAAACACGCGAGCGGAGCAGCGCGCAATAATTAGTTTATTATAAAAGAGAGTTTAATAATCTATATCTTCTATTCTATACTTATAATAAAACTGTAGAGAGGTCAATTCTGTACATTGAATATATATTAAAAATTATTATTGGGGGATGAATGGTTATCGATACTGATGCCAAAAATGTAATCAGTAAGTTTTTTGTCTGTCTGTCTGTCTGTCTGTCTGTCTGTCTGTCTGTCTGTCTGTATGTGCACGCATGGATCAAAAACTACTGAAGGGATTTTAACCAAACTTGGTACGATTATAGTCCATACTCCTGGGCAGGTTATAGGCTATATAACATAACGCTAAGATGCATAGGAGCTGAGCAGTGACGATAAATTTGAAGCAAGTCGGATGAAAATTTTCGCTTTCGAGCTCTTATCCTCGCATACGTTGATCATACACCAAAAATATGTATTACAAAGATGATGGTCTTCAAAAGATCTACAAAAAAGTCCTCAATAGTATACTTCTATCTTTTATAAATTAGCCACAATAACGTTTTTAAGCATTTCTTCAAGGTGTATCAAATACTTAAATATATTGTATTTCACATGGATATATCCTTATCACTATACACTTTAATATCTTTTTTAATAAAATATAGAATTATAAAATTATAATTAATAAACACACAAGATATAAATGAAATAAAACTTCCAAATCTCGCCGCACCAGTATAAGTACGACATTACGGTTGATTTTTCTTTAACACGCGAAACGCCCATCCGCTGGATCTACAAAAAGGCGGGAGCGCTCACGACGCTCACGCGCTGACTTCACTCGAATTGTCACTGTTAATGCGAACGAACGTGGCTCTTATTGACTGGGAATAAGCGCGTTTTAGATTTAAAAAATACATAAGACGTAGTTTTTAGATATCAGTTTAAAGTAGGTATTAGATAATAATATAATTAGTTTGTTTAGTGTTTTTGGTTGTTTCTCCTTCTTTTCTTTATATTTATAGTTGTAAAATTAATAAGTATAATTTGAAATAAGTAAATTAATGCAATGACAATTAATAAATCTCATCGTCAGACTTTCCGTGTTGCTGGAGTAGATCTTAGTCTCTCTTTTTGCAGAATTTCTACTGTATTATGATTAATTATGAATTTAAATTTAAGATAAAGTTCAAGCTTGACAACCAAAAACGATATTTCTGTAATGGCGCTGGTCACATGAGACGCGTGACGTCACACTCTAGCCACAACAAAACAAAACAGCGCGGTTTAAGTTAATTTTATCAGTTTTCTCCAATTTTATATTAATTAAAATGTCGAATAAATGGTTTGTAGTGCCACAGTGATCAAATCTATACATCTATAGGTACAAATAAATAAAGTTGGAGTGTCTCATTGTAATATCAAAATAACCGCTTTTTACTAAATGCATATGTATGTATACACGGTACATATACCAAAAATGTAGTTAAAATTTTTTTTGTCAGACTGTCTGTCTGTTTGTCTGTTTGTTCCGGGTATTCTCTGGAACGGCTGGACCGATTTTGACGGGACTTTCACTGGCAGGTAGCTGATGATCCAGGGAGTAACTTAGGCCACTTTATTTAGACTAACTTTGTCCCGCGGCGTTACGCCGAAATGTATGTATGCGCGTAACTTTCGATCGGCTACACCAAATTATATTTTTTTTTATGTGTTAGTTATTCTTAGGACAAGGTTTGTGTACAAGAAAAATTAAAAAATAAAGGAAAAAGTTTTTTTGTCCGTGACTACACCCTACTCATGGGTAGTAGGTTACGAAAGAAAAATATGGTGGTACGAAGTTCGTCGGGTCAGATAACATCTTTAAATACCACGCTTTGTACTATTTCAAAATGTAACCTAAAAGCATTGAGATATACCTACCTACATAAAGTAAATTAGATTTTACAAAAATAATGAATGAATTTTTCCAGAGGTTATTACAAAAACAATTTTTATGTTGTACTTATGCAAGTGCAACATAGCTGCTTTAACATTTTTCAGTTCTGCAGCATAGTTATCAATGTTATTATTATGTACTAGCTGAACCCCGCGGTGTTACCCGCAGTTATTGTTGTACCACAAGTAACGCCGCGGGACAAAGTTAGTCTAAAAAAAGTAGCCTAAGTTACTTCCTGGATCATCAGCTACCTGCCAGTGAAAGTTCCGTCAAAATCCGTCCAGCCGTTCCAGAGATTACCCGGAAGAAACAAACAGACAGACAAAAACATTTTTAACTACATTTTTGGTATATGTACCGTGTATATATATACATAGGCATTTAGTAAAAAGCGGTTATTTTAATATTCAAACACACTCCAATTTTATTTATTTGTATAGATAGAAAAGTGCAACCATAAAAGCGTCATCTTATGTAGGTTGCTGTTATCGGCTCGCACAAAATTTGGTTCCTTTTTGTTTCGAACCACTTATTAAATAGTTTATTAAAAAAAAGTTCTGCAGAAATAGCTCACAGATCGATTATTACCACTCCGAAAACGTAAAACGCAAACAATATTCAATAGAGGAATCTTTCGTTTATTAGCCTGTGACGTCACCAGAGTTGCAACCAATCACAAGACGTTTATGTCGCAGACAAAATTTCAAAAAAATTGTTAGTTTTATTTCGTGCAATCTGCGAGAAACTTAAATTATTTTGTTTGATTTATAGTGAAATATGTCTTTTTAGACTATTATCTTAAAGGATGACCCCAATCCATAGTTTATTTCCCTTTCCGCTTTAAACGCGTGCAGTTTTTGGTGAGTCTGTGAGTCTATGCTTTGCGATGACGATAAACAAGACATAAGGTCAGACGTTGCGCACCGCAGGCATAGACGAACTGTTTCAGCAACGGAAAGCTCTATGTGGCTCTGTCGAGGGTGAGCGACAATGCTAATATGTTCGTATATTGGTCCAATGGCATTACACATAACATAGTATACAGCGAAGCTCTTTAAATAAAGGTAACACTGTCACAATATGTGGACTTATCAGTGAAATTGCACGCAAAAACTACTGAACGGATTTGAATGACACTACAGGAATTTAACTTATACATCAGAATAACACATAGGCTACAAATAATAAAGATATTGTGTGAATTCTCTAAAATATGACGATAAGTGTCAAGTAGGTAGTAGAAAAAATCTACCATGTATACTGAGCTATACTGGCGTGCGCCGCCAAAATCGCTAAAGTTTTACATATGTAATGTTTGATGGAAATGTTTATCTTAAAAGCTGTTATAGTTAAAATGTGTAAGCCATTAAAGCCGACATAGTGAACCATAACTACAATAAAAATGAATGATTTATTTCAAATGCACATTTGGTATGGTAGTATTAAGTTGATTCCTAAATGAAAATGGACACATTTATCGCTTCTGGTATTTAAAGTAGATAAAATATATCTTTCGCGCTACATCATTTGGACAAATAAATATTTATGCAAATAAATATTTATACAAATAAATAAATACAAATAAATAAATATTAAAATAATAGTTGCGATAATGACAAACCGAGTGCGCGATATTACGATGGCGCGGGGAATAGGGGCTCATCGCTGAGTGTACGACCCGAACGCGGGTAGGTAGGTAGACGCGTGAGGGCAGACGCCGATGATGGTTGTTTCCGTTTTGCGAATTTTCAAGACATTTACGATTAGCTAAAAACGCATTTTACTTAAAGTAATATAGGACTAAGGTTAAGTATTGACAGTTTTTTTTTAGAAGTTACACGTACAAAATTCCACGTACAAACTTCATTTTTATTTTAATTATTATAGATTATTATAGATTACGTAGCTGTAATTATACCGAATTACTTCGTTTTTATTTTAATTACATTACATAGGCTGTACGTAGGTAAGTTGTCATTGTCAGGCTGTTATATTTTTCAAATGCGACTAGCACCAAATATATTATATGTTAAATTATACATGGTATTGTTTTTGTTTGTTTAACCGTTTTTATCATCAATTACACTAACATTATAAAGGTGAGAGTTTGTAAGTGTGTATGTTAGTTACTCTTTCACGCAAAAACTACTAAACGGACTTGGATGAAACTTTACAGTCAAATAGCTTATACATCAGAATAACGCATAGACTACTATTTGCCACGATAACCGACATACACGCGGGCGGAGCCGCGGGCAGCAGCTAGTCTTAAATAAACAAAATGATAAGTGTGAAGTGAACCTCTCTATGTGTGTATGTGGGTGTCAGTCGCGTAGCGTGGGCTCTTGCCGCCCGGAGCCAACTGAAAATTCGTCGCCCCGTGATATTTTCAACATTTTTTCAATGAACCCAATGTCCAGCTTATCTAATATATAAATTTATCGTGTCACAGTTTTAGTTGCCAAACTCCTCCGAAACGGCTTGACCGATTCTCATGAAATTTTGTGAGCATATTGAGTATAGGTAGAGGGTTGAGGTATGAGAATCGAACAACATCTATTCTTCATCCCCCTAAATGGTCACCCATCCTTAAAAAAAATTTATGGCAAAACGACGTTTGCCGGGACAGCTAGTAAACATATATAACAACCGCTAGGCACGTAGGGCCTAGTGGTTAAAGCGGTTGCCACGCCGCTTCCTACTGCGCCAAGTGTTGTAGGTTCAAGTCCTACATGGAACAACAATTTGTGTGATCCACAAATTGTTGTTCTGAGTCTGGGTATTCTTTGTGTCCGTTATATGTATGTTTATAAAGTTCCCCGAGACACAGGATTTATTCCTAGTGCGGCAGTTGTCTTTTTAAACAATAAAACAACTATCTAGCAACTCCAGAGAGGGACTGCAGAACATAAAAAGATCTGATCTATTCTAGAGTTGCAAGGTAGACTAACGATACATCCAAGTGATGAGATATTTCAACGTGTCCAAGTACAGAACCAGCAAACAAGACCCACACCGTTGTACCGCGGAGTGAGTCATCGGGACATTATTTCCCCGAAATTGTTCATAAATGCAATGGATTACATGTTTAAGACTCTTAACTGGAAAGGAAGTAACATTAATATCAGCATTTGTGCTTGGCAGACGACATTATCACAATGGCATAGACGCTACAGTACCAACAACAGATGCTGAATGACCTAGCTGACTCTCTTGAGCTACGGATGAACTTGGACAAAACCAAGGTCATGTTTAGTGAACATGTACTACTGGATACGATTGACCCACAAGCTCAAAGTCGATCAGCGTGTTATTGAAAAGGCTATGTTCAGTGTTTCTCTGAGGAATCGCATCTGGAATAAGGTAATTTGGCAGAAACATAAGGTCATCAACATAGCCCACCGGATTAGCAAGCTTAATTGGAACTGAGCTTGCCATTTTGGCTTATTCTAACAAAATTCAATCGACGTTTCCATTTAAACGACAAACAGCAGCAAAACAATGCAGCTTTCGATGGAGAATATGTCATCTAAGATCGTAAAGGTTTTATAATGTTTGGCAATATGCGACAAGCTTTCGTCAGCCATCTCAATACTTTTGTTTTGTCTGACTGAATCGTGCAAGATACTGTTGAGTCTTCAGAGAAATTTGTGTTCAAATTTTTTTTTTTTTTTTTGTTTGTCCCTTCCGAAATGTCTCTCCTCTGCCTGATGGAAAGCATAAGCAGAATCCAAGAGTGGTGGTCACCATACGGCGAATGCAGACAATGCAACAATGCAGTATGGTGACCCACACTATGGCGGGCTAGTGATGCTTCTGCATCATTGGGCCTCCGGTCTCGCACTCACCAACGAAACACGACAGCATGATTGCTGTCATTTTACGTTGATTTTCTGTGCGAGGGTAGTACCGCCCCGGTCGAGCCGGCCCATTCGTGCTGAAATCAGCGTAGCTCTACTACCTACGATGGTGATACAATTAATTATTTTAGGCCATTTTCCAATGTCCTTGCTGCCAAAATCAGCCATACTTAGTTGTAGTATCGAAACTTCACCATTAATATTTGAATCTGACAAGTTTTTAACATCGATAGTATCTATTCTAATTCTTCTATTTATTCTAATTCTTGATTTCGAACTATACTAGGCTTTGAAGTGCTCATACCCGAAGGCCTTGGCCTAAACTCTGACTAAACTGGCGTACAATTTATCATCTTTGAAATTTTTACACGCTTCAATCAAGGTTTTTTATTCTTCCTCATGTTTTTTCCTTCGGCTTGTGCCGCTGCTATACTTCCTTTTCATGCTTTTTTTATACAGTTATAATAAAATAACAAATATATTTTATTACTATTTACTGACTATATCTATTGACCTAGATAGAACATATTCTTAGGTTTAAATTACTCATTCCTAAAAATACGTACTTTTTTAAAAGTTTTAAATCAAGTCGTTATCATCTTAATAATTAGCCATCTCTCACTTTTATATTTAACTTAACCAATGTAGCAGCAATATCCACGACCGGGCAGGTAAACTCTGACGATCGTAGTTCCCCTGCCAGTTCCTAATTTTTTCAAACTAACTACCTCTATCACTTTCCAAGCCCTCACCTGTCCTCCTGTCCTCACCCACAGACTACCGCTTTCAAATAATCCTAAGAATCCCTGTTCACACTTTTACTATCCCGCAAAATATGTCTCCTAGATGTGGCAAATGTCGGACAGTACCTTAGCCCTCACTGAAAGAGCACAACAAGGCTTTTGTTTGTAGATTGTAGAAAAATTAAGGGCGGGTTTTAGTTCGTCTACAAAGTCTTTACTACATTGTGCACATGTGTACAAAATCTGTCAGGAACAACGTAAACAGTAAAAAATACGATCAATCTCGAAAACAAATAAAAAAAAATAAAACAAAAGTTTATCTACTTATTCGCTTTTACTTTTATTACAGGTACTTGTTTATTGAGTGACGATGTTCCGATGACGTTAAATTGTTTTTAGGGTTCCGTAGCCAAATGGCAAAAACGGAAACCTTATGGATTTGTCATCTCTGTCTGTCTGTCTGTCTGTCCGTTCGTATGTCACAGCCACTTTTTTCCGAAACTATAAGAATTATTCTGTTGAAACTTGATATGCATATGTATTCTGTGAACCGCTTAAGATTTTCACACAAAAATAGGAATAAATTTTGAGGGGTTCCCGGTTATTGCAGCAAAGAGTAGCCTATGTCCTTTCTCAAGAATCAAAGTATCCCCATGCCAAATTTCATTAAATTCGGTGCAGGACTTTGGCCGTGAAAGCAGGACAGACAGAGTTACTTTCGCATTTATAATGGATGGATGGATTTACCTTCAACGTGAGCTTGTGTTGGATATTCCGAAACTCCGAGTTTTATTGACGACAGAGCGACCACCGCCACTTCAACTACTTGTATTAAAGGCACCAGTAGCTTCACTTCGGCTATAGACACCGATTGTAGAATAAAACTGTAAAAAAAAAACAAACAATGTGAATTTAGTCGTTTTTATTTCATCTGTGATTACGGTCATTGTTCCGAGAGTCACACCCACATTAGCACTATGTCCTGTGTCGCTGACGACTTTACAAACATACATGAAACGGACACAAAGAACATCCAGACTCAGAACAACAATTTCTCGATCACACAAAGTGTTGACACATCTAAGATTTAAACCCTCAACAGCTTAGCGCACTAGACAGCGGCGTTCGTGGCGACTGCTTAAACCCTACGCCATCCGTGCAGTCAAGTTATACGTGACTAGCTGACCCACGCAACCTCGTTTGCGCCTTATATTGCCCGTAGCGTGAAAATTTCTCCCGTTTTTGAAACATTCTTCATTGTTGCTCCGCTCCTATTAGTAGTAGCGTGATACTATATACCCTATAGCCTTCCTCGATAAATGGACTATCCAACACCGAAATAATTCTTCAAATCGGACCAGTGGTCCCTGAGATTAGCGTGTTCAAACAAACAAACAAACAAACTCTTCAGCTTTATATCTATACTAATATATACTAATATATAAAGCTGAAGAGTTTGTTTGTTTGTTTGTTTTTCAAATCGGACCAGTGGTTCCTGAGATTAGCGTGTTCAAACAAACAAACAAACAAACTCTTCAGCTTTATATCTATACTAATATATAAAGCTGAAGAGTTTGTTTGTTTGAACAAGATTAGCGTGTTCAAACAAACAAACAAACAAACTCTTAGCTTTATATCTATACTAATATATAAAGCTGAAGAGTTTGTTTGTTTGTTTGTTTGAACACGCTAATCTCAGGAACCACTGGTCCGATTTGAAAAAATCTTTTGGTGTTGGATAGTCCATTTATCGAGGAAGGCTATAGGGTATATATCATGACGCTACTACTAATAGGAGCGGTGCAACAATGAAGAATGTTTCAAAAACGGGGGAAATTTTCACGCTACGGGCAATATAAGGCGCAAACGAAGTTGCGTGGGTCAGCTGGTATTAGTATAAATAGATTGCTATTACATTTGCGGAAGGATGTATCTATGTAAGTTTATATGTTTACCAGCGGACCCGGCGCTAGGATTTTTTTATAATACGGCACCATCTACCGGATATCTGTGCAACTGAGACGCTAATCTGCCAACTATTAGGATTTTATAGAACTAACCTATAAATACACATTAAAGTCGTATAATAAACATTTAATTTGCAATAACAAATATTGAGATCAAAACTACCCTATCTACCAAGTTGGACCAAATTACACATGCTTACAAAATTTTTATGAACATTGGTTCAGTAGTTTCGGAGTTTATCGCGCACATACATCGTGACACATGATTCTTTTTTATATATAGATGTATGTATTTTATGTATTAGTTCTAGTATGTATGATTGGCTTATATATGTTATGTGTATCAGGCAATATATAAATATTGCATGATCTATTTCCTGATCTGTTTATTTCAATTTTTTTTGACATAATACACCTGCTTCCTGTCTTCTCTGCGTCTCTTGTCTTCTCTTCTCGCTCAATGGTTAACTGCCTTGACTGGTAGAGAATGCCTTTGCGTCATGGCTTAGCCAATGCACCAAAAGTGTAGCATGATGTTGTAAATAAATATGGAATTGAAAATATTAAAACTTACGTAATACGAACTATTTTAAAACATTGGTATACAAGTAAAATTTTAACAAAAAAAACAACCGACTTCAAGGTTCGACTCGATTTCTCTTGGATGCCAATACCAAAATTTTTTTTTTTTTTAATTTTTGACTGTCTGTCTGTCTGTCTATCTTTTTATTCAGGCTAATCTCTGGAAAAGCAGGACCGATTTTGACGGGACTTTCACTGGCAGATAGCTGATAATATAAGGAGTAATTAGGCTACTTTTTTAGATTAGCTTCGACCCGCGACGTCACCGGTTGATGTTATACCACGGATAGCACCGCGGGAATCAGCTAGTAATATATAAATGGGCTTCATTGCAGGCGGTTATCGGTGTTTATCTATACCTATCATGAAATAATAACCGGTTACCAAGTTGTTGAACATATCACTCTGAAGTTATGTACATCCTAAAATAATTTAACTCACGGACGGCTAAGTGGTTCAAGGATCACCTCGTCGTTTTGTACTGTGTAGTGTTGTGGTTTCGATTCCAACAAGTGACGATAATTTTTGTGATTCACGGATTCATGATTGCTACACATCATCATGATATCACCTGATGGTAAGCGATTACCGCCCCCCATGGACACCCGTAACACCAGAGAAGTCACAAGTGCGTTGCCGGCCTTAGAGGGATGGGAAAAGGGATGTAGGGAGGGGAGTAGTTATGGGCCTCCGGTATCCTCACTCACTAGGTGAAACACAGCGCAAGCGCTATTTCACACCGGTTTTCTGTGAGGCCGGCAAGTTTTAGTTTTAGCAGTATTTACTTTAAATACTCGTTGTCTTTACTTATCTTTGTATGTCGGTGAGTTGAGGACATACTTATGGGTGGAAATAACGGCCCGCATTACATAGAGACCCCGAACACTTAGCAATTTAGTTTTTGTACAGACTTAAATGTGCAATATTATATATTCGAGTTAATATGTTTCTTAACATTTGAATGGGACTAAACTAGGAGTTTATATACTCCCCATATCCCTATTTAAACTAAGGTTGCCTGGAACAGATTGCTCTTGGCAATAAGATCGAATTATCTTGCAACTGTGTAATGTGGTGTAAAGAGTTTTTTATCTCAAATTTTAATCATTGATATTGCCGCTGAGGACCGGCCATCTCCCGATCTCATTTAGTGGTATCTTTCTGGAGCATTTTACCTTCACAGGAAGACCATTATGATTCAGTCCATTCACCCGTCAGCATGACAGTAATGATAGCTGATGGGGACGGGTCTCGTCCGATTTGGTCAACCTAGACTTCATGTTTAGACGCCGATTCGGGGCAGTTCCTTTAGCGTTTGAACGTTTCTGTATAATTCAGGCCTAAGAAAACAGCGACAAGTGTTACATGAAAAACAGAGAATAGGCTCCCAAAGAATTCGTCTCAAGCTCCTAATGTAACGATCAAGGAGTTATATCTTCCATCATCAGCTCAATGAAATGAAATCATTTATTCTGCAACTAACTGAACCCCGCGGTGTCACCCGCGGTTATTGTTGTACCGCGAGAAACGCCGCGGGGCAAAGTTAGTCAAAAAAAAAATAGCCTAAGTTACTCCCTGGATCATCAGCTACCTACCAGTGAAAGTCTCGGCAAAATCCGTCCAGCCGTTCCAGAGATTACCCGGAACAAACAGACAGACAGACAGACAGACAATTGTTTTAACTACACTTTTGTTATATGTACCGTGTATACATACATATGCATTTAGTAAAAAGCGGTTATTTTAATATTACAAACAGACACTCCAATTTTATTTATTTGTATAGATTAGGTTGTATAAACACTTTTGCAAGTTAAACTTTTTTTTAAGCAGATGATTTCGGCCTTTCCTAACTGGACTAGCCCTGAGAAGAAAGGACGAAACAAACTCAGGGATCAACGTCTCTTTTAAAATCCAGACAATTTTCATAAATGCAAAAGACATTATTTCAATAAAAAAAAGCGATAATTACAATTTGAGTTACAATTATAGTAATCAGAAAAGATAATAAATAAAAAAAAAATGTCAGCTATAACAATAGTTTAAGATGAATTTACTTTAAAGTATAAATTATCGTCACATTAAAATAAATTTAAACATTCAAAATAAACAGCATCTGCAGAATGGGCAGCTCAATCCCAGGCAGTTTTATCATCAAGATATTCTGCTATAGTATAATACGCCTTTGCGGATAATTTCGATTTAATGGTATTCTAAAATTTCCTTAATGGCAATTTCCTATTAGTAATAGGGAGCTTATTGTAAAAGCGTATACATTTGTCCCATGAACGAGTTGCCTACTCTGTGGAGACGAGTGACGTGAACACTAATATTATGTTTGTTTCTAGTATTTACCGAATGAACATCGCTGATTTTAAGAAACTTTGATATATTTTTTTGAACATAAATTAAATTTTCGTATATATATTGTGAAGATACAGTCAGAATATTTATCTCTTTAAATTTGGAACGGAGATAAACCCGAGGGCCTAATTTATAAATGGCTCGTACAGCGCGTTTTTGTAGAACAAATATGGCATTAATATCTGCAGTTACCCCAGAGTAGGATACCGTAACTCATTATGCTATGAAATAACTGAAGTAAACTATTCTAGCTGTATCAACATCAGTTAAATGTCAAATCCTTTTCACAGCAAAAGTTGCTGAGCTTAGCCTACGGGATAGTTTTTCTATTTGGGGACCCCATTGTAAGTTAGCATCAGCAATAGTAATACCTAAAAATACAGTAGATTCTACAGGATCCAACTCTAGTCCATTCAAGATCATAAGATGACGACTGCCAGACGCAAATATTTAGAAAATGTATAAAATAACTCGACCGCTTTGAAATACCATTAATAGATACCAACATGGTGAACATGGAACCACCTGGGAGCTATACCAAATGTAAAAAGAATTTTTTGAATCGCTTTGTAAACGACGAAAATATCAACGAACATACATAAACAAAAGAAGATTTTGAACTGAACTTTTTTTGAAGTGGAATATAGAGTAGGTAATACATAATATATAGTTAAAAATATCTGCGACAGCAAACAAAAAAATATTTCAATTATTTTATTATTGCTGTTTAACATTGTTTTTGTACTGTATGATGTAATGTGTACGGTAGCTGATGATTCAGGGAGTAACTTAAATTACATTTTTAGACTAGCGTCACCCCGCGGCGTCACCTGCGGTACGACAAAATTGCAGGTAACGGGACTCAGCTAGTCATAGCAGCATATGATCCGGTTCTCGCACTCACCAACGAAATACGAATGCTATCATTTTAGGTTGGTCTACTGTGAATTCTGATAATTGAAATAAAAAATCGCCAACAACACCAAGAACATTACACAAATGTTTAACAAAACATTTGTTGACGGCATTTGACGTACGATACGCCGTATTTCTAATCCTTCGACACACGGATATTTACTAAACACAAGTACTAACTCCATTCAAAAATAACTTTCTTAAAACATGTAGTATAATGAGGGTTATCGTTTCTTGTTTCACCACTGGCGCCACTGTGGAGTAAGGTCCTGAAGAACGGCTCTCAAAAATTCAAAATTCATTTATT
This sequence comes from Spilosoma lubricipeda, assembly GCA_905220595.1. NCBI lineage: Eukaryota > Metazoa > Arthropoda > Insecta > Lepidoptera > Erebidae > Spilosoma > Spilosoma lubricipeda. The sequence goes on along the minus strand of HG992281.1, from coordinate 20,200,661 downwards.
GGTGTGATTTTTGGTACATTTTACATGAGATCGTAATAATAAATAAATTAGTTCCTCAAAAAATCTACCTTGAAGGTATACACTCTTTCTCATAATTTTCTAATTTATTATAAACAAGAGTAATTAACATAATTAAAATAAGATTATGGATTATAACAAAAAATAAGTAAATAAATGTTAATGTCAAACAATTTACTATAGTAAAAATAATAATAATAAAATGCCTAAATTAATAAATATCAATGTCAAATAATACAATAATAAAACAATGTCAAAATAAAATGTCAATGTCAAATAACTTACAATTTATCGTTACGGAATTCGTCAATAGTATAATAACATTTCTCCATTATTGAGTAATCTTTTCTGAATCCTTTTTGTTCTTTCACAAGTATATTATGTTTTTTGAGGTACCCTTCTATGGACCTATAGATCCATTTTTCGAATATCTTAGATATTACCGGAATAATAATAGCCGTTAGAGTCTTTAGTAAGGTAAACATCACAAAAAGGAAATTGATTTCAAACAGTCTTTGAATTTCAACAAGATTTCATTACTATAGTCACTCACTTTTTAACCGACTTCAAAAAAAGGAGGAGGTTTCTCAATCCGACCGTATTTATATATATATTTTTTTTATGTGTGTTCGGGGATAACTTCGTCGTTTATGAACCAATTTCGATGATTCTTTTTTTAATGGAAAGGAGATGTCCCTACGGTGGTACCATGATAAGGACATTAATATCTGATAATGGCATCCAAGAGAAATCGAGTCGAACCTTGAAGTCGGTTTCATTTTTGTCAAAATTGTACTTGTATATTTCAACTTTTGATTAAACATGTCTTTTTTACTGGCAGCTTTAAAGTTTGTGCGGTGTGATCCGACATGTGTAGATCAAGAACATTGTGAGTATATTTTCGTGAAATATTATGTGCAAAATTATCAATACACGTATTGCTTTGTAATCTAGTTGGTTGATTAATTTGTAAACATAAATTGTAGTTCAATAGGAAACTTGTAAATTCAAGAGATAATTTATCTTGTTTTAAAGTATTAATGTTAAAATCACCACATAGAATTACTTTATTGTTCGAGGTGTAACAGTATTTTTTAAATTTATATTATTGCTTAATCTTGAGTAAAAAACTTCTTAATTGTTTAACTTTGGTACCCTGTATAAACAAATAATAAACAAATAATCAAGGTTAAAATCAAGGTTTATTATTACGAGCGTCAAAACCAAAACTGATATTTAAAATATATTAAATACAATAGAACTGTGGAGCGGACGTATTGGCCATGCCGGAGACCTCGCACTACACAAGCGCCCGTTTTCTTTTTTTTCCGTGCTGAAATCCCCTCGGATACCACCGGATCGGATACAAACCGACTAAAACTGCACCCCATCTCGGGTACTAGATGCCGGGGAACCAAGTGCACCCTAGAAAGGAAAACCCTGGAACCCCGACGTACCTCGGGCCACCTACGGGTTTTAGATGGATTTCAACAGATTCCTTTGAGGAGTTCCCCCAATGTTCCAGTCACTGTCTCCCAGGGCGCACACGCTACGCAGCATCCGCGCCGAGCCTGCTCCTGCTAGACAGCAGAACTGACTGCTCGGGTGACAGATGAGATCATCTGCCACCCCCAGGTTTGCGCTTATGGAGGACGGAGATCGTTCTCCGATCTCCGGCGCCTTAGTCGCCTGCGGTACCTGGCCCGTTCCCGGACGTGGCAGGCCGGGAGAGTTCTAAACCTCTGCCGGTTCCGCTCCGCCGTCTCCTTGGCAAGCATAACTTGCTCGCAGAAAGAGACGGCGGAGTTCCACGCGCTCTGGCTCCGCCATAACCACCCCAATGGCTGCCATGAGATCACGATCGGCTCCCCCCACGGCGAGCATTCTGCCAGCGTGTGGAGCGCCGTGTCCACGGTCTGGCCATCGCAGTGGTGGCACTCAGACGTTGGCTCCTTGCGGATCAGACACAGGTGATCTCCGAAACATCCCTTTTCGGTGATCACCTGCGTCAGCTGATATGAGACGGTCCCATGAAGCCTCTCGAACCAATCCTCCATAACGTATCTTGCCGCCGTAATAACGGCGTTCCCAACTACACAAGCGCCCCTAGCGTCAAATTTATACGCGATAGCCCTCATTCTTGTCACATGAAGCTCCGTTCGATGAAAAAGATAAGGTTAAAGGTCAAACTGTGGTTTCTTGTTATTCGACAACGGCGAAGCCAAGGTACTAGTTTTGACAGTCTATGTATGATTGTATGTTCCACCGTTGCTCCTAAACTTAATCGATTTTAACGAAAGAAGTATCGATAGATTCGTAATTATAGCTCGGGGGATGTAGGCCATATAAATTTTACCAAAAGTTTTTACGTATTCTGGTTATATCCTACTAATATTATAATCGCGACAGTTTGTAAGTATGGATGGATGGATGGATGATAGTTTTTCTTTACGCAAAAACTACTGAACGGATTTGGATGAAACTTTACAGTAATAGAGCTATACATTAGAATAACACACAGGCTACTATTTGCAGCGACAACCGACATTGTTTATCGTACAACTAGGTCCTATGTTCCTTTATCGTAAGTAATATGGATGTTACATACACACAATACATTTTCTCTGTATGGTGACATTTTTTACATAGATCAAGATATATTTTAAGGACTGTAGGAATATGCTGCACATACTAAAACTCAGAACAACAATATGTTAAGAATTTATTTTTTTTAAACTAGTTGAGTCCCGCGGTGTTACACGCGAAAAAACATCAACGGCAGGTAAAGCTGCAGGTCGAAGTTAGTTCTTAAAAACAATAACATAAGACTTCTAAAAATTAGGTCTAACTTTTATGCAACTTAATGTGTAGTGGTCTTTAATACTCCGCTCTAAGATGTGGAATATGTTATTTAAATTAAAATAGGTCTAAACTTAATAATGTATAACCAATTCAAATAATGTTTTTGTAAACGATTCAGAATGAGGCAAAGGAAATTACGTAAGCAGTAACCACACACTATTATCGTTGACTTGAGAAGCTCTTTATCCAGCCGATTAAAAAAAAATGATTCATTAATTTTATTTACAAAATAAAAAAATACCTAGTTTGCGCGTACTTTTTTAAAATGTCAAATCAGAAAAAAGGCGCTATGTTCTATTTATAAATGATTAAATAATGAAAAATAGACAAAAGAAACTTTTTTAAACTTACAGGTATTGAGTCCCGAGAAATATGGTGAGGATCGCACCCACAGTTAACACATTTACTCTTAAACGCGGGAAATATGTTAATATTTCTTTAGAAGGCATTTTGTAACAAATACTTATTTGACGACTGCCTTCATTCGACTGAGCGTTTTAGAACGAGTGCGTTCAAATCCTCATGAATACAATGTCGTGTAGGTAATAGGTAGGTACTATTATTATTATTACTACATATTACTATTGCTATGTATGTATATCATAAAGACCTCCGCCGCGTCTGTCTTTCTGTTTGTTCGCGATAAACTTAAAAACTACTGCACGGATTTTCATGCGATTTTTACTAATAGATGAAATAAATAAGTCTCGGAAAACTGTATTTGTTGTAGGTGTCGTATATAATTAAGCTGCATGGGTGTTTTCAAAGAAAACGCTGTCTAAACCCTTTGAGATATACCACATGGTGGAATATTCTTCTTTTATACATTTAAAAAAAGTCAGGGACTACATATATTCTCTTTGAATGATAACTTACTTATTTGATATACCGTATAATGCGGAACCTCATTGAAAAGCCAATTAGACGGATACAGAATTAATCTTTAACATTTTCAATACGTTAAGCATTTCATGCACATTATTATACCCTTTTTACATACAGGGTTACTGATTAAGTCGACCTAATCCCGTTAAGAGCGTGTAGTTTACATCGTTTTTGACTGATTTCACTAAGAAACACCCTATCCTAAATCTTACCGTCATTGAGATATTTGAATGTAATTGTTTTTTACAAAATATCCTGATTTTCGGCTGTCAGCTTAGATATTTTGAAATGTATAGGTCTTATTATTACTATTATTTCATTTTTACATGTTAAATATGATGCTTTATTACCATAATCAATATTACGCGTAAAATGAATAAATAAGACGTTGTAGACGATTAAAACTAAAAAAATAGATAGAAATTTAGAAAATTTTCTTTTATTCAATGGATTTATATCTAAAAAAATATTATGGCGCCTGTTTTGCAAATGTGCTTAAAAATATCTAAGTTTCAGCAGCTACCCAACGAGGTATAACAATCTAGGGCTTGATCAAAAATTTGTAAAAAAACTTAGTTGCGAGTCGTTTTTTTATGTTTGGCCCTGCCAAAATGACACTGCCTGACGGAAAGCATAAGCAGAATCCAAGAGTGGTGCTTCCCATACTGCGAATGCAGACAATGCAACAATGCATGGTGACCCACACGGCTCTTTACTTTAGAAGCGCTCTTTAGCAAAGTTATCGTCAAAGCATGTTTTTTTTTTTGTTTTAGCTGCCAAAATGACTTTGCTTTGCCTCAGGGAGAGCATGAGCAGAATCCAAGAGTGGTGGTCATCATTCTCAATGCGAATAGGTATAAGGACAATGCAGCATGCTGACCCACACTATGGCGTCCTAGTGAGATACTTAGTCACGCCCCGCTTAAAGGTCTCGGGATCATAGTGGGAGGGAAACGTGCACTGGTATTGAGTTCCAGGCTTTGAGCACTCGGCACAGGGAGAAAGAACTGAAGTGATGAGTACGAGAGCGTCTACTACCACTCGGTGACTTTTTTTTTATGGAATAGCGGGCAAACGAGGCAGACGTATCGCCTGATGGTAAGCGATTAACGCCGCCCATGGACGCCTGTAAACATCAGAGGCGTCACAAGTGCGTCCTTTGGGGGATAGGGCGCGGAGAAAGGGGGAGGGGGTTTGGGTTATGGGCCTCCGGTATCCTCACTCACTCGGTGAAACACAGCGCAAGCACTATTTTACACCGGTTTTATGTGAGGCCGTGGAATCACACCGGTCGAGCCGGCCCATTCATGCCGAAGCGTGGCTCTCCCACGGTATAAGGGAGAAGGGGGGGACTGCTTGGAAGAGCTCTTCAGAATACTCTCCATGATAAAAGCGATGGAGGACTGCCATAGAGGCGAATAGACGTTAGGAATGGTTAGGAATTGTCATCGATTAATTTAGATATCGATCGAACTAAGTTTACTCATCAAATACTTGGATGAAATCGCTTTATTTGAATAGACTAAAGAAGTTTTATCATTGTCATGTAAACCTTTAAAATTTAGATTCACCTTGTAATTAAATTTCAATTTGAATGCGACAATAAGTGGATACCTATACCTAGAGTATTTATGAGAAACAAACATTAACCATTTGAGACTTTTACGTGTCATTCAAAATAAATATCGCTTGAATCATGAACAAAAATTGTTTACGGAGCTCGTTTTTTGTTTTTTTTGGAAGACGGTCTCCATTTCATATCATACACATTTTTTATTTTTTTTATCATTAATTCCATCACGACGAAGACTTGAAGACTTAAAGACTTGAAGACTAAACAATTGACGTTGTCAGAAAAGCTGATTCGAGACAGTGCCGGATTAGCCACGTAGCAAGAGTAGCAAATGCTACGGGCCCCGCGCTTTGAGGGGCCCCGCACTCTAACGCCGTATTGTAATTGACCGTAAAAAAAAATAAGTTTAAATAAGCGTAAAGTATCTTGCATGCCATTAGGTAATCCCGGATGAACGGTATTTAAGTTCGCTTGTATCTTCTTCTTCTCATCTTTAAAATCAGAGGAGATGTACAGGAATGTGGCAGTTATAGAGGAATAAAGGTCATTCCTCATAGAATGAAAGTTTTAGAGAAAGTTATTGAGAGAAGAACGAGAGAGAAAAGTGCAATATGTAGAAACCAATTTGGGTTTTTGAAGGGCCAACAAATGCCATATTTGCAATTCGATAATTGTGAGAGAAATACAGACTGGCGCACAAAAACTTGTTTTTGGTGTCTGTTGTTCTAGAAATGGCGTATGATAGGGTACCCCAAGAGGTTTTGTAGTAGGCTTTGAAAGACGAAAGAGTGTTTCGCTTAGTATGTGGCATTCAGAGGCGGATATATAGATTTGCCGCCAGTAGGTTATAAAAATTTTCCCGCCCCTATTAACCTATAATTTAATGTCTCCCTGCTCTTTTCATATCCTCTTTCGATACTCCCTTAGCTGCCGTCTCGGCGCATCTCACCCCTCCCTCTGTCTGAGCCTCTCACGTCCAGCTTCTAGAAGGAAGTGGTTAGTGGACAGCCTTTTCCCTGAACAATGAACAAACAAACTCACTGATTCCGGGGCCTCATGCCACCGAGTTCTAGTCGACCGATCGGGCAAAACCTGTTACCGTTGTACCGAGTGGTTAGCGATGGAAAGCCGCAGTCTCCTTCTTTGAGGGTGTGACGCTCCAGAAGGAGACCGCAGAGCGTGATTGGGAAAGTGCCGATCCCACTCGAAACAGGCGTCGAAGGGGACGCAGTAGAGGTCCCCAATCGTCGCGGCGGCAACATTTTCTCATCTCATCTCGCGAAAAAAAAAGGAGAAGGTTATGATTCGGTCGGCCCGTTTTTTCTTTATTGAGAGTATTCTATAGGCACACTAATCTATTTGGTCCTAAAGTTTTGTAAAATTTTCAAGACTTCTTTCAACCGTATTTTTGATCGTATATAATTATATATTATTTAAAAAAATGGGCCAAATCTGCCGCCCCTAAAATTTGCCGCCCCAGGCTCCAGCCTACTCAGTCTAGTGGTAAATCCATCACTATGGTGATTCGATCGATGTACAGGGAATTTCGCACCTTTATAAGATCGGCTGCGGGAAACACCGACCAATCCAGTGTCTCTGTTAGTTTGCATCAGGGAACGGCTCTTAGCCTATACCTCTTCCTACCGATAATGGATGCTCTGACATCGAACATACTGGAGGAGACACCATTGTGCATTATATTTGTAGACGACATTGTGTTGGTCGCGTCCGAGGGACAGCGCTGACTAGCAACTTAGAAAACTACAAAATCTGCAGAACTAACACCGAAAACATTTTCTACATACCGCTGGGTCAGTGAATAGCACGATTCCGGTCTGCACTGATTTCAAGTACCTCGGTTTGCTGTTACAAAATAATGGCGAAATATGTCTGCGGACATCGAACCAATGAAGACGGATGAAGTGGCGGCAGGTAATAGGAACTTTTTGCGATCCCAAGTTCCCTTTAACGTTAAAGGCAAATACATAAAATGATCAGTAGACCTGCCGTCCTGCATAGATCTGAATGTTGGTCAATAAACGAAACGGATCAGAAACGCCAGCATGTAGTTGTAATGCGAATGTTAAGATACATTTATGGTGTGACTAGAATAGATAAGGTGAAAAATGACTACATTAGAGGAAGTCTGAAATTAGCACCACTGGTTGGAAAGTTGAGAAGCAACAGGTTAATTGGAAAATTGACTTTGGAAAAATTCTCAATAATGGTCAGTGCTTACAAAGATGATTTGGACATCAGCCTGGGCAACAAATTAGTTCAGTTCGCGGAGTTGCTGAAAACATATGAGGCTATTGTCATTGACATTAACAAATAAGAGTCTCTGAAACTGAAATTTTATAAACTTTTATTAAATAATTCTTTGGAGTCATGTTTCCCAAACCAAAAGAAATTGCCTTGAGAATTTACTCGTCTCTCGTGATGACTAATTGCAGTGGCGAACGTTCTTTTTCAACATTAAAACGCATTAATATGAGTTATGGAACGCAATAATGTGTTTTGTACTAATTGACTAAACTTACGACTGGTCAAATACGTCACCATAAAGTGAATCTAATAAAGTTACTAATAGAAGAAAATTGTTTTAAAAGTACGATTGCATTATATAGCTAAATTTAGGAACTAGTTCTCGACATTTAAATCGCAGCCGTAACCGGCAATAGAAAAACATGTTCGAAAAAATTACCGAAATACTATAAACTTGAGATTCTAGAGCAAACTTAGGGCCCCTTGGCCAAATTTGCTACAGGCCCCGCGCTGGCTTAATCCGGCACTGGCCACCGTCGCTACATTTTCATCACATTAACAGCCTTTAACAGTCCACAGCGGGCGATGTGGTCGCAGAGCGACAAAGCCCTTTAATAAAAAAAAAAAAAAAAAAAAACAGTCCACAGCTTGACATGTGCCTCTCCTTAGAAATGAGGATTTGGCCTACTGTACCACACTGATCAAAACGGTTCGGTATAGGGTGCTCCACTGACAAACAAAATATATCTAGATCGCTACTCGTTGACCTTATTGTTTATCAGTGTAATGACATCGAGAGATATCCTTACATTGTAGTAGGTACTATCGATTATTTCTAATATCAAACTTGACACACGTGTACGATAATTAAATATAAAATGGTTGGCATTCGACACTTTATTTCATGATTATAGCTAATTGTGTCATGTTCATAAATAATACTGTTAGTAAAAACCGTTAATAATATCCCTTTTGTAAATCTGAGTATCCAAATGTTATGGGTTAAGCATGCAACAGGCCCACGGCAAGAGAAATGGACTTAAGCTGGAAACAAACTATCAGAGGCGGCTGACGGACACGGTTGACAGCCGTAATTACATTGAGCTGTGCCAACTGTCGGAGTTAAGTCGCGGACGTAACCTTTGACTGACCTTGAGCGTTCGGACGTCCGACAGAAAACGACCCCCTAACCCCTAGCCAAGTTGCAAGCGTTTGTCTTTCTGCAATCGTTAACGCTTGAATTCCTATGTGTCATGTCAGTGTTAGCCAATGACACACGAGAATTTAGGCGTTAACGATTGCAAAAAGACAAACGCTTGCAACTTGGCTGGGGGGCGCTGGATGTTTTTGTCAGCCGAAAACGTCCGCGGACGGTATGCGCGGGGTGCGGGACACGTCCGTGTCAGTATTGCCAGAAGGTTACTATTGTAACCTTTTGCTGAGTACGAAACTGTGTTAATTATTTTTCAATGTAATTTTCGATTAAATTGAGCAAAAACTTAAATATATCCTTGTTCATTCTCAAATAAAATTTGTAACGACGTTCATCTCTTATTAAATGTGGAAAAAAAAACTCTGTTTTTTTTCCAATTATATTACAAAAATAAGGTAAATATCGCACTATCGCACGCGAATTGTTGCAGAGAAATGTTGTCAATTTTCCTGATTTCATTCAGTCGTGAGTAGCGTGGGGCGACATTATCATACATCACATCACATTTATCTATAATTTTTATTTTCCTTCTAGATTACATGAATATTTAGATTTACATGAAAAATATAATATAGACATTGGAACGCGTCCGCAAGCAACGTCCCAAAAAGATTGTGCACACCTATCAGTTGCGGCTGTCAGCCGTGTCCCGTGTCCGATAGTTTGTTTCCAGCTTTGCATAATACGTAGGTATATAATATACATTACTAGCTGACCCACGCAACCTCGTTTGCGTCTCCTATTGCCAATCATCATCATTACTTAGTTTTTATAAAATTCTGTGAATACGGTGGGCTCCATTTAAATTCAAGTCGGACAAACTATTTCTACTAGACCCATGTCGGCCTACACACACTCTAACAATAAATCGTAGATCAAGTAGATCGGTTAGTTAACTTAATTGTCACCTTAATAATGATTTTTTTGAGACGAAAATATATTACTAGCCCTGTTTTCCAATTACAGCACTAGAGCGCATTATGCGGCATAATGCTTAACTTTGAATGATTCAACTACAGCAACGCTTCGCACAATCGAGCACTCTCAAAAGTAGTGTTTTTGCGTGATGCGTGCAATCGATACCAACGTGACAAAAATTAACAAGTGTTTTTCCTTAGGTGGCATTGATCAAAATGTTTTATTTATATAATATCGTTAGTAATATTATGAAAAAATTTTTAAAGCTTTCGTTTCGTTGCAGTTTTTTCGAAATAATCAAAGTTAATTCAAACTGTGTTAAAAAAATAAATATAAGTATGGATGAAGGTAGAACTCATTTAAAAAATTACTCAAAACAAACAAATGTTAATGTAATTATCAAAATCCAAATTACTTAAAATAACCGTAAATAGTTTTCAACCAATTTTTATGTATACCACTTTGCTTACAAATTAATGAGGTTATTGCTAACTCTGAATATTTTTTTTTTTTCAACACTGAACTTAGCGCACTCTGCTGGTGCATTTGAAAACTAATTCACGTTCCAATTAAGCTTCAGCATAATTCAGCATTGTGCGCCAATGAGTCGCACTATGCTTTGTAATTGGAAAACAGGGTAGATTAGAGTATTAAAATTAAAGTTTCATTTTTAACATCGATCATACGTAACTGAAACAAAAACTGATTACTGAACGTTTTACTTAAATTGAGAATATGTCAATGTCGGTATAAATGTCATAATTGTCAAAATAAATCAAAACAAGAATCCTAACCTAATTATTTTTTGTCTTGCACAGTATATGTATTTACCATACAAATAGTACATTAAAATGACGAAATTACGTCAGTTATTGAACCTGTCCTATTGTCGTTACTACAGCGTGCAGCAGACGAAGAAAAAATTGCCTATAATCACATGTAAGCGGCCCGAATTTAACCATTACGAAGGTCAGACATATCCGAAGTTTGAAGGCATTCCTCTGGCCTCGAAGGGATGGTTACATCGAAAATCTAAAAACGACTATTTCATAATCTATGGTAATGCAAATGAAAAGGAAGAGGAACCAGTTTATAAAAAAAGTTTCGAAGAAATAGGTCTTAGTCCTGCCTTGATTGAGGTTATGTCTGAACAAGGGTTTTCCTTGCCGACTTTGATTCAGACAAAATCAATTCCCGCCATCCTAAATGGGTATAATACTGTTATAACTGCTGAGACAGGTTGTGGCAAGACTCTTGGATATTTATTGCCAATATTTCAACATATACTGGAGTGGAAGCCGACAGTTCCTGAAGAATTTAACAGTCCAATGGCTGTAGTTATAACACCTAGCAGAGAATTAGGTAAGTTGATAATTGTATTCAACTAATGTATAGAGAATTATTTCCTAAGCCTTTTATGTTACAATTCGCCTGGTCTGCACTCATTAAATAATCTAGACTAAATTCAATCTATCCAATGAGGGTTCTGAATGTTGCAGTCAATGTGTTCCATATTTGAATTAATTATTTTATTAATTTATACAGACTACAGTAAATATTTGTACAGAGATACACATTATTTTATGTGTTGTTGATTGATGAAATTATTTTAATGCTGTAGTAATTAAATTGCTTTTTACACTTCGTTTCTGAATTTGTTTATTTTCAGTTTTTTTCTGTATAAAGTTTATTATATTATTATTAATTCTTGTTGAAATAAGAATAAAATTGCTTCTGAAAAGAATAGATCTCAAATAGGTATAATTTAAATTAGATTTGAAGTATAAAAATGTCATGTAATTGTATGTTATTAATGTTATTTCTGAAAATTAGAAAATGGTTATAAATATGTAAAATTTTAGCTACGCAAGTAGGTGAAGTGGCACAGAACATAGCACAGCACCTCAACTTGAATGTCACAACCCTAGTTGGTGGGCGCACAAAACGGAAAATGTTAAACCCACCGATAGAATATTGTGACCTACTCGTCACCACACTAGGAGCTTACAGTAAACTCGTCACAACTGGCATTTTCAAGATTAATAATGTACACCATGTTGTTTTGGACGAAGCTGATACATTACTGGACGATAGCTTTGTTGAAAAATTGTCACATTTAATGAAGAAATTTGCTGTAAGTGATTTGACATTTGTTTATTTTCGAACTTCGAACATAGTTGTTGACCCAATGCTACTGTGTAATGTTTTTGAATATGTTATTTAAACGTTAGGTTTTTACTAGAAACCCTGTGCCCCACTCAGGTTTGTTGTTGCACCTTTACAATAACAGCCAGTGAAAGTCTCGTCAAAATTGATCAAGGCGTTCCAGAGATTAGCTGGAATAAACAGACTAACAAAAATTTTCCCTATTTGAGCAGTCTGGTATAGTAGGTAGTGTTTGTGTGTACTAGTATAGTAGATTAAATTCTTCTTACTAAGGACACGCTTATGTGGAGCAGTGGACTAGTAAAGCCTGTTAATACAATAATCTATACAAATAAATAAAATTGGAGTGTGTGTTTGTAATATTAAAATAACCACTTTTTACTAAATGCATATGTATGTATATACGGTACACTTAAAAATATCATTTTTTACGATTTTTGTCTGTCCGTTTCCAGCTAATCAAATATATCAATCAAAACCCGGGAATCGAACCCGAGACCTCAAGCACAGCTGTCGGATTTGTTGCAGTGGCAGCATTATTATTACTTAATCATATAATTATTTAACACATATTAATTAATCGTAAAAAAATTACAGATCCAACATATGGTTCGAATCCAGAATCCTCCCAAGGGCTGCCAGCTCACTTTAGTAAGTGCCACAATGCCACATGAGTTACCAGATTCCGTTAGCTCCTTTGTAGACCCACAGTCGCTGAAGACTGTCACCACCTCCAACATACACAGGATACTATCACATGTGCCGCACAAGTAAGTGAATAGTTAAATGTATACTCTACTAATATATAAAGCTAAAGAGTTTCTTTGTTTGTTTGAACGCGCTTATCTCAAGAACTACTGCTCCAGTATGAAAAATTCTTTCATTGTTAGCTATCTCATTTATCGAGGAAGACTATCCTACTATCCTACTAATATTATAAATGCGAAAGTTTGTAAGGATGGATGGATGTTTGGATGTTTGTTACTCTTTCACGCAAAAACTACTGAACGGATTTGGATGAAACCTTACAGTAATATAGCTTATACATCAGAATAACACATAGGCTACTATTTGCCGCGATAACCGACATATACGCGGGCGGAGCCGCGGGCAACAACTAGTAGGCTATCTATCATCAAGCTTAGACCTACAGGAGCGGAGCACCAATGAAGAATGTTTCAAAGACGGGGTAAAATTATCACGGTACGGGCAATAGGAGATGCAAACTAGGTTGCGTGGGTCGGCTAGTACTTTATATAAGGGGAGTCTCTCTCTTTCTCGCTCTCTCAGTTTAAGGATAAGTCCCTTGTCATTCTCCTATCACCGTCCCAGGAACCGTAAAACTGCATGCTTTTCTTCCAACCAACAAAGATCTATGTGTAAGAAGTCGGTTACAAAGCGTTAACGTTGGAGCAAATGGTAAAATTAAAAAAAAAATGAAAATAAAACTCGCTTTCAATTAATACTCTTTCACTCTCAATTAAAAAAACACTATATCTCCTAAACAATTGGAGACTACGTTTTTTTTTGTGAGGAATCAATCTTTATATATATAATTCTTCTGTGAGTGTGTATGTCACTGAACTACTCTCAAACGACTGGACCGATTTCGATGAAATTTTTTGTGTGTGTTCAAGGGGATCTGGGAATGGTTTAGATTCACAATTTTGTCCGCTGGACAATGTTTTTTTAATTAATTTTTAATTTAGTAGTAGTTATGACAGCTAGTACGTATATAAAGCTTTAATTCAAGATTAAAAAAATAAATATGTCGAAGTTAGTCAACTATCGATTTGAAATGTTCACTTCCGGTTTACTACACGTAAATAAAATCAAATTTAGAATTCGTTTAAAAAAATCTAAATAACCACTATTTAAATATAAGAAACGATACTTTTTTTTTTTAAACAACGGGCGTATTTATGTAAATTTTTAAGAACTCATAACTCAGCAATAAAACATACGAAAAAAATATTGTGTGTACACATCCACGTGTACTAAAAGTATAACTGACCAGACTATAAACAAAATTCACGACCTCATTTTTTTTTCGCTGTCCGCTTGACTTGAAGTGCCTCATATACATATATAATCAAATAAATCAAAACGGTTTGCAGTAAATTAGAAGTTTGCTTGCTTGTTTTTGATTAGCTATTAACTTGTATTTGAGCAGAACAAGAGGTAAATCCACCTCTAATAATAATGATTCATCCATAACTATTTTATAGATTCGAAAGCAATTTTGTCTATTTGTTAAGCTTTCGGTAAAGAGATAGATGAACCTTGGAGAAGGACATTTCTATCGTGATAACCGATATAAACCCGGGCGGAGCCGCGTTGCGTGTTTGCATATAGTACCTGATCCTAGTCTCCGATCTACTGCAGTCTCCGTCCAGTTTTCATTCTGAGACTCTTGGTACCCTGGTTTACGAACCCAAAACTTTTTTCTTACCCTAATTTACTTTCTTTTTCCCCGTCTCCGTTGTTGTTTGTTCGGAAATCCCCGGCTAAAACTGCACGCCGTCTCGGGTACTTACTAGAAGCCGGGAACCAGATGCACCCTAGAAAGGAAAACCTTGGAACCCCGACGTACCTCGGGCCACCTACGGTTTGTACATGGCCGCCTCTTTATTATCCCATCATAAGATTACATCTTAAGTTTCCTGATAGGTTTTAAGTTGCATTTAGTTGCAAACCACCATTTTCTCAGCAACAAATATTAATTGATAAATAATTTCCCCAGATTTCTCCGACTTGGAAAGGCTCAGAAGCCAGGCGAATTGTTAAAATTAGTGAAGTCAGATGTGAACCAGAATCGTCCTGTAATGATATTCTCCAACCAAACCGCAACTTGTGACTTCGTATCGATGTTCCTGAACGAAAATAATATTGAATGCATTAATATTAATGGCAAGATGGCCGTGGCACTGAAGCTGGGCAAATTTGAACTTTATAAGAATGGTAAAGTTAATGTGCTGTCGTGTACTGACATTGCATCTAGAGGGTTGGATACTATAAGAGTGAGTTTCCCATGATTTTAATCTTATTTAGATTACTACATATTTAATTGCTTTCTACTGCACTGTGTGTTATGAGTTCAAACTTTACAAACATGCATGAAACGGACACAAATAAAACCCAGACTCAGGACATCAATTTCTGGATCACACGTGGCGCAGTAGAAAGCGGCGTGGCGTCCGCTTAAACCACTTGGCCAACCGTGCAGTCATTAATTATACAACTAGCTTCTAAAAATCAGCAAAAACAAAAAAATTCAAAGACTTCCCTGCGAAGCCGTAAATAATAAATTTTATTATTTTTTCAGACGCAACACATCATAAACTACGATTTTCCCTTATATACCGCTGACTACATCCATCGGAGTGGCCGTACCGGACGTATCGGCTCTCCATCCGACTGCAGCATCACAAACTTCGTCTCTTGGCCTCGTGAGATAGAGCTTGTGCAGAAAATTGAGACGTCCATCAGAAAGAATATGGAGTTGCCCAGTGTGAATGCCAATATTAGACGGATAATTCAAGAAAGGGTTGTTAGAATGTCAGAAACAGCCTAGTAGACGAATAAATGTTGCCATAACTTTAGTAATTTAATGTTTTAAAAAAACTGACTTGCAAGAACTGGCCCAAATTAAAATGAGACCTCACAAAGAAACATAAAAATCGTTTCACCCATTTGATAGTCTTGAGGTAACAAACATAAAAAAAACAGTCTTCTTTCATCCTTCGTTTGGGAAGAAATACTGTTTCAAAGACATTTACAATATAATGGACCCAATTCTGTTGTTCATAAACTCTAAACTGAACTAAAAATCACTAAAAGTGACTTTTGTCACGTTAAATGACGTTTAAAATATCGAAAATTGAGTAAAATTAGATATGTCACACAAAAATAGAAATGATATCGTTCGGAAATGACATCACTAAATTAAAAGGAAAGAAGATAATTTTAGAGATATTTTGTTTAGTGACGCAACGACAGAATAAAACCATTATACGGTCGATAGTCTAGAACTTTCTTCACAAGTCGAATCTGCCGCGTATAAGACTATGGTTTAAACGCGTAGTACTGGTATGTATTGGTGTAAATAATACTAAGGAAAATACATGTAAATGTAAATAATTAATGCTGTTTTATTATTCTGTGCCTACATGTGTGATATTTTTTATTGGAAAAGCTAAAAACGTGTTACTTAAATGGACATTAAGTAGATATGCTCACGCTCCATTATGTCTTCTTAATATGTAAATTACTAGTTGTTGCCCGCGGCTCCGCCCACGTGTATGTGTCGGTTATCGCGACAAATAGTAGCCTATGTGTTGTTCTGATGTATAAGCTATATTACTGCAAAGTTTCATGCAATTCCGTCCACGAGTTTTTGCGTGAAGAAGTAACAAACATACATACTCACAAACTTTCTCCTTTATATATTAGTGTGATGAATTTATATCCGACCATTGTCCTTTAATCATTTATCTTGTACTAAAGTTTCTTAGTTCATGATAATTTTAAGCTGTGGTGCCTACTACACTTTAAATTTAATAGTAGAATCATCACCTTCTCAGCCTTTATTATTCCCAAGATGATTTGGGAGTCGGCTATTAGTTCAACCGGTTTTACCTGAATATCAGTTTTTCCACGGACCGACGATCCGCAACCCTGATGGACGAGAGTTAAACAGAATTCCTCCATTCGCATGATTTTCGTAAAGTGAGATGCAAGGTTTTTGTTTTACGTATTTGTTTATATATATACTAACTGAATCCCGCGGTTTTACTCGCGGTTATTGTCGTACCGCGGTTAACGTCACGGGGCGAAGCTAGTCTAAAAAAAGTAGATTAGCCGGAACAAACAGACAGACAGACAGACCGACAGACAAAAATTGTAATAAATGTTATTTGGTCGAGAAAGACTAGTCTACGTCCTTCAAGTATCCCCATGCCTAATTACATTGAAATCGATGCAGCGGTTTAGCCGAGAAAGCGTAACAGACGATTCTCATAGACACATAATTATTAGTATAGATATTCCAGCCAAAGTTGGATAGCTCACCACATCAACTGGTCCAGTGATGCCCTCTGAAATTCGACAGTGTTGCCATATACGACGCCTGGTGTAGTATGAAATAAAATCATTTATATACATACTTAGAAGTTTATTGCATATTACATATATATTTCCACACGATCTCAAGACAATATTCTACACATAAAAGGTCCCTCTTAAAAAGGATTGAACACTCTGGGACCACTCAATACAAGGGTAGGACAATACATTTATGTCTAAAAATAAAGTTCTTTACACTTAGTTACTATAAAAATCTCCCACATTGATTAAGATATTGCTTTCATGACTAATGTTGATATTAACATTGATACAGTTACTGATTTACTAATATGAAATACTAGATGAGCACCGCGGAGTTACCCGCGGTTGTTGTTGAACTTTAACAAAAACAACTTCGACTTACGTCGCTGGACGAAGCTAGTCTAAAAATGTCCTAAGCTACTCCTTATATCATCAGTTACCTGTCAATGAAAGTTTCGTCAAAATCGGTCCAGCCGTTACAGAGATTAGCTTACCTTAGAGCATCTATATCTAGAGGGGCAGCCGAACGGGCGTAAAGCGTGATCGGAATAGAGAGAAAGAGACTGAGTTTGGTTAGAGTCTGTCTCTCTCACGCAAGATTCTGATTGGTTGGTGTATTTCCCGTCAAATCAGTCATACCCATTGGTATGGTGCGTTCTCCAAACAGAAGCTTGCGTGAGAAAGACAGACTAACCAAACTCAGTCTCTTTCTCTCTCTATACTTCGATTACGCTTTACGCCCGTTCGGCTGCCACTCCAGGTATTTATGCTCTAAAGCTTAAACAGACAGACACAACAGTTTTTATTAAATATAATTTTCACATATACTTTCATATGCATTTAGTGAAAGTTGTTAATTTGAAATTAAAAACAGACACTTCAATTGTATCCATTTCTATAGATATGGGGTAATTCCATATTCAATCGCCTGTTTAGGCCATAAAATTTAAAAAGTAGGTCTGTGCCATGACCAGAGGGTGGTTTCAGAAAATTAATCGAGATAATTAAACGTTATTTTATCTAACTTTGATAATTTTAGTTAATTAATTCTTATTTATAAATGTTCAATATATTTTTAATATATTTCAATTACCATTACTGGCGCTAACTCTTTTGTTGACATCACTAAACACAACTGGGCTAAAATCTGAGATATCGAAAAAAAAAATACAATGAGTCACCAACAACAAATTTAGTGATATTTCGTTTAGTTATTTCAACAACAGAATTACCACCACTATGTATCATAAGATGTCTTCTACTTATTGTACACTATAATTAGTAACACAGTTTTGTCACACATATAAAATTTGATTATTTACAAAGGGATATTATAATCTATGAATGGAGATACGATTACAATATAGATCTTTGAAATAAAAGCGATCGAGCTATGTTAAATCGGGCTGTGGGGGAACGGGTACCATGTCCCACCAACACAAAGGGAGGATCCTCCAACCAGGCGAGGTGATCATGCCTGGCGGGCCACTGCCCAACGGTTAATGTTGGGATGTTGTATATATGTTAATCGGCGCAAGCACTTCTATTGCGCGATGCAGGATTGGTAATTTCTTCGTATTGTATGTTACTCCGTAGTTCAGTGTATCTGCGGTAGATGGCGCTGTCATATGTTTTTTCTTGATGCGCTGTATGTGGAAGTCGCCACACGGGCCATAGGTTATAATGTATATACTTTAAAGACCGGACCGTTTATGTGAACCGGACGAGGCACGGACTTGAAACCTTTTTTTTTGTATGTAATTGGGGGTAAACGAGCAGACGTATCGCCTAATGGTGCTTGCCATAAGGCGATACGCGATTATCGCCGCCCATGGACCTTATCTTATATTTTGTATGAAGCTGTTTATAGTATACAATGCATGATCCGTGTCCCGTCTGGTCTAAGCGGCGGGTTACAACGCTTGGGTATGCCGCCGGCATCGCAAGGTCGTCTTTATATGCCACAGAGAATTATAACAGTTATTTCATTCATTCATCATCATCATGGAAAGAGGGTACAGTAAAAAAGGGATTTTTTGGTCAGTCAGAAATGCTCAAAACTATGAATAACTGTCACAATTTTGTCTAAATCGTCATTACGACACAATAAATGCTACAAGCGTCTCTTTTAAGTTATTTAAGAAGTCAGGAATAAAGTAACGGTTTTTGAGATTACAAGTATTATATACAGATTAATAATAAATAAAGAACTAATAATAAATATTTAATATTGAAGATCATCTACAATATAATAAAACAGATTTATTGTTATAATACTGCAAGCGTTTTGTCTACTCTTTGGTGTCCGTTTTCCTTTATGGTGTCATAAACTATATTTAGTTTATGGTTAGGTTACGATATGTACAATCAACCATCAATAAACCAACTACATAGCTAGATAGATTCCCCTCTCTACAATAGGGTAGTTTACATCATTCTTTAAATGAGTTTACACCTTAGTCAAATCAGCTACTTTTTATCTTTTGTCAAAACGATAACTTTGTATGAAAAATGTACTAAAAACTGACTTGTGACGTCACTGTTTTAGACTACTCAATTGAGCAATATATTTCAATGTTTATGAGATTAAAATTTATAAAAGAAATGAATAGTTGTAATAATTATATTTTCCGCGATATTTTGTAATATTCGTTTTAATGAAGGAGACTAACTAATTACCCTATTGTTATGGTTTTTTTTAAAATAATAATTGTAGTACTTGATACCTATGTCCTATGTATAAAAGCCTAATGAAATCTATATAGTTTAGAGTTAGTTTCGTGATATGATTAGTGAAATTTTAGTTATGAGAAATTTTCACAGAAAGTATCACATTATTCACCATCTTGTTTAGTATGACGAAATCACGAGAATCAAAGCACATAGTAGATACTCAAGAAATGAACGGTCTTCAATACTGTGAACTCATAATTATTAAAGGATCTCGTTTGCAAGTCTTTAACGGTAAAATAAAACTTGTAACGATAAGTTTCAACAATAAATGGTTTTACGTTTTACCAATAATAAATCGTTTCACCACAAATCCTCAGTCTAACTAAATGTCCTCATTTCAGGTGCAGACGGTACAGTACGGTAAGCCCGATTTTAAGTTTTTCCGCATTTTTTTTAAACTATAAAAACATTTCGAAAGAGAAGAAATGTCTACAATCTCATTGTAAATACTTAAAAATGAAGAAGGATCAAAAAATAATATTTAAAAAATCTTTACAATCTCTCGGCATAAAGGCCGAGTCACATGTCACGCAGCAGGCACATCGAAATGGGGACGTAGGTAGGAAATTCTGATAGATACACCCCGTTCGCTGTCTGCCCCAACCATCAGAAGATAATCATAAGTGCCGTTTGTATTAGAAATACTGTATGTATATACTTCAATATTAAGATATTTTATTACAAATGACTTAATATTTAATTAGCTATATTAAAACGAGTTTGTCCTTACATTTGTTTAGTCGTATTTACAAGAAATAATTTAATTACTCGCTTATATCCGGACCTTCTGTTTCTTATTGCTTTAGTTTAATACTTATAAGTTTTAAATTTAGTCCTTCATATACAATTATACTTTCTCTTTAAGTATAATTATTAATTAATTTTGGTCTAAGATCACCTATTTTAAGATATGAATATTAAGCCTATGTCCAGTTGACGAGCGCTCAACGCACGTAATTTTGTTCTAACATGCTAACGCGCGCTTGTATAAATAGTTGTTAACGCGCGTTGAAAAACGCGCGTTGAGCGCTCGTCATCTGAAGCCCGCAAAGAATGCAGGTAGTTTGAAAAAATGAGGTTTTTTATATCCATAACAAAATGCTTCAAGGGATTTTTATTTTTTAGTTATCTACATGCAAGAAAATGAATAATATTAGCTTAGATTTATTTACCTCGGCCGACTTACAAAGTCGGCCGAGGTAAAACAATTAAATACTTTTTTTGCCTTAGTTTACATTACTTTTTTTTACCTTTAGAAAACGTATTAACAGTTTCGCAATTTTCGACCAAGCTTGTGTGTGAATGTATGTAAATCTCATTTCAACCTGGATTCTGTATGTGTGTATAAAAAGGTGTTATGAATACGTGCACACTATCTTGCTTCATTGCCGTACTCACGGGAATATTGGTTAAGGTAAATCCTTCACTTCTGACCACACCGTTATTGTCTACAACTCACTTAATTTAACAAGGTACTACATTTACACAGTTAACTTAATCCCTGGAGGTTGAAGGGCCAGGTCGCGCATCTTCAGTAGACTTCCATCTGCTTTCCAATATAGACTTGCCTTTACTATCTTGATTCACATTTTGATGACTATACCTTCGTTGTTCTTCAAAAACCCTCGCAGTCACACTGAATACACAGTCGGTACTCGCTTTTCTCTTCGTATCCAGTGTAGTGAGACTATTCCCAGCAGATGGCGATATTCTGTGGGGAAATCTTGGAGAGCCTTTAATTCTCTCGCTGGAGTTTTGATGAGACATTGGTCTTTTATGAGTAGCTGGTAAAACGAAGTTGACCTTCGTCTCAGGTTCAGCAATATACTTCTGAGGACCCAAAGGTTGTGGGTCGTAAGAACACGAAGGTTCATCATCCGTCACCCGAATTATTGGCCCACTTTTCGCATAAGATTCTCTTCTTAACTTTAACTCTGGATGTGGTACGTGAAGAGTATTACATGATAAAACCATGGAGTGCTTCCTATTTCCAGGGACGAGGCCAGCTATCATGCCGACGTGCATTTTTAGGGCTGCTGCAATACTCTGCCCTGTTGGGTCTGCTATAGACATTGTAGATGCTTTCCTACTTGAAGGTCTACTGCCAAAGAAGCTTTTCAGTCTGCTTAGGAAACCTGTGTGTTCTTCTCTTTTGTTTAAACAGAGATTGTACAAATCAATTGCTGGTTGAGATTTTCTGTAGTTGAGTTTTGGTTGAGAGCTAAAACTGACTGAGTTTCTTCCTCGATAGGCTTCAGCGGACGGCCAACTTGCTCGAGGAATGACTGGAGGAAGAACTGAGAGGAGTAACATTGGGAGACCTCCGCTTATGCTTGGTGTACGTCGGTCGACATCAGCGCGAGTTATACCTTCTTCGTCTACGGTGTTGAGTTCAGTCTGAAAATAATTGATTATAAATAAAATTTGTTTAGTAAAACTCAAACAAACTGTATTACATGTTACGTTGCCTTTAGTTTTATAATGTTGCTGCCTTTTCTGACTATCACTTTGAAACAGAGTTACCGCCCTGTCCTTTATCTCAACGTTTTTGGTCAGCTAATGTTTCAATTAAATTCCGCTGATCGTGACTACTAAGAACATTATAAATAATAATAATAATAATAATTTATTTATTTACAAGAAATTACACTCAATACACCTTGTTTACAGATAATATTTCACATTTTTACAAAGAAATCAATAATAATAACAATCAGTTCTATGCAAACAAAATATTTTAGTTCTTGGCTCCCAAACTAGGTTTATCACCTGTGACTTGGGAGCCAGTGTTCCTCCATAATCACTTGATTTACAGTTAAACTTAAGGATTTTTAAACATTTATATTTTAACCAACGCTCAATCTTATGAATATGTGTTTGAGTGCGTGTAAATTTTGTTTGTGTGTATGTATGTGTATGTGTGTTTGTGTGTGTGTGTGTATGTGTATGGGTGTGTGTGCATGTTTCAGTTTGAACTGTTGTACATGCATAAATGTCAGCTTGTAAGGTTTATGAAGGGAAAACAAATATCTTTTCTATTTCCTCATAATTTTGTTCTAACAACCATGATTTCACTTTACGTTTACACTGGTAATAGTTAAGGCCATATATTCGAAGCAATCTATTTACCTTACTGTATATTTTTTTACTGAGAAAGTAGTACTGGTGTTCTGCGAATGTTGTGAAATGTTTTATGGGAGGGAAAACAATATCTACTCGACGTTTATTCACTATATCAATTGGGGTGTGGTGTGTTCTTGCTATAGACTGGAGCACGTATAACTTCCTGGCCGTCAATACCTTACACTCTCCGTAGAGGCGCTCAGTGGGATATCTGTAAGGCTTCCGGAGCATGACTTTAAGCACGGCTCTTTGTGCTCTTTCGAGTTTAAGAAAGTAGGTCTTACAGGCTCCACCCCACACCGGCAAACAATAGGTAATCAAAGACTGACAGAGCGAAAAGTATACCACCATAAGAGTACTCGTGTCACATGAGTATCGAAGTTTTTTAAAAATGTAGATCAGCTTGCGTATTCTAGAAACCAAGTCATCAACGTGCGAATACCAATTCAGGTGTTTGTCAATCTGAACACCTAGGTACTTCGATTGTGATGTTACTGATAGGTTAGGACAAGAACATGATGCGCACTTTAGGTGATGTGGACAAGTGTGAGCTTTGATAGAAATATTTTTTTTGGGTTGGGTTTGTTTGCTTATCGAAAAATTTAGGATTTTAGTATTTTCTGATTTAAGCGTTAATAAATTTTGGGCTAGCCAATTCATCACTATATCTAGTGCCAATTGAGCGAATTGTTCTATTTCATGCCAATCTTTACCGTGTACTAATAAGGCTGTGTCATCAGCGTAGGTATATACGGAACAATTTTTAAGAGAAAGTGAGCAAAGATCGTTTATGAAAACAAGAAATAGTGTTGGACCCAATATGCTGCCTTGGGGCACACCGAACTCTATAGCAGCCCTATCACTAATCACATCCCCAATTTTAACGTGTTGGTATCGATTTTTGAGGTAGCTAGAAAATATATCAAGAGCTATACCACGTACACCTATGCGCTCCAATTTTGTTAAAAGCAGGGGAACAGGGACACTGTCAAAAGCCTTTGAAATATCCAAGAAAATTCCAAGACATTTACGCTTTACATCCATTTGACTAGCCGCAGTTTCAACTAAATCAATTACTGCGTCTTCCGTAGATATACCGGATCTAAAGCCATATTGATTTTTTGATAGAATGTTGTTAGCTCGAATATAGGCAAGCAAACGGGTATTTAGAAGCTTTTCAAGGATTTTGGACATCGCTGATAATACCGAAATAGGCCTATAATTATTGACATTGCTCCTGTCACCGCTCTTGAATACTGGATGGATTAAGGCTATTTTAAACGCATCAGGGAAAACTCCAGAAGATAATGAAAGGTTGCACATGTGGGTGATGTAAGGTACTAGGGTCTTACGTGCTACCTTCAAAACACTAGCTGAGATACCATCTATTCCAACCGCTGAATTTGTCTTCAAATTGTTTATAATTTGCTCAACTTCTCGACAATCAGTTTCCAGTATAACCATTGAGTGGTAGGGTGATTTAAATTTATTATTTTTGAATGGCAGATTAACACTACTACGTTGAATTCTAGAAGCCAATCTACATGCAATATTTACAAAGTAGTTGTTTACCTCATTAACCGAACTACTTTCTGTACTATTACTTCTTAGGAGCTCCATTGGTGGCAGCGGTGCTTGTTTGGTATAGGTGATTTCCTTTATAAAGTCCCAGGTAGCTTTAGGATTATTCTTTCTTTTTAAAAACTCTGCTTTCTCATAACTAATCTTAAGCTTTCGCAACAATGAGTTGCAGAAGTTTCGATAGCGGGAACATGTTATTTTTAATATAATGTTATCTGGTTGTGATTTTAATGTTTTATGCATTTTGTCTCGATTGCGGATACATCGTAGTAGACCAGGGGTAATCCACGGTTTGATATTACGTTTCACTCTCGAGACTCTGTTATAGCGTGTGTGTTTTTGAATTATTTGATGTAACGTAGCAACCAGAGTGTTTGCCGCCTCGTTGGTATCATTGGCTAAAAGAACCGAGGAGAAATCTGTACATTCTATATCTCTTTGTACACTAGTCATGTCAACTATTTTAGTGTTGCAAGTATGCTTAGACTTTGGCTTGTTTAAGTTGATATTTAGAAATACAGGCAAATGGTCAGTAATTGGATACTCTATTACAATAGTGGTTGCCATTTGCTTCGTTCTTAAAAGAACATGATCGAGGCAGTTATTCAAACGGGTAGCGCAAAGGTGAGCCGGAAGTAATCCATGAGAAGCAGTAAAATTGAGATATTCATTTGAGTGTTTGTCTTTATTATTATGTTTGATGTCAATATTGATATCACCTACTAGAGCAAGTTGCTCCAGTTTGGATAAAGGCAACAGTATAGTATTCAGGCTATTCAGAAAATTATCAATAAAAAGATATGAGGGTGGTCTATAAATCCCTAGAATGGCTACGCTAGTATCAAGATTACAAAGTAGGCAGTTAGCGTCGATGATTTCTGGTTCAGAAACCACGCACTGCAAAGAACACTTTGTGTACATTATGACGCCGTCATTCTGATTACCTGTGTTTTTTGTATAATGCGTGTTATAGCCCTTTAAGTCCGGTATTACAATAGCTTTCTTTATCCAACATTCAGTAAGCACAATTATGTCATTTTCTAGTTTTAATTGATCTAAGAAAGCCACAAAGTTGTCAAAATTTTTACTTATACTGCGAATATTTAGATGCAATATTGATAGATGGCTTGGTGAGCTTTCTATAACATTAGAACACTCGCCTACCGCGACCTTATATGATTTTGATACTTGGAAAGTATCTAAGTCTAGCGATAGCTTTTCTATGTGATTAGCCATTTATAAAAATATTTATATGATAACACCAAAACGTGACAATAGTTTTTGACTCTTGTACCCAAAATACCGCAGATGCGAACAATTTTCGGGCAGCGTGTATGTAGTAGATATATGTAGAAAATGTAGTATTTTTTTGTTCTTTTGTGTGGTTTGAATATATGTTTATTTCATAAAAATTGTTTATTTTATATAACTGTATGAGGAGTAGAAGTGATGTGATGTGTGTGTGTGTATAATATGAATCATACTTAGAAGTGTAAAAATAAGTTAGCAAAAACGTAATGAAAGTAAGATTAAGAAATGTTAACTTATCATGAAAAACATTATCAAATAGTAACCTAGTAAAATGCAATAATAAACACAGTCATTGCAGTCCTTCCAACTCCCCAAGACTTTGTTCCGATCTTACATAAATCTGAGTATCACCCTCAGCTTTCCGCAAAAATACCCTATTATTAGTACACCAGCAATACTTGAATTTGTTCTGGGTTGCAAATTCTCTAGCCCGGTAAAATATTTTCTTTACTGATAAAGATAATTGTTCGCTTACATAAATCGGGCGATTTTCGCAATGAAGACCTATTTGAGACGAATTCAGCTTTTGTTGTTTCTCACGGCCCTTATTGAAGGATCTGACCGCTGCAATGTATTTATTTCTTATTGGAACCGAGGAAAACTCCGCAATAATGGGTCTGTTTGCATTCGTTTTTCCTGGAAGTCTATATATATCTCTGATATCTGTTAGTTTTATGTCAGTTTGTACAGTAGAACCAACTTGCAATACAACTTTTGCTAATACCTCAGTAGTTTCATTTGGAACAATTGGCACATTTCGAACCTCAATAGATGCCGAGCGTGATCTGAATTCCAGGTCTTGTAGTTTTATCTCTAAAGTCTCAAACGCCTGTTTATAATAGTTTCGCTCTTTTTCAAGTACTTCAACACGTTTGTGCATTTCTTCAAAACGAGTGTTAAAAAAGTCTATAGATTTTTCAATGTCAGAGTTTGTTTTCTGAATTTGAAGTGACTGTCCTTTCAAGTCTGCTATCTCCGCAACTATGGTCTTCAAACTGGCCGAATGGTCATTAAATACTGCACTCTGCTCGGACTTCCACGACAACAGCATCTCTTTTAGTTGTTCTATACTCGTGGATTGTGTGCTATGATCATCAGAGCGCGGACGCTTGGCCCTGGATGTAACTTTAACACATTCCACGGCTTCACTTGCAGCGATGGTTGCCACATTTGGTTCTGAGTGTGCCTCACCAATGGTAGTTTTTGGGGGTGATCGCTGAACTCGTGGCATCTTGATTTTCTGTTACGTTGTTTACAATATAAAGTATATAAACAAATTCAGAGAAACCGTAACAATTCAACTTTTGTCTTAATGCGTAACTCGTAGCGCCACCTGTGATCAAGCTCCCCACAACAATATTGTAAGCGATAGCGGTCGCAAATTTGATGCGTAGCCTCCACGCGTTGGTGACTCAGTTACAAGAGCACACGATACACACCTCAAAGTGCGAGGGTTCAAATTCAACGTCCAGCAACTTTCTCTTTTTGAGATTTGTATTGGACTGTTCTCGCGATATGAAACAGAAGGCGCAACTCACAGAATACAGCTGTCCTGTTCAAGATCCTCCCAGTAGGCGGGGTCACCGGAATAAACTTTGAAGGTGAGACAAGGAATAAATGATTCGAGAATACACCAATCAGAAATTTAAAACTTTGATTTAAAATAAAATTCAATAACAGTTCGACAAACGTCCGACACCGACACGAACCGGCGGAGGAAATTGTCCAACTCAATTGAATTCTGTTACTTAAACAAAGTGTAAAATTAATTAAAATAGCTGGCTATATTTTATACTAAATATATGAAACTACTTACCCTCCTATGCAATACAATAGACGCACTAGATCCACTTCCAGAATCCAAGGGCTCAGCTAACAATTTCTCCAGCCTCCCTATCTCCTTGTCTAGTGCTGCCACCTCTCTTCTATACACCTTGTTCTGAATTTCTATCCTAAAGTGCAGTTCTTGCGTTTCATCCGTAACGAATCTTCTGGTTTTACATTCTAGTCTCAATCCTAAGCTCTGTATCACAGGGTCGTCTTCAGCTGTAATGTTATACTAAGAGTTAATATAGTACTATTCTTATGGTATAGTGGGCAAACCAGCACACGAGTCACCCGATGGACCATTTTCAACTACAGAAACATGTATCTTAAGAGACATAAGTGCTTTGCAGCATACTCATTTAGACTTAGAAGGCAAAATAGGGCCTAGTAAAGAGCAATATAACATAATACAGTTGCCAAAGTCATTGGCGAATAACTAAGTTCAGAATCTTCATAGACCATGAAGACACGAGAGGTTGTATAAGTCTCAGGTGAAACTGCTATCAATGATTAATTGTTCTCTATTTAATACGAACAATAAAGAAATAATACGAACAATAAAGAAATAATACTCACATTTAGTTCTTATAGCTATAATCTTAGGTAGGAACAGCAGACATAAGGTGGATGTAGTCGTAATCAATATCAAACTAGTTATAGATATGTATGCCAAAGTTGCTCGTTCAGAAATAATAGTTCCTATTACAACAACGCTGGCACTTGTGATGACCACGGAGTACACGCTGATTCCGATGTATTTGGAGTCGTTTAGAGCAGATATCTTGACGTTCCTCGTCTCCCAGGCCATATAGACACCAACGATAAGTAGTAGGCCTTTGTAGGCGTAAAGAGCGCAGAGCCAACCTGTTGTGTTTTGCGATTTGCAGACTTCTATCTGAAAGGGAAATTCCGAGGGTTAAGTTTTTTGCTATAATGAAGAAGAGTTTTGTCATATAAAGAGGTGTTAATGCCTCTTTGTATGACAAAACTTTTCTTCATTATAGCAAAAAACTTTTCACTATGGAAGTAACTACGTTGTTGCAGGATAATCTTCTCAATATTTTAGAGTACAATTTAAAACACGTGATTTAATTTTGTCCTGAACGACAACTGAAGTTTATATTACGAATATGGACATTAATTAGAAAAAAAAAACTGGTAATTCCAAAACATAACTACTGCGTCCTAATGTTTATTTAGGACGAAGCTAAGACATATGTAAACATTATTTATCAACATCACGAACCTGAGGTTGATAAATGACACCTCTGTCTGTTGCGCTTATCTCTGTAGTCAAGTTTTTGAGATGTCTTTCCATGGGATCAAGCATAGCCCATAGCGTCACTATCATGCCATCGATCACTAGCAATGCACAGACAAGTGAGATAAGTGGTGTATCTTGAAGAAGCTTGGTTTTGCAAACTCCGCTGCGGTTACTGCAAGGAGAATAGGGTTTAACTGAAGATGAACTATTTGGCTGTCCAGAATCATAGGGTGTGTTTTCTGTTTGTTACTTGCATTTTATTTAGACTCCTGTTTAAAGACAATAAGTTATGCAGCAAAATAAGCTACTTTATTTTTCTATAGCATTAGAATTAACCTGGGGAGAGCCACGCTTCGGCATAAATGGGCCGGCTCGACCGAAGTGATACCACGGCCTCACAGAAAACCGGTGTGAAATAGTGCTTGCGCTGTATTTCATCGAGTGAGTGAGGATACCGGAGGCCCATACCCCACCCTTCCCCCTATCTCCCCTCCCTCCATTCCTCAAAGGCCGGCAACGCACTTGTGACACTTCTGGTGATGCAGGTGTCCATGGGCGGCGGTAATCGCTTACCATCAGGCGATACGTATGCTCGTGTGCCCGACTTATCCACAAAAAAAATAATTAAAGGAGCAATTGGGCAACTTAATGGTAGGTGATCTACACCATGCACAGACAACTGCATCTCAAGAATCGAAAGTTTGTTGCCACCAGTTGCCTTAGTTATGGATTACATTAAAAGTGTACATCAATAACATATGAGCGATGAATCAATTTTATGAAACGGTAGTTCACACACCGTAACCGTACGTCGAAGAGCACGTTAAGTCACCTGTCCTGGTTCTCCTGAACGTCTATCATAATCGTTATTGGGACGTCAGTGCCCTCAGTAATAATGTGTTACGTTATCAGTGTAGATACAGAATATGACAGCTCAATAACACTTATATCTTTAAAATTATAAGAAGAACGTTTAAAATATACTTACCTAACAAATATCCTGTGTACCCTGTATGTTTTTGCAAACATAGATCCAAATGCCAGAGAGAAACCAGCTGAAAGAATGTAGACTCTGCCCTGCAAGTAATGTATCGTTTTGATCAATCATTCCTATTTCTTTTATGTTGATGGAGTTAATTTGAAAGTTAACGCTTCTCGAATCATTATCATAATGGCCATTAATTGTCCAGTGTTGGACATAGGCCTTTCTTTATAAAGGAGGTTTTCGCCTACTATACTGCGATGGCTCGACAAGAGGAGGTGTAGCGTTTGTTTCAACTTTCACTGGTAGACAGCTGATGATCTGAGGAGTAACTTAGGCTACTTTTTTTTTAGACTAGCTTTGTCCCGCGGCGTACGACAATAACCGCAGGCAATACTGCGGGGTTCAGCTAGTAATAAATATAAATCAAAATTTTGGACATCTAACACTCAACGCCATCTAGTTCCAAGCTAAGCAGAGCTTGTGTTATGGGTACTGGACAACTGATATAAAAACATACACATATTTTTTTCGTGAATGCACATATTACACATAGAAAACATCCAAACTCCGAAACAAAGATTTACAGACTATGCAAACTTTTGGTCCGACTCGGGAATCGAACCCGAGACCTCAAGCAAAGCAGTCGCTGCGCCACCGCAGCAGTTTTCAGTACAGTGTTGCCTAGTTTGCTCCTATTGTTGCTGACTTTTACGACTTTCTGTATAAAAACTATTTTTTTGTTTATATTTATTTATTTATTATTTATTTGTTTATGAGATGATTGGATTGATTTATTTAAACGATAACACTTAAGTTCACTTACAGTACACATTGCTGAGAAGGGTACATAAGATGGCAAAGTCGCGTTGTCCACACCAAGAAGCGCCACTGCAGTGTAAACTAAAGCACACCCAATCAGCGTCATGTTATTTAGTCGAGGAGATGACAGCTTTATGGACCTGGAAAATGGCAATTTGGTTTTTAAATTGCATGAAAATAAATATGATTGCTAGGTGAAAGAAATCAATCAGTTTATTGGTCTAATCTCTCTCCTCATCGACTACGGCATCTCTACTCTGCCCCTTGTGTCCTACAATCCCTACAATATCATGCCACACAATCATTAGGAATCGGACACATGAGTCACTTAAACCATTTCCATTATTTATTCGCTCAAGACACTCAAAGTAAAGTCGCAGAAAGAAACAAACCTTCGCTTGCTGTAATGTAAATTGAAAACCAGGAATGCCAAAGCCAAGGCAACTCCCAAAGCCGCTAGTGCCGCTACAGCTAGCCTAGCAGGCGCCCAGACTGAGTCCACTCTTAAAACGAGCAGTCTTCTTGCAGCTGGTATCCCACCAGCCCATTGTGGTTTAGTGCATTCGGTGCAGGTCATTTCTCGTCCATGAGTGTACAGGGCTACTGTTTTTGGTCTGCCGCCTGGAATGTAAAAAGGCATGAATAAGGTTAAGTAAGATGAGAAAGGTAACTCAGAGACAGATCACATTTTCTATTTAAACTAGATATTTTTTCAAGTAGTACATCTATTTATTATTAATCTTCGTATTGATATGAAAACTGAGAAGATGGAGGTATTTTGTCAGGTGTGAAGAAACTTCAAAAAGATAGCATTCATGCTGTCATGTTTCGTTGGTGAGTGCGAGGCCGGAGGCTGAAGGAGGTTTAAACATATCAATGTGCTGGTGGTCACCATGTTGCATTGTCTGCATTCGCAATAAGCATGGTGACCATCACTCTTGGATTCTGCTCATATTTACTTCCTATACTTGACGTCTGATTGTGTGAAGATCATACCTTGAATTTGATAAAATGCTGATGTCCCAATTCTGTCAGCTCCATTAAACGACACCGGGCCCTGAAAATAATAGTTATAATGCTTTAAGTATGTTATAGTGCTACTTAATTGAGGAGATAGGCAAATCGATTACACACCATACTAAGTTGAAAAGTCTCTGTTACCCAGGTTAACGAGAACTACATGTACTGGTTTTCTGTCGGTAATTAGGGTTCTAGCTCTTGGACTGGAGTTGTACATTATGGGAGCTCGAGATTAAACTACTAATGTTACTTTCTATGTATTTGTTCTTGATGTGTTTTTTAAGTGCCTAAATGAATTGCTAAAAGCTTAAAGCCTTTGTATGATATGAGAGTAATATTTCATAGACACGCAGATATTGACAATAACAAGATCTAAAAATTCAATTTAGCAAACAGGACAAATTTATTGTATGACGTGCAAGATTATTTATTCTGTGTCTGATTGTAATTTATGTACACACATCATGTGTATAGTTAGAAATGTAGAATTATGATTATCAGAATAATTCTACGATACTCAATCATCAACATGGTAAACGTAGCTTTATACTATGTTTACTGGCTTGCTTAGTATGAGTCCTTTAAGCGGGGCGTAAATAAGCATCTCACTAGGCGGCCATAGTGTGGGTCACCATGCTGCAATGTCTTTATTCGCATTGAGGATGGTGACCACCACTCTTGGAATCTGCTCATGCTTTACATCAAATGAAAAAAAAAAGAATCAGACAGCAGTATGTGAGATGTGTTATTAATAAAAACAACTAATAACTCGTGTTTAGTGTAAAGTGCCTTCTATCAATAGTACCTATTGAACTGAAGTAACCTCATGATGTAAATTCGAGACTTGAGTCTCTTTCTTACATAAATGAACAATTACTTTACTATCACAAAAATAATAACCTAGAATACACAATAAAATAAAAAAAAACAAGTTACGACTAAACCTAAGAACAAAACAATTGCCAAATAAACAATTATAAAGCTATAACACAAAATTGGCGTGCTTACAACTTGTTTTAGTTACTCACCGACACTCCAACAAAACTGAGGTTAGCTATCTGATCCAAAAACTCTTTCGCCATGTCCTGTCTATCATAATCAAAGTGGCTGAGCCCAAGCCTGGTGATGTTCGTTCCATTGTTCTTCCCCGGACCCGATGTTCTCCACAGCTGTTCCGATTTGCTAAGAGCCAAGGCTATGGCCCACACAGCATCATAAGTTTGAGGGGCATAAGGAGACACAGGCACCCCTGCTGCTTCCATTTCTCGGTGGAATATTTCGTTTGTCTAAAAGTGAGATTAACGATTAGGCAATTAAGATACCTACTTGTATAATTTCTATTAATTACATGATAGCGATAGTTCCCAGATATTTATAAATAAATAAATATTTTAAATTAAATTAAATAAGAAAGGGCGGATTAGGATCCCTCTAACCTCATTTACTTGGTGAAAAAAATACGTGGTTTCTGTGAGGTCTTGGCATCACTCGTGTTGGTTCTGACCCATATATATCAATGCCAATACCATAGACCAATGCACAAGATAAAAAACTTACCAAACCCGAATAAGATGGTGTATTGCCAACAATCCCTCTATGCGCTGTGACGGTGACAAGTCCTTCTAAAGCACGAGCCAGCTGAGCCCGGGCACACGGAGCCGCAGTACGGATTCGAGGAGGCATCCCAGAGACCAGCCACGCATACTCTGCTCCGAACATCCCCAATCTAAAAGCCTGCGCAACAAATAGGTACAATTACCTATTCCCTTTAGTACCAGATATTTCAAGAATTATATCTAGTTAATTATATTAATTGACGGTAATAGCTTCTAGTATAAGTACATGCACGTCTTCGGCGGTAGGACAGTTCAGTTTGAACCGCAGTGCTATAAACAACGCAGTGATCAAAGCGAATAAAATAGTGACTTAGCTACCTCGGCGATATTTAAAGAGAACTATGTTTGTTAGGACTCTGGTTATCATAATTCTGTTCCTAATTTGTCCTTCATTTTGCAGAATCCTATTAAAAAAATCGCCAAAATCCTCGTTTTAATCAATAACATTTATATATTGTATTTTATTACTAGCCGACCCACGCAACCTCGTTTGCGTCTCCTATTGCCCGTTGCGTGATAATTTTCCCCTTTTTTGTAACATTTGACATTGGTGCTCCCCTCCTGTAGGTCTTAGCGTGATGATAAATAGCGTATAGCCTTCCTCAATAAATAGGCTATCTAATACTGAAACAAGCTTGCACTTTTCTTTAAAACCTTCCATAGAAGTACCGACCATTTGTATCGTTAAGCAAATATTCCAGAGATTTCCTTAAATATGATTTTGAGATGCACTTACCTCACAAAATATCTTCGGGATCATCTCTTGGGAGAAACTACCGATGATGATGCGGGTGTCCAGCTCCTGTGAATTATAAATATTCAGTCATTAAATAATTCGATTGAACGGCATCATTTACTATACCTTTTCTTTGGAGTGCAATCATAGTTATTATATTCATGAAGATTTAAATATTAACATACGGAGGAAATGGTTTACATCCATGTTGAAAGCCATGTCTGATACAATGTATAGAAAGAACCCTGAAAGTATGCTAAATAAAAGTATGAATTGAATCCTCTCCTACTTCCCACAATAATATTATAAATGCGAAAGTGTGTGAGGATCTAGATATGTTTGTTACTCTTTTACGCAAAAACTACTTCACAAAAACACATAAGGCTTGTGTGGGACAGGGTTGTCATGTCCCACCAACACAAAGAAAGGATCCTCCGATCACGCGAGCTGATCATACTGCCCAACGGTTGATGTTGGGATGTTGTGTAAATGTTAATCGCCACAAGAACTTCTATTGCGCGATTCAGGATTGGTAGTTTCTTGGTATTGTACGTTACTCCGTAGTTCAGTGTAACTTCGCTAGATGGCGCTGTAGTATATTTCTGTTGTGCTGTATGTTGAAGTCACTACAGGATACTCGCAAAAACCTTATCGTTGTTTCCGATTCCTTTAACTTAAATATCAAATAATGAGTTTTATTTTAATATTCAACAAATAAAACTTTTCCTTTCACAACTTTACGCAAATATTTCTCATAATTAAGTTACATCAAATTACTTAGTACGATAAAATTGAAACAACTTTATATTTAAACTTAGCTACATTAGATTAATTAATGTTGATTTATTAATTCTTGAAAGCATTCAGAAGTAATTTGTAAGTGTAATATTGTTTCGGCTATTACGAACAATGTTTGGGCAGAGTTGTTAAAACATTCTGTTGTGGTTTCAAAACAATGTTACTTTTTTATACCGCGTTGTATTAGTCTTGATAGCGTAAAAGACGGTAATGGTTATTTTTGCATTTACAACATTAATTGGTAAGTAGGAATATCTATACTAGATACTATTATGAGTAATAATTCATTCTGAAAGTAACTCGGTGTGTCTGCTATGCATTCACGGCTAAACGGCTGCATTGATTTCAATAAAATGTGGCATGGAAAACTTTGATACTTGAGGAAGAAAATATAATAACAATAAATAATATAATTTATTTCTAAATACATAGACAGAAATACACAAACACAACACGTCATAAGTATTTAGGTACGATGATATAAACTGTGTGCAAGTACACTGATACCTTAAACCAGTGTACTTGCATACAATACACCCATATATTTAGAGTACCTAGAAGACGAACAGAGCGTAAAGTAAAAAAAACCACCAAAAAAAAAATAGAAAACCTGAAGAAACAAAACATTTTAATAAAACAAAACGATTTCAAGAACTGTACCGAATTGAAATAGAATCACACGGGAAGCATCAGCTTTCAAATAAAAAAAAAATCATGAAAATTGGTTCACCCAGTCGAATATTTATTTGTAACAAATGTAAAAATAAAATAAAGAAAATACAGTTGAATTGATAACCTCCTCCTTTTTTTAAAGTCAGTTAAAAATTAAAATACAATAATAGTCTAAATTGGGCTACTTTTTACCACGATAACCGACATATACGCGGGCGGAGCTGCGCGCAAAAGATAGTCGCTTCTAAGTTTAATTGTACTATAAAAAAATGAAAATATTAAATATATCTGTAATATAACAAATACGAAACTACTATAAATATCTAAACCTAAAGGGTTTGACTGTGAAAAACTATTCAAAGCATTTTTGATATATGACTACTTTGTTTCGCATTAAGAAACTAAATTGTGTTGGAAAAACAATCTTGATATTCGAGAAGATGGATGGATCTTTTATTATATTGCTTTAGATTAGAAAAAAGGGTGTATTTAATAAAGCCGACTAGATTATTGTTACGATTTGTTCTTAGTGTGTTTGATGTTCTTGATTTGTAATTCATCATAAACAACTGTTACTCTGTGTTGGATGTACTTAAAACTTAACTAAAATATTATTTTGCTACTAATAATATCAATAAATTCTAACATCGAAACAGTCCTAATTGGAATAAAACTAAACAATTAATTGAATCCAAAATTAAAGTGGTAAAAATAAACGTCAACAAGTAAAATTTTAACAAAAATAAAACCGACTTCAAGGTTTGACCATCATCAGATATTAATGTTCTTATCATGGTACCACCGTTGGGACATCTCATTTCCATTAAAAAAAGAATCATCAAGTTATCCGCGAACACACATATAAAAATATATATACGGTCGAATTGAGAAACCTCCTCCCTTTTTTTAAGTCGGTTAAAAAATGCATCTTTGTCTACTGGGAGCGTTCCCAGAAAACTGGCAGTGTTGCCACGTTGAATAGCAATGATAACTCTCTGTGCTACATAGCGTCAATCAGTTGATTATCTGGTTGTTTGCATTGATATTTTCTTTTCATTTTCGTCTATGCATGAGATGGGGTTCTAGTTACTGCATTTAGGCTTAAGTAATACTAAATAAAAAAAGCGACTTTAAGAAGTGAACCGAATTGAAATGGGTCCACACGGAGGCGTCAGCTTTCAAATAAAAAAAGATTCATCGAAATAAGTTAGCATGATATCGAGTTATTTCTCAATTTGTCGCGCACATACTTAATGCAAATTGAAGACTTACATAGTTTTCTCATGGATGGCATTGCCATAACTGGATTAAATTAAAATAGGACTAGACGGGAAGCACCAGCTTTTAAATGAAAATGAATCGTCAAAATCGGTTCACCCGGTCAAAAGTTCTGAGGTAACAAACATAAAAAATCAGTCGAATTGATAACCTCCTCCTTTTTTCTTAAAGTCGGTTAAAAATGGTTTCTTATGTGTACGGGTGAAGTTAATTAGAAGACAACCAAATTATATCTACGTAGTTAAGAATTTGGTAGAAACTACTACCAAAAACCCATACAAAGACAGGCCGAATTTTCTTAACCAGTATGACCATGAAAAAAAAAACCGTAGCATAATGGTCAAAATTAATCGGTCAGTATATAAAGTTTTAGACTATTTCAATTACGTCAGATATTCCACGGGCGTTATATGATCGCGTCCAGAACAGACACATAATCTCCTAATAGGCTTTTAGATACGTTTCTATTAACGGGGACAATGTCCCCCGTGGAGATTAGCTATCAGCTGCAAGCCTACCTCAATCCCGATTTAGTTGGTCCCATACAATTTCCAAGCTTAGTTAATTTAACAGACGTGTATGTCGAAACGTTTCATAGAGATATTTGCGGTGTTTATGCCTATAACAGTTTTTGTTGATAAGCTCAAAAACATAAGTTTTTGCGTTTGGTGGTATGACCAAAATCTAAGCGGAAAAATCACTTTTCAAAGGGATCTAATATATGTTTTTATGAATTAATCAATGGTTGGCTGGTAGAGAATTCCTAAGGCATTAAATTCTTCAATGCATCAAAAGTGTATAAAAGTAGTTTGTCGAGGTTAGAACGCGAAACTGGTGTTAAATCTCATGAAGATATTGAAAGGTAGCAAATCAAATCAATGGTACTTTAAGGCCGGGACTTAGTAGTAGGTACTACTAGTTTTATTTGAACGAGGTAGGATCTGGTGTAATTTTTTTTTCTTCTTTTTTTATAGTGAGCTGCCAAAATGACTGATGGAAAGCATGGGCAGAATCCAAAAGCACAAAGCTGCATGGTGACCCGCACTATGGCGGTTTGGTGAGATGCTTTTTCACGCTCCGCTTAAAGGACCCGGGATCATAGTGGGAGGGAAACACGTATGCTGGTAGTGAGTTCCAGGTTGTGACCGCTCGGTACAGGAAGGACGAACCGAAGCGATGAGTACGAGAACGTATGTCTACTACTCTGAAGTGGTGACTTCCAAGGCCGGCACGTGTTGTCCTGTTGAGGAAGGGAGAGGGAGGGACTAGTTGGAAGAGCTCTTCAGAACACTCTCCACGATAAAAGCGATAGAGGACTGCCAATGAGGAGATATCTCTACGCAACTGCAGAGGCTCAAGGGACTCGGTGACTTCGGGACTGTTGACTATGTGGTGTGACGTTATCAGATTACTAGCAGGTATGAAGAATAGGTTTGAATTTTTGAAATTTCCCATTCGATGTACGTAGTAGTAAGCTTATTTATGAAACGTAAACATAACAGATTAGAACACTAATGTGAACTTCTTGTGTTTTAAAGTACTTTATATAATACCACTGGAAAAAGCACATAAATACTTTACTGGTAAATACGTAAACCTAGGATGGAGTAAATAAAAGGCTAACGCATAAAAATATTTTTAACAAGTATTCGTCTTCATATATGTTTTGCGTCTGTAAACTCAATAACAGAGAAGTTGACGCTCTGTAATGAAAACATACTCTTTGGCAGTTCGAACAACTTTCTCAATCTTACACATAATGTAAACTATTAGAGAGTGTCGAAGGTACGTCCTGATAGATTGGTTCACGATAAGTTCTGCGCAGAGCGTGTAATGAACTAAGTTTGACTAATTACCTCCTACAAAGACACATTGATTGAATATTGTGTGGGTGTGTTCGTGTGACGTAAGTTAGTTCGTTCTGAAATGAGTTTCGTGTTTTTATTATTCATTTGAACTGAACTCTGGCGTGTATTGAAAGACAATTTCTCTCTTTCATGACTATGAATTTTTAATCTCAATGATAAGCAGGGTAGTTATCAGAGAAGGTATAATGCGACTTGACTAAAAATTTACGAATAAATGAAATTGTCTGTTTGTAATTTCAAATTATACAGGTTTTTACACGTTTGAGTGTACGATGGTTAAAAATATTTAGCGTGGTCCACCCAGGTGGACTACTCAGGTGGACTATCGGCAATACACGGTTTTTACTAAATGAAAGTAATTACGGTTTATATGTACTCAAACAAATATCCTCGTTTCTACCATTCTTGGATTCTGCTTATGTTTTCTATCATGCAGAGTAGAGTCATTTTGGCAGGGCCAAATTTAAAAACAAAAAAAGTTTAACGTGTCATGAAAAGTCGGCATTAAGGAAATAAATAAATAATAAATAAATAATTAGGACATCTAACACACAACGCCATCTAGTCCCAAGCTAAGCAGAGCTACGTGTTATGAGTACTAAACAACTGATACAAATACACATATACTTTTTTTTTGTAAATACATACATATTATACATAGAAAACACCCAAACTCCGAAACAAATATATTTAGATCATACAAATACTTGGTCCGACCCGGGAATCGAACCCGAGACCTCATGATCAGCAGTCGCACAAGCCAACCACGAGACCAACGAGGCAGTCACAGACACAGACACTCAAATAAATTTATTTATTCATTTCATTCAATAAAGTCGACATAGCAAGAAAGTCGGCACAAAGGTCATTATCCTGTTTTACGCTAACTCTATCCATTTTTCCTTTTACATCAATTTAGTAATGAAAAAGTAGAAAATGTAGTGTAGAAAGTGTCTAGACTTCCAGCGTCAGAATAAACGGAACTCTTTAGCTTTATAATATTAGTGTAGATATATCTTAATTCGTTCAAGTACCAATTTCAAACTTTACAAAGTAATATCATTAGAATTATGGTAAATATAAGCCGCAGCTTTACCAACTTGAGAGACTAAGTAATAAACATCTCAAAGGAAAGTCAGTTAAAGTTGAGTGTCATGAATTAATCAAACTATATTATACTAGTTACCGGTATAATTGAGTTGGAGAAATTATTCAAAGTAGGCAGTTTAATTGTGGCAAACTGTTGTGAGGTTTGCGTACTTTTGTGATTACAATTTTGTGTCAGCTTTATGGCCTGTTGATTTAGTAGACAAGCAGGCCACAAACCTGACACAAAAATACGCATTAAGTACGTATTAATTAATGCATTGCACCCATGACATTTAAGTTATCAGTCAGGATACCTAACCGCTAGAGTTCATTGATTAGGTATCTAATTGAAGTCTAAATCAAAAGTCCTGAGTTCGGTGCGTTTGAGTGATGATGAACGCGATTATGAGTTCTGTGTTTGAGTGTAATATTTCTGTCTCCATTCAAAACTGGAGATGGTCTGCTTATTTTTCTTTCAATATGATTGATTCAATACTATCATTAGAATATGGATAGTTTTTTTTCGACAACTTATGTAAAAAAGAACAAAGACTCTTTTTAACAGACTTCCAAAAGGAGGAGGTTCTCAATTTGATTGGTATTTTTTAAGGTAAATTCTGATCGTTTTTAGTAACATTTCTCCAGTTAAAACTGTAAATAGGGTAGAGAAAACGGCTATTAGTCAATAATGAACGTTCCCTTCACCTAAAGTCTTAAATTAATTATCCTTTCTACTCTACGCAACCATTGTTACTTTTATGAGTAATGTTTTAACATATAGTACGTCACATATAGTACGTCACATATAGTTTGCTCAACGGGAACGCATCCTGCGCATCAAAGTTACGTTTTAACTTTGTTAGTAAATAAAATCAGAGATGCGTGTACCGTCTCCATTAATCACGCTAAATTCGGCTCCTGTCTAGGTTGTAGAGGACATTTGACTAGATTTAATGTAATCTGGTTTTATACTACGTTTAGCTGTCAAAGTAAATGCGTTTAAATGTACTCGAGATCGCCTAACTGGAGTTGAAGTTTGACTATTTTCAAAGTCTTGTTTTATATCATTGACTAGTTCAACTTCAACTGGTATGACAGGTCATAGTTCTTATGTATCCATCTCAATATAATTGTTAACTACCTATATTATTTACTACTTTATTTTTGTAAAACCCGCGGCTCCGCCTTCATGTAGCCTGTGTCCTTTAATTAAAGTATCTCCAAGACAAATTTAATTGAAATTGATGCAGCGGCTTAGCTCGATCGCGAAAGATCGGGTAGAAATAAGGTCTATTTCATCAAAAAAGTTCTAAGAGCTCATGTCTAGAAATGTGTAAATCAATTTAGTAATACAAAATGCTATGTTGACATGATAGAGAACTCTTTCGAGTAGATTAAGTTGGTGTAGTCTGCTATTATCACGTCATTGTCATCAACAGGGAGGATTAATTAGTTCATTTGATTGATGTCCACGTTTAATCGATTCGATTCGATTGGACAGGGTTCAATTGACAGCTGCCCTGCATTCATAAACATTTTGTGTTTCGATTAAAGTCATTAACGATACTAGTTAGACGACTACATTTATATATGAAACTAGCTGAACCCCGCAGTGTTACCCGCGGCTATTGTTGTACCGCGAGTAACGACGCGGGACAAAGTTAGTCTAAAAAAAGTAGCCTAAGTTACTCAACGGATCATCAGCTACCTGCTAGTGAAAGTCCCGTCAAAATCCGTCCAGCCGTTCCAGAGATTACCCGGAACAAACAGACAGACAGACAGACAGACAGACAAAAAATTTTTTAACTACATTTTTGGCATGTGTACCGTGTATACATAGATATGCATTTAGTAAAAAGCGGTTATTTTAATATTACAAACAGACACTTTATTTATTTGTATAGATGTATAGATATTCTGTACGGAGTATCACCGGTCCTATTAATTGAGTGTCGTAAGACGCGTCTATGGGAGCAAATTACGCAGGATAACATTACTGCAAAGGGAAAGAAAAGTTGAAACAAATCCTTTATTGACCCATCGTCAGTGTGGTATACTTTAGCAAAATCTTGTTTCTTAGGAGAGGAATAACCCTTATTGTTTTAGGCGACTAGTCCTGCCCACATGCCCATCACTATAACTCCTGTACACCAGGATCAACAGCAGTGACCTACGAACAAACCGTAACACTCGGGAAGTCTCAGGAAAAAAATAACTGTCTTGGAACCCGCAACGAAATTAATCAGAAGAAAACACAGGAGAGTAACAGGAGGAGTTGGAAATATGATAGGTAAGTTCACTTTCCTCCTTAGCAAAGCGGGGGACAACATGAAGTCAAAATAGGCAGACACCTTTTTTAAAACGGGAAGCACCACGGATAAAATATTCTGGGTCCTAAGTGAGCTATATTTTATTACTATAGTATGTATGGCAGAATCGCCTAAGCGCACGGAAATTCAACGCAGTTGACACAATATCCCCATGGTATACTATGACCCAGATGTCATGTGTCCTTGAGAGGACTGTCTGTGTGAATGTATGTGTAAGTATTCTTTTATTATGTACTTCTTTAGGAATCAAATTAATTCTTTTACTGTTTCCAAACCTAAACTACCCATGATTACATCTTTCTACGATCGATTTGTTCATCCAAAAGTAGCCTGTAAGAAATTGCTCTTTAGCGATAAGGCTGCCTTTTGTACATGGTCATTTAATTGCTATCTATACTAATATATAAAGCTGAAGAGTTTGTTTGTTTGTTTGAACACGCTAATCTCAGGAACCGCGGTCCGATTTGAAAAATTCTTTCGGTGTTGGATAGTCCATTTATCGAGGAAGGATATATCATCACGCTACTACTAATAGGAGCGGAGTAACAATTAAGAATGTTTCAAAAACGGGGGAAATTTTCACGCTAAGGGCAATATAAGGCGCAAACGAGGTTGCGTGGGTCAGCTAGTACTCATATATATCAACTATATCAACTGGTGTATAATTATGTTTATTTCATTCTAGCTGCAGCGTTGGAATGTTGTAGACTTTTACACTTACAAATACGGCACCTACAAATATATTACATTGATATTGATTTATTCAGTTCGCTATTCTTTATACCTGTTCACATAATGTGCATGTTGAACACACCACTGTCGAACTCTTTAGGAAAGCAGTTGTGCATATATATATATATGTGTGTGTGAATATATAAATTAATACTAGCTATTGCCCGAGTCCGCCAGCGTGTACGTTGTTTGGTGCGGTTAAGAGTAATCGATGTCCTTCCTCAAGAATCAAATTATCTCCATGGCAAATTTCATTGAAACCGATGCAGTGTTTTAGCCGTGAAAGTATCATAGACAGAGTTACATCCGAATCCATAATATTAGTATGAAAATGAATATTCTTATTGCTAAATCATTATAGTAGATTGAATCTATAAGTAGTAGAGCCACGTGGATTTCAAGATGAACGGGCCGGCTCGACCAGGGCGTTACTACCCTTCCACAGAAGATCAACGTAAAATGACAGCATTCGTGTTATCGTGTTTCGTTGGTGAGTGCAAGACCGGAGGAACAATGATGCAGAAGCATCATTAGGCCGCCATAGTGTAGGTCTCCATGCTGCATTGTTGCTTTCGCAATGAGTATGGTGACCAACACTCTTGGATTTTGCTAATACATTCCATCAGGCAGAGTAGAGTCATTTTGACAAGCCCAATCACAAAAAAAAGAGAAATAGTCGGTCACCTAGAAGGAGATATATAAGATAGTAGGAATAGTATTTCAAGTGGCTTACTTTCAACTGTTGCAGCTGTTCCTTGAAGTCGGTCTCCGCGAAGGTGATGGAAGCAGCACAGGTGATGTTGGCCGCTTCGAGTTGAGTCACCAGCTCGTTCACTGCCAAGGAGTATATTTCCTCGTTTTGAGAGAACGCGGTCACTGTGTCCCAGCCAAATTGTCTGTCGATAAAAAAATCCTAAGTATGTATATCGAAAATGAAGATTAAATTATTATTTTTTAGTTTAATGATGGTCTGGATGGACACTTCTCAATTGAGTTTTATGTTCCATTCAATACGTCAGATTTTTCTGTGTTATCGTTTATACATATTTTACGTACTTTTGTCGATTTATACAAGCGCGTTGCTGGCCTTTGGGGGGATTGGGGGAGGTTGGTCTGATGAAACTCATTCTTTAAACGTAATACAAAATCTCCTGGTAGGAACTTATACTGAGCCTTGGTTACAACCTCCAAATGGGACACAAGAAGTTCTCCCATATTGGGAATCTCGACATTTCAAGCTTCTAAAATAAAAAATTCTCAGTATTTAAATATCGTTACTCATTACATTCATTTTCCCCTTAATGTGAAGTAATTACGACGACAGCGTTTTAAATATATTAAACTTTTTTTTAATGAGACTAGTAATATAAAACTCAGTAAAAACAGTTTAACCGTGGGGGTGCCACGCTTCGGCATGAATGGACCGTCTCGCTTGCGCTGTGTTTCACCGAGTGAGTGAGGATAGCGGAGGCCCATACCCCAACCCCTCCCCACATCCCTTTTCCCATCCTCCAAAGGTCGGCAACGCACTTGTGACGCCTATGGTGTGCGGGTGTCCACGGGTGGCGGTAATCGCTTACCATCAGATAATACGTCTGCTCGTTTGCTTTATATACCATAAAAAAGGTAAAGAGGTGTTTTACCAGCCTTTTCCATTTTAAGGGCAAACCTAATTGGTTTCATTATAGCAAATACTTAAAAAAAACGAAACCAATTAGACCTGTTTTTGACAAAGGTTTCCGTTAAAATTAATAAGGAATAAGTTAAAAATCAAGCTTAGGAAAGAAAACGTGTTAAGTTAAAATCCAAAGTGTTTTTAAATTCATACTACGGTTAGGAGCACCATGCGATAAGAAATGATTAGGAAAGAAAAATAATGATAAATTAAATTAATTCACGATATTCGATACAATATTTTTATATGTGCCAGTCTAAGTGACTACTCTGCCTCATATAAATGAG
Source organism: Spilosoma lubricipeda (assembly GCA_905220595.1). Taxonomy (NCBI): domain Eukaryota; kingdom Metazoa; phylum Arthropoda; class Insecta; order Lepidoptera; family Erebidae; genus Spilosoma; species Spilosoma lubricipeda. The sequence goes on along the minus strand of HG992281.1, from coordinate 20,155,911 downwards.
AAGAATACAAGAGTAGTGGAGAGATAATACAAGATAATACAAGATAATACAAGAGAACACCGACAACGCAACAATATG